>OZ010791.1:388845214-390275983 GCA_963932465.1 Maratus speciosus
TGTCATCTGTCTGTGAGCAGAAATAATCGTACTATTTTTGTCCCAATTATTGTACCGGGTGTCCTAAAATAGACCGACTGATTTTAAAATTTTGTAAATTGCAAGTGGTAACTTTTTTTTTCCCAGGATGATTATGTAAGATGACATACATAATCATCCTGAAAAAAAAAGTTACCACTTGCAAGTTACTAAATTTTAAAATCAGTCAGTCTACTTTAGGACACCCAGTACAATAATTGGGATAAAAATAGTACGGATTATTTCTACTCACAGACTGTTCTTGTACGTACGGGAAAATTCTGGCAGCAAAAGTTGCCAGAAAATTTCTGTTTGCACAAGAAATATCTGTGCACACGGACTGTTCTTGTATGTACAGGAAAATTCTGGCAGCAAAAGTTGCCAGAAAATTTCTGCTTGAGCAAGAAATATCTGTGCACACAGACATTTCTTGTACATACAGAAAATTCCTGGCAGCAAAAGTTGCCAGAAAATTTCTGTATGTACGAGAAATGCCTGTACATACAGGAAATGTCTGGCAGCAAAAGTTGCCAGAGAATTTCTGTATGTGCGAGAAATATCTGTGCATACGGAATATCTGTATGCACAGATATTTCTCGTACTTACAGGATTTCTCTGGCAACTTTTGCTGCCAGACATTTTCTGTTGTTTTACAGGATTATTTTTTACAGTGTATAAATCTTAAACATCCCGTTTTCACTAGCGAAAAGGGCACATTAGACCGAAATAACATACATATCTATCCGAGAATATTTACGAGAATTCGAGCACGGACGCACGACAGGCGGCAGACAGACAAACCGAAGTCATAAAAACATCTAAACTATGTTGGAAAGTGAGTACAGAAATGTGTATTTCAGATGTATTTAGAAAGCTCAGGGAGGGCAGTTCCAGCACCTCATGTGATTACTTCCTTTCTTAAACATATAGGTAAGACATACAACTGTTTTGTTACGTTTCCTTCTTAATTGTTATCTAAAAGTATCTTTTTTCCGGAGCTACTTTCTAATAGGATACTCTCTGTATATGCGTAAAATTATATTTTACCCTAATATTTTATGAATTATAATATTTCACATCATTTCGAAGATCGTTGTACAATAAATTTTTGAAAGGCGCTTTTATCTATTGTTTAAATTTACTATATGTAGGGTAGGCCGGGGCACGTTTACGCAGTGCACTTTTTCCGAAACGAATTGTAACTAGCGCGCCACCAGTCATGGCAGATTGATACTGCTCCCCAGCGGGTATTCTCATACGTTTTTGAGCGTCAGTCGAGCTTTCGTCTAGCATAAGGAAAGGATAACCTGTTTTCTGTCAAGGTGAGTAAATTTTGTATTGAACTTATTGAAACTTATTGTGAACTAAAAATACTTAGTTAAGGATAAAAAAATATATGAACATTAGCTCAATTTTGTCCTCTTTTGAGAACTGTATTTGTATGAACAGAAATGTTATTAATTTTTGTTGCACATTAAAAATAAATCCAAACATGATGATCAGGCACGTTTACGCATTAACATCGGGGCACCTTTACGCACGTTTTTACTGCGTAAACGTGAACAACTGAGACCATTTGAAAAGGTAGGACCAAGGGTTAGCACCAAGAAAGGGAAGAAAAAGAGGAAGTCCGCAATCCTAACTGATATTCCGGTTAAAGAAACCCTCAGACAAGAGTAGTTAGAAACGAAAAAGAAAAAAATGATGGCACAACAAAACAAAAAGAAGAAATTACGTAAAAATTTACTAGTTTCTATGGAAGCAGAACAAGAAGACAGCAAATGAAAATGTATAAAACTAAAAACTGCAAAAGGGAAAAAATTGGTACAGTCTGGAAAAAAGAAAAATAGTGAATGAATTATAACTAGCGCGAATAATGAATCCGATGACGAAGATGAAAACTGTGTGTGTATTTATTGTTTGAAATCATACATCCAATCCAAAACAGGACAAGACTGGGTTCAACAGACTATGATTTAATTTTTACACGATTTGTTTCTAGCCCTCCTGGGGTTTGAACCAGAGACCACCTGAAAGTGGAAGAACACCTTACTGATTGAGCTATAGAAGCTGTTGGTATTGAGTACATTGTGTGTCTGTCATGATTCAGCGGGGAAAAATCTATTATACTTGTGGTTTTCAAAGATTTTGCTTCTAAATATATTCGTTAGAAAATTCGTAAACGATTAATTTAAATTTATTTTAGACCGATACATGATACCTATTATTTTTTTTAATCAATTTTAAATTTTTAACCAGTTTAAGTAACAAATAAAATAATTCAATGGATTTTTTTTGAATGAAAAAATTTAAATCTAATTCAATTCTAATTTATAACAATAATATTTTAGAGAATTTTTTGAAATTGTCGCGCACTATTTATTAAAAGAATTTTTTAGTAAGAAATAAGAGAAAAATAAACAGAAAAAATGTAATTTATTATTTAAAAGGGATTTTTTACGTTTTCATTATATTATTCAATTTTTGTAGTATGTTCTTAGAAGATTAATATATTTTTATAACGCATTTACCAATAAAATAATAATAATAATAATAGCACTGTAATAATACTACGCAATTTACTTTTAATATTACCAAGCTTCTGGCATACGGTGACAACTGCGAAGTGATAGTCGATAAAAATCCCCACTAACTCCGAGGAGATGATTTTTCACTTTCTAAGTTATTCTAAGTTTAAAAATAATAATAATAATAATAATAATAAATAAATAAACTAAATTTTCTTCTTTAATATTTCTAATAAAATTGCAAAAGAATTTTAAAAGTGTGTATTTTGAATTACAGGTTATAACAGATATAAAAATATCTTTAAATAGAGACATATAAATTCCTACTGGGAATTAGATACAAGACAATGGAAATGTCTGTAAAATAATGACCGAGAAACTCAATCGAATGTATTTAATTGAGAACTAGTGTAAATTTACAGACAGTCTCGCTTTTTTTCTGTGTTTTTACAGAAATTTTTAACAATGTGCTCTTTACTAATGTTAGATACTTTAAACATAATGAAACTGAAAAGAATCACTGGCGTGCACTGGAGGATGTTTTAAAGAGATTATGCAGTGCACTTATCGCTAATTTACAGATACACACAAAAGAATTCGGTTAGAGGATTGGCTATGATAGATTATTGCTGGAAGTGTGTTTTCCGCTGTTATATGCATTTTTAAACGTATCTCATTTTTAGAGTATTTCATGGTGTGCACAAATTCTATCGATTATATAAAGGATTTACATGAAATAATTTGCACATATTACTAGACATGAACAACTATTGCTGAAAATAAATTTTTACCGATTTATGGGTTTTTTAAATTGCCCCATAGATATCTGAGTTCTTTGTATGAAAAAATTAAAATTTCTTAATAATATTCTGTTAGTCTTGGAAATAGTTGCATTATTTTTCGTTCTTAGTTTTATTTCGCAATTTTACAAATTTCTTCTCTTAATATAATAATTTCTTGGCTTAACATTCATATTAAATTAACTTTATTTTAATCTTAATAATAAATCTTGCATCCTGTCCTAAAAACAGAGGTCAAGTCTTGAAATTAGAGGGAGGAAAGTTTTATTTGTTTTGACTCTGTTCGGTGAGCCGTACTTTGGACAAGCGCGTTAAGATGTCACTTTTTATTCCTGCATCTCAATTAATTACAAGGTGTTCTTTTACTAGTTGAGGAATATTGCAAAAGTGACTTCCAGCTCAACTCTCGGGGAGTGCGGTCGTGTTTTTATCGATCTCCCGGAATATTAGCCTAAAACAGATCCTTTATACGGGTTAGTACCACGAGATCTACCACTTTTTCTTCGTCTTCTAAAGTTAAAAAAAATGGTGCGAGAATTATATTTATGCGATTATAACTTTTTTAATAATAATTTTCTACTAATTATTACAGAACGATTTCCTTTCTTCTTTTACCAGGCAGAATATCTCTTTTTAAAGCCATCTTTTTAGTCATCGAAACCTTTTCATTAAATAATGTTTTTTAAGTTCGTGATCGTATTACTCTAAAATTTTAATGAATGTCTTAATAACCTTACTAAGTTGAGGCTTATTTTAATTAATAACAACTATATAATTTATTTTCTGCATTGCTACGCGAAAGGGTGATTTGTTGGTTTCTTAATTGTTTAGCTTTTAATAATAATTTAACATATTAGCTTCTGTGAATCTTTTACGACATATTTTAGATCCTACTGCTGTAGATTGCAAACATCTAATTGTTTTTCTGATAATGTGTTTTCTGGCAATTTTAGCAACATCCGATTTTGCATTGTGGCTTGCTGTTTGGACGCGATTGATAATTCTGTCATAATATTTTTTACTACCTGTTTCCCCTTTAAATAGTGACCTCGTGCCCATGAGGCAAGCCCTATCTAATTTTTAGCCATGAATATTTCTCTAATTTTTTTTACCGCTGCCTTTTCTCCGGTAGTTATTTTTGATTTCATTATAACTTGGTTTTGATAGCATATTGTCATGTCGTCGAAAATATTTTGCTACTTACCGCTCCCTAGCCGAATTATTCCCCATCTGACCAAGCGGTATACCTCTAAGTATGCTATTGCCTGAATTATTGTGAATTTCCTAACTTTTTTGTTGCCTCTTTTCATGAATACCAAAATATATATTTAAATAGCCTTCGTTTTAAACTATGCTTGACTTGTTGCTGGGTCGTGCTTGTTGTGTGAACCCAAAATTTTCATCACAGACTAATATATACATTATTTGTTCGATCTAAAAATTCCAGGCTAATATCTAACTTTTTAAGTTTATTTTTTCAATACGGTTATTTTACATCTGATTTGGGAATAACTTGCTTCCCTGCTGAGTCGCACCTGGCCGAATTGGCCTGAATTTCATGCTTAGCCTCCCTCAATTATTTCAGATTCCAACCGATAGGTAAGGGTATAGTATCTTATTTCAGAGAGGAGATAGAACGTCTTTTCCTATTAATTCGAACCCCTGTTTTCCGACGAAGAAACGGGTGTTAGTTTAAATCGAAAGTAGGTGGAAAGTGCCCTTTCGATGTTAGAACCCGGAGATGCCCTTTAACTGTTTTGATTGAAATAACTTGTGTCTGTTCAAAAAGTTGACTATCATGGTGACTTAATGAAATATTTGGGTGTCTGAACGTGAAAATGTGTGCTTATTCATCTTTTAAAATGTGCTAATAATTTTAGGCCTATTACATGATTAATTCTTGTTATATTCTACTGATATTATTATCAGTTATATTGCTATTTTGCCATTTGTTGTTCCAATCTTCTGATACCTACTGCCAATTATACTACTACTTAACCCTTTGTTATTTCTCAAGTGTCAGGAAATAATGAATTATTCGTTTACTATTTACTATTTAATTATTTAATTATCAATTTTATTTTAATTGTTTAGGAACGACGGATAGTTTACTTTATTCTGTTGGACATGAAAGTGTTATCTTTTTGCTGTTGATTTTTAGATTTTAAATTTCTTAATTATTAGTTATTTTTTGTTAAACTAAGCAACTTTGTATCATTTAGTATTCCATTCCCCACTCCACCCGCAGACTTGTGTCATGAATGTGAAAATGCCTTTTTAGTTTTTCTTCTGATTGTATATTATATTTTTGTTCGAGCATTGTTCCCCTCTGGCCTTTGTTCATATGTATGAATAAGTAGATATACGAGAACGTGAAGATACAGTTTTATGGTTTTTAGTTTTCCACTGTGTTTGCATTTTTTGTTGTTGTTGTTGTTGTTGTTTGCGCTGTGTTCCCTCTTCCCGGCACTTGTCTGTTTGCATGAATAAGATGGGGCGTATTAACGTGACGATGCCTCTTTAGACTTTTAATTTTTTCCTGTGTTCAATTTTTTTTATTATGGATCAATGCTCCTCTCCTGTCCCTGATTTTGTTCATATGCATAGATAAGATGTGCATGAGTGGGATGATATGCATGATCCTTTAGAATTTTTAGGTTTTTCTTGTGTTTCCCATATTTTTGTTAGGATAGCTCAATGCTCTCATGCCTCACATGAATAAATTGTATATGCCAATTAGGATTTTTTTCGTTTGGTGGAAGTTGGAGCATTACTCCTCCGGCTCTTCTTCATATGCATGAACAAGAAAATGTGCATGAATGCGAAGGCGCCCTTTCGGTAGTCTACTTATATGAATGTGATGATACCTCTTATGAGTGTGATGATGCTTTTTTATGAATGCAGTGGTACCGTTTATGAATGTGAAGATGCCAATTGTGAAAGTGTTGATGATAGCTGTAAATATGTCGAACATGTTGAAGCGATTTAGAATTATTATTGCTCCAGAATATGAATACGTTGGTGACTTTCTTATTTAAAATGATGTTGCCCTCTTATTATTCCTTCCCACTACCTTTTTTGGTCTTACATTGTCATTTTTTAATATTTTCTAGTAATCGCAATGGTAAGGCAGCATATGTGGCCAGTCTTCTTTCTCTGTAATTCTTCCACCGGTTTTCCCCATTCGTTTAGATCCCTCTTTTTTTAATATATTTTTATTATTTTTCATTTTTAACTTAGTCATTTTCAGAGGTTTCGACCTTTATTTACTTTTTTTTTTTTTTTTTTACTTTTCCTGTCATAGTCATGGACATTTTTTATTCTTTTAATTAGATGAGTCAAGTAGTTTCATTTTGCCTGATTTTCTGGTAAATATTGATAACAAACTTTAGAATTTTATGTAGTAGTTTCTCAGAAATATTTATTTTCCAGTTTAGTTTTTCATCGTGACTGACTCTAGTTCAAATTTTGAAACTGAATCCTATGATTCAGAAAATGCGTCTATTCTTATTACCAAATCTAAAGGTCATAAGGGTAAATTTAGTACCTAAAATTTCAAGAAGAAGGGGCGATCAAATTCTGGTTCCCCGCAGATGAATTATGCAGAGTATTTGCTCACAGACCAGAGATGATTGACATAACCTAAAAACTTCTTACTAAAATCTGGAAAGCTTTTAAAATTTTAGCTTAATCTATCAACAAATTAAAAATAAAAATAAATATTTTATACAAAATTCAAGAAACAGATGGTTTGGCTATGAACAGAAACCGTGTACTGGAGAAGACTCTTTAAATAGGGCAACGACAGCTTATTGAGTATGGAAGCTGATAATAAATGGTACTAGTAAATTCCACAGCCTCAAGCCATCTAAGCTGTAATTGTTGATGTCTTGCTGTCTATTGAAATCCATATTCGACAAATAGACTATCTACTATAGCAAATAACTACTCAGTAAACATAAAAAATGGTTGATACTGTTGTAGCTTACTCCCATGTACCCCAAAATGCCCATCTTCTGCGTACAGAAGACACACGAGAACACCCGAGTTAACTGTTTAAGTTGTACGTACTAATGCCCAGGAGCCTCTTAACAACTGTGGATCTAACATTTACTAAAATACAATCATCGCTAAGCCTAACAGTTCGTGAAATATGTCAGGCAGATAAACATATAGGGCGATCTCCTCACATATTATCGCCACTATGTCGATCATCCTGTGACGAATCATATCACACAAATCCACGGTTGAAATAACTTGTAGATGTGACGAAAATGATGATATTTTGAAGAGAGAATTCCAGCAAAACCTTGTGCCCAATAAATTCTTAACCTCCGAGGAGAAAAACCTACTAAACTGCAACAATCTATTTTTGGGGCGTGTGAGAATTTATTAAAGCTTATTATATCGCAGCAGAATAGTTATTAGTATTTCACGCAATATGAATTTAAAAAAAACATTAAAACATCATCCCTCAAGATCACAGGTGTTGAAAAATTAGATTGGCTTTGTAGCTTTACATTGTATTGATTTCCGTGTTGCATTTGAAAATCATGATAAAGAATGGGAAATTATTTATTGATCCCAAGTTGTGTACAGTGAGACTCTTCACATCTGTTTTGCGGTGCCATAAATATCAATTTTTTGGCCACCCACCAAGTTCTGTACCAACGAAGCATACTGGGAAAACTGCTGCGATGAACATAACTCTAACGGCTGTTCTCGCATCTCTTCTTGTATTAATTGCTGTTCCAATAGCAGGAAACACAAAACGACATATGACATTAAATATAAGGCATCAGGCTCAATCTGCCCGGTTTATAGCACTATGAAGAAGAAAGAGACAGATGAAATAATCTGTATTCTATCTCAAATAATCTCTCCTCTTTGTCTTTTAGTCCGCAACATACATCGAACATACCACGGGCTTCTTCTGCTAACTCATCCTTTTCATTTGACTTTTCGGCACTAGTTGCCCAAACTTAACCTCAACGTCTGCATCGTCCACGGGATTCTTATACCCTGATCATCCTGTAAGATCAGATTTTTTTAGTTTGAATATATTACTATTGTTAGGAAGTTCTTTGTTTTTTATGTGATAAATGTAAATTTAATTAGAATGAATACTCACAAATTTTTAGAATTTAATTCTAAATTCAAATTTGTAAGAAATTTATTAATTATTCAAAATTCTGAGTATTTTATGTAGCAGCAAATTTAATTTTTAATCGATATTAATTTCAGTATAAGATATTATTTGTTTTTTTTTAATTCTATATTTAATTATATAGATAAATGGGGGCTATTTTCAGGATTATGAGAAACAAACAACACAGAGATGATTTTAGCAATTATTTTTAGCCGCATAAAATCTATACAATTGCATGCAGTATGGTCGTTTATTTTACTTTCATTCTCAGGCGATTTACTTACTCTTGCATTTGCAGTTTGTATATTGTGTAGTCCCTTTATTCTTGCACTTTAGTTTGAAAGAAATCAAATCAGGCATGAAAATTTTTATTGCTGCTCTTAGCTGAGGAAAATAGAGCTGACACAATATTTATTGCCTCCCTTTTAAAATTCTACAAGGGGACTGACATTTGGATTTGTTGCGCAATGTCTTTTAATTAGGACAGCGCAAGTGGGAATTTGTTTCCAAACTTTCGCTTTCTTCTGGCAATCCACAGGACTTCTGTAAGTCAAGGCATGAGCTCTAATCAGCCTGGCTCTGTCAATGGAGTGGTCGTAGGAGCCGCAGATGACTTGCAGCGAACAGTTGGGAAGAGGAAGAGAGACATGGCGTGCATTAGAAAGCCGAAAATATAGAGATTGGAAATTTTGCTCGGATGCAGTGAATATTCAGCAAGGTGTATATATGGTTTTTGAGGCCGGTTAGACATCTTGTGTAACAAAAAGAAAACGTTCTTAGCTGGCTGAGGAAATTATCTCGGGATATACATTGCCGACTACTCTTTCCTCAAAACCATATCGTGCGATACGTTGATTTTTGCATCGAATGAATGTCTCGTTTAATAAAGTTTTACATGGCTGATACTGATCGAGAATTAAGTACAATCTTGTAAACAGAAAGCGGGACGCAAATTTCACTACTGTGCAGGAGAATCCGAAGACAACTTGCAGTCATAGGTAGAAATTTGAACTACCTGAAAGTCTAATCTCTGCCCCGTTTCCTGTCATTTTGTGAGGACACTTAAGTCTTGTTTATTTTACCTTGTGCTTTCTTTTGTTCCTTTTCTAGCTTAAGAAAATTCACAAGGTTTAACATGTAAATGTTGAACTTTGACTTTATTTATTTTTATTCTCCGTTTACTTGCTTTGGGGAGATTGTGTTGCTTTCTGTATGAGTATTTTCAATGTGATCAGCTTGCATTTATTTGTAATTTTGTTAAGAAAAATTTAAACTATTTATTAGTAGATTTTTGCATCTCTCTCTGTATTTTGGCGAGTTCAGGGGTTTTTGTTGTTTCCATTAAGTGGTTGAATTATGTTGTTTTTATTGCCTGTCTGAGTGCATTTATGATCTCATTGCAAGTATAAATTAAGTTATGAATAAAATTTTTATTACAGAAAGCATTATAGTATAAATATAATATAAAATAGTTTAAGAACTCAATAGCCCTATATATATATACACAAGTAAAAATTACATAAATACATTTAATACAATTAAAAAGCAAAAGTTCGAGCTAAATTTTAGCCCCTCATCAGTGCAATAAATAACATTCAAATGACAGAAAACTATATATTTTCTGTCATTTGAAGGTTATTTATTGCACTGATGAGGGGCTAAAATTTAATTCAAAACGTTTGCTTTTTAATTGTATTAAATGTATTTATGTAATTTTTACTTGTATGTCTGATGAATTGTCATATATTTTTTATTTTTAAATCGTATATCAGACAATGATTATTTATTTTAATATTCTATTGTATTTAACATTAACATTTTTTTTCTTTGCAATACAAGAATTTGGAAAAATCAATAAGTTGTAGTTGCTCCGTTCGAGTCTTTGAGGATGTGAAAAAAATCTAACAATGAGAGTAATAATAGGCTCGAAGTAACAGGAGTCGTTCGGTAGCTTCATCGCCCCGAGCCCTCCCTTCCCGGTTTTCGGTGTCTTTAATTTGTGTAATTTCCATTTTAATTTTGTCCGGTTTCAATTTTTGATTCCGGTTTCAATTGAGATTCGTAGGTCCCCACCCACGTCTCGAGTATAAGACACTCTAGCGGAAACCAGAATGAAAAGAGAAGATATTCTATAGAGAGTTACAAAATAAGAGGAAAATGATAACACAGAATAACAAGATTAATAGATTGAAAGGGAGTACTCCAATAAAAAACAGTAGAAAAGGCGTTGAATATGTTAATTTATCTGATCATAAGTTTACACAATATGCAGATAAAGTCTTACGGCTTGGATCGAAGTTTATTTTCGAAAGACATCCTAATGTTACCGAAGTGATTACTGAATGCGAACATATCGTTCAAGCGGCTCCTAGAGATCATAGAGAAGAAGTAAGGAATATACTTTTTAGCGCAGCTAATAAATTTAATAAACGTTCTAATACTCCTGTCAAATATATCATATAGATCAAAAAATGAAAATTAAAACCATCAAGAGAATAAGATCATACAAAGATATTTCCATAATCGAGACTGATAAATCTAATCGCTGGGCTATCCTTAATAGGAAAGAGTACATTAATAAAAATGTAAGATTGTATCGATAAAATGAAATGTAAAACCGTCAAGCATAACCCACTACGTAAAATTTGTAACAAAACCAAAGAGATCATTGAAAAAGGAAAACGGCCGGATTTCATGAAAATTAAATTGAGGTTAAACAAACTAGCTGTCATACCTAGATTAGTGGGTAAAATGAAAGATCATAAACAAGTTTGTCCTCTTCGACCGATTGTGACAAAATGCCAAGGTCCTACCCACTTCTTAGAAAAAGCATATGTTCCCCTACTACAAAAATTGTTGCCTCCTTCCATATTTACAGTGGTCTCTACGACAGATTTCGTTGAGAAAATCAAGAAATTCAACATCTCTGAAGACTGTATTTTAGCAAGTTTGGATATTGTTTCTCTTTATCCATTCATAGATACAATAGAAGTTACCAAGAACTGACAATATTCTTTTTTTCTTCTAGAAGCTCTTTGAGCTTCGTAGAGTGAATTTTCAAAGCGTTTTCTGGTGACTTCTTTTATTTGTTTGTCTTTATCACTTGATTGTTGCCAGTGGCGCCAACTTATATTCACCCACCCAATTTCAATTGATTTAATTGCTAAAATGAAATTTGGTTTTATCAACGTTTTCAAAATAATTAAAAAAATAGCAAGGACATTAATTAGTCTTACATGAGCACCGAAAACACCTTCAGCGGTTGTATAATTAAATTTCTGACAAAAACAAATTTCCTGATTATTTTGCCGTCTGTTTTGAGTATTGGAATTGATAAAGTAAGACTAAAGTGTATGCTTTTCTTGACATTTAGTTTTTTGCTCTTTCAATACCTTGAAATTTTAGTGTTATTTAAAATAAATATTAATGTATTTAGAAGGAAGAACCTTTAAGAAAATAATTTAATATATATATATATATATATATATTTTATAAACTTATTATAAAATTATAATAATTTAAAAATTTGCTTAGAAAAAACATAATTTAATTTCGAATTATCATCTTTAATCATTCGCTCCCCCCTCCCCCTCTTTCTCCAAATGCATACACACTAAGGGAAAAAAATATGGTTCATTCTCCCAATCTTTTGACTTTTGGAGAAAAAATCTGACAAAATTGAACTTGCTAAAATAACATTTTAACCTGATAGACGAATGTCTTAATGATTCAAAATAAAGAAAAAAGGGTCAGCAGCGAAAAATTTTTTATTTAACTGAGATTTAAGTTAAACTTGTGAGTTTTATTTTCCTTACCATTTTACCCCTATAACTTTTTATTTTCTTCTAAATTTTTATTTATAATGAATTTGCATAGTACCCACAGGACATTCAAATAAGAAATAATATCAATGTAGTACTTTTAATACAGAATTTTTGTATAACATTGTATTAAAGGGGTGTTAAAGAAGGGAAGGTAAGGTATAAAAAGAGGATGGTATTGGATAAAAGGGACGGTAAGGAAAATTACCACCTATTTTTAGGAAAATCATGTTAAGACTAAGTGATAGCCACAATGATCATTGGTTTTTAGAAACAGTTGTTAACATTGGATTAAATTGAATTTTTTTTTAATTTACCTCGAAAAGTGCAGGAATAAACCTTGGGGACGGTGAGACTATCAATAAAGCCACGATGCTTGAAATTGATATTTAAATGCTGATTTAAATTCTACAGTAAATTTTCTGCCAAAGAATTTTAGACATTCTTTCTCTAGCATACTTCTGCATGAGAAAAAACTTGAAAAAAATTCTGTCGCTGCATCTTGAAGGATTTTCTGTATAATTTTAGAAGAGGAATGGTAAGGAATCTAAAACCCAGTTACAGAGTTTTAAAAATAATAACAACACTAAAAATGTGTGCAGGTTAATTTTTAGCTACATATTTATATAAAACAATAGTTCCAGTTTCAGAAAAAAATTACATCGAATTATTTTTATTGAAACACTTTTATCCAGACAGCTTCAAACTTAAAAATCAGCATCAGGGACATGGGACGGTATAGGAGTTTTCCAAGTGTTTGGACCCCCAACATCGTCCAAAACTTTTTTATCTCGTTAATATTATTGTGCAATCATGCAATGGGATGTTCCCAGTATATGAAATAAAAAAAAAACACAAAAAAGTGTATTAAAATAAAAATTATTATTCAGGGACATGAAAGTCAAAAGATTGTGAGAATGCCCCATATATGTTTTATTTTACTCAAAACTTTTTGAACTCACACAATATTTTGAAAAGTTGGTGCTACTGACTGTCTCGGAAAACTTTTTCTTCATAGAACCAACCAAAAGTCTTCAACAAAGTTTTAAGTGCGTCATATGGCATAAATGCGGGGTGACGTAAGTCGGGGTACTGCTGTAATGAACTTTAATTAATGAACTTTATAACGCATGTTTATAATTTTATTTTACAGCTTTCAAATCGAACTTTTCGGACAACAGTACATAATGACTACAATAAATATCAAACTCTTCTAATAGAAAATAAAGAAATCCTTTTAGCAATATCCGGATTACTAAAACTACTTAAGAAAAGCATCCCTGTTTACATTCCTCTCTTTTATCGGTGTCTCATCAGCCGATTAAAGAAGGAAAGCACTAATTCTGCTGCTACAATCCCTATCATTTTCGTAAAATATTTGAAATAAAAATTAAGTAAACTTTGTGAAGTGCGAAAAAAATTATGGTATTTGAAGTAATACTTTCTGGAGATAATGCGATACATTAAACATGAAAATACTGAAAGTATTTTTTTATTAGTTTCAGTTATCTTTCCATTTTTATTTTTCTTATATTATACTATGCAATTTTTAAGAAATAATTTTGTACGGTTTTAAAATAAATTAAAAAATATCAAATCACAAACTTCACAAATAAACTTTACGTGCTTTTTTTTTTTAAATTTGTTGAATAAATACAGAAACGCAAAAATATTTATTTTAAATTAACTGTTTCTTATACTAGTTCAGAAAGCGCATTATAAATGATGAAAAGAAAAGAAAAGAGGAAGGGGGTAATATCATTTTGCTCTTTAATTATATTCATGAAACTGTGATAAAAATAGCTTTTCAAATAATATAATCTAAATAACAATGGAAAAGCTGCTTAATATATTTTATTTCTATTTCATTTCTACTCGGACAGGAATGAAAAAAATATATATTACGTAGAAACGTACTCTCATTTAACAATGCAAGGGAATTTACTGATAGTCTAAACTACTGCCGAATTTTTAAAGTATAAAAGGTTATAAAAATAATTAGTTTATTCTTAAAAAAAAAATAAATAAGGGCGTTGTACTCCTATATTGTTAGTCATAAATATAGCATTCTTTTTGAAGATTATTCATCTTACGATAATAGAAGGGAATGTAAGGGAGTAATAGCAGAGGTAAAGTAGCTTGTTTAAGATTTGGAGATCAGTTTTCTTTATATAAATTTTCCTCGATACACTGCACTTTTGAGAGCTTAGCGACCGGATTATTATGAAATATTACATGTAGGGGAGATTGGGGATGGTTGACCCATTTTTTACAAAATGATTTTTTATTTTTAAAATATTGAACCTAGAATAAAGTTTCATATTATCATTTTATTCGTTATACAAACAGTTATCAAACTAAAATTACGACATAAGTGTATAAAAGTGTATAACATAAGTGTATAAGCGACATATAAATATGAAAGATGATTGATTTTAATAATGAGAAAGTAATAGGTCAAGGCTTCCCACATATGGGAGGCTTGACCCACTTTGTTTTATATTGAAATATTTGTTAAGGGAAATAAAAACAGTTTAAAATAAGGCAGAATAACGTTATGCAACATGGTTTAATTATTATCAGAAATTATTTGGGCAAATGTAATGTGTAAACAAACATGCTTAGACGAAATTCAACGAACAGGAGAAAAATTCCGTTTTTAAAACCCACTTTTTGTGACACTTGACCTAGCAACACCAATTGCCACATAGTTTGGTTTCATCTCATTGTATTCATCTTGGTGAATCTTGTCTACGTACCTTCTTAAAGTGTTCTGCTCAATGTTATGTTTTTTGCATAGGCACGAACACTTAACATTTACTTACTTAAGCTGCTACTTTCACCCTTTCTAGTCTTTTAAATTTTTTCTATTTTCCTATACTATGGGTGCTATTTAAATGAAATAAAAGTTCTTATCAACTTTCCAATTTAGATATCATTAAATTTTTTCTTGTTTCTACAGCAATTTTTCACATCTTCCTTTAATCAGTTTTAAACATTTTCATTTCTATCATTCCATTTTACTGTAGCTTTACAAAATAAATTTACATTATATTAGAAATGTAGCCATTAACCCTTTATTATGTACAGTGTATAATAAAAATTTTTCCAAAAACACTTAATTAAGGAAGCTTTGACCATCTGGTCAACCCTTTCTCACACTGATTGGATCGAGCCTTCCCTCATACCCACTTTTTAAAGTATAGCACATGGTTGTGTTTAGTATAATTTACTATAAAATCTTTATGCCTGGAATGAACGCTCAATATTTGTACGTTATTTAAAACCTACTTACTTAAGTTTCTATGATATATTTTATCTGAGAAAATTTTACAAAATGTTTCTACACTTTTAAGCACTTTTAATACACTTTTTAAGCTGGAAACTCATCACAATTGATTTTCCCACACCTGTTTGAATTATCTACATGAAACTAAGACTATTGTTTGAGCATTTTAGTAACTTTAGTTGCCACCTATTTGCAAAACTCTGAAATTCTTTTAAATATGAAAATTGAAGGTTGGGTTAAGCCTCCCCTATTATCAACCCTCCCCAGCCTTCCCTGCATATGTGGGCGGGAGTTTCAAAACTCGCCTTATCCAGAAAATGAAATTTTGGGAAATCGCGAAAAACCTCTGACTGCGTCCATTGGTTTTCATTGAAAACCACAATTGTAATGCCAGAAATACACGATAAAACTAGTTTTTTTTTTTTTTTTTTTTTTTTTTTTTTCAGATTGTAGAGTTTTTACGATATAAGTTCACCAATAGAACAGATTGATAGTGAAATGTCGAGTTTTTAAATTTTGGATAAGGCGAGTTTTGAAACTCACGTTCTCATACGTATATGAACATTTTAGTTATATTTAATATAAATGCAAAGCATTTCATAAAGATTTTAAAAATACATTAAAAGTGCATATTTCTTTATAATTAAAATGAAACCAGATCTGTGAAATAAAAGGAAAATATAGGAAAAAAATATTAAACAAGGGAGAGTTAAAATATAAAATTTAAAAATATGAATGTGTTATGAATTCTTCAGTGGAACTTCATAAGTACAATTTATAGTAAAGATATGTTCTTTCGCCAAATATTGTTGTCAACAGACTTAAAAAACAGATCAATATTAAGCTCCGTATGACATATAAAAAACCAAGATGATTGAAATATATATTAAGATATCCAATAACTCAGTGAATTTTCAACAAAAATAAACACTTAAAAATTAAAAACACTTAAAAATAAAGAACTTAAAAATTACAACAAACAATTCACCGAATAATAAAATGGACAACGATACAACAGATGACAACGATACTTTCCTTATTTTAAGTTTTCCGTTATATGAGAATCTAGCAATAACCATAAAACCTCCAGTAAAACTTTTCTTGTTTTCTCTGAACTAACATTTTAGGTCTCTTTCCTCCCCTTTTTCGGTAGTAAATCGATCATTTTTCTTTTGCAATCAGATTAATATATATAAGCCTCAACAATTGTAACTACATATTTCCATTTTTCACCTGCCAAATAATATTCATGCAACAATCTGCCTTACGCTGGGGTACAATGTTTTTGCTTTAGGCGGGTAACACCATGTTTTTTTATTTTTATTAGCTTTAAATCAGATTTTTAGAACTTTGTTTACAGTTCCTACAGAGATGTTTAAAGATTTTGAAACAGTTTTTTGGGAGGCTGGATCGTCTTTTAAAACGTGACATGCAACTTTAAATATAATAAGTGGTAAAATTTTACGTGTTTTTTCTTTTTTTTTTTCCTTTTTTTTTTTTAATTACTTATCTAACTTTCATTGCGTGTAAAAATATAAAAAATACCGCTGCTTTTCATACCTTTTTTAAATCATCGAATCAGAACATTTCTTTGTAAAAATGTCTGTTAGATTATTGTGAATACTTGAAGTAATCCGTAAGTATGTATGTTATACTATGCAATGACTCTTGCATTGTTGAAAAAAGGGCTGTTAGGTTATTGTGCATGCCTAAAATAAATGTATAATATGACGATGTAAATGTATAATATCGGTGTTAGTATATAAGATGTTTGTTTTCCAGCATATAAGTTAACATGTATTTACGTATAGAGATATTATTATTAAGTATAGCGTGTTCACCTTGAAGGCAATTTAAAGGTGAAATGCATCAATTTATCTTAACCACTATGATTCGAAATAAAGTCTGCCTCAAGGCAAATTTTTTATTCGTGATTTTCTTTCTTTTTTTTTACTAAGCTTCGTTAGATTTATTCATCTATTCTGTATAGTAATATGTACAGAATGGTATTCATCTATTCTGTATTTATTAACTTTCTGACATATCCTCTTTCTCATCTCCCTTTCAAACACTTACAAAATATTTTCGATTTAAAATGTCTTATTCAAAAATTTCAATTTAGTAAATTTAGGAGAATTTAGTAACAATTTTAACTATTGCGAGAACCGTGATAAAACTTAAAATTACGTTATATGTGTGTTTCTAGTTGAAATGCATCAATTTATCTTAGCTATTATGATTCGAAATAAAATATAGCTCAAAGGAAATTTTTTATTCGTGATTTTCTTTCCTTTTATTAAGCTTCATTAGATTTATTCATCTATTTTCTTTAACATTCTGTATTTATTAACTTTCTGACAAATCCTCTTTCTTATCTCCCTATTAAACATAAAATATTTTTCATTTGAAATGTCTTATTCAATCATTTCAATTTAGTAAATTTTGGAGAATTTAGTAAAAATTTATCTATTGCGAGAACTGTCATAAAGCTTAAAATTATGTTATATGCATGTTTAAAGTTGGAATGCATCAGTTTATCTTAACCACTATGATTCGAAATAAAATCTGCCTCAAGGCAAATTTTTTATTCGTGATTTTCTTTTTTTTTCATTAAGCTTCATTATTTTAAAAATTAAAGAACATATATATTGCTAAATACAGAGTAATAAACCTTAATGTTTGCGTTAATTGCATGTACTATAGAAAAATTTTCTTTTTCAATATATTCTAAAGAACTTTGGTTTTCCATCTGTTAATACGATATTTTCCCCAAATTCTATTTAAAATAACGGAGTAACTTGGTAAAAGTGTTGTAATCCAATAAATTTCAAATCATTTAATTAAACACTTTAATTTATACAATGTGAACTTTAAATGCACTTCGGATTACTATAAATCTATTGAATATGTAAAAGTTAATGTCTTTAAGGAATTATGATTAAGCTTTTAAAGCATTAGTCAAAACCAGTGAAATTTGTGTTTTAGGATCAAAATTTAATTTAATCACCGAAAGTATCGCATGTGGCCTTAAAGATAAACATTAATTTTCTACTAAGCTTAAATACTTAGTGAAAATGTACAACGCTAATCTCAATATTCAATAAAACTATTGCTCGTTTTTCTTGATGTTATTAATCAAGATCACATGGCTAATCCGGTGAATGAATCTTTATAATTCTTGTTCAAATTAACGATAATAATAATAATTTTTTTTTAAACCTAGAGTACAAAGAATTAACATAAAATTAATAGTTTCTGTACCACTTTTCAAGTTCTAAAAAACATTTTTTATGTTAAATTAAAATTTTTTAAATGCCTAAAATCAAATATTAATGATTTAATAATATTCGAAATACATATTTTTAGACATTTAGAGAGGGCAATTTGTTCACCATTTACACTGATTACTGAAAAGCAACTGATTTAATATGTACATAAATAAGACATAAAATAATAATAAAGTACGAAATATATATAACATATGTCTACACAAACAAACTATATAAAAATGCACATTTAGAAAGGCATACACAGGGCCATGCAAAGTGGGGGGCGAAGGGGGCAGCCGCCCGCTATATCTAAATATGAAAAAATTTTATATTTAGATATAGGGAATTTTTTTCCTAATGGAAGTACGTATATTTTTCGTTTCAAAGTTATTGTACTGTCTTTTACCCCCCCCCCCCCCCAAAACACACACACACACACACACACACACACACACACACATACACACACACACACACACACCAACACACACACACACAGAAATACAAATTTATGAATAAGGACTTATTTCTTTTCAAAACTTGTCTTGGGTCTTTGTCTTAATCTGTTTTGTTAACCTTCTGTTTTCTGAGTCTATGCTTGTGACAAAAACATATACTCTCAAAATAGCATGGGGTTTCTTTCTTGGAATATAAAAGGTTTCTAAACTGTTATACTGTATTATTAGATGCATTTTTACTACACCCATTTTCCAGATCCTCTTTGCCAAAATATAAGTGCAATTTTCTCTTATGTTATTTAGTTTTTTGAAATTTATAAATTAAAATTAATCCTAATGTTTCAAAATAAACGCGAAATATGTATTCAGTAAAATTTGTTTCTGTTTCTGCACTTTTTAATTTTGTTACACCTGTCACAAAGAAAAATTAGGGGGAGGGGGCGCCAAATTGAAACTTTGCCCCGAGCGCAGTTTTCTCTTCGCACGCTGATGCTGTGCATACATATACAAATTTCACACCATATGCCACAAAAATACACAGCTGTAGTAGAGTTATTATGCATAAAACATGTTGAATTTCGTTTTTTAAATTAGTTCGGTAATGTCTTTTTTTCTTTCGCTTCGTTCAAGTGTCGGAAAGGGAATACGGACATCCGATGGACGCGCGGAATGCCGCGCTTTGAGGCTTTTAGCCACTGGCTGCTGTCTCGAATAATCCTTTATTTACACAATCTTAGAACACATAAAAGCATAGTCACACAGATTTCTTCCTTTTTGCATACTGCTTCTTATTGATTCTTCTATAAACAAGGTGACATCCTCATTACAGATGATCCACAGGACACGAATACAGCCGGGATACATTACTACCCCACACTTTGTGTGCGTAATGGAGTCGCCGGAAGTTTAACTCAGTACTAACAGAGGCTCTAGTACTAATGTCGTGGCAGATGAGCGCCCTTGCGCTCTCAACCACAGAGCCTTACATTTGCAATTCGCTACACATTATTAATCAACATCAGTAATCATTTTGTAATGACGTTTGGTCAGAATGATGACAGAAATGTAACTAATGTTGTCCCATTATGACCCTCGCCGGATGAACGTTATTTAGTGATTTCAAAATACAGTTACCTGAAATTAGAGCTGTTGCAAACTGCATCTATTCGTTACTCAGTAACGAGTATTCTCTCTGGACGAAGTACCGAATAGTTACTTTGAAATATGACTCGTTACTGCATCAAAGTTCAAATGTTACCTTCACTTACGTGATTTATGAATGGATAAAGATAGTCTGATAGGAAAAAAATGGAAGTTTTCTATCGGACTCGAAGAATTCGGGGTCACGTCAGTTGTTCTCGTATCAGTATCATATACAGGGGCACGCCGACCTATTGTGCAATGTGCGCGGCGTACGCAGGTGCCAGTATAGTAAAGGCGCCAATTCAAGCGAGGAAAAAATATTTAAAAATGCATATTTTTTAATTTTATTAAAATTATTCTTCAAATTTTAATTATATTTTATAGATTTATCTCATATAAATAAATTACTTAGAATTACTTAAATGTTATTAATCTTTAAAAGAATGTGATACATTAATCAATTAAATTCAGAGCGTAATTAACTTGAAATTTAAATTGAAGCATTACAAAAACCTTGAGCATTTGTTAGCATTCCATCCAATTTTAGATCTATTTCTAACTGTTTTATTGAAAAAAAAATTGCACGGCAAAAAATATACTTGAAAAAGAAGAGTTTTAGTTTCAAGTTTTCATGCATTTTATGTGCCATGTTTAAATAGTAGTCTAAACTTGATAATCAATGACTTTATGAATGTTAATCATGAAGCATGAAACTACAGTCATTCAGGGTAACTTTGAACCATGGGGTGTAACTTTGTACCACCTCCTATTTTTCAATATTTTTTACTCCAAAAGACTAAATAAACTCCAGAACTGTGCTCTGTTGGCAAGGTTCTAAATTGGGATTTCTAATCTTTATTTTAGAAAATAAAGTAGCAACATTATGCGCAATTAATTGCATCATTTAACTATTTTTGTGAAGCACTGTTTTCAAGTTAATTTTGAATGCTGTTTTGAAGTTTTTGTAATCCAATTAAATTTTCATAGTAAGTTACAATGTACTCATTTATGAGACATATTATTGCCTAAATGTTGTAAATGTGTTAATATTTTGTGATTATTTATTTATTAATAGTTAATAAAATGTAAATTAAGAAGGTACTAACATTTTAGCACATTTTCAGGGAAAGTTATACTGATGTTTATAATTTACTGATTATCGGCGCTACTGTCAAAAATTTCCCATATTTGGACCGTATAATTTATGTAAATGCCGAAAGTATGCATTAGATATAACATGTAAATATTTTCACAAATATGTGTAAAATACATAATTTTCATTTAAAGGCGTTTTTCAGAGCGGAGCTACTCAAATTTGACATTTCATACATTCCACATTTTTTTTTCTTGTTTGAATAATACTAGTAGTATGTATTACTGTAACTATGGATATGTTATTGAGTTAAAACATTGAAAAAAAATTTTCACTGCATTTTTATGTTTTATATGAACAATAAACAGGTTTTTTTTTTAAATTTGGAATATTCATGGTTCTCTTCTTCCAATTTTCTTATGCATAATATTTGTTGTAATATCATAAATTTTACAAATCTTGTGATGTTGGGAAATGTAAATTCGGAGTCTTTACATATCTGAAAACATTTTTGGGGGTTTACAGTTGTCCTAACTATAATACTTTTTAAATAATGAATTATTTTAGAAAATATTTATCATATGGTGCAAAGTTACCCTAAATGGCTGGGTAACTTTGAACCAGGTTAAAAATTCATTTTTTATTGCTTTTATCCTTATTATTCCTTAATTTTTGATAGTCAAACAATAATTTAGGATCATTTCTTCTCTTTTATGCACCTAGTTGCAGCAATATTCTTAAAATAAGAGTGTGGCATATGAAAATAGAGAAAATGCGGATCAAAGTTACCCTGAATGACTGTACTGATTTTTACTATAGCATGCGAAATATTCTTTTTCTTTTCTGTTTATCAGCGGAATATTTTAACTACTCATTTAGCTGTAAATCAGCTTGAAGCCACTTTATGAAATCTGAAATATGGTTTTCGATCTTTTGGGGTTTTTTATAAACGGCATAAATTGTTTTATTTTCTAACCTTTGTACTCTCCATTTATGTATTTTTTCTTTGAGATATTCGTTTAATAATTCCTTTATATATATAAGCTTATAATTAATATATTTTGTAATATTTCATTTCTACACGCTGATAAGTTTTTATAAAACGATAGTTTTTCGGGGCGGGACATAGGGCGCAAGTTGAAGTTTTGCACACAGGCGCCGAACACCACTGGCGCGCCCCTGATCATATACAAATGTTCATTTGGACGTTTCGTTACTTGCTTAGCACTGGATTAGTAAAGAAGACCCGCTCGTTCGTTGAAAATGTCCCGTGTAAGTTTTGGAAGAAAGCTTTTGAAGTCACGTGGTTAATAATAGAAACTGCTTTGGGAAAACGATTGCAATGAGATCATTTATTCTTTTAGAGATTACTCTTTTTTTTTTCTTTCTCGGAGATAAATGAAGTGTTGCATACATCTTTCAAACATAAACAAAAACAGCAGAACTGATTGTATAAGGAGAAACATAACTTATTTTGATCAAAAGAATAATACAATTTCTATGCATGTATTTAAAAAAAGAAGAAAACATTAAGAAAGCATGGATCCAAGAAATAGGGAGACAAGATGTATTTGTTTTTCTCGTAGGATTTTAATCAGGTTAATTGAGTATTAACCCTTCCCACTCCGCTGGCTCCGCTGCGGAGACATAATCTTTCTTTGCAAAATTTGTTTTTGGCACCAATAATAAAGGAAAATAAAATTTACCTTATTTAATCAGAACAATTTTGGAATTATGTACTTGAAGGAAACTTCTTTTAAAAAAGTGATGCTGATCGAATAAAATTTGTGTAAGAGACGCCGGAGCTTTAAAGGTTAATTAAGCATTTAAACTATTAAAGTCGCTTATAACTTCTTGTAAAGCGAACAGAAGGTTATAATAAGATGAACTATTCGATTTAGCTGTACTTAAGGAATGATAAAGTATTTCTATGAAATATAACTTTTTTAATTATTGATTTTTATTCGTAAACTCACAAAATCAGCAGATGCTCATGCTCAGAAATTAAGAAATCGATTAGCGTATCTCTTTTTCCTTTAAATGCAAACGGTTTAAGGGTTTTTCAGGAGATACTTTTGCGTACACGACAGTAATGGAATGATCGTCATAAGGCAGCAGTCTATCATATAAAGAGATATACAGTACGTGTCAATAGTTTAAACACAATAACAATTTTAAAATAAAGCTTTAAATATTCACTTTATTTCAATATCCGTCTTGTATATGTTAATAATAGCAGTTTTAACAACATATTTATTAACATTATCTTTTTAATTTTATTTCAAACTATGGAGTTTAAGAATAGAATAAAGTTAACGGTGTCAAAAATTTAAGCATTTTTATGCAAATTTTACTAACTGATGTAAGTGGTTGCGCACACAAACGATTTCTGGGCGTATAAGAAGCAGTTAGTTGTTGTTTTTGAGTTAGTACAAAATGCCTAAGTCGAAAGAATTTTCAGAGGAGGAAGTGATAAGTATCTGGAGTATCAGAACCAAACATGACTGTTTCTGAAATTGCAAGTGCATTAAAAAAGATCAAAACGAGGTGTTCATCAATTTTTGGCTCTCTGTAATGATTTCAAACGAAAATTTCGTTCAGGAAAGCCACGAGTGACTACTTTGCGCGAAGATCGCCGCATCAAAAACTTGGCTTCAACTGGTAATTACTCTTTTTTGAAAATAAAACATCCAGTTAGAGGGAAAATATCGAAGAAAACTGTTCATAGAACAGTTCTGGAATCGGAATACATCAAAAATCGTAAAACGGCTCGGTTACCATGTCTGAAACGACACCATAAAGAAGCTAGATTACAGTGAGCCAAATATCATACGTCATTTGGTGATAAGTACCTGAATGTCACATTCAGTGGTGAAAAAATGGAACTTCGAAGGCCCTTATGGGTTTAAGTACTAGTGGCATGATCTCCGCAAAGAACCTAGGAGTATATATTTATCCGACAACATAGTGGTGGTTGTGTAATGGTATGGAGGGCTATTTCTTTCAATGGTCAGACATCTCTAGGATTCATCAATGTTCGTGAAAACGCTGAAAAATAGCAAGAGATACTTGCCAGTCATTTTCTTCTTGTTGCCGAGGTTGTTTTTTTTATGGGGAGGGGCGGGGAGATGGCTATTTCAACATGATAATGCTTCGATCCATGCCTAAAACTCAACTTCAACGTGGCTTAAGTCGAGAAAAGTATCTGTTTTGAAATGGCCCACAATTAGCCCTGATTTAAACCTTATAGAAAATATGTGGGGTATTCTCACTCATGGAGTTTATCCAAATGAAAAGCAGTATTCTTCAGTTAAAGATTTTAAAGATGTCGTTGAGAACGCGTGGTTTAAAATTGAACCAGAAACAATACAGAACCTCATTTTATCGGTGGAACACCGTATATTTAAAGTAATTCAGCAGAATGGAGCAATAATCATTAATTTTTTTTTATTGTTGTTTTACTAAAAACTAAAGAATACTGTGCTTAAACTTTTGACACACTCATTTTTGTTCTTTTGATAAATTCTATTATTTTAGATAAATTTTAAAGCATAAACATGCTAAATATCTTTTTAAAACTACAATTTGTAGGTCATATGAAAAAGAAAGTAACTTTCAGTAAATAATAAAATTTTATTTTGAAATTTTATGTTGTGATTAAACTTTTGACACGCATTGTAATACATTTATCGAAAATTGAAAAATGCTGTTTGATTCCATGTTATTTTAATCGTTGTGACTGCCAATTTTTCGATTTTATGTATTAAAAGGAGTCTATGAATGTATCAGAAAATTTTGTAATTTTGCGCAGAAGAAAAAATATATATTTTTTAGAACCGTCTAAATGCTATTTTCCATTATAGACAGGTTCCATTGTCACAGGTCTACTATATTCAGTGAAAAATGGGCGTTTCCATTAAAAATACTGAATTAGTATTTTTTCTTTTATATCTATAACAAAAACTGCTGAGACGAATTCGCAAAATATCAGACAAATCCCGTTTTAGACAATTTTTATGTCTTAACAGATGAGAAATTGTATTGTATTTTGTTCGTGGAATATTTCCTTTCGAGGCAGAATTCAATTTTCACAGGTTTTACTGTATTTATTATTATATTTTAAATGTTTGAACTTTTATCTAGATTTCCTTTACAGAGAGGTTGCGTTGTAACAAGATTTCTTTATTGGTCAGGTCTGGGTAACATTAAGCAATTCTTCCAAAGACCTCATGTACGGTATATAATTAGATTTTCTGCAGTTCAGTGAACATATATTTCACATGTAATACATTAAGCGCCTAGTTTTATATTTTCTGAAATGTTAAATCAGTGCGGGTATCCAGTTATATTTTATATATATTTTTTAATGAATAGTTAAAGCTAATTATAATCGAAACAACTCTCTGAAAATTAGAAAATACACGGAATATGTATGCAGTATTTACGATGATTGTTTATATACGTTTTCTCAATAGTAACGGAAGTAACGAGTAACGAATACTTTCTAATGGGTACTGAGTTGAAAAGTAACGAATACATACGTATGGTGATATAGTCGTTACTTTTACAGCACTACTTGAAAGTCATAATCTGGCGAATTAAAGACGTTGCAAAAATCAAGCCAATTGAGACTTGCTACAAAGCAGTGGTCACTGTGACTTTACAGCGTTCTCACCAAATGACGGTCATCTGAGAATCATAATGTGACAAATTAAAGATGTTTTAATCATGTCATTCGTGACTCCTACCAAAGCAATGGTCACTGTAGCTTCACAGTGGAGTTACCAAATGACGATTATCTGAAAATCAGAATTTGACTTATTAAAGAAATCACATTTTGTTCATCGTTATAACTATGACGTCAAAAAATTATTTTAAAATTAAGTTTCTGAAATGAAACGATACCTTTGATTCCCTTAATTTTGAAAGAGTCGTTTCTCTTAATTTTGGAAACCTACTGGTTTCTAATTGACTCTACCCTAACATTTTTTAAGTCAATGGTAACGTCGTTGGTAATTGTGCAGTTACTACACTGTGCAAATTTATTGGGAAGTATTTGTAAAAAACTACGCCTTTATATCTTTCTATGCTTTTACACACAATGAAAAATACCTGTTATAGAAGTAAATATGTCTTTCCTTAGCAGAAATTACCTCTTGATTTTGTTTTGACGTTGACTTCACTAATTTAGAGCATATATTTTTGAATTCATCATAGTGAAACCACACTCTTACAGCATTCGTTATCATGCTTATTTTGGTTGTACAATCCATTTTCACTAGACGTCTCTTCAAAATATTCTATAAGTTTTCTATAGGATTTGGGTCAATCAAGCAAATTAACTTTCTTTTAGGCATGTAATTTTTGACCAATTTTGATTTGTGATTGTGTTGAAATGTCCCGTCAAACGTTTTTACGAATGGAACAATCTTACGTTGCAATATTTCTACCTGAGAAGGTGAATTCATCATCTTTTCACAGGAATCAGTGCTATTTGCTATCAAAATCCCATCCCAAAATATATGTTTCAGAGGGTATTTTACAGTTTTTGGGACGTGCTCAGAACTTAAGAGTCAGAGTAGCTTCGTCTAACGTCTTTTATTTTTTAACCCTACACAAATAAATGAGTCTTAAAAGAAATTATTTTGCATGGTTCCTTGAAGTAATATCCATTTTTAAACACACAAATGCAACGCGTATCTCATGGAAAACTAAAAGTAATATCCAATTCTTACACACAGAAAATCACAAGTGAAGCTAAAGTGACTATTTCCATTTTAAAACCAGTCAATTCTTATTGTCAAGTTTTACAACTTACACCAACTCAAGGCAAATAAAACCGGTATAAATAGGACATCAACAGACAATTACATTACAATTCTAAGAAAATAATAACATCCCAATTAATTTGCACAATATACTACATTGAATTTCCGCAACTGTTTCTTTCATATCCGGAAAAGTAATTATTTACAATGGATGTATTGAATAAAAAAAAGATTCATTCGTTATATATTAATAGAAATATGAAAGGAAAGAAAAATTTCTGGAGAATCATTTCTTACAATAAATTTTACTATTTTGATAGATAGATAACTTGTAAAATTAATTATTTACAGCGAACGTATTGAAAAAAGAAACGATTCATTCGTTATGTATTAATAGAAATATGAAATGAAAGAAACACTTCTAGACAATAATTTCTTAGAATAAATTTTAATATTTTAATAGATACATAACATGGAAAATTAATGCGTGATCTATGCTCCAAATTTTGATATATTTATTGTTTCTGAAATAATCCAAATATGTGAATGCGAATCTGTTAATCGTAATCGTCTATTAATCGAAAAGCTCTGGTGTCAAAGTAATTTTAAACATATTCTAATTTCTCTTAAACAATTTACTTTTCAGTTTGAAAGGAAATTAAAAAAATCATGAGTTTATACTCCAAAAAGATTTTGCCTTTTCGCGTTCCGTAGCTTTTGCGGTGTAGCACAATGATTAGCTTGTTGGAAAATGATTTCGAGCCATCCTAAAAGTAACCGTATGTTAATGTTTGTCTTTCTAAATGATGAATGCGCACTTTTAAGATTCTTAGATTTCTAATTTTCTTAGAAACAATATCTGGATTAAACTTACCTTCAGCTGAGACAGAACACCAAAACATAACTTATCCTCCTTTATTTTGACGGCTTCATGCGACACCTTTCTATTCCTCCACAAATAGTGCCAGTATTAAGGTATAACTTCAGATAGATGAAATATGGTTCAATCATGATGTGTTTAAAGTCATAATGATCACAGTTATCTTTACTTTTTTACTTTCTTCTGTATACAAGAAGAAAGTATTGGATTCGTGAAAATTTTCGACTTCCTTGTTTTCGACGGATTGATACGTTTTAAAAGGTCCTGAACACGATTTGCCCGTTTTTAGAAAATGGTTCTCCGAGAATCTATCCTTGTGTCTGTCTATCAGTATGTGACACAAGTTTTGAGAGCGCTGTAACTCACAGACTACTGCACGGCAACTAATAAGACTTATTCATTTAGTCCTTGTTAGACATAAATAGATGCTGATAAGATTCTCTGTATAGACCAACAGGAGTCACTACTCTTCTGCATGTTTCACGATTCCCATAAAAGCTATATCTCAGGAACTAATGCACGGATTTTCATTAAACTTCATATCCTGTTAGACTTTGACATAAATAGATGCTGATTCAATTTTGACTTTGATCAATCAACTGGAGGCGCTTGTATCCTGTACTTGGGGAAATAGTCTTAACTTTGCCCTTAATCAATTGATGCAATTTAAGGAGCGCGCTTTTTTTCAATGATGTAAGGATAAACAATGGAGCAGACAATTTTTGAAGAATAAACATGATTGTCTGTTGAATCTTACAGTAAGCAGGGGCTCACCTCAATTCTTTTCAATATCATAAAGGGCTCCATTATCTACACGACTCAAAAAATGCGAGAATACTATCTCACAGTATTAGTAACGATATATAAATGTCTTATATGATGAAAATGCATCTCATAGTGATGGACATACAGCCCTTATGGCTGAGGATTTCCATGTCAAAACAATTTTCAGAAAAAACATAAATCATGGTAAATTTTGAATTATACAATTTTTTGCGAGGGATCTGTCTAAAAAAATTATTGTAGGGTAAGATGCCTGTAACTTTAATCTAGACTATAAAAAACATGGAAATTAGAGTTATTGTTAAGTTTATTCTTTTTTTTTTTTTTTTTTTTTTTTTTTTTTTTTTTTTTTTTTGTAAGCACGTGAAAATACTCCTTGAGTTATTTTGGAGGCGAGAAATAAATATTATAAAAAGTATTAAAAAAAAATAAATAAAACAAGCATGATAATGACCATTCCGTTGGTGGTATTAGAGAGATAGCCCGGAAGAGCTTTCACTGATGAAAAACATTTCGCACAGTTTATGTATTTTTCTAAATAAAAATGAGAAAAATGCCTAAAATTTAAAAGGGCGGGACAATTAGCCCACTTCTACACTTTTACTCCTTTTATAAAACAATTAAAGGACCAGTGTAATAAATAAAAAACAAAATACGTGTACTCCTTGGAATTTCCTAGTACTCTGACAACACGTTTTCAGATTAGAAACCTTTGACTAATTTTTTTTCGTTCTAACAACCTTTCAACGTTGAAACTCAGAATTTTCAATATATTTTCTGAAGTAAAACAAGGCGAAAAAAGAAACAAAATTCGATAAAATTTAAGCATCTTGGGGAGAAAAAACTGAACATTTATGCGCGAAGGAGGACGAGGTATGTAGAAGGAGAAAAACACTCATTATTCTAAATTTTACTTCTTAACATATTGAACGAGAAATTACTAAATATTGCGAAATTCAACTATCATAATTATATTATACAAAATTTTATAAAAATTAACTATAAACTGTGAAAATAGGTATGATTAAATTTGTAATATATAGTCTTGACTTTTAAGGCGTGAATTACACTTTCAGAATTTTTTACAGCATGTCTAATACAAATATTAAAGGTTTTAAAGAAATCATCCTTTAAAATGAAACTTTATTTTTTTTAAAGGCTAGCAACAGGAAAGTTTCAAAAGGGTGCGCGTCAGACAGCCCTGGTATAGAAGTTTTTTTTTTCTTAACGATGCGAAGAGAAACTGTAGAACATACGATTTATAAACAAGGCAATTTCTTGTTATTCTTGTACTATTTAACTCATTTAATTGATTATACAGAAGAAAGTTTTGTGATAGCCACAACATACTAGTAATACCTTAATATTTATTAATACATAAAATTGTATAAATTTTATGATTCTTTACATTTTTAGTGTCCTCATAATCCGTGGTGTAGTCGTGAAAAAAAACAGAGGGTATACGTTGTAAGCAGAGGGTATATGCTCAAGGTCGAGGGTATACCCTAGTGTATATATACTATAGCTTTCTTGAGAAACAGAGGGTATACGGTGTTCTTTAAAAAAATCGAGAGGGTATACGGCGTATACTAGAGATCAGCACGGGCCGGGCCATACTTTTTCTGAAGGCTCGGGCCGGGCTGGGTCCAGTCACTACTCTTTACGGGCCGGGCCGGGCTTGGGCCTTAACGTTTTCTTGAAGGTTTGGGCCGGGTCGGGCCTAACCTATTTTTTCTGCACAGACCCCGGGTACTGGTTTCATTCCTAATCTTCACGGCCCAAAATTTTCATTCCTAGTTTTGACCCAGCCCGTATGCAAATCATTGTCTCGGCGTGGCCTGGTCCGTTCAAAGGTCAGTAAAAATCAGCTTGGCACAAAATTAAAAAAAAAATGCATACATTTTTAAATCGCCATATTCTAAAATTAAACATTCAAATTCCTTCTTTTTAAGGAATAGTAGATTTCTACACTTATTAAAAATGTAGTTAAATTAAAATATAGTAAAACGTGTAAAAAAGAACCTGTCTATGACGGAATCTTGGTTTAAACTGAAAAACGTGTTGATCCATGCAAAATTAATATACTACTACGTAAGAAAAGAATATATAATACATTTACACTTGCTAAGAAGGGAACTTGTCTATAACGCATTTTTTTTCTTCTTTTCTGTGCAATTCAGTCTTGGATTTTACTGTATAGCATTTTTCAGATTTTTAACACTTTAATACATGGAATATGGATTAACAATATTAATGATAACTAAAACCTTTACGTACAAGAAATAGAGATTCATTAAAATATAAATATCGCACCCTGCGGCACTTCTATAAAAATGAAGATTATAAACATGAAAAGAAAGTTAAGATAAATATTTTTAGCTTGAACTCCTCGTACGAGACAAACTTTTAACCAAATTGACGTAAAAATCAATGTTTTGTAGAAATTCACTCCAGCCGGGCCGGGCTTGGGCCGGGCTCGGGCCGAGATTTTAACTTTTTTGGGCCGGGCTCGGACCGAACTTTTAACTTTTTTACCAGCCGGACCGGGCGCGGGCCTGGAAATTTCCGCCCGTGCAGACCTCTAGCGTATACCCCCGTATACCCTCCACTACATCCCTGCTTATAATTTTGGTCAGCGGTGTATTTCATGAAGGTTGGAACCTTTAACGGAAAAAAGTTTTTATTTTATTTCCTTTATAAAAACGTTCATTCAAAGATATTTAAATAGTCGTAAAATCTAGACATATCAATGTACAAGAACTCCTGGGAAAAATATTATAATTTATGGTTTACATTTCAAAAATATTAGAATAATTTAGGTTAAAATATTCTTCCAGTGGAAAAGTTTTGAAAATTTATGGGGTAGAAAAGATAAATGTATATATTATATGGATAAAAGTAAAGACATATCTAGCGTTTCCATCAACGAAAGAGGCAATTCAAACTGAATAATTTTCTTCGGATAGATTCAGTAAAATAAATTCTGTTAAAATACGTTCAACTTTAGAAAGAAAAATGTTTTATTTTCGATATGAATGTATTTTTTATTATTGTATTTAGACTTAGTTTACTGTTTTAAAGTTCAAATACAATATAACAAAATCGTAAGAACATTGCTAAAATTGCATAACATTTTAAATTTATCCACGCTGTATTAGTCATGTGGTCAGTGTTTTCTCATGAATGCTAACTCTTCCAAGTGATTCGAATTACTACAAATATTAAAGATTCGTGTCTCGTGGCTTTTAGCAATAAATGAAAGTTATAAACGTCAGAGTTATCAGTTTCTGTTTTTTATATGTTGGTTAAAATGATGCCCGTGATAAAACAATACCCATTTATGCAAGCTTTCTTAAACACTCAAGACTGATTTCAAATCCAAACTGACTATTTTCTGACATAATTTTTAATTTATTTTTTATCTGTAAATGCATCCAATTAGCAGATGCTCTCATTCAGAAACTGCAAAAAAAAAAAAATCAAGTTGCAGAAATCAGGAAGAAAGATGAGGGACTGTATCCATATATCCATTGATTAGTGCCAATATAGCATATGCAATATTGCACGTATTTGGATACATCCCCTCATCTTTTTGCTTCCTTTTGGGAATAACGGATTTTGAGTTTATTCTATCAACGATAATTTTCAGACTTTTCAAACTATGCTTTTGAGACTTTAATAAAAGTTTCTTTATACATTTAGCTAAAACATCATGCAAATTATATTTTGATTGCATTCAGGCATGTGCAATGAATCATCATTTAGTAAACCTGCTCATTTTTCATACAATTTTTATTATTTTTTAATTTTGATTGCAGGGTATTGTATACAATGTTGTTTGTCATATTTTCTGAAAAGAACCCTTTTTTTATATTAACAGCTCTACAAATTATAAACAAAAGAACTTGGCAAAATTTAGGACTCTTTTTATAAAAACTTTAGATTCTCTACGAGTATACATGCTGTTCTCATAAAAATGAACACAGTTTATTACAATAAGGCATTTAATCATAATCTAAAGTTTGATAGCTTTTGCTACATTAGTTTTTACACGGTTATCTAAGAGATATTCGTTCTTTTTCAATTTGTTGACGGTCCCCTATGGGGTTTCGGTAAAAAATCTTCACGTAAATATATGACCTGTACTATTCTGTTTACACACCTGGAGTTTCAGGATAATTCCTCATGTATTTTTCTAGATATTTAACACTAGAACGCCCGGAGGGAATCGATTCGACTCCGACCATATGATTAAATGTCAACTGGAAGCAGAAATTCTTTCACAAAATAAGTTACATTTTAAAAACGCAGATTTACGTTAAATAAATCAATCAAATAATTTCAAATAAAAATTTTGGACCAACTCGGGAGCACGAGGTGTGATAGCAATATCCGACGGTTAGCAATAAACGATTTAGAAAAATATTAATGATAACATCTAGTATAATTAAGAAAGTAACTTTCCCTTGATGAAATCGGGACGTTAAAAAAATTGTTCCCTAACTTTTTGTTTGTTTTTAATTATTTTTAAAAAATTTTTAAAGGATTGTCGTTACTCTTATTATCTTTGAAATTTTTCCAAGCGATGTTGTAAACATTGCTTCAAAATGTTCAATGCGTTCAATACATTCCTCACTTCCGCATTTGTAAGTGTTCCTTTCAATAAATTTCCTCTTGTCGTTTTCCATATTATTATTATTATCTTACTACTTCGCAAACTTTCTGACTAATTTCAAAGTCTATGAGCTTTCGCAGCTACAGGAATGTCGTTGTCCACACAATCCGGGAAGGGCAGAGCAAACGTTTCCAACTTTAATCACCACCAGTATAAATAAATACCAGTAGAGCACAGAAGGAATAACCTCCATAGTTTGGCAGTTCCACTCGGTTTAACCTTGAAAATTAGAATTCCCGAATAGCAATCTTCACGTTATTTTGTGACAGGAAATTTGCAATTGAATAAAGAAATTTTTTATATTTAGAAACAGTGGTAACAAAAGTCGAAACCGGGCAAATAGAATATCTACCCCTACTCTTCCTTCATCATATCATCAGGGACCTTTAGCGGATGAGAGGTTCTGCTCTCAAAGCTGATTGAAGAGAGGTGCTGTGTTCGAATCCGTTCAAGCTCGTCGACCTAATCGCTAGGCGTTCTTTTTCGAACTCTGAATCAATACTAGTAAGGTTACCTTAGAAAGACGCCTCACGGAGTTCAATCTCTCCTACACTTTCATCTATAAACCTCGCGGAGATATCGGCTGCAACAAACACCAACCAGTCATATCATCATGGCCTGAAACAGCAATAACATCAAACTAAAAACTGATCGCACGAAGCTATTGAGAATTGAATATAGGCTGTGGGTTCCTAATGATTTCGAAAACAGTAAGAGATAAAACAATAACCGTGATCACAATAAGCTGAATCTCCTGCATGTAAATCAATAAAGAAAAATCATGCATCAAGCACAGGTTATGAAACTATTACAAATAGCTCTTTGAAACTTTACATACAGAAGAGGTTTTGTAAGAAAGTCTGCCTTATTATCTTTAGAAGTTACATGTTTTAACTCAAAAACATTTTCATTAATTAACTGACGTATAAATTGACATCTTATGTCAATGTGTTTCGTTTTAAAATTCTTATGGCTATTTTTAGAAAAATAAATGGCAGATTCATTATCACAGTACTGAATTGGTTTTATCCTATCGTATAAATTAAGTTCATTTAAAACTCTTGAATACCAAGTTAGTTCCTTTACACTTTCAGTTAATGAGATAAACTCAGATTCCATAGAACTGAGTGCAATACATTTTTGCTTCGATGATTTCCAAGCAAACGGAACGTTACTGAAGTAAATTATATAACCACTACTTGAATGTCTTTTAGTAAGTTGACATCCCCAATTAGCATCTGAATATGCACATAAACTTAATGATTTTACATTAGATAGATTTATTTTAAAACTTTTAGTAGCAAAAACATAATTCATAATATCTACTACTATTAACCAGTGTTTATATGTATACCCATTACAAAACTGTGACATTACATTTACAGAAAAACTAATATCGGGTCTTGATCTATTTGACAAAAATGACAGACACCCGATTAAAGATCGGTATGGAAATTTTTTCATTAATTCATTTTCGATAATTTCATTTTCGTTAACTTTATCTGGTACAACAGAGCCAATTTTAAAAGGTAATTTAACATAACTTTTAGGTAAACCTTTATATTTTAATTCTAATCTTTCAATATAAGTTCTTTGATGAACGAATAATGAATCTTTAATCTGTTCAAAGTTAACATCTAGCAAATACTTTGTTAATCCTATTTCAGTAATTTCCAAGCTATTTTTTAACATATTAGTTACAGATTACAATACATTTTCATCATTAGCAAACAAAACTAAATCATCTACATAGACAACTAAAATTGCGTTACTATTCAGTTTATACACACAGTTACACCATTTTAATTTACAAAATCCAAGATTATGTAATATATTATGTAATTCAGAATTCCATTCGCGGCCACTTTGTCTTAATCCATAAATTGATTTATTTAACAAACAAACTTTATTTTCAGCACCCTTCATTTCAAATCCCGGAGGTTGTTTCATAAACACAGTTTCTTTTAAAGAACCATACAAATATGCTGATTTTACATCCAATTGAATATGATACCAATTTAACATAGAAACTAATAAAATAAACATTAGTTTTATAATTGAAAAAATTACAACAGGTGAAAATATATCATTAAAATCAATACCTGGTTTCTGTTTAAAACCTTGAGCTACGAGACGTGCCTTGTACTTTTTACCATTTTTTTCCGTGTTTTTTATATTATAAACCCATTTACTTCCTACTATTGTGGAATTTTTCGGTGGATCAACCAACCGCCAAACTTTTCTTTTACTTATCATCTCAAGTTCTTCCCTCATCGCGGCATTCCATTTCCCCCTTTCTGGATTTATTTGTGCATCCTCAAATGATTTAGGGATTTCGGTATTGCAAAATTCATGTTGAAATAATTCAGTTAAATGTGGATCGTCCGAATCACTAGTTGAGGGTTCACTTAAAGTTTCAGTATTAGGATGAGTAGTTTTAGGTTTAAAGTCAAACTTATCTGGCTCAAACGGGATTTTATTTTCCTTACAATATTTTTTAACATCATTTTTTAAAGATCTCAGTCTCGTATTTGTTATCGGGGTATAATAATATACGTCAATTCTCTTACATTTCGTTCTCGGTCTTTCAATCCTTTTCCATTCTGAAATATTTATAGAACTCACAGTTACCTTACCCCCCTTTTTCTCTTCATCTTCCTTTAAGCTATCTCCTGGTAGTTCATGATTAGGATCTAAAGTTGCATTACTTAAACCGTTTGTTTTAATTTGAGATTCATTAAAATTCAATATCAAATCCTTATATTTGTTTTCTCCCCCAAATAATGTTTCTACACCCTTTTTGGATTCATCTATACGCACACGAATAGTCTCTACAATTCGCCTTTCTTTTGGAATGTAAATTCTATATCCTTTAGTTTTCATGGCATAACCAACTAAGATACCTAGTAAAGCTTTCGGTTGAAGTTTATTTCGCTTAACTTTAGGAACTTGAACAAATGCTAAAGAACCAAAAATTCTTAAATGTCTTACCGAAGGTTTGAATCCCGTCCATAATTCTTGCGGCGTAAGACCTTGGGTTAAACTGTGTTCAGTCCTATTTTTTGTATGAACAAACGCCAAAAGAGCTTCCCCCCAGAATGACGGTTTTAACCCGCTATCGTGTAACATTGCCCTAACTGCATTCATTGCTACTTTATTAAAATTTTCAGCAACACCCACCTGCTCTGGAGTATAAATGGAGGATCTTTCGATTCTTATACCTAAATCGGTTAACAATTTCTCAAATAATTTATGGGTAAATTCCAGCCCATTATCAGTTCGTACACATTTTAACTTTTTACCAGTTTGTCTCTCAGCTTTAACTAAAAACTTTTTAAAGCATTCAAACACTTCCGTTTTATCCTTAATTATATAAACCTCAGTCCTTCTAGAATAATCGTCAATTACTGACAAAAAATATTTCCCCCCTCCTAACGAGTTAACAGGGCTAGGACCCCACAAATCCATATACACTCTATCGAGGATTTGATTAGAAATGCGTTTATACAAATAATTTCTTTGAAACGATTTTCTGTTAGATTTTGCAATTACACAAGTTTCACACATCTTATTTTTGTTTTTACAGTTAATATTTTCGATACCTTTAACACAATTATTTTTACTCATTTTTTCAAATAAAGGTAAGTTTGTATGACAAAATCTACGATGTACAATCTCTGAATTTAAACTAGTAGAATAAGCAAAATTTTCACATTTTGAAGCATAACCTTTAACAATATACAATTTATCAACTCGAGGTACAGTAAAACAATATCTATTAAATTTATCATACACAATCATTTTATTATTTCCCCATTTAATTTGGTTTCCTGCAATGTCTATATTAGACCCACCAATTAAATTTCTTCTCATGTTAGGAGCGTATAACACATTTTTTAAAGTTATTTCTACATTACCTGTTACATCTAGGATGGTAAAGTCAATATCACCAATACCCAGTATTTCCGACGAACAGTCCTTGTCTCCTATCAGCACTTGTTGACGGGGGAGGTTCCTATATGTTACAAATAGACTCCTGTCATTCGTAAAATGAGAAGTAGCCGCTGAGTCCAGAAGAAATTCCACGAACTTTCTACCATTTGAAGATATTAGGGCGAATTCAGATTGCTTTGTAGGTGCACTGTAGAAAACTTGCTTTTTCCCTCTAGAGTTCTTTTTGAAACACCTTGTATCTGTGTGACCAGGTTTCTTGTAGTAACTGCATATTAAACTCGGCCCCATACGATTAGCTGGTGAAGTATATGATCGTCTGGTGGTGTCCAGGTCGCTTCACTACGTGAAACCCATGGCTTTTTACTGCTTCCAAAATTCTCCGCTGGAATGGTTGGTTTAACGGTAGGGTTTTTAAACTTAGTTGCATAAGCATCACCTACAGCAATAACCTCTTTACTTTAATCTTTTCGTTTTAAACAAATTCTGCCATATTCAGTTATTAACTGCTTAGATACATTTTCTAATTTAAATTCTTTATCTTCTAATCTATATAACACTTGAACTAGATTATCATATTCCTCAGGTAATCGACGGATTAGTTGAAAACATACTAACAGTTCTGGCATCTCAAATCCAGCATCTTTAATCTGAACTTTCTTTTCTTCAATTTTTTTACAAAATAAACCTATAGTTTCTTCTTGCGAGTTTAACTTCATCTCGAAAAATTCATCGACTAATCCCGCTAAGCGTGCTCGTGAAGTTGGTTCGAAGTTTAACTTTAAAATATCCCAGGCATCTTTGCCGCTTTCTGTTTGAGCAATTAGTATCTGGAATTTCCGTTCGATGGATTGGTAAATTGTTGTATAAGCTCTTCGTTTACGCCACTCAAAATCGCTTTTCTCACGATCAGAGGCATCCGATTTACATGCGATATCTGGCTTTGTAATAAACTCCCAGCAATTGCAGTCAATCAATACACATTTAACGTCGAGCTTTCAGGAAGGATAGTTATAATCCGATAGTTTCGGGAAGGAATAAGTTAACTCTGGAACTTGTGCCATTATGCAGTATATATTTCATCTAAATCACACCATATTTTATCTATTTGACCTTTAAATAGCAATAAAAAGATTATAAAAAGAAAGAGGAGGTATTTACGACCAATGGGGCCGCATGTTGGAAATCTGGACAAAGTCTTGTCCCCCAAAATTTGTCGTTTGGTTTGTTCGGAAGTTATATCGTTCCGAACCAGTTTTCATTTTTCCATTTCGGTCGTAAAGGCACTCTCTTTTAACTGTAACTGTATGCATATTTTTATTCCAGTTTGATGTACTCAGTAAGTATATTTAGTGTGAAACAACTCCATGGAGTATGATGTGTAGTGATGGAGATAATGTAATGGAAGGACGATTGAGTTGGAGTTTAAACTTACTCCTTGATACAGCTATAATATGTCTACATAATTCCCAGCAAAAGCTGGAGGTGTATGTATATATCTTAATTATTTAAGTTTTTAAAATTCAAGTTGAATTCAATAAATGAACTGTTATTTTGAAATGAATTGTTTCGTCGACTGTGATTTATACTTTAACGCCACACCAAATGACCTTAAAACCTGCGTATTTAAAACTCTGCTTTAATTATAACAGAAACACTTTCCAACACTTCCAAAATACAATATTTTTTAAACGATGACTTACGCCCGAGAAATTTAAATTTAATTACTTGAATTTTTATTCACATTGCTAACGAGGCGTAAAACCAACAGAGTACAAAAGTATCCAGGCCAGGGTTCGAACCTGGATCTTTGGTTCAGCGCACCAACGCTCTTCCATCTGAGTCACCTGAAACGACACAACTAGCCTGGTACCCCTCACTTGTAAATATTGGTAAGGCTTCAACCGCAGCACAAGACGGGATAGCTCGATGAACCTCAAACCTGCGGCAAACATGAGTCCACATTAATCCAGCATCGATAATATATATACAATACTTTTTAAAACAGTACTTACGCCCGAGAAAGTTAAATTTAATTACTTGAATTTTTATTCACATTGCTAACGAGGCATAAAACCAACAGATTGCAAAAGTATCCAGGCCAGGGTTCGAACCGGGATCTTTGATTTAGCGCACCAACGCTCTTCGATCTGAGCCACCTAGAACGACACAACTAGCCTGGTACCCTTTACTCGTAAATGTTGGTAAAGCTGCAAAAGCAGCTCAAGACGGGATAGCTCGATGAACCTCAAACCTGCGGCAAACATGAGTCCACATTAATCCAGCATCGATAATATATATACAATACTTTTTTGAATGGTGATTTACGCCCAAGAAATATAAATTTAATTACGTGAATTTTTGTTCATATTGTTAACGGAGGCGTAAAACGAACAGAGTGAAAAAATATCCAGGCCAGGGTTCGAATTTGGGTCTTTGGTTCCATCTGAGCCACCTGGAACGACACAACTAGCCTGGTAAACTTCACTGTTAATATTGAGTGATCCCATCTTGCGCTGCAGTTGCAGCCTTACCAACATTTAAGAGTACCATGCTAGTTGTGTCGTTCCAAATGGTTCAAATGGAAGAGTGTTGGTGCGCTGAACCAAAGATCCAAGTTCGAACCCTGGCCTGGATACTTTTGCACTCTGTTGGTTTTGCGCCTCGTTAGTAATGTGAATAAAAATTCGCGTTATTAAACTCCCAAAATACTTTAACGAAACTTCGGCATTTAATATAATAAGATAGACCAAGAATACATTTTTGAAAACATTCAGCACATTTGAAAATCAGATTTCAGTAATAATTGTCGATAGCCAGAAAAATACTTTACTCGTTTGTGCCGTTCTGTATATGATCGGTAAATTTGTATATATTTTACGTAGTATGCTCACATTTAGTATACTAAGAAAATGTGTAACACAGTTAAAAATTAACTTCAGCAGATTCTACCAATAGGTGGAAACATACTTAAATTATTGTTCAGCCCTGGATATTACCGATTGATTTTTATACACATCACACATTAAATTAAAATTTAATTCAAGCAAAAACACGCTTAAAACTACTGAAATCATACTCCCAAGAATTATTTATCCATAGGCGGCCATGTATACAGTTCTTTGCATTGCTCTGCATATGATTTTATTTATAATCCACAAGCATCTCTTAGAATACTAAATGTAGTTGAGCTTGAAAATGCAAATCTCAAATTAAAAAACTACTTTAATCAATTCACGCTCATTCACAGTATTGCTTACGAATTGTTTTGTATAACCCTGCATATGGTTCATAAAATGTATACACACCACGTAGGATACAAAAATCTAATAAAACTTAAAAACGCATACCATAACTAAAAACGCACTTTTAGCAATCTTCTCCAATGGACAGTACTTCGGATACAACATTGTATCCGATCCCAATAAGTGTCCCTGTAAATCAACTATAAATGCGATGCACATCATATTCTAATGTAAGCAGATTTCAGTAAACTCTCAGCGATGTATATCAATTTCACAGTGCAATATAATTAAATGCGAATAGTTTTTATCCCGAAGACAAGAACATAAACAAACAGGGTTTTTGCGTGACCCTGTAAATGAATGATAAATGCTTTGCACTCCATATTTTATAGAAAGCATGTTTCAGTGCACCTCAGCAATTCATATCAATTTCATTATGTTTGTACAGAGTAATATCATTAAAATACGCCGCAAACATTTTTTCTTCATATACTACAATATTACAGAATACTTTTGATTTCCTCTGTATACATACTGTAAATGCTACAAATAACATATTCTATAGTAATCACCTTCTAGTGCGCCTCAATAATGTAGACAACCTTCGTTATGTTTAAAATAGTAATCGTTAAAATACATGGCAAATGATTTTCCCCCATAGACTATAATATAATGAAATACTTTTGAATTACACAATGAACTTACATTAGTTATACCCTGTAAATGAACGATTACCGCTACATACTTCATTATCAATACCGAATATGCTAGGTAAACCGAAATAACGCGCATCAATTACATGGGAATCCGAATATATTTATTTACGCGAGTTAGAGCTCGGACAGACTGACTGACGGACAGGCAGACAGACGGACAAAGGACAGACAGATGGACAAACAAACGAATCCAATTGATAAATACTCTTCAACTTTGCTGGAAAGTGGTAAAATATACGATTAATGCTAATAAAATGCTAAAGCATATTTTCTTAGATTTAATTATTTCGAAATCTACTAATAAAATGAATTACTTCCGAATTTCTTGGTATTGAGCAGCAACTGTTATAACATTAATATTTCTTTACATTTCTGAGCTATCCATTAAGAACGCTCATTTTATCACAACATTATTGAGCAATTCTTATATATGAACTGTTTCTCATTCAATGAAAGAGATAAACTCATTATGTACTGTGTGTACATCCTTCAAAAATTTGTTATCAAACTTATATTTCTGGAAAAATGATTATGTTAATGACATTTAGAATATAAATTATCTTTTTCGTTTGGTTACCAATATCTTGATAAATGTGACAAAATTTATGTTAGCACATTTTGTTCTCAAAGAGTTTTGTGATTTTGACTGTGTTTGCAGCGAAGAAAATGTAATAATACCGATTAATATTGAGCAGTTAATTATTGAAAGTATTTCTAATGTATATAAAAAATATGTTTAATTATATTTATTACTTCTTCACATGAATTAAATCCAATATTTAATATCAGTAATTTACACTGATTATCGTACAAATCTCTGTAATGCATTCCAGGAAATTCTGAGTTGGTTCTTCAATAAATTGTATAACTGTTTTAATCTACATTAAATTTAATTAAAATTGATCTGGTAAATCTCACTATAGAAAGTTAGCAAATCTTAATAATATGTATCAATTTTATTCCGTTTCAGTATTACGTCAATAAAATGCGCTTTAAACGACTACTGCCTTTGGACAATTAATATATACGATTTTAGGTATCAGTAAAAGGACTCAAAAAGCTATAAACACCATTTCCAATAGAAAAAACTTTGCAATGAATTCCAAGAACGCACTTAAATCTCGTTCGTCTGAATTTGAAGAGACTAACTGAAGTCCTAAATATTTTTGAACTACACTGATAAAAATAATGTTTAAAATTTCACCAAAGAATTGGTTAAAAGTAGACAATTTAGCTGCATTTAATATACTGAGGCATTTGGGGCTAAATATCACCCCATTAGGGTTGCTTTGACAGTTAGTTTGAACCAAAATAGTGATGAAATTAACTTTCCTCTAGCTGCAGTCATTTTTAATCGAACCATAAATACTGTGAAACTAATGTGGAACTAACTACCTGCAGTCCTTATCATTTACAATTTTTGGTGAAATGCTGAACTTTAATTTTTAACAACGAAAAATCAGACACAATTCAGAAAAAAGCCTTGATGCGTGCATGAGCTGTTTCCAAATTTATTTACAGACTTTAAAGTCTAGCTATTAAAAATTTAGAACCATCACGTGTATTTTGAACAAAAATTAAGCAAACATCAAAGAAGTTATTTCAAATAATAAATCATTTCACACACATAGTAGAGTACTGTCAAAATTCAAAATATAATATATTAAAGAGAAAAAAAACTGAATTCTGGTTACATTGTATTGCACAGTGGATTTTGATTTTATTGAAAAGCGGTATTACTACGTATTTGTGACATTTTTCAGCCTGGTAGGTATCATGTCAGGATCGGGATTACTACTTATAGTTTTATCTCAAACACCAACTCTTTTGAATTGTCACAATGTTCTTTTATGAGATTGATTTGATCACAGTACACATTGTAAAAAAATTATGTAACGTTACTCCATAAAATTAGTGGCAGCCTTGCTGCCTCCATCTTATGGAGTAATTTAACCGATATAACTGGTCTTACGTTACACTAAAGTGTAATATTGCACCAGTTATATCAGATTAAATTACACCATTATATAAGTTAAATTATTCCGTAAAATTGGCGGCAGCATGTTGCCTCTAGTTTCATAGAGTAACGTTACCTAATTTTTTTACATTGCACATTATAATTACAATAAAATTATAGTTGTAATTATAGTTCATAAATCTCGAATACATTAAAAAATATCATACATTTTTTTCATTTGGTAAGTTTACTAATAATAAGGATATTCCTAAAAAAATTGAGTTGGATTTGATTCGCCTTGCATACTATTAATCTTCAAAATTAACAATCAAAAGTCGGTACGAGCAGTTAAATACGAAATAAAGGCAAATAAAAAATGTAATTGATCATCAATGTAAAAGTCACCGTTCCGTTCTCAGTTTACACAGTCATTTGGATTATGGTCTTTAAAAAATGTATCTATTACATTTAGACGTTTCAATAATAAACTTCTTGACATGAATTATTAAGATTGTGATATTTACTGCAAACAGATTTGTGTTCTTCTTGACCCAGGTAGATATCATGAATTATAATTAACATAGGTATATCGTGTCCAAAAACTTTTAGTAAGCAAAACTCTTTAATCTTCAAAAATCTCAAATCTTCAAAATAAATGATATAAAGTTAACACAGATCATACGATGAAATGTCTTTCATGATATTCTTTAAAACTATTTATGGTCTGTATTTATATGTTTTGCATGTCATTTTTTATCACGGCATAAGTCATTAAATGTTACTTTCCTAATGTCTTACATTTTAAAAGAATTATTGATCTGAATCTTCTTATATTATTGACAGTTCTAAACACATATTATTTTATTAAAAAAAAAAAAAGTATCATAAATAATCTCTTTTTTTTTTTTAAACTATTTTTAGATAGTACTTTCATTAATTTTTGTCAAATCTATAAATGTTATTTTTAAAAATATAGCTAAGAAGGGGCTACTCAACTATAAAAATTAAAATTCAGTTAAAAAGAATGAACACTCAACTGCTCAGATAACACAGCTTTTAATTAAAACATCTTAAAGAGTAAATGAAGTAGTAGAACATGTTATAATGTGGGCAGCTTTCTGTTAATATTCACATTCTATGCTCAATGACAACTATTCGAAGTACATGAAAATACACGTAGCACATTTTGAGAATATTACAATTACTATTATAAATGTAACTTATTTATTTTCAAATTTCTTATTTCTTTTTATTTTGTTTGTATTACTAGATTAAATTATTTTATTATAAGATTATTATTATTAGATTATAAATTAAATTGCGATATTATAGATCTTTATATTATAATAATCTATATTATAGAATATTATAATTGAGATATTATATATTAAATATTTTTTTAAGTAAGCAAATCTGCCCTTTTACCAAATAAACCCTTTTTTAACAATTTCCAACATAGTTGAAAAGTGTTTATAAATTGGTTTGTCTGTTCGCGCTCTAACTCATGTAAATATACTCGAATTGCCATGTAATTGAAATATGTTATTGAGGTTTACCATGGAATTTTCGGTATTGAAAATGAAATGTGTAGCATTCATTGATCGTTTCAGAGCTACGCAAAAGAAGTCTTTTTCACTACGGCCTATGGAGAAACATCCTTTGCAGCGTATTACAATGATTTTACACTATTTCAAACATATTGAAATTTATACACATAACTGAGGTGTACTTACAAGATATTAGTGTAGAATGTGCCATGCATAGAATTTATCGTTCACTTACGAGGGCACAGAAAAGAAATCCGTTATATATTACTGTTTATGAGCAATAATAGCAAGAAGTACGTTTTCAATTGGGGCATTCCTTTTTACATTTAACTAATTTTTTGTAAATTACTTGATGTGTAGAAATTGTATGGATCATACGTAGAACTGCATAATAGTATTCGATTACATTTCCTCTTACTGAAATTGCTGAAGGTGAACTGAGATTTTTAACTGTGTTATGCGTTTCTTAATTGAACTAAATTTTACTACTCTGTAGAATATATAGAATTATGTAAATAATATATAGGGTTTCACAAAAGATCTCTAATGAATTGTACGATTCTTAAATTGTTTATTTAGACATCTCCTTTCACTTTGTTATAGAGTGAAGTTTTCTTATAGTATTCTGAATGCATTGGAAAGTGTTTTCTAGTAATCTATGCTGCTTGAAGCATAATTTTCTTGTTCATGAATTTGCTTTCTTGCTTGTTATTATAACGGAAACTAAGAATATCAAATACATACCCCTCATTTTGTAAAGAAATGTTACCATGTTTTTGAAATTTCAGGAAAATAATTTATGTTTACTGTCAAAATTATTCAGAAAATGATGTAAAAATATACTCATAGCTTTATATTTCTTTTCTTAGCAGCTATAACAATAAACGACAGTTTTTAAGTTGCTTTATGGCGAAAACTAGATTTCAATGATGTAATTTTAATACCAACAGATTCAAGCACACTCGTGACCATCATCAGGGGTAGATTTAACAGATTTTCGATGTCTCGCCCATCTTGCATGAATGAAAATGAACTTTCAATGAAAAAACAACAGAAAAAAGAAAAGGTTGGAAAATAACTGAAAAAAAAACTAAAATAATAGATGAACGCCATCTGTTGGGGGCGAACTAAAATTAAGATGCAAAATCCAAAATACATTACTTTAAAAGTCACACCCTTCCTAACAAATTCAACCAAAGTTTCGGTACATTAAATGAGAACATGTCATCACATACATCATTTTCCCGGTTGTTTACCTCAATTAATTCTCTGATTGTGGCTTTGAAAAAGTTATTACAGGGGAAGATAACCCTTGCATTGCTGAAATCAATTTCTATATAACTATTTCTATTAAACGAGCTAACGCCGTGGTTAATCATCCATGATATCCACCCGGGTCGGGTTACCCACTTTTATCCGAACCCGACCCGAAGGTCGGGTCGGGTCGGTTTGGCGCTATATTTTCTCGTTACGGGTCGGGTCGGGTTGACTTTAAATTTTTTTGGTGCGGGTCGGGTTGGCTTTTATTGTTTTGGGTTCGGGTTGGCTTTTTTAATCTTGCGGGTCGGGTTCGGGTTGACCCGCTTTTTTTAAAGAATGTGGAAAATATTTTTTCCGTTAAAAGCCTATATAAATCGCAGATCAAAGTTTCACAAAAGCAAAATGCGTGCCTGTCTGTTTTGTCTTTTAGTCATCCTTTCACGATTCTTCGAAATAACAAACTGCATTATATTTTTACTGTATTTTAAAAATACTCTACGCAGCAAAACGTTAAATAGTCCTTCCTGTCTAATGTATGAAGTAAATAATTTAATTGTGGTGATACGCGATGCACTTGCACTATGTTAGACGGGAAAAATTTCAAAGTAATAACTGCTGATAAACTAAAGGCAGATGGTCACGTGTATAAAACAAGGTGCATCATTTTAAGTGGAACTTTTGAAACCGCAACTAATTTTAAACCATACTTAAAGATTAGATTTTTAGTTTTGTACCATTTAGAGTCCTGCATCGGGTCGAGTCAGAAGTTTTACTATAGTCGAATATTAAAGAATATAGATTTGTTCATTCTTCTATGTAAAACATAAAAATCGTATTAGAGAATTAGAGGTCAGCACGGGCCGGAATCTCCAGGCCTGAGAATGGCCCGCCCCGCCCCGTCCCGTATAAAACTTAAAAGTTCGGCCCTAGTCCGACACGGTCCATTTATAATTTTATCGGCTTCATCTAAATAGTTATATCGGGCCGGTAAACCCGCTTAATTGTTGTTATCGGCCCGGCCTAGCAGGGCCGTTCAATTCTTTTGCCGGCCGTTGAAAAAAACTGTCCTAAAAAAGCGGCCTGGCCAGTTTGAAATTTTGCCGCTCCGCTTCATCCCGCGGGCCGAACCGGGTAGAGCCCGGCCCGCGCAGGACACTACACCATGTGTTCTTTCAGACTATCTTTAAATTTTCTCTTAGGGTTTCACCATTATCATCTTTTATTGGAATTTCGTAAACAGCAGAAAAGTAGTCAGGGGTGGGATAGGATAATTTTACTTATCAATATATCCCTTAACTGATGAAGGGGTACTGCAATAAGGCAAATCTTAAATTTCACCATAAAACCGGTATAGATTGAATTTTACAAAACTTGGGTCTCACCATACTTAGATTCAACTTACATAGAACACTTAGGTTATTAGGTGTTTTTGCGAATTATCTATAATCATCGTGATATAATGCGAGGTAAAGACAAAGTCATTTGCAATAGCTTGGAGGTACTGATGCTTAATAAGCATCAGTACCTCCTGAAGATACGTATTAGTACAGATCAGAAAAGCACTTTTAATAAAAAATTAAAGGAAGCATTTTTATAGTTGAGTAAAGATGCGACGTTGAATGAAATAACGGCGGTGGTTCAGACGGATTTCCCATAAGCGGTGCGCAGTCGAGTGTTACATAATTTTTGATTAATTTAATATCTAAGAACTGTACGGAATTGCCTTTCTCAACTCCAAGGTAAATTTAACTCTACGATCTAACTCATTCCCTTTTCTGAAGCTGTTTCCTGGAAAATTCATTTCGACTGATGCAATGCGAGTGAAAAAATGAAGATCTGCAAAAACTATCCCTGGTAATGGAGACGCGTGTGACTGAAATTGTTGGGATTTAAATTAAATCATTGAAATCTATCTCACACCATGAAGCAATTTAAACACTTTTGTTTATTGTCATATCTGCTAATATTTAAATGTGTAGTATTCATTCCATCATTCTACTTCGTTTCTTTTTAAAGCTTAATTTCTATTAATTATTCGAATGACTGACTTCTAACATTTTTTTTTTTTTTTTTTTTTTTTTTACAGGATGATGATAAGGCAAAATTTTTTTCAAGATTCTATGCATGCAATTCCTCCCTAATCTCGACCACTTCTCTGTTGTTAATAAAACAGTTAATAATTTCCTCGCCATCCATCCTGATATTCTCACCTAAATTCAACCAATCCTTATACTTAATAACATCAAAAATCTCATGAACCAAAAAGATGATAATATTACTAACAATGTTCTCAGACATTTACCTCCTAACTGTTCTCTATATCATCAAATCGCTTAATTCTATTCCAAAATTCTGTTACTTTTCGAAACCGTGGAAAACGTCTATCATCTCCTCTATGCTTAAAGTTGCTTCTGTCTGAACATAATGACCCCACTAACTTTCGACCCATTAGCCTTTTTTTCATCGTTAAGTAAAGTTAAACATATCATTCAGTTCCAGCTTCATGCCTCCTTACATAATAACAACATTTTAATGCGTAAAAACTTTGGCTTTAGAGCTAAACATTCTACACAACACCAGTTGCTTCGTGTTGTGGGATTCCTAACGGGAAACTTCAATGAGAAGAAACCATTTGCTGCCATATACTTAGACATTGCCAAGGTTTTTGACAAAGTTTGTCACGATGGTCTCATTCGCAAATTAATTCGAATAAAAATGCCGTCCGGACTTATATATTTCGTGTATTCTTACCTTAGCTATCGTATTTCTTACGTCCGCATTAATAACAGCTTATCGATACTCCAATTTATCATTTCAAGCATCTTTCAGAGCTAGGTTCTAGGACTGGCGCTTTTAAAAATATTTTTTAAAGATAAACCTCATACAGTTTTAACTTATATTGCTTTATTTGAGGACGATACCATTATTTACGCCTCAGCACACCACTCTTACTTTTTATACTTGCTATATACTTGCTTACTTTTTATACTATACAGAAACTCGCAAAGACATATGTTCATAAGCAAACTTTAGCGCGTTAAAATTAAGAAATACAAAACTGCTGCTATTTTTTTTCTACAAATTTCTCTTACTAGATTAGACTAACGCTTAACAAAACTACTCTCTGTTGGGAAAATGACACCAAATACGTGAGAGATCGCAGATAAAAGACTTATTTTCCGGAAGCATATTCTTAAAATAAGAGGTAAGATCGCCGGAGCTTCCGAAACCCTTATAAATCCTGTCTCTCAATTCACAATAAAAAAAAAAGTAATATATAAAATCTGCATCCTCTCTATCATGACTTATCTCTCTCCGATCAGGAGTTTCATATGAAATCTAGTATGGAAAACCTATCTAAAATTCCTAATAGAAATGTAAGAATCATCAGAAATGAATGCAGATAGCTCCGTAATACCCACCAAGGCGTGGTTCAAACACATGTTTAATTGTCTTGTATTCTTGGCCCTTTTTCTCCTGACTGTTTTGAAAGAATTAATACTTATCATTTTACTTTTCAACTTTTGTTTTAAGGTAATTAGTATATGTATTTTTTATTTGTTTGTTTTTCATTTCTAATACTATCCTAAATGCTTTTCAGTCTTTATTTATAATTATAGTCGCTTTCCTATAGTTTAGGCTATAGTTAGATTTCTTGTCTTTTATGGCTCCCTAAGTCTTAGACAACCAGCTATTCTTAGACAGGGCGTAAATTTGACGTCAACTAGTAAGCCCTTGAAATGCCTAGACTGTTCAGTTGTTCAATTTTGAGTATTAGCTTGAAACAGGGCAAATCGAAAAACTGTAGTTATAGTAACTATTACAGTTTAAACTGTGATTCATGTTAACTATAATTCATTTAACTATAATTGTGTAATTTAAGCTGTTACTGTACTATCATATATTAAGTAGTCTAACTTGGAAATTTGTTTCAATCGTCTATTTTAGTAACTTTAATTAAATGTTAAAATTAATATATTTATTTTTTTTTCTATTTTTAATACTATCCTATAAATGCTTTTCAATCTTTATTTATAATTATAGTCGCATTCCTGTAGTTTAGGCTACAGTTAAACTTCTTGTCTTTTATGGCTCCCTAAGTCTTAGACAGGGCGTAAAGCTGACGGTATGACCCTTGAAATGCATAGACTGTTGAATTGTTCAATTTTGAGTAGCTGCTTGAAACAGGGCAAATCGAAAAACTGTAGCTATAGTAACTAATACAGTTTAAACTGTAATTCATGTTAACAATATAATTCATTCAACTATACTAGTGTAATTTAAGCTGTTACTGTACTATCATATATTAAGTAGTCTAACTTGGAAATCTGTTTTAATCGTCAATTTTAGTAACTATAATTAAAACTTAAATTAATAAACAATTTTCCTATTTTAATTAACTAACTGGTCTGTTTTAATTATGAATTTTAGTAGCTGCTTGAAGCACGATAAATATCAGGGAAAAGAGTTGTAATTGTAGTAACTATTACAATTTAAACTGTAATTAGTGTTGTCTATAATCCTGCTAACTATAATTCATTTAACTATAATTGTGCGATATAAAAAACTGTTACTGCAACGTTATATTTTAAGTAGCCTAAATAATTCGAAATCAATTTTAACAAACAACTGGAACAAATAAAGTTTGAAAGCTTCCTAAATTTTCTTCTAGAAATTCATTATTAATTAACTTTAATTTATTAGAAACATTTCAATTTCAAGCTAGCTAGTAGTATTTCTTGGTTGAAACTATTGTATTTTCATTAAAACAGTGTTTAATTAATGTTTCCTTAGAAGAAACTGAACTATTGTCGAAGTGTTAAACAGAAAGTAATCTAAATTCAAAAGTAAATGTTAACAGGCTACAGGAAAATATAAAGCACGAAAGTTTCATATTCAAAATTTACAGACTAACTTCGTCAACATAAAATTGAACTTAAACGCAATTTAATTAAAATTATTTTACAGGAACGTAAAAAACTTTTGGTTCACTGAAATGTTTACGGTTTCTTATATAATACTAGATTAAGTAATATATGAAAAGAACTTTGCATTTTCAATTATATATATTTTTTCATGACTTCATTAAAATATTGATTTCAAAATTGAATATTAACGTTGCATAAATAAGTATTGTGTATTGCAAAGTCAGTCTTAACCCTTTCTGTGGCAAGTACTTCTGATGTTGAAATGTTGAAATGGTTGAGTGAAACTAGAATTTACGAACAAATTTATTTGAAAATAAATAAAAGCTTTTCTTCACGTATATTATAAAATGAAAATTTCATTCTAAAATTCTGGTACCATAGTGGAAATAAAATTAAATTATTTCACCTCACTTCAAAAGGTTAAGCGTATTATTTCTAAAGCATTCCTTTTATTAAATGTTTGGAGCTGATTTAGAGTAATTTAAAAATGGCTTTTGTGGTCGTAGGTTATTTTGGTTTCAGCATTGAAGAGTTTAATAGCAGATTTTTAATAAAGTTTCATATAAGCATAGTTAAACCGCGACAAGAGTTATGCATTATTTAATTCTACTATATCACCTCCGTCAAAAATGACGAATGTTGATCTTCGTTTCATTTTCATAAATCTTCATACAAACAAACAGCATGAATATTTTATTATCGAAAAATTCATATTGTAGAAAAATACATTTTAAAACGACAAATGATTTCTACAAATGCAAATGATAAGTATATATATTTTTTTTACCTAATATTCAATTTCTGAAATACTTCAACGATAAATATAGGCTCCGACTCTAATCTTCATAGAATTACGAAATCAAAAATCCCTCAAAACTACGTCATATTGACACAATCATATCAGTTTTTCTCCTTAGTTCGATTAATGTAAAAATACATTTCAAGTTGGGCATAACGTCACCTCTGCAAACTTCTGAAACATACTTTATATACGTACTTTTATGCTTAGCCACAGTAAATTCGAAGGAAAATATAATTTACTATTTAATTGTAATGAAAAAAATATAATAAAGTCATAATGGATAAAGATAAAATAAACCGAATAGATAATATTCTCGTGATGTTGCCATAAATATGAATTTTTATTCACTTATATAAACAAAGTACGCATGCAATTTTATTTTTATTTATTTTTTTTTTTTTAGCGAAAACAACTTCAAATGAAAAAATGCGTCCAAAAAGCTACGTGTCCGAATATTTTTCATTATTTATCTTTTATTATCTGAAACAAGGGAAGTAATGCAGATGCCACCATTTTGAAGAAATTTCATAAAAAACTTTTAAAATTAAAATATCAAAATGCGAATGTTTTCTAAGTAGCTAGTGCGGCACATCTACAAATGAAAAGCTTTCATTTAAAAAATAATTAGCAACATCATCAGCTCAGTACAAAGCTTTGGGCAGATGAAAATATTTCGAACTTAAACGATTTCTTATAAACTACTAACCTAGACTGAGGATGCAAACACTAACAATCCATTTTAGAAGTAGCCATGTTTAAATAAAATGCCGCACAATCTTTCCTACCAAAATAGGAGAGTTTGCGCATCTGCTACTTAGGAGAGATGGCGCATTTTCCCATAAGTTTCAGCGCTAGGAGAGATTACGCAGCTTATTGATAAATTTGCATGAATTGCAAATTACGTGTTAAACATATGAATGAATTAATTTTGGAATAATTTCGGAAAAACACATAATTATCAAAACTAAATTTGGCAACAAATTAATTTGCAAAAAAATATTTTACAGATAAAAATTTTGTTAATAAATTAATAATACAGTTGTTATTACATTATTTTTATGTAATTATTTTTGTTAATAAATTAATAATATATTTGTTAATCAATTAATTAAATATTTATACACATTTTTTAATTTATGAACAATTAATTTGGTAATAAATTCATTTTGTTAACTAAAATAAATTTTCCAATAACACCTACAATGTTTTGGAAAAGCTTTCACCCATTCCAAGTAGTTTAATGCCATCGAAATCAAAAGGAAACAGTCTGCAACTTAAGTTACTGATCCACAAAATATACATGAAAAGAGACTTAAGAAGGATGCCGCTACAAAAAAAGGTTGAAGATAAGGTGCTTCCAGAAAAAGTGCGATAAAAAAACTGAAGAAAAAAAACGATGGTCAGCGAGGATGAGTGCATTGAATGTCTGGAACTGTACCAGGAGACAATTTCGACCACTGGCTGGATTCAATGTATTGCTTGTGGCAGATGATTGTACGAAATCTGCATGATTTACAATAATAAGTGTATCGATTGTAGACGACGACAACTTCGGTTAGCAAACAAAATACATTGAAACTGTGGAAATGAAAATGATGTAATTTTCAAGTTAAACATGTTATCAAGTAGATTAATGTTATTTTGTAATCGTAGTAGGGCTTGCTTTTACTGATATTTCAATATTCTTCTTAAATTAAAATTTTTTAACTATTGTTAGAATTATTTCTTTTCTTTTTTTTTTTTTTTTTTTTTTTTTAACATTGGGTTGAAATATTCACTCCTAATACCATAATATTTACTTACAAAAACCTTACAACGATGTCATTTAAGTGTAAATATTATTGTTAATAATTTAATTGTAGTTATTATTAATAATAATTGCTTCTACCCATATGCGCAATCTCTCGTACCCTGTAAAGAGAGATTGCGCAAAATAGTTTTCTTGGTTTTAATACTGATGTTGTATTAAATTACAGCATAAAAACAAAATAACAATGGAAATGCATAAAAAATAAATGAAGTCAAAATTAGTCATGGATAGTTTAGAAAAAATTTAATATTTAGATTTTTTATTATTATTCTATTGAAATGTGCGCAGACTCTCCTCGCTTTACCTTATTTAATTTTTAAAGTGATATTTTTTACTCATTTTTTATTCATAATTAAAATGTAAATAAACAGATGTTAATAATCGAATGTTAAACTGAAAATAATTTTGAAAACATGTAAAGCAGCTGATTTTTTATTTTTATTATTTTTTTTTTAAACATAGATATATTGATAAGTGAGTCAGCATCAACGGACCACCTTAAACAATATGTATGGTTATTACTTCTTGAAAGACTTTTCTAAAACTGTCATGAAATGTAATATTAAGCTGTCAATACTATGTCGAATAAATCTATTATATAATGGTATGTTTACGTAGTTTTTCTTTTTTTTTTCTTATTCAATATCAGTGTCACACATTTTTAAACGTGACAATAAATCAATAATTCTATAAATTGAATTTACTAACCTCTCTTTATATTTCCAATGGAAAAGAGTGCATAGAAAATATTCTAAAAATGCCTGTAGAATATTTATTTTACGCAGCCAGGATAAATGTAAACAATGAAAATTCTCAAAACCCAAAGTTATTTTCCTAAAACTGATTATAACAGAATTCTAACACCGAAAGATTCCTTAAAACGTATTCGCAAAAATAGCAGTAATAAACTACACTATATATGTACACAATATAAGCTGATTCCCGATTCAAAATCTGGGACAAAATTTAAAACTTTGAATTTTATGGCCAAGTAACCAAGTAAATTATATAAGCAAAGACAAGTAAGTGCTTCATGAAATTAAATTTGGCGAGATTTAAATTGGCACAAATTATGAGCAACAAGTGATAAAACTCTAGTGAATGTAATGGATTTTGAAACTGATTGTTAAACAAATAGTTTTTTAATTTTCTTTCTGAAATAAAATGCAATTGATGTTCATCGCTGTTATACACAACAAAAAGCATTATGTAAATTTACGTAATGCACCCAAATTAAATGTATTAATTATTAAATTTCATTATTGAAATATCTTTGTAATTCATACTTTTAAAACTGCAAATATTATTAATTTTTTTCTTGCAGTTAAAAGAACTTTCGATCCCTTAATTTTTGTATCTTAAATATTAAGATGGTATTTTATTTATCTTCTCACAAAACAGGTTATAGATAACAAAATAGACACATATAATGATATATGAAAACTATTTAAAGAGTATAAGGAAAAACTGGAATTAATGAAAGTAACAAAAGAACAAATTAAATTAAAACCATGTTGAGAATATTTTAAATGATATGAATATCCAAACATATTAATATGCATGGTTTTTGAAAATTTGGTATTTTAAATCATCGAAATACTTCAATCGTCTTTTTACTGACCCATTTTTGGTTGCTATATACTGTTATTCATTAGTATATTAATTAGTATTATTAATATTTGTAATGCATATACAGGGTTTCGGAAACAGTTTTCATAGATTAGGTTAAATATTATAAAAATTCATATATTACAATTAATATATTTTTTTAAAAATCGGAAATACATATATCTTGAAATGAATTTATGGAAAAGTATGAATTTCAACGTATAATTTTTTTAAAAAGCTTTTAAAATCTTTAAATTTTTTTTTAAATCTATTTCTAAAAGCTTCAAATATTCAAATAAAAAATTACGCCTCATTCCGCCAAGTAGTTTTTGAGTTAAGCTTAAAAAAAGTTAACCGCACTGCAATCTGTTTTGCAACGATTACACATGAATTTAACATTAGGAGTTCCAAACTTTAAATTTTGATAATTTGTAAACTACTTGACGAATCTATTCCTGTTTAGTATCCTAGGGTAAAATCTACTAAAAAAGTTAAATGTGACAGAAAAATTAGGTGTTTGTAATTAAAATTTCAGAGTTTAGTACAATTTCAGTACGAAGACGACACCAAAATCTTATTTTTCTCTGAAAAATTTAATACATAATTTCTCAAAAGACATAACTTCGAAGTCAAATGGCTATTTACGTTTTTTCTTCTTTTTTCTGTAACAATTTGGAGATTAGAATGTGAGGGGGTGTTGTCCTTCTTTTCTTTTCTTTTCTTTTTTTTTTTTTTTTTTAGCCGACTGAACAATCTTATAGGAAATTTTTGTGTAGCCTTAAAATCTTAAAATCATTTTTAACAATCTTAATAAGTTAATAAGTTATTGCGCAAAATTGTGATTGTATGACCAATAAACGAAAGCTTGTAAAAAAGGGGGAAGGAAAAGAATGGTCAAAATGCGATACGTAAGTCGTTGCAGCACTTTGATATATAAAGAGGAAATTCGGGTATTATGGAATGGTCGGACAATGTGGAATAATTCAATATCTGGCGCATACGGTGTTGCAACCAATTGTAAATCTGCCCTATACGACTTCCTAGTACTCCCATGAGCCTCAGCAGGGCTGCGGAGTCGAAGTCGGGCCCATTTTGAGCAAAAGAGTTGGAGTCGGATCTGTTAAAATTCCCGGAGTCGGAGTCGGTTCATTTTTGAGCGAAAGAGTCGGAGTCGGAGTCGGATCTGTTAAAATTCCCGGAGTCGGAGTCGTCCATTTTTCCCACCGACTCCGCAGCCCTGGTGCTCAGTTAGTTCTGTTTGGACACCTGCTGTTCGAGCGAGACGGAGAAATACAGATTTATTCTCAATTATTGCAATATTTTGCATGTAAATTTTATAAAATTCGTATTAATTATAAAATTTTATTGTCAATCATCTTAACCAAGTTCAGGTATGTCGGGTAATATGGAATATCAGCTAGACGACTGTTTCAAAAGAATTTAACGGTTTATACATGATGTACTAACTTTTACTCATTAAATAATTTTGGTTATTCTTTTAAATCGTTGTTTTTCTTGCAGTTTTAATATTCCTTTTGACGCTATTCCATATTACCCGACAGGTTGCCCTTACCGCAAAGTGTAACTTTTTTTTTTTAAAGCTAAGTATTAATATGTATTTTTTTCCTTCAACTTTTAAGGCATTAAAAATGTGTTAAGAAATAGTCAAAGTTTGTTCCTTACTAACTTTTAATGTATGTCAAATTTTTTATGTTGACTTACAAATAAATATATATATAAGTTCTTAAGTTTGTTTAACATTATTATCCCGTAATTTATTCTACAACTGTATTCCATACATGAAAAATACTTTTATGAATTTTAAGTGCTTATATATATGTATATATATATGGCTAATTCCATGAAAACTTGTCCTGGGCCTAAATCCCTCGAATAGATAATTGGCCGTCAAAAATCAACCCAACCCAACCCATGCAAACTTGTCATGTCTGTCACATAGCTGAAAATCGCTATGCTTGTTGGCCACCGTTGTTTTCGAAAAGTTTGCTTCGCGTTATTCAATTGATTGAGCTATCTTCCATAAAATAAGTCACATTTTTCTGTTCTAAAATACTGGTAGCCAACAATCGTAGTATGTGACAGACATGACAAGTTTTCATGGAATTAGCCATATATATATATATATATATATATATAAATCAACGTGGATATGTTTATACATAAACTAATGAACAAATTTTGCTTACCAGAAATAACTTTTCTGGAATGGAAACACAATATATTAAAGGATTTGAGTTCAATTTACTGTGGTAAAACAGGGGGATTTCGTTGGAAGAATATAAAGTATTAAAAGATTCTATTAAGGATTTACAGAGTAATTTCGTTATAACATATATTGATAAGGCAAATACAAATTTTGCTATTATTTGTAAAGAGCTATACTGTAATCAATTAAGACTATGTTATAACAATACACATAATTATAGGTTGTTAAATACCAGTGTAAAAGAGACAGAAAGTAGAATTGATGCTTTTTATAAAAGGTTAAAATACACACAACGTTGTAAGGAATTGCCCTATATGGTTTTGACTCCTAAATTTCATAAGGACCCCATTGCCTTTCGTACAATTACATGTGGTTTTGGCACTTATTTGGAAGTAGCTAATAAAAAGTTTTTGGATATTTTGCAGAGTTTATTTGAAGCGGCATTAAAACAAAATGATACATGTATTATAAAAAATAGTTTTGAGTTACTTAATAGACTGAAAGGTCTGAGTAATATTAAAGGTTTATATGTTTATGATTTTGAAGATTTATATAACAGTATTGGTTTAAATGATCTCAAAAATAAAATATTTGAATTTTTTAAGAGGTACAATATTTTGCTTAAAAATTTGGATCATTTGACAAATTTATTTAATTTCGTAGTTAATGAAAATTATTTATTCGATGGTAAGCATGTGTTTCAGCAGATAAGGGGTATACCTATGGGGGGTAGTTGCAGTTCGGTACTTGCAGATATTTATTTATTTTTATACGAGGTTAAAGAGACAACGGATAAGGATTTTTTAAGTTTCAGATATATTGATGATGTATTGTTGGTAAGGATTAACGATTCCAATAGCGATTTAAATTTAGACTACTATCCCCAAGGTTTGACATTAAAAAAATCTTCATATGACGAAAAGCATGTAAATTATTTGGATCTCACTATCGACATTGAGAGGGGTGGATTACGGACTAGCATTTATGATAAGAGAAAGGATTACAACTTTGAATCTATTAAGATATTAAATTTTAATTCCAATGTACATATTTCCATTTTTAGAAATATCATTATCAATAGTTTAATAAGGATAGCAAAGTTAAATTCTAATCATAATAGTATAATAAATGACATTATAAATCTCTATCAAGATGCAATGGATCAGAATTTTCCTATTCGTTTGTTAAATAGTTTGGCAAACAATTTCGTCAAGGATAAAGATTACCGCGATGCTTTACTTTTGGCGATTAAAAACATCGCCAAATAATCGTAGGCTTTATAAGGAGCTCTGTCTGGGTGTGTCGTTCTTTTTGAATTGGGTTGCTGCTTTGGATGGACAGTTTTAGGTAGCTTTCTTTACAAAAAAGCTACCTATTGCAGCCGTTCGGAGGAAAGCGATTTCAAAAAATTTTGGTATATTTTCATCGATCATGACCCCCAGACCCCGAAACCACCCTCCGTTCAAAATTGATATATATATATATATATATATATATATATATATCTGACCTATGTCACACTGTAACTCCCGTAATTATGAACCGATTTCGATGTAATTCGGTGTGTACATAGTACATACCAATGTCTCGACCGAGTTCGTTGGCCAGCTTCATCCGCCGTTTTGTTTCAAAATGGCGGCCATTTAAAATTTTTAAAGAAATTTAAAACTTGAAATGTGGTACCAAAAAATTAAAAATGGAAAAATATTTTTTTCTTATGTATTTGACCTTTATACAAAGATTCCGGAGCAGTTTTTGTTTCGTCTATATCTTAAAAAATGGCTGAGTTATTGTGTAGTTTTAAAGATGATTAGAATAGATTTGTCTTTATTCAACTGAATTAAACAGAGAAAAAGGAACAGTACCTTTGATTTCTTGATGCAGACTCCAGTTGCGTTCGAAATGTGTCATCGAAGAATTGTATTTCAAAACAGGCGAACTTGAAGTGGATGAATTAAAATAAAAGAAATTGTTGATTTTACATGGATGAGGATAGAGCATACTTAACGAATAAAGATTTCACATAAAGAATTACGAATAACTTGTCTTTTCACATTTTAATCGAATCGAATTTGACTTTCACATCTTAGATTTTAGAAACACAACACTGGAATGTTCTATTACAGGTCCGCACATGACCATCAAAATACAGAATAAAATTATCTAATAAAAGAAAATAAAACAAGATTAATATGCATATAATACAGAAAAAAGGATAATAGGAATTTTAAAATTAAAAAAGAGTTAAAATAATACGAATAAAAATTGAATAAAGTCTTCTATTTTTAAGGCAGAGAAAACCAGTCATTTTCAATTCTCGTAGTGCTGCCATCTATATTCAATTTATCATAATAAAGTCCTTTTTTACAATTGAACATCCTCCGCCCCCGGCAGGAGAGGGGACACCTTTGAAATGGGACGCTTGATGTCACCGTCAGCTGTTTTAATCAAAACAACTCGTACAAGATTGTCCGGTCCAGGAAAAGTCTTTAAAATGCGGCCCAATTTCCATCTCATGGGCTGAAATCGATCATGAACAATCACCAAGTCTCCTTCTCGTAAATTAGCTCGTGAAGTAGTCCATTTTGGACGCTGTTGGAGATGTTGAAGATATTCACGCGACCATCTACACCAAAATTGATTCTTTGCTTTTTCTATCAAGCGCCACCGAGCATTTAATGTTAGAATTCTGGGATTTGAAGATTCTGGAATATCAAGGAGGGGTGCTCCTATTAAAAAATGACCTGGAGTTAATGCACGTGGATCTGATGGATCCGAAGACATAGGAGTTAAGGGTCTTGAATTTACACAACTTTCAATCTGACAAAGCAAAGTAGTTAATTCTTCAAAATTCAATACACTAGCTTTACATGCTCTTAGAATGTGATTTTTAGTAAGCTTTACAGCTGCCTCCCATAGCCCACCAAAGTGTGGTGCATATGGAGGGATGAAATGCCAATTGATTTTCTGGCTCGAAAGAAATCCTTGAACTTCATTTTCTTTCAAATATTGAAATAGCTGCTTTAACTGATTAGCCAGACCTGTGAAGTTTTTACCGTTATCTGAATATACATCGGACGGCAGACCTCTACGCGCGATAAATCGCTTCAAGGCTGCTAGCAGGGCTTGCACAGACAAGTCTGATACCAACTCAAGGTGTACCGCCTTAGTGCACATACAGACGAATACTGCTATATATGATTTAATTTTGATCTTACTTCTTGGCAAATTTGGTTTAGTTAGACAGGGTCCTGCAAAATCTAGACCCACCTTGGAAAATGGACGGATTGGGGTGATTCTGTCAACGGGAAGGTCTCCCATCATTTGTTGACAAGCTTGAGATTTAAGGCGTTTGCAAAGCACACATTTGTGGAGCTCTTGTCGTACAGTAGAACGACCATTCACAAACCAGTACTGTTGGCGTAATATAGAAAGTACTAGCTGTGTACCAGCATGTAGATGTTGTTCATGGACATGATTTATCAATACCTTAGTAATAATATGATTTTTCGGAAGTAGCATAGGATACTTTCTATCAAAACTTAATGTCTGATGTTGTGACAAACGACCACCAACTCGAATAATATCACTAGAATCTAAAAACACATTTAATGATAATAATTTACTATTGCTTGGTAAGGGTTTTCTTTCTTTTAATAATTTAAGTTCTGTACCGAATTCAGAATTTTGCACTAATTTCACAATGCATTGAATAGAATCAGAGATTTCTTGTGCACTCAGATTTCCAGATTTTTTTGTAGCACTATGCCTAGCATTATAAATGAATCTAAGACACCACGCTGTGACTCTTGATAACTTAGAGAATTTGGAGAACTTAAGAATAAAGTCTGGAAGGGCAATTACTTGAGTTACATTGCTGACAGATTGAATTACTGGATTTAACTCAGATATTGGAGGATTGTACAGAGGTATTGGGATTGGTTCATTTGATAGCAGCCATGGAGGCTCATGCCACCATAGCGAATGATGAAGAAGCTTTCGTGGAGAAATACTTCTAGAAGCTGAATCTGCAGGATTTAGAATGCCTGGAATATGATTCCACTCACAGGAAGGCATTAACGATTGGATTTGACAGACTCGCTTTAGAACAAATTGATTTCCTTTTAAAGGAGGTGATTTTAACCAGCTGAGAACGATTTGGGAATCTGACCATAGATAAATATTATCAAAGTTTATTGGCAAAGTATCGATAATGACTGAGCATAACTTGGCTAATAAAAGAGCAGAACAAAGTTCAATACGTGGCAGTGTTTGAGGTTTTATAGGATTTACTTTAGTTTTAGCTGCAATCAAATTTACAAATACTTCGTCAGGAGTAACAACACGTAAATAAGTAACAGCAGCATAAGCTTTACCTGAGCCATCACAAAAACCATGTAACTGAATTTGGACATCATTTTGATTATAAGAATTAATATATCTGGGTATTTCAATGGACTTTAACAAATGAATTTCTGATAAAAACTCAATCCAAACCTGTAGTATGGAGTCTGGGATTTCTTCATCCCACGAAATCTTATCTTTCCAAAGATCTTGCAGCATGATTTTTAATCTTATGGTAGTAGGAGCTAGGAAACCCAAGGGGTCAAATATTGTAGCCACTACTGATAACAAATCTCTTTTTGTTTTTATTTCTTTAAAATCATTGAAACGAATTTGTAAAACATCTTTGGAAGAATCCCAAAGTAGTCCGAGGACTTTAACGGTATCATCTTCCTGAATTACCTTTTGTGATGAAGCCTTCATTTCATCTGGTAAATGAGCAATTACTTCTGGATCATTACAAGTCCACTTACGTAGATTAAAACCTCCGCTTTTCATAACTTCGATTAACTCAGTTACTAATTTTTGGGCATTTTCCTTTGAATCCGAACCGGAAAGTAAATCATCTACGTACGTACTTTTCCGAATTATCTGAGAGGCTTCTCTATGATTTTGCTCATTGTCATTTGCTAATTGGTGTAATGTCCTAATGGCCAAAAATGGAGCGCAAGAAGTTCCGTACGTAACGGTCAACAGCCTGTATGTTTTAATAATTTCATCTGAATTGAATCTCCAAAGAATGCGTTGATAATCTACATGATTTTGATTGACGAGAATTTGCCTGAACATTTTCTCGATGTCAGAACTAAAGGCGATTGGATGCATTCTGAACCTTAACAGTAGAGGAAAGATTTCAGGTTGCAATTTTGGACCTATCTCTAGATAATCATTCAAGGAGCGGCCTTCTGAACCAACCGCAGATGCGTCAAATACAACTCTAAGCCGAGTTGTAGAACTATCTTCTTTTAACACCCCGTGATGTGGAAGATAAAAATGATCAGGATTTGAAATTTCTGAATCTGGAACAAGTTCCATGTGCCCTAAGTCGATATACTCGCGCATGAAGGATAAATACTGCTCTTTAAGCAAGGGGTTTTCTTGAAGTTTTTTCTCCAAGAAGTAGAAACGTTTTAAGGCTCGAGATTTAGAGTTTCCGAGAACAGGTTTAGATTTAAAAGGTAGATTTACAATATATCTTCCAGATTCTGAACGTGAAACTGTTTTCGCATAGTTGTCTTCAACTACAGAAATTGGATCAGAAGTAGGAACCGATTCAAGTTCCCAAAATTTTTGTAGTTGAGAACTTATCTGTGTAGTGGCATGGCAACTAATAAATGAATTTTGATTTGATTCATTTGAATAAATGATCCCCGAAAGAATCCAACCCAGTCTAGAATTAACAGCACTCGGTGATCCTTTAGGTCCCAGAATTGATTCCCCTATTATGATGTTAGCAAATAAATCTGCGCCTATAAGTATATCAATAGGACTGGACAAATGAAAATTAGGATCCGCAAGGTTCAAGCCTTCAATGTGTGGCCAATATTTAGTTGTAATCAAACAATTTGGTAAATTGGTTGTAATCTGATTAACAACTAATGCATCTAAGTGAAAAGTTTCATTATTGAAATGTGGAGAGAATGTCAAGGAAACTTCCTGAAGAGCCGTTTCTGCGACTAAATTATTTATTCCTGATATTCTATGATTCGTAGACCTAGATGGAAGATCTAATTTTCTACAACAAGCCTTTGACAGTAAACTTTTTTGAGAAGCACTATCTATCATCGCTCTGCAAGGAATAAATTTTCCTGATTTAGATTTAACTTTTATAATGGCAGTAGCCAACAATGTTTGAGAATTTTCATTAATAGACTGAGAACTTAAACAGTTAGATTCATTAGAATTAACAACAGCATTTGGTGTTGTAACACGATCTTGTTGCCTGAAAGAATTCTGTGATGCAGGGATAGACTGATCACGATGAAGGAGTGTATGGTGTTTAGAATTGCAATGCCTACAAGTAGTCGTAATACGACAATCGACTACGAAATGATTTGATCTTAAACAGTTAGTGCAAAGCCTTTTTGATTTTATCAAATTCCAACGTTGATCAACAGATAATTTTGAAAATTCTGGGCATTTATGAAGTGGGTGCGATTCTTTACACTGTGAACATGAAATATTTGTAGTTTTATTTACATTATCCATCACGACTGTATTGGCGACAGATTTTTTTGAAAAATGTTGAAACTTACTTTCAAATTTTTGATTAGATTTGGATTCACCTTTAAAAATTTCAGAGTTACAATTCTGCAAACTACGAGCCTGTTTTTCGAGAAATGTCATTAACATATCATAAGTTGGAAATGAATCATTATTTAAGGATAATTCCCATTGCTTTTTTAAGGATTCATCAAATTTATTTTGTACTATATACACTAAAATCAAATCAACAAATTCATTAAATTCAAATTTCAAAGATTTTAAGTTACGAATCACTTCATTGCATGTATCCAATAGCTCTAAAATAGTTCTCTGCGTGGGTGATTTCAATGGTTTGGCATTAACAAATTTAGACAGCAATGAATATGCCAAATTCCTACGATTGTCATATCTATTAATAAGAGTTTCCCAAGCTTCTTTATAATTTTCCCCAGAAATTGAAAAACCGGAAATTAATTTTGAAGGATAATTCCTAACACTAGCTATAAGATACGAAAATTTTAACTGATCTGAAAGAGATTTATTATTATGAATTGAAGTCAAATATATCTCTTTGAAGCTAATCCACTGAGTGACATCTCCATAAAAAATGGGTAACTCGAATTTAGGAAGCTTTAGAACGTTATTACTAAATCCTATATTTGAGCTATTATTAGCTGCACTTTGATTTTCTTGTGATTTTACGCCTTGATTTTCTAAAAATTGTTCAATTTTGACTAAATCGTCAACAACAATATCTTTAGCTTCAGTAAAGGACTCGTATAACGAATTTACACTTTCTTCAGCTACGCCAAAATAAGATTTTTTTAAATCATTTTCTAAACTTATCAATTCAACCTTTAACTTTTCAATTAATTTTAATGTTTTATTTTCAATTGCGTCAGTAACTTGAGCGCTAAATCTCTTTATTTCTTTAACAGTAAAAAGAAATTTTGATTCTGCAGCAGTTTCTGCTTTTGTTTTCATTATAACAAATTAAATAAATACGATTATCACTAGTTATCTCCTAGGCTTCCGACGGACCAGAGATTTTTTTATGTGTAGTTTTAAAGATGATTAGAATAGATTTGTCTTTATTCAACTGAATTAAACAGAGAAAAAGGAACAGTACCTTTGATTTCTTGATGCAGACTCCAGTTGCGTTCGAAATGTGTCATCGAAGAATTGTATTTCAAAACAGGCGAACTTGAAGTGGATGAATTAAAATAAAAGAAATTGTTGATTTTACATGGATGAGGATAGAGCATACTTAACGAATAAAGATTTCACATAAAGAATTACGAATAACTTGTCTTTTCACATTTTAATCGAATCGAATTTGACTTTCACATCTTAGATTTTAGAAACACAACACTGGAATGTTCTATTACAGGTCCGCACATGACCATCAAAATACAGAATAAAATTATCTAATAAAAGAAAATAAAACAAGATTAATATGCATATAATACAGAAAAAAGGATAATAGGAATTTTAAAATTAAAAAAGAGTTAAAATAATACGAATAAAAATTGAATAAAGTCTTCTATTTTTAAGGCAGAGAAAACCAGTCATTTTCAATTCTCGTAGTGCTGCCATCTATATTCAATTTATCATAATAAAGTCCTTTTTTACAATTGAACAGTTATAGCATTTTGAATTTCTAGCGTGGCTGACATTTTGAAACGTCCTGAATTTTGTCACGCGATAAAAGGCGTATTTATGAGCCGATTTGGATGTAATTCGGTGTGTACATAGTACATACCAATCTCTCGACCGAGTTTGTTGGCCAGCTTCATCCGCCATTTTGTTTCAAAATGGCGGTCATTTAAAATTTTTTTTAAAATTTAAAATTTGAAATGTGGTACCAAAAAATTGAAAATGGAAAAATATTTTTTTCTTATGTATTTGACCTTTATACAAAGATTTCGGAGCAGTTTTTGTTTCGTCTATATCTTAAAAAATGGCTGGGTTATAGCATTTTGAATTTCTAGCGTGGCTGACATTTTGAAACGTCCTGAATTTTGTCACGCGATAAAAGGCGTATTTATGAACCGATTTGGATGTAACTTCGTTTATACATAGTACATACCAATGTCTCGACCGGGTTCGTTGGCCAGCTTCACCCGCCATCTTGTTTAAAAATGGCGGCCATTTAAATTTTTAAGAAAAATTTAAATTTGAAATGTGGTGCCAAAAATTGAAAATTGAAAAAATATTTTCTTCTTATGTGTTTGACCTTGATAAAAAGATTCGGGAGCAGTTTTTGTTTCGTCTATATCTTAAGAAATGGCTGAGTTATAGCATTTTGAATTTCTAGCGTGGCTGACATTTTGAAACGTCTTGATTTTTCTCACGTAATAACAGGCGTATTTATGAACCGACTTGAATGTACCTTGGTGTGTACATAGTACATACAAATATCTCGACCGAGTTCGTTGGCCAGCTTCATCCGCCATCTTGTTTCAATATGGCGGCCATTTAAAAAAATTAAAAAATAAAAAAATTTAAATGAGATACCAAAAAATTGTAAAATGAAAAAGATTTTTTTTTGTATGTGTTTGACCTTAATACAAAGATTCCGGAACAGTTTTTCTTTCATCTATATCTAAAAAAAAAAATGGCTGAGTAATAGCATTTTGAATTTCTCTTGTGGCTGACATTTTAAAACGACCTGATTTTTGTCACGCGATAACAGGCGTATTTATGAACCTATTTGGATGTAACGTGGTCTGTACATCGTACATACCAATGTCTCGACCGAGTTCGTTGGCCAGCTTCATTCGCCATTGTTTCAAAATGGTTGCCATTTAAAAAAAATTAAATTTAAAATTCAAAATGAGGTATTAAAAAATTTGAAAATGAAAAAGATTTGTTTTATGTGTTTGGCCTTCATACAAAGATTCCGGAGCAGTTTTTGTTCCTGAAAATTTGTTCTTTTGTTGATATCTTAAAAAATGGGTGGTTTATAGCACTTTGAATTTCTAGCATGGCTAACATTTTGAAACGATCTTGTATTTGTCACGCGATAACACACGTATTCGCCTATTTCGATGTAAGAAGGCATGTGGATAGTATGCATCAACACCTCGACCAAGTTCGCTGGCCAGATTCATCAGCCATCTTGTTTCAAAATGGCGGCCATTAAATTAAAAAATATATATATATTTAAAGTGAGGTGCAAAAAAAATTAGAAATTGAAAAAGGTTTCTTTCTTAAGTATTTGATCTTGATATAAGGATTCAGGAGCATTTTTTGTTTGTATTTACCTTAAAAAATGGCTCAGATATAGCAGTTTCAATTTCTATTGTGGGTGACATTTTGAAAAATCTGATTTTTTGCATGCGACAACACTCCTATATATTAACCGATTCCGATGTGAGTGAGCATGTGCACAGCAATTACTAAGCTCTCGACCAAGTTCACTCCTTAGCCTCATCCACCATGTTGTCTTAAAATGACAGGCACTTTAAGAAATTGCCGAATTTGGCAGCCAAATATAAGTTGCTTTAAAGAAAAGCAGCTTGGATAAAGCTGACTAATTTCGCGAAAGTCTCATTCATTATATTGATAAAAATTAGTATTGAATCTCCTATATTCGGTTTCCACTAAATTGAGCTTCGTGTGTTTGCATGATATAAGTTGGCTTTTTTAAAATAAGGATTATGAAAGCTACCTCTTCCTCCCGGCACTGGCCGGAAGGACTTTTAAAGTGTTCTTTTCGAATTCGGTTACTGCTTTGGATGGCCAGTTTTAAAGTTTTCTTTGGCCAGTATGGTCTCGACAGATATGGGGGAAGTTTCATGAGTAATTACCGGTAAAACCCAACATGCAAGTCTTTAGCCTTGCAATCTGTCTCCATTGGATGTTTTCTTTTCGTTCATAGTTTAGTTAGTAAGTTTTTTCCATGGTTAATTTGTTAATTTTCTCTGTAGTTCTGTAGTTTTGGGATTGGATGTGTAGTGTGTGTTTTTTGGTATTATATATATATATATATTGCTTGCCATAAATATTTTTTAAGTACAGCTATTTTAAAAGTTTAAATTATGCATAAATTTTCTTATCAGGTGGCTTACAACGTTTGAACAATGTAAATTATTGGCTAGTTCACAATATATATATATTATAACCTGTTGGGGGGGGGGGGGGGTATGGATAACTTTTAAACGCGTTGTAAAACAATAAGTACATTTAACAAACTACTTCTTATCTTAATTTCATAATTCATTTATAGATATTGGATTCCAAGTTTACACTATTAAAAATAACTTAAGCTTGTTTAGTTAAACTAATGTATACTGTTATTATAGTCGATATCATTGTTATAAAAATTAATTCAAAGTCTTAATGTAATAGCAAAAATAAATTTAAATAAGCTATTCTTATCTTTTTAAAACTAATTTATTAATAATAATTACTAATGTCAGTCTACAGTTGTTGGTCTTTTATACGAATTTCTATATTTTTATTTCATTTATATTCTAAAATAACTTCATTAATATGAGAAACAATGATCATGTAAATTTAACTATCATTTATTTAGTTACTTATTCATCATATTAATTAAACTAAGTAATAAAATTATTTTTTCAGAAATATTTATTTGCTTGTTTACTCTTTTATTAACTTCCTTATTCTACTTCTCATAAACAAGTGCATAAATCTGATGTTGTTTCATTTATTTATTTATTTGCTGCAATTCACTTTTATGAATTTTTTTAAAAAAAAGTATTATCTAAACTATTTTAATATCTCCATATTCTTTTTCAGTAAAAAAATAAGTGTAAATTCAGATTTTAGTTTTAATAAGTTTATTATGCTGATAATTAAATGGCACGTTTTTAGAAAAAAAATTTGTTAATGAATTTTCTAACTGACTGAAGTGTAAAGGACAATTTATTCATTATCATTAAAAGCATTATTTATTATTAAATGGCCTAATTCATTATATAAAATAATATAAATTTTATATATATGTGGTGTTTCAAAATTCTGTGTCAGAAATGTAAAGGCAGGTCAAGGGGATCTTAGTAAGCAGATTTCGTACATGAATGTGGGTTTGGAAACGGAGCGTTAGGCAGTAGAGGGCACTGTTGAGTTCGACGGATGAAAACGCTTCACTGACTTAAATCGTCATTCCCCGCACGGATTTCGGGCAACATGCATCGTCACACCAATGCGGAGCTTGCCGGCATGCATTTCATGTATGTGGCTGCGCAAGGAAATGACTCACACCCAACGCACATCCAACAGTTCTCGAGCTTTTCTTTTCGAAAGACATTCCTCTACTGTGCATGATATTGCTTGTTCCACTGCAGGAATTCTGCGATATCTTCCATTGCCCGTATCACGTCTCAGGCATAAAATGATCCACTCGCGCACAACTCCTGATAAAGTCGCCCAAATGTTCGGTGATCTTCAGATTCCTACTTGAAAATCGATCCATGTACATTCTTTGAACAGTCGCTCCATTTTTTTTGCGCAGCCTCATACATGAAATGCATCTCGGCAAGCTCCACATTGGTGTGATGACGCATGTTGCTCGAAATCTATGCGGAAAATGACATTTCAAGCCAGCGAAATGCTTTTATCCACTGAACTTAACAGCGGCCTCTACCGCCTCAACGCTGCATTTCCGGAACCACATTCCTATACGAAATCTGCTTACTAAGGCTCCCTCTACCTGCCTTTAAATTTCTGACGTATAATTTTGAAACACCCTGTATATATATATAGTCATTCCACTTGGATGCTAAAACATTTAAGTACATAATAAATATAGATGGAATATTGCATCAAAATACAGGGTATCCTAAAATGGATTGCACGATTCAAAACTTTAATAACTCGTTAATTGTGACAGTTTCTACTAAAATCATTCTTGCAGGGAATTAATATGGGACGTCGAGGAATTTTCTACAACGCTTACTAATTTTAGTTTTAAATGAAACCGATAGATGGCGCTGTGTTGTCTCAAAGTATTAGATCGCTCAAACTAACGTATGAAAATGGATGAAACTCAGCTTTTAATACATTCTCTCGATTTGTTGGACTTTTCAAATTGAAAGTCTTATTTTGAGCATATTATTGTCTGAGACAGTGCATTAATGGGGATATTTGGAACAGAAACAAGGAAGCGTAGTAAGAAAATTTCTAACTTACTACATAACTAGTCTGCAAGATTAAATCCAATAGCTGTGGCTGTTTACTTGTTATTAATTTTTTTAAAAGTTCAGTTCCCTTTAAGGCATCTTGAAGTTAATTTAAGCTAGTGTATAAACTAACAATCTTTCCCTATTTATTATTCATATAAGGAGAGATTATCTTGTTATTATTATTAGTCTAAAAGAAAAAGGTCAACGCGAATAAATCATGGAAAGATCCATGAATTGAATTTTGGACTGTTAGAGATAAGATTTAAAGTTATTATTATACATGTTTGAGGAAACATAATTTCAGATATAGGCATCATTGAATTAGCTTTTTATAAGTTAGCGCTTTTTGCCTGTTTAGCAGTTTTGCTTAAAAAGTAAATATCTTAAATTGTATTATGATACACTATATTGCCATTAATGACCAGCAACTTTCAATTTTAAACATTATGTAGAATATTTAGAAATATACTTGACAGATTCTTCTGGAATTTCAGGATTAAAAAGAACAGGTATGGCCTCATATTTAGCAATGTCGATTTGATAAGGGGGGCAATTAGGGGGCCAACAAAAAAACAAAGAAAAAAAATAATACTTGGGATCACCCTGTAAAATAAAATGCACGAAATGATCTATCGCTACCGAATATAAATAAACAGATATTGTGCAATATGTGTATTCTTTTGTGTAAGAATAGCATGTATATTAATAGAGATATAGCGATTTATTCAAAAAAATTAAAAAATTCTTGCATGTTTTTTGCTTATAACATGCAGAGTTTTCAACCGAATTTAACTCTAGTTTCAGAAAAATTGACAAAATATAGTAGAAACAGTATAGTGCAATTGGAATATAAATATATTAAATATTTTAGGAAATATGAGCAGTTGTATGAAATAATTTTTATCTGCGCATGCGTGAACGATAACAAGGATCATTTTACATAATTTAATAGTCAACTCTATGGAGCAACGTATTAAAAAAAATCTAGTCAAATATCGTAAAAATTCAGAAAGATAACGGCATTAGAATGAGCAAAATTTTTAGTAGCTCTCTAAAAGCAGCTGAATGATAAGGGATTTTCCACAAATTGTCATTTTTAATTTTTCATTTTTTTTAATTTTCATTTTTTATTGATGCTTTAATTCTTCTTGGATAACAACCAGAACGAGTCTATACCATGATCAAAAGAAGTATCAAAATCGAAGCATTTTTTCCAAATCTACTCGTTGATACTCACTAAATACCAACTTTTTTCTGAAAGTCAGTTAATAAAAAATGACAATTTGTGTAAAATCCCTTATCATTCAGCTGCTTTTAGAGAACAACTAAAAATTTGCTCACTTTAACGCCGATATCTTTCTGAATTTTTATGATATTTAACTAGATTTTTTTAATAAGTTGCTCCATAGAGTTGACTATTAAATTATGTAAAATGATCCTTGTTATCGTTCGCGCATGCGCAGATAAAAATTATTTCATACAACTGCTCATATTTCCTAAAATATTTAATATATTTATATTCCAATTGCACTATATTGTTTCTACTATATTTTGTCAATTTTTCTGAAGCCGGCGTTAAATTTGGTTGAAAACCCTGCATGTTAAGCAAAAAATATGCAAGAAATTTTTAATTTTTTTAAATAAATCACTATATCTCTATTAATATACGTGCTATTCTTACACAAAATAATACACATATTGCACAATGTCCACTTATTTATATTCGGTAGCGATAGATCATTTCGTGCATTTTATTTTACAGGGTGATCCCAAGTATTATTTTTTTTCTTTGATTTTTTGTTGGCCCCCTAATTGCACCCCTTATCAAATCGACATTGCTAAATATGAGGTTACACCTGTTTTTTTCAATCCTGAAATTCCAGAAGAATCTGTCTAGTATATTTCTAAATATTCGACAAATTGTCTGAAATTGAAAGTTGCCGGTCATTAATGGCAATATAGTGTATATTTTTACAATTATTATTATAATTATCACAAATAAAGAAATAATAAACACATTATATCGTAAAGAAGTTTACAAGAGAATTATATATTTTATAAAACGACAAATACAATGACGTAAGATTTATTGAAATAATTGATTAAAATTAGGAATATCTATATCAATATGACAAGTTAATATGTTTCAAGAATGAGAAGTGGGAAATAAAAATACAAGATCTGATACGTGTTTTGTACACTTGACACTTTTTTGCACCCGGGGCAAACATGGATTTTACGCCCCCCCCCCCCTCTTCCACAAAGTATATTTACAAAGATAATTTTACTAATTTTATAATAGAGGATTTATTTTAAAATTTAAAATATGTAATAATAAAATATGTAATACTGAACCAATGTTGAATTCAGCCACTTTTCTCCGGGAGGGATTGCTGTGGCTCCGGGGGTGAAATTGCAATTTTTGACCATTGAAAACACAAAATATCAAATCTTCCGGGGGGGACACTTCATTGCTCCGGGGGAAATGTCCCCCCGGGCCACCCCCTAAATTCAACACTGTACTGAACTACGTAATCTACAGTGGCGGATCCAAGGGGGAGGTCCCTCTGAACATCAACGAAAATATTCTAAAGATCATTTTTAAAATGACATATTCAGTAGAGTTCCGATTATCCGAGTCCTGCCTAACCGAGTTTCCGCTTTCACCGAGTTATTTTCTTCTGAAGGACTGATGGCTTCCATTATTATGAAACAGCCATTATAAATGAAGTGTTAGGTGAAGATGAAAGAGCAGTCGTAAAAAGTTAGAACTCTGATTTTCTGGTCCGAATGGGAAAAAAAAAATGGCCATAATTTTCTTTTTGAAAAAAAAATTATGGCCATTTTTTTCTCTCATTCGGATCAGAAAATCAGAGTTCTAACTTTTTACGGCTGCTCTTTCATCTTCACCTAACACTTCATTTATAATGGCTGTTTCATAATAATAGAAGCCATCAGTCCTTCAGAAGAAAATGATCCTTTCCAAAGGTATAATCCTTCATTTGGCGCCTCTTTGTTTTCTGGCGCCCGGGGCACGTTCCCCCTCTGCCCCCCCCCCCCCCCCCCCCCTTAGTTTCGGCCCTGATATCAGCAATAAATTTAACAATTTGGTTTCAGTCACTCATTTAGATCCCGAAATTCTTCAGAAAATTTTATATAAACGCCGAGTTGGTTGTCCTGATTTTAGCTCAGGAAAACGACAGACTTTTTTTCGTTCCAAACCAAATAGGCATTTTTTCTAAAAGAAAACAATCATTTTCCATCTAGATATAGCTGCTGTTATCTCATTATTATTTTTTCTCTCTTTTTCTCACTGAATTTCAGATAAATAAATTACTGGTTAATTTTAGCTTTTTAACTGTTTCTCTGCTGGATATTTCTATTATTATTATTATTATTAATAGATTATTCTATTATTCTTGATAAGTAGTATTAATTTCAGAGATTTGCTTTTTAAACTATTCACTATAATATCTTCTTATTTGTCTTTTTCTATATAATTGTTTTTTTTTAATACATTGCTTTTTTAATTCCAATTTTTTTGCTGTTATTCGATAATTCTTTATTTGAATTTGAATTCTATTCTTTCTCCTATTCTGAAGTTCGATTGGATATTAGTAAAAACGATTGATTGTACGTCGTTTATCAAATATAGCATTATTTTATATACACATTAGCCTTGAGATGTCAATGCAAAAGCTATTCGTACACAGACACAGGTAACTTTTAAAAAATGTATAATTTATTCATGCATAGTTTAAGATATTAAGATATTTATTTGAAAGCACGTAAATGCGTAATACAAACACTATGTTTCGTCCTATACGTGGTCCATAATACACTCAATAAAGTTTTTTCTTTATAACTTTAGAATCGATGCTTTTATATTAGGAAAATTTATGCAAATTAAAATTCAAAATATGCAAATAGAATGCCAAGTAGTTTAATAAACTTTTATTTCGTTTTAAGATGCTTGAAAATTGTAGATAGTTTTTTCTATGGAATTTTCCGTTTAGCTTCTGTTAAAAAACATTAATAACGAAAATATTAAAATTGTCAAAATTATTTTGAAGCTTTCAATTAAAGATTTCTCAGTAGCTTTTATTTTTATTTTTAATTTTTTTTAATAACGGCAGATAATATTTTGAAATTTGACAGAAAATGAGAAAAATAACTTTTCACTATTAAATATCAAATATTGAGCCTTTGATGAAATATTAATTTTGGCCGTCAATCACCTTCCAGAATTTATGAAAAAACACTTAAAAGGCACTAAATTAAAATATTTGATAGCTAATTTTAAGACGACTGCGAATATAATAGATTCTTATGATTATTTAAGATGATCTTAAGATTATTTAAATGTGTGAAGGCCAAGTGTTTGAGTTTAAGAAAACAGGGAGAAGATAAAAAAGAGGATAGAATGTGAATCATCAGTGTCTCACGCTGTAAAAAATAATAAATATTTTTAAATCCAGAAATATATAATAAGACCACAAACAAAAATATACAATAATACCTTCCGTGTAACCCTCGATTCTGAGAAGCGGTCTTTATCTTTAGGAACCTCATAACCTGCTTTCAAGATTTAATTAAAAATTTATAAAAATATAATTTCTTTCGCTGCCAATGATTTTCTGAAACGTTTCCGAGTAACTTCTATAATCAGTTTTCTCAAACCGGGATATAAGTTTCTAAGATGGTATCAATTTATAAATAAACATTTTCAGCTGCGAAACTGAATTTATACATGCAGGAGTAACAAAATAAAATTAATTAACATAAAAATGTTGATAGTTTGTCTGTAAAACATGTTTGTTAAATATGAAATAGCTTACTAGAAAATTGGTGGCATCCTAAAAACGGATATTTTGGCTTGAAAATAATTGTAAAAACTACTCAGAACCGTTCCTGAAAATCAGTGGAAGTAAAAGAAACATTGTTTTTATAAATGGCAGTCGGGTCAAAAGAGGTATATTACACGAAAGTGATTATTGCATATTTTCGTTCGAGGTTAAATTATATTTCTGTAGATTATGAAACAGTTTTCTTTTTACAGAAATCACGGCTTATTCACAGGAATGTCAATTTTTCAGAATAAATTTTCGTAATATTTGGTATAAAACTAAACAATTTTTCAAACGTCAAAGGCAAATATTTTTTAATCTACGAAAATATGATATAAGCACGATTGATAATATACAATAACTTCTTCCGAGTTATCCATAATTCCTAAAAACATTCGTTACCATTAGAAATCTCAGAAATTCTTATATTTTCAAGATTTAAAGAAGCGTTTATAAAAAAAAAAAGCTTCTTTTGCTGCCACTGATTTTCGGAAATGTTTTCGAGCTATTTTTAGGGACTATTAGTCAATTTTCTCAAACCGGAATATCGATTTTTAGGATGATATCCATTCTCGATTAAGTATTTTCAGCTGCGTAATTGAATTTATACTTGCAATAACAACACATTTCAATGTTAATATTATATTGCTTTTAATTTACCATGTTTGTCTGTAAAACATACTTTTTCAGTATTAAAAGGTTTACAACATCCGAAAAACCTATATTCACGTTTTCCTACAGCGGTTCAGAAAACGGCTTCATAAAAACCAGGCGGAAATGCTTTCGAAAATCAGTGGCAGCAAACAAAAATTTTGTTTTTATCAATGTTTCTTTAAATTTCGAAACTATATTGGATTCTGAGGTTTCTAAAGGGAAAGGATGCTTTTCGAAATCGTGGGTAACTTGGAAGAAGTTACATTGTATATTTTCGATCGTTATTATATTTTTACTAGATTAAGAAAGGTTTGTCTTTCTTTACAGTGCACAGAGATGAACAAACTGTACTGATTCATCGTTTTAATAACTTATATATTATCTAAGTTTATAACAGAAAGAAAATTATGAAAGTATTTCCTTAAATACAATACTTTATGCTGTTTATTTAAATATTTTGCATTTAAATATGTTTATTCTTACTCAAGTGAAACTAATAAAAAGGACGTCATTACAATACACTATAGCCAACAAAAAGAACCTTTTGTTTGCTTCTTTAATGAGAATAGTGATTTTTGACTAATTTGGAGCCGAGAAAACCGAATATGACCTCAGTATTGTTTGTTTTTTTTTTTTTTTTTTTTTTTTTTTTTAGTTCTGGTTTTTAAAATACAGTACTACTGCTATATGAACTTATATAGTAAAAACCTGTACTGCATTATTATGATATCAGTAAATCAGTTTTTCATTTCTGTAATCTATAGACAATCTTTACTAATTGGGTCGATAAAATCGAATATGACGTTAGAATTTCGTTATTAGCTTCAATTTTGTAATATATGGTACTACTGGCATACGAACTTATGTAGTAAAAACTTATGCAGTATGAATGTATAATATACAGTCATAATTAACCTTACTTTTAATCCACTAAATGTATAGTTTAGTTATAATTAAGTTATAATTATTATATACCGTGTGGCCGCAATTAAAACACCCTTATGACCAACCACCTCCCTATGACCAACTACTTAGTGTAAGGCTTCCAATTTTGTGTGCATACTATTCAAGACATGGGGAAACGGATAATACACACAAAAAAAAGTTCCAGGAACCCTGATACATGGCGCTATGCAACAGGAAATTGGAAAAAAAGACAAAAATAATAATTTAAAAAAACGAAACACATGGTGAATAAACTTTTTCCATTTTGAATTTTACTGCCCTAATTGGAAAAAAAAGTTTAAACTGTCTTGGAAACTATAATTTCACTTTGTAAGTACAAAACTTTTCATAAACATATGGTTTACTGCACTGTTCTGAGTATAAAAGAGAATAAAAACTGCGGATAATGTTATTTCTTCTACAACATTTCAAGAATAACAAAACAACCAGTCATGCGTTTCTGACAACGTGGCCATTTTGTTCTCCGTATCTTAATCCGTGTCATTTTTTGCTATGGGGATACATAATTAAATCTTGTTTATCGAAGACTTCTATTAACCTTGGCATATCTGCAAGAAAAAAGTATAACTTTACTTGTGAGAAGCATCTCAGCTGACTAGTTATGATCTACAGTTCAACAAGTTGTCCTCAGACTGCAGTTTTTACATCTTCATGAAGGAAACCATATTGAACAGTGCGTAGGTTCTTGTCACATGAACATCTGGTACGTTAAAATGACATTTGTAAACATGCATCTTTTCAACTTATGACCAGTAGAACATCTATCGGTGGTTTCTGAAATAATTTTTTCTCGCATAATTCGTTTCCCCGTGTCTTGAATAGCACGTGCACAAAATTTGAAGGTCATACACTGAGTAGTTCAATATATAGATGGGTCGAAGTAGGAATATTTCAATTATGGCCAACCTGTATAATATAAGGTTAGTTGGGGCAACTGGGCATGGTTTTACAATGTGACTCTGGAGCTTCTTACAATTCAGCTTCAAAAAGCTAATGTTCATTTGAATTAAAGTCTGAACTTCTGTAAATGATTTCAGTTAGGTTCCCTCTATCAGACAGAAATGCTCAAAATTACATTTTAATATTTAAAAATATAAAAACATGCATATTTCATCTTTCTTTCCTCATCGGTCCAGTTGCCCCATAAAAATGGGGTAAGTGGACCAGGAGGGTCTATGTTCCACACTCGTTTATTTTTTTTTCGTATGGGATATCAGGTCCTGTTTGAAAAAGTATAAACAACTTTAAAAAATTTAAACCAGGCAGATCTTGTAAATTATAAGTCAATAAAGAGCGTTGTCAGGGAAACCTTTGCTGTCAATGTGTATAGAAAAAGCACTAAAAGTGAAAATATTAGATTTATTTATAACAAAAACATAAAAATGAAGTAAGTACTTATGTACTTTAGTATTAGGTAAAAAGTATAAAAGTCACATCACATGGGTATTTCAAGGGAAAAAATAGCAAGGTAAATCTATGAACAAACGGCTACGTAAGTACTTAAGTAATTTATGTGTATCCAGGAGTCGCATTATGTAGGGAATGCTTTATTGTTTCTACCAAAACCCTTAATGAGTTACCTTCATGATGATTTTATTTAACATATTCTAAAGAAAGGTACGATGAAGATACTATTTTCAAAATAGTGGTGGGAACAATAAAAGTTTTCCTATAGAATGCGACCCCTGTGTAGTACAATTTCAAGGTTTGGCTATCTAGCTTTCAGGGGCAAGATACTTGCATTCCTAAAATGTTGAAATAATATAATGACACCAGTATTTACAAGATAATCTATTTCAAAACAAATATAAGTATATTTTCCCGTACTTAATAAAGGTGAAATTTTCATTATAAAATTCCGGTGCCAATGTGGCAATTAGGAATTAAAATTATGCGATGCTATAACGGCATCACACCTCTCAAGGGGTCAAGAAATTTGGTTTGATACCACCCAATATTCTTTTTTTAAATTTTACTACGCAATTTTAATAAGGTATTCCATAATTTTCTTTATTGCTAGCAAAAAACAATGGAGAAATTTACTTCCCGTAGTAAAAGAAACGCAAAAAAATTATTTATAACTATTGGGGTAACTGGATCCAGCATGGTCCAGTTACATGTCCCAGTTACCCCATTCTTGAAATATTTATGGGGTAACTGAAACACCGGGCCCGGGCTTACATTTGAAACATGAAATAAATATGTATAGATACCTAATAATATTAATGTAGTTATATGCCTAATCTTTAAAAAAATATATTGTTTAATAAAAGTGCTTACAATATTTTAATGAAAAGCCGAGGAAGTTCAACCATATTGACGTTGTTTTTAAGAAAAGAAACATAAATTTTTGACAACCTATCACAGCAAAATGAGAGTTATGATTGAGTTGACACACGTTGTTTTAGGAATTAGAGATTAAGGTGCATTGCTCACAAAAGCTAAAACTTAAAAAAACATCAACAGTTTTTTATAAAATAGCCTATGGCCCAGTTACCTCGTGGGTCCAGTTACCCCAACTAACCTTATATTACGAGGGGGGTCGGAAAATAAGTTTCCCCTGGCAACTGCGGACAGAGGTGTGTATGAAAGACAAAAAATGTAATGAGACATTAAAGATAAAACTTAACTTTATTTTTCCACATAAGTACCAAGTACATTGAGACATTTTTCATATCGCTTTATAAGCTTCAAAAAGCCCTCCAGGAAAAAATCAGAGCTTTGCATACGGACGAAGCGTTGAACGGCTATGGGCGAAAGACGACACAGCAGGTGAACTCGAACGTGCAAGACACCGATACACCGTGGCATTGGGTACACCATCTGCTTAATCGCGGTCGACCTCTACCCAATGGTGTATCGGTGTCTTGCACGATCGAGTTCACGGCTATGGGCGAAAGACGATACAGCAGGTGAACTCGAACGCGCAAGACACCGATACACCACTGGGTACACCATCTGCTTGATCGCGGTCGACCTCTACCCAATGGTGTACGGTGTCTTGCACGTTCTAGTTCACCTACTGTGTAGTCTTTCGCGCATAGCCGTTCAACGCTTCGTTCGTATGCAAAGCCCTGATTTTTTCCTGGAGAGCTTCTTGAAGCTTATAAAGCGGTATGAGAAATGTCTCAATGTACTTGGTACTTATGTGGAACAATAAAGTTATGTTTATCTTTAATGTCTCGTTACATTTTTTGTCTTTCATACACACCTCTGTCCACAGTCACCAGGGAAACTTATTTTCCGACTCCCCCTCGTATAACATTCCCCCAAAATGTGTAAAAAATGCACAGTTTTTCATTGAAATTTCATCATATTTCATAACACTTAGCTAACTCAGCATTCTAAATATATCATATTCGTTTTTCCCATGGCCGAATTATATAAAAAAAAACTATTTTCGTGTAAGAAGCATTTTAATCAATGAATTTTATTGCATAAAATCATATATTCCGAAAGAAAGACGCTTTTAAAATCAGTCAAATAAAGTTTTTTAGAAAATTTAGCTATGAAACAATGAAATTACTTGTTTTTCTTTTACAAAATGTTAATAATAAATTTTAATAATACTTTTATGGTATTGTGTTAGTTGCTTTAAGTAGCGGATGTATTGTTAAATGCTAATTAGATTGCAATGTTTTCTTTGACAGCTAGAAACTAATAAATAGTTATCTTTATTGTCTTTGCCCACTCTTTTTTTTTTCTTTTGCAAAGTATGTTTCATAAAAAGTTAAATGAAAAAAGTAGCATTGATTATTTAAGAAAAAAAATTACTGATTTGTATCTATATATGACGTATATTCCGGCGTATAAAACGCGCTTTAGACATAAGAAAATTCATCGTAATTTACAGCGTCGCGTTTTATGACAGATATAAGAATAAGATAAATCATGAAATTTAACGAAAATCGATTACGATATATATATACATATTTACTTTCACTAAGTTTCCATATTTTAAGGGCAGGATCATTTTGAAAGAAAAAAATTATGCTTGTAGATAAACAACTTATCAAAACAACTTACCAATTTTGTTCGAAAGGAGTATTTTTACAAAGTTAGAATACGTGCAGATCGACAAAAATAAGGTAACGAAGTACTATATTTGGATCCTGATTCAATTTTCACATTGATGTTATATCTGGTCAAAGCATGTCTAACAATTAAAGGTATATATAAATATTTTACAGACATACGTACAATAAATACTATAAACCCAGCTGGAGTGAAAAATTAGCCAGAGCCAGGAATCGAACCCGGGACCACAGTATACAAGACTGCTACTCTAACCACTGAGCTACTCCGGCCGATGCCTGAGTCTGCAATTTCTCACTAATAAACCATGTTGGGGGAGTCAGTAGTTAGAGCAGCAGTCTTGTATACTGTGGTCCGGGTTCGATTCCTGGCTCTGGCTAATTTTTCACTTCAGTTGGATTTATAGTATTTATTGTACGTATGTCTGTAAAATATTTATGTATACCTTTAACTGTTGAATGCAGGCGTTATTTATGTGTGTATGTGTGTTTTAATATATATTGTAGTATGCGTGCTTTATTATAACATGTCTAACAATGATTGTTTATATCGTTTCTTAACATTTTCTTTACTGCTGTAAGATAATTTTGTTGAAATTTAATTACTCACTTTCGTTACTGCGCCCTTCTTTCTCTAAAAATATTTTACTTTTCCAGGAAGCTCTTCTCTTTTCCTGTTCTGTCTTCAATGCTCAGCTTACGTTATTGTATCTCTCTTCTATTAATTCATCTATTTTGTATATGTCAACTTACAAATAAGTTGTCTTCTTCAGGGAAACTCCTGTTTCGTTTCTACAATATGTTGTACTTTCAGCAGCTTCCATAGCAGGACACTGTCCGACTAGATCAGTGATGGCGTACCTATTACACGTACAAAGATTAATCTGGTAGGTTAACAACTTATTTAAAATAATCATTTTAGTGGCAAAATCTAATTGTCCTTTTTTTAGAGAAAATAAAATTTATTTAAAATTTTCAAGCCAAAATTAAAGAAAAAAACCCGATTTCTTCAAGAATTTATCAGAATTTATTTTACATTAAAATCATAGCAAGAAATAAATGAGCCAGTCTTCTTCTTTTTTTTTTTTTTTTTTTTTTTTTTTTTTTTGCGTTGAGTCTTAATAATTGAATTAGAGTTATATAGAATTCTTTCATTTTTTTTACGTTGTTTGTATGTAAGTGTCTTTGAATTAGAAATCTAAATAGAAAATTAAATTAGAAATATATTCTTCTAAATAATTAACCATTCACCGTTCTTTACTTTAAATCATCAGTAGAATTATCACGCAACGATTAATTAATTTAACACCTAATTCACTTAATTCATTTTCTTTTATTATAAGTAAGGGAATTATTTCAACGCCAAATTAATGTATACCGAATATACATGCTTAAATGAATTCCATAATATTAACACTGAAAAAATGCTTAATTATACTTTTAAACAAAATTAATGAATAGTCGTAATTTTTTTTTCATGTTTCACGAAATCTATTCATTAAAAGTTTTTAAAAAAGCATTACTTTTTTCCCCAAGATATAATAATAGTGGAATTCAGGTAGTTCAGAAAACATAAAAGTGCATTAGGTAAGCGGAAAATTCTTGAACCCTACCCTTTACAACTCAAAAATTTAAAGTTCCATAGAAGGGAATTCTAATTTATATTTTAAAATCATTAAAATTTTTCTTTGTTTTCTTGAAGCGTTCGCAAGATTTTTTTAAATATAGTTATTTATATTTGAGATGTACCCTATTACTATAAAAAATTAAAAAATAGGATTTAAATAAAAGATCTTTATGTTTTTAAAAAAGAATAAATTTGTAAGCCGTAAATATTGGTATTTATTAGGTAGCTTTCTTTACAAAAAAGCTACCTATTGCAGCCGTTCGGAGGAAAGCGATTTCAAAAAATTTTGGTATATTTTCATCGATCATGACCCCCAGACCCCGAAACCACCCTCCGTTCAAAATTGATATATATATATATATATATATATATATATATATATATATATATATATATATATATGACCTATGTCACACTGTAACTCCCGTAATTATGAACCGATTTCGATGTAATTCGGTGTGTACATAGTACATACCAATGTCTCGACCGAGTTCGTTGGCCAGCTTCATCCGCCGTTTTGTTTCAAAATGGCGGCCATTTAAAATTTTTAAAAAAATTTAAAACTTGAAATGTGGTACCAAAAAATTAAAAATGGAAAAATATTTTTTTCTTATGTATTTGACCTTTATACAAAGATTTAGGAGCAGTTTTTGTTTCGTCTACATCTTAAAAAATGGCTGAGTTATAGCATTTTGAATTTCTAGCGTGGTTGACATTTTGAAACGTCCTGAATTTTGTCACGCGATAAAAGGCGTATTTATGAACCGATTTGGATGTAATTCGGTGTGTACATAGTACATACCAATCTCTCGACCGAGTTCGTTGGCCAGCTTCATCCGCCATTTTGTTTCAAAATGGCGGCCATTTAAAATTTTTTTAAAAATTTAAAATTTGAAATGTGGTACCAAAAAATTGAAAATGGAAAAATATTTTTTTCTTATGTATTTGACCTTTATACAAAGATTTCGGAGCAATTTTTGTTTCGTCTATATCTTAAAAAATGGCTGAGTTATAGCATTTTGAATTTCTAGCGTGGCTGACATTTTGAAACGTCCTGAATTTTGTCACGCGATAAAAGGCGTATTTATGAACCGATTTGGATGTAACTTCGTTTATACATAGTACATACCAATGTCTCGACCGGGTTCGTTGGCCAGCTTCACCCGCCATCTTGTTTAAAAATGGCGGCCATTTAAATTTTTAAGAAATATTTAAATTTGAAATGTGGTACCAAAAATTGAAAATTGAAAAAATATTTTCTTCTTATGTGTTTGACCTTGATAAAAAGATTCGGGAGCAGTTTTTGTTTCGTCTATATCTTAAGAAATGGCTGAGTTATAGCATTTTGAATTTCTAGCGTGGCTGACATTTTGAAACGTCCTGATTTTTCTCACGTAATAACAGGCGTATTTATGAACCGACTTGGATGTACCTTGGTGTGTACATAGTACATACAAATATCTCGACCGAGTTCGTTGGCCAGCTTCATCCGCCATCTTGTTTCAAAATGGCGGCCATTTAAAAAAATTAAAAAATAAAAAAATTTAAATGAGATACCAAAAAATTGGAAAATGAAAAAGATTTTTTTTGTATGTGTTTGACCTTAATACAAAGATTCCGGAACAGTTTTTTTTTCGTCTATATCTAAGAAAAAACGGCTGAGTAATAGCATTTTGAATTTCTCTTGTGGCTGACATTTTAAAACGACCTGATTTTTGTCACGCGATAACAGGCGTATTTATGAACCTATTTGGATGTAACTTGGTCTGTACATAGTACATACCAATGTCTCGACCGAGTTCGTTGACCAGCTTCATTCGCCATCTTGTTTCAAAAGGGTTGCCATTTAAAAAAATTAAATTTAAAATTCAAAATGAGGTATTAAAAAATTGGAAAATGAAAAAGATTTTTTTATGTGTTTGGCCTTGATACAAAGATTCCGGAGCAGTTTTTGTTTCTGAAAATTTGTTCTTTTGTTGATATCTTAAAAAATGGTTGATTTATAGCACTTTGAATTTCTAGCATGGGTAACATTTTGAAACGATCTTGTATTTGTCACGCGATAACACACATATTCGCCTATTTCGATGTAAGAAGGCATGTGGATAGTATACATCAACACCTCGACCAAGTTCGCTGGCCAGATTCATCAGCCATCTTGTTTCAAAATGGCGGCCATTAAATTAAAAAAAAATATATATATTTAAAGTGAGGTGCAAAAAAATTAGAAATTGAAAAAGGTTTCTTTCTTAAGTATTTGATCTTGATATAAGGATTCAGGAGCATTTTTTATTTGTCTTTACCTTAAAAAATGGCTCAGATATAGCAGTTTCAATTTCTATTGTGGGTGAGATTTTGAAAAATCTGATTTTTTGCATGCGACAGCACTCCTATATATTAACCGATTCCGATGTGAGTGAGCATGTGTACAGCAATTACTGAGGTCTCGACCAAGTTCACTGCTTAGCCTCATCCACCATGTTGTCTTAAAATGACAGGCACTTTAAGAAATTGCCGAATTTGGCAGCCAAATATAAGTTACTTTAAAGAAAAGCAGCTTGGATAAAGCTGACTAATTTCGCGAAATTCTCATTCATTATATTGATAAAAATTAGTATTGAATCTCCTATATTCGGTTTCCACTAAATTGAGCTTCGTGTGTTTGCATGATATAAGTTGGCTTTTTTTAAATAAGGATTATGAAAGCTACCTCTTCCTCCCGGCACTGGCCGGAAGGACTTTTTTAAATGCTGTTTCAATCGATGGTTATTTGAATAATTAAATGTTTATATAAGTAATTTTTCTAATAATTAAGACACCGAAAAAGATTAAATACTATATGATATAAAATTCATTAATTATTGTTTCGTAAAGCATCAAACTTATCTAAATATAAGAACTTCCTTTTTACAGTTTTTGATCTAATTTCACTAATATAATCTGTATTAGTAATCAGATTAAATCTTATCCTTAGTAGAAAATTATTTATTTAAAAAATAAACTTCTCGTGTATTTTGACACAAACGTAAGTAATAATTCAACCTGTTATATATTTTTTTATGAATTGAAATTTATGTAATTTAATTTATGCCATTTTAAGAGTTTACAATTAAAGTAATTTTTTATTTAGAAAGTAGATGAAGAAGAGTGAACATAGCTGTTCGTACTCAACAAAAACATTACGTGCACAAGATATTACATTTGTACATATAAAAAAAAAGCTAATGGCTCTCTATTTGGTGGAATGGACTGTATTACGAGCGCCTCAAATCAGAAGAAACTTTTACCTGTGAACAACAGTACGGTCATCGGCTAAATTAATTTAGCAGAAAAAATTCCCGAAAAGAGATCTTATACCAGATATGGGCATCGTGCAACAACGCAAGAGCAAGCAGAAGTTTCGCGGCCTGTTGAATTCGAAACAATTTGAAATGGAAAATTTTTAGATATCGACCGAAAATGCAGTTTAGTTTTCGTTTTAGGCCCAAAATCTGAGTTTGGACGAAAATTCGTTTTCGGCGAAAAGGCTGGCGAAAATTCGGCGAAACCGAAACTCGACTGAAACTATCTGCTTTCGAAAATTTTCATTTCTTCCTTCGGAAATTTTTAACATTACTTAGTGATTTGAGCTGTATTGGCTCAAATCACACACTCTTTATTTATTGCTATGAACTTCACTGTTCATAATTATCAGTCATTACTGACTCAAGACGTGAGGACAAATTATAAAGCAAGCAATGCATAGATGACTAAACTTTGAAGATACTTTTCCCAAGCTCATTAAAAGCTGCAGATTTAACAGTAATAGAAAATTTTTAGTTTGAAGCCGCAGAAGTGTTTCAAATATTATTCGAGAAACTTCTAGTATAACAAACGATCATTTATAAAAATCTTTATAAAAGATAAATCGAGGTATGTATACATACAACATTTTTTAATTAGATGAAATTCGTATAATGAGAAAATCATTTGCGTCGTAGAGGAATTAACCCTTTATCTACGGCATTATGATCTACTGCAATTTTTTTCATGTCATATTTTTTTTTCAAATACTACAATGAAAATTAAAGGATAAACATAAAAAAAATACTAATCCGTGAGAAATTTAATTATTTAGAGGTAATTAATTAAAGTGGTACTTTAAAGTACCGTCAGTTCACTATGACTAAAATATCGTAAGAGAAAACCAACAAGGTATTTCAACTGGCACCAGAAAATATTTTCGATTTAATAACTATGTGAAATATAGGTTTTTTCTTATTTACAAATAAATCGTTTGGCAAATTCCGGTGCCAATCATTTATTTCAACACTTTAGAATTGAAAATTCTTTACTCCTGAAAGGGTTAAAATTACTACTTTTTTTTAGGTTTCGATCTTGTTAGCAGTCCTTTAGTTATGCGACGTCAATATGTTCGATACGAACTTGTCAATACGAACTTGTTCTCTCGCATCTCCAATTGTGCAATATATGAATTTACATATGCCATATCTAGCATAGCAAAAACGAGCCGGTGCCACAACTTTTTGGATTTCCTATCAAAAATAACAATGAAACAGAAAAGAAATACCAAGGAAATCATTACTACACTACATTTTAGTAATTACATTTTAAAGCTGATGAAAACGATGGATAACTACACAGACGAAAAGTAAACAAGAAGTTTCTCTCCAACACCCAATGTACTGACGGTACTTATAAGTACCGCCGAGTAATTCAACTGTTAAATCAAATACATATACTGTTAACATAAAATAGCTAGTCAAACTGTATTCTAAGATCATAATGAACACATAAGAAAAATCCAACTTTTATCTTATATCCTTTACTGCGTTTGCAGCAATAAAAAGACAAGCATGACAATCTTTACAAAATGTCGGCAAAAAACTCATCGACTGTGTCAAAGATAGCCTCCTTTTTCGCGAAAATAACAAACCTAGAACTACTGCGGCCATATACTCGGATAAAGTGGAGTTAAAAGAGTGTTTTTGCAAAGTACCATTAGAATATCAGTAATATTCACTATGCTAGGAAAGTTTAAAGTGAGTGGTACTTATAAGTACCGTCAGTAGATAAACGGACAATAATTACATTTTATTTTATATGAAAATAAAAAGTTTTGGTCAGAGACACAGAGAGCCAGCTTGGGCCACACGTATAATTAATTAATAATTATGTATATTTATGTACATATTAATGACTTAAAAAAAAACTTTGGACATTTTCGTTTTTGGCCGAAAATATGAAGATTACCGAAATTCTGTTTCAGTTTCGTTTTCGGTTTTAAAAACCTTTTTCGGTCGATCCTGAAATATTTTTTTCCATCCAGCTTACTCATTAGACACTGCACCATCTCATTAGACACTGCACCATCTCATTAGACACTGCAGCATCTCATTAGACACTGCCCATTTTTCTATCCTTACAAAAAAAAAAAAAAACTTAGCAAAGCAGAAATGTAGATGATGCGATTGAAGATGATGCGCGAAAAACAATAAATGAAATCATAGTATCATCGAAAGACCAAGCATATTTTTATCGAACGTTGGAAAAGGGTAATGGAAGTTAATAGTATTCTAGTGATATTTATTGACGTTTGTATTTGATTTGATTTTGATTAATAAAATTTTTTTAAAGACAGTTAAAACTTTTTTGTACGTCCAATATTTTAAATAATATTTTTTACATTTTGAAATGCATAAGCAAAAGTATAATAACAATAATAACGACAATAGTAATAAATAAAGGTATTATCTATACTAATATTATAAAGAAGTAAAAATTGTTTGTTTGTTAGAGGTAATATCTGGAGCTACCGAACCTATTTCAAAAGTAATATTATCAAAATGATGGTGTTAGTCCAACTTAGAACATAGGCTGTATTTTATGCCGGTGCCACTACCCCAAAGGGGGTGCAGGAGCAAAAAACGTTCTAAAAATGCGATTTTTGTGTTACTGAAGAGCCAAGAAATATGAAATTTGGAATATTAGTTACTTATTTAGATATAAAGGGTGTCTAAGAACATTTTCTAAGCAATTCGAAATTTAAAAAGGGTGAAAATGGACAAAAAGCGATCTAAAAACGTTCGAAATGTTGGTTTCTACACAATCTCAGGAAATACAAAACCGATTTAAAAAAATAACGGTGTCAAAATGATGGTGACAACCCTTGCTCGAAGATAGGCTATATTTTATGTCTGTGCCACTACCCCAAAGAGGGTGCAGGAGTAAAAAACGTTCTCAATTACGGTTTTTGCGTTACTGAAGGGCCTAGAAATATGAAATTTGAAATATTAGTTACTTATTAGATATAAAGGATTTCTAAGAACAGTTCTTAAAAAATTCGAAATTAAAATGGGGAGAAAATGCGCGAAAAGCGTTCTAAAAAAACGGTCTAACTGGGTTTTTCTACACAATCTCAGGAAATACCAAACCAATTTAAAAAATAATGGTATCAAAATGATGGTGACAACCCTTGCTCTAACATAGGCTATGTTTTATGTCGGTGCCACTACCCGAAAGGGGTGCAGGAGCGAAAAACGTTCTAAATTACGGTTTTTGCGTTACTGAAGGGCGTAGAAATATGAAGTTTAAAATATTAGTTACTTATTAGATATAAAGGATTTCTAAGAACTTAAAAAAATCGAAGTTTAAAAGAGGTGGAAATGCACAAAAAGCGTTCTAGAAAACGTTCTAAATGGTGGTGACAACCCTTGCTCTAACATAGGCTATGTTTTATGTCGGTGCCACTACCCGAAAGGGGTGCAGGAGCGGAAAACGTTCTAAATTACGGTTTTTGCGTTACTGAAGGGCGTAGAAATATGAAGTTTAAAATATTAGTTACTTATTAGATATAAAGGATTTCTAAGAACTTAAAAAAATCGAAGTTTAAAAGAGGTGGAAATGCACAAAAAGCGTTCTAGAAAACGTTCTAAATGGTGGTTTCTGCACAGTTTCAGGAAATACCAAATCGATTAAAAAAAATAATGGTGTCAAAATGATGGTGATAACTCTTGCTCCAAGATAGGCTATATTTCATATCGGTGCCACTACCCCAAAGGGGGTGCAGGAGCAAAAAACGTTCTAAAAATGAAATTTTATCGTTACTGGAGGGCCTAGAAATATAAAATTTGAAATATTAGTTACTTATTAGATATAAAGGATTTCCAAGAACCGTTCTTAAAAAATTCGAAATTTAAAAGGGGTGATAATGCATGAAGAGGGTTCCAAAAACACTCTAAATGGTGATTTCTACTCAGTTTTGGGAAGTATCAAATCGATTTCAAAAGTAATGTTTGCAAACTGATGGTGACAGACCTTTCTCTAACATGGCTCTGCTTTATGTTTGTATCACTACCACCTTGGGATTGCAGGAGAAATAAAAAACGTTCTAAATTGCGGTTTTGTGTTATGGAATTACCTAGAATCATGAAATTTGGAATGGTAGTTACTTATAACATATCAATGATCTCTAAGAACATTTCCTAAAAAAAAATCGAAATTTAAAAAGGGTGAAAATGAGCGAAAAGCGTTGAAAAACATTCTAAATTGCGATTTCTATGCAACCGCAGGAAGTACTGAACCGATTTCAAATATAATGGTGTAAAATGATTGTGACAGATCTTGCTCCAAGATAGGCTATATTTTATGCCTGTTTCCACCACCCCAGAGGAGATGCAGGAACTAAAAACGTTCTGAAAATGAGATTTTTGAATTATGGAAGGACCTAGATTCATGAAATTTTGCATGGTATATATTTATTACATATAAATGATCTATCGTATAAAAAGCGTTCTAAAAATGTTCTAAATGCCGATTTGTGAGCAATCTCAGAAAAAATCAAATGATTTCAAAAGTAATGGTAGGCAAATTGATGTTGATAGCCTCTGCTCTAACATAGACGTTATTTCATGTCGGTGTCACTATCACCTGGAGGTTGCAGGAGCAAAAAAGTTCTAAATTTCGATTTTTGTGATCGGTAGGGGCTAGCAACTTGAAATTAGGCAAGGTACATATTTATTAGATGTAAATGATCTTTAAGAACAGTTTTGAAAAAATTGGAAATTTAAAAGGGGTGAAAATACGCAAAAAGCGTTCAAAAACGTTGTAAATACCAAACCTATTTCAAAAGTAATGGTTGCAAATTGGTGGGGACAGTCCCTGCTCCAACATAGGTTATATTTTTTTGTTGCTGTCACCACCATCTGGGGGTGCAAGAGCAAAACATGTTCTAATTTGCGGTTTTTTTTTTTTTTTTTTTTTTTTTTTTTTTGCACAACTGAGGAGTCTAACATTTTGAAATATGGCATGGTATTTACTTACAAGATGCAACTGCTTTCTAAGAACAGTAGAAAGAAAATTCCAAATTTAAAAGGAGGAAGTGAGCGAAAAGCGTTCTAAAACGTTCTAAATTACAACTTTTATGCTGTCTTATCAAATATCAAACCAATTTAAAAAAAATAATGGTGTCAAATTGTTGGTGACAGAACCTGCTCAAACATAAGCTTTATTTTATGTCTGTGCCACTACCATCAGAGGGTTGCAGAAGCAAAAAACTTCCTAAATTGCGATTTCTGTGATACTGAAAGGCTAGAGTTTTTAAATATGGCATGGTAGTTACTTATAAAATATAAATGCCCTCGAAGGACTGTCGAAAATAAATTCGAATTAAAAATGGGTGAAGCGAAGAGGAAGTTGCGGAAAGCGTTCTAAGTCCTAAATTATGATTTCTATGCAATTTCAGGGAATATAAACTGATTATAAAAGTAGTAATTGCGAATCAATGGTAACAGTCTCCGATCCTACACAGGCTATATTTTATGCGGATGATTCTACCACCTGGGGTTCACAGGAACAACAAACGTTCTAAAAAAGGCCTTTAAAAGCTTTCTAAATTACGTTTCTGTGGAATATTAGGAAATAATAAACCAATTTCAAAATTAATATTGGCAAATTAATGGTGACAGTTCCTATTTAAACATAGCCCTTTATGTTGAGAGAGGTGGTAAGGCTTGGAATTTGACATGATGGTTAATTTTAAGACGTAAGAAGAAGGTTTCTAAAAAATTCAAAACTTCAGATGAATACTGAAATAAGCTTATTAATTGAGCATAAAAGTTTCAAATTATGTTCTAAATTATCATTTATTTAGTTTTATTTCTTTTTATTAATCTAAATATAATTTTTGCCTAATGCAGTGTAATAATGAAGTTTAGTCAAACTGTGTTTTAAATAGTAATTTTTGAATTATTCCGAAAATTATAATTTCTTTTAATAAAAATTAGACATAAATATCACTTGGCATATTTCAAATATTACGCTAGCAAAGCCGCGGGGTTTGCTAGTTTCTAATAAAGGAAATCAACATTGCTAAAATTGTAAGCAGTTCATTTCCATTTTTAACCGTTTTTAAAAGCGACAAATCTAGATATCTATTGTTTTCCTTTTTACTCCTTAGAGTAGTGGTGATTACAAAGTGTCTAACGCATTCAGAACTCTCTTAATTTCCCGCAGAATGGTCATACAATAGTAGATTACACATACAATGCTGCTAATTTCATTTTATGAAAGTTTTTATTTTATTTACGTTTGACAACTTTAATTAATAATTTCTACGAAACTTAATCATGTATTTTTAAGAAATATTTTTTCAGAAAAGTCATTATAAACTAATACCGGAAAGAAACAAATATATTTATTATTTTCCATAAATAAATAATTTTTACCCTTTTTCTGGTTTAAATTTTGAATTCGGAAAAGTGAAGCTGTATTTTTAGAGAGCTCCAGAAGCTATGAAAAGAAATTTTTGGGCTAAGGAATGTTCAGACGAACAAGACAGGTGGTAAAACTGGGAAGTCAAAATCAATTATTTCTTTTTTAAAAGAGACGATTTAATTTATTCTTATAAATCTAGATCTTAAACTTTAAAAGTAAACTTTGCATTATTTTACTAACTAATTTTTGTGTTACAATTATTGGGAAGTAATACTTTATCACCGAGCAATATTATAAATGCATTCGCATAAAAATATATACAGGCAATAGTATCTACACTGTAAAAAAATCATTGTAGATTTGATAGCACAAACTACTGGCGTCCGAATTGCCAGCACATTGTGCTGTTAATTTTATGCAACTACTGTATTTTTCATGTTTATATAGTCAAGAAACCAAAGAAAGCTACAGCACATTCGACTGTGATCGAGTTTGAGCGCGAGATGAACAGTACTTGGTACTGTAAACAAGTCGTGTCTTTTTTTCAGTGTATTTGAAGAATAATACGAATCATATTTATATCTTATTACCTATATTCATATTTTAGCCATATAACCATGATATATATGTATCATTGATATGCATCATGATATGCAAACTGATATGCATATTTGATATTTCTATACAGTCACATTCTAGGTATCTAAATTAACTAAAGAAACTATAAAAATGACAATTAGTTATAGTTTTTTATTAACAGAATAAACTATAAAAGTGAGAGATATTTATAGAGTTAATTAACTGATGAAGATGAAGGTGCAGAAGTGAGAACTATTTATAGTAAAAACCATGAACACTTAATTAACACTATTTCTACCCGTGTCAAATTACACCTTTTAAAAGATTTCGATTTGTGGTTTTTCATTAGTAATTTTTAGATTGAAAAATTAGAAATCATTTTTAATACATTGAAGACTTTTTTATGCTTATTACATTCAAAAACTACTAGCAAAAAAACATAAATCAAAACTTTAAAAAGATGTCATCTGACACCAATAGAAATAGTGTTAAACTTAATACTTAATTTTAAAATTAAGCACTTTTGACTTTGTTTAACCCGGGAGAACTCGCTAGTGAGAATGCCCAATTGCTTTTCTTTTACTTTACATTCATATAATATCAACTTTTTTTGGTTGGCTTAGTACTTTTATTCACAAAAGAGGTAAAATAATTGAAAAACATTTTGAAATTTTAATTAAAATGAAAAATGATTTAAATAAGAGTCTTTATAAAGTACGACTGTGAGAGAAAATCTCATGCAGCGAGTTCTCCCGGGTTAAAACTAAAATGGTTGGTTACCAAATGCAAGTATTAAATCTGTACTAAACTTGAAATTTATTTTTCTTATTTTATAAATTTCTTTTAAGTGATAGTAAATTACACATAATCCTAAGAATAAATTTAAGTGCTTTGAAATATTGCAAAATTAAGAAAACATAAAAGAAACTTTAAAACAGTTACTTTCCTGGAGATTTTGCAAAAAGATTTCCCTTGCAGTAACATTCAAAAATGCAATCTTACACTATCCCTTTACAAACAGTAAAGGAAATATATATGTTGTATTTTTAAAATATTGTATTAAAGTTTGGTTAAAATGCTCATTTAAAATTTTAAAAAGAGGAAGTAGAGCATATATACATATTTCATTTGAGGCATTTTTCTTCTGAAAAGATTCAATTCATTCTTTAGTGGTAGAATTACAATAGTTTTTTTTCTATTTTGGAATTCTAAAAATCGTAATCCCATGTGATTTATTTTGTCATGATAGATTCAAGCAAGAAAAGTTCAATTCAATTATGTTTTGATTTTCCTTCATATCCACAAGAGGAAAGTATGGGGCTCCGGAAAATTTATTGAATTCATGTTTTACATGGATTTGTATGTTTCGGTATGTACAAAATACGATCTGACTACTTTTTGACCGATGTTTGTTTGTCTGTGTATTAAAAATTTATAGGTATGTATAAAATGAAAAAAAGAGCATATATATATAATTTCAGGCATTTTTTTTCTCGTCGAAAGATTCAATTGATTCTTTAGTGTCAGAATTAGACCAGTTTTTTCTATTTAAGAACGGTAAAAATCGTAATTCATTGTGATTTATTTTGTTATGATAGAATAAGCAAGGTAAGTTCAGTTGAATTATATTTTTATTTTCTTTCACATCCATAAAAGGAAAATATTTAGTTGGGCCTTGACATACATCAATGCTGATTAGATTATGGTATATATTGTTCAACAGGAGGTACTCCTATGTACACAGTAGCTATATCTCAACATCTGTGAAATGTAATTAAAACTATACTTAATTATGCGAGAGGCTTATTGTGAAAAGTATGCTATTTCACAATATGCAATTTTGGTTTTGATCACTGAACAGGGGGCGCTTCTATGCTTTATGCAGTAAACATAACAGTAATATCTCAGTTTCCATTGGGTAAAAATGCACCAAATTTTATTTTCGACGTTATTAATATAAATATATAATAATTGATAGCTTATTGTGCAGCACTGTTTTTATTCTAAAAGTAATTTTTGTAAGTCTATGTTAAACTCGGGCAAGTGCTCTATACTTCATAATAATAATTGCTAGTTTGCAACTCCGCTATTTGAATTAATGTATTAGAATGATACAGAAGGAAATTTTTTGGTGGCCACACAGTCTAGTTGGTTTCGGGCAGAAAATATGAATTTTACAATGTTTTTTTTTTCTTCTTTACAGATTTTTCCTGTTGAAGTTTGTTTCAAATAGCTTATGCTATAAAAGAATTTTTCTGGAAAGCAATGCTTTTAAGAAACAACGGCAACAATAACAATTATGCTTACAGTAGTGATTTCAATGATTATGTGACATCATTCAGAATTTCTGAATAAAATTTTTTAATAAGCTGGCAATGGAATTTTCTCTTAAAAATAATTAAATAAATAAAAAAACAAATATATATATATATATATATATAACCATTAATTAAACATTACCGACCATCATCAAAAACTGCAATATTGTGAATGAAATGACAATAAAAATGGATGCCACAAACCCATAATATAGAACTGTATGTATAAAATAAAGTGCCTTATACTTAATTACAAGAATTAATATGGAAGAAAAAAAAGAAGAATATGGATACCGAAAAAAATTGAAAAACTTATATATTGAATTACGTTTTCAAGAGTACAGAATTCAATCATATAAGCAAATCGGTTGTCTTCTGTGAGAAAAAAAAAGCTAAAAGCTGAAACTTTTTTTTCTCCTGTACTAATACAACCAATATATATATATATATATATATATATATATTATTCTCTTCTGAATTTATTTTGAATAGTTTTGACTAGAAAAGTATTTCTTCGAAAACAAACCTTTGAAGAAACAATACAATCAACAACAAAGATAATAACTAGTTGGATGTGCCAATCCCAACATTTTCTTCTGTCTCATACATCTTAATATTTCAAAAAGTAGTTACACTTGTTAATGCTTCAATATTATTAGTTCAATACTATACCATCTTTAATTTTCATCTTAAATTTCTGCTTCAGTCAATTAATCGGAGTGAAAACGAGTTAATCTAGATCCAGATCATGATATTTATTAAAATCAATAGTTTTTTCTTATTCTGTTGTCATCAGCTCTTTGCGAATAGCCGGCTTAGCAGGACGCGAGTTCTCGTCGCTGCACAAGCCGCCGCACAGTGTAAGATTTCGAAAATATAGCTCGAAAAAAGCCCAAAAATCGACTTGCAGTAATTTCACTTATAGCCATTTCAAATGACATCTAACACATTGGAGAGAAAAAATGTAAAGTGATAACAGCCTAACTCCACAACAACATCATCAAAAATTGGCTCAAAAACAAAATTTTCTTTTAACCTTTTTAGAATAGCGATTGCTATAGCAGTAATTGCCATTGATATTTTTGGCTAAAAACATACTTATTTTGTAAAATTTTTTTAATGATAGTATGGAATCTTTGCAACAATGTAGATACAGTAAACTCTGTGTAAGGCGGAATCGATCGGGACTGAGAAAATGTTCCGTGGTAGACAATATTCCGGCTTATGCAAGAAAGCTCTTCCACCCCCCCCCCCCCAAAAAAAAAAAAATTCCCTCTAATTTGATGATTTTTTATTGATTTTCCTGACTTGAAAATTGGTTGAAAACTGAAATTCGGAACGATATTTTGTCTTTATAGATAAATGAGAAACGCTATCTTAGTACTGCTGTAATACATGCGAATTGGAAGTTTACACACACACACACACACACACACAAAAAAAAAAAAAAAAAAAAACTAACAGAACCCCTCCTCTCCCCAAATGAACTTCGAGAATGAGACAGAACGCTTTGAATTTGAGTATATCCTTAAAGTATAATATATTGGCACTTTCGAAAATATATATTTTGATAAATGTTCATTCTACTAGAAATATTAACTTTTAAATATAATTTTGCATATGAAAAAAGGGCACAAGCATAAATTTCTTAAAATTTAAACAGTTTCTGTCCTTTTGAATTAACTTTTTCAAAGTGCTACGGAATTTAACTAACATGCACGACATTGAGTATTTGACTTATCAGTTTTAAAGTTTAATAAACAAAATGCCTTTCATTCTTAAATTATCCTTTTTTCCATCTTATGCAAAATTTTGGATTCGGTGGGACCTTAAAATGCTTTCCGTTTCCGCGTTAGACAGATTCCGCCTTATGCAGCATGAACTGATGTAATTTAATATGGGTTCGTCGGGACTTGGAAAATTTTCCGCGGTAGACAGATTTCCGGCTTATACAGAGTCCGCCTTAGACAGAATTTACTGTACTTTGTATTTTACAGTTATAATAGTTATTTAGAAATGTTATGTTCAAAATATAATTTTTTAGTCAATATAAAAATTATTTGAAAATTTAATCGCATATGATAAATTTTAAAAAGCTGCCAAAACTTTTATACGCGCTGGTACATTGTAATAAATCACTATAATAACTGAAATAAATCAATTTCAGCTTCCACTATTTGCAACTCTTCTATATAAGTAATTTTTTTTTCATGTACGGAAGTGTAAATTTCGAAAATGGAATTGAATGAGATTTTGCAAAATTATGTTACTGGACATGAATCAGTCTCTGTGAATTCTAAAAATATCCAGATAGACTATGTATTGCACAAATATAATCTTCAACCTTGCTCATCTATTATATTAGACCAGATTAAACGGCTTATCCATTCATTTATTGCCATGTTTGAGTTTCAATTTATTAAGTATAGATGGCAGCATCAAAGTTTTCTTTCCTCCCACAATTCATTTTCAGAGAATTCTGTTCTGTTTACTTTAGTGTCATGTGACTGAGGTTTGCAAGTGTTGTGATGTGTTTGTGAAATGATTATTAAATGTTTATCTGTCTACGATATGCCTCGTCAATTAAGTGTTATGTTAATTATTATTAGTTAAATACTAAATATCAGAAGTGTAAATTTCGAAAATGGAATTGAATGAGATTTTGCAAAATTATGTTACTGGGCATGAATCATTCCCTGTGAATTCTAAAAATATCCAGATAGACTATGTATTGCACAAATATAATCTTCAACCTTGCTCATCTATTATATTTGACCAGATTAAACGGCTTATCCATTCATTTATAATTGACAGTAATCGAAGATGGTAAAAGTGCCATCGCTTAAAGAACGTTTTTTTATGTAAAATAAGAGATGGTTAGATTCGAATATTATCAATAAATATATTTACAGGGCAGAAGTAATAATGAATAACCGAAAACAGTTGGCCGACCAAAGAAATTTTTTTATTTACGTCGACCAAAATCAAGACAAAAGTTACATTCGTTATTCCCGGAACATAAATGAATTAACACGTGCCACGCGTTTAAAACTGAGACAGTTTGGACGAAAGGATGCTACGAATGTATTAAAGAAAATATTGAAAGCCCTAAAAGAGCAACAACATTCTAAAATATCGTTCAAAAGCTCGATTTCCATCATACAAAAAGGGCTGTAATGAAGAAAATCAAAATTTTATAATGGCTAAATCCACACCCGTCATCTACTTCTTACTTAATTTGGTTCAATTCTATGCATAACTTCATACACTTTTCGATGGTACAATAATGAAAATGGTACATACGTCGCAATTATAGAGCCCCTTTCTGGCGGAATATTTCCAAATTGAAGGAGGACGTGCTGGCCATAGCCAAAAACATGCACAAAAAATTTGGTTCAATTCTATGCATAACTTTAAACACTTTTCGATGGCTTAATAATGAAATTAACACAAAAATCGCTATTACAGCGCCCCTTTCCGGCAGATTTTTTTTCAAATTTAGGGAGAACCTGCTTGCCATAGCCAAAAACATACACAAAAAATTGGTTCAATTCTCTGCATAGCTTTATACGCTTTTTGATGGTAAAATAATGGAAATGGAACGGACATCACAATTATAGCGCCCCCTTCTGGCGGATTTTTTTCATATTCAGGGAGAATCTGCTGGTCATAGCCAAATATATACATACAAAATTTGGTTCAATTCTATGCATAACTTCATACACTTTTATATGGTACATATTGAAAATGGCGAAAAATCGCTATTACAGCCCCCTTCCAGCGGAATATCTTTAAATTGAAGGAGAACCTGCATGCCATAGTCAGAAACATACACAAAATATTTGGTTCAATTCTATGTATAATTTTATAGACTTTTCGATGGTACAATGGCAACACATGGCAGACAGACGGACATTTTGTATAAATATGTTTTTTGGGATCTCTGACCCCTAAAATGTGTAAACCCGCTGAAAACCGGAAGTCGAAAAAAATTTCGATTACAATACTTTCTTCTATTGACATAGGAGAAAGTAATAATAATAATAATAATAATAATAATAATAATTATACACACTACAGTACGCTTAAAATAAGACTGAAAAATTGATTTCAGATTGTAATACCATTCAGCTTTCTAAATAACAGTTTTTTAAAAGATCATATTATTTTTACTTTAAATATTTTTAAAATAAAAGAAAATGTATTAGTAAATATGCAATATATATATATATATATATATATATATATACTAGCTAAAGTACACGGCGTTGCCCGAAATTTTAAGAATGTTTGTTTTGAAAATCCACTTCAAAATTAAACATAGAGTATAAAACAAACAATAAAAAAGCAGTCTAAGTGTTATACACATGAATCAAATGAAAACCCAATATAAAAATATACAAATTTATATAACAGACCGAAAAAAATACAGCCGTAAATGAGTTTATTTCCATTTATCATTGGAGCAATAAAACATAAGAAGAAAAAATGTCAAACGTCTTTGGCATGTACATGGTGGAACAAACTAAAAAGCAATTAGTTCAAAGCAGCTTCATCTATATTATTAAAATCCGTGCGCGTATCTTTGAAACCACAAAAACTCGGAAACCAAAGGGTGCAGGCTACGAAATTTGACACACGGGTTGCCGGTAGGAGGCCCATGAACGATTGGGGCAAAAAATTCGAAAATTTCAAATAGATTTTTTTATATATTTTTTTTGACGAATTTTGGCATTTTTTTATGTTCAATCCATAATCGCGCGAGTTCTAACCAGTTCTAAATGTTTACTACAATGTGAGATGTACAGATTACGTACGCCACGCTGCAATAGTATGAAGATGTAGCTGGCATTGCGACAATACTTTTACCTCGCATGCACATAATCAGCGATTAATTTCACTTAATTATTACCTTAAAAAAAAAAAAAAAAAAAAAAAAAAAAAACATCAGCAAAACTTTTAATTCTCCCTTATTCCAAAGATGTAGTTTTATCGTCTGCTGCAATAGCAACATTAAAAAATTAAATTTCGTTAAAAAAATGCACAGTAGTAGAAAAATATTTTTCGAGATATACATATTACGTACGATATGCTGAAATAGTAAGAAGAAGTAGCGGATATTACTATAATTCTTTTACCTCGCATGCAAATAATTAGGGATTATTTAATTGCGATTAACCATTACCTTTTAAAAAAAATAAAGAAAACATTTTATCGCAAATATCAACAAAACTTTTTATTCCATTTATTCCCTTATTCCAAAGATCCAAATATGTAGTTTTATCGTCTGCTGCCATAGCAACATTATAAATTAATTTCATTTAAAAAAAAAATGCACAGTAGTAGAAAAATATTTTTCTAAATCGAATAGTTATTGAACAACTCAACAATTTAACAGGAGAATTCTTATTTCTTATTTAGCTATTTTAAAGTTGTTTGTTGTTATTGCATTTTTATGCTATTTTTCATTTCGGATTCGATTATTATTCTTTAAATATTTTATCATAGCCTTGGAAATTGAAATTTTTAAAATAAGATGCCTAAGCGCAAAAAGTCAATTGCTGGCGATTCCTCACAAAAACAGAGGGCTATAAGGCAGCGTGAAAGGCGAGCTAATCAGACAGAGGAAGAAACTCCTGAAAGAAGATTCGTCGTGGCAAAAAGAGACAGGGAAAGACGAATGGCACAAACGGAGGAAGAAGCTGCTTTAAGAAGATATAAAGCTGCACTGCGAGCTCAACATAGATGTCACGATGAGGATACCCAACAAATAGGGCTGTGAGGGCAAATCGCTTACAAACCATTGCTCGACGTCTAAGAATGAATAGTGCAAATAATGTTGGAAGATGCGGGTTACACCCAACGGTGGAAGAACAACAATGTGGTCATCTGGACAATGTTTGTATCAAGTGTAGTGCATTTTTTTCAATGCAGAGAAGAATACAAGTTGAATTTATGCTCACTATTGTCACAACGGCAAAGCAATTTTGGTTCCTCTTTAACCATATCCAGATCAGATGAGACAGCTTATAGATGGCAGTGATAGATCGTCAGCTCACTTTAAGGATCACATAAGTTCATATAACAGTGCATTTTCTTTTGCCTCTATGGGTGCTCATGTTACATCGCCCCCAGGGGCCGGCCCATATTGTTTTAGAATCCATGGACAAATTTATCATAATACTTCTCATCTTCATCCATCTGAAGTAGGTCAGGAAAAATATGCTCAACTGTATTAGATTCTGATATAGCACTGCGGCAACGTATGAACAGTAGAGAAAATTTAAAGTGTAAAGAAGAAATCATGAGCAAGCTTGACGATGTTATCAGGCGAGTTAACCCTTATGCTTATGCTTTTCAAATGCTTCATGAAATGGAAGAATGAGTCATCGCAGAGCAAGGACCTGGAGCATCAGAAAGCGAGTGTATGTATATATGCGATAAAAATTTATCAGCGGACCAGCATCGAGGCAGATACAATGCACCAAAGTCAAATGAGATAGCCATGGTTTTCCATAGTTTGGTTGGTGCACTACCTACCAATAGGGATATCTGCATATATCCGAAGGGGAAACAACTGTGTAGAATAAACGCCCTGAATCCTAATTGTGATTCCATGACTTATGTTTTATTTTTCCCACATGGCGAAATGGGGTGGATGCAGGATGTTCTCAACTTCCATTTTACATTAAAAAGCAGAAAAACCAAAGTTTAAAATGCACAAATAATATATGAAAAGCAGCAAACAGCTGTTTCGAATCTACTAGCAAGATTCTTCTTCAGTGCAAGATAGGGGAAAAGGAACAGCGTGCTAGAAAAAGCAAGGCTGAGCCTTGCTTTCCATTACACCTGGTTGTTGAAACCAGGTGTAATGGTTATTTTGCCATCTACATCTATAGGAAGTCCCAGAGACATGCAGCAAAATTAACAAAATGCGATGGCCTTAGAGAATTTGGTAAGCCTGATCTTTTTGTCACCCTAACGTGCAATCCAAATTGGCGAGAAATCAAAGAGAACCTTTTCCCAGGACAAAAGTCTCATGATCGTTCAGATTTTGTGGCACGCGTGTTCGAAATGATGAAGAAAGCAATGTTGAACGATCTTAAAAAGAACGGCATTTTAGGACGCCCAGTCGTAGACATACATGTTACTGAATTCCAAAAGAGAGGATTGCCTTTTACTCATTTTAACTGATGACGATAAGATAAGAGATCCAGCCACTATTGACACCATCGTCTGTTCTGAGTTACCTGATCCCACAATTCAAAATGGATTGCACGAAATTGTCAAGGCTACAATGATTCACGGACCATGTGGTGTCATAAATCCAAACTCACCTTGCATGGAAAACGGTGTTTGCTCAAAAGGTTATCCAAAGGAGTTTAGAAATGAAGCGACTAAGAATGTTTATGGTTACCCAATGTACAGACGGCGGGATGATGGTAATCACATAATGATAAAGGAAATGTCGTAGACAACCGTTGGGTTGTTCCTTATAACCCATACCTCACAAAGAAATATAATACCCATATGAATGTCGAAATATGCAGCTCTGTTAAATGAATTAAGTACATTTTTAAGTATATATACAAGAGTCATGATTGTGCAAAAGCTGTTTTTGAAAATAACGGTGAGAGATCTGTTGTGTGGGATGAAGTGAAGAGTTATTTAAATGCACGATATGTTTCGGCACCAGAGACAATGAGGCAACTGCTTGAAAAGCCCATGCAGGACAAGTCGCATGTTATTATTAGATTGCCGGTGCATCTACAAGACGTGCAATCTGTATATTTTAGGGAAGCAGAAGAACGTGAAGCTTTTGAAAAAGCAAGAAATAAAGACACCATGCTCACTGCTTGCTTTCTACTTAACAGGTCAGATCCTTCAGCAAACATCTATCTATATATAGAAATTCCAAAGTACTTTGTATGAAAATGCAATGTATGGCAAAGGAATGTTAGATTAGGTGACTACATAGTATCAAGGATGTATTCTGTAAGGCCAAAGGATATTGAGAGATTCCATCTTCGTACACCGTTAAAAATATCGTGAAAAATTACCTCTGTGTTTAAAGGCTATCTATTTTCTGACCAATGAGAATGCTCCATAAGCGTTTATGCAGTGTTATCATTGGCTAGAAAATAGATAGCCTTTAAAAACAGAGGTAATTTTTCACGATATTTTTAACAGTGTATGCTGCTTTGTCATGTTCCGGTGCCAAATCTTTCGAGGAGTTAAGGACGTATGAGAATACTGCCCGTGAAACATTCAAGGTGCATGCCGTGCTAGAAATTTATCAGAAGATGATGAGGAATGGCAACATTGTTTAACAGAAGCATGTGGTTTTGAAATGCCGTTCAAACTGAGACAACTGTTTTCGTTCATATGTGTCTTTAGCAATCCAAATTCACCGATTTAATTATGGGAACAGTTTAAGTCAGAACTCTCAGAAGATTTTGCTCGCCATCTTCCGCTACAGGAGAGTAAAGATAGAGCCCTTCAAGACATAGCCAATCATCTACGCATACACAACATGACACTTCAGAGCATTGAATTGCCTGAGCCCTCAAGCCTGTAGAACTCTGTGGAATGCGATGTCTGTGATTTACAAGAAGAAAGAGCAGAGGGACAATGATTGTTAAACATGCTAAACCCGGAACAACGTATAATTTTTTATGTTGTCATTGAAAGTATTCAAAATGATTATGCTACTGTTGCTAAGTTTTCTGTGTCAATGCTTTTGGATCAGAAAAAACATTCCTATTCGATACTTTGCTGCATTACGTCAGAGGAATGGAACATACTCCTATTCCCGTTGCATGGACAGGCATCGCATCTATACTCTTACAAGGTGGAAGAACTGCACATTCTCAATTTAAATTACCAGTCCCCATATTGGATAACTCAGCTTCAAAAATTTGGCAAAATACATCTGATGGAAGATTACTGGCTAAGCTCATTATATGGGATGAATGTACCATGACACCTATTCATACTTTGAATGCTGTTGACAGACTTCTGCGAGATTTGGTTGGCAAAGATGTCCCATTTGGGGGCAAAGAGTTTATTCTTGGAGGTGACTGGAGGTAGATTTTACCTGTTACTGAAAATGGCTAATTACCATTACTGAAAATGGCTAAGCTCATTATATGGGATGAATGTACCATGACACCTATTCATACTTTGAATGCTGTTGACAGACTTCTGAGAGATTTGGTTGGCAAAGATGTCCCATTTGGGGGCAAAGAGTTTATTCTTGGAGGTGACTGAAGGTAGATTTTACCTGTAGTTATACATGCAAACAAAACACTCATTTTTGAAAGTTGTGTCAAGAATTTTTCTCTGTGGCCAACATTTCGACAGTTCAGTCTGGTTACAAATATGCGAACGGAGCCGGAGAAACTTGATTTCGTGGAATGACTCATTCGCCTGGGGGTTGGTCGATTGATTAATGATTATGAACTCGGAGAAGATATTATTGAAATAGCTCCAGAATGTTTAGTGCAAGATTCTATAGTGGATGATATTTTTGGTTCGTCTGAAATTGATCTTGATCATCTTTCGAAAAGTGCCATTTTGTATTCCAAAAATGAAGATTCTTTGAGAATGAATGAGGAATGAATTACGAAAAGTACTTGGCGAAGTCAAGTCTTATTTTAGTGCTGATACAATACTTTGTGATGATGAAGAAAAACAAAACAATTTGCCGATGGATTTCATCAATAGTTTAACACCGTCTGGAATGCCACCACATCAGTTAAATCTTAAATTTGGCGTTATCGTTATGTTGCTTAGGAACATGAATCCGTCCAGTGGTCTCTGTAATGGGACACGTTTAATAGTCAAAAGGTTGTCGCAAAATGTTATAGATGCAGAAGTTTTGACAGAACATAGGAGAGGCACCCGTGTTTTCATACCGAGGATCCTACTTACTCCGTCGGATACCAGCTTAGCTTTCCAGTTACACCGCCGTCAGTTTCCACTTAGGTTCGCCTTTGCTATGACTATCAATAAATCTCAGGGTCAAAGTTTGAAAAAGGTTGGAATCTGTTTGGCCCATCCAGTTTTCTCACATGGGATGTAGAATGTAGCCTTTTCAAGAGCAACTTTTAGAGGATGTATATGTGTTTGGGTTAAGAACGGACCAAAACAAGGAAAACTTTTGTCACAGTCTGATAAGGTATTTACATAAAACATTGTCTACCGCAAAGTTTTATCTTAAATCGCAACTATTTTGCTTTATTATAAAAAACAAATAATCAAAAACGAGTCTACTGCACTTTATCTCATGGATGACGTAGAAAACAATGCAAAGATTTTTCATTTTAAAAGATTTGTTTTCAAAATTTTTTGCAATGACTATATACATTTCATTCTTTCTTACAAATTTTTGTTTAGTTGTGTAAATATTGACTTCATAACTGATTTCCTAAACTTTAATTTGGTTGTGTAAATACTCACTAAAAAAACGAGTCTACCACAACTTACCTCATTGGTGACGTGTAAAATAGTGCAAAGATTTTTTATTTTAAAATAATTTTTTCCATTTTTTTGCAATGACGATGTAAATTTCATTTTTTTTTTTTTTTTTTCAAATTTTTGTTTGGTTGTGTAAATATTGACTTTGTAACAGATTTTTATATTCCCAAACTTTAATTCGGTTGTGTATATGCTTATTTTTATTTATTTTTTAATACATAACTGATTTTTTGTGTACATACTTATTTCATATTGGTTGTGTAATTACTGATTTTTAATAGACATAACACATTTTTATTTTCATAAACTTTAATTTGGTTGTACTGTTTTTTATTTTTTATTTTGGTTTTAGAATTAAATTCATGAACTCCCGTGCGTAGAACGGGTTAAACAGCTAGTAAACTATATTTCTTGTTTCTTGATTCGGTGCAAATACATACAAATTTCTTGAAGAGCCAACTCTTGAGCACGCAACGTAAAACTGTCCATGGGAAAAGCAAGGTGATTCCAAGTTGACTCCAACTGCATGTAAAGATTGGCCCTGTGCCTTATTGATCGAAATGGCAAAAGATAAACGGACTAGAATTTGTAGACGCTTGAATTGAAATGGCATATCAGATGGAATGAAGGGAATGCGCGGAATGAAATCATCCTCACCTTTGGCATAGCCTGTCAAAATTATCGCTTGAATGACATGAGGCTGGAGCTTTTTAACTACTAATCTTGTGCCGTTGCAAAGTCTTGGAAGATTTAAATTTTTGAGAAGCATAATAGGTGATCGAATTTCAGTATCAAGTTATGCTGTGGCATTTCGGGAGTGTCCAAAGAGTTTAAAAATTCAGTTAGGGTAATGCACAGCCTCATTTTCTTCAATTAATTTTTTGTCATTTTCTTCTTTTTGTGTCTACTTATTTATACAATGCAATTTCTCCAGGTAGTTCTTCTTAAATCTTCAATTTGATGTTGTTTACTCAATCATTTTTTGGTGCAAGAATCACACGTTCGCAAAGCAACTTAGGTTCTGTAAAATGTTGCCGAATCTTTGGAAATAGTTTTCCCTTGAGTTCTTCTACAGACATAACACTGTTACAAAATGCTTCGCTGATTTTGAACAGATTAGTTACTGGTTGAAGCGGTATTAATTCATTCCCAATATTTAACAATTTGCCAGCAAATTGATCTTCCAATATGTTTTCATGCAGCTGAACTCTCATATATGTAGTTAGTCGAAAAGTTCTAAAAAGCCTCTAAAGGTGTAAATATCTAAGGCATGCGTTAATTTCATCCGCCATCGTTCCTTTTGGAATGACCAGATATATTTGTCATAAATCTCTAGACAATACAATAGTGACTCCATCCGTTAGTAAATCATTGCCTATCAAAAAAATTGAAGTGTCTGATTAAGATCCTGCAAAGCATTCTTGTGTGACATGGTGCATTCATCCCATACAATGGCCTGACATTGCTGTAGTGCCTGAATTTTTTCTGTTCCTTTAGTTCTATTGCAGACGGGAGTTTCACGTCGGGCCAGATTAAGTGGGAACTTGAAAGCTAAATGCGCTGTTCTTCCTCCAGGGAGCAAAGTTGCAACAATTCCAGAAGAGACCATAGCAATAGGTATCTTGGAATGTTCTCGAATTTTAGCAAGTAACAGCTTAATGAGAAACGTCATACTCTTTCCTCCTGGTGCATCCAGAAAAAAATCTTCCCTCCTTTTTTTTGTACTTCTTTCAAGATGGTAGTGTAAGCAGCACTTTGATCATCAGTCAAAAGTGGTTCATTCTACGATATGTAACTTCTCAATTCTTCAATGCTGTATGATGTTTCTCTAATTACCTCTTTCGAGAATGGATTAGAATTTCTGTCGGGAGTAGGAAGGCCGATATCCTGGATTCTTTTTCCTATCATTTCTAAAACCTTGTATTCAATAAGGATAAGAGCTTGATTGAATATTGTTATATTATTGCAGGGGTAAGTTCAACATTTGCAGCATACATCGTTATTTAAGCTTGTAGACGTATGTCTCCAGAAAGACTCTCTTTGTGTGTATTCCATAAATTTAAGGGATCTGCAAAACCACTATTGACGACGATGATTGCAAATAAAATCCTCAGATTTTTTTTGACGATTTAGTCGCAGCAGCTTCAAATATAGTTGCATCCTAATATGCATAATCCTCCAACAAACATTTCCTTAGACAGCCCTTAAGGAAAGTATGACAAACTTCCCCGTCAACAGTCCTAAGGTTTTCGAAGGAAATGGGACCTGTAACGGTGTGAAGCAGAATTCGAAGATAGAAGCATTCAAAATTTGTCGGATGTTCAGTGTAAACACGGCCAAGAGCTTCTGTTTCTGTGATATCAGGATGGCCTTATACAGCGATTATGTGTGTTCTACGCATACAAATCTTTCGAGAATCCTTCTACGTGTAATATTTGGCAGCTCGCGGTAAAGCAGCATCCTTGCTGAGTCATCAGCAATTTATTTTGCGTGTGTGTACATTAAAAAAAGTACGTACCATATAAATTACATGATTTGTAAGATCATTAGTTAAATTGGACGTAAATGTGTTTGTGATTGTCATTTGTTCATGTATTATATGTACGGTTATTCTATAATTTGCCACAAAAATATTGCTATAACTCTATTGCCAAGCTCTAAATCAAAACTTTTAACACCAGATATACTACCAACATCCGATAGCTTGATAGATACCACATAGATACATTTCGATCGTAACTCGACATTTTATCATAGAATAAATATAATGTAAATCACACAGACACGAGTTAAATAAAGTAGTTAAATAATTTAAATAAAAATTCTGTTGTGAAATATTTTTTATAAAACTCGAGTAAAACATTCAATATATTATGTTAATTTTTTTTCGAAAAAGTAACTAGCTAACATTACAGCAGTTGTCTATGAAATTCCTTAAATATAGTGATTATGAAGTGTAGTAAGCTTCGTAGATGAATAGTGAGAAGGCATGTAAATATAGTGAATAGATGACTCCTGCTATTTAGTATAACGATAGACTGCGTTATACGGTAAAAGAACATCGATGATCGTAGACTGAGCAAGAGAAGTGCCATATAGTTCGAATATTGCACACTGTAAAAAATAGTTGGAACGTTTAGTATTCTAACAGGAACCTTTCCGATACTTTCGGATATGTAAGAGCTATTTTCGTTTTCTGAAACATCCAGAAACATTTCTGAACGGTTAGGTTTTTCTTTCCGCGGTTCGCCTCTGTTCTCGCTAACGCATGCGCACTCCAAGTATTTCATCCATGTGCTGAAACTGGAATAGCCGAAAGTCTATGCTTGCTAACATCAACGTCAACTCGTCTGCATGAGTAATGGCGGCGCGGCGTGAGAACTTGTGTAGCACGTGGATTTCAATTGGGTTTTATTTAGAAAACAAAAACAATATAATAATATGTTTTACATTTTGTGGGTAATTTTTATTGTGTTTTAAAATTATACAAGAAATATAAACCTTGGATATTATGAGTGGACTGTTTTAAAGCTTCGGAAAAACATTATTTTTGAAGACGGAACGATTACAACTTTGGGTAAGTGTTTTTTTTTTAATCATCTACAGTATTACTTTTACTTACTATTTTTTATTATTAATTACTTCTTTATTAGCTTTGTTACAATACATGGAAGTAAATTTATAATCTATTTTTTAATATATCACACCTTGTTTCTGTTATGTGTGCATGTAAATAAAATAATATAGTTAAACTCGATGTTAATACTGACTCCGGAACACAGTGTGCCCTTAATAAATTATTAAATGCGTTATAATTTAAAAGAAAATTTATGTATTATATTTTTATCAAACAAGCTGAAGGTTTATTGACATTTTACTTTTTTATTATTGATTGCTTTTATGTAAAAAATACAGTATTATGGGTAAAAAATAAAAATAAACAGTAAACTATTCTTTCAATTATACGTTTTATTTTTATAAATCATTATAGTAGTTAATAAAATTGATTCATTTGTTTTGCTGCTTCCTAAAAAAATTTTAAAAATTCGAAATAGCGTTTATATGTCAGTAATAATACACAATAGAAATATCAATAATTCAATTATATGTATACTTTTAGTGTAATAATATTTTACTTTTAATTATACATTTCAGTACATTTTGGTTTTTAAATTAAGTTACGATGTGTGCATTATAAATGTATAGAATAATGTTAAACATATTCTGTTAATCTAATTAATTTTTTACATTAAACCCCTTTTCTCCTCAAATTTTAATAACAAATAAAAAAAAATGTTTTAAGTTAATTAACTTATTCAGTACTCAGGTCCAGATATGTAACTCCCCCCCCCCCCCCCCCCGGCACACACACACTCTTTTTTTTTTTTTTCAATGCTTCGAAAAAATTAACTATTGCATTTTTTGCGATTTGAATTTCATTTGTTCATCTAAATGTTCTTGCTTGAAAAGAAAAATGCTTTTTTCTGATTTTGCGCAACAGAATTGTGAAAAAAAGAAATACTATTGTTGTTATTTAACTTAAGCATTTTACAATAAATGAATTTGAAAATCTCTAGATTATTAATCATCAGCTTGTTTTATGAAAATATAGTACACAAAATGTCTTGTTTTAAGTTATAAGGCATTTTAATTTATTAATATTATGCTATGAAACGAATAATACGATATTGAGTCAACATTAACATTAATTGCAACCATATCTTATTTACATGCACAAATAATAATAATAATAATAATAATAAAATGTTATGTATTAAAAGGGCAAAGTAAAACTAATACTGTAAGTAAAACTAATGCTATGATTAAAAAAAGAACATTTTCGAAAGAATTTATTGTTTCCTTTTCAATAATAATACAGTTCACTTTAATGTTACCTGTAAACGCACATGGTTAAAAAATTATCAATGGAAGATGTTAAAACACAATAAATTTTATCTACATTATAAAAAAGGTATAACAGTATTGATTTTTTTTTTTTTCAGAATAAAATCAAACAGACATAAAAAAAAAAAAACCCAGGGAACTCAGAAAAAAAAAAAAAAAAAAAAAAAAGAAAGAAAGAAAGAAAGAAAGATTTATAAACCAACATCCATTTAAAACTGACTCCTTCATAAAATTTGATTTAATAAAGCTGGCTACTTCACAAATTCATTTTTCCAAACTAAGCCCCTTTCACAAAATAATCTTAAATAAAAGTTAAAATACTAGTGCTAAATTCACCTTGAGTATGTAATTAAAATTCATATAAAAAGCACAAATCAATGTACTAAAACTACTTGCAGGTGCAATTTTTAAGATATTTCTAATATATTTTAAGTAATTTTATATTATATGTATGAACCTGCAAGTAATTTTAGTACAGTTATTTGTGCTTTTTATGAATTTTAAAATAACCCTAGGCTTCAGAAACGTTTCATATGTATTCAGAAACCTTTCCGATTCGTAATGAAAGGTTTCCTATACATTCAAAAACATTTCCTTGTCTTCAGAAAGATTTCATATACATTCAGAAACCTTTCCGATTGGGAATGAAAGGTTTCCGATATATTCAGAAACTTTTCATTACGAATCGGGAAGGTTCCGTATTATAGCCGAAACATTTTTCTGCTTTAATCAGAAACCTTTCCGTTAGTATCGTGCAGCAGAGGTCTCCGTTACATTCAGAAACGTTTCTGAAAATTTTTTACAGTGTAGTCACAGAATATTTGGTCAGGCAATAGATCAATTCAGTGAAGATTTCCCCGTAATTAAATAAAACAATGCAGATGACAAATCCAATAGTTTATTGAAGTATCTTTCAGTGATTGCAGGTTCCATCTAGTAAATGTAGCCATGCCATTGCTACAGCATCAACTCAGTCTAGGTAAACATTTTAGAAATTATACGAAAAAGTCATCCAGCGGCCAGGAATTTGTTAAACAGTGAAAATTCGACCAAATTCTGGGGAAAACTCGCATCTATCCGCTTTTTGTCACTTCGCAGTGTAATACGATTTATGACGTAGCACGCGCTCTGAATCAATAAGGAATTAACGAAAATACGACATCTTACGTCACGGACGAATGGAAGAGAAATTGGAGAGTGCTGAAAATTTGGAACGGACGGATTTTATAGTAAACAATACCCAGTGTGGGAAACGAAATTCTCGGAATAAAAATGAAAATGGCTCTTAAAGAACATTAAAAATCCCAGAAATGATCGGAAATCATGATAGAATTTAAGAATAACTAAAAGCTTAATATTTAAGTAAATTGGACAAGCTAGATATTAATTTAAGGGGAATTTAACAGAATTAACGATAGATATTATTTAGGAATAAGGAATTAGTGAATATGGTACTAATTTAGAATAAAACAGGGAAAATCGCGAAGGAAGATCTAATAATGTAACATGTATAACAATTTTTTTTTTCAGAAAATGAAAGTGTTAGTAACTAATGATGAGTCTTTCATCATTTTAATGTTCAGCGTAACAATTTCTATAACGAAGTTTACTCCATGATTAGGTTGCTTTCCGGATATTGAAAGCAACGGGCTAATTTGCCATTTAAAGAAACTCCCCAAAAAACCTGAATTTTACAAATTTTTACATAATTATACAAAAATTATTTGAAATTGATCTTAGAGAAAATAGTTAGACAAGAACTATCGTTATGTTTATGCTCTTGCTCAAGGGCTGTTATTAGCCCCCGGAATGCTATTTATTTCTCCCAGCTAATAAAGTGTCATCTCAAAAAAATAACGTTCCGTTATATAAGTCAGAAGTAAAACAAAGTACATGTATCATTATACTCTTAAATACACTGCTGCAATTTTTTAAACTTCTAAGCCTCACACATTTTCAATTTTTATACCATCATATTGGGGAGAAAACGGTACTTTTTAATGCAATTTGTTTGAAAACTGCATCTCAATTTATTTTTGCGATATTAATTTTTTTGTAGTTTTTAGCGACATTTGTTTAATTTTGGCAACTCAAGTACGCCATTTCTGTAGAAGGTAAAGAAAAAATAGTTGGAAAATAGTAATTATATATTGTTGTTGTCATTTTTCCATAACTACTGTAAAAAAATGTAATTAAAATGCGTGCTATTTTGAAAAAATATATATGAATGATTTCTGATAAACAGGGAGCTATTATAAGCCAAATTTAATTTAATTATTTAAATTATAAACAAATGAAGCCATATAAATTATTAGATAGCCGATTTTTTTTGGTCGAATTTCTTGTGTGACATCCGTTTTTTTGGATTTGTGTATTATTTAGCGTTAGTGACGTCCTATGAATACTTTTCTATAGATATTGTTTAACTCTGGGTGATAAATGAAGAATTCTTCAGAGGATGGGAATGACATCATTTTTATATAAAACTAGCAAACCCCGCGGCTTTGCTCGCGCAATATTTGAAATATGCCAAGTGATATTTATATGTCTAATTTTTATTAAAACGTACTAACTAAATTTTATTTTATTAAAAGGTAATATTTTATTTTATGAAAAGGTACTTATTACTTTTAGGAATAATTAAAAAAAATTACTATTTAAAACACAGTTTGATTAAACATCATTGTTACACTGCATAAGACAGAAATGAGACTTAAATTAATAAAACGAAATAAAACTAAATAAGTAATAATTTAGAAAATATTTTGAAACTTTTATGCTCAATTAATACGCTCATTTCAGTATTCATTTGAAGTTTTGAATTTTTTAGGAACCATCTTCTTACATCTTAAAATTAACCATCATGTCAAATTCCAAGTCCTACCACCTCTCTCAACATAAAGGGCTATGTTGAAATAGGAACTGTCACCATTAATTTGCCAACATTAATTTTGAAATTGGTTTGTTATTTCCTAATATTCCACAGAAACGTAATTTAGAAAGCTTTTAAAGGCCTTTTTTAGAGCGTTTGTTGTTTCTGTAAATCCCAGGTGGTAGAATCATCGGCATAAAATATAGCCTGTGTAGGATCAGAGACTGTTACCATTGATTCGCAACTATTACTTTTATATTTGGTTTATATTCCCTGAAATTGCGTAGAAATCGTAATTTAGGACTTTTTTAGAACGCTTTTCGCACCTCCCCTTCACTTCACCCCTTTTTAATTCGAATTTATTTTCGACAGTCCTTCGAGGGCATTTATATTTTATATAGTAAAAATCGCATTTTTAGAACGTTTTTTTGCTACTGCACCCCCTTTGGGGTAGTGGCACCGACATAAAATATAGCCTATGTTCTAAGTTGGAATAACACCATCATTTTGACACCAATATTTTTTAAATCGGTTTGGTATTTCCTGAGATTATGTAGAAACTACCATTTAGAGCGTTTTTTAGAACGCTTTTTGTGCATTTTCACCCTTTTAAATTTCGAATTGTTTAAGAACTGTTCTTAGACATCATTTATATCTTATAAGTAACTAATATTCCAAATTTCATATTTCTAGGTCCTTCAGTAACACAAAAATCGCATTTTTAGAACGTTTTTTGCTCCTGCACCCCCTTTGGGGTAGTGGCACCGACATAAAATATAGCCTATGTTCTAAGTTGGACTAACACCATCATTTTGATACCATTACTTTTGGAATCGGTTCGGTATTTCCTGAGATTATGTAGAAACTACCATTTAGAACGTTTTTTAGAACACTTTTTGTGCAGTCTCACCCCTTTTAAATTTCGAATTGTTTAAGAACTGTTCTTAGACATCATCTATATCTTGTAAGTAACTAATATTCCAAATTTCATATTTCTATGCCCTTCAGTAACGCAAAAATCGCATTTTTAGAACGTGTTTTGCTCCTGCACCCCCTTTGGGGTAGTGGCACCGACATAAGATATAGCCTATGTTCTAAGTTGGGCGATCACCATCATTTTGATACCATTACTTTTGGAATAGGTTCGGTAGTTCCTGAGCTTACCTCCTACAAATAAACATTTTTTTCCTCTTTATAATATGACTAGCAAACACCGCGGCTTTGCTCGCGTAATATTTGAAATATGCCAATTGATATTTATATGTCTAATTTTTATTAAAAGGTACAAACTAAATTTTTATTTTATTAAAAGGTTCTTTTTTATTAAAAGGTACTTATTACTTTTAGGAATAATTCAAAAATTACTATTTAAAACACAGTTTGATTAAACATCATTCTTACACTGCATTAGGCAGAAATGAGACTTCAATTAATAAAATGAAATAAAACTAAATAAATGATAATTTAGAAAATATTTTGAAACTTTTATGCTAAATTAATACGCTCATTTCAGTATTCATTTGAAGTTTTGAATTTTTTAGAAACATCTTAAAATTAATCATCATGTCAAATTCAAAGTCCTACTACCTCTCTCAACATAAAGGGCTGTGTTGAAATAGGAACTGTCGCCATTAATTTGCCAACATTAATTTTGAAATCGGTTTGTTATTTCCTAATATTCCACAGAAGCATAATTTAAAAAGCTTTTAAAGCCCTTTTTAGAACATTTGTTGTTCCTGTGAACCCCAAGTGGTAGAATCACCGGCATAAAATATAGCCTGTGTAGGATGAGAGACTGTTACCATTGATTCGCAACTATTACTTTTATAATCGGTTTATAGTCCCTGAAATTGCATAGAATCGTAATTTAGAACTTTTTTAGAATGCTTTTCGCACCTCCACTTCGCTTCACCCCTTTTTAATTCGAATTTATTTTCTACGTTCCTTCGAGGGCATTTATGTTTTATAAGTAACTACCATGCCACATTTAAAGTTTCTAGCCTTTTCAGTATCACAGAAATCGCAATTTAGAAAGTTTTTAGCTCCTGCAACCCTCTGGTGGTAGTGGAACAGACATAAAATATAGCTTATGTTTGAGCAGGTTTTATCACAAAAATTTGTCATCATTATTTTTTTAATCGGTTTAATAATTTATAAGTTTGCTTAAAAATTGTAATTTATAACGCTTTTCACTCACTTCATTTTTTTTAATTTGGAATTTTCTTTCGACTGTTTTTAGAAAGCAGTTGCATCTTGTAAGTAAATACCATGCCATACTTCAAAGTGTTAGACCCCTCAGTTGTGCAAAAAACGAAAATTAGAACATGTTTTGCTTTTGCAACCGCAGATGGTAGTGACAGCAACATAAAATAGCACCTGTGTTATAGCAGGGACTGTCACCATTGATTTGCAACCATTACTTTTGAAATAGCCTTGGTATTTCCTTAGATTGAGTAGAAATCGCAATTTAGAACGTTTTTAGGACGCTTTTCGCGCATTTTCATCCCTTTTTGAATTTCCAATTTTTTCGAAACTGTTCTTAAAGATCATTTATATCTAATAAATATATACCTTGCCTAATTTTAAGTTACTAGCCCCTACCGATCAAAAAATCGAAATTTAGAACGCTTTTTTGCTCCTGCAATGTCTTGGTGATAGTGATACCGACATAAAATAGCGTCTATGTTAGAGCAGAGTTTGTCAGCATCAATTTCCTACAATTACGTTCGAAATCAGATTCATTCTTCCTGAGATATTGCCGACAAAACGGCATTTAGAACGTTTTTAGAACGCTTTTCGCGCATTTTGCTCCTGCATCTCCTCTGGGGTAGTGGAAACAAATATAAAATATAGCCTATCTTGGAGCAATATCTGTCACCATCATTTTTACACCATTATATTTGAAATCGGTTTAGTACTTCCTGAGATTGCATAGAAATCGCACTTTAGAAAGTTTTTTACAATGCTTTTTGCGCATTTTGACCCCCTTTTAAATTTCGATTTTTTTAGGAAATGTCCTTAGAGATCATTGATATCTTATAACTAACTACCATTCCAAATTTCACGATTCTAGGACCTTCCGTAACGCAAAAGCCGCAATTTAGAACGCTTTTCTCCTGCACCCCCTTTGGGGTAGTGGCACCGACATAAAACATCGCCTATGTAGGAGCAATGGTTGTCACCATCATTTTGACGCCATTATTTTTTTGATCGGTTTGGTATTTCCTGAGATTGTGTAGAAACTACCATTAGAATGTTTTTTAGAACGCTTTTCGCGCATTTTCACCCCTTTTAAATTTCGAATTGTTTAGGAACTGTTCTTAGAAATCCTTTATATCTAATAAGTAGCTAATATTTCAAATTTCATATTTCTAGGCCCTTCGGTAACGCAAAAATCGCATTTTTAGAACGTTTTTTGCTCCTGCACCCCCTTTCGGGTAGTGGCACCGACATAAAACATAGCCTATGTTGGAGGAAGGGTTGTCACCGTCATTTTGACACCCTTATTTTGACACCATTATTTTTTAAATCGGTTTAGTATTTCCTGAGATTGTGTAGAAACCACCATTTAGAACGTTTTTTAGAACGATTTTCGCGCATTTTCCCCCCTTTCAAATTTCGAATTGTTTAAGAACTGTTCTTAGAAATCCTTTATATCTAATAAGTAGCTAATATTTCAAATTTTATATTTCTAGGCCCTTCAGTAACACATAAATCGCATTTTTAGAATGTTTCTTGTTCCTGCACCCCCTTTGGGGTAGTGACACCAACATAAAACATAGCATATCTTGGAGCAAGCGTTGTCACCATCATTTTGACACCAATATTTTTTAAATCGGTTAGGTATTTCCTGAGATTGTGTAGAAACTACCATTTAGAACGTTTTTTAGAAGGTTTTTTGTGCATTTTCACCCCTTTTAAATTTCGAATTGTTTAAGAGCTGTTCTTAACATCATTCATATCTTATAAGTAACTAATATTCAAAATTTCGTATTTCTAGGCCCTTCAGTAACGCTAAAATCGCATTTTTAGAACGTTTTTTACTCCTACACCCCCTTTGGGGTAGTGGCACCGACATAAAACATAGCCTATCTTGGAGCAAGCGTTGTCACCATCATTTTGACACCAATATTTTTTAAATCGGTTTGGTATTTCCTGAGATTGTGTAGAAACTACCATTTAGAACGTTTTTTAGAACGCTTTTTGTGCATTTTCACCCCTTTTAAATTTCGAATTGTTTAAGAACTGTTCTTAGACATCATTTATATCTTATAAGTAACTAATATTCAAAATTTCATATTTCTAGGCCCTTCAGTAACGCTAAATTCGCATTTTTAGAACGTTTTTTGCTCCTACACCCCCTTTGGGGTAGTGGCACCGACATAAGATATAGCCTATGTTCTAAGTTGGACTAACACCATCATTTTGATACCATTACTTTTGGAATCGGTTCGGTAGTTCCAGAGCTTACCTCCTACAAATAAACAATTTTTTCCTCTTTATAATAGGAGTATAGATGAGTATAGAATAGATATAGATAAAAGGGTGCGTTTTAAGTTTTACAGCTGAAATATATTTTGTACTACAATAGAGTCCCGCTTAACCGAGCTTCCGCTTTAATCGAGATATTTTCTTCAGACTGATGATTTCCATTATTATGAAACAGCTATAAAATGGAGTGTTAGGTGAAGATAAAAAAAAAAAAAATTATGCCCATTTTTTTCGTATTCTGACCAGAAAATCAGAGTTCTAACTTTTTAAGACTGCTGTTTCATCTCCAGCTAACACTTCATTTATAATAGCTATTTCATAATAATGGAAACAATTAGTCCATCAGAAGAAAATTATCCATTCCAAAGGTAAAAGTTCGATTGAAAAAACTACGAACTAATTAATTAATTAAGTGAAAAATTAAATTTCATCGCCTTAGTTAGTGACGATTTGTGTAAATCCGGTTTACCCGAGTTTTTTGCTTATCCGAGGTGAGCTTGGTCCACGTTAACTCAGATAATCGGGACTCTACTGTATCTATATTTATATACATTTTTTTCTTCATCGGGGGCGACACTGTAAATACCTGATTTTTTTCCGGTTTAATTTTTATACTCCATCATAAAAATTTCACAGAGTACTTGAAATATTAATTCAGTTGTATAATAACATAACTGTAAAAGACAGTTAATTTATAATAACAAAGTAGAGAATTTCAAGATAAAATTCTGCGTAAAATGCGGTCTAAACCTTGAAGAATGTTATGCATTTTCTTGCAAAAAATCATACCTCTAATGCACCATAAAGAAAAATAGCTAGATTTTAAAAATATTTAAAATCCAAAATTGTTTAAATATTTGTCAGTTATTTATAACCCTCTAAGACCCAACCCGCACGATCGTGCGGGTTACACATTCATTTAATTTTTTTTTCTGAGTCGTATGTAATAAAAACTCGAATCGAACGATGGTTCTGGTTTGCAGATAGAGTAAAATATCGTTTTTTATCCAGAGGTAGCGGTTGCAGCCCATGTTTTACTTTTTATAGGCATGACTAGTTTTGTTTACAAATACGTTGCGTCTTAAAGGGTTATAACTAAAGTAAATTTCAAAATGTTCCGTTAAAGAACTATGAAATATTGCAATATCACTTTCATTTTATTTTTATTTTCTTTATCACGTATTCGCTATTATCTATTCGATATTTTCTTCAAATCCATAAGGGATTTGAAGAGAAAAGGAAGACACTGGTCGGTTAAGCAAAATTTCGAACCCTTCTCACTCGAAAAATTAAAATACATAGCACCAGCTGTATATCTCGCTTTTCCCTTCGACGGAGTTCTAGTACAAGTGTTTTTGAACCAAAATTTTCACTCAATGCACCCGACACAGACCTTTTAAAATTCAATGTAATCAAGCCTAATGCACCCCGGATCAATTCGATTTGTTTAAAAATAAATTGTTTCTTAATCAAAATTATTTTACAGTTGAAATTCTTTCAAAGAATAATATTGCATGTATATATTTGCGAACATTTTAAAGTATAATTTTCTTACTGAATAATAGCATTAATACTCATTTAGAAAATAACAATAAATGAATACTTGTACAAAAAAAATAGTATAGAATGAAAGGAAAATATAGTTAAAGAAAATCAGATCTCTAAAGCACCATAAAAAAAATAGGTAGATTATAAAAATATTTAAAATATAAAATTAAAAGAAATTTCGAAAGATTCCGTTAAACTTTACAATATTGCAATATCACTATTATTTATTTATTTTTTCAAAAGAAAGTCAGTCCGTCAAAACGTAGAATCAATAAACGCCACATTGCGGCCCGACCTAAGATAATGAAAGGAAATTGGCACGAACACTTGCAGACTTCTACTTCAATTAAAAATGTCTTCGCAAAAAAGGGGAGAACTAATTTTAAAGTATCGAAGTAAATAGAAGGCAACGCTTTAGAAAGAACTGGATCTTTTCTTCAAGCTATAAGAGAAATCAATATATTATAAAATATGTAGAAAAAGAACTGATCTATAGACTTCCGTCATGCCTTTATACTCGCCGATAAATCTTTAATTTTCCCATTTTCCGACAACCGGTCATGATTAATTGCCTACAGGGTAATCATCACTTTAAAGATTTTATTTTACGAAGAAAGAAAGAGAAAAATTTTAGATTTCCACGTTTAAAAAATATTTAAACGTTTTTAATCATTCGTGAAAAGCCGCAATATATTAGAAACAATGTGGCCATTAAGTAAGGAAATTCATTTTATTGTACGGTAATGGTCATTTTATTGTACGGTAAAGCATATTTAACGTCATTTATTTGAAAACTGTTTTCTGTAATTTCGCATAGACGCAGATAGAAATCTTTATTAACAATTTTTATATATCTAATGCCAATACGTAAAGATACATCACGATTTATTACGATTACTTTATTGCAAAATATGTGCATCAGTATTATTGAAAATTTAAACAACACAAAAGAAACAATATTGAAAAAAGTTATATGCAGTTCACGGCATGTTATTTAAATAATAAAAATGCATGATAAAACGATTGCCATTTTATAGGCTGTATAAATTCTAAATTTATAGGTACAAAGGTTTTTGGGCTGTGCGCGTAATCCATAATAATATAGTGCCGAGGGAAACCGGCAAATAATTGCAAATTACAATTAATCTCTGTTATAAATAAATTTTGGGTAAGGATTTCTTTGATTCAAATTTGAATATTATTAAAGTCTTATGTAAAGGATTTAAGTATTTTAAAGATTATCTTGATGGTTTAAATATTTTTAAACATTTAAGTATGTAAAAGCACGAAAATCTAATCATTGATTTCTTTTTAAGAATTATACACGGCATTTCCGCTTAATATTCACTAAGAATGTTTGGAACATATCAGTGGTATTGAATTGTGTGTATGTGTATGTATATATATATAGTAACATTCTCTTAAAACATATCGTGTTAATCGTAGCATTTATGGCTGTAGACTAATTATGACGCACTACAACCTGATATTATAGCATGTCGAAAATAGGCAGTATAAAAAGCAGTCGAGAATATCACCAGCCAAATTTATTCATGTGCAGCCAAGTGCTTGCTTTACCACCGTCATGGTCGGAGGTAAGGCAAGGATAGGTTCAAATGGTAAGAATTTTCCCAGGAATAACAACAGAAGCAGAGATCAATCCAATCAATAACTTATTGACGATAGGTAAATTTAGCCAACTCCACTAGTCTACCAGTACTCAGTTTTGGGTAAGGTCACATAGCTTTAGAATTATAAAAATGATGAGAAACAACATCACGACTACTTGACGAACCAAGTGATGTGCATTTTTATGACAACGCAAGATCGTACAAAATTCTATTTTCCAAGAGAATGTAAGACATTAAATACTGGAAAAACGCGCAGAGGTACAATCGGACGCTCTCAATGCAAGGCCAATCCAATGAGGCGAAAGGGGAAGGAGAGGGGAGGCCGAACAAGTGATAGGCTTAAAGTCCGGGGAAGGGGCAGGGCGCGATACGTAGCTGACAGAACTTATTAGTTACCGGCGGAAGCTTTATTAAAAAGACAGCCTAGCCCGCGAAGTTCTTGCAAAGCACTATGGGATATGGAATGAATTTAATAAAAATAAAATGGTATTGATAACCTTCGAAAGAAAAAAGAAAAGACTTTAATATATCAGAATAAAATTAATTAGTGGATTTTACAAAATATAGTTATTAGCAAATTAAGGTTTTTAGAATAAGAAATATAAAAGAATACGCTGAATTAACGTCATAGGATAAATATAAATGGTAATTAAGATATTATTAAAAGACAGGTAAAAAAGGTAGATAATATAAGAATTCGGAATAATTTAACTAAGGTAAAGGGACCAAAATTTTTATTATTACATATACATAACCATTATAAAATATAACAAATTATCATCTGTATTAAATATATAAATTATAAACTAAGTTTTAAGACAAGATTAAAACATTATGAATTTTAAATTTGGAACAACAAATTATTAAATGAAGCATTTATGAATGAAGATTTCAGATAAGATCCAAACAATTATAAATAACGTTTTAAATAAGATTCAAACATTATAAATTTTAAATAGGAAAAAAAGATTAATATGAACAGGAAGTTGAATGCATAGAAAACATTGGAAAATAGAAATATTGGAAATATATAGTAAAACTGATATATATATATATACATTACATCCTGCCGGATTATTACTAAATCCTAGTCAGGCATTGGCGAGGTTGCATAAATTTCATACCACTTAGTGAAAACATTGCCGCTGAAGGTATAAATATGGTGGGATATTAGCAGCTGCGGACAATCAGAATACTTTTCAGTTGACCAATTTAATCAATTCTATCTATTTGTTTGTAGTGATGAGATTGGCTAAGTTTAATCGAAACACCAGCGCTTCATGATGCAGTCAAATGCAGGTCAGGCCGCATATGCTAAAATCACTGGACAATGTTTTATTCAACCACACATATAAATGTGAACAATTCCCACTTTGCGAGAATTTATTAGCACGAATTACTATCCCATGCTAAAAAAGATGTTAATGACAATTTAGATAGTCCACAAGACGATAAGACACCATGTAACAGACTAAATAAACAATCGAACAGCACAAAAAGCACTGTCTCTGACCTCATGCTCAGTAGCTTTGTTAGAATTCGCGTAGGAATACAGATTGAAATATAAACTTCAGACGAACCAAACAGATTCAGAAACTACACACGGAATGAAATACGATTCGTCACTCAACCAATAGAGAGCGAGGGCGGGGAATAATAGAAAACGAGTTCCGGATCGGTTTACGGAGGAATTTTGATGTAATACGGCTGACGTTAGACAGGTTGGCGGGAAGTTGACTCATGGAATAATATAAAAATAGTAAAAATGGTTTTTATAAACATTCGAAAAATAAAAGGAGCTGCGTTCAAAATATTACAGTTTTGGTAATTGATAAAAATTAACGAAGGGATTAAAAGTTTAGATTCAGGTTTTGAATAAGATAATTATTAAGATGCGCGTTTTAAGTTTATAGGAATTTAACTAGAAATAAATAATAGAGAGTATTACGGAACAGGAAAAATGAATGCACCGACCATTTAGAATAATTTAAATGAATGTTGCAAGTAAAATTTGTATATAACATATACATATATATATATATATATACATATATATATATATATATATATATATATATATATATATATATATATATATATACATATATATATATATGTGTGTGTGTGTTACATTATTAGATCTAATTCAGCGATTTACTTATCTTATTCTAAATTACTACTTTACATTCACTAAATCCTTATTCTTAAATAATCTCTATCGTTAATTCTGTTAAATTCCCTTTACGTCTCACTTCTCGAAATTACTTAAATATTACGCTTTTAGTATTCTTAAATTAAATGTTCCATTTCAGCTTTTTTTTCTTTTAGAATGTTCTTTTATCAACCATTTTATTTTCCCTTCCATTTTTATTTTCCCGAGCCTATTCCGGGATTATCCTTTTTACCTTCAAATTCATCCACTCGCTCTGTCAGCAGTATTTCCATGGCGTGGTATTCTTAATTATTAATTGGTTGAGAGAGAGACCTACGTCATATTTGTATTCCTACACTTAATGCACAAAAAGCCGATGCTCGCTGTGTTTCAGCAGATGTTAGTTCGTATTTCTATTTTTCATACCACCCATTGGTCACCGTCCACGTATTCGATTAGCTACAACTTTGTTCATCCCTAAATTACTACTATGAAGCGATGGCTAATATTCTTGGGGGAAAACTGCACGGCCGAAAGATGTTTAAATAAAATAATGAGCTAACTTTACGTTTTGTCTCAATTATTTCTGGGGAAACTTTCACGGAAAAATGTATCCCATGACCTTCACTCGTCGACTGATACAATTTCCAACCATCATATAACGTCAATGTCGTAGTCTTTCACCGGCAGGATTCCAGTCTTCGTTATACTAGTACAACAGGATCGAATTTACCTGTTTTGACAACTTATACTACTCTATTACTGCTGGATGTGATCCACTACTGATATCGTGACAGCCAGTTACTACATTTCAACTAGAAAAATCTTCCAATGTTGGGATAATGCAACATATCTACCCTATATATATAAAATCCTAATGAAACGAATTTATAAAACGGAAGTATGAATCGACTGATTAAACAACTGATTATGTTTCATGGCGATTTCTCTAAAATATGGAATACTTTGCGATGAAATGAACACCAAAAATTAATATTGATCCGCAGATTTCAAAACTGGTATTAGAATTTTTAAATTCGAATTAGTTTTCGAAATATTAATTTTTTTCTAATTTTATATACACTTTTCTAATGATGGCAACTCAAATTTTAATCAAACAGATATTTTTTTTCATATTTTAGAAATCTACCCTATATATATAAAATCCTAACGAAACGAATTTATGAAACGGAAGTATGAAACGGAAGTATGAATCGACTGATTAAACAACTGATTATGTTTCACGGCGATTTCTCCTAAAATATGGAATACTTTGCGATGAAATTAACACCAAAAATCAATATTGATCCGCAGATTTCAAAACTGGTATTAGAATTTTTAAATTCGAATTAGTTTTCGAAATATGAATTTTTTTCTAATTTTATGTACATTTTTCTAATGATGGCAACTCAAATTTTAATCAAACAGATATTTTTTTTCAAATTTTAGAAATCTACCCTATATATATAAAATCCTAACGAAACGAATTTATGAAACGGAAGTATGAAACGGAAGTATGAATCGACTGATTAAACAACTGATTATGTTTCACGGCGATTTCTCCTAAAATATGGAATACTTTGCGATGAAATTAACACCAAAAATCAATATTGATCCACAGATTTCAAAACTGGTATTAGAATTTTTAAATTCGAATTAGTTTTCGAAATATGAATTTTTTTCTAATTTTATGTACATTTTTCTAATGATGGCAACTCAAATTTTAATCAAACAGATATTTTTTTTCAAATTTTAGAAAAGGTTATTTTAAATTAATTTGTCGACGAGTTTGGCCTCCCTTAAATGTATGCTAAGAAATGCATCATGTTACTTTTATTCATAATCCAATTTGTATTTCATTATCATTTTATTTAATACAAAACTTTTATTTAAGATTGAAATCTTTAAAATAAATGGCTTTTACTTCATTCTTTATATACGCAACGCGGTACCTAATTGGCGCCAAAATGGCGTTATTTTGCCTGACATGGTAACCCGGCTATTGTTGCTTATTCATTAAAAAATGTTTATCTGAATTTATTTTATTTTTATTTGCACAAAATGTTATAAATTGTTTTGTTCTATAGTTATTAATTATTTTTTTTATTTATTGTTATTTCATTTTAAAAATAACAGAAAATAATTTAAAAATACACATGTAACAGGTATTTGAAAACGAGGTTTTCGCCAAATTGTCGTAAAAAAAATCACGCCAAACCCGGTGCGTATGTGACAATGCAACAAATCATGAGATTTAATTTCCACTTCAAAGCAACGTTTTAATGTTATTACTTCTCCCGTCGACCAATTTCGCCAAATTATATAAATAGCCAAATTATACAAATTGACATTTTTTTTTAAATAACAAAAGAACAAATAAATTAGTATAACATTAATTCAAATACAAATAAAACGTCGAAATAAAAATCACTTGATGGCGTGAACATGTTTAACTTCCTTAAAGTCAAGTGAATGTGACATTTACGATCAACCATTATTGACATTGAATCTTATAGTTTGGCGACAGATTTTTGGTCGATGGGTTAGCCAAGTAGCAGCGTTTCAATTTACCACTCGAAAAATAAAAAAATGCTAACTGGCGAGCTTAAAAAAAAAAACTATTGGCGAGATTTTCACCCGGCTAATATAAAAGTACCAGGAATTCTTTGCGATCATGGCAACTTTTATGTAGTTTTATTCGAAAAAATAATTTTGATTCTTTAATCAAAATGGAAACCTTTCTTATGAAAAGCGAAGGAATCAGCCCGTTGTTTATGGCAGTTACATGACTTGGACTATTATAATATAAACTAAATAATGGCGATAGAATAATATTCGGCGACTTATCACACCTGTGGCTGGCTAACATTAAAGTACCAAAATGGCGCCTGGAATATAAAAAGCGAAGAGATCCGCCTGGAGCTGTTGATAATAGTCACATGGCTTAGGCTATTATTATAGAGATTGTTTTCAATTCTAAAATCAGCGCAAAGAATAAGATTTCCTAACGATTAAAAATTTATTGTCACGTGACTATTAAAAACAGAAAAAACCCTTTAAAATTACTATTAAATGAGTACGTGTTAAAAGCAGGAAAATATTGAAAATTATGTCTTGAAAATTGTATTTACAAGTGAATATTAAAAGGGAAAGGAAACTTTAACATAATAAATACATTAATATGCGTTTAACCCTTTCACGAACACGGCAGTTCTATTCGTAAAATCTTGAAATCAGTGAATGGCTCCAGAATTTACAAAGAAATTTCGAAATACAAAAATGCTTTTGTTCACTTACTTAATAAAACGGAAATTTTCATCCCAATATTCTGGTGCTAATGTGATATTTAAGAATTAAAATTAAGTGGTCCAAACATGAACCACCGCCCTTGAAGGGGTTAAAGCAGCAAATTTTAATAATTGTAGTAAATTGTATTATGTCAATCGTTTTATAACGCTGTTAAATAATACCGAGAGACAAAGACTCTGTTTACTTAATTCATTTTATTTTAGCTTCTTTTCAAATGTTTAACTGATTTTCTTTAACCAAACACGAAAACAACCATTGACTGTCTTAACAGCAACTGATTCTACCTTAAATTTTTGCAATCAAAGGGAATTGAATGGAAACCCGTTTACAGGGAGATCGCTACAGGTTTTTTCAGTATAATTCAATCTTCTCTAATCTTTTTAAAACTGATCAGATTAGCGTGCTTTTAGATTCTGCAGTGTCTGAACGGGGGTTGGCGAGCGTAGCTTGCAGGGGGCAGAGCTTTCTAGTATATATATATGTACATTTACGAACCATTTGAAAAAAAATGGAAGCAGGATATATCGAACCGCGGGATTTTCATTTTCATATCTACCAAGAGATGAGTATTAAAAAATATATATATTTAAAATGATAAGTAACTGCCTATGCAAAAGAACTAAACAAACTCCCAAACTCAATGAAGATCAAGCTTTTTGTAGAAAAACAAGGTATACAGATAAAAGGTTCTCTTAAAAGGACAAAATAATTTGTACCTCTTCTTTTATTTCGTTAATTCTCAGTACTAAATGGTGATTTAAAATAATCTTTGTATAAAGCTTTTATTTTTAGATATTTTTTGTGATTAGCGCAATAAATATTTTCTATATAAATGTTTGCAGCTATTTTTTTCCTAGTTAGTAAAAAACTATATTCCGAATTGAAATTTTCTAAAAGAGAAAAGATTCAAAAATCAAATATGAAATTTCTGTCTATAATTAATTTAAGAAATTTTATTTGAAACTCCATGGACAGAGACATACAAAAATTTACGCAAATCTAACGATCTAAAACGTTAAAAATAGCGATGTATTTCGTAATGAGTATAATACTTTCGTTAGGGCATCATTTTAATTTCTCTCCGGAACGTTATACTGTGAAAATCTTGTTGCAGCTTTTTAAAATAGTTTGTAGAGTTTAACAATATTTAAAATTATGTGTAAATAATGTAACTTAACTGTTTTACTACACTGTAAGAAAAATTATGCCAGTTTTTCGGTAGGAATCGGAATAATAGTTTCCCTTATCGTACCGGAATAATTTCCAACCGAGCTCGGAATAAAATCGGTAAAATCGGAATAAAATCCGTAAAATACCGTTTTACTGACTATTTCCTTATTTTTATGGATTTTATTCCGAGCTGGGTCGGAAATTATTCCGGTACGATAAGGGAACTATTTTTCCGATTCCTACCGGAAAACTGGCAGTATTTTTTTTTACACTGTATCGTAATATAATGGACAAGTTGCACTTAATTATGATTACAAGATTTTAATTTTATTTTCTTGCAGTATCTTGTAATTAGTTTTAGATTTTAAAAGTATTTAAATCCATGTACAAAATACAAAACATAATATTTTATTGTCGTAAAATACCGTTTAATCAAGAGTACAAGATTTTCATGTTTAGATAAAATCTCCGGTAGCTCTTTTTTTTTTTTTTTTTTTTTTCAAATAAATATAATCTATATATGTACGTTCAAAATCATCATATTTCAATTTTTTAAATTATTTTTATCTATTACTAGATTAAAACAAATAAACTGTGTAAAAAATGATTATTTTTGATTAAGTAAAAGGGTAATATTGCATGTTTTATACATAACTTAACATGCTTGGATTTTTGTTTTCAATAAAATTAAATTCCTTTCAAACTTACCCTACAATAATATTTATACAAAATTTAGTATTAAAATGCCATCGACCTTTACTTTCTGAAACAATTATTCAAAACTTTCAGAATTGTTTAAAATATATGCCTATAAATTTTCTAGGGAGAACGAGAAGTCACATTTATGAGTCATAATTTTGAAATACTGGACAGAATTCCGGAAAAGCGTTCTTTTTAAGTGAAAGAACTGAAGATTTACCGAAAAGGAAAGATATATTTTAGCATATCCTTTGAGAATAAAATTTTTGAAAAAAACATTTAGTGTAAAATAAGTTGCTTGTAAATAAAATGACTTTTGGTATTACACTATTTCATTACTTTCTTACTTATAAAAGAAGAAAGTATTGAATTCGTGAAAAATTTCGCTTCCAGTTTTCGACAGATTTGTACGTTTTAGAAGGTCCTGTACGCAATTTGATTCTTTTTAGAAAATGTCTGTTCGCGAGTCTGTTTGATATTTTGTGGGCACTGAAACTCACGAACTACTCCACATAATTTAAAAAACAAAAACTTCAGATTCATTTAGACTTTGATGCTGCATTTTTCACGATCTCTAAAATAACTATGTCTCAAGAACTAATGCATAGTATTTTGTCAAACTCCAAATTATGTTATAAGTTGACGTAAATAGAATTTCGGTACATATATCGCCCAAAGTCTCTCTTATGCTGCATTTTACACTATTTCTAAAATCGATAAGTCTCAAGAATCAATAGACAGAATTTCATATTATGTTATATCTTAACATAACTAGTTTCTGATAAGGTTTGAGAGTATATCATTCAACCGGTGGCACTGCTATACTGTGCGTTTCACGATTTCTGCTATGGCTATATCACGAAAACATTGGAAAAACAACTTAAATATCACCAATTATTAGTTTAAATATTTTTTTCCCTTTCTTGTTGTCTATCTTAAAAAAAGAAACAGAGCAAAAATTAAATTTTTTGTAGTATATTCACTTTCCGCACTTCTTATTAAGCGTAAATCAAACAAGCGGAATTTCATCCAATTTCATATTCTGTTAGACTTTGACAGATGCCGATTCAATTTTGACTTTGCTCAATCATGAGGGGGCGCTTGTATCCTGTGCTTGGAGAAAGATGCCTAATCTTGTCTACAATCAATTGATGCAATTTAAAGAGCGTGATTTTTTTTCTATTATTTTTCACTGACCACTGTAATTCTATGCTAAATTTAAATGCGTTATACTCCATATTCATAATTGTTGCTGTGTGAGTATGCTATTAAGATTAATGTATTAGAATGATATAGAAGAAACTTTTGTGATGGGCACAACATACTAGTTTAACTTAGTTTTGTATGTGAATATGGAATTTCGTAAACAATATTTCACTCAATTCCTGATATGCTAAAATTATAAAAATTATGTATGTTTTCGAAGACAATACAATATTTTAATGTATTTAGAACTTAATTATAAACTAATAATTTATTTTAAGACATTTTTCGGTTAATCCGGTGCAATGATAAATTGCCAAAGATTCTTTAAGATTACAACTGTATACAAATTACAATAACAATGGAGTTAATTATGAACCAAACAACTCGTAACAACGCAATATTTTAAAAACATCATTTAATTGTTTAATATTAATTAAAATATTATTATACTTTGGTAAAGTAACTCAAAAATCCCGAATGAGTAATTTAAAAAATGTTTATTCGTCTTCCCTGTTGCCATATCTTAAAAAAAGAAACAGAGTAAAAATTGCGATTATTTTTAGTACATTCGGTTATTTGCACTTTTTAATAAGCTTAAATCAAAGCGATTAGTTTTCAATATTCGGGGCCGCGCCAATTTGATATTGTAACGGTAGTTTTTTGAAACAACATGAATTGCAGTCAGGAAATTGGTCGTTATTTCAAAGATAGATATTGCTTATAGAAAAGTGTTTTTTAATTTTTAACTATTTTTACTTTTATTTATACAGTATTCAGTAATTTTCCTTTTTCTAAGAGAAGTTAGTAGCAATCGAACTACTGTTTTTTCTTTGGTCGGTTTGGTTTTCAGAAAACTTGCGCTACTCGCTGAATACCTTTAATCTTTAAATACATTGAGACTTGAAGTATACAATAGGGAATTACATCCTTTTTGAAGCGGTTTTGATTTTAAAATTATACAGTCAGGGTTAATCCTCTCTCTGCGCAACCCGAGATATCCTCGGGCATGCATTTTTTCGTCTAATTAATACTATTTGGTTATTCCCACGAGTTATCTTTTAGCGAAAACTTTGTCTGATTTAATCAGGATATATTCCCGGATTACGATAGTCAAAAATTTCTGCTTAAAAAACCGGTTATAAAAGATTAAAAATTCTGTAAAAGACGCTCATCGCGAAGAATTACTTACGCAGCGAGAGGGTTAATACGAGATTTTTCTCTAAATCAAGGCATTTATTAGAAAATATGAAGTTTTTCTTTTTCTTCTCGATATCCTACACAGTTCCTCGTTAATCTCTCTAACTTAGATCAGCTGACATAATCTGAATAATTCTTGTTTTAATGATCAGACTAAGGGAAATTCGGTACGTAATCACATTAAGGAAAACGAATTTTTCATTTGGGAATAGAATTTTAATATTATGGTAGTTTACTGAAACCTTTTCTGTCATACATGGTGATTAATGAGCTTATAAATAAACAAATTATTTGATTTTTTTTTTTTTTTTTTTTTTTTTTTCTAGTTATTAAGTTTATACAAATTCAAACGATTAAAAAATGTTTTTTGTATTATAATAGTCTCATAAGTTCTTAAAAACTAGTTAAAATGATAAAGGGGATTAAAAAATTTTAATTAAAAATGTAATTAAAAAATGACGATATTAAAAAGTTATAGTACATAAGATTTTAAAAGAAAAACGAATATGTACTTGTTAAATAGCTTGGCTTTTCCTTAAGTTTAAATCAACTTATTATGAATTTAAAAAAAAATTCTGCACATTTTTTTATTATGTTATAAATGTAGACCAGAAGATTTATACAATAATTATATAACATTCAAATATATTTCGTTAATTAGAGCTAATAAGCTAAATAGGTAACTTCAAGTACAGTACGTTCCAAAAGTTTATAGACAACGGTGTTTTTTATTTTACAATTGGAAAAAAGGAGTAACAGTTTCAAAACAATTTATAATTGTAAATAATATCAAGACAATAATAATACTATACGAAAATAGTATTACATAATCACAGATTTTGTGAGAAAATTTTAAAATTGAATTTTACTATTCCAAATATTTAGACAACTAATCTTTTTTTCCTTTAACGATCAAATTTTTAAACCGTTTTTTCTAATAAGTTCAAAAACTCGATCAGGCATACTCAAAACAAGAGTTTGTAGAAATTCTGGCTTTAAAGGAAACGAACTTCATTCAATTTGCAGCTTTTGATCTTGAAACGCTGCAAATTGACGACCATTAGCATGCACGTTGTGAAGAATCCAATGGGATTCACAAAAAAAGTCTCATATATTTTCAAATAGAACTCTAGATAGGAAGAGGAATGTATAAGCATACCAGCTCAAACTATTTCTAAGTCTCAAGGTTCTGCAGGAAATGATAAAAAGAATCAATCCATCTAAACCAATCTTAAAGGTTGACTGAAAAGGAGAATGGCGTGAAAAGAATAGGAGTTATGGAATTCCTTTTAAGTAGCAAGTTTGCCGATATTTTCCCAGGACAATTTAAAAATGAAACTAGATGCGAAATTTTCTCACGCTAGCAGCGAGGGTCTCTCTTGGCCTATGAGATTGAAGCTTGTTAGTGATGTCATTCAACCTAGACTCTGACTGGGCCATAGATAGCCTTTGTTTTAAAAAGGTGAATTTGAACGAACAGAGAAAAGAGGGAGATGCGTTTTTGAATCCCAAGGAGAGAGCTGCTCTCTGAGTTGGGAGTTGAGTTTTCGGATAGATCCGAAGGGATAGAAGAATCTGCCGTTTCGGGCTGGGTAAGATTTCTCCAGTGGAAACCGCGAGATATTGTGTAGTTGACAACGGACTGATATACACCAGAAAACAGAGGCAGCTGTTTCTTACCAGACTATCGTGACAAGATTTTGGATTTGTATCGAGAAAGAAGCTAATAGAATTTGAATGTTAATCTTATACACTGAACATTAAGTCTTTAATGAACATTGTCATCAGCTGAAAGTACCCAAAAATATAATGTAGTTGTAAATACAAGTAATTAATCAAGAAATATTCATTTATCTTATGCATTTAAATAAATTGTTTGATTTAATTATTACTTGGGCCTCCGCTTGACTGAAGTTCCACGCTACCACTTCCACCTGTTAGTCGAAGGTTTTACAACTTGGTGGCAGAAGGTGGTATGCACAGCAAGGACTCTGAACATTAAAAGACTAGCTTAAGAGAAAGAGCTCCAGACACAAGACCGTGTGTAGAAAAAAAAGCGACACCAGTATCGTGCCGGACAGTTCCTCTAAGAAAGAGCTCCAGATGCAAGACCGTGTGCATAGGAAAACGACATCAGTATAGTGCCGGACAGTTCCCCTAAGAAAGTGCTCCAGACGCAAGACTGTGTAGAGAAAAGCGACATCAGTATCGTACCGAACAGTTCCCCCAGACGCAAGACTGTGCGTAGAGAAAAGTGACACCAGTATCGTGCCGGACAGTTCCCCAAAAAGGTGCTTTAGACGACATCCAGATGCAAGACTGTGTGCAGTGAAAGGAGACTACAGTGCAGTGCAGTGCCGTGCAGTACAGTTCCCGAGAGAAAATGCCCCAGCAAAACAAAAGGTAAGCTCATTATTTTGAGTGGCTCTTAATTTATTAATTAATTGAAATGTTGATAAGAAATTAATATTTTTTGAGGTAAATGAAAATTTTAAAATTGAAAAATTGGTTAGTTAAAATAAGAGAATTATTAACTTATTAATTAATTATAGTACAAGGAAGCTGATACCCTTTGTCATTGGCTTTAAATTTTGAAATTTTTTTTAAAATTAAGAATACAGAAAACTAAAATCGAACTACATTCTTAAAAAAAAAAAAAAAGAAAAAGAAAAAGAAAGAAAAAAAGAAATTAGATGTCATGTAAGAAAAGTACCATTGTGAGGAAAGTTTGCTTGAAAAATATTTTAGAATCAATTTGGATTATTTAATGATTGATTTTCCTAAATATATACTTATATTCAAAATAGAAAAAGCATATGAAAAGGTTGCAAGGGGTGTTCAATTCTGAGTAAAACAGGGAAAATTGTTTACCTATAGCATTTGGAAATATTTTTTTTTTATGTTCTATATTTTGTGTGTGTAGGGAATGTAAAAAGTGGGAAAATTATACTTCTTTTTCGAAACTAACACTAAAACGTAGAATGTCTGAAATTTATTATAGTATTGCTAATTTATTTATGTATATTGTGAATACGTTTGAAAACATTTTATAACGGTAGATAAGGTTAGAATATTCTCGATGAAGTGTCAAATTCACATCTTCTGAGGTAGTTGAAAAAAAAAATATATAAATAAATATATGAAGAGGGAAATCGTTAGGTTATCTTTGTAGTATCGGTAGGAATATAAAATCGATAGATAATGGCGAAAATAACGGCATTGAAATATTGCCGAAAGGCTGATCTGCAAAATTTAGTAGAGGTATTAGGAGTTCAGATAGAAGAAAGTGACATAATCGCGACGATTATCCAAAAGATAGAGGGAGCGGACGATTATGATGCCGACTTTGCATTAACGCAAGTGGGATATATAGTGAAAGATAGGGAAGATCTACTTCTTTTAGAAAGAGAGAAAAAAGAAAAAGAAGAGAAAGAAAAAGAGAGAAATTTTCAATTAGAGCAACTAAAATTAACGCAAAATACAGGGAGGCGTAACTCGATTTCCAGTAACGGATTGGAAAGACCTAAATTAGCGCTAAAAACTATAATGCATCGTTTTGATCCAGAGCGTTCGGACATAACTCTATTTTTAAACTTGTTTGAACGACAGGCATTAAGGTCTGGGATAGAAAATGAGGATCTGGTCACGCATTTATTAGCTTTTTGCCCGTACAGATAGCTGAATTGATCTTGCGCGAACCGACAGACCGAGTTGACAACTTTCAGCAGGTGAAGTCAATCCTGTTAGCTCGTTTTAGATTGAGTGGCGAGGCTTATAGACAAAAATTAGATAAACATTTGCGAGACCAGAATAGCCCGTGGAAAGACCTCATTTTTGAACTAAATAGCTTTCTAGAAGGGTAGTTAAATGATCTTGAGGTTACTAATTTTAAAGAGTTAAAAGATTTGCTAATCACCGAACAGATTAAGAGGCGTGCTCCAGCAGAATTAAGGGAGCACTTTATAGATTCGTGGGCCAAATATAAAGATCCAGGAACACTAGCTAAGGATCTGGATGAATACGAAACTATAAAAGGGGCGTCAAAAAAATCGTGGAACAAAAAGCTAAAATTCGAAGAAAATTCGCGGGATGAGAAAATGGAAAATGAAGACGAAACGAGAGGGGGCATTCCGAAACCAGAACTAACTGGAGAGAACGAAATATAGAGAAAGAAAGGGAAAAAATCTTTGAGCGCAAAAAGGCTATTAGGTGTTTCATTTGCTCGAGCCCAAACCATTTGAAGGTTAATTGTCCCGAAAACAAAAGAAATGGAGAGCAAATTACCAGCGTTCATCATATTAGCGGAAGTACAAATTTTGAAGAAAGTTTTAAGCCTTATCTAAGCCGCGCGCTAATCAACGGAAGGGAATGCACAACATTAAGAGATAGTGGAAGTCAATATGATGTGATTTCGAGGAGATTTATTAAACCCAATCAATTAGACGGTGGCACCATTCGAGTTAGACAGCCGTTAATGAACAATACTCGTCGCTTACCGACCGCCGAAGTTGTTTTAAAAATTGAAGGACTCGGGAGACTAAAAACAAAAGCTATCGTGACGGACAGAAAGACGAATTTGTCTTACTATATTTTGAATAACAAAACTCAAAAATTAATTGATGATATTAAAAGGAAAAAAATGCAGATTTCAGATCATCAGGTCATTCAGGTCATCCATAACATAGCGAAAGTGAAACACGAAAACGGGCATCCATCCCGAAGGGAAGAGAATAAGATGAGAGAGGACTACTCAAAGCGTGAACCTGGGAGAAAGAAAGGAAATGGGAGGTACCCGGTCAAAAACGAGATATGAGAATTGGGAGGGAAGGAAGGATAATACTGTATCACCCACGAAAAAGGAAGATCAGGTTTTAGGATCGAATAAAAGAAAAAAGAAAGATGTCAAATGGGATCATGAGATGGGTTGCCCCATACGAGAAGTCAAACTGAAAAATGGGTTAGAAAAATCGCATCATGAGTGTGAGGATTTAACACAAGCAAATAGGGCGTGTCAAAGTATAGATAGATCGGATAATCAAAGGGATACGTCAGTGAAAATAACACTGAGAAGGAACAAAAGAGAATTTTGGTTTAGAAATAACGAGAACAAAAAGTATCTCAGGTCAGAAAATCTAGTAAAGGATTTGGACGGGAATAAAGAGCGCGAAAGTGTTACGAGACGGATTAGTCGGAGGACGGGCGACTCTAAAATGTCCCCGGCTTATTGTGTGGCGAGCGCCACAGGTAGACACGAAAAGTTGCAAAATTATCGTGTAAATAGACAAAAACCACAAGAAAAAACGCGGAGAAAATAAATAGGTTGACAAGCGAAGATTCACGTCCGAGACACTATCCTAAATATAGAAATAGGCCTTCACAGGACAGGCTCTAGCAGTTAGAAATTTAGCGCCGGATCAAGTGAGTCGAATTCGATTTAACTAAGTGTACATAAGTGAGTCGAATTCGATTTAATTAGGTGTACATATTAAATTTATCTTATTTTGTGTAAATGTCATAGTGTAAAATTTTAAATGTGTTTTGTCTTTTAAAAGTGAAATTTCATAATCAAAGGTACTCAGCATTAGTAAGTTAAATGTAAATTGTACGAAAAGTTTTTTGTGACAAAGGTGAGTAAGATATATAAAGGAGGGCCACTCTAATGTATGAGCTAACCTTTTCTTTGCAGATATTACGTCTTGCAGCCGAAATATCATTTAAAGGCGGGGGGTCTTGTGAAGAATCCAATGGGATTCACAAAAAAAGTCTCATATATTTTCAAATAGAACTCTAGATAGGAAGAGCAATGTATAAGCATACCAGCTCAAACTATTTCTAAGTCTCAAGGTTCTGCAGGAAATGATAAAAAGAATCAATCCATCTAAACCAATCTTAAAGGTTGACTGAAAAGGAGAATGGCGTGAAAAGAATAGGAGTTATGGAATTCCTTTTAAGTAGCAAGTTTGCCGATATTTTCCCAGGACAATTTAAAAATGCAACTAGATGCGAAATTTTCTCACGCTAGCAGCGAGGGTCTCTCTTGGCCTATGAGATTGAAGCTTGTTAGTGATGTCATTCAACCTAGACTCTGACTGGGCCATAGATAGCCTTTGTTTTAAAAAGGTGAATTTGAACGAACAGAGAAAAGAGGGAGATGCGTTTTTGAATCCCAAGGAGAGAGCTGCTCTCTGAGTTGGGAGTTGAGTTTTCGGATAGATCCGAAGGGATAGAAGAATCTGCCGTTTCGGGCTGGGTAAGATTTCTCCAGTGGAAACCGCGAGATATTGTGTAGTTGACAACGGACTGATATACACCAGAAAACAGAGGCAGCTGTTTCTTACCAGACTATCGTGACAAGATTTTGGATTTGTATCGAGAAAGAAGCTAATAGAATTTGAATGTTAATCTTATACACTGAACATTAAGTCTTTAATGAACATTGTCATCAGCTGAAAGTACCCAAAAATATAATGTAGTTGTAAATACAAGTAATTAATCAAGAAATATTCATTTATCTTATGCATTTAAATAAATTGTTTGATTTAATTATTACTTGGGCCTCGCTTGACTGAAGTTCCACGCTACCACTTCCACCTGTTAGTCGAAGGTTTTACAACGTCTCTAGCTAATATTCCCCAGAGGTTCTTTAGTGGATTTAGGTCAGGACTTACATCTGGTTAGTCCATAACGGTTACTTGAGTTTGTCTAAACCACTGCATTATAGAGTTGGACAAGTGACTGGAGTAGTTTTCTTGCTGACACGTTCATTTTTCCGCACTTAACAACTTTCCAAGTGAAATAACTGTACTTCAAGCGTTTTCTGGTAATTTTCGGAAGGTTGACGACCTCTCAAAAAAGCAATATCGGTTGTTCCATTTTAAGAAAATGCTCCCCACAACATGAGTGACCCCCCCCCCCCCTCCTGTTGTCTGCTGCAAAAAGTTCGCGGTTCCTTGAGAATATCGTGCCAGTAATATGCCCAACCATCGGGGACGTCTAAATTACATTTATTTTCACGTTGAAAAAACACTCAACCATTCATCTGTCCATTTCACGTGATCTCAGTCCCACTGAATTCGGGCATCTTTATGCAGTTTTGTAAACTTTGGCGAACGACACATTTTGCAATAATCAAGAGACATTTACTTGCCAACAGCCGTCTTTGGACCATGAATTGTGATACTGCATCGCTTACATATTTAGAAACTGACTGTAACTGGCCGTATATCGTTATGGCAAAGCCAATCCGATGGAACAGCACAAACAAATTTGATTATGAGAGCCAAAAATAATCGCAATTGGTCTATTGATGACTGGAGCAAAATGGTGTTTAGCGATGAATCAAAAATTTGTGTTGATGCAGGAGACGATAGAAGGAAATTCATTTTGATATCGCAAAATGAAAGGGAAGGGGAAAACTGTTACAATTTTCGTTATAAGTTCTCTCATTTAATAATGATTTTTAGATGCATGTGTTCTAAAAGGGCTGAAAGACTGTGTGTTGTGAACGGGAATGGTAATTCAGAGAAATATCTTTGAATTTTAGAAAATTTTCCTGATTCCTGGTTTAGACGATTATTCGGAGATAGTGTTTATGTATGACAATACTTCGGGCCATAGGTCTCAGAGACTGAAAATTCTTCTTTCTGAAAATAATGTCTCTCAAATGGAGTCGCCAGCATGTATTCCAGATATCAATATTATCGAAAATATAGGGTATATTTAAAGAAAAACATGGTATTTAAGCTACAGCCAAAATCAACACAGCAACTTAAAGACATCATGCGAAAAGCATGTCAGCCTTCAATCCAAATAAGTGCGAAGGTGTTTTAAGTCTACACCTGACCTAATTAATGCAATCATCCAGGAAAAGGGTGGAAATAAAAGCTATTATCTATGTATTTTGTCCAAAAGTTTTCTCAGTTAGGAATGGATTCCATATTTTTCTTTCTAGCAGTATTTAGAGAAATCAAATTAAATAAAATAATTGTGAAGGCAGTTTGTAAATATTTTTAGTATGTGTGTTGAATCTTTAATAGGAAACAAAGATTAATCAACTTAAAAACTTTATATAAAATTGCTCACATTTCATTGCGAGTGTGGAAATGTAGATGCTGATTCAATACTTTTTGCCAGGGATAGTATTGACATTTATTTATTCTAGAATATTAACATTTTTGGTAGTAAAAGTAATTGCCCTGGGCTTGGGGGCTTACCCTAACCATATGCCCCAAAGCGGGTTCCCAGGGTGAGTGATATCCAAAATGTTGTATTGAACAAATTATAGTTATGAACATATCGAAAAAAGTACTCCTCTGTAACAGTAAAATTCATTTTTCTATTTTATCAATAACACTAATAGTATTTATTAAACAAAATATTAAAATCATGCGTGATATTACATTGTTTATGATATAATTTTCCACATTTATAATATGCATATATGCTAACTACGTTTTCGTATATTAGTTACACTTAAAAAAATACTTACAGAGCAAATTAAAATGTCTTGAAATAAAAAGATGGTTGATGTTATACTGCATTCTAAATCATTTAAATTCCCTTAAGCTCAAACCTTTTTTAAAAAACTTATTTCATGGGCAACTCACAAGCAAACAACTCATGAACAGATATGCAAATTGACAAACCCGTTTCAAGACGTATTAAAATTTTGAAACTGAAATAGTATTGATATTGTTGAAACGCACTATAAGCAATAACCGTTCATAGAAAGTTATAATATTTTTTGTTGTTGTTATTTTTGTTTGACCCTATAAAAATGTAACACAGACTATTTTCTAGAAGGAATATTCTAACATCACTCCTAGTAATGCAGGGTGTCCCAAATTTATCCCTGTTCTTATAATACAATGCATTATAACAACATAAATGGGGATTTCATGCATAAAAATGATAAATATTATTAAATATTGTTTGTTTACTGTATTTGGAATAACTTTGTTTGATATGACAATAAAAACTAATACATCCGCGTTCGCAGAATTTTGTAGTTAGAATACCTCTTACAATTTCAAAGAAATTTCTGTGAATTCGATATTTCTATTTTTCTCCTATATCAGTGAAAGTTAAAACTATAAGAAAATTATGTTTGTTTGTTTTTTTCCATAAAAAAGGACAATGTCAATAAATTATTATGTTGAATGCAGTAATATTTCAGCATCAATATTAAGTAGTAAAATTATCACATTTTAGTATCCAATTACAAGATAAACTTAAATGTTTACTTTGTCGTCATTTTATTTGACGTATTTTATCTCGCTTGGTTCATCTTCAATTCCAAGAATTCACTACTATGTTTATTTGAAATCCCCTTTTCCAAATAATTAATTTGATTAACTGTCTGAAATGGTACCATTTGTATTAAATGCATTGTGACATAATCAGAATCGATATACTTTGTTGAAGTGCAGTAGAAGAACGTGCCAATGACAATTCATAGAAATGTTTATGTACATCTTAATTCGATTCTCGTCTAGACTAAGAAATTATATTTGAAGTCAATTTTATTTATATAAATATATTTTTGAGATTGTTTTACAAAAATTGTAAAATGTTGAATAACAAACAGCAAAAGAAATCTAAATGTTTGATTTTGCTCAACTGTATGCAGAATGATATCATCTGAAGAGCAAGATCTCATTGTACAGTTGAGTCTGCTTAATTAAATGTTTGTTGAAGTAATTACAGTTTAATTTTATATATTCTCGATGTACCAAAGAAAATTAGTTTGATTCCATACTACAAATCTGTGGTTAAGGTCACACTTATTTTAATATTATATATTTAAAGTAGATTCGGGTTTTACGAGTATTTAGAACTTTGTATAATCGTTGAATTTGTTTCATTTCTCGTTTTCAATTTCAGCAGGTTTTTTTTTTTTTTGTTTTTTTTTTTTGTTTTCTTTATGTGTGGTTTCGAAAACATTGATTTATATATTCTTTGAAGAATATGTGAAAAGGTCTGTTTATAACTGTGTCTCAAAAATTATACTTTACCCATTACAGACCCCCATAATTTTTTAGATAAATCGATATGTAACTAAAACAAAATCCTCCAGAACCGAAAATTTTACTTAAAGGTGGTATCGAGTAGAAAATTTTGAAACTATAAAATTAGAAGTCATCGTCCCGATCATTGTTCGCAAATATTAAAGAAATTTGAACTTAATAAGCAATAAAATAAGCAATACTATTTACCACCAAGATAGTATCTAGGACTTGAAAACTTAGAAAGGTATTAGTATCTATAATCTTGAATTTTTTCAGGTTTCTTTATGTTTGAAATTGACAGAAATCATGAAATACTCTCAATTGCAATGGGTTGTGTAATCTGGTGTAAGAAAGCGCAGGTGATAAACGTGCACATTCGTTATAATAACATACTGTTGTGAGACACGTTGTTAATTTCAATTATATTTCACTTTCGCTCGAGGCGGGTTAATGCCCCTGAAAAATATTTGTGGTTGCATTAAAAGCAAATACAAAAGGCGAGTGCAAAATTTCTAATCATTTTTTATAATATTTTTCTGCAATTTAAAATTCGTATTACAGTAAAATCTCATTACAATGAATCAGTGGGGAGAACTGATTAATTTCGCTATACTGAAAAATTCATTAAAGTGAATATTTTTATAATGAAATAGAATTTTCTTTAACAATCCAAATAATATTCGTTAAACTGGAAAATTCGTTATAGTGACATTCGTTGGAACGAGATTCTACTGTATTTCAAAAAATTTCAGACTGCTCGGGGACATATCAGGGTTCAGGCGTATCGGGTGTGTTTAGAAGGACAAAACTATGAAGGAGTTCGAAACAAAGAACAAATTTCCTGATCTATTGAGAGGCGATAGAAATTATTTTGTAAAATTATATATTCAAATTAATTTTTGAAAAAAAAATATTAAATATGAACTGCAATTTTTCCGCCAAGTAATTTTTGCGTTATACCTAAAACAGTACCCGCATTGCAGTCTGTTTTGCAGCTACAAAAATTGAATTTAAGGGTGTACTCAAATGCAAACTGCTTATTTTCTGACTCATTTTAAAATTCATTTATGCTCTCAAACGCATCCAATTGGCAGGCTCTCTTATTCAGAAACTATATAATGTGCCGTATTGGTAGTTTTTTTGCTAAAGGCAGAATATATTTCAAAAAAGGTTGTCCAAGTGGGCATTTTGAGCCGAATTTCCCGAAGCGATAATGCTGGAAACGAAAAAAATGGTCGTACGGGGAAAATAATTGTTTAGAAATCAAGTTTTAATTAACTGAACAAAAAAATAAAAACAGCAGGTCGCTTATAAATCTCTTCAAAAATCACGCCAGCAAATTTTATGTTTTTACTTTTAAAAATGACTCTGAAAATGTGTCAGAAAGTTTCGAGTTTTTGAGCGTGGGAAAATATTTTTTTGAATACCCGCCTTAACATTAAAAGTTAAATTTTGCATTTTCATAGTTCCTAAACTTCTCCACCGAATGACTTACCGCTTGGTATCCCAAGGTAAAATTTACCAAATAATGCTAATATGTAATCGGGTGTTCGTATTCAAAATTTTAAGTTTGGTACCATTTCAGTATGAAAGAGGTCCTTTAAGGTTTTTTTTTTTTTTTTTTTACATAAATAATAATGATAAAAAAAAACATAATTCTTGCGATAACTTCGCTGTTAAAGAATGCGTTGTGAATATATATATATGTGTGTGTGTGTGTGGTGATTTGGCAGGTTCTAGAGAGATTTGCGTATGACTGAATAAATAATCCGCAATTGAGATGCCGTCATAGCTAGAAAATAACACAGTCGAAGTTTATATGCAGTCGAAAATCATGGTGGAGTGATCGGCAATGGTCACTATTGAGAAGTTATGCAGTCGAAAGTGTTAGAGTGGCACGCAATGGTCACCATTGTTAATTTCTCCAAAGGAATAAGACGATATCTTTAAGCATATGAACAGTTGTTTATTGATAAATAGAACATATGAACAATTTACAGGTACTACAGTCGGCCAAAATGCCTTACGGCGAGCGATGCAGCACGCTGACATTTAAAAGATGTTGATTAAATAATACTCGGATTCTACGAAGTCAGAAGCACCAGATAGCTATTTCTTAACACCTGAAGACAGGCGAAAAAACTCCCCTCCGAGCTTGTGCAGCTAGGTTTTGTAAAGCAGACGCAAGGAAACAGGAAAGCACGCGAAAAGAACGAATTAGAGAAAGGCAGCCGCTCTCGGACGATTGTCTAGACCAGGAGTTCCCAAACTTTTAGACCGACGTACCACTGAATAGAATTTCATACTTCCGTGTACCACCAAGTTACGAACGCTGTGCTAATACAGAAAAAACTGTGTAAACGGAATATGTCTAAAAACGAAGTATTTGTCCAGGCTTTTGTGCTCCGTCTGAGCAGATTTTATAGTATTTAATTGCATGATTACATTATTAAATTGGTACTTAGATTGACTGCTTTATATTAACAGTCAAATAAAAGGTAGTATCATCATCGCATATTAATAATATGTACATTATCAAAATATAGTGTTTTGATCGAAAAAAAAAGTTACAATACTTAATGTCATATTGGCGTAAATTGATACATATACACTAGGGTGACTCTATTAATTCCGTTGTATTGCTAATGATAAGGGATGCTTGCTTTCCCAAAAATGCTTGCTTTACCAAACACATCTTTCTCATATCTGATTCAATCTTAGTTTTAGACGTAAATCAGATTCGATGTTTATGTTTATTCTTGTATTTGTTTTTTATATAAAGAAGTGACGAGAAAGAACTTAAAACAAAGATATGTTGTGCTAAAAACAAGCAGTAATTTTAGAGCTTTTACGGATATCAGAGGGTATTTTCTCACCAACCAGAATTCTGTTACCTTCATCTTTTTGAATGCAGATTCCAGCAATCCATCATTATTGCAGGGATGTAGAGGAGGGTATACGGTGGTATATGCCGTATACCTTCTGGATTTTTTAAGGGACCCGTATACCACCTGTTTCTCAGAAAAGCTATAACACATATTCTCTAGGGTATACCCTCTGCCTTGAGCGTATATACTCTGCCTTGAGCGTATACCCTCTGCCTAAAACGTATACTCTCTGATATTTTTACAACTACACCACTGCATTATTGATGTATTTTTTATTTCATTTCACGTACTAGTATCGGACTTTCGCGTACCAGTAAACAGAACTTCACGTACCAGTACTGGTACGTGTACCATAATTTGAAAACTCCTGGTCTAGGCCAATCAAGAGGGGGGGGGGGGGGCGCGGCTTAAAAGAAAATAATTTCAATTTAAGTTCATAAGCTTTTTAAAGGGAAAAGTCAAGCACGGGAATAGATGTTTCGTAGAAGGAAGTTTGGGAAAGAAAAAGAAAATGGCTTTTGAAACATTCGAACATAAAAATTAACTTCATTCAGAATATCATAGATACGGTAGCTTGTAAAGTTTATGAAGGAATCTAAAGCTTTAAATTAAGGTTTTGGAATAAGATATTATTGATATACGCATTTGATATTAAGGGGAATTTAAATAGGAATAAATGATAGATATTATTAAAGTAGGGAAATATTGAATATGCCGAAAGATACAATAATTTAAGGAATATCGCTAATAATTTTTTTTAAATAACATATATATATATATATTACATAGACTGTACAATTTCTTGTGCTTAATGATTGATACCATTGCTAATGCGATTTATTACTTTGAACATCTTTATTTCATCCCTTGCTCGAGTCTAGCAAATGTTTTACTCGGCAACACGAATAGACGAGAAATTTTAGTAACTCCTACTCAACATTGCCTGAGACTACATTAATTTTTCTCGATAAAAAAAATACGGTTTGTTATTCCGTATTTTAAAATTATTCTTCCTACTCATGTAAAAACTACAAAACAGAAAAAAATGCGAACATTTTAAGAGATACCATATTACTTCTGTTACAAGTTTTTTTAAAGTTTCCTTTCGTGTTAAATAGCTTGCAGTAATATATATCTTTCAAAAATAAATATCTTTATTGTCTTATATTGTGACAGTAATCTCTCTATGTGTTTTATGTTGTCATAACAGCTTGCTGTCATGCACTATTAAACTCTAACAGTAAAATGTGATGGTATTAAGTACATTTTTCTAGACAACTGAAATGCAGAGGAATTGATTACGTATATAGGTTATTTATTTACAGTAAAAAATTCTGAATTATCTCTTTTTCTTTTTCTTGACACTAGATGTAAGTGCAAAAAATATTTTCTATTGATTAATCTATATTAGGTAGCTTTCTTTACAAAAAAGCTACCTATTGCAGCCGTTCGGAGGAAAGCGATTTCAAAAAATTTTGGTATATTTTCATCGATCATGACCCCCAGACCCCGAAACCACCCTCCGTTCAAAATTGATATATATATATATATATATATATCTGACCTATGTCACACTGTAACTCCCGTAATTATGAACCGATTTCGATGTAATTCGGTGTGTACATAGTACATACCAATGTCTCGACCGAGTTCGTTGGCCAGCTTCATCCGCCGTTTTGTTTCAAAATGGCGGCCATTTAAAATTTTTAAAAAAATTTAAAACTTGAAATGTGGTACAAAAAATTAAAAATGGAAAAATATTTTTTTCTTATGTATTTGACCTTTATACAAAGATTCCGGAGCAGTTTTTGTTTCGTCTATATCTTAAAAAATGGCTGAGTTATAGCATTTTGAATTTCTAGCATGGCTGACATTTTGAAACGTCCTGAATTTTGTCACGCGATAAAAGGCGTATTTATGAACCGATTTGGATGTAATTCGGTGTGTACATAGTACATACCAATCTCTCGACCGAGTTCGTTGGCCAGCTTCATCCGCCATTTTGTTTCAAAATGGCGGCCATTTAAAAATTTTTTAAAAATTTTAAATTTGAAATGTGGTACCAAAAAATTGAAAATGGAAAAATATTTTTTTCTTATGTATTTGACCTTTATACAAAGATTTCGGAGCAGTTTTTGTTTCGTCTATATCTTAAAAAATGGCTGAGTTATAGCATTTTGAATTTCTAGCGTGGCTGACATTTTGAAACGTCCTGAACTTTGTCACGCGATAAAAGGCGTATTTATGAACCGATTTGGATGTAACTTCGTTTATATATAGTACATACCAATGTCTCGACCGGGTTCGATGGCCAGCTTCACCCGCCATCTTGTTTAAAAATGGCGGCCATTTAAATTTTTAAGAAAAATTTAAATTTGAAATGTGGTACCAAAAATTGAAAATTGAAAAAATATTTTCTTCTTATGTGTTTGACCTTGATAAAAAGATTCGGGAGCAGTTTTTGTTTCGTCTATATCTTAAGAAATGGCTGAGTTATAGCATTTTGAATTTCTAGCGTGGCTGACATTTTGAAACGTCCTGATTTTTCTCACGTAATAACAGGCGTATTTATGAACCGACTCGGATGTACCTTGGTGTGTACATAGTACATACAAATATCTCGACCGAGTTCGTTGGCCAGCTGCATCCGCCATCTTGTTTCAAAATGGCGGCCATTTAAAAAAATTAAAAAATAAAAAAATTTAAATGAGATACCAAAAAATTGGAAAATGAAAAAGATTTTTTTTTGTATGTGTTTGACCTTAATACAAAGATTCCGGAACAGTTTTTCTTTCGTCTATATCTTAAAAAATGGCTGAGTAATCGCATTTTAAATTTCTCTTGTGGCTGACATTTTAAAACGACCTGATTTTTGTCACGCGATAACAGGCGTATTTATGAACCTATTTGGATGTAACTTGGTCTGTACATAGTACATACCAATGTCTCGACCGAGTTCGTTGGCCAGCTTCATTCGCCATCTTGTTTCAAAAGGGTTGCCATTTAAAAAAAATTTAATTTAAAATTCAAAATGAGGTATTAAAAAAGTGGAAAATGAAAAAGATTTTTTTTATGTGTTTGGCCTTGATACAAAGATTCCGGAGCAGTTTTTGTTTCTGAAAATTTGTTCTTTTGTTGATATCTTAAAAATGGTTGATTTATAGCACTTTGAATTTCTAGCATGGCTAACATTTTGAAACGACCTTGTATTTGTCACGCGATAACACACGTATTCGCCTATTTCGATGTAAGAAGGCATGTGGATAGTATACATCAACACCTCGACCAAGTTCGCTGGCCAGATTCATCAGCCATCTTGTTTCAAAATGGCGGCCATTAAATTAAAATATATATATATATATATTTAAAGTGAGGTGCAAAAAAATTAGAAATTGAAAAAGGTTTCTTTCTTAAGTATTTAATCTTGATATAAGGATTCAGGAGCATTTTTTGTTTGTCTTTACCTTAAAAAATGGCTCAGATATAGCAGTTTCAATTTCTATTGTGGGTGACATTTTGAAAAATCTGATTTTTTGCATGCGACAACACTCCTATATATTAACCGATTCCGATGTGAGTGAGCATGTGCACAGCAATTACTAAGGTCTCGACCAAGTTCACTGCTTAGCCTCATCCAGCATGTTGTCTTAAAATGACAGGCACTTTAAGAAATTGCCGAATTTGGCAGCCAAATATAAGTTACTTTAAAGAAAAGCAGCTTGGATAAAGCTGACTAATTTCGCGAAATTCTCATTCATTATATTGATAAAAATTAGTATTGAATCTCCTATATTCGGTTTCCACTAAATTGAGCTTCGTGTGTTTGCATGATATAAGTTGGCTTTTTTTAAATAAGGATTATGAAAGCTACCTCTTCCTCCCGGCACTGGCCGGAAGGACTTTTTTTACTTTCTTCTATCTTTACACGAAGAAAGTATTGGATTCGTGAAAAATTTCGACCTCCGATTTTTGACGGATTTACACGTTATAGAATATCCGGAACACGGTTTGATGGTTTTTAGAAAAGGTCTGTCTGTGAGTCTGTGATTCTGTCTGTTTGTATGTGACAAAAATTTTGCGGGCGCTCTATCTCAAGAACTAATGCACGAAATTTCACAAAACTTCAGATTCACTTAGACCTTTTGATATAAATTGGCGCTGATTAGTTTTGTGGGTATATCGCCCAACAGGTGGCGCTGTTATGCTGCCTTTTTCTCGATTTCCGCAATAGCTATATCTCAAGAACTGATGCACGGATTTTCATCAGATTAAGTTAGTCCTTGATATGAATTGGTGCTGAGTACGTTTCAGTGTAAATTGCTCAAGAGGTGGTGCTGCTATGATGCATTTCCACAATTTCCGCAATATCTCGAGAACTAATACACGAATTTCCATCAAACTTCATATTTAGGTAAGCCTTGATAAATATTAGTGCTGATTATGTTTTGGTGTAAATCGGCCAACAGGTGGCGCTGCTATGCTACATTTTTCACGATTTCCGCAATTGCTCTCTATCTCAAGAACTAATGCACGGATCTTCATCTAACTTCAGATTCAGTTAGACATTGACACAAGTTATTGCTGATTAGGTTTTCGTGTCAATCGCCCAATAGGTAGCGCTGCTATGCTGCATTTTTTACGATTTCCGCAGTAACTCTATCTCAAAAACTAATAAACGGATTTTCATCAAACTTCAGATTCAGTTAGATGTTTATCTAAGTTATTGCTGATTAGGTTTCGGTGTAAATCACCCAATAGGTGTCGCTGCTATGCTGCATTTTGCATGAGTTACATGATTTTAGCGAAAGTCATATCTCAAGAACTAATGTACGGAATTCCATATCTTTAGAATTGTCATCATGGGCATAGATTGCCATTTAATTTTGGCTCTGTGCTATCGAATTTTGAAACATTAACATGTATGAGATGGTAGAAAGTTTTGGGATTGGCACATCCGACTAGTTAAAAAGGCAGAGGAGAAATATTTAAATAAATGTGCAGAATTCTATTAATTTAATCTAGCAATAAATTTATTAAAAATATCTTTTCATTAATTTTATAAATCAATTGTAAAAATTATAAAATATGAAGCGTTAACGAATGTTAACAATCTAACTTTGGTGCAGGATAAGAAAATAACTTATTCATAAACAAGTAATATAAAAATTTTGTTTTTAAAGTCAATTCCTACTTAGGCCATCAAAGAAAAATTTAATATAATCAAGCTAATATGAGTTTTTGTTGCATTAAAATATCTTAATTTGTTGATTTTCTATAAGCAAGTAGGTTTACAATGGAACTCTATGGGAATTTGGCGAAATATTACAGATATCGCCAAGTTGGCGTCACTTTTGGCGACTCATTTTGGCCGCCAAATTTGGCGATATATCGCCGCCCCCCCCCCCTATGGTAACCCTTATTGAAAATACTTTCATTGAAATTCAATAACCAATGGCGGGCATTTTGTTTCCCATGCAAAACTAAAATTAATTAATTAAAATTTAATTAATTAATTAATATTTGAAAAAACTTTATTAACATCAATTGTCATCCAGTACAAGTTAAAAAAAAAATTTATTTCAACCTGGTAGGATGAATAATGAGTATTTTATTAACGATTGAAAATTTGTACAAGATAAATATATAAATACATAAATAAATATAGGGAGAGTCTGAGCTAATAGTAGGAATTGAAAAAGTCCTTCCGGCCAGTGCCGGGAGGGAGAGGTAGCTTTCATATTCCTTATTTTTAAAAAGCTAGCTTATGTTATTCAAACACACGCAGCTCAATTTTGTGGAAATCGATTATAGAAGATTCAATACTAATTTTTATCAATACTAAAACCTTATGAATGAGAATTTTGCAAAAATAGCTTTATCCAAGTAGCTTTTATTTAAAGTAACTTATATTTGGTTGCCAAATTCGGCAATATCTTGAAGTGCCTGCCATTTTAAGACAACATGGTGGATGATGCTAACCAGTGAACTTGGTCGAGACCTTAGTAATTCCTGTGCAGATGCTCACTCACATCGGAATCGGGATATATACGAGTGCTGTCGCAGGCAAAAAAAATCAGATTTTTCAAAATGTCACCCACATAAAGAAATTCAAACTGCTATATCTGAGCCATTTTTTAAGATAAAGACAAAACAAAAAAAGCTTCGGAATCCTTATGGAGCGAATGAAGATGGCGGATGAAGCTGGCCAGCGAACTTGGTCGAGACATTGCTATATACTATCACAAACCTTCTTACATCCAAATAGGTTAATTAATAAGTGTGTTATAGCGTGACAAATATCAGATCGTTTCAAAATGTCAGCTATGCTAGAAATTCAAAGTGCTATAACTCAACCATTTTTTAAGATATAGATGAAACAAAAACTGCTCCGGAATCTTTGTATCGAGGTCAAAGAGATAAAAAAAATCTTTTTCATTTTCCAATTTTTTTGATACCTCATTTGAAATTAAAAAAATTTTTAATTTTTTTAAATGGCCGTCATTTTCAAACAAGATGGCGGATGAAGCTGGCAAACAAACTCGGTCGAAGCATTGGTATGTACTATGCATAAACAAAGTTACATCCAAATCGGTTCATAAATACGCCTTTTATCGCGTGACAAAATTCAGGACGTTTCAAAATGTCAGCCACGCTAGAAATTCAAAATGCTGCAACTCAGTCATTTTTTAAGATATAGACGAAACAAAAACTGTTCCGGAATCTTTGTATTAAGGTCTAACACATAAAAAAAAAATCTTTTTCATTTTCCGATTTTTTGGTACATTATTTTAAATAAAAATCTTTTTAAATTTTTTTAAACGGCCGCCATTTTGAAACAAGATGGCGGATGAAGCTGGCCAACGAACTCGGTCGAAACATTGGTATGTACTACGTACACACCAAGGTACATACATATCGGTTTATAAATACGCCTGTTCTCGCGTGACAAAAATCAGGACGTTTCAAAATGTCCTGAAAGACGCTAGAAATTCAAAGTGCTATAACTCAGAAATTTTTTAAGATATAAACAAAACAAAAACTGCTGCGGAATCTTTGTATAAATGTCAAACACATAAGAAAATAATATTTTTCCATTTTCAATTTTTTGGCACCACATTTCAAATTTTAAATTAAAAAAAAAATTTAAATTGCCGCCATCTTGAAACAAGATGGCGGATGAAGCTGGCCAACAAACTCGGTTAAGACATCGGTATGTACTTTGGGTATGTACTATATCGGTATTGTCGGTACTTATCGGTATGTACTATATACACACCAAGTTACATCCAAATCGGTTCATAAATACGCCTGTTATCACATGACAAAAATCAGATCGTTTCAAAATGTCAGCCACAATAGAAATTCAAAATGCTATAACTCAGCCATTTTTTTAGATATAGACGAAACAAAAACTGTTCCGGAATCTTCGTATTAAGGTCAAACACAAAAGAAAAAAGTCTTTTTCATTTTCCAATTTTTTGGTACCTTATTTTAAATTTTAAATTTTTTAAATGGCCGCCATTTTGAAAAAAGATGACGGATGAAGCTGGCCAGTGAACTCGGTCGAGACATTGGTATGTACTATGTACACACCAAGGTACATCGAATATCGGTTCATAAATACGCCTGTTATCGCGTGACAAAAATCAGGACGTTTCAAAATGTCAGCTACGCTAGAAATTCAAAGTGCTATAACTCAGCCATTTTTTAAGATATAGACGAAACAAAAACTGTTCCGGAATCTTTGTATTAAGGTCTAACACATAAAAAAAAATCTTTTTCATTTTCCGATTTTTTGGTACATTATTTTAAATAAAAATCTTTTTGAATTTTTTTAAATGGCCGCCATTTTGAAACAAGATGGCGGATGAAGCTGGCCAACGAACTCGGTCGAAACATTGGTATGTACTACGTACACACCAAGGTACATACATATCGGTTTATAAATACGCCTGTTCTCGCGTGACAAAAATCAGGACGTTTCAAAATGTCCTGAAAGACGCTAGAAATTCAAAGTGCTATAACTCAGCCATTTTTTAAGATATAGACAAAACAAAAACTGCTCCGGAATCTTTGTATAAATGTCAAACACATAAGAAAATAATATTTTTCCATTTTCAATTTTTTGGCACCACATTTCAAATTTTAAATTAAAAAAAAAATTTAAATGGCCGCCATCTTGAAACAAGATGGCGGATGAAGCTGGCCAACAAACTCGGTTAAGACATCGGTATGTACTATATACACACCAAGTTACATCCAAATCGGTTCATAAATACGCCTGTTATCACATGACAAAAATCAGATCGTTTCAAAATGTCAGCCACAATAGAAATTCAAAATGCTATAACTCAGCCATTTTTTTAGATATAGACGAAACAAAAACTGTTCCGGAATCTTCGTATTAAGGTCAAACACAAAAGAAAAAAGTCTTTTTCATTTTCCAATTTTTTGGTACCTTATTTTAAATTTTAAATTTTTAAAATTTTTTAAATGGCCGCCATTTTGAAAAAAGATGACGGATGAAGCTGGCCAGTGAACTCGGTCGAGACATTGGTATGTACTATGTACACACCAAGGTACATCGAATATCGGTTCATAAATACGCCTGTTATCGCGTGACAAAAATCAGGACGTTTCAAAATGTCAGCTACGCTAGAAATTCAAAGTGCTATAACTCAGCCATTTTTTAAGATATAGACGAAACAAAACCTGCTCCGGAATCTTTGTATCAAGTTCAAACACATAAGAGAAAATTATTTTTCCATTTTCAAATATTTGGTACCACATTTCAAATTTTAAATTTTTTAAAAATTTTTAAATGGCCGCTATTTTGAAACAAAATGGCGGTTGGAGCTGGCCAACGAATTCGGTCGAGACATTAGTATGTACTTATGTACTATGTACACACCAAGTTACATCCAAATCGGTTCATAAATACGAGAGTTACAGTGTGACAAAGATCAGATATATATATTAGGGTGGGCCGAAAAAAACTTTTTTTTGATTTTCGATGATGGGTAGTGCGGAAAAGTGGCCACTAGTGACACCAAGTTCACACAAAAAATTTGAGATTTTTAGGACAATTCCTATATTTGCCGCCTTTGGCTTGAAGTTTTGCTAAAATGCCGATTTTTGAACTTTTTTAGCAAAAATTTTAAAAATGTTAAATTAAACTTATTTTAATCGTATTTACTTGAAAAGGCATATTTAATGTTCCAAATGTATAAATATGCTCTGATAATGTATTATTTAATTGCTATGTGTATTTTAAATTAGACGATTTTTATAGCCTTTTCGTGTTTAAGTGAGCAAAAGTTGCATGTATTGTTTGAATGTTTCAATAGTTTCTCTCCTTTGTCTTGTTTATGTCCCTTGGTCTTCCTTATTTTTTTCGATGTTTTAACCCCTTGAGGGACAAGGGAAAATGACTGTAAATATTGAATTCTCACTGGAATAATCGAAAAAATTTATTTTTAATTAAGGAAAAGCAAGATTGTACCAATTTTCCTCCAAAGTTAAAAATGTAAAATTCAGTAAAACTTTTCTGGTGAGAATCTTGTTTAAATTAGGTGGGATATATTTTATCCCACCACCCCTCAAGGAGTTAAGGGTCATATATTTGAGTGACGAACAGCAGAATCGCCCAGAAACAGATCTGGAAGGAGAGAAGGGGTGAGGCGAGAACTTAAGCGAACGCAGTGACTCATCGCGATGTTGGGGGAGTGAAGGAGGAAATACAAGACAGGAGAAAGTGCGATAAGGGATGTTTATTTTTCAGTGCTCGGTTTCCCTGTGACATTTGTTCAGTGTAAAAGTAAAACCTTTTTCTCGTGCAATACATTGCTTTTTGGATCATTTAACATGACTTTACTGTGTTTTGTGCGTTTTATTACGACGAGTTTAGAAATGGCTAGTGCGAAAGTTCATGATCATGTAAAGACATGTGATAGCGTGAAAAGTAGCCATTTTGGAGCACCATGCAAATTGAAATACTTGCAATTGCCAACTATTGCTGACATCATGCGCCACTACTATTGGTTGCGAAACGATATAGAAGAAAATCGAGATATTTATCTTCAACCAGTGGATGATATTATTAAAATGGCAGGTGAAAAAGTTTCCGAAATCTGGATAAAATCTTCCATACCAGTGGTTTCCCAATGAACAATTAATGGAAAGATTAAAAACTATTACAATGAGCGTAGATCATTGGAAAAATCTTGTAATCATACGGGCGTTAAAGGCAAGGCGATCTGCGAAGATTTCGTACGAAATGCGGAAAACTCTCTCTTTGACATTGCAGCTTGTAAGTGTAGAGGCTTGAACAATTGTAGCTGCGACATCAGACGTAAAGTTCCACATCGGGAGGTGAACTTCTTGAAGGATCAAAGAACTATTCGAAAAATGTTTATCGGAAATATTGATTTAAAAACAAGCAAAACTCTTGCAAAGAAAATATCGCGGAAAAATGAAGAGGGATACAATTTCAACGATTAATAGTGGTTCTGCGACAAAGTCTTCAACGAATGGAGTTAGATCCAGATGGAAGACAGTTATATTGTTGGAAGATTCAAGTAGTGGGAGCTTTCAAGCAAGCAGTTCGAATGAATCTGAATTTGAACCAGGCCCTTCAAAGCCAAACACTCCTAAACGCATATTCCTGTCTCAGGGAAACGGAACACTGAAAATAATAAGCATCCCTTATCGCACTTTCTCCTCTCTTGTATTTCCTCCTTCACTCCCCCAACATCGCGATGAGTCACTGCGTTCGCTTAAGTTCTCGCCTCACCCCCTTCTCTCCTTCCAGATCTGTTTCTGAGTGATTCTGCTGTCCGTCACCCAAATATATGACCCTTAAAGCATCGAAAAAAATAAGGAAGACCAAAGGACATAAACAAGACAAAAGAGAGAAACCGTTGTAAGATTCAAACAATACATGCAACTTTTGCTCACTAAAACGCGAAAAGGATATAAAAATCGTCTAATTTAAAATACACATAGCAATTAAATAATACATTATCAGAGCTTATTTATACATTTGGAACATAAAATATGCCTTTTCAAGTAAATACGATTAAAATAACTTTCATTTAACATTTTTAAAATTTTTGCTAAAAAAGTTCAAAAATCAGCCTTTTAGCAAAACTTCAAGCCAAAAGCGGCAAATATAGGAATTGTCCTAAAAATCTCAAAATTTTTGTGTGAACTTGGTGCCACTAGTGGCCACTTTTCCGCACTACCCATCATCAAAAATAAAAAAAAAGTTTTTTTCGGCCCACCCTAATATATATATATATATATATATATATATATATATATATCAACTTTTGAACGGAGGGTGGTTTCGGGGTCTGGGGGTCATGATCGATGAAAATATACCAAATTTTTTTGAAATCGCTTTCTTCCGAACGGCTGCAATAGGTAGCTTTTTGTAATGAAAGCTACCATAATAAGCATCTAATTAAAATAATCTAAAGTAAATAATAAAAAAATTACTGCATAAATTTAATTGAAGAATTTATTCATAAAATATTTAAAATTAGTAATTTGTAATAGTTAATAAAGCACCTATCATTAACATTTGTACATTGAGTGAAAATCGATGTTTAAACAATACTCTTGATTTATATCTGTTTGATCCATGAATTTAATTATTCTTAATTACATTTTATTTATGAGAAGACATTAGCATCAGCATTAGATATATAAATATGGAAATATTTTGTAATTAATCAAAATGACTAATTTTAATTCACAAATAAAGGTATTAAAATTTTGTATAAACTATATACTACTTCATTTTTAATGACACTACATCTCATACTCTCGTATTCATAATTATTTGCCCTTGTTAAACTCAATAAGCTAACATTATTTGTTTCAGTTCTAATTCTATCTAAGTTAGAATTAAAGCAGTATTTGTAAATTTTAAAGTATATTCCAACTATATAACATTACTTTCAAAAATATTTAATTTTATGAAGAAACATTAAAATTTTTGTCGCAAAATCAAAATTATTGAAATTGGCATAAAAATAAACAGTTTAATTAGAAGAACTGTCTGTTTACTATATTAACTGACACCCCACCCCCTCTTACACATAGAGAATTTAATGGTTTGTAGTTACTATTCTGAAAAAAAAAAAGAACTGCCGACTGCTAATTATGAAAATTATAGTTACAAGGAAAATACAAAAACTGATTTGTTAAGAAAATATTATTCAGAAAAAACTTAAGATGCAGCGCTATAAATGTATTGTAATCATTATATACCAGTTAATTAGTTATTAGTATTTTTATTTATTTTTTAACATGTCAATAAATATAAAGACAAAATGGGTAAAATCGGATATGACATTATTAGTTGCGTCTTGAAGTCAGAATTTCCAATAGAATTTAATTAAACTATGTGTAAATGCTCTGAAGTTATCCTTGTACAATAATATTACAAATATATGATTAATTTATCACATTTCTTTATTAATAAATTCTTTTCTAGAATAAGTCAAATTATTTGATCTTACCTTAGAGTAGTGATAAGACCGCATAGATATATAAATTTTGTAAAAAAGGAAAATGTTTAGAGTTTCTTCTGTAACACAAAAATTTTATTTTAGAACTTTAATCAACTTAACTAATAAGACTAACGATTTAAGATGCAAACGTAAGATCAGTGTTCTCGTTGTCGCTCGCCATTGCGCCAAACCGCGACAAAATGTTTCATTTGGCAAGTAAACTAACAATCAGACTCGCCAAATTTCGAGTGCTCAATTTCTGGTCTGTTTATGTGTGTATGTGCCAATACACTCGAAATTTATCCGCGTTTCTGAACGATTGGTGTAGCTTTACATGTTCAATCGCACCGTGCCATTTACATTGCTCTGTTTATAGAGACACAGACTCAATATCAATTCAGTTTAGTAACAGCCAAAGACACACAAAGGATTATGCGATATGTTTTTGTCAGTTAATCACTGTCTATGCGCCGGCGCTGCTCTGGTAAAAACATAAACAAAATTACTGGCAACAAGTGCCAAATATTGAAACGTTTTGCTGGAATGTGGTGTTGAAATTAACTATACTATTTATTAGTTGTACGCAAAGTATCAGTGGCCGGTCAATTTTTTCTATCGGTCGAAATCTGATAGCAATTTTTACTGTATGTTTTCACAACGGTAGCTGTTTTTAACTTTTATTCAGACTGCTAAAAGAATGTCTGAAACATTTACACATTTAGGAGGCATTTAGAATGTATTTATTTTTAGAAGTTTCTGTAGCCGATTTTTGAATTTCTACTTTTGGAGTAATTAGAAAAAATTAGGTTATTTTAGAACATATTCAAAAAATGGATACAATAAGGGGTTAAAAGATAGAGTTTTCAGTGTTTCAAGCCGAATCTATTTTGCTAAGATTTATTTTCATTTGGCTACTGTTTTTTATTTCTTATTCGCCAAATCGCTAATGTTGGTCAAAAGCCAGCGAAAACACTGCGTAAGATGAGTTAATATCTCATTGGTAAGAAAAGAAAAAATTAGAGAAGTTAACATTTTATTGGCTTTAGGAAATTTTCAATCATTGTTTGCCTGGCTCTTTTTTCGAGCATAGTTTGCCGGATTTTTACTTTCTTCTATCTTCAAAAGAAAAAAAGTATTGTAATGGAAATATTTTTCGACTTCCATTTTTCGACGGATTTACACGTTTTAGGGGTCAGAGATCCCAAAAACATGTTTATAGAAAATGTCTGTCTGCCCGTTTGTCCGTCTGTCCGTGTGTCTGTCGCCATTGTACCATCAAAAAGTGTATGAAGTTATGCATAGAATTGAATCAAATTTTTATTTTAAGTTTTTGGATATGACAAGTAGGTCCTCCCTGAATTTGGAAAACATTCGCCGGTAGGGGGCGCTGTAACAGCGATTTTTGTGTGATTTTGAATATTGTACCATCCAAAAGTGTATGAAGTTAAGCATAGAATTGAACCAAATTTTTATTTTAAGTTTTAGGCTATGGCAAGCAGATCCTCCCTGAATTTGGAAAAGATTCGCCTGTAAGGGGCGCTGTAATAGCGATTTTTGTGCGATTTTGAATATTATTCAATCCAAAAGTGTATGAAGTTATGCATAGAATTCAACCAAATTTTTATTTTAAGTTTTTGGATATGGCAAGTAGGTCCTCTCTGAATTTGGAAAACATTCGCCGGTAGGGGGCGGTGTAACAGCGACTTTTGTGCGATTTTGAATATTGTACCATCCAAAAGTGTATGAAGTTATGCATAGAATAGAACCAAATTTTTATTTTAAGTTTTTTGCTATGGCAAGCAGATCCTCCCTGAATTTGGAAAAATTTCGCCGGTAGAGGGCGCTGTAATAACGATTTTTGTGCGATTTTGAATATTGTACTATCCAAAAGTGTATGAAGTTATGCATAGAATTGAACCAAATTTTTATTTTAAGTTTTTGGCTATGTCAAGCAAGTCCTCCCTGGATTTTGAAAAAATTCGCTGCTAGGGGGCGCTGTAATAGCGATTTTTGTGCCATTTTGAAAATTGTACCATCGAAATTGTATGAAGTTATGCATAGAATTGAACCAAATTTTTATTTTAAGTTCTTGGCTATGGCAAGCAGGTCCTTCCTTAACTTGGAAAAATTTCGCCGGTAGGGGGCGTTGTAATAGCTATTTTTGTGCCATTTTGAATATTGTACCATCGAAAAGTGAATGGAGTTATGAAGAGAATTGAGCCAAATTTTTTGTGTTTGTTTTTGGTCATGGCACGAAGGTCCTCCCTGAATTTGGAAAAATTCCGCCGGAAGAGGGCGCTTTAATTGCGATGTCTGTACCATTTTCATTATTGTACCATCGAAAAGTGTATGAAGTTATGTATATAATTGAACCAATTTTTTTGTGTACGTTTCATGCTATGGCAAACAAGTCCTCCCTGAATTTGAAAAAAATCTGCCGGAAGAAGGGCGCTGTAATAGCGATGTTTGTGCCATTTGCTTCATTGTACAATCGAAAAGTGTATAATATTATGCATACAATTGAACCAAATTTTTTGTGCATTTTTTGGCTTTGGCCAACAGGTTCTCCATGAATTTGGAAATATCGCGCGGTAAAGGGGCTCTGTGATAGCGATTTTTGTATACTTTTCTTGATTTTTTTTTGTAATTCTGTTGTCCATCGGCGGCTTGTGCAAAGGCGGGAACTCGATTCCTGCTAAACCAGCTATTCGCAAACATCTGATAACAACAGAATAAGGAAAAACTATTAATTTTAACAAATATCATTATATAGATTAGGTCGTTTTTAGTTCGTTTAATTGACTGAAGCAGAAATTTAAGATGAAAATCAAAGTTGGTATAGTATTGAACTAATAATATTGAAGTATTAACATGTGTAACTAGTTTTTGAAATATTAAGATGCATAAGATAGAAGAAAGTTTTAGGATTGGCACATCCAACTAGTTTCATTTTACGTTGTGGTTTATTATTATTATTTTTTTTTAAGTTCACCTTATTTAGGATACCCGGTCTTAATCCAAAAGAATGAGGATCGGAAAGCAAGTCGTAAAAATGCTCCTATGAATGCTAGCAATAGCTTCACTGTGTAAAATAAACCGTTATTAAATATACAACGCGCAGTAATACAAGTAGTTTTGGTAACTTTAAATGTATCCATATATGCATCTTAAAACCGCCCAATATTTAAACAAAAAAAAATATATATAAAATAAACTTACCAATACAGAAACAATTCACATGCCGATACTGAGATGCTATAATGGTTATTTCTTTTTTTTTTAGAGATAAGTGTCTAGGAACTATCTACTATAGGATTGTTCAAATCGTACCGAAAATGTGATAACCGGCTTCACCCGACTATACGGTCTAACCTTTCGTTACCACATTAACCAGTGTTGAATCCAGGGGCATGGTATGGGGGTACATTCCCCCCGGAACAGTGAAATGTACCCCCGGAAGGCTTGAGATTTTATGCTTTTTAATGGACAAATGTGCAATTTCTACTCTAGTGCTCTAAAATATTCCTCCCAGGGACATAGAAATCCCTTTCGGAGAAAAATGCCTGAATTCAACACCGTTATTTACGTATACTAAAAATTATGTTGTAAAGAACAATTCTTAATGTTTCAACTTTGAAATTTAATCAAAACAATCTTTGCGTTATTTGAGAATTTGGCTACGCATATAAAAACATACAAGGATTTACCACACAAAGAAGAAGAACAAAAATAAATTGTTGACAGAAAATTTATTTAATATATGCTTTCTTCAGTGAATAAGAATTAAACGAAAATAGGTTGTTGTTTACTTATTTTAAGAGCTTCCTTAAAATGTTATTCTGAAATATGTAAGTAAAATACGTTGAAAGGAGAGATTTAAATAAAGAAGGCACATCGAATAAACAAAACTAAACTGAATGTTTCTTTCATTAAATAGAAATATATATATGTGGGCTTAAAATGTAAACTAACAAGAAAGTACAAATATTTTCAAGAATGCTTCTTTAGAAGTACTAAAATAATATTCTGAGAAACAATAAACTTGATATCTTTCAAAGAAGAATTTCAATAATTAAAAGATAAATTTTTATTTAACTTTTAAGCTTATTCTTTGTACTGATATATACGTAAGTGTGTTGAAAATGTCAACGTAATAAATGTTCAGCAATAAATTATTTTTTACTATCCTTAAACAAGTAAATGAAATAAAAATCTTCAGAATTTAAAAGCCACCAGAAGGCGCTTAACAATCTTTCGTATTTACAATTTTCATAATCTAGAGTTCATTAAAAAACTTAAATAGCTGTAAACAACGTTTGTTGCTTTGTTTCTTAAGTAAAGTTGAAACCGAAATTCTAAACGTAAAAATCCTAAAACAATGTAGTTCAGCGTAAATGCAATAAAGTCTACATAATGCTTAGTTACTAAACTGAGCTCTTTGAATCAGCAACAAATCACGCAAATGAAAATATTATTTGCATATTGGCGGAAGCTTTTGATATTGAAAAAACACTAAATCCTCTTAAAGCAGTGCCTTTTTTTATTCACAAAATTTAATATCCCTGCCCTATTGTTTCACGAAGACGCAGACTTCATAAGATTTTCTTCCTATGTGCGTTTCCACTTGCGCTCGTGTTTAATTTTATATTTAATTTTATTAACTTTGAACGAGATTACTGAGGATAACAGAAAGTAGTATTTGAGCTTAATGCAAGAAATGTATATATATTTTTAATTAGTTTGTTAATCTTTTCTTTAGAAGGGAAAAAATGGCAACTTTTCTCACAAGAGATATAATCTGTGTGGTATTTGAATGCATAGACATACAGGAGTTCCTCGACTTACGTAAATAATGCGTTCCGTAATGTTTTACTTAAGTCGAATTTGTAAGTTTCTTAGGTAAAATTTTGTAAGAAACTGCAATATTTATTATATATACATATAATATTATTTACACCGTATTATTTTATAAATAAAGCATCATATGCGACAGTATTTTCTCGTATATAAACTATAAAAGTATGAAAAAATGTAAAAACACTTACAGAACACTTTTCAAATATTTTGTGGAATACGGGATTTATAAATCTAACATTGATGAATTGATTTATAACAATTTTGAATTTACATCAAACGACTATAAATATAAGAAACTATTAAAGAGGACTAATTTAACCTATTCTCCATTAATTTCTGATGGCAAGACAAATGAATAGCGCTCACAAAATAAAATAATCCTTGATAAGAACAAACTGTTTATTATAAATTAGAGGACTACTATGAATAACTAGCTATAAAGATTAAGTTGTGTGTTATAGATTTGATTGTATATATACCAATAAAAATATAATTCTATCTAATATATAAATTATATTACGGTTGTGGTTTATATCTAGATATTTATTTATAAAATAAATATCAAAAGTATGCAACTACGTATCAAACGCGCTAGTATGTTCACAAATGTAATTTTCGAGATTTGTTACGTAACTGCGAATTTACGTAAGTCGCGTAATACGTAAGTCGGGGGATGCCTGTATATTATATTTAGTGCAAAGCGCAACCACAAAATCAAAAGCTCCAATCACATTTTTATTTTGAGTAAAAATTGTTCTTTATAGCTCGATCTGTTTTTATGGCTCTAGATGATTCCGTCTTTTTGACGTAATAAAAGGTTATGTTTTTTTGAAATATGTGGATTTTATTTTTAAATGTCATTTTCCTTTTCTTTTGGGGCGATCCATAAATGATGTCACACTTTTTTAAATATTTTTACCCCCCTCCTCCCCTTTGTCACAAAATGTCACACTTCACCATACCCCCTCCCTCCCCCCTTGTCACATGTCATGCTATATTACGGAAACATATACTTGCCGTTCAGAAACAAAGCACTATGTAATAGATCATATTTCAAATTTATTTTTAAACTTTATGTGTTTTAATGACATTAGTGAGCATAACAATAAAAATGATTCATGTACTTATTTTGTATGCAATAAGGTTAAGATTTACAGCAAAAAACATAATTAATATACAGTAGTAATAAAATATTAATGTATGAAAATACAGCTCATAAAATTCGGAATAAATTAGAACGCGCTTATGATACAAAGCGTGCAGTGAATCAAATTTTAATTCGGAAGAGATTGGCAACGATTAAGAAAGATCGTACAGTTTCTATGAGAAATCACATTGATGAAATAAATAAATTAATTTCGGATCTTAAGCTGTCTGGGGCAGAAGTTAATGAAACGGATACTATTGTTTATATTTTGATGTCATTGCCTCAGGAATTTGAAAATGTTAAGATTGCTTTAGAAAACCAACCGAATTCTGTTTTGACATCAGATTTCGTGACACAAAGATTATTAGATACTGAAGCACTTCTTTTGGATTCAAAGAAAGAAAAAGTATATACTAAGGCTGCTCATGATAATACTGCATTTGTGTCGACTCGCAAAGAATTCTTTTGCAAAATTTGCAACTCTAAAGGGCATACAGCGAAATATTGTAGAAAGAAAATTACTTGCCATTCTTGTGGAAAATTCGGACACTAAAACGTAACTGTAAAGCTGTTAAAAATTCAAATGAAGAAAAATTTACCTCTTCAGCTGTTTCTTTCGTTGCTGGAAGCATTAAAAGGAATGAATTTATAGTAGATTCCGGAGCAACTTCCCATATGTGTTCTAATGAGAATTATTTCGCAACCTTAGTACCTTCTTCAGGAACTATTAAATGCGCATCAAAAACAACGAATCTAGAAATCAAAGGTATTGGAAATATTAATGGAAAACTTTCAAATGGAATGGAAATTACTTTAAAGGATGTCCTTTATGTTCCAGACTTAAACGGGCAACTCATTTCCGTTAGGAAAATTGAAAGTGCAAATTATACAGTTATTTTCAAGAATCAAAAAGTATTTATCGAAAAAAGGAGAAACCGTTTTTACTTCGGTGAACGTGATTTGAATGGACAATACGTAAGTGACTTTGTCCCTGTTTACGAAACCGTTCTTACTTCAAAGAAAAATCATTGTGATATCTGGCATCGCGATTTGGTCATCCGAGTGACAAAGTATTGAAAGATATGAAGCTTCCGGTACCTGATTCTTTTTGTGATATTTGTGCTCGGGCAAAACAGAGTGCAACACCAATGGGAAGAGGACCAAGAAAAAGAGAAACCAAGCCAATGACTTTGATTCATAGTGACATTTGTGGACCTATTTTTCCGACAACCTTTTCTGGCGAGTGCTATTTTATGACTCTTATCGATGATTTTTCTCGTTTTACTGAAGTACGTTTACTGAAACATAAAAGTGAAGTCTCAGAAGAATTAAAAATGTTCTTAAAATCCAACCCTACAGTGAAGAAAATTAGATGTGATAACGGGAAGGAATATTTTTCTAATGATTTAGTGGATTTTACTAGTGATCTTGGTATAGTGATCGATCCCGCTCCTCCATACACGCAATCTTTGAATGGAGTACCTGAACGCTGCAATAGGTCGCTTCTGAATATAGGACGTGCTTTGATTGCTGAATCAAATTTACCAAAGACTTTTTGGGGTCAAGCTATCCTTTCAGCAGCTTACTTGAAAAACCGAATGCCAAGCAGCACTATTGAGAACAAAACTCCGTACTTCCTGAAATATGGAGAAGAAGCCGATTTCAAGCACATACGTGTTTTTGGATGCAGTGCTTACATTTTAATTCCTTCCGTTCATCGAAAGAAGCTTGACGATAGGTCTAAACAAATGATCTTCATTGGTTATTCTTCAATGGGATATAGATTACTAGATCCTGAAACGAAACGCATAACTGTATCAAGAAATGTGAAATTCGACGAAGAGAAAAAGGAAAATGTTAAGTCGAAACAATACATTCTAGAAAATTCAGAACCAGTCGATAATGAAATTGATCCAGATGTTCTAGAAAATACGAGTGATGAATTAGATGATCCTGAAGAGAAAGAAGACAAAACAAGAAAATCTGAAAGATTTAAAAAGCAACCGGTACGGTATCCAGATCCTGAAGTTTACGAAGCATTACTTTGCCAACAAGAAACATTAACGTTTGATGATATCAAATCCCTCCCTAGTGATGAACAACACTTGTGGAAAAAAGCTATGGACGCGGAGATTGAAAGTATGAAAATCAACGATGTCTGGGATCTTGAAAAATTACCACCTGACAAACGACCTATTTCCTGCAAATGGGTATTTACCATCAAAAGAGATGGTCGACATAAGGCGAGACTCGTAGCTCGTGGATTTATGCAAAAAGAAGGGCTAGACTAAAGTGAAACCTTTTCCCCTGTAATAAGTATGCCAGCTTTACGTTTGGTTCTTATTTTGATTTTAAATGAAGTCTTATATGCATTTGTGTTAGATGTTAAAACAGCGTTCCTGAATGGTAAGTTAAATGAACTTGTTTTTATGGATCAGCCGCAAGGCTATGATGATAAAAGTGGGCGAAAGTGTAAACTTAAAAGAAGTTTATATGGTCTAAAACAAGCCCCACGACAATGGTTTGAAAGGTTTCATGAATTTATTTCAAAGTTAAATTTTAAATCTTGTGATAATGAACCTTGTATTTTTATTCGGTATAATAATGATCATAAAATAATTATTGCTTTGTATGTAGATGATATGTTAATTGTTAACAGGTTGTTTAACAGGTTCAGATGTAAATGAAACTAATGTAGTTATTTCCCTATTACATAACGAGTTTCACATGTCAAAATCGGAAAGTGTTTCAGAATTTCTAGGTATTCAAATGAAATTCAATTCTGATAGTTTAATAATGGATCAAGAGTCTTACATAATTACATTGTTAAGTAAGTTTAATATGCTAGATTGTAAATCCAGTGACATTCCTATTTCTCCTAAGTCCACCCCATCTGATTTCAAAAATGGTAAACCTTTTAATGGCCCATATCGTGAACTTTTAGGTTGTTTATTATATTTAGCCTATATTTCTCGACCTGATATTTTGTATACTATTAACTGTTTAAGTCAATTGCAAGAAAATCCTACTGAAATTGCATGGAAAGCACTTAAGAAAATCTTAAGATATTTAAAAGAAACATTGTCTTTAAAACTTGTGTATAAAAAGCAAAATTCTGATCCTAAATTATCCATGTATGTTGATGCTGATTGGCGGGGGGGGGGGGGGGGGGGGCTAACACAAATGACCGCAAATCAGTAACAGGTTATATTTTAATGTTTTGTAACATGCCTGTTCTGCGCTGTTGTAATAAACAAAAATCAGTTGCTTTATCATCAACTGAAGCTGAAGTTATTGCTTTAACTAAAAGTTTGCAAGACTTGTTATGGTTTAAAAATATTGCTAGTGAAATTGTTAATATTAAGGATTTAGTAATTTTTGAGGATAATCAATCATGTATAAAATGTATCAGTAATGAGAGTAATTATGGTAGAATGAAACACATTGATATCAAATTGAAATTTGTTCGCAATATTATAAAAGAAAATAACATCAAAATTGAATATGTTCCTACGAATATGCAAAAATTACTACGAATATGCGAATATGCTGATTTATTTACAAAGGCATTACCTAAAGTTAAATTTTATGAACTATTATTTCTTTGTTGTTTGTACAAGTAATGTTTAAATTGTGTCATATTATTATTAATGATTGATTTCAAGAAATTTCTTTGTTTTCTGATGTAATGCTAGATTATGGACGGGTGTTGAAAATAATCATGGCATTACATTAAATTCTTATTAATTTCTTTTTGTACAACTATGTTTATTGTGATTGGTTGTTTAATGTAGCTTTCTTTCACGGCCGCCAATTCTCCGCCATGGGCCTTGCAAAATCTATAAATACCTGTAAATTTTCTGTTTCCTTTCAGTATGTTTGTGTAATTGTTCTTGTTAATATCAAATATACTCAATTCAATCCATGCCTTTATGTCTGCCTTTTTATTTATTTCAACAAATATACAGTAGTAATGAAATATTAATGTGAAAGAGCAATATTAAACAGTAATATTTTAGAATTTGAAATGGAATTTAATATATTTGGTTTTTAAATCTTATATTTACTTTATGAGCACAAAATACTTTAAAACAGATTGATTTTGAAGAAGACGCCTCGATATTAGTTTTACTTAAATGGAATTGCCATCACATTTCATTTGTCACATCGATATGAACAATTATAAAATTATATATTAAATCATAAAATAGAAATTACTCTTCCTCCCATGGAGAAGATATATGCTCGTTCATAGAGTTCACAGGCATTTTAACATCACTCTCATCCTCGGGGATAGTAAGCCCTCTAATGTCAATGCAATGACAGAGCCCTCTAATGTGTGATGTCACACAATTTTTTACTTTCTCCCACCCCCCTTGTCACAAACTGTCACAATTTCACGAACCCCCCTCCTCCCCTCCAAGCGTAACATCATTTCTGGATGGCCCCTTTTTTCCTTTTTTATCTGAAATTTGGTAATTTCCATTTAGCATTTGTTTGCATTTAATTTTTGAAACAACTAAACAAATAAATCGATATTTTTTTTGAGTTCCTAGAATGTATAATATACGGACTTTGCATAAGGGGAAAATCAGATGAAATTTACATATTTTTTAATTTTTAAAGAAACTTGTAAAAATTGTTCATTTTTTCTAATTCGATGAGAACTACTAACTATTAATCTTAATTTACGAATAAAATTATTTTTATTAATGGATAAAATCGCTGGTAGAGTTTCTTTTCTCGTCTAAAATCGTGGACAAAAGTTATTTAATATTTTGATTTGAATAAGAATTGCAAAATTAATTATGGGAAATATTATTGTTCCTTTGCATATTTCGCAACTTGTAGCCTTATAATAAAGGGAAAGAAACGTCTCTTCAATTCATAACGCGTTTTTTACTGACACTTTCCAACAAAGTTGAAAAGCGTTTATGCATTCGGTTTGTCTGTCCGTCTGTCTACGCTCTAACTCTCGTAAATATTTGGATTTTCACATAATTGAAATATGTTAATGATACTTACCATGGCATGTTCGGTGTTTCATATGAAGTGCGTGGCATTAATAGTTCGTTTACATCGGCACTCAAAAAAATTCCAGTACATTATTGTATATGGAGAAAAATCGTTTGCAGAGTATTTTAATGACATTGAAACTAATATAAATCACTGCATTTCACTATAAGATGATTATGATAGAATAGGACATCCATAGCATTTGCCGTTTATTTACAGGGACACACAAAATAAATCGGTTACAGTACTGTCTTTGAGTGATAACTGATGGAAATGCGTTTCCGATTTCGGTATGCGCTTTTAAATTTAACTAATGTTTTGCATGTTACTTTTGTATATAAATTCTATACGTCGTATACAGGGCTACACAAAAGAAGTAAATTGCCATTCACCTTATTAGCGGAAATTGCTCAAGGGCATTTACAAATGAGATATGTATTTCTCAACTGAAATAAATTTTTGCATGCATGTAGTTAATAGATACCCATCTATATATCATGTACATGGCTCTCAAAGAATTCGGATAATTTTCCGATTTAAGATGAGAACAGCTGAAATTGGCTTTTCAAATGTGTTAGGCTTTTCATATGATTGAATTAGACATAATATTTTAACTTATCAAACCGTGAAGTTTTGTTACATTATTCTGAATGTGTTGGAAAGTGCTTCATAACCTATGCTTGATGCATGATTTTTTTACGTGTTTATTTTTAATTTGCATTACCCAAAACACAGATGACTAAAATTAGATACCAAGTGACAACAATTTTACCCACGGAATTGTACAAAAAGATAAACGCGATTTTCAAGCCACCCGCAGCTAGATGGTTAAATATTAGTTCAGCTCCTCTCATTCTTTCTTGTACATAATTTGTAGATTTGAACCTTTTACTGCAGTTCCGAATGAATATTTATTTCTCTGTACTTATTCATCAATAACTTTGATAATAAGGCAGACTAAATATTGTTATGTTGATAAATAATGTATATGTTACCGTTAAAGTGTAAAATTCAGTTATTTCATAAAATACCTAGTTATTTCATGAAATAACTAGCCAAGTCCGTTAAAGTGTATAAAATCATTGGATTCTATGGTTTAACTAGTTATTTTATAGAATAACGATTGCCTAACCGTTAAAGTTTAAAATAATCATTTTGACATTAAAATAAATCCGTTGTTTTGTAAATTAACTGATGATATAGTCACTCGAAAACTACATTCGAATTATTAATATATTAATTGATAAGTAATATTATTTTTATATTAGTTAAACAGATAATACAACATAACAGAATGCAGTGTGGCAATAGTTATATTTAATTTTTTATAAATTTAATTACATAATTATTAGGTATTTTGCCCAATTGCCAAAAAAAATTACACTTTTTAAAACATATTACAAGGATTTTATCCAAAACGCAAAATATAAATAATGTTTGCAAGAGAAACAACAACAACAACAATAATAATAATTTTAAATATTATTAAAAATGACATGCTGGCAGAAATAACTGTTATTTAATAGCAACACTTCATAAACATTTTTAAAATTAATCATGCAAGAGCGTTTTAATTTAAAATTTATGGAATACCGTCATTTTATTTTCCATTATTAATAAGAACAAGGATCGCTGTGATGACGTTTAGAATTGCATTGAAGATTATTTTTGATAAAGGCACACTTTTTATTATCACACAGTGCTTACTTCTGCAATCGAATTTAACTTTTTTTTTTTTTTTCACGAGTAAGTATAGCACTATTTTTCTTTGTTTCACGCTTTTTTAACAAAAATTCCCGACCGCTCTTGCATTAAGTTTTTGTTATTTGTCGATTGATCATTCATACCTGTAGAGCTCATTGTTTTAATAAAAGATTGCAAAAGTCTTTGAGAGTAATCCCAAATAAAAAACGCTGACATAAATACACCTCTTAAAATTTTATGCAAGTTCAATACACATATCGACAAAACATGCACTTCGAAAAACATTTAGCAACGAGGAAGAGGTCTAAGAAATTCAGCACAAACTCTGACTGCGAAACAGCCATAACTGAATCAAAACTGACAAAAACCAGCTACAATCGGTTCAAACGGCTTTCGTGTGCCGTCTTTAGTACTTTAACGGTTAGACAATCGTTATTCTATAAAATAACTAGTTAAATCGTAAAATTCAGCAATTTTATACACTTTAACGGACCTGGTTAGATATTTCATAAAATAACTAGGTATTTTATGAAATAACGGATTATACGCTTTAACGGTAACATATACAAGTTATTTTATGTTGCCTTCGATAAATAAATTAGCTTTATATAAAAGAATATTTTCCATTTTGTAAAAATCTACTCCAGGGATGGCGAACCATGACATACGTACGCAAAGTAGCACGTAACGACAATTTCCCTATCATGCTAAAAAATAAAGTTACTAGCGGACTCAATTTTTATTTGTATATCACTAAAATGACAAAAATCGAACCATGTGTAAATCATTCTCTGTCAAATATACAACTGAGAAAATCTCATGACTACATTATTAATACATTTTTAATGCACCTTGGATTATTCTAAGTTAGATGTTGCATTAATGCTATCTTAAAAATGACTAAGATAAAAATTCATAAATTGCCTTTCCATATACGTACTATTGTTGCATGTTCTATTTAAATGAATATTTCCTAATCAAAATTTCACTAACTTAGGCTGATTACGTCATGCAGCAAACTCGCAATCTGATTCCTGTTTTCAATTAATGTAGAAAAGCGGTAGATTCTATTAACTAGTGTTTTGTATAATCACAATAGTTATTTTTTTTTTATTTATTTTTTTTTTTTTACAAAAGTTTGACATGTAACTAATATTATTTTTTAATCGATATATTTTATGAAAAGCGCCGCATTGGATTTATTTGTCAAAAAGAAAATGAAAATTAACTTTATTCATCAAGCATACATATAAATCTACAACATCCAAATTTTAATAACTGATAAAATTTAGTTATGTTTTTGCGCAAAGAAATTAAAGGAATTACAATTGATAGAAGATTACAGGTTCTCTTCTTTATTCCATCTATTATATATTTCGGTGAATATTGTTTTCCCGAGGAAAGAGAAATTGTTTTTTCAAATGAAGTTTATAGGAATACATTGTATTTTGTAAAGATATTTTGTATTTTTTTTTTTTCAGCAAACATCATGCAGCAACAATAAATAGAAATATTTTAATCATATTTTTAGGACAAACCTTGGCGTATTAACTGTTAAAAACGAGACTGCAGTTTATTAATTTATTTAACATGTACACTTATTGATTGATATTATCCACTTTTTGGTAATTGATAAAACTAACGTTAATTTATTTTTCATTTTTAAAAAAAATTACAGATGATAGGACTAAAAAATTCTCCTAGTATAGCTCTTTCTATCAAGTTTTATGAATTTTTATGAAATTCTATTTGATGATGAATGAAGAATCGTGCTTGGTAAATAAAATTGCAGTTAATATACATTAGATCTGCTCTTTTTACGAGCGTTCGTAATTATATAAATACGTAGCACCTATAGTCGTCGTTCAGTCCGTCTGTCTGTCTGTCCGTCTGTCTGTCCGCATATAACAGAGCAAAAACTACCCAACCGAATGGTCTGAGATTTTAAATATATGATTGTTGCAAAATTTTGTCGAGTCCTTTCAAATTTTATGAAAATCGGATGTATAGTTTAATTACAGGGACAGTCAAAAGTTTTCTTTACATTACGGCCAATGGGAAAAATTATTGCAAGTGCATTTTAATGATGTTAAAGCCTTCCGAATGGTCTGAAATTTTAAATACATATTTTTTGCAATATTTTGTCGTGCCATTTCAATTTTTATGAAAATCCGATGTATAGTTTAATTACAGGGACAGTCAAAAGTTTTTCTTTACATTACGGCCAATGAAAAAAATTATTGCAAATGAATTTTAATGATGTTGCAGCCTTCCGAATAGTCTGAAATTTTAAATACATAATTTTTTCAATATTTTATCGAGCCATTTCAAATTTTATGAAAATCGGATGTATAGTTTAATTACAGGGGCTTTCAAAAGTTTTTCTTTACATTACGGCCAATGGGGAAAATATTGCAAGCATTTTAATGATGTTGCAGCCTTCCGAATGGTCTGAAATTTTAAATACATAATTGTTGCAATATTTTGTCCAGCCATTTCAAATTTTATGAAAGTCGGATGTATAGTTTAATTACAGGGACAGTCAAAAGTTTTCCGTTACATTACGGCCAATGGGAAAAAATTATTGCAAGTGCATTTTAATGATGTTAAAGCCTTCCGAATGGTCTGAAATTTTAAATATATAATTGTTGAAAATTTTTGTCGAGCCATTTCAAATTGTATGAAAATTGGATCTATAGTTTAATTACAGGGGCAGTCAAAAGTGTTCCGCTACATTACGGGGAATAGGAAAAGAATTATTGCAAGTGCATTTTAATGATGTTACAGACTATGCACTTATGAAGTTCAAAAAATATACATTCAGTACAATATGGGGTTCAAAAAATAATTATAAAACTAGTTATAGTACGAACGCACCTCATTTGTCACGTTTGACGAGCAATTTCCAACTTGTTAACAATTTACTTTCAATTTCTTATCATTTATGTTTCATGGGAAATAGCTGTGTATTATTTAAACTGAATGCTTTTTGTAGTTTTTACAATTATTTTATTATTTAAAAATAATATTTTCATGAGTTCAGTACACAATCTTTTTCTTGACTGGTAAATTCTTAGCACTATAGATACCTTTTCTTTTCTGCTAATGTTTTAATTGACGGTTCAATTTATAGGTGTTTGGGTAAGAATAAAAATATAATATGAAATAATTGGCCAAGTGCAATTTTTACTCGCGCATAAAGGCTTTCCATGAAAAAAAGACCGTATACAAAGTTTAAACTTTGTATTGTGCCAAACCCACGTCAAAAGGAGGTCGCAAAATTTCAACGCCGCCTTGGTCAGTGCTACTGTTTTCTAGATAGTTTTTTTTAAACTAATATTTCGGCTAATTATCAACAAATTTTTTCGAAAATCATTATCAACAATCTTTGGATGATTACGCATTGATAGATACCCCAAGCGCCCTCAACTCGCGAGGTTCTCAAAAACTATGTGACCTAGGATAATCGCTATAGTTTTCCTTCAAGGTTTAAATAAACTCCTACCACCTCTAATTTTTTCATAATTTTAGCTTCAGTAGATTCAGAAAAAGAGTAGGGAGAACATATTTACCCCGTACATTTTCGACGCTATCTCTGAAAATATAATATCTAAAATTAAAATAAATACAATACCTAAAATTAAAATAAATACATTTTTGAGTTCGGTGTTATGAGACCTTTCGAACGATACACTCAGACGATACATAAAAAAAATTATTTTTTCAAGTAACTTAATTAGCCGCAAATATTTCCTAAAAATATTTGTGAATGAGTAATCTATATTTATATGGGTCAACTGATTCTTTATAACTCTGGCAAGTTTGAACTTGCCACGTTCCATAGTTTTCGAGAAAAACGGCTCTGACAGAGAGACATACGAGTAATCTTCTAATGGTTATTTTTAAGTACCAAACCCTAAGAAATATCTCTTTTTTATTTATTTTTCAAATGTAGTACTCCAATAAAAATAATAAAGATACTTTTTTGAATAAGTATCAGTAAAACTTTCAATATTATGTTGATTTTTGAAATCAGTATCACTAAACGTACAATATTGCATTACCTTGTGTAATCAGCTCATCAAATTCAGGAAATTTCTGTGCTTTAGCATTATTATTATTTTATTTCGTCCATTACTTCTTTTGAAAAAGATAGAAATATTAAGAGCAGAGTCACTACTATGACATTCCATAAAGGATACACTACTAAAAGAAAATGTAAGCAGCTATACACTTCTCAAATAGTTGTAGTAGTAAAATGGATATTGAGAAAGCTAAATCTTTCGTTTGAGTAATAGGATGGGCATATTACGATGGCGATACTTTTCGCTTACTTTAGCTCTTAAGAAGCTTTCTGTCCGCAATATTGATTGGAGAAAGATATTTGAAAGCTGTTAAAGAATAATATTTGCAGATATAAAAGAAGACATTGCTACTAAATGTAGCCCTAATATAATATAAAAAGAAATTCGATAATATTATTGGGGATTTATTTTCCGATTGTAATATATTATTAGTTTGATCGTATGATAAACTGTGACATTTTACTCCAATTTTAGTGCAAATAATGAAAAACCATCGTTTTGAGTAAAATAAAATGCTTTTGAAATAAAACGATAGTTATTTTTAAAATTTTATATAATTGGATACGGCTACCTTGATCAATTCTTTTTACCTTATATTCTTATCCATATCTTCATTTTTTTAATATATCAAGATTTTTAAATTGCGAAATATTTTCCAGATTTTGGTCAACAATTCAGATAATTTGATCAAATTATCAAAAAAAAAAAAAAAATCAGCATTTTTTTTTAAATTCCTCAATTGAAAAATTCATTCAGATTTCATTAACTTTGCAAGAAAAAAACATTAATTTTTAGTGCATAAACTTTTAGATCTGTGTTGAAAATAATTATTAGAAGGAAAATGATGGATAATTTTATTTTTATTTTTTAGTTCTTCAACAACCAAAATGAGTTTAATAATAAACATATATGTTTTGTAAGCATTGCCGTCCAATAAGCACAAACTGAAAAAAGTTTCCTAATGCTATGGTAAAATTTTAATAATTGCCAGTATTATTATTAAAAATATTCCGTTTAATTCTAGTGAGATACACACATATTTTAATTCCCTGTACATACAATCCACACATATTAATCTATGCAAGCAATTGTGTAGGATTCAGTCTATTCTAACAGTCTTGGGAATTCTGAAAAAATATTTTAAGAAGTGCTTATTAAACTTTCAAAATACGCCATGATTTCAGAATACGGAATTTAATTAAAAAAACTGGATAACAAGCTGACATGAATCAATTACGTGTACGTTTATCTTATAAAATCTCATATGAAAGAATATATCGTACAAATTTAATATAGGATAAAGTGCCCATATTTCGTCCCCTCAGTCACTTTTAGTCCCTAAATGTTGTAATTTTCACTGAAAACCTACAAAATTTGGATTTTGCATAGACGAACTACCCACGCACATAAAAACATAGGCAAATATCGTGCAAAAAATGTTTAACAATGCGAAAAATTGTTTTTTCAAAAGTATCTAAAAAATGAAAAAAAAAAAAAAATGGCCTCAGTTTCGTCTCTCCCAAAACTGCAATACGCAGAATCTTAATTTATAACTAAATCAAAATTTATTTCTAAATGAGTAAGTAATTTAATTTCCTTAAAGCACAAAGAAATGTACTAATTATCAGTGGAAGAATAACATAACGAAACATTAGCCATCCAAACATGAAGAAAAAAATTGAAAAAATTGTCATGAAAAAGCATTCCTAATTTTGTTCCCTGGACGAAAATAAGAACTGCAAAGGGGACGAAACTGGAATCACGCTACTTCCCAATATGGCGGAGCTTCAGTTCTCGTAAGATGAACTGGGCGTCCTAAAACTCACTGTATACTACAGTCAGCATCTTATCTACGTAAAATACATGCAATTAGTAAGAAATAAATACTTACATTACAGTAAATAACGTTCTATAAACGACGTAATAAAAACTCGGGTCTTCTAAAAATAGGAAATTCGGCGTCTTTAATTTATGTATACGTATTGGCAAACATAACTTTTAATACTGACCCCTTTTGCCTTCCATCCCCTGTGGCTTGCGTCATAAGTGGCGCCACTTTCGCAGAAGTGGAGAAGTTAAGGGGGACGAAATTAGGAGAGAGGACGAAATATGGGCACTTTACCCTATTTTATTTTTTTCCACTATCATACTAAAATAAGTATATGTATTTTTAAAATGACTACTATTTATAAAGTTTACCTAAAGTTTAAACATAGAGAAAATATGCATTTTATCAACTATAGTAAATTATAAAAAAATAAAATAAAATAAAATAATTGTCTTCTTATAATTATTGTATAGTAGTTAAAGTTTCGGATATTTATCGAACAAAAACATAACGAAATGATAAAATTTTTATAATTGTCGTTATTACTTGTAGTAACCTTTCTTTCGAATTGTTTAATTATATATAATTAGTTGTACGAAAACTTTATTTGCCTGTACTTCAAATTCACACATATTAAATCTATGGGTACAATTATGTAGACTCAGACGTACAACTTCAACAATCTTAGCGATAAAAACAGTCTATGGATCCAGAACAAGGCTCCTTTGAATCACTTATTGAGTCTTTGATAACAAATGCATCATGATAGTACCGGAGTAAGGTGTTTCATAAGAACGTTACGCAACAGGTTGATATCTGTCAAGTTAAAATCTTATGCAAAAACAGCATTCTTTTGAAAATTAATTTTATTTTGTACAACTTCAGGGTAAATAACTTTTCGACTTATTATTTCACTTCATCATATGTAATAAATGTATTTTATTAACTTTGATAAAATTTACTCACTGAATCTTTAGGTATTATTCATTAACCCAAAACAGGGAATGATTTTACTGCGGATAAAAAATGATTTATCTTTCATCTGTGGATTAAGCTTTTAAGGATATCCTTATCATAGTAAAATTTGAATATATGCCGGTGTTTAGCATTTTTCGCTTCGAAAATCTTATTATAGTGAAAAATCCCTCTTCTTTTAAACAACTTCAAAGAATTTTAAAATATTAGGGAAGGTGGCGATATTTGACCCATGTATTACTGAAATTCTCTTAATTTGTGTCTGAAATGCAATAGGGACTCAGTTTCTTTCATATAAATAACCTATATTTTGTAGTTTATCTTTTTACAGCACCATAGTTCGGAAAAAGCTATAAATATATTTTTTTAATCATTTCAATGAATTTTGAAAATTTCTGAAAGGATTTTTTTTTTTAAAACCATTTCAGATAATTCTGTAAACTGGATAAAAGCTCTCCAATTCGGGAAGTTTGAAATGTATTATCACCCGGCATTTTCTTTAATGAAATGTAGCTTACTTTTGTACGGAATTCATTTATTTTTTTAAAAAATAAATTTTTGGTTGAAAACATGCTTATTTAACCTAACCAATGGATAAAGCTAATGTTTCTAGTTATGTTAATGTATGACTTTAATAATTTGTAAATCAAGGAAGATATTCAAAACCAGGGAAGCAAAATTTCCTTTTTAAAGCTACTCCTTGATTGGATATGGTAGCTTAAGGTGATCACCAGAAGACACAAACGCATTAGGTCTGACATGTGTACATTAAACGTACAATATACAGAATAAAAATATTGTAACTGTAATCTGAATAATTTGTTTCAAACTGTACAACACTTTTGTTTGAATTTATATTTCATATAATTAATTAATTGCAATTTTTGCATTCAGTTGCAGTCTATTTTATTATAGTTTATATTTTAACATTTTTTATATAAATTACGCTGTTAATTGCTTAAATAAGTTTATCATTACTTTTTTGTTAAATAAAAAAAATCTATCCATTAAAAACTTTAAATATGATCACTTACACTGAAAAAAGGGAGGTTTGTCCCGGTTCAAACATATCACAAATGCATTCCACATTTGCCATTTTGGAAAAAAAAAAAAAAAAAAAAAACTATATCAAGTTATAATTAACTGTCTTATCTTTTAAATAATTCAGTAAAGTACTCTTTAAATAAAAAGTATTTTATTATCTTTATTTACATCTATCGTAGGTAGTCCCGATTAGCAAATGGAAAATTTTCTTTTTAACCATTTGGAAAAATGGTTATTGTCCTCGTCAGGATAGGAAATCAAAAGCATATCTGAAGCGTTTTATTGGTTTAATCTGCATTTTATTCGTTTTCTGATTGGTCTATACAGTAATCTGTATTTCGCTTTACTTTCAACAGAGATAGATACTTCTGTTGCCACTATGACAAAAAAGTTATAAAAAATACAAAAAAAAAAATAATAATAACTCAGAAACAAATTGAGATACAGTTTTCAAACAAATTGCATTTAAAAGTAAATTTTTTTTCTCTATACAACGGTGTAAAAAGTAATATTGTGGAATGTTCTGAAGTTTAAGAAATAAATTTCAGTTAAAATTGGTCGTCAGATTTCTTGGAAATCTGGAATTATTTTGATTATGTTACACTATTTAAAGCATATTCAATTTGATATACATCACTGAGATGCACTATAATATGCCTACTTTAGAAAATGGTGTACATAGCATTTATATGTCCTTTTTAGTGACACACAAAAGAATTCGGTTACAGTACTGCCTATGAGAAATAATTGCATTAAGTAAGTTTTCAATTGTGGTATGCATTCTAAAATTTAGCAAATTTTTTAAAAATATTTTGTGTGTATAAATTCTGTAGATCATATACAGGACTACTCAAAAGATATAGAGTACATTTCCGCTTATTGGCCGAAATTGTGGAAAGACGAATTTACATCTGTGTTATACATTTCCTACTTGAACTGAATTTTTGCGTACTATGTAGTGTATATATATATAAATCTATAGTTCATATACTAGGCTGCATAAAAGAATTTGGTTATTTTTCAGACTATAGATGGTAATTGCGGAAATTAGGTTTTCAAATGTGATATCCACTATCCAAATTGTTTACTTAGACATCATCTTTCACTTAATTAAAGGAAGTTTGTTAAAATATCCTTATAACATTATAAATGCGAAAGTGTGTCCGAAAGTTTGAATGAAGTCAACGTCAAAGCGGATGAAATAATGCCGTTTGCACCTTTACATATAGATAGATTAAAAACCAGAAAGGAACATAGGCTGTGCTTCATTTATTTGATTCAAATATTTTTCTTACTAATTAAAAATATCATTATTTTTCATACAGAATCAATTGACAATTTTTCTGTAAAATTTAACCATCATTCTTTTTTCGTAGCCAAAAACTAAAAACTCGGAATAATAATTTCTCCTCAGTAATTAATTTTCAAAAATAAAGCGGAAATTTTCAAGTATATTTCTAATAATACAAGGTGCATGAATTTTGAATAAGTGCGAAAAGGGCTCGAATGTGACATCATATATGGAAAATAAAACGGATATGCTTTGATGAGAAATAAAATGGGATTGAGTTATGGTATCAATTATTATTATTTAAAGAATATTATTACCAATTCTTGATGGTTTATCGTCTGCGAACGGTTAACATAAAGAATTTAATTTTGAATTTAAAATTAAAATAAGTAAAAAAAAAAAAAGAAACTTTAAAAAGAAAATGGATGGTACAGTCGTGGAAAAAAAGTAAACACCCCCTACTAACTTCTCAACAAATTATCGTAGACGAAAGTTACTGGTACCGAACGATTAGAAATAAAATCTACTTTTAAATGACGTATATAAAATTTGCTTAGGAGGCCATCTACTTATTAAAACGAATCAAAACTTCATTTTTTTCAATGGCAATGCCCAATTTTAACGAGATATTTCAAATCTTTGATTCAAACTATGCCTAGACACCAAATTTCAAGTAATTTGAATGATAAGTTTTTGAATTATAAACATTCAAAATTTATTGCTTCTAATGTTAAATTACATTTTCATATTTTTATTTATAACTTCTGAAATTATGATCCTAATGTTTTAATTTTTTGTGTAACAATAATACTAATATACCCAAACATAAATATGTTGAATTTGCAATTTTTATAATTTTCTGATATGAATTATGAAGTTAATATTAAAAAAAATTATGAATTGCAACCTACAATTTATTTGATAGATTCAGATTTATTAAGTCCTGCTTTATGGAAATCCAAATTTTCACATTTTTCTTCCAAGTAGTTTTCAAATTATGCTTAAAAAACGGCAAAATGATGGTTTAAGGGGCCGTCTATGATAGAAGTGACTAAATATTTTGAAATTTCTTAAACTATCCTGTAATCTGACAGGCTTAATTCACTGCTTAAGGTGCCTTGATCAAGAAGGGAGCTCTCTCGGTTAACAATCGAGTACCGAACTTCAATTTGGATACAGCCCTTAAAATACGCTCGTTTTAAAATAATTAATTTTACGGAAACTTATGACACGAATTGCACAAAAATTTGTTTTGAGACTAATTGAAGGGTGTAGAGTTCATTTATGCTGTCAGAATTGTGTACTGCTATTGAAAAAAACAAAGTTATGGTTCGTTTTAATATGTAGATGGCCCCCTAAGCAAATTTTATATACATCATTTAAAAGTAGGCTTTATTTCCAATCGTTCGGTACCAGTAACTTTCTTCTACGATAATTTGTTGAGGAGTTAGTAGGGGGTGTTTACTTTTTTTTCCCCACGACTGTACATGTCAAAAATATGCACCGCAAAATTATCCATGTCGTAAATGAGGCCATGATTAGCGAAAAGTAATTTTTTTATTTACTATTCTTAAAAAGTAAAAAAATTAACTCGACTGCCTGAAAAAAAAAAAAAAAAAAAAAAAAAAAAAAAAAAAAAACGATTTTTGACGAGTGTTAATTCTTAAGGCCGTTCAATTCAGAAAATATGAACAAAAATTACTTTATTTTCTAAAAGAAAATCGGATAGTCGGTCATAAAATCTAAAGATTTAATTATGATTGTATCAAAGTAATATAATTTTCCGTCTGCCAATATCGAAATTAAGGATCGGGAGCTCGAAATATATTGGAGACACGTTTGTAAATAGTGGTTTGGCAACTGGACTTTAATACCACATTTCTTTTAGCTTTAAAATAGTAAAGATATGTTGTCACTTTTAAAAATATTTATTTTGTAATAGATTTTTGTAAAGTATTATAGAACGTAGTGTATACATATACAAATTTTTACAAACGATACAATACAGTTTTGTAGTAGAGTTTTCCCAGCATTGTTTTTCGTTTTACGAAGAGAGATTCATCGATTTTCACTATTTTAATTGGCCCTTCATTGGTTGCAGTTTTATTTTCGCGATTGTTTATATTATCTGGCACAAAATTTCACTTTTTTGACTGAGTTATGTGAAGGCCGCTATAAATGACAAGTACCGTAATGTTTTCTATAAAATGTGATAAGGAGTAGGTTAATTATATATGTTCTAATTTATCATGAGTGAAATTTTTCATTTAAATAATGCATTTAACTTTGTTTTAATGCTACGGGAACGCGTCACGGGTAACAGATAGTTGTGAATATGTTGGAAAGTGTTTCTTAATCTATACTTGATGCGTTGCTTTTATTTCATATTTTTTAATATTAAAAAAAAAGGCATGTGGTTGATATCTTCCGTGTGGTCAAACTTTCCAAGGATCTCACTCCATTAGCAGTTTCCTAATTAAAAAAAATAATAATAATAAGGAATTTTCCAAACTGAATTCGTTATATTTTTAAATTGATAAAATTGAAGGGATAATTGATATCTAGTAAAAAGAAAGCCTTATCACTATAAGACCTTATCACCTAGATTTAGAAAGTAATAAAGTATATCCATTTTGTTTGTTTTGTCAATCGTATGCTGCACTCAAGCTTTATATGGCGGATTTTTCTTTTACGAAAATAGTTTACGAAGTTTTTAAACTGTATGTTAATATTCTTAAAATTATTGCATAATTTCACTAATTTTCTTTAAAGCCTTTAAGTAACCTATTGTATACTTAATAGTTTATTTAATGCGAAAAAAAAAAATATTATCCATTACTTTTACATTTGCGACGCGATCTTCAGCACCCTTTTAATTTATTTGTTTGATGTCTTTAAGATGCTTTGCAACTGTAAAAATATATATATATATATATATATATATATAATATCAAACTTTAATGTCAAATAAAAAAGAAAAACAAACGAAAATACTGTCATTTAGTCTTAAAGGAACTAATGAAGAACTCGGGAGCTTAATGTACTTTTATTTTAATCATTCCAATAACTGACGGCACTAAATAAAACCCTAAAAATGCATTTACATTCAATTGGTAAATAAAATAAAATTTCCATTTTAATTTGCTTCTTTTATTAAAGAAAATTAACAGAAGTTTCGAGATTCCGATGACAACGAAGTAAATTTCTTACTATTCTGTACAACGTATAACTAATTATTCGTTGAATGAAGTAAAAACATGCATATGAAATATATATATATACAGGGTGCAATATGTTATCTATCTTCGACCTTTAATTTCTCAACCGTTGGTCGTAGACATATAGTTCCAATTACAGAAACGTTTTAATGAGGTAAATATTTATCCTGTGGCATTATTTAAAGTAAAAAATCAATTTTATAAAAAATACGAAATCTAACTTTTTATATGGTCCCCCAGTCCCTATAGTTATATTTAGTAAAAGTTTACACATATCATAACAGATATAACACAAAAAGTTTACCATCTGTACTACAAAAATTGAGACAGTTATTAAATTTCAAAGTTTGAGATTTTTGCACATGATTTTGTCTTTCATTGAGGTATCAGTTAAAAGATGAATTAAAGTAATTCGAGATCAAAATCAGGGTGCTATGTCCTTTTAACAACGAAATCAACTTTAGCCGGTATCGCCAAATCGCGGCATCACCCAAAGAGTTCCACACCCACTTCATCTAAAAATTTGAGCTAACTTTTAGGGGTCGTATACAAAGCTAAGAATGAAATATTGAAATTAAACAGAAAAATAAATATCAATTTATTATAATATCAGAAAACGGTCTACTATAAAAAATGAATACATAAAACGCGGAATCTACTAGAGATATTGCTTAAAGTGTTCTCCAGTGGTGCAATGCATAATTGAATACGTGACAGTACTGAGTCCTGAACAAGTTAGAGCATAGCAGATGTTCAAACCGTGCGACAATCAAAGATGATGCGCATCTTCAGATAAACCAGAGAAGTGGTCTCAGTCATATAGACATGCCTTGATGTAACTACAGAAGTAGAAGTCCATGGGAGTTAAGTCCGGTGAAAGCGGTGATTAAAATTTAATTCAAATGAAGTAAGAGGATTATAAGTAAATTTGAAAAAGTAAATAGAAAGAAAAGTTAAACAGAGAATAAAAGTGATGCCTTATGTGTTGATTAATATATATTTTTCAATATCGTAAAAATACTCATAAAATAATGCATGACACGCTTGCGCCTGTTAAAAAAATTATATCCGGAATTCAAGAAACTGATAAATTCTAATCTAATGAAAATTAAATTAAAACTGTTGATATTTTAATTTATAATATCGCTTCGAACCTAACCGAAATTTGCTATGAGTTCTAATTTCAATATTTAGTTGCAGTAAGAAAGTACATAAACAGTAGATTTAAGTTAATTGGGACACGCGGTTTTAGAATGATTTGTCTCGATGAAGCAACAGTTCCCAATTACCAGAAGCAAAGTTAATAATATTTTTCGATTTTGTTCTCCACATTTTGTTTCAATTAAAAGTAAATATAAATTTACTAGCAATAAAATAAATTACATACATAGGCGATTTTGTGTTCGATTTATAAAATACGGGATACTATATTTAAAGTAGATTGTTTAAAATTGAACTGTAAAAAAATCCACTGACCAATCTCAATAAAACTTGCTTTAAAAAATACTCAGACTATAGAGAATAAATTTTATAGGGAAAAGGCCCTCAATGACAAAAGTGCACTTCTGTTTCTTTTTGAGGTGTAAAATAGGTATAAAAGCAACAACAAAATAAACAGTTTCAAGTTATTGTTAAACATTTTAAATGATCTTTAGTTTTTATGATTGTTTTAATCGCATAGTTATTGGGAAAGGAACGTTTGAAAAAATTGCTCAATATTTTATTTAACTTTAATTCCACGTTTTGAAACGCTAATTTTGGCTATGGCGGCAAAAATATGATTTTTTCCCCTTGTAAAAACTATTTCCGCATGATGTAAAAAGGATTTACATGAAAAATTAAAATGAAAAATTTTGTTGCATTTGGCACAGTGGAACATTTGATATCAAGCTCTAAATACCTCTACTCAGAAATTTTCACCTTGTAGATAACAACATTTTTCACTATGAGGCACTAAATAAGCCACTGAAACAGCATACAAATATTTTTAATATGAAATACAAATTTCTCAAATACATTCAAATGCAGAAAGATAAAAGAGCACAAGTCCTCCGTCACTGGGCAAAGTGCATGTAATTACAATATTTACTTGTGCATGCTACGTACCTTAAATTTTGATAGGGAGAAACGGGGAAAAAATATACCTGGCATATAATCTGTAATTCTAACTTCTAAAAATCTGGGAATTTGGATATAAATTCTGCAGAAATCCTGATTTCCTATTTTTTCGAACATAAATTACGATATTCATTGACGTTCAGTTCGACCTCATATTAAATAAAATAACGTAATGTTAAGGTTTTTATAATGTGTACTTTTCGTTCATTGGAAACTTTGTGTTACAATACTTATCGATAACGGAAACCAATGTCATTTATTTACACATTATGCACAATTTACGGAAAGTAATTATGCAATAATTTGATACTTCTGAATTCGTAGAAGTTTATCAAAATACCTACGTATTATATTCAGTGGCTTAATGAAAGTATCTGTGATTTCATAGAGCTGTTGTAAATATCCCGTGTAATTGCGTACCCGTAAAATTTTACAACAAATGTATGCATTGTACACGAGTAAAACATATACAGTACTTTATGAGCCGGAAGCAAGGTTATTCTTGTCTTTATTCTTCTCTTGTAGCAGATGAATGAGCCGGCGCTAGAAAAAAAATTATTTCTTAAAAATACGATAATTTATTTATTTAATTAATTATTTGTATTTGAAAGGAGTATTTAAGGAAATTTGTGGGGTTTTTTTTTAACGAATAATGTTGCAATTTACTTTAATGATATAGAAATTTCGTTGAGTATGAGAAAATAAGCAGCTACAAAATTAAAATTAAAACAATAGCTGTTAAAACAAGATCAAATATTTATTTACGAAATTAGAAGTATAAACAATCTAATTTATTGCAGCGACCAGCTTCAGTCTTATATTAATAAAAGAAAGATGGTTGTCTGTGTGTCTGTCTGTTGGCGATGGATAAGAATATCTATCGCTCACTGAATTTTTTTTATAAGGATAGAAGAAAGTTACAGCAGAATGCACACTGAGGCTCAGATTTAAATTTTTTTTAATAATTAGCCAAGATATTAATTAAAAAACACTAATGAACGCGCTTCAATTTTCGGCAGTTCGCTCACGTTAGCATCACTTCTACGCACGTTCAGAGAATCAGGGGTTTTTCGAGCACACGCGCATTCTATGCATGCCTGTTTTCTTTTAAATTTCGAAATTGTATTCCCCTATGAAGTTACCAAAAAAAAAAAAAAAAAAAAAAAAAAAAAATACGTACTTTTTTGCGGTACCTTCCCGGTTGAAACGGTATCGTTTGTTTTAAAAAAAATTAACATTTACCATTTCAAAAAATATCTCCTGGAGGCAAGTGTCTGAAACCAACACTGATTTCAGATTCAAATAATAAAACTTTGTAAAAATCACCATAAAATAAAACAATACACAGGATGCGTTTCGAGCTAAAAACATAACAGCGCGTCATCAGCTACAACAAACACGTATCCGCAAGCGAAAAAGGTACAAAATGAACTGAAGGTAAAGAATGTTGCAAAGAATCCGACAGATGGCGCAAGCTGAAAGAGGCACGTGCAGAAGAAAAGGTGTTGCCAAAAAGACAGAATAGAAATTGATATGGAAAAAAATCGAAATAAAAGAATAAAAATAAAATAAAAGAAGTAAATTAAAAAATATAAATAATAATAATAAATAAAAAAATATAAAAGAATAAAACAAGAAAAAAAAACGATCCCTTTTTTTTTAAACAAAATAAAAAGAAAAGAAACAAGAAAAAAGGGAAAAGAATTACAAAAGTAATTTCCACGCTGGAGATAGGAAAGGAGATGATGGGAGATCATTGACAAGATTAGCAGAATTTTTAGAAATAAAATATGCTTCATGAAAATCCAAGTGAGAGGAAGAGGCAGGGGAAGAAATAATTTTGGCCATAGAGAAATTGAAACAATGACTGGAAGACCAACAGTGAGAAGCAATCGAAGATTTAGAGATTTCTTGATTTCCAATATACCTCTGATGCTTGCCTAGTCTGAATTTTAAAGCTCTCTTTGTTTGACCAATATAACCTAAATTGTAAGAGCGAGGAATATAATAAACACCCCACCAGTTCTCAATAGGAACAGGATCTTTTAGAGAAGAGAATTTAATTTTATTCATAGGTTTGAAGATAACTTTAAAATTAAAACGAGAAAGGATTTTAGCAATTTTGAAACAGAGAAGAGAATAAAAGGGCAGAACTATTATAGAATTAAAATTAGGAGGATTATTTGAATCAGAAAAAGGACGTTTAGGCTTATTAAATTTATACAAAGCTTTATCAATCAAAGAGGGATTATAACCACGAGCAAGGGCAAGAAATTTGAGATAATTAACTTCATTATTCAGAGCAGAAGAGTCAGAACAAATGCGTAACGCCCTAAAAACAAAAGTATAAAAGGACACCACTTTTTGTTGAGGAGGATGATTTGAAAGAGTATGAGGAGGAAGAGAGACAGCGAAAGGTTTTCTATAAACGGAGGTAGAGAACCGACCTGGGTGTTTTGAAACCAAGACGTCAAGGAAAGGAAGAGAATTTTTCTCTTCGGCTTCGAGAGTAAATTGAATACAAGGATCAACAGAATTAACAAGAGAAAGGTGATTAGAAAGATCCAGGTTAAAGGGAATTAAAATGAAAGTGTCATCAACATACCTAAACCAGAAATTTTAAAATTCTGTCTTTCTTAATGATAACACCAAACGTTTTGTCACCCCTTCTATCGGTAATTGTGCTCGTTTCTATGCTCTTCCTAAGGTCCATAAACCTACCCTTTCCTTTCGCCCTATCGTTCCAATATTGGTACTGCTTCTTATAAACTTGCCAAGTTCCTTACTAAGTTACTCGCTCCTTTATCTTCCACTAACTCTCACACCATGATAAATTCTTATGACTTTGTTGATAAAATTAAACGCCTTTCTCCTTGCAATTATATAATGGTTTCCTTAGATATTAAATCCCTTTTCACTAACGTGCCTGTTCAAGGGGCAATTGATTGTTTGGAAAGAAGGCTGCGCGAATTTCATTACTCTTCCATTGAGATTGATGAAACCCTGCATTTAGTTAGTATTTGTGTCAGGCAAACAGCTTTTCAGTTTAATAATTCTTTCTATTCTCAAACTGAGGGTTTGGCCATGGGTAATCCACTATATCTCCTTTTATGTGATATTTATATGCATTTTGTTGACGAAAAACTCTTCAGTTTATATAAATTTCCTTTCTGGTTTAGGTATGTTGATGACACTTTCATTTTAATTCCCTCTGACCTGGATCTTTCTAATCTCCTTTCTCTTGTTAATTCTGTTGATCCTTGTATTCAATTTACTCTCGAAGTCGAAGAGAAAAATTCCCTTTCTTTCCTTGACGTCTTGGTTTCAAAACACCCAGATCGGTTCTCTACCTCCGTTTATAGAAAACCTTTCGCTATCTCTCTTCCTCCTCATGCTCTTTCAAATCATCCTCCTCAACAAAAAGTGGCGTCCTTTTATACTTTTGTTTTTAGGGCGTTACGCATTTGTTCTGACTCTTCTGCTCTGAATAATGAAATTAATTATCTCAAATCTCTTGCCCTTGGTCGTGGTTATAATCCCTCTTTGACTGATAAAGCTTTGTATACATTTAATAAGCCTAAACGTCCTTTTTCTGATCCAAATAATCCTCCTAATTTTAATTCTATAATAGTTCTGCCCTTTTATTCTCTTCTCTGTTTCAAAATTGCTAAAATCCTTTCTCGTTTTAATTTTAAAGTTATCTTCAAACCTATGAATAAAATTGAATTCTCTTCTCTAAAAGATCCTATTCCTACTGAGAACCGGTGGGGTGTTTATTATATTCCTTGCTCTTGCAATTTAGGTTATATTGGTCAAACAAAGAGAGCTTTAAAATTCAGATTAAGCGAGCATCAGAGCTATATTGCAAATCAAGAAATCTCTAAATCTTCGATTGCTTCTCACTGTTGGTCTTCCAGTAATTGTTTCAATTTCTCCATGGCCAAAATTATTTCTTCCCCTGCCTCTCCCTCTCACTTGGATTTTCATGAAGCATATTTTATTTCTAAAAATTCTGCTAATCTTGTCAATGATCTCCCATCATCTCCTTTCCCATCTCCAGCGTGGAAATTACTTTTGTAATTATTTTCCCTTTTTTCTTGTTTCTTTTCTTTTTATTTTGTTAAAAAAAAAAGTATCTTTTGTTTTTTACTTGTTTTATTCTTTTATATTTCTTTCTTTATTATTATTATTTATATTTTTTAATTTACTTCTTTTATTTTATTTTAATTCTTTTATTTCCATTTTTCCCTATCAATTTCTCTTCTATCTTTTTGGCAACACCTTTCTCTTCTGCACGTCCCTCTTTCAGCTTGCGCCATCTGTCGGATTCTTTTCAACATTCTTTACCTTCAGTTCATTTTTGACCTTGTTCGCTTGCGGACACGTGTTTGTTGTAGCTGATGACGGGCTGTTATGTTTTTATCTCGAAACGCGTCCTGTGTATTGTTTTATTTTATGGTGATTTTTTGCAAATTTTATTATTTTAATTACTTCAAATCGCCAGTTTTCGGTGCTGTTTCACTGATTTCAGATATTCAAGATTATTATTCCGGAACCGGGCAGGTCTTGCCGGGTCAGCTTGTATGAAATATAAAATAGTCTACTATAACAATATATAAAAACTTTATCTGAAAGTTCACAATTTAAAAAATTATGTATAAGGCGCCAGTCAGATAGGTGGCAAATGGAAAGCAAAGAAATTTTTTCCGTAAAAACACAAATTTTCATTAATCTTTAAAACTGCAACAACATTTAAACAAACAATAGACACGCGCATAGATTAAAATAGTTCTTAAACACTTAAAAAACTTTACTATTGTAAAAAAGAGAAAAATTATTATTGCAGCAAAATAGGCAGAAATTTCAAAGAACCAACAAATGGACAAACTGAAATCATCAGCATTTTCGAAACAGGTTATTTGAGTTTAAAGACTAAAACGTCATTAAAATGCTCTTTCAGGGTCGTACTGGCATAACTGTTAGGGCGGTGGCAAAATGGATAAAAAGGGCGCCGATTGCCTTACAAAAAGGCCCAAATGCATATATATATATAAGGTGTGTCCCAACGAAATAAAGCCAACCTAATTCTGTGCCGTAACTGGACACGAAACAAACAAATAAGAACAAGACAAATATATTAAGAAAGTCCATATACAAATACATAATACATAGTAACTCATTCCCTGCCCCACCTGGGCAGGAGAAAAAGATGAATGTGTAAAAAAAGAGGGGAAAAAGTGTCCCGCCGAAATAAAGCCACAGTCAATATTAGTATGTATTGGTAACTACCGACATTCGAGCTGCTGCAGGTCAACATTTTTATGATGTCAGGAAGTTGTCAAATACTTGTTCTGAGCCAGTCGGAATTTCTGCAGACTTTAGAAGGCTCAATTTTCTATTTCTCCTTCAGTATTGGAATGGGAATGAAAACCCACCTATCAAAGTTCGAAAAAGGACAAATAACAACTTTTAAGGAAAAAGGTCTTTCACATAGACTAATATCTAAGCAAATCAAACGATCTAAAACCGTAACAAACAATTTTGTAAATCAGGGAAATACGTACGGGTATAAAAAAAAAAGTGGTGTACATGCAGAAAAATGACTTCCAGGCAGAAAAGAGAAGTTTTGCGTCGTCTTCACGAGGTGGTATTTCCCTAAAACAGTTGACAAACGAAGATAACATCCCTGTGACAGAATCAACCTTGAAACGAATTGAAAAACGTATAGGCATCTTGCAACACAAGAAAAGGAAACAGCTGCCCATGTTGAAAGTTATCCACATGCAATGGAAAGTCAATTAGGCCAAATATCATCGAACCTGGAAGGACCAGTGGCATCGTGTTATAGTCTCAGATGAGAAAAACATTAATTTGGATGGGCCAGACGACCTTGCTTTCTATTGGTATGACATGAGGAAAGAAGAGAAATTTTTTCCAAAAGACAGCAAAGTGGAGGCTCATTAACGGTGTGGGGAGGCATCGGTTATGGAGATAAACATAACCTGGCTTTTCTCTCAGGCCGCATGAAGCCTACCGATTACCAAGAAATGCTAGAAAACCATTTACTGTCATTTGCAAAGAGACTTTGTAGACTAAGTTGGATCTTCCAGGCGGACAAGACCTCCATTCACGTTCAAAAATCCTCCTGGGAATGGTTTTTGGATAATCGGGTACGTGTCATGGAATCACCTGTACATTTTACCTGATCTCAATCCCCAAGAAAATGTATAAGGTATCCTCAGTAGGGCTGTATATGCCAATAACAGACAGTTTCAGTCTGTGACAAAATTGAAGGTCGTCATCATTGAAGCGTGGGAGAATATTGATGCTATTTTCTTCCAAGGATTGGTAAATGGTATGCCACATCGTATATTCCACGTCATATATAACCATGGCGGATATATTGTCTATTAACAGTAGTGGCTTTATTTCGGCGGGACACTCCCCCCCCCCCCTCCTTTTTTTACAAATACATTTTTTTCCTGTGCAAGTAAGGCAGGGAGTGAGTTACTCCTTGTAAATATGTATTTGTATATATATTTTCTTAATATATTTGTTTCGTTCTTATTGGTTTTTTTCGTGTCCAATTACAGCACACAATCACGGTGGCTTTATTTCGGTGGGACACACCTTATATACACTTACAGTGAAACCTCACTGTGCGACCACCTCCCCGAACGATCATTTTTGCATAGAACAAAATTTATTCCCATAGGCTCAATACTAATTTTACCTCCCTGTCAGAGACCATCCCAGTTGAACTCCCTCCATGAGTGACCCATTTCTTTGAAGAAAACGAAACAAATTCCGTTTTTTCCTGGTCGCCTGAAGAAGGTTTTATTAGAAAAATAATTTCGGAGAGCGCATTAGTCGTCAAACTTCTAAACTAAGTTTAGATTTTTTTTATTCCGGTAACTTTTAAGTGTTTAAACTCCTGTGTGCCTTTTTAGACAATGAATTTAACTCTGGTGACAAATTAAGGATGACGGTCAATACACTTCCCTGCCAAATTCTGTCAGGAAACTCTCAAGGAAATAGATAAATGAATGAAATCGTCATTATTTGTTGGCATCCAAAAAAAAAAAAAAAAAAAAAAATGCATTTATTTACTGAACTTCGAAAGGATTTCGAAATAAAAGTTATAAAAGATAAAACCGTAAAATCAAAGCAAACGTCAACGTATTCATTTTTTACACTCTGCAGTAATTAACTTATAAAAGTTTAAGTATCAAAACATAAGTTAATTGCATATTTTTTTCCTAATGTGAAAAATAAATTTTAGTAACATTGTTACCTTTTTTCAACAATTAAAATCTAGATTTAAACATGACCTCCCTTAAGAGACCACCTCTTGGAGCGACCAATTTTTATTGGAACACACACACACACATACATACTATACAAATTATGTATAAAGAAATACTTTAAAAATATATACGACTATTTTGTTATAGCGAAAACTTTATTCCTAAAATAATTATGACAACCAAATTAGTATTTTATACTATAGAAATGTAATTTACACAAAAATAGTTCCCCGCAAAACATTGCACTTCTGATGTTAGACCAGTGTTGCCAACTTAGAGGTATTTTTTTCCACCACACTTTTCTAAAAAAGCTATCTCTATTTTCGAAATCTGCTCACCTTATCTAATGAGTTAATTCAAACTTTACCCCGAATATCCGAATAACAATCTCCATACAATTATCTCCAAATGGAAAATAAAATATTAAAATAAAACAAACAAAAACAATTTCGTTGGGTCAAAACTCAAAAGTGCAAAACATTATTTTATACAATTGAATAACATTTTATATAATACAATCTCTAGGATACAAATACTATTTATGGTGTAAAATATTTCAGAAAATTAATTTTGGTTTAGGGCAAGAATGACGTCTATTTTACGTGAATTATTTTAAAAAATTGTTTTATTTCTTTATTTTTTCAACATTAAAAAATTATCATAGAGAAGCATTTGGTTTGAATCCCGCTATTTAAACAGTTTATATATATATATATATATATATATATAGTCTGAAATTGCATGAAAGAAAATATTCTTTAACATTATTACTACAGTTTTCGTTGTTATTCACTTTAGTTCGTAGGTAGCAATAGTGATGGGCGATTCTCGAAAATTCGACAATCGAGAAAAATCGTCATCGTAAAAAATCACAATCGATACAGCCATCGATTAATTCCTAGAATATACAATCGAGATGTTTTACAATCGATTATAACGAGAGAAGTTAAAAACAATTGTTGGAAAACTTAGCTATTATTCTGGCCGAAAATTTCATAGTAGTGATAGGGCTTGATCGATAATTCTGCTATCGCAATTATTTGCTCCCGATTTAGGCTTAAGGGGTTACTTCAGTCAAGCGAAAAGACCTGCTCGCTAATGCTAATCTTATGGAAGAAATTTATAAAGATATCTCATTTAAATTTCAGTATTTTAAAATGATTTTCTTTGCATTGGAATAAATTCCCCTTTCTTCTTTATGAAACTGCAATGTCCAAATCGCGTAACTATGGCGCATTTGATGAATCAAATAACCTTTCTACTTTTTAGATAACTCCAAAAGGTTTGATACAGTTTAAAGTTCCCCTAAATGTCAAATAATGTGGAATTTCCCCATTGATCGAAAACAAAAGTTTCTTTCGAAAAACGTAAGGATAGTAAAGATACCTGCCAAGAGGGAACCTGTCTAACACGGAAACTGTTTTTCAGTACCTAGCGATTCCAACATGACTCTGTAAGTCTGTATCGAAATCCAAAGTAGCTATTTTATGACTCATTTAAAAACTCATTTTTTTATTTTAGACGCATTAGCTAGAATCAAATAGCATTTCCCTCTTTTCGATAAAGGCAAAAGGTTTGATACAAATTAAAGTTCCCTAAACGTCTAAAGTGTATCAAATGCTGTGGAATTTCTCCGTTTATCAAAAACAAGACAGCTTTATCGAAAAACGGAAGGATAACCAAACATACATAACTGCTGAGAGGGAACCTGCCTAACACGGAAATTGTTTTCCAGTGCCTAGCGATTCCAACATGATTCTTCAAGTCTGTATCGAAATCCAAAGTAGCTAGTTTCTGACACATTAACTAGCTCATTTTTTATTTTAGGCGCATTAGCTAGAATCGATTAGCATTTTCTTCTTTTCGATAAAGGCAAAAGGTTTGATACAAGTTAAAGTTCCCTAAATGTCTAAAGTGTATAAAATGCTGTAGAATTTCTCCGTTTATCAAAAACAAGACAGCTTTATCGAAAAACGGAAGGATAACCAGACATATATAACTGCTAAGAGGGAGCCTGTCTCATACGGAAATTGTTTTCCAGTGCCTAGCGATTCCAACATGACTCTTCAAGTCTGTATCGAAATCCGAAGTAGCTAGTTTTTGACACATTTACTAGCTCATTTTTTATTTTAGGCGCATTAGCTAGAATCGATTAGCATTTTCTTCTTTTCGATAAAGGCAGAAGGTTTGATACAAGTTAAAGTTCCCTAAATGTCTAAAGTGTGTCTAATGATGTTGAATTTCTCCGTTTATCGAAGACAAAGTAGCGTTATCGAAAAATAGAAAGGTAAACAGACAAATATATCCGCTAATAGGGAATTCTATAACTAAAATAAAACTTCAATGGACTTCATTTTTGGTATTTTGGATAATTTTAATCTTCCAATCCTTACCAATGTGGTATTAGATGATGGGTCTGGAAAAGGTAGAAAAAACGCCCCCCCCCCCCCCTCCCTCGAAGCGGCATTAGGCCCCAAATTGACAGTAGGGCAGACCAAGGATTAAAGTTAACTTCATGTAAGAGAGGACTAGGGAAATTGAGAATGGTAAAAAAAACCAAACCATTGAATAAGAAAAAATTTGAAGAAAAAGAAAAATGGTAAAAGAACAAGTGAAGCGTGTGATTAGAGCCAGACAAATGGAGAGGGGCCCGATGGGCCACAGCTGGTCCAGAATTGGGCCACAGCTGGTCCAGAATGAGTGCCCGAGTTGTCCGAATGTGTCAAGAACTTGGAGAATAGTATCTACAATGAAAAAAAATAATGAGACAAAATATTATGAAAAACAGATGAAAAATACCAATAGCCTGAGGCTAAAAGTAAAATGTTTCACTGGGCGGCGTCCCCTGGTGGTAGTAAAAATAAAATTGATACGAAAAGATAGGGAAGAGTGAAAAGACTTTATTTTGTGAATTTTATAATTTTTGCACAAACAGTATACTAAAGGTTTGAAGAAACAAAACTTTAAAGCGCCCTCTTGAGGCGAAGAAGGGAGTTAAAATTAAGAAACATATGTCCATATTCTTTATTCGATTTTAGACACAATTTTATGTTAGTCTTATAATTTTCCTATGAGTGGAAGATACCGTACCAGAGTACGAAAAAAAAAAACCGCTGCTAAGTATATTCCTTTAGAACATTTTAAGCCCAGAGGTCTAAAATTAACGGTGGATTGACAAAAGAAAGGCAGATTTAGAAAGGTTATGAGATTACCCTTATTTTAATACGTTACATGAGTGGGGTAAAATAATTTTGAAAAATCCTCTTCCCTGAGGCGCGACACTTAAAATCTTGAAAACACATAATTTGCAATGCAATTTTGTTTTAACAATAGCATTCTAATATTAAGAGATATGGGACAGATTAGGAGGGCTAAAATAAGAGAAACATTGAAAATCAAAGACAAACTGGCGCCAAATTCACTAGAAAACTTCTATATCAACAACTGAAACCCGAACTGATGACTTGAGGGTCCTGTCCCTGCCGGCGAAGACACTCACGAGCTAATGCTAATCCTATGGGGAGGGATTTTTCTAATATCTTGTTTGCATTTCGACATTTTTAAATAATTTTTTTTGCATTGGATAGCCGGGGTGTACTCAAATCCAAACTGCTTATTTTCTGACTCATTTTACAATTCATTTTTGCTCTCAAAGGCTTCCAATTGGTACGTTTTCTTATTCAGAAACTATATAATGTACCGTAATGGTTGATTTTTTGATAGAGGCAGAATATATTTTAAAAAATGCTGTTAAAGTGGGCATTTTGAACCGAATTTCCCGAAGCGGATTGTGTTGGAAAAATCATCGTATTAAGGATGCACTCAAATCCAAACTGCTTAATTTCTGACTCATTTTTAAATTAATTTTTGCTCTCAAACGAATTTAATTGGTAGATTCGCTTATTCAGAAACTATATAATCTATCGTAATGATCGATTTTTTGATAGAGGCGGAATATATTTCAAAAAATGATGACAAAGTGGGCATTTTGAACGGAATTTCCCGAAGCGATTGTGTTAGAAACGAAAAATATTGTCCTTCTAAGAAAATAATTTTTTATATATCAAGTTTTAATTAATTGAACGAAAAATAAAAATACAGGTCGCTTATAAATCTCTTCAAAAATCGCGTCAGCAAGTTTCATATTTTTTTTTATTAAAAATGAATCTGGAGTTATGCCAGAAAATTTCGAGTTATTGAGCATGGAAAAGTATTTTTTTGAATACCACCCTAACATGATTCTGCTAAAACTAGCCATTATATAAAAATGAAATAAAAACTTGTCAAAAGCGGCCAGACAAAATTGTTAAAGTGGGTTTATCTCTAATCATGATTTAGTTTTTGTTTGTGAAATTAGTATACCTGACTTCGAAATCTACCTCCGCCTGTAGGCCGGGCCGGCAGGGATTTTTTATTTTTTCGCAACAGTTATAAAGAGAAAATAAAGAAATACATTAGACAAATTTTGAAGATTTCACAAAAATCCAAACTAATAAACACCCGGCCCGGCCGCGGGCCGAGATCGGGCCGCGCATCTATTTTCATTCACGGCAATCGGGCCGGGCCTAGCCTACTCTTTACGGGCCGGGCCTTACTTTTTCCCTGAAGTTTCGGGTCGGGCCGGCCCTAACTTATTTTGTCTGCACACACCCGGGTACTGGTTTCATTCCTAATCTTCATGGCCCAAAATTTTCATTCCTAGTTTTCACCCGGACCGTATGAAAATCATTGTCTCGACATGGCCTGGTCCGTTCAAATGTCAGTAAAATTAGGCTTGGCACAAATTTTTTGTCAAAAAATGCATACATTTTTAAATCGCCATTATCCTACAATTAAACATTCAAATTCATTCTTTTTAAAGAGTAGTAGATTTCTACGTTTATTAAAATACAGTTAAATTAAAATATAGTAAAACGTGTGAAAAAGAACCTGTCTATGACGGAATCTCGTTTTAAACTGAAAAACGTGTTGATCCATGCAAAATTAATATACTACTACGTAAGAAAATAATATGTAATACATTTACACTTGCTAAGAAGGGAACTTGTGTATAACGCATTTTTTTTTCCTTTTCTATGCAATTCAGTCTTAGATTTTACTGTATAGCATTTTTCTGATATTTAATGCTTCAATACATGGAATATGGATTAACAATATTAATGATAACTGAAACATTTACATACAAGAAATAGAGATTCATTAAAAAAATAAATATCGCACCCTGCGGCACTTCTATAAAAATGAAGATTATAAACATGAAAAGAAAAGTTAAGATAAATATTTTTGGCTTGAACTCCTCGTACGAGACAAATTTTTAACCAAATCGACGTAAAAATCAATGTTTTGTAGAAATTCACTAGGGCCGTGGCGGGCTCGGGCCGAGATTTTAACTTTTATACCGGGCTGGGCCGGGCCAATAATTTTTTGCTACGGGCCGGGCCGGGCTCGGGCCGAAATTTTAACTTTTTTACCGGGCCGGGCCGAATTTTTTTTCTCTGAGTCAGGCCGGGCCCGGGCCTGGAAATGTCGGCCCGTGCAGACCTCTACTACAAGTCTTTTCTTTTATGTACAGTTTGGCCGAATATTCGGTTTCATTTTTGTTTTCAGCCCAAAATCTTAGTTTCGGCGAAAGTACTGGCGAATATTCGATATTACTGTAACTGCCCTTCCCTAGCCTCCCCCAAACGGCACTCCCATCCATTGAGCCGCACATAGTATGTATTCACATACAAGGGGATAAATTTAGAAGGTATTACTAATCGTTATTTTTAAATTAAATTATTTTTTAATAATTTTTTATGTTTATAGCACCTTATATTGAATTATTTTTGTTTCAATCAAATTATTTTTTAATTAATAATTATGTACTGCTGTTTCTACTCAAAACATTATTCAGATAACATGCATATATGTATGTTTATGTTAATTACTTTGAATTTATTTTTAAAACAGTATCGCTTTCGTTTTCGGTCGAAACTAGGAAGGTAAACGAAATTCGGTTTCTGTCGAACACTATTTTTATGTTTGTAAATGAGCAGAATTCTTCGCATTATTTAAGAGGCTACTTCAGTCTAACGAAAAGACGCATTCGCTAATGCTAATCCTATGGAAGAAGTTTATAAAAATATCTCGGTCGCATTTCAATATTTTTAAATAATTTCTTTTGCATTGAATAGTTGAGATCGATCTGCATGCAGGCCGATTTTTACTTTTTCGATTTTGACTGCAGATATTTTTTATGAGGATGTTTTTACTTTCGAAACCGGTTCCGGAAATGAAAGTGTCCTCATAAGAAATACCTGTAAACAAAATCGAAAAAGTAAACAACGGCCTTTATATACATCGATCTCAAATATTCAATGCAAAAGAAATCATTTAAAAATATTGAAATGCTACCGAGATATCTTTATAAATTTCTTTCATAGGATTAGCATTGGCAAACGGGTCTTTTCGTTTGACTGAAGTAGCCTCTTAACGTTAAAAAATATTTCTTTGAGAACCGCTTTAAGGATTTACCACGTAATCATAACTTATAAATTTCAGAAAATCGAGTTTTATTTTAGCGGCTTTATCCACGGAAAACTTCTTTATGTGGCCAAAATCTGGAATAGACGATTCTATGTAAGTACAAAAAAAAAAAAAAAAAAAAAAAAAAATACAATAAGCATTATATTATAATTATAACATAAAATTTAAACTAATAAAAATTTTCTCAAAATTGCATTTTTAAATTGTTGACTACGACACGATTACTTTAATAATAATGAATTGTTTTACTTTTGTTAGCTTTTTTTCTTATATAATTATGCAGTGCATTAAGGACTTTTTTTTTATCATCATAAATCAGTATTTTTCTTACGGTAAAAGTTGAATACCCTCTTCAAATAATCAGCATTAAAAAAAAAAAAAAAAAAAAGCTTTTCGTAATTTCCACTCTTTGTCCGTCTAGTCACTAAAATAAGTCATATTTAATTAAAAATTATTGTATATTTTAATTTCAGATAAGCTAAATTTAAACTACAATGTTCGCCGCAACTCACACGCACAAAAAACGCACCAGAAAAGAGGCAATAATTTCAAATATATTTACATTTTTCAAAAGTAATATGTATCAAAATTATATTTAAGCATTGTATTACAAAATAAAAAACAAAGTCAAAGAAAATAGAAATACTTGAGGGGGCTCGTCACTCAACTTCCAAATTCTCCTCCGTAATGCTAAGTCTATAAACTTTTGATGCATTCGTATATTTAAAATATCTTCTCGGAAAATTCACATTTTTAACATCTTTTTTTCTGTGAATTCTTCTTAAAATTTTAACACTTGACACACTCGTAAGATTTTAACACTTCATATAAAATTAAGTCTATACCTTAGAAATATCTTGAGAACTAAGAAAAAAAAAGAAACTTTTAGGAAGGGTACACAAAAAATAGAAGTTAAAAATATTAATTTCCCGAGGAGATATTTCAAATATATGAATCTATCCAATGTCCATAGACTTTACATTAGTGAGGAGAAATCGGAAGCTGGGTGACCAACCCCATTAATTGCTTAATGTGGTAAAAAAATTAAAAGAAGAAGAAGAATGTTGTGTCGTGCGTTAATTAGTATTTCATGGGAAAATACCTCCAGCAGAAAGATATTGAGCACCAGAAATCTCAGAATACAGTATAATCAATAAAAAGTGTCACATCTGGTATTACTACAGAAACCATCGGGTGTCTATAGAACCCATTATCTAGTTAACTCGAAACCCCGCAGAAATGGTAATTTGTCTTCTTAGGAACAAGATCCCATCCCACGTTATTGACTAACAGCATTGAAAATTGAACAGAAACTGCACTTCTCTTTACTTATATTCACCCATTCTTTTGTAAAACATCTTTTACAGTTTTAGTGGTTTGTCTATTTATTTTCATTACATGTGTATTTTTCAATTTATAAATCGAGGTAGTGTTTGAAGTTTAAAGCGGTTAAGCAGATCCGGTTTTTAAAAAAACGTTTTTAGATATTGGCATTTTCGGATGCTAAAAGTATAATCGAATTTTTAAATATATATGAAAAATTAACGTTTTCTTCTTTCGAAAGCAAAATTTACATAAGTTTCCATTGCAAAATCTTGTGAAGAATTAGTCTTGACGGCCTAACACTTATATTATCATTAGGAAACTATGGAATGCTCCACTTTAGTAGAACAAGAGTATCAATTTATGTGTCTGTTTGTGAAGAGTGAACGTGTATGTAAGTATGTGTGTGCGTGTCTGTGGGGGGAGGGGGCGAGGTTGCTATTACAAAAACACGATAATAGTTTTTTGAAAGTTATTTTTACAGAGGCACTTGAAAAGTCTGACCAAGTGACCAAGGGCACCATGATTACAAAAACACGATATTAGTTTTTTAGAAGTTATTTTTACAGAGGCGCTTAAAAAATCTGACTAAGAATGGCGTGATGACAAAAGCACGATAGTAATTTTTTGAAAGTTATTTATACAGAGGCGTTGAAAAAAAATTTGACCAAGGGCGCCATGACTACTAAAACAAGATATTAGTTTTTAGAAATTTATTTTTGCACAGGTGCTGAAAAAAAAATTGACCAAGGGCGTCATAATTACAAAAACACGATGTTAGTTTTTTGAAAGTTATTTTTACAGAGGCCCTGAAGAAATCTGACCAAGGGCACCAACATAATTTCAAAAACACGATTTAGTTTTTTTAAATTTATTTTTACAGAAGTGCTGAAAAAAAATCTGACCAAGGGCGCCATGATTACAAAAACACGATAATAGCTTTTTGAAACGCATCTTTAAGGAGGCGCTGAAAAATATCTGACCAAGGGCGCATGATTAGAAAAACACGATAATAGCTTTTTGAAAAGCATTTTTACAGAGGCGCTGAAAAAATCTGACCAAGGACGCCTTGATTACAAAAACACGATATAGTTTTCTGAAAAGCAGTTTTACAGAGGCGCTGAAAAAAATCTGACCAAGGGCGCCTGATTAGAAAAACACGATAATAGCTTTTTGAAAGGCATTTTTACAGAGGCGCTGAAAAATATCTGACCAAGGGCGCCATGATTACAAAAACACGATATAGTTTTCTGAAAAGCAGTTTTACAGAGGCGCTGAAAAAAATCTGACCAAGAGCGCATGATTAGAAAAACACGATAATAGCTTTTTGAAAGGCATTTTTACAGAGGCGCTGAAAAATATCTGACCAAGGGCGCCATGATTAGAAAAACACGATGTTAGTTTTTTGAAAGTTATTTTTACAGAGGCGCTGAAGAAATCTGACCAAGGGCACCATAATTTCAAAAAACACGATTTAGTTTTTTGAAATTTATTTTTACAGAGTTGCCGAAAAAAAAATCTGACCAAGGGCGTCATGATTAGAAAAACACGATAATAGCTTTTTGAAAGGCATTTTTACAGAGGCGCTGAAAAATATCTGACCAAGGGCGCATGATTAGAAAAACACGATAATAACTTTTTGAAAGGCATTTTTAAAGAGGCACTGGAAAATATCTGACCAAGGGCGCCATGATTACAAAAACACGATATTAGTTTTTTGAAAGTTATTTTTACAGAAACGCTTTAAAAAATCAGAACAAGGGCGTCATGATTACCAAAGCCGCCTCTGACAATGGGACCAAATGAAATAAAAATAAAAATATGCTGTCTTAAATTGTCATTCCCTTTTTATTCTTGTCTTTTGTACTTTTACAAAAAGCAGAAATATCAAACTACCGGGCAGCAACCCCGGGCGCTTAATATTTGACAGAAAATATGCTAAATACGTTATTAATACTAATATTAATTTATGTGGAAGTTACTATTCTTCGGGGTACTGAATAAAATCTGGACCAGGGCGCCATGACTATCAAATTCTCTGCCAATGAATCCATGTAAAATGAGAATATGTTTCTTATACAGTGTTTCGTCGCTTATACTTGCACAAAAGACAGAAATACAAAAATACCTGACAACATCAGGGTCGCTAAATACTTAGGCGCAGAAAATATGCAAACATATTAGACGCAGACTTATTAGAAGCATTCTTAGAGCAGAACTTATTTAGGCGTATATCTAAATAAGTTAATACTTAATATTATTTTTCTTAGAATTTATCTTTAGTACAAGCTTTGAAACAAAGTCTGGTCCAGGATACCATGTGTAATAATGGCATATCTGATTGTCGATAACTTCTGTTATCTCGAAATTGGGTTATCTAATTGTCTTTGATCACACATAGTTTGCTTATGCTATACTTTAAAAAATAAAAAACATTACTTTTTAATTTTCCAAATGAAAATTTTTGAAAATTTTATGCCTTTCAGAATACACAACTTTAAGCGTGCTTAAAAAAAAAAAAAAAAAAAAAAAAAAAGGACGATGGGCGCACCGGGCATTTGCCTCGTTGCCCGGTGGGCCAGTACGACCCTGTGCTCTTTACAAGATAACTACTCGAAAATGATAGCGGAATCATACTAGTTCATTCAGCCAAACAAATGACATTACATGCTATTATGGTTTTGTAATAGAGAACTTATTGACATTTGTCAACTAAAAATATTAAAGTCCCAATTTGTAAAAATATTGAAGGATAGGGGGAGGGAGTTAAAGAAACAAATAAACATCGTTAATTTTTAAGAAATAGAATAAATTTTCATTGAACTTGAAAGTATATAGAGTCATTAAATTCATTTAAACATTAACAATTATTTGATAAAAAAAAATTCATATTAAAGTGACAGTTTTTAATCCTTTCTGTCCCAAATTATGAATTCATGAAAATTTCATCTTCTAAAGCCTTTTTTGTGAATTTTTTAAACTACTTTAGAAGATTTACACAATCATTTAATAAATTTTAGAAGGATTTTGCCAATAAAATTAATTAATTAAACTTGAATTTATAGGGATTTTGTGCAATTTTTACAACTCCGCTCAAATCTTTTATTTAATTTTTTGTTAGTATTTTTTAGAATTAGGAAATGTACATATATAATGTTCTTACAATAGAAATATTTCTAATCTGAAACTCCTCCCCCTCCCCCCCCCCCCCTCCCAATCTTTCAAAGTCAAGAAAGCTGAGAAGATGCAAAAGCAAAAGTAATCATCCTTTTAAAAATATTTTTGTTTTGTGCAACTTATAATGCTTTTGGAACAAGGCAAAGTAAAGTATCTATAACTCATTCCAAGCTGTATTACTACTAATCGATGTATTAAATGAATTTTATAACAGGTTGCTTTAATGGTACTTTAAAGTACCGTCGGGGCATAAAGGGTTGATGCAGTTCTTTTATAATTTTGTATTAATAAAGGTAATATATTTAAGTAATAAATTACTGCCATTTATGTGTTACTTATTCTACAGGTAGTTTAAAGTTTAAAGTTTGAGACGTTTTTATCTATGATAATAATTCAAATGAAAATCAAATTATCAAAGCGCGTCTATTTTACGTTCCGCGAAACCAGCTTAAAGTTTAACCAACCTAAATTTCAAATTTCCCTTGAAATTGTCAGTTACTAATTACGAATAAATCGCCAGCTGTTTCAAAAGCTTCGCTTAACAATTAACGCCTGAAGAAGTTTACGTGTTTGTGACATAACATTTGATAGCCTGTAATAGAAATTTGTTATCTCGAACTTTACGAAATTAGTTAGAATATAGCTCTCAATAAACAAGCAATTTTATAAACTGTTTATTGATAACTGACAGAAATGAAGCCATTATAGAGATTTTACTTTATTAAATAAAATTAAATATTATCACACTCTCTATGATGATGATTCATTACTTCTTAACTCCATTGCGATGAATGGCATATAGATATATGCTGTTTAGAATGCACAAAATTCATGAATTTGGACAATAGTATTAAAAAAAATAATCTTATACAATCACATTTTTGTAGCAATTCAATAATAAAACGATTTCTTTTTGTGAAAAGAGATGCGAAATAAACAATTAAATTTAAAAAATCAAAAAATCCGACTGCGTAAAAAGCAAACTAATTAATTATTTCTCATCAATGTAAAACTTTTCTTTTTTAATTCCTACTATTAGCTCACTCTCTCGCTATATATATCTTGTTCAAATTTTCAATCGTTAATGAAATACTTATTATTCATCTAATCAAGCTCAAATAATTTTTTTTAACTTGTAGTGGATGACACTTGATGTTAATCCAGTTTTTTTTAAATATTAATTCATTAATTAAATTAAGTTAATTAATTTTCAATAATCGAGAGAGCCCTCTTCTTGATCAAGATATTTTAAGACCGAGTGAGCCCTCTTCTTGATCAAGGCATTTTAAGCACCACTCAAAAGGAGAGAAGAATGGGAGAAAAAAAAATTCTCTTATTGACCTAAGTAGGAATTGGCTTAAAATATTTTTTTTTATATTACTTGTTTATATTACTTACCTATTTTTTTTATTTACTTGTATTGATGACTTTTAATTTGTGCTTAATTGTTATTTCCTACCTATAAGCACTGTTTTGATGAGGTCTATAGATGTCTATGATGTTTAGAGTTGCAGCAAAGCTAGAGATCCTACATACACAACTTCCAGGTTGTATAATATTTTAACGGCGCTTCTGACTAAAATAGTCAATGAAACATCGTCTTCATTTTGAAAGACCTATCCAATGACATGCCACTCAATAGGATGCGTAATTTTTTTTTTCGTCTCTACAGCCATTTTGTATTTTACGGCCGCCCTTTTGAATTTATAAAAACAAAACTTAGCCTATAACCACCGGACCGTTCTGAAGAATTGATAGAAACCTCATTCATTAAAATCCATCCCGCCGTTGGGATGTTTCGAGGGTATAAAGTAATCCACTTACACAGATACGCGTGAAACACATAACCCTTCTTTTCAGTCGGGTAAAAAATAATAAGCTTGTATTTCGCGTTGGTTCCGAAAGAGTTAAGAACCTATGCTGGTAAAGGGAAGACTATCGCAGTCAATATTAAACTAATGACAGTGTTATTTTAATTTTTTTATTTGCATTTTAATATGTTTAAGTAATTTTCTTTAGATGAGATATCTGAGGTTGTAGTCTGACCGGGCACTTTCCTACTTATTCGATTTTAGTTTTGAAAATGAAAGTCTCCTTAGAAAAAAAAACTGCACCTAAATTCAAAAAAGTACAAAAGTACAGTAGGCGATCGGTTAACGAACTTAATCCGTTCCAAAACAGTGTTCGCTAACCGATCATAGATTTTGTATTGATTTGTATGGGAATTCAATTAATTCGTTCTTAAAAGCTAAATAATGTATAAAAAGTAATATAAATCTTCTCTTTACAATAATATGTTTAATATACGCCCTTATTTAATATGGACAGATCGCATTTTGATGGCTTTGTCCGTGTCGGGGCGTATTTAAAAAAAAAAAAAAAAAAAAAAAAAAAAACGAGACGACAGGAATTCTGCTTTTTCAGAATTTAGTGTCACCCCCGATGAAAAAAAAAATTATTTATGTATATAAATATAGATAGTACAAAAATATGTCAGTTTAAGACTTAAAACATACGTTTTTATTTTATATAAAATGACGTCATCCGCATCCACTGAGGAATTCCTTATTTGCGATCCAGTATTAAAGAACATCTACAATAAAATACGCATAGAACGTCATTATCGCTGAATAATACAGAAATCCAAAAAAAAAAGAGATATCGTCATTCAAGAAACTCGACAAAAAAAATCGCCTATCTAATGATTCATATGCTTTCATTTGTTTGTAATGTTGATATAGATACTTAAAATTAAATTTAGTTTATAATAGCTCCATGTTTTATCAGAAATCATTCATTTATATTTTTGCAAAATAGCACGTATTTCAAGTACATTTTTTTTCAGTTTTTATAGGAAAATGGCAACACAAATATATAATTGCTTTTTTCCTTTACTTTCTACAGAAATGAAGTTCTTGAATTGCCAAAATTAAACAAGTGACGCTAAAAACTACAAAAAAATTAATATCTCAAAAATAAATGGAGATGAAGTTTTCAAACAAATTGCATTTAAAAGATTTCTTTTTCCCAATACGACGGTATAAAATAAAAAATGTGCGATGTTTAGAAGTTTAAAAAACTGCAGTAGAGTTTTTAACAGTACAATGTTACATTTGCTTTGTTTGGCTTATACAACGGAACGTTACTTTTTGGAGACGACGCTTTATTTACTGGCAGAAAGAAATAGCATACCGGGGGCTAATAAATGGCATGCCCTTTGTAAAAACTTTAAGATTATATTCATTGACTACGGCATTAAATGATATCAATGTGCAACTTTGGCCTTCCAAAAACTCCTTAGTTCTCTAAAACATCGTGTTTACTGCAGAGCTCGATAAAGCTCAAGTGGAGCCTAAAGCCTGTTAATAATTTGTGAATGTAATTTCAATTAAAATAATTAATTTTCAATTAAAAATATTTCTTTGAAAAGAGATACAAAATATAATTAAATTTAAAAAATCAAAAAAACCGGCTGCGTAAAAAGCGAACTAATTAATTATTTCTCATCAATGTGAAAATATTTTTTATATTACTTACCTATTTGTTATTTACTTGTATTGATGACTTTTAAGATGTGTTTAATTGTTAATTCCTATCTGTAAACACTGTTTTGATGAGTCCTATAGATGTCTATGAAGGTAAAAGTTCCAGTAAAGCTAGAGATCCTACCTACACAACTTCCAGGTTGTGTAATATTTAAACGGAGCTTCTGACTGTAAAATAGTCAATGAAACATCGTCTTCATCTTGAAAGACCTATCCAATGGTATGCCACTTAATATGGTGCGTAAAATTCTTTTATCATCTCTACCGCCATTTTGAATTTATGAAAACAAAAACTAGCCTATACCCATCGGACCGTTAAGACGAATCGATAGAGACTTCATTCATTACAATCGATCCAGCCGTTGGAATGTTTCGAGAGTATAAAGAAATCCACATACCCAGATACGCGTGAAACACATAACCTTCTTGGCAGTCGGGTAAAAATTAATGTTGCTGATCTTTTCATTCTAATTTGGGAGCCCTAAAATGCAAGTCCCGAATACAAGGTAGTCCGTGAATTTATTAGAGCATACGTATACAACTGTGAAAATGTCGACAATAGATGCAATTAAATACAGCTCAGCAAATCTGAAACACAACATTGCTTCTTCTTGGCTTTCTTTTGTGAGGTGTTCATTATTTGAATATTAAAATCTCTCACGAAAACGTTGAAATGTTTGTTAACCGATATGTCGTAAACCGAACAGTTCGGCACCAACTATACCTGGTTAGCCAACTATACCTGGTTAGATACAGGTCTCTGGTATTCCTATGAAAAGAAAATTATCAAAAAGTATTATAATGTAAACGAGAAATTAAAAAAGAAAAAAAAAATCATTGTCATTGGTTTAACATTAGCTTGCGAGTATCTTCACGTTACTAGCGTAGGCTATTGAGAGGTTTTCTGACTTTTGGAAAATAAGATGGGATAATATTCAGTATACTTTCAAACTGCATTGAGAAATTTTAAGTATTTTTATATAAATGCTAAATTACCTTTTTTTGAAAAAAAAAAATAGTGTTTGCATATTAGAAATATATTGCTATTATGCATATGAAACTGACATTTTAATAAGAATAGTAATATATGGCAATGCAGATGCAAAAATAAATAGCAGCATAAGCTATTTTTGTTTTCGAAAAATAAAAATGAAAGAAAAAGAAGTCTAGCAAGGAAAATTATCTAATCTTCCATGTGACTTTCATCTCTTTCATCAGCTTTCTCTATAGTGTCAAGAATATGAATCGAAGAAACCTATTTTCTGTTTTATCAGAAATGGGTTTTTGAAGACTTTTGCTTCTATGTTATTTATAAAACAAGTATGTTGTGTATAAAAATAAATAAATAAAAACAATAAAAAACATTTTTGAAGATATTGATATAATGATTTTTTAGAGCTTGAGTAAATATAACTTCAACTCAATATTACAAAACAAAATTTTTAAAAAATTCAAGAATATTTATTTTTTTAAATGAAATAAATTCGTTGGCCATACTGCTAAAATTCTTGGTTAGAAATTTTTTAATTTATATATTTAAAACACAGCTACTTTTTTCTGTCCTTTGTTCTGAGCTTTCTCTGAACTAATTTCAATAATTATTTTTCAAACTGAAAGTTAAACTCATTTGTAGAAGACCGCGCAGTAGCTGTTTTTTAGAATTTTTCCCTTTTTATATTTTATATAAAAATACATTCCTCATAAAAGTATCCATTGTATTTTCTCTATTTCTCTATTTTTTTATATTAATAAATATACTAAATAACTTTTTTATTATATAAAATAATTATTTTCTATATCATTATTATCATTACATCACATCTATATAAAATTGGAAGTTATACAAGAAGAAATCTCTTTGCACTATAGTTAAGTAAATTTAAATATTTCTTTTTCATTAATCATTACATATTTTAAAGCTATCCAAGTTCAAACATACATTATATTTATTAGTTACTTACATTGTTCAAAAAATCTATATAAAGCTTAAGAAATTACTCGTTATCTATAATTGACATTAATACGTAGAAAGTATGGACGACCGCCCCCCCCCCCCAAAAAAAAAAAAGAAAAATTACATCAATAATTCCAATTACCAAGCATACAATATCCCCCCCCCCCCTCTAAAAAATGATAAATATTAATAAGAATGAACAATAAGAAAAACCAGTAGCAGGAAAACTAATTCACCTATTCCGGTGGCAGGTTCATAAATAAGTAGGAAGAAATCCTGAGGAAGATATGAAAAGAATGATATATCACATGTAACAATCGAACTAATAAAAAAGAAAGTTTAAAAAGTTAAGAAAAATACGTATAGCGTACTACTCCACATTCAGACCTTAAAGTTGGCTAAAACAAGCTAGATGCATAGAAAAGACTACAGACTCAGGAGAGAACCAAAAGTTTATAAAATATTAATCATAAGTCAAAAAATTGTAGAAAAAATCGTTAGCATATTAAATGTGCTAAACCGTTGGAGATACAGTAAAAATAAAAGGTGAAATGAACGTTGTCCCTCTCAGGTTCATACCAAACCCAAACAAGAAGTAATTAGTGAGGAAAGTTTTGTAAGGAAATAAGCGATAGGAAATTTACAACGGGCCAGAGAAATTTATCCATTATGAAGCAGACATATGCATAGTGATGAAATTTCAAAAAATTTGAAAAGTTTAAACAATTTGTCTCCAGATGTGCATAAACATTGTGCCTATGTGAGAGTGGTGACATATTGAATATTTGAAATTTTTAATATTTATTTGAAATATATTGAAAAATATATTCTTTGATTAGATATATTATTGAAAAAATTGATAAATTTTTGACAAAAACAAATTGCCAAGGATTTTGGCAAGCCTGCCATTGTCGACATGATAATGATAGTTAACTTGTTTCAATTGCCTAAACAAACTCGTTTAAGTGAATATCGTCAAGTCCTTGAATGTAGGTCTGGCATAGTTCGGTGTATGTTCGTGTTGTTTATGACGGCCGATTATCTGCACGAGGGATAGAGGCCCTAGGGAGAGTGCCCTTCGAGGGATCTTTCTAAGTGAACCTAGCCCATATTTACGCAAGGTTTCTCAAGGTTCGAAGAAAACCACGAAAACTCTGAAGGGTTAAGCCGACGGGGGCAATTGGGTTCGAACCCAGCACCTCCCGACTACCAGCTTCAAGAGCAGAACTACAATGCCTATAATAAATAGTGTGGAAAACTGCTATCCAAACAGAGTTAAAAATTTATATCCCTTAAATGCACAGTGATGCTGGAATCCAGAGCCGATCGCAGCGACATCTGCGGTACATTTTCAAATTTCAATTTAAACATTGTATTATTACAACGTCTAAGACCAAATCGTCTTGGAGTTTTAGAAAATATCCTGCAGATGTCACTGCGATCGACTCTTTGGATTTCAGCAGGATTTAAGTGATCTAATATTTTAGCACTTTTTTAAGTATTACTGGGTTAGCCGATTTCCACACGATATATTCTTGACGCTATAGCAGAACCTCTCAGCTACTAGTGGGGCTTTAGCATAGTGTGGACAAAAACTTTTGTCTAAGCACAATCTCAGCATGCGCCCTGCTCTTATGTAGCCACTATCAGAGGCACTCTAACTCTACCAAAGTAAAAGAAGTTTTATTTCAAGAACGTGGAGTTTTACCGGTAGCTTAGCTTGGACCAACCTAAAAATTTCGAAAACCCATGCAACAGGTTTTTTTCTTGTGTATGAGTTTTAAGATAGAGAAATGCCTGCATCTTGTTGATGCTTTATTTCATCTTTTGTTCAACTAAATCCCTATTTGTTGCTTTAAAAAAATTACCAAATTCACTCATGGCACATCTGCTAATACTGTGAATTGAAATTAAAAAAAGAAAAATACTTTGCCGTGTTTTATGATGTTTTGTTCTTAATTATAACTTCAAACATTTATTTATTTATTTATTTTAATTTTCATGGAATGTATTTTATTTCTAATGTGTATTTTTAAAAATTAAAAATTATATAATATTAAAAATAAACAATGTATATAATAAAAAAGGAATACGCTTCAGCCTATTTCAGCAAATTAACAAAATCTTGAAACTGTTTTATGAAGCATTTAATGAAAAAGAGCTTATGGATATCATGAATGCAGATTTAATTAAAGTTTTATTTTTAAATATTTCATCTAATGAACTATTAAATTGGTGAAAATTATTTTAGGAATGTAATAATTGCACAAAACATTTTTATTTAACATTTTAATTAATCGATATGAAAATTTCCGCAGATAGTGCCGACAAGAGAAGAAATATAACGCAATCCTTCTGTAACAGATCTGTAACGCATCTTTCTGTAAATTCCATGATACGTTCTGTCATTTTTTAGCATCGCCGAGAATTTCACAGCTAAAAGATGATTAATTTTGGGTAGTGATACTTTTTTATCAGTAAAGTGATATGTATTTTGTTTTTGATTTAGTCAGAATTATTTTTTAAACATTTGAAAATAATTAAGTAATTTCATATTACGCAAATATATATACTAATTAGCTGAAGATTAATTTTTCTTACATTATACTGAATATCGCATTACTGGTTTTTAGAAAGAATTATACTGTCTTCTTTCTTACAAGTTACTGTTTTTGGAAGTTTAAAACTTAAAATATGCATTAAAGTTAGATCCAAAAATAAAATAAACCTCTGTAAGTGGTCTAGCATAAGTTAAAACCTTTATTACGCTTCCTGTATCTGTCGCCTTCAACGAAAGAAGTTTTAACAACTTAAAAGTAATTAAAACATATTTTAGGAATTTAACAATGTAGCAACGCTTAACAAACATAATTAATTTTAAATTTTGAGTATTTATAGTCCTATCTTATAAAGATATAAATAAAACTTTTGTGGGAGAAAAGTTCGTGGATTTTAATTAGTAGATGATAAATATGATGTATTTTCTGTAATTTGTATACTACATAGTTATTGAAGATACGATAGTAATATAAAATATGTTAAATTATATGCATACAACGGGACAATTTGCACATTTAAAATGTATTTGAGGAACTAGCGTGTTTTACTTTAGTTACATTATGCAATTATTTAGTCATATTTTCTTCTAAAAATATTTGTGGAAGAAGAGGCGAGGAGAGCCATGGGTGCAGTTTAGCCTTAAAATGCATTATTTTTATCCCCCACCCCCCCTTCCCTCCAAAAAATTATTTAATAACTACATATTAAACAAAAAAATAAATTAAAACTTCCATGTCAACTTTTATTCACAATTTAGGAAGAAACTAAAATGCGTCAGTTTGTTACATTATAAACTGAACAACATTCGAAATGAAATTTGAAGTTTGACAAATGGCTACACTATGTATTCTAGGGTTAGTCTAGTTTCGTCACTGGAACTCGTCGAAATTGACAACCAAAAGATTTTTTGAGAATGTGAAATGATAGAATGTAGATGCTCTCAAAATTGTTGATAAAAGATATGTTACAAAGGCAGCAAAAATGCTAGAATATGTTTTGTTTAATTTAAAATGGTGTAAATAGGCTCGATGTATACTAAAGTATGAATTATTAAATCTTTTATGTGTGATTTAAGTTTACTTATTGAGTTTCGACAAGTTGAAATAAAAATTTTGAAATGTTACACGCATGCGCAGTAAAACATTATTTTAACAAGTGCCCATATCTCATCAAATAGTCAATATATTCATGTTTTAATTGCAGTATACTGTATCTACTGTACTTTGTCAGGTTTTTGGAGAGTTGTGTTAAATTTGGTTGAAAACTCTGTATGCTATAAACAAAAAACTTTTGAATTTTTCACAAAAACGTTAACATCTTCACGAATATGAATGCTATACTTACACAAATGCATACAAACGTTGAACAGGACCCAAATAGTCATTTACCACAGTGACAAACCATTTCCAGCCTTTTCTGTTACATAAGTGATCGCAAATATTATTTTATTATTAAATTTATTATTAGCCCCCTAATTGTACCCCCGATAAATCTTCACCGAGAAAAATAAAATCAAACATGTACTTTACATCCTAGAAGTTCAAGAACAATTCGCCAATAATGTTGGTAGATATTTAACAAACCGTGTACAATCGAAAGCATCCAGTCCCTGTACCTAAACTTTTGGAGTCCAGTGTAAATTGCACAAGACAAATTCTATCAAAAAGTGTTTCTAAGGTTTGTGATCTTTCTGGAGATTCTCCAGTTATATTACAACCAATAGTGGCAAATATTAGATGTAGGCGAACTGTGAAACCTGCAAGAAGGTTGGACTTGTAAAGAATTTCGACAGTTTTGTTGAATTATTAAAATTAACTGAAGGTTGAAAGATGTTGCCACCTCTCAGTTTCTAATCTCCATAAATGAAGGGACGTGAACTGTTTGTACTTGACAACAAACATTTTTTTTTTTTACTGTGAAACCACAAAATGTTTATATTTTAAGCTCTCAATTTTTTCGATAAAAGGTAGCTGCAAAGGCAGCAAAAATGTTGGAATATGTTTTGTTTTATGTAAAATTGCATAAATAGGCGTATTGTATATACTAAAGAATGAATTATTAAATATTTTTAAAGTATTTTCAGATTAATCACTCCGACCTCTTACTATATTATTCTTCTTTAACACAGTTGACGTCACATTAATGACAGCAAAAAGAATAGAAAGCGCAAGAACATTTTTTTGATACATTAATTTATGCATTTAAATAAATGATCTTGTTGAGAGGTATTATAACCTATAAATTTATTTCATTATTACCAAAACGCTGAAAGATTGTAAGATTAGTAATCCATATTAAATACCATTTTCTGAATTCGAAAATAATGTAAATAAATAGTCTCTGATAGAACAAGGAGCTATTGCATACTATTTAGTTTCCAGCAACAAAATGTTATGTCTGTAAATAAATAAAGGCATTAATCATTAAATGCTCTTTTAATTAATTACCCATATTAATCATAAGTTTATTAGATATTTGACAAAATAGACATAAGTCAGTACCTTCTGTATTTTAAGAGTTGGCTAATAGATGTCCAGTGTTATATATTTTGAATACCACTATTTATGAATAGTAATATTTACAATAAATTGCAGAGTTCTGCGTTAAATAACTTGAAGATTACTAACAGAAATAATGGTATTCAAAATCCGTAATCATTGGCATTTATTCATAAATGCGCATAGTCATATTCACCATAGCGTTCGATCACATTTTCTTCTTGTTCTGTTGTTGGCCATATTGGAACATATCTTGGTTTTGTCATTGACTATTGTTGATTTTAAAATAAACGACAATTTTTCCTTGCCTATTGAGTGGCAACGTACCAATAAACCTATGTAATTTTTGTCTACACGTGTAAACCTTCATTTAAGGACACTTTTGCAAGAAAACAGTGCATTTCGAAAAAATTGGACTTGTGTAGCTTTTGAAATGATTTATTTATTTCCAACTTCAAAAATATATTTGTATGTCAAAGTTTGACTGCATTTTTCTTCTTCATTCACAGTAAAGAATTTTCAAATATACAAAAACAACATATTATTTTTTTTCTATTGCCTAAATGTATTTTAAGGGAAGTTGGAAGGTCCTATACCTACCATGTTAAATTAATGTACCTTTTCTCAGAAACTATCAAAGAAAAGCACTTAAAATTTTTTATAAACTTAATATAAATAATTTTTAATAAAGTGAAGTAAAATTTATGAAAAGACATTTTTACTTATGTATATATATTTTTAAATATGTAATAAAACGCACTTTTAAATAACAAACAACTTGTATTTTTCAAAAGAAAACCTTTTTAATAAAACTTTCGTACATACGTTAGTAACATAAATTCACTTAAGATTGATCAGGGATATGTGTAAAATATTCTGGCAAGATTGCATACAATAATATGCAGTAGTTTCTATAAAAAGGTACACCGAACTACAAAAAATGACATTTGGAGAAAATTGAATTTAATGTTTAGGTATGTGATGTTTGCGTATGATGTAAAAATTGAATTACTTTAAAAAATTTACCTTCTCATTGTCATAGAAACAAAAGTAATATACCATGAACTGTAAAAAACAAAAAGATGTAATTCTACAGATGTAAAGTTACAGGAATCTGTATACTACTAAATTTACTGTTTACTACTGTTTATTGTTTACTAAAATTTTATCCTTACAGTGTACAAAAAAGATGTAAATCTACAAAACTAGTTTTTGTAAAGCTATATGAATTTGTAGCTTTACAAATAAATCCACTAAAATTAAAGTAATATTACTAAAATTTTATCTGTAACCCGGATTGCAGTTACATAACAAGTTCTAGGCATCCCGTTTCCCTAAAATATCCTTAGTAAACTAACAGATTTTTTTTTATTTACAGCGCAAATGTGTATCTGTTACATTGATTTTTTTTTTGTTGTTGTTGCCGTTACATAAAAAATTCTAGGCATCCCAGTTTCCTAGAAAATTCTTAGTAACTTTATTTAAAAAAATTTACAGTGTGTGAAAGGAAAAATATTAAAGATTCAAAATATTCTTTAAACAATTAAAAAAAATTTTTGTTCGCAAATTTGCCTTCCAACTGCCCTTAAATATTTTAACTCTGCTTTCCAATTAAAAGTTTGGTATTTATGAAAGCAACATATTACGTAATTTTTGTCTCTAATGTTGATGTTAAATATTTTAAATATAAATGAAGATAATGAAGTTGTTATTTATAAAAGCAGAATGCCATGTAATAATTAACCCTAAAACTTATTTTAAACATTTTAATTATTAATTAAGGTATGTTTTAACAATCTTTCAAGTATTTTTCTTTTAATTAAGAATTTTTTAAGTTTTTTTACTCCTCATACGTAAATTAGGTTTATTTTCCGTTTACAAATTGTCCAGAGTTTATTTTTTAATTTAGTATTTTACTGTATTTTAAATATGCATTTTCAGTTCCTTTCGGTAATGTATTCTAATCCTCTGCTAATTAATTTTTCAACTACGATTTCATATAAATGTTTAATCCAGCATATGAATTGTATAATGCATACGAATGCAGGTGTATTGATTTAAACGTAACATTCTTGTATTAAAAACATTTGTTTTAAATCTATCTTTATAGTTTTTTCAAATGAAGTTGTTGTCAGATCGCATCCTACTAAGAAATCGGATAAAGTTGTTTTATTATTATATACACACTGAATAATTTTTTAATGAATGTTAGTGTTTTACAGTGGCGGTCAAAAGTTTCCGGCCAGTTAGTTTTTTTGATTTGTTTGACAGAACGTTTTAGCGAAGAAGAAGTTTAATTGCTCCAAAAGTTAGGAATAAGCAAATTACCTCTGACCACGTGATTATTCTGATTGGATACTTAAGATACTTGATGCAAAGGAGTGGAATTCAAAATTCGCACGTGCAAAAGTTTCCGGCCATTCGTCATTCATTAGTTTTTGCTGTCGCTAAAGTATTTTTTTGTCCATATTTGTTAAGTAATCAAGGTGAATAATGTATTTGAAATTCAAAAATGAAAAGTTTAACAATTTATTGTTCCTAAATGAGTGATTTGTTCGTCGCTAAAGGGACAATCCTCTCGTGAGATTGCGGCAAAGTTGTCGATCGGAAAATTTGCTGTAAACGATATTAAAAATATATATATAAAGATGGTCATGGCCTTCGGAACTTGCCACGCTCCAGGGGACCCCGGAAAACGACTATTCTTGTGGACAGAATTATCAGAAGAAAAGCAGTTGATGACCCGCGTAAAAATGCCGCTGCAATTCCATGCCATTTATGGTGTTTAAAGCGATTTATGGTATTATGGTTATTGCTGAAACAAGTCTATCTACAGTGTCAAGACGCTTATGTGACGTAGAACTTTATGGTACAGTCGGCGTTAAAAAACCTTTCACAAGTAAAAAAATTCAGAGGGCCCGACTGGCGTTTGCCAAGGAATACAAAGACTGGTCAAGTGAAAACTGGAAAAAATTACTATTTTCAGATGAATCTACGTTCGATCTTTTTGTGAGTGATAAAAAAACATTACAACCGACGACCTGAAAACAAAAGATAAGATGTGAGACACATTATTCCTACAGTGAAGCACGGCGGAGGACACGTTATACTGTGGGGAGCATTTTCTGGAAAATGCGCCTGTCCGTTATGTGAAATCCGCGGCAAGATGAATAGTGCAATGCATAAGGCTATCTTTCAAGATCATTTGCTGCCTTATTGGAGGTAAAATTGTGGTCGCAACTATTTGTTTCATCATGATAACGTCCAAAAGCATACATGCATGCTCGTCAAGCAGTGGCTTTCGCACAAAAAAACTTCGCTTTTGAAATGGACAGCCCAATCATCCGATCTGAATACAATAAAAAATCTTTGAAACTAACTTGAAAACGTGTGTGGAATTATAAATATTCCAATTTAGCAGCATTTTCCCAAAAATTGCAAGAACCGTGGACAAAACTTAACATTGATGATCTACAACTGTTCATTGGATCGATGCCACGTTGCTGCGCCGCAGTACTTATTGCTAAATATATGAATGTAAAATACTAATTGTAAATGTTGTTGATCACTGTTATTTTCTGTTATAACACCATTTTTTTCCAAACTTGCCAAGGTGGCCGGAAACTTTTGAGAACATGCGTTTTCTTTTGCAATTAATTTTGTCAATTAAATTTATTAATATTTAATTTTCATTCCATAAATAAGTTCTTAAATGCTATGTCAATAAAGTGTATAAGTATCACTTTGAGATTCCTCTTCATATGGGTATACTTACAAATTAAACAAAAATTTTGTGCTGGCCGGAAACTTTTGACCGCCACTGTAATTTTGAAATTAAAATAGTATGTCTCTTTCATTGCATTAATGTAATAATTTTTAAATAGGCCTCCAAAATTCAAGGTAAAACCAGTCTTTTGACGCTCACCAGTAAAAGAATGAAAATAAAGGTGAAAAAAATGGTTTATCTGAATTATTATAAGTAATTTCAATCAGACCTTACGAAACAATTATACCCACCAATATATTTTTTAAATAATTACACTTATATTGCAATCGGAAGAAACTGCGAATATCCCACTTTTGTATCTTTATTTCTTTTTTTAATGCTTATCTTTATTTCTTTTTCTTAATGGGATTTTTTTTATGCTTGGTGATCTTCAATTTAAGATATCTTTGTCTAGGAGAAATTGTTTACAGGATTCATAAAGAGGAAAGTCAATTGTATGAATAGAAGTGAGGTTATCAGAAGCTGATGCTGCTAGACGTCTTAATATGTCTCGTACTGTGGTTCAAACACCCAGGGATCAATTTGAATCAAAAATCGGGTATCAAGAAGACAAGATACAGGCCTCCCAAAGTTACAATTGTGCTAGCTGTTTGGGTCCGAAGAAGAAAAAACATTATTGTGTCTCAACTCACTTCAGATCACCATAACACAACACAAATCGCAATATCTGCTACTACGGTGCGTTGTGTGTGTCCCTCTAAATCAGTGGTTCCCAACCTTTTATTGACCACGCCCCACCAAAGCATCCTTAGAATCTCCATCCCCCCCGCCCCCCTCACTCTGTAAATTATGGATCTTTTTACTTAAAAAATGAACACTATTCACACGGCAGATGAGTAATAGAGCTTTAATAACTCTTCATTTCACATTTTTTAACTTATCAAAGAGGTGCATCTTCTGTCAGAAATGTGTTTTTAACACAATTTTATAAATGTAATGACGATATACATCTTTTTTATACATCTTCGTATTTGTGCTAAACAGAGTTTTGTTGTACTTTTCCAACTCTCCTCAATGTTAAAAAAATATATGTACTGTCTGCATTTTTAGGTGCGTTCGTAATTATATAAATACGTAGCACCTATAGTCGTCGTTCAGTCCGTCCGTCCGTCCGTCTGTCCGTCCGTCTGTCCGTCCGTCTGTCCGTCCGTCCGTCTGTCCGCATGTAACAGAGCAAAAACTACCCAACCGAATGGTCTGAAATTTCAAATATATGATTGTTGCAAAATTTTGTCGAGCCATTTCAAATTTTATGAAAATCGGATGTATAGTTTAATTACAGGGACAGTCAAAAGTTTTTCTTTACATTACGGCCAATGGGAAAAATTATTGCAAGTGCTTTTTAATGATATTAGAGCCTTCCGAATGATCTGAAATTTTAAAGATATAACTGTTGCAAAATTTTGTCGAGCCCTTTCAAATTTTAGGAAAATCGGATGTATAGTTTAATTACAGGGACAGTCAAAAGTTTTTCTTTACATTACGGCCAATGGGAAAAATTATTGCAAGTGCATTTTAATGATATTACAGCCTTCCGAATGGTCTGAAATTTTAAAGATATAATTGTTGCAAAATTTTGTTGAGCTATTTCAAATTTTAGGGAAATCGGATGTATAGTTTAATTACAGGGACAGTCAAAAGTGTTCCGTTACATTACGGGAAATGGGAAAAAAATATTGGAAGTGCATTTTAATGATGTATCAGACTATGCGCTTTATGAAGTGCAAAAAATTATACATTCAGTACAATATGGGGTGCAAAAAATAATTATAAAACTAGTTATAGTACGAACGCACCTCATTTGCCACGTTTGACGAGCAATTTCCAACTTGTTATCTTCGCAAGATATCTTGAAGCGAGACTTGGATTTAACGTTAAAATTGATGACATTTACGCATTTTATAACCCATTTTTGTTACTTATTAACAGTTGGTGAAAAAGCTTTGCACATATTTTCATTCTACGGATAATACAATACACAAAAAGCTTTTCAAAGTTATCTTCATCAATTTTAAGTAGACATTATTCCGCATAACAATGCATTTTCTCTGTTTTCCCTTTCCCAATAGTGTTAATTTTCTTCAAGATATTATCTGATTTTAAAATTTAAAATGTATATTTCATAAAGTAATTTACTGTGTAGGATGCCTGCAGTAGAGCCATGAATATTTACTATCTAGCCATTTTTTTCTAGTGATATTTAATATTTAAAAATTTTATAAACTGAGTAATACATCGTTTTCTACAGATATTTTTTAGGTTAAGTATGTTCAAGACAGTTAGATTTATATATATTTCTAAGTAATTTCACATGTAAAGGATTCTTGGTGTCATATATAGCAGTTCAAATAGAAGTAGAAAGTTCATTCAATAAATAATCAAAAGCGTAAATTATAAAATACGTTGATAACCAGAAAAATCATGAATTTTTAATATTGTAAAAAGATGTTAAATATTTGTAAAATATCATTTATATAATTGTTCTCGTATAAATCAATTTTAAACTTTTGTTTGGGAATTTTTTTAATTCAATTAAAAAACTGACTTTTAAAACTTTGCTTGCATCCCGTTTATTTTTAGTTTATAACATTCCCCCCACTCCCCCCCCCCCAAAAAAAATGAAAAATTTGGAATCGCCCTCCTAAAATGTCAAATTGCCCACCCGGTGGAGCGTCCGCCCCACGTTGGGAACCACCGAGGGGTTCGACAACGCTGTAAATCTGGTACACAGCAGATTTACTCCTATGTAAATCAAGTTAAATCAGTACATCAAGATTTAAGTAGTAAATCCAGTAATAAATCAGTAAATCAATGTAAAATTAATAAATCCTATAATAAATCAATAATTTTTTTAATAAATCAAGTTACAATCAGTAAATCAAGATTTAAATTGTAAATCTTGTAAATCAATCCAGTAATCAATAAATCATTGCAAAATCAATAAATCCCATATAATATTCGCGAAATCCTCAAATCCTGTATAAATATTGGAAAATCTGAGGGAAGATCACTACATTTCAAAAATCATCTAATAAATCCGTAAATCTTAAATTAAAATAGATTAAAATTTGATACTTGATCTATGGCGTGCGAATGTGCATTTTACAACGCACTTTAGCTCGCATCTCGCATTTTGGAATACATGAAGGATGAAGTGAAATGAGCAAAATAGTGGACCAGTAACGGACCTAATAATAATTTATAATACCGATTAAAACAATAAAAAGTAATTATAGTAAAACCTGTGAAAATGGAACCTGCCTATTACGGAATCTCCCTTACAGGGAAAATTTTTATGGTTGCCATGAAATAAAAATGAATTATAGCTACACCTGTTAAGACAAAAACTTCTCTAAAACGGAAATTTTCGCAGTTCCATCCGATTCCGCCGTAGCAGGTTTGGTCGTATAAAGGACCAAACCAGTGATTGTGGTACTAGCTATCAGAAAAGCTTGTTTAAGGAAATTTTCCACATTTTTTTTCGATTCCGGCTTAGCAAGTTGTTCAAGAATCATTTATTTTTAGTGCGATAAGTCCAGAAAAATAATTATTTTTTCCGATTTAAATACATGATTGGTTCTGAGGCTTCTGAATCTGAAGTTTTTAAAAATTTTATTGCATTGTAATATGAGATTTATTTGTTTACATGTTTTTTAATGAATATTTTAATAAAATAATATTGAAAATTTAGTTATTTTTGCTAACAAATTTTAATGGTTCTTTAGTATGTTTTTAAAATACTTTGTTCCATATAAATGCGATTGAAACCTGAAAGTATTACAGTATTTATTTATGTAAAAAAAAAAATAATAATAATAATAATAATAAAAATTAAATAAAAAAATTAAAAAAAAAATTAAAATAAAATAAAATAAAATAAAAATATTATTATAGTTATAGCTTTCTTCCGTGTCGTATCTAGACTTATCATTTTGGAACAATGGCGGATCTCTTGGGCTAATAAAGGGTTCGCAAAACGACATCATGCATCCTCGCGGGAAATGACTTGGGGGCGAAGCTTAAGCCCGACGCGACCCATCCCGGGTTGCGCCAGTTTAAATCCACGGGACTCAGGCTGTGTCAGGTCTTCTCTCTTTAAGAGCCGGGCCCTGCTCTGATCTTACAATTTTTTGCAGATTCGGGTCGGGCCAAACTTCTTTTTCTTCCAAGTCGAGCCAGGCCTGGACTTCATTCTTCCTAGAGGTCTGCACTGGCCAAAATTTCCAGGTCGGAGCTCGGTGAACAATAAAAGCTAAATGTTCGGTCCGTGTCAGCCCGTATGATAAGCAATATTTGTCCCGACCGCGACCCGTGCACTCCTCTGAATTCTTGTCCCCGAACCCAAGTTGGTTTGGCATCTTACTTATTCGTAAAAATTATATTTATGTTGCACGTTTGTTTAGTGAAATCTTTAGAATTTTTTTTTTCTATTTGATGATTTTTTAAAAATTTTATTTTATTTGATAAGTTACAGAGATACGTTTTTAAAAATCTACTTTTTTGGTTTGTAGAGTTTAAAAAATATGATTTTCTTTTATCATCCGCTTCTTTCATTCTAAACTGATTTTCTTATTGGATTTTCAGTTGAATGTAATTGTCTAAGTCATACATTTTACGTAGTGTTTATGCACATAATTGCCTAAACGGTCATTAAAATTACTGTTTTTCTGTATTCTTGAATTTCGAACATAATCTGAAAATAAAATATAAGCATAAGTGAGTGTGCTTTATGAATAATCTTAATTACAAAATGCAGGCTAGGCTCGAGTCGATTTTTTAGCTTTTATACCGGGGTGGGCCAATTTTTTTGTGTGTGTGTGGGTGGGGGGGGGAGGGGGGTTGGACCTGATCTTGGGCCTAAAAATTTCAGCCCGCGCGAAGCTCTAACTGACATATTGAAGGTAGCTTTAATTTTTTTTAATGCTTCTTTCAGGCATCATGATCATCTCAATAGTTACTGAATATACCAGGTGTCCTAAAATTGACTGACTGATTTTAAAATTCAATAACTTGCAAATAGTGACAGCTACTTAAAAAAAAAAATGCAGAAGGGTTATGTAGGATGTCAGGTGTGTTATTAGAATATATATATATAATCGACAAATATTTAGGAGGGACCTCTAATTTTATGTCAAAGCATATTTCATAGTAAAAATAAAGGTAAGGAAAATTATTTCTCTTACCTGATGTCCCGGTGTTGAGACAGGAACCGCCATACACTTCAGGATGCATCCATGGTACGCCTTTGTGACTTTACCGACAGTTGCAGTGCTAAAATCTTTATTGAAAAAGAAATTGAAAAATGTGATTGAAGATGTAATTCAGGTGTGAGGTAAAGCATGGCTAGTTTCATTTAATAATGTGATTAAACTTTCATCTTGATTAATTGTTTTAATAAACTTTATCACATAATAGAACAGAAGACAGACATTTTTTATGCGTCGTTAATTACAGACGCGTAGAGCAGAAGTGAGAAAGTACGTGTGGAAAAAGAGGGAAAAAAAAGGGTGGCGAAGCATATACTTCTACATTAAAAACCACAATTAGGTGGAGAAACTGATGCATAAGCTATTATGCTCGCACATGACATTGAAAAGGAAGAAAAGAGTTTCAATAAGTCCGGGAATAAATGTAGCAGTTCTTTTTCTTTCTGGAATATAATTTTGTTCAGAGGGGTTCGCACATATTAACAAGGTGTAGGGGTTATTCTGTTCCGAATATTTCGAAAATTTAACCCTCTCGCTGCGCGTTCCGCGATTTCCACGGCAATGTAAAAGTAGCAAAATTTGAGCAGCCTGCAATTTCCGTAACAAATCTTTTTTTTAATGATCTGATTCTATTTATTAAAAATACTCTTTCACAAAATTTTTTACATATTTTAACACTAAAATATATGTAGACAGGAAATATGTAATAAAATAAATGCGCAATTTTTAAGCTCATTTTGATTTAAAAAAAAAAAAAAAAAAAAAAAAAAAAAAAAAAAAAAAAAAAAAAAAAAAAAACGCAGCAAGAGGGTTGCGTTTTGTTCCAAAAATTTTTTTGGAACCAAACAAATAAATTCTAAAGCAAATCTCCTTTATTAAATTGAAATGAACTTAATATTATGAGCAATACGATTTTCCAATCTTTTGCCCTGAGTAGTTCGCGGTGTTTTGTTTTCGTGTGACGTCACCTGTGCTTTGCTTAACGTGACGTCACACTTCGGTGGCGTATAAATCTCAAATAAATCAACAAATCACAAGCAAATCAGTAAATCACAAATAAATCGCAAATAAATCAGTAAATCACAAATAAATCAGTAAATCTGTGTACACATATAAATCAATCAGAAATCAGGTAAATCAACTTGATTTGTAAATCTGGTACGCCAAAATCTAGTTTGTCGAACCCCTCGGGAACCACTGCTCTAAATCGACAATAGAAAAGTCCCCATTTACGTTGGGAAAGAGAGCACGTTACCCAGGCAGTAATAGAATTCTGTACTCTTCATAGACGAATCCCGATTTGCTTTGGAGAGTGATTCAGATCGTGTGTTGCTCTGGAGAGAATAACGCACCACATAAAACCAATCTAACTTTGTTGAAAGACATGATAGAAAAGAGTCGAATCATGTTTTGGACTGGAATCTCTCTGGGTATTCACACTAACTTGCCTGTGTGCCATGAAAGAATGTTGGCCGTTCTGAGATAGTGGGACGAGATCCTTGCTCCGTATGTCATACCATATTCTAGTATCACTGGTAATGAATTCATCCTAATAGAAGATAGTTCTCGGCCTCTGCTTGGCTTTTTGATGAATATCTTGAGGATCAAAATTTGTTTTATCAGTTCAATCTCCAGACCTTAATCCTATATAATATCTTTGGGATTATTTCGGTAGACAGTAGATTTCTTTATGTCGTCTCCGAGGACGTAAAATGAGTTTTGAATAAGCGTAGCTCTGTGTATGGACGTTGCTTTCCTATCCTGTGCCCACCAACTTAATTGACTGTATAAAAAGTCGATTCCGCCAATGCATTAAAAGTAAAGGAGGACACATTTCTTATTAAAATCCATTTATTTAAATTTTTTATCAATAATCTATGATTTATTTTTTAATCAAACAGTGGATTTTTTGTGAAAACAAAATACAATTCTTTGTTTTTAGATCATGCTTAATGATAAAACTATGTACGACTCAATAACTGTTTAAAGCACAACTCTTCTAAATTTTATGTTTTTATGTACATTTGTTTTCTAATTAGATACAAAAGACCTGGTCTGGTTGTATCTTAAATCTTAGAGGACAGTGTATTAAGGGTGAATATTTAAATTTTTTGCATGTTTACTGAAAGATATTACGAAAATTTAAATTAAAAAAAAGAAAGATTCACACATTTTCCTTAATTGCAACCAGATTCAATTTTTCAAGAAACATTTTTCAGAAAATTCTATGTTGATAACAAAAAATTTCATTGCCATCTTTTATGCTCACGACTAGCTGACTTCGTTTTCTTTTATGCAGAAATCACCGGATTCTTGAATCCGTTGCCTTGTTGCATTTACGCCATGACATGACCGTATGAACTAGTACTACGACCGCAAACAACCACCATGTTTTCTCACTGGGAGCTATACTTTAATACATCGAAATATTCTTCGCATCGATCGAATAAATTAGCATCCTAAGCCACGATGTCACAGCTCCAATGCTCGACCTGATATTAGCTATTACAAAAAAAAAAAAAAAAAAAAAAAAAAAAAAATCACACAAGTCAATTGTATTTGTCGACTGCAATAACAAACTTCACATATACATATAGTATAGTGTATGTAGATGAAATGTTTGGCTGGCGACGACAAGTATTAAAAATGCAAGCAGGCTCTAATAATTTGCCAACAACTTTCGAAGAAGTTGACTCTGCCTTACCTGTTAGTGTTCATTTTCATAAGCGTACGGGTAAGAAACTAACCAGAAAGCCAAGTAGAAATCCTTCTTCCTGGAAGATAAATGAGAGGAAGGAAAAATATCAAAAAGGGGAAGAGTACCTTAATGCTAATGGAAAGGTTGTTGTGGAAAGACAAATTAAAAAAATAATAAAAATTGTTTAAGGTCTTTCAAATTTAAATGAGCAAAACACACTTCGGATGATCACAGAGAGCATGTATTCAATGAATATTATAAGCTTTTACAGAATGCGAAGTATCACTTTATTGGAAAAAAGAGATCAAGTGTACCAATAAGGAAGAAGCATCAAGCAACGAATGAAAAAAAATCATATTGTCTAAATGAAATCTTCCCATATCTTTCATGATTGAGGAAGATAGGTTTTTTTTTTTCAAAAAAAGACATTTTTTTCCCTTTTTACTCTCTCTCCAGAAGGATGCTCAGGTACTAGTCTTGTGACTTTGCAAAAATATGTTAGACCGCAGATGTCAAGAAGTCTCTGAAAACCTTCATTACACTGCTTCAGGTAGACCAAATTTGTGATAATTTCACCACCCTGAATCGATGAAGACTAAGTTCATCTAACAAGGAGAGGGCCAACCTTGTTAACCACAGATTTTGATTATTTTAATATATGTTGTAGGGTAGAGACCCCTTAGTGTCAGGTTCAACGGATTTTATCCAACACTCCTTTGTTCTTGAGAAACCGGGGGGATCTAATAATAGTACACAACTTAAATACTTGCATTGGAACCGCAATGATAGGTTGGTCGTAGCTCAGTTGGTACGGCGTTCGCTGGCTGATCTGCGGGCCCGGGTTCGGTACCCGAGCGCGCTGCTTTTGTTTTTCTCATTTTTTGCTTTATAAATATACTTGTAATTATAGATTAATAATTTCAATTACAAATTTTAATATCATGCATTAATTATAATGTTAACAAACTTAAATTTATCATTTTTTTAAACTATTAATTCTCATCCTTTAAAGAGGTTTAAAAAGAAATTGGATCTATTATTGTATGATAAAAATTCCAAAATTGTGACAAAATCTGCTGTGGTGCCATCTAGTTATGATAAAATAAAAGAATATTCAAATAAAATAAAAATAAAAGCAGAAAAAAGATAAAGGTGAAAGCAAAATAATTGAAAGCGCAAGCATACGTATTACAAATTTAAAAATCTTTAATATGCAAAAAAATCGGTTGAAATTTAATTCTGATGCTAATTTTTAATATAATTATGCTTGTTACTTTAAAAACAGAATAATTGTATTATCGCATTTACTTCCTTTGTTAAAGCAATGCTTAAATGAAGTTTCTTTAAAATCACGAATTGACACAATTGCTCAATACCATTGCATCGATAAAGAATATATGAAATACATTTTAAGAGTGATTTTTAAAAAATTAACAGTTTTATGATGTTTTATACAACTATTTAGTTAAAAGTAAAAAAATTAAACAGGTTAAAATTATAATTGATATACAATATTATAAATATTAATTGACAATGAGATTATTAATTATACTTACAAGTATATTTATAAAACAAAAAATGAGAAAAACAAATGTAGCGCATTCAGGTATCGAACCCGGAGACCAGCCGGCAAACGCCATACCAACTGAGCTACGACCAACCTATCATTGCGGTTGCAAAGGAAGTATTTAAGTGGTGTACTATTATTATACCCCCCCCCCCTCCCCTGTTTCTCAAGAACTAAGGAGCGTTGAATAAAATCCGTTGAACCTGACACTAAGGGGTCTCTACCCTACAACATATATTAAAATAATCAAAATCTGTAATTAACAAGGTTGGCCCTTTCCTTGTAAGAGAAAAGAAATTATGAGAAGGCCTCACGAATCGGAAAAATGCTGAAGTGCAGAATGACCGTCCAAAGCATTTCACAGGTTGTCAGATATTTTGATGGAAAGACGAAAATTAATTCTGAAAGACGAAAGCACACCTAAGAGAGTTGAACAGCATCTATGAGAGCGTGATCATTTCTGATGACGATAAGCGGCTGAGATTGAACGCTAAACTGAAAAGACTCACTGATATCAGAAGAAGAAAGATCAAGCTATCACTGTGACTGATTAAATGCTAAAGCCCAAAGAGACAATTTAACAATGTTCACGCCGGCGCGGTGGGTCACACTCGACTGTCTGAGAGTTGAAAAGTCTCCGGCTGTTTGCACACCACTGTTATTTTAGAGAAAAAGTTGTTCCTTTAAATCGCCCAATTGTTCTAATTAAATAAAACAGCATTTTCTGTATTAAAATACTGGTATCCAAAAGGCCGGAGACTTGCCAGCTCTGAGACAGTCAAGTGTGACCCACCGCGCCGGCGTGGACGTGTTAAGACACTGGTGTGTATGCCCAAAGAGACAATTTAAGACTTTGATGTGCTATGCCCAAAGAGGCAATTTAAGACTTTGATGTGCTAAGCCCAAAGAGACAATTTAAGACTTTGATGTGTGGACTAAAATTACGTGCATTTAAGGACTAATGGTGATCGTCAGGATGAGCCTCCACCCCTTTTGACCGAAGTATATGGTGAGAGTAAATTTTGTTACTTTAATATACGGCCATTATTTTTTGTACTTTATAATGTGTGAGTTTAGCAATTTCATTGACTAGTATTTTATAAACAAAATTTTAAAGCAGATGTAGATAATTAATATTATTAAGTATTAGAAGAATCATAATAATAAGATATGATAGTATTGTAGTTTGCCAATATCTTGGCTAAGTAGCCCATTCTTTTATCTGTGCTGTGAGAGCTTTAACTGAGAATTATTTTGAAACCAAAATTCACAAAGATAATGCTTATAAAGATTAGTTTTATGAGATTTAATGAAACTGAAAAATGATATGAAATTAATATTGATTAAAAAATGATATTTGAAATATGAAATTAATATTGATTTAAAAAAATGATATTTGAAATATGAAATTAATATTGATTTTAAAAAATGATATTTGAAATATGAAATTTATGTGTTTGAAAATAAAATTTGATTATATATGTATATTCTCTGTTTTTCTTTGAATCATTTTCTTATTCTTTTCTTTTCTGATGATAATTAAATTTATGAGTCTTAAGAATTTAAATTTAGTAAATATTAAATTGGATATTTTTCTGAGCAACCATCCAGTCCTAAATTGCAATTCAGGATGATAAACAAGTCGTTCCTGAGTTGTTGACAACTTTAATTTATTCAAAATCTCATCTCCTTCTATTTTATTAATTAATATTATCCCCTAAGATCTTTCACAACGCGGATCGGGATAATTATTTCTATATATGTACTAACCATTACATAGTTACGTGACCTTGTGAGTCGGTGTCAGATCGTCACCACAGAAATGCAACAAGTCTTACCAATCCCCGATTTGAAAATACCCGTATCTTCATTTTAAACTCGCCCTCTACTAAGTACTCGCTGGCCGAGTAATTAAGATGCTCGATTCGAAACTCGCGGTCCCAGGTTCAAAATCAAGTGGATCCACGGAAGAAACCAAGACGTTTTTTTTTTTTTTTTTTTTTTTTTTTTTTTAACAACCTTTTTCAGATTACGGAAATTTTCTGCCCTAGAACGGAAAAAAATAACGGAAATTTCTTCAATTGTCGGATATATACCGGTAACAGTGCTGCCAGAAATACTTCCGTGAATTGCAGAAAGTAATTCTGAGAGTGTGTTATAATATTTGAAACATAACAAAATCGCTTTATTGCACTGCATGTTTTCTATAGATTATAGAGTGCATAGCATTTGTCGTTTATTTGCAGAGGCACACTAAATAATTCGGTAAAAAGACTGACTAATATTGATAATTTCTGGAAATTGGTTTTGTTCTGTGCTATGCATTTTTAAATTTATCTAATTTTGAATTTATTAGGTAGTATGTATAGATCGTGGACAGGGCTGTAAGAAAGACTTCGCACTCTTGCAGCATACTTTACAAATTTTTAATAGTTAAAAAATTTTTAAGGGATTTTTATTTTTGCCTAGGTTATATGATGAACTTAAGCTAATAATGTTGCCAGGTGCCCCATGTAAATCAAAGCTGCAAATTCTCTGGACACCACTAATATCTTACAGTTCATTTCGCATCTTTAATCGCAGCTTTAACAATTCTGCTATTAGATAAGGCGAAGAAAATTACGTTAAAATATTGGTGTCTAGAGCTTTTGGAGTCCCGATTTATATGGGACACCTGGCAACACGACTCATAAGCTAATGTTAAACCAATGGCAATATCCTTTTCAAATTTTTCGTTTGCTTTTCAGTTCTCAATCAGCCAATTCCTTAATAATTCGATCCAATTCAATATTTAAAAATATATATCAAAGTTAGTCAAGCAAATGGTATTGACAAAAGGATTCTAGGGAGAAGAAGAAAAACAATATTGCAACTTTAAGAAGGATAATTAGTTTTTGCCCACAGAGTTATTTTCTGGCTGATTAAAAAGATATGTGCTTGAATGTGGAATTCTGAAATAAAATTATTGGCCTAGTCAAGTCACCAATAAAGTTAACGGATATTGTATGTAGTAATATAGTAAACTGGATTTTATTAAAAAAATGAGCGGACATCATGCATGGTGGCGAGTGGTCAGGGAGAAACACAGGCAAAAAAAAGAGGAAACTACCAGTATTTTCTTATAGAAAATATTTCGAATAATATAAAGGAATTAAAGAAGGGAAATTATCTTTAACAAAATACTTGTATTTAACACCCTTTTTTACTGTGTTTTTCCCTGACCACTCGCCACCCTGTCATGGCTGTCCATAAAATCCAGTTTTATAGATCAAACGGCTCTTTCAAAGTTTTGTGTTGCTATGATGGATGGAAAGTTTCTGAATAAAAATCAAAACACATGGTAGATATCAAGTTAGGTATCTATACCGAAAACAGTACTGTCATGATCAAACTGTAAAGGAACCACTAAAGATTGGTTCTGAAAACAGTAGAATTACTCAGGTCCCTGCCAAAAACAAAAGAGAGGTTTTCTTCCTGTACATCAGGTAAAAAGGAACTACAGAAAATCTACATGAAAACTGCGGTGATTTGGCCGATTCCACTACAGAATTTTTTAGGTCAATATAACTAAAAAGTTACTGCATAATTTTTGAGGTCGACACAACTACAAAATTACTGCAGTTATATCAACAGCAAAAATTCTGTAGTGGAATCCGCCAAATCCCCGCAGTTTTCCAACTGCCTTTTTTTTCCGGATTTTCTGCAGTTCATTTTTAGCTCGGACGTTACTGGATATAAACAGAAAATGCTGAAAATGGATTTTTACAGAGTTATGTGCTTTTTTAAGTTGCTTATTTAGATATTTCATTTCATTCCAGGAGAAAATGAAATCTCTTTAAAATATACTGTTAGTGTTAGAATGTGTTTAATAATCTATGCCCAATGGTGGGATTCAGCCGGTTCGCACCGGTTCGGTAGAACCGGTTGTTAATTTGTATTGAGTTCGGCGAACCGGTTGTTAAAATGATACTTCAAATGAGAAAATCGCATTTACATTTACTTTCTTTAAATGTTTATCTGCACAACAACGTTTTCTAAACATAACACTGTGATATGTACTGATTTATTTTATTCAATAAAATAATTCAATTTTATTCAATAAAATAATGTTTCATTTGCAAAGAGAATATATATATATTTTTCATCAGTCCTGTAAGAAGCTAATTCAACTGAAAAAAAAAATGAAATTTTGAAGATTGGAAGAATTTTGGGTTCCAAATCGACAACCTAGGCTAACGCTTATTATATAACATGCTTATTCAACATTACAATAACTACTTATATTCGAATAAAAGGTACTTTGCTTTGGTACGGAATATTCCCTGTTTTTGCTTACCAATAGCCAACAGTTAAATCGTTAGATTTAGTTGTATATTTCCAGCTGCATTTAAAAAAAATATTGTTCTTCATATCTTAGTAATCATTTAAATCAAGGTAGTTATTTTCGTAAATGTAATAAATTCTAAATTTTAATAAGATCCTTGAGTCCTATAAGTTATATTTAGAAAAATACTTTCCATGTTCTAATAAATGAAAAAACATTATACTATCTAAAATAACCGAGTCATGATACTTTGTATTTTACAAATTTCCAACGTTGCCAGCCCGTTTCTTGTATCATGAAATGGTAAAAATTCCTAAGATTCTAAATATCATAACTCGAGAATTATTGGTTGTGCAAAAAGTTCTCTTGCACGACAATTGGGCACTGTTTTTCTAAATATGTTATAGAACCCAAAGGATCGCATAAAAATTTAGCAACTTTTTCAAACGTAAAAATGGTTTCTAAGGTGATGAAGACCAACATTTGAAATATTTTTTAAATTAGAAGTATTTTAAATTTAACGATTTAGGAATTAGCTCTTGGTCAGATATAAGAATGGACGCCTTACGTATTTTATAACTGATATTAATTGATTGATATTGCTGATATATAAATGAAATTGCTTGTCTTTCAAATGTACTGCCAATGCCAACAAGAAGTATTATATAGGCATCATAAAGGATGAAAACTTATGATAAAATTTAGTAAGGTTGTTCTCAGATACAAAAGACTACTTTCTGACATATTTTTTCATTCATTTTTATTCGTAAAAGCATAAAATTGGCAGCTGTTCTTATTTAGAAACTATGTCATCAAAAGACGTTTTCCAATTTTTGGTAAACTCAAAAGATCGTTCAGAAAATACTGTTAATGTGGGCGTTTTGAAGCGAATTTCCTGACGAAACGAGAAAAACCAGCCAGAGAAAGGTGAAAACTTGTGATAACGTGACCCAAAATCGCTTATAACTCGATAAGTACTTTATTTATATTCCAAATCGCTTCAATACTCAACCCTGCTAATTTTATGCCTTTACGTTTAAAAATGAGCCAGTAAATATGTCAAAGTTTTGTGTTCGTTGATCAAGAATCTTGACCACCGCCTTAAAATGTTTGAAATGCTTCGGAAGAAAAAAGCACACACAAAAAAAAGACGATGAGGGTTTTATTACTTCAGAAACTTAAAAAAATATCAGACTTGTAGAAAATAATAAATATTTTACTAACCTCATGAGCATGTTTTTTAAAAAACAACGTAACATATAAAAAAAAAAATTATAGGCTACTAAATACTGGACATTTAAATCCAAGTTGTAGTCAATTTGAATATAGGAATAAACTACAGTTTTCTCACTGTCAGATTAGTAGAATATTGGAGAAGCAATACTTCCATGGAAAGCAGCTGGAGAAATATTATTTATATTTAATGATACATATAATTAATATTAATGATTATTTTATTTATTTTTACTATTTAGATATTTTTCTAAATTTATGGAGTTTTTGAAAGTATTCAAAAGGCTAAAAATGTTGTCAGAAGAATTGCTGCAAGTTCAGCAAAAATGGAATAGAGTTTTTTAAAGATAAACATAATATGGCGAGAGAAGAGAAGTAGATAAACTATTTCTAATGTATCAAACATAATGCCGATTAGTCTAATTTGCCTAAAAACCTCTAACAGAATGGTTCCTTAATTTTAAAAGCAAGAAACTATTCTGTTCGAGGTTTCATCAATCCCTTGTGAAAAAAAAAAATCGCGGATTAATTTTCGCAATTGAGTTTTTTCTGTCGCAGAAAAAAATCATGAATTTCGTCTATCGCTAAGGGGGAAAAAAACGCAAATTCTGTCAATTACACGAGGAAAAAATCATGAATTTCGTTCATCTGTCGTTCAAAATAATTGCAAATTTTCTAAATCATTCGCAGAAAAATTTTCGAAATTTGTCAATCGGTCATTCATAAAAATATGCAAATTCCTTCAATCATACGCGAGTGAAAAAAAATCGCGGATTTATCAATTTGTCGTAGAAAAAATCGCGATTTTAGCCTTTTAACAGCAGGAAAAAATAACGAATTTCAAACATAGTTGACATAAAAAAAGATACGATAAATTCCGTCAATTATATGCAGAAAAAAAATCGCGATATTCGTCAATCTGTCGTTAAAAAATTTGAAAATTTTGCAAATCCATTTTGGAAAAATATCGCGAAATTCGTCTATCGGTCATCGAAAAAAATTGCATATTTCATTATTTGGTCGTGGAAAAAAATCATTTGATGCAGGCCCCACCAGTGGCCGAGAGGTTCTGCTCTCGAAGCTGGTAGACGGGAGGTGCTGGGTTCGATCCCAATCGCACCCGTCGGCCTAATCGTTCGGAGTTTTCGTGGTTTTCTTCGAACCTTGGTTCTCCAAGCGTTAATACGGGTTAGGTTCCCTTAGAAAGACCTCCACGGAAGGCACTCCACCCCTTAGGGCCTATATCCCACGTGCAGATAATTGGCCGACATAAATACAACCAACCAACCATTTGATGCAGATTTCGTCGAAAAAAAATCTAGAATTTCGTCAACCTGTTGTTGAAAACAAAAATTGTGAAGTTCGCCTATCGGTCGCAGAAAAATATTGCGAAATTCGTCAATCAGTCGTTCATAAAAATAGCGAATTTTGTCATTTAGTAAAAACTTCACAGAATTATATCAATCCTGAATTTTTTGCTCTGTATTACTGATAACAAAATTTTTATTCCTTTTTATAAGTTCTTTTAAAAATCCTTTATATTTAAAAAGTAAAAGTAAATTATGTAATCTTTATTTCAATTATGTTTGTATGGATAAGTGCGTATGCTGTAACATTTGACGCTTCAGAGAATTCTTATAAAAAATATTAAAAAGTATAACTTGAAACAAATTGCGTACTATTTCTGAAATGCTAATATTTGACTCCTGAAGAGTGTTCAAAACTTCTGAAATTCAACTTCTTTACTAATATCATATCTTTTTTGCACTTAAAAAAATATATCTTTTCTAAACTTTTTATTTAATTGTAATTTTTTTTCCATGGCACCTTACTAAGTTTAAATACGTTATTCTTTCAAAATTTTCTAATGTGTTTTGAAAATGCCTTTTATAGAAAAATTTTAAGATCTGGTAAGATTTCTTCGAAATAGACAACCAATGTGATGACTATTTCCCTATGTGTTATTCTAGAGCCATTTTAATGCACGTATTATTGCGTGTATTTAAACAGTCCTTAAATAGTACCTTAATTTTATTTGTTCTTAAGAGTATGAACCATGGTTTATACTGAATGTATGTTAAGAAAGAAGCACACATCCGATAATGTTCCAGTAAAAAACAAAAAACAAAAACGGAAAAAAATGAAAGTGAGGACGCTTATCAAAAAGTTATATGTAAATAGCTCACATAACACAAAAGTTATTGAATATTTCAAAACTCTTCTATTCTATAATTTAGTTTTTTTTTTTACATCATTTCATTACACATTTTATTTAAGTATTAACTATACGAAATAATATACTACTACCTTTTTGAATAACTTTTTAAACTTTTCAACATCATTAAATTATTTTCATTGCAGGATACACAAAATAATTCGAATCTATTTTTGCTGGTTTCAATCCGAAAATGTATAGCGTGCTGATATTTTATCGGCAATTGCTATCCATGGCAGTTATTGTGTGAAAGGTTTTTAAAACATGTTGCATGCTTTTAAACTGAGTTAAATATTATTACTGGTACTTAATTTCCAGATTATCTTCTTCGGGTGTGCATTATAGTTACTACAAAAATACTTTTAGAGTCACTTGGGACTAATAATAGAAGACGACATTGACGAGAATCTCTGTGAAATTTGAGACTTTGGTGACAAAACCTAACATAAAACATGCATTAAAAAAATCTAGAAATCTAGCACCTACCACTCACAAGAGTGATTTACTGAGAATAATTTTGAAGAAACAAGTATTTATCGCCAAAACTAGGATGCTAATAGGAATACTTGACATTCAGTGAGTTAGTAATCTCACGAGATTAGAGACTTTAGCAATATCTGAGCTCTTTCTATAGTTAGTGTTTTTAATATTTAACTGATTGGAATTTTAGATCATGGACATGGTTTAATTCTTAAGCTTACATTTCTGCTACTTTCGTATTGCCTTTGTGTTTTCTTGTTGTATTATCCTTGTACTACATACTGTTTTGATGCATTTTCTGATAAAACTTTTGAACAGGGTTTCATGCTTGACGAATATTTATTAAATAAATTACGTCTTTTTATAGGAAACATTTCAGGATTTTTTTTTTCACTATGCCAAGAAATCGAAGTTTTTTAGCAATATTCTTATAATATTGGAAAGTGTTTCATAATCTATGTGTGAGGCTTCATTTTGCTTTCATGTTTATGCATCAAAAATCATTCGGGTAGCGAACCGGTTGTTAAATTATTTGAATCCCACCACTGTCTATGCCTGATGGATGATTTTTCGTTCTTGTTCTTTTTATTATAATAAATAAACTTGTAGCTATTTTTCTGGTATAGGGGCTTCGGCCTGTCAGAGAAAATGACTGTAGCGAGAGAAGGAAATTTTGCAACATATTTTCTGGCAACCTATTCACTGTTTCATATACAAAAGCAATTTTTTTAATATTTATACAATTTATTTAATATAAAAAATGATTCATTCGTATTTATATACAAACAGAAGTAAAATGTATATATATATATATATATAATATCTTTGAAAATCAAACGACAATGTATAAAATGTTTATATATGTATAAATATATATATAAACAAGCATAAAAGTTCATCAGGTTTGTTTTTGTACCTGTTTATATCATTAGGCAACAAATCTCACTTTCTGAAACCTGAAGCGGGCCAAGCTTTTACAAATAATTCAATTGCCCTATAGAGGAAAAGTATCAAATTTGTTTAACGCGCACAGATAACAATGCAATTATTTTTTCATGAATTAACACAGTAGATAATTTCCTTTTCTTGCGACGATAAGCATCGTCATGTAAGGTTAGTTGGGGTAAGTGGACCCACGAGGTAACTGGGCCATAGGCTATTTTATAAAAAACCGTTGATGTATTTTAAGTTTTAGCTTTTGTGAACAGTGACCTTTAACCTCTACTTCCTAAAACAATGTGTGTCAACTCAATCATAACTCTCACTTTGCTGTGATAGGTTGTCGAAAATTTACGTTTCTTTTTTTAAAAACAACGTCAATTTTGTTGAACTTCCTCGGCTTTTTATTAAAATACTGTAAGCACTTTTATTAAACAATCTTTTTTAAAAAAAAAAAAAAAAAAAAAAGATTAGGCATATAACTACGTTAATATTATTAGGTATATATACATATTTACATATATACACATATACATACATTTACATATATATACTTACACATATATACATATATACATTTACATATATATTTACATATATACATATTGTTTCAAATGTAAGCCCGGTGTCCCAGTTACCCCATAAATTTTTCAAGAATGGGGTAACTGGGACATGGATCCGGTGTAAATGGACCATGCTGGATCCAGTTACCCCAATAGTTATAAATAATTTTTTTGTGTTTCTCTTACTACGGGAAGTAAATTTCTCCATTGCTTTTTGCTCACAATAAAGAAAATTATAGAATACCTTATTAAAATTAAGTAATAAAATTTTAAAAAAGCATATTGGGTGATATCAAACCAAATTTCTTGACCCCTTGAGAAGCGGTGATGCCAATATGGCATCACATTCCTAATTGCCACATTGGCACCGAAATTTTATAATGAAAATTTCCCCTTTATTGAGTACGCGAAAATATACTTTTTTTTTTTTCAAATAGATTCTCTTGTAAATACTGGTGACATTTAATTATTTCAACATTTTACGAATGTAAATACCTTGCCCCTGAAAGCGAGATAGCCAAACCTTGAAATTGTACGATGCAGGGGTCGCATTCTATAGGGAAACTTTTATTGTTCCTACCACTATTTTGAAAATAATATCTTCATCGCACCTTTCTTTAGAATATGTTAAATAAAATCATCATGAAGGTAGCTCATTAAGGGTTCTGATAGGAACAATAAAATTTTCCCTACATAATGCGACCCCTGGATACAGATAGAGTACTTAAGTACTTACGTAGCCATTTGTTCATAGATTTACCTCTCTATTTTTCCTTAAAATACCCATGTGACTTTTACATTTATTACCTATACTAAAGTACATAAGTACTTACTTAATTTTTATGTTTTTGGTATAAATAAATCTAATATTTTCACTTTTAATGTTTTTTAGACACATTGACAGCAAAGGTTTCTCTTACAACGCTCTTTATTGACATATAATTTAGATGATTCGCCTGGTTTAAATTTTTTTAAGTTGTTTACACTTTTTCAAACAGGACCTGATATCACACATGAAAAAAAATAAACGCGTGTGGAACATAGACCCTCCTGGTCCACTTACCCCATTTTTATAGGGCAGCTGGACCCATGAGAAAAGAAAGATGAATTATGCATATTTTTATATTTTTAAACATTAAAATGTAATTTTGAGCATTTCTGTCTAATAAAGGGAACCTAACTGAACACATTTACAGAAGTTCAGACTTTAATTCAAATGAACATTAACTTTTTGAAGCTGTATTGTCAGAAAACTCCAGAGTCACGTTGTAAAATCATGGCCCAGTAGATCCCACTAACCTTAACTAATTTGAATTTTTTAACCCTTTATTTCTTCAAATTAATTTCTTCAGACAACCCTAGAATAAAATAACAAAGGTATCCAATTTTGCTACGTATATTTTTAGTATACTAACAATAACAAAATATGAACCATGTACAAAGCTTCCCCCCATCAAATGTACAAAAGTAAAAATCTCATTAATACATTGTTAAAACGTTTGTCATGCAACTGGGATTCTTTTCAGTTAGATATTGTAAAGATTAATGATACTAAAAGAAAATTCCTATTCTTTTTTCCTTATTACCATACTTGCCACTTAAATGAATTACATTTTTTAATCGAAGTTTCATTAACAAATGGCTGATTCCAATATGCAGAAAAATCGCATTTTTATTTTTGTTCTTAGTTATTTAGTGCATTAGAGCGAGTAATTCTTTAACTAGTGTTTTATATAAGAACGCTTTGCTTCAGTATACTTTTATGATTGATTTTTGGTACGTTACAATCTTGTTAGATATTATTTATGAATTTTTGGCACATTAAAAGTTTCGTCATCCCTGATATATAGTATTCCAACAGATTTTTCATTTCGCAACTACACAGAATCAGAATGAAAACTATTACAAATACAAATATATATATATATATTCAAGTTAATTGAAAAACTTCAAGAATGTTAAAGTAATAAATTTTATTGCTTATTTTCATTTAAAAATAATTAAAATTTAAAAAAATAAAAGTGGTGTATATATACAGGTAATACACAGAAAAAAATATACACAGGTGGGTTTTGCATATTTAACTTACTCAAGGTTCGTACGCATCAGGGGATTTAGGGGATTTTAGGTGTTTTAGTACCAGAAATTTCGTAAGTACTGGTCCTATATCTGAAGATATTTTTTTTTTCATTAAATAAGGTAAATATTACTTTACGAAAATTCTGGTAAAAGGTCCTTGAAGCGTACGAACCGTGTTACTGTTTCAATTAAATTTTAACTGAAGATTGCTTAAATTTTCTTTGTAAAATTTGATTATTGATTTTAATCTAAAAGTTGCTAAAGTTTTAAAAATAAAAGTTATTAAAACTGGTAGATTTTGCATGTTTAACTTGCGCAACTTTTTCCAACTAAATTTTGCCAGAAGACTACTGACATTTTCTTTCTAAAGTTTATTAATATGCATTTATATTTAAAAGAAAAAATACAATTAGAGAAGTTTAAAGATCTACATTCAAACTCTTTGTGGCGGTGTATCATGTAAACGTGCGAAATGGGTTCCATACAATTCTTACTGTTATGTATACAATTGTTATTCAATGCAATTCTTACTGTCCCAATTAGTATTGGAATATACCACTATTTCCCAATACTAATTTTTTTTGCCTTAATTAATAGCAAAACTTTGGCGATTAAATAAAGCAGATATTACTATTCGGAAAAAGCAGAGCTCAAAAATTAAAAATTGCACTCTAGATGCTCATATTGAAGGGGGTCAAGGCGAAGGCAAAAAATAGTTAATAATTTCAACTGCTTGTTAATAAAAAAATATGAAATGATAACTAAATATTTTTGATGATTATTGACTGATTATGCAAAAAAAATGCACATATTATTATGAAAATAAATGAATTTTTATACTAATTGAAATAAATTTGCATATTAATTTCGATTTTTAATGAAATAAATAGCATTTTATTACATATTTTACAAATTAGTGTTTTCATGTGGAAACTGAATATGAAGGAGAAAGAAGAAAAAAAAAGGTATCAGAAATTATAAATTTTAAATATACTATTTTATAAATGAAATTGATATTTTTTTCAAAGAAGCTTTTAAAAAAATTAATAAAAAAACTGTTTTTTTTTTTAATTCAGAGAATTTCCCTTCTATACACGAAATATACTTTTTTCTAGTTTTTCCTTGTGAAAAACAGGATGCATATTACACCAGTAAATGCGACATTTTACTTTTGGGTGCCCTTAGCTATACGCATTCTACTTATTAAAACATTAATCCATATATTTTTCCAGTTGTTTGAGTGTTAGGCTTTTCGGTTTTAAATGTCAGGAGATTAACGATCTCTTTATTCTAAACTGATATTATCAGAACGATCTGGTTTTGCCTATGTTAACCATGGGGGCCTTCAGGGTAAATAAATAAAAACACAAACATACCATGATCACAATAACATCAAATTATTAAAACTGCACCGCATAGTTTAAAAAAAAAAAAAAAAAAAAAAAAAAACATTATTTTGACGCAATTATAGTAAAATCCCCAGCTTTATAAATGCGAATGCAGATTTTCTTTGGAACGTGTAACAGAAAAATAAACGATTTGCCTGACAATACGAGAAAAAATGGTCAAGGCGTTTAACCAAATAGCGTTTTAAGGAAATTATGTTTCGTATTGTATTATTTTTTAATGGAAACTTACACTTTCATGAATAAAAACTAAATCTACAATGATTACATGAGCATGGCGTCATTTTCTAAAAGCTTTAAGTCGTGACTTCAGTCATGAAGTTTTATTTGAAATGGAAAAAAAAAAGAGATTAAAAAGAATGCAGATTTGCTTTGGAACGTGTAAAAGAAAAATAAACAATTTGCCTGACAATACGGGAAAAAAATGAGCAAGACATTCAACCAAATAGCGTTTTACGGAAATTATATTTCTTATTGCATTATTTTCTAATAGAAACTTGCATTTTCATGAATAAAAACTAAATCTACAATGATTTCCTGAACATTTCGTCATTTTCTAAACGCTTTAAGTCGTGACTTCAGTCATGAAGTTTTTATTCATGAATATTATTTGAAAATTACATATTATTTGAAATAAGGAAATCAAAAGAGGATATAAAAAAATGCAAATTTCCTTTGGAGCGTGTAAAAGAAAAATAAACGATTTGCTTGACAATAAGGGGAAAAAATGGGTAAGACATTCAACCAAATAGCGTTTTAAGGAAATTATATTTCGCATTGCATTATTTTCTAATGAAAACTTACATTTTCATGATTTAAAACTAAATCTGCAGTGATTACAGGAACATGACGTCATTTTCTAAACGCGTTAAGTGACTTCAATCATGAAGTTTTATTTGAAATGAGAAAAAAAAGACATAAAAAGACGGTTGCTATATAGTATAAATCATAGAAAATGTTGCCACTGCATCTAAGGTATTAAGACACTTAGCTATAAGGTAAACACTTAGCTATAGACACTTAGCTATAAGGTAAACACTTAGCTATAAGGTATAGGTCTGCACGGGTCGGAATTTCCAGTCCCGGGCCCGACCCGGCCCGAACGAAAGTTATCTTGGCCCGGCCCGGCCCGATCTGGCCTGATTCAATTTCTACAAAAAATTCAGATTTTCTTAACATATAATTACGATTCTTTTAAAGAATACTGCATACATATTTATGGGAAAATTTTATAGTATACTGTTTTAAAATTACGACAACAAAAAATACATAATAGCAACAATAGTGATTAGTAGTTAGATTCTTAGACCATTTTAACATTCAAATAAGGATTCATTAAAAAATTAATGTAGTTTAGAATAAAAGAAAAATAGGAGGGTTAAAAACGTCGTAACTTTTGAAGCTGTATAATAAAAAATAGATTTGTGAAAATATTTCTCTGACATTTATTAAGGCTTTTCCCAGATCTAAAGGAGCTACTTTCTGACACATTTCTGAATTAATTTCTTTTCGGAAACGCATAAGATTAACTGGTGTTCTTATTCTGAAACTATGTAATCGAATGTCGTGATCCATTTTTTTAAATAAAGACAGTATATCTTTGAAAAAATACTGTCAAAGTTAGCGTTTTGAAATGAATTTCAGAAAGCGATAGCACGGGAAAGGAGAAAAACCTGCAGCCACGTGACAAGAATCTCTTATATCTCAACAAGTAATTTATTTATCAAAAATGGAAAACAGTAAACGATTCCAAATCCCCTCAATAGTCAAGCTTGTCAGTTGTATGCTTTAAACAGTTAAAAATTAGTCAGAACATGTGTCAAAGTTTCGCGTTGTCAAACAATGAATTTGAGAGCCACCTTAAGGTATATTTCCAAAGATTACAGAAGTTCATTATCGCTATTAATATTTTTACAAAACATATTGCCTGCTCTACACATCCTGAGAATAATTAAGTAGAGTTCCGGCCCGGCTAGACTATGTAGAAAAGAAATGCCAGCCTGATCTCGACACGGCACGAATTTGTTGAAAAAAAAACTAAGCTCGAGTCAGGCACCATGTAACTCTCCGATTCCAATCTCTACGCTGGACATGTTACATTGTTACATTTCTGTATTGATGTTGTCAAACTAGCATCGACTAAAATAATAGTTTATCTACGCACCCATCGTTTATATGGACTTCCTTTACCTGCGATATATTCTGTTGAGTTGTCTACATTACAGACCAGATGTTATTACCAATAAATTTATCTGAATGAAGCGTGCTCCCCGGTTGTCGGCATGGTTAGCTTGGGCGGTAGGGCATTGGCCTCGTGGGTTGGGGATCTGGGTTCGATTCCCGGGCTAGGCATTTTTTCGCTCAGTTGAAAATATTCAATTCGTGCCACACATTTATATTTATTCTCGAAAAAGTCACATTAATTGAAAATAGCTCATATTTTATTGGTTTTGTTTAAATTTTTCTGCTAAATTTTTGTTATCGGCCCGGCCCGGCCCGTTGAAAAAATTATTCTAATTCTGTCAGCCCGGGCCGTTTGAAACTTCGCCTTCATTCGGTCGGGCCGGGCAGGGTACGGACGTCGGGCCAAGCCAGGGCCCGTGCAGACCTCTACTATAAGGTACAAACTGAATAGGAAATAAACATAGCAACGATTTATTTAGAGTCCTTTTGACGTCACACTGAAAGAGTTCCATAGTAGATGACGTCATCTTTAGCAGATTATTTTTTTTTCTCTGAATACTGTGTTTCAATCAAAATGTCTGTATAATAGTAGATGTTTAACATGTACGCTATCAGCAATTAACAGTCATAGTTTAAAGTTTGTAATTGTAATGATTTGTTTTTTAATATTAAAAAACAAAATCTGTGAGGTTAGGTAAAAAATGCTTTGACTATGTAAAAGAACTGTAAATAAATTGTAACTATGTGGAAAATGTGGTGTATTTAATATTATTAACAATTAATAGTTAGTTAAATATCATGATCCATTTAATATAGCAAAAATCGTTTAATATCAACAAGATTATGACTCTACCTCTCATGTACCCCAGCAGTTGGGGAAAATCGAAAGGGTAATATACAATTTATTTTTTTAGGTTGTAAATAAATGAAGAAAAGAAATATGGCGTTTAGAAAGCAAATTTCAGCATAAAACTTTGAGTAATTTCAAATTTTGCCAGATGTATGATGCATCAAAATTTCAAATATATAACCTCCTAATTATGATTATCTTCCTTACAAACTCTTTCATTTCTTATGTCAAGGATTGTTTTGAAAGGAAATATTAAAATAACTTTTAACTTTTAAATATCGAAATAATAATTAAAAAATTGGGGTTTAGAAGCCAATCAGGCTCTTTCTACGCCTTTACACCCCGTATTAATTCTTCATGGTCACCGCAAGTACTTTTTATTATCCTTTTCTTAGCTACTTTTAATGGTACACATGTGAATTTTTTGTATCAAGTTTTATATCTCTTACTTCTCATTTTAATGAATATGTTCGATCTGGTGAAATATAACTTTTATTTATTTTCTGAAAGAAACCAGGCCTTATCTCATTTACAATTTTAAAATTTAAGAAAATATTTTTTGAAAAGCCATGTGTAAATAAAATACATCTATATTCATGAATGCATGTAAAAATCTCTTTTATGTATTATTGTTTATTTGAGTATTTTAAGATTCTAAAGTTTTGTAAAACATTTTGCAGGGTTTTTGTAGGATGGAATTTCCAGACTTGTTCCCTGTGGACGGATTTCAATGTTTTTCGAATAAAAATTCTCTATTACAATTTTTTCTGAAGCTACTTTAACGATAAAAATAACAAAAGAACTCCTTACTATAACAATATGAAACTAAACCGTCTATGAAGTTCCAGACAAACGGTTCAGGCAAAAGAAACAGAAAAGCTATTTTACAGTGGCTTTGGGTAAAGTACATTTACGAAAAGCACTTTTTCAAACTCTTTATTTTAATGCAATTAAATTAAATAAAAGGAAATGACGTTTATCTTAATTTAACTGATGTTAATTAGCATGCTCATTTTATTAATTTATTTGTTTCTATTCAGTATATGTCTACGAAAATTATCGTTAAATAGTTGTTAGGTTAAACAACTATTTAACGATTTTTTAAACATTTTATGTAACTCTTGCAGTGGAGTTCGAAACGTTTGTAACTCTTCCAGACAGTAATTTTCTCAACCCTCCGCATCCCGCGATTTCCACGGGCAACGTCAAAGTAGCAAAATTTTGCAATCCGCGATTTCCGCGACCTTTTTCTTTAATGATCTAATTCTATATTAAAAAAGAACTCTTTTACAAAAAAAAATTTACATATTTTAACTCTAAAATATATGTAGATTTGAAATATGTAATAAAGTAAATGAGCAACTTTTAAACCAATGTTGATAAAAAAAAAAAAAGAAAACACACACAACGATAGGGTTAAAGCACCGGATTGACAGCTGCCTATTTTGGTAACCCTTAGATTCTTCTACAATCGAGGCATTTTAGTCGTGCAAAATGAAAATTTTGATTATTAAAAATTGTAACACAATGTAATTTCATAGAAATAAGAGCAATAAAATTAATAGTAAAAATTCGTAAAAACAGTTCTATAAAAATTTGTAACCTTGCTACAGCGTCCAGAATACATTATGTGCAAATCTGCTATTAAAACAGTGCTAAAAATTTTAATCCCTTGAAGGGGCAACGATGCTGAAATCAGAAGAGTCAATCGTAGCGACATCTGCGGGTTATTTTCAAATTTCAATGTAAACATCATATTATTACAGCGTCTAGACTAGCAATCGTATTGCAGTTTTAGAAAATATCCTGTGGAAAAATTTTCAACAACACCGCGCTTGCATTTCAGTTAAGCATGACCAGATTAAATGCAAAAATTACATTACGCCTTTTAATTGTGATTTTTAACTTGAAGATAAAAAAAAAAATAAGAAAAGATACCTGATCTGAAATAACTGTGCCATACCCCTTAAAAAATCTAAGGCAAGCATGTACTTTGATTATGATTTCCGAAAGAAATGTTCGTTCTGTACAAAAAATAATAATAATAATAATAATAATAATGAAAAAAATTAAAGACCCGTCTATGGAAAATACATTTAGAATAAAAGTAAAGGTATTAATCATTTCTTGTCATATAATTTATACTGGATTTAGATGCGTCAAACAGGAAATAATTAAAATGGAAAAAAGACTGCTTAATTAATAAGTAAATGTGATAGAATTTAAATATGTTTTTATTTGAAAATATGTACTTTTATTTTTTAGAAAAATGTATATAATGCTGTTTCGCTTGTTAATTTTATTTTATATGCATTATTTATTTTCATTGTTCAATAGGGATCCCAATTGCACGATTTGAATCTACACGGCATTTTTCTGGTCGATTGCATACTAAACCGAGATTTGTTGTATTTCAAAAATAAACAACGTCGTCTTCAAATACCCAAGTTTTATTACCATCGTGAAGAGTTAGATAAGGAGGATCTCGCACAGGAGTAACCCAATGGACCAAATCTGCAATAATAATAACCAACGAGATTCGATATTTGTATTTGACAAATGTTTATCAATTTATCGATGCTTCTAATTATCTAACATTTCTTGCTGTAATTTATCGAAAGATATTCGAACCGCAACGAATGTGAACATTGTTTTTAAACAAACAGCACCATATTAAAAATGGGATCTTAAATATATATCTTCAAAGAAAACTATTTTAAAATTTAGTTCCGAAATTTGCAAAACGTATAATTCAGGGATGATTGTTTTTCTTGATTTTTAATAACCCCTGTTTCTGAATAATAATATTAGAAATATAAATTCTTCAATTAAATAAGACAAAGATTAATACTCGTAAGTGGTGGCTGTATATATATATATGTGTGTGTATCATCAAAAACAATTCGTTGTAAATGATCCCTCCAAGCCACAAATCTAAAACGGCAGTCATAAAAAGAAGTGATATCACATAAAAAGAAGCGATATAGAGAAGTGCATACTCAGAGTGCCGTGTAAAAATCTATCACTTCTCATAATGTTTCCAAAGGACTCGGAGTGAGATACAGTATGTGAAAATTGCTTGGCAACCTGCAGACTTTTATAATGTTTGTTCTTCTTGCACTTACATATGACTATTTGTTTAACCATTTTTTTTCTTGTATTACTGCTCTCAATAACTGCGAAAAATTGAAGTTTTTAGTGTTTTCATGTCCATTCTTATTTATCATTATGTGGGATCGATTTGTTGATTTTATTTACCATGATTTGAACGAGAAACCACACTTTTACGAGGAGGATTTTCTGAGCAAGCGTATAAACATGTTGAGTTGTAGAATAATAACAAAAAATAATGATCATATGTTTATTAATAACAATGCACCTAATAATAGACGTTAACTAAACGAAGATATAATGCAGTAAAGCCTGCGTAAACGGAATTACTCATGACTGGGGAAAAATCTGTTCTAATAAGATTTCGTTTCAATGGTATTCTATAATATTCCTTATGTTGGAAACACGACATTTTACGGTTACGCAATAATTCCGCCATAAACAGGATCCATTTTACCAGTTTTCCCTTTGATTTTGGAACATTGTATTATTAAAAATTATATTTAAAATATTGAAAAGTATAATTGTAATAATAGATGATTATCACAATTACATAGCATTTCCTGCTTGTCTTACAAATCTTACTGATTTATTACAGATCTTCCTCCAACAAATATTCATAAAAGTGATATAATGCGAATCTAAAATTTATTTTTTGGACTTTCACAAATTTTCGAAATTGATATAGGTACTGCATGTATTATATATACGCCTGCATGTCGCCAAGCAGTTTTCACATACTATACCTCACTTTGAGTCCTTTGGAAACATTATGAGTAGTGATAGATTTTTAAATGGCACTCGGAATATACACTTCTATATCGCTTCTTTTTATGTGATATCACTTCTTTTTATGACTGTCGTTTTATATTTGTGGCTTGGCGGGATCATTTACAACGAGTTGTTTTTGATGAGATATCACTCCTTTTTGTAAGGTATTTCATTTGCATTATACATATTCGATTTTAATTCAGAAAAGAAAAGATAAACGAAAGATGATAGAAGTAAAACAAAATAATGTAATAGTGATGCTATAAACTTTTCAAATGTGTAATATATCTAATAAGACCATAATATTTGACTTTTTAAAAATAATTCAAAATCATTTTATTGATTCTTACAAATCTCAGGAGAAATCATTTATTTTGTAGAAATCATAAAATGTGTCGAACAAAACAGCAATATTCCTTGCTGCTGTTCTATAAGCTATAGGGTGATTTATGAATTAACTCAGCAAGGATTTTATCCTAATAACTTTTGAAAAAATGCCGTTACATTTTCAAAATTCATATCAATTTACGTAAAATATGTAAATACTTAAAAACAGACTGAATAATGATCATTTGTTTTATCAGCGTGCGTGCTTGAAGTAATTTTTAAATAAAATTAGTCTTTTTTATTTCAGGAAATCCAACGTTCCTCGGATAAGCAAGGCAGAAACGCAGATTATCTGTTTGAGCTTTTTCCTTTTTTTTTCTTTTTAAATGTTTTCGTAAACTCTAACACTTGTTGGATTTTCTGAATTTTACTTCTAAATTCCTAATTGTTTTTAACGTGACTGAGTCGTATGCTTCCCAAGTATTTTCTGATGTATTTCGAATAATTCATGCGATAAATTATAAATCATTTCAATAAAAATGCAGGATTCGATAGTTCATCGTTATGAAATCCTTTTCCCTAATTTCGGTCATATCTATAAATTTTAAGTAGCACTATAATCTGATTAAAAATTAACTAGAAGCTATTTCTGGCATATGGCACTCTTTAATTAACGTCCAAAATAACAGAGGCGATTAGTTTTATAAATCCTCTTATTAATCTTTTAAAATGAAAAATTCCCAAAAAATTCCAATAAAACTGCCAAAAATTCATTTGATATAAAAGGAATGTAAAAAATGAAAAAAAAAAAAAGTTATGTAATAAAAAACCAGACCGACTGTATTACCTTTGTAAAATGGCTTAAATTGAATAAATTGCAAATTTTGGACTGTTGAATATTTGAATATTTGAGTATATCTGCAGTATACATACAGAAAGACAGACAGAATAATATAAATATAAAGCCTGTATAAACGTTTTAAAAAATTAATCAGTTTAAAAGAAATAATTTATAATTTATCCAACTTGAGTAATTCAAAATTAAATGGAAGAAACCATTATTCCAGTTATTGCAGTATGACAAACTCTAACTAAAGTATATATTTTTTTATATGCATTTCTTTAACACCAAAAACGCTTATAATAAATGGAATGCCAAATCTTTATTATAACTTTCAAGCATTTTAGTATAAAAGCAATACGGAAGAGAACATTTTCCCACTTACTTCAGTACCATAAATAGTAATCCCAAAGTTCTGTCGCATTGCTTTCCTGACTATAAGAACTCTGTGATTCACTAAAGTGCTTACATTGTATTTCTGAGCATGTTCTGTGGTTTCTCCGTAGTCGGTGTTTACCTAAAATCTTTCCAGAATCGAGGTCCACTGGCACGTTTCTATAATCTAGTTTCTTCTCGAATATCAGCAGGACATTCCGCGATGATTATTGTGCGTAGTACCTCGTATTACAACTAACAATCCAACATTAGTTTCTTGATAGTAAATAAATTTAACATGAATAATATAAAACTGACAGGAATAGTATATTGTTTCTAAAATCTTTATTCATTGGTGTAAGCAAAAAATTTTAAGAACAATCAATTTTTTTTAATAATTTTTGTTGATTAAGTTTTAGCTGGTAAATTTGCTATAACAGAAATATTTTTTAAATAACTAGAAATGAGACAAATAAATGACAGGTCTGTCAAGCATCATTGCGATTTCGTGCAAAATAAAATTTCATTTAATTGTTATCTAAATTTTGTGTTCCAAAATCCCCATAGTATTGGAATTTTAAAAAGTTTCATGCTGAAAGCTAGAAGCATCGTTAATAAAGTGAATAACAGAAACATCTTTCATAAAGTAGAAACCTGGATCGTTGAGCTTTCAGATGAACAAATCGAATTCATATTCATTTTTCAAATAACATAATAAAACTTTATAGAGATTGAAATAGAATAAATTCATTAAAATACGTGTCACTCAGTAAATATCTATCGGTTGTAATGTAATGGAGATCTTTTAAGTGACCCCGTAAACGAACCGTAAGTGCTTCAATGCCACCTTACAATAGAGAGCTCAACTGGGTCGAATGCAATAACATATCTGAATATCATGTATATATACACTTTGACAAAAGTTAGGCTATTTAGTATTGTTTTTCCTCTATGTTAAGTATAGGAAATATACATACAGTTGTTATATAAGTATAGGAAATATACATACGCGTTAAACTGATGTAAATCAAAACTAATCGACATTTTTATATGAAGCTTTAAAGCTTTGAACTGATAATAAAAACAAATTAAATACAACAAACCGCGTAAAAATCCGATAATTACACATCTCTATATAGCCCTATCAAAAATCTTTTGAGCGACTCTGTAAACAAAACGTAAATGCTACAATTCTCTTTCACAATACGAAGTTTACTTGGGTCGACTGCAGTAACATATCTTAATACTGTGTGTATACGACCTTTTCGACAACAGTTATGCCATTTAATATATTTTTGCTCTATGTTATGTATAGGAATCAATTACTTCAAACTCGTATAAATCAAAAACTAATTACTATTTTTACATGAAACTTTAAGGATTTGAACTACTCATAAAAGCAATTCAAATGAACAATTCCATTAAAAATCGGATAATTACACAACTTTTTAGCCCTATCTAAAGGACTTTTGAGTGATCCTGTAACCGAACCGTAAATGCACCAATTATGTTTTACATACTTGGGTCGACTGCTGTACACTGTAAAAAAAAATTCCGTTAAAATACGGAAATTATATTGACAATCGAGATGCAATACTATTTCCGTATTTTAACGGAATTTTTTTTCCGTAAATTTTGCGAAAAAAAAACGGATTTTTTTCTGGAATTTACGGGAAAAAAATTCCGTTAAAATACGTAAATAGTACTGGCATCTCGATTGCCAATACAATTTACGTATTTTAACGGAATTTTTTTTACAGTGTAATATATTTCAATTTGATGTGTATACGATCATTTCGACAAGAGTAAGATCATTTAATATTTTTTCGCTCTATGTTAAGTATGGGAATCAACTACTTTAAACTGGTATGAATGAAAAATTAATTAATATTTTTACATGAAACTTTTAAAGATTTGAACTACTCATAAAAAAATTCAAATGCCGTAAACCGTGTAAAAATCCGATAATTACACATCGCTGTAGCCCTTTCAACAGTTTTTGGTCTGAACAAGAACTTAAAAAGTCCAATAATCAACACTTTTAAAATCACATTTACTAAAAAGCTATTGGCCGGATTCCGTTTTACTTTTCTTTTCTTAGTTGTGTGGCACGCCCCATTCCATAGAGATAAGAATTTTGTTTCTATCATAAATAGAACTCGAGCTATAGAGGTGTGGAAATCCCGTTTTGGTCAGTCCGCAAAATATAAACTAGACAGAGAGCTAAAAAAATTTTTGTAAAATCATTTGGCGTCAATGGGCGGAAATTCCTTTCATTTACGGTTCATTGCATTGTTGTTTCTTTTGCTTGGCGAGAAACTGTCGAGTTTCTATGATACGGACCACAATCATCCCTGATAAATGCATTTTGATGAGTTTAAGCTAGGGATGCAACGGATATCCGGCAAATATCCGATATCCGGCACATCCGGCTAATTTTTCAATATCCGAAATACCGTCGGATATCCGAATCACAATCACCGGATATCCGACTTCTCTGCCGGATATCCGGCAATGCTTAACAAAGCAAATATATAAGGATAAGAGAAATCGTTTGACCCAAACAATGCCGAACGACTTTTGTTTATAATGCAAAATATGAAAGTAAGTCCACTATTTATGAGTAAAAGGTAATTCCCAAAAGTTTAAAGAATTACCAGCTTTCCTAACATTGGTATTTGAACTCTCTATAATAAATTTAAGAATTTATGTTTACATCTTTTAGAAAATTGTACCTTTACTTTCAGAATGTGAAACAAAATCTGAAGTTGTTTATTAAAGTATGACTTTATTAATTTTCTTTCTCTCTTTTAAGTTTAACAATTAAACAGGCCTATTTTTACTTTCTTCTATCTTCAATAGAAGAAAGTATTGTAACTGAGATTTTTTTCGATTTCTGGTTTTCGGTGGGCTTAGACGTTTTAGGGGTCAGAGATCCCAAAACATGCTTATACAAAATGTCTGTTTGTCTGTCATCATACCATCAAAAAGTGTATGAAGTTATGCATAGAATTGAACCAAATTTTTTGTGAATATTTTTGGCTATAGCCAGCTGGCCCTTCTTCAATATTGGAACATTCCACTGGAAGGGGGCGCTGTAATCGTGATTTTTGTGCCATCAAAAAGTGTATGAAGTTATGCATAGAATTGAACCAAATTTTTGTGTATGTTTTTGGCTGTGGCCAGCAGGTCCTTCTTCAATATGGAAGCATTCTGTCAGAAAGGAGTGCTGCTGTAATTGCGATTTTTGTGCCATTTTCATTATTGTACTGTCGAAAAGTGTCTGTTAAATATGTAATAAGTTATCCATATAATCGAACAAAATTTTTTGTGTATGTTTTTGGCTATGTCCAGCAGGTTCTCCTTTAAATTAGAAATATTCCACCAGAAGGGTGCGCTGTAACGGTGATTTTTGTGCCATTTTCATTCTTTTATGTACCATCGAAAATTGTATGAAGTTATGCATAGAATTGAACCAATTTTTAGGGGTATGTTTTTGGCTATGGCCAACTGGTCCTCCTTGAATTTGAAAATAGTCTGCTGGAAGAGGGCGCTATAATAATGATTTTTGTGTTATTTCCATTATTTTACCATCGAAAAGTGTATGAAACTAAGCGTAGAATTGAACCAATTTTTTGTGTAAATTTTTGGCTATGGCCATCAGTTTTTCCTTGAATTTGGAAATATTCCGCCAGAAGGTGTCACTGTGACAGCGTTTTTTGTAATTTCAATAATTAATACTTTTGTAATTTTCTCAATTTTTTGCAGTTTTTGTACTGTATATTGGTGGCTCGTGAAGTCATGGGAACTTCGCATCCTGCTAAGCTGTCTATTCACAATCAGCTGATGTACAACAAAATAACGAAAAAAATTATTGATTTTAATAAATATCATGATTGAGATTAACTTACTCTTATTTTGATTAATTGACGAGCAGAAATCTTAGATCAACATCAAAGTTGGTATAATATTGAACTAATAATATCGAAGTATTAACATTTAAAATTACTTTTAGAAATATTAAGACGTATGAGATAGAAGAAAGTTTTGGGATTGGCACATCCAATTAGTTATATTTGTAACCAGAGTTGTATAATATAGACACACTCCCGCACGCCGTGCGCGGAAAAATTTCCGCAAAATTCGGAACTTTGCGGAAAATTTCTTAGAAAAGAAAAGTAGTTTTTGTTCTTGTATTTTTTTTTTAAATACCGAAAAATTAAAAATGTTCTCCAATTTTATGTACGATTTATTTATTGTTTGATAGGGGTGATTCTGTTCCGAATTTTCCGAAAATTAAAAAAAAAAATCGCCCATCAGTCCGAAAATTCAGACACAAAAAAAATCACTGAAACATATTGCGGATTTCAACAAATGATCGCCGAAAATAAACCAATTCCGTCAATTGTTCGCAGAAAAAATACCCAATTTTGTCAAAGCATCACGGAAAAAATGAAAATTTCGTTAAAGGACCGCGGAAAAACGCTAATTTCTTTAAAGAATAATCGTGGACAAAAAAAAAAATTTCTTGTCAAAGAATAGCAGAAAAAACGCAAATTACGTCAAAGAAGTGCATGAAAAAAAAATGAATTTCGTAAAACATAGCGGAAAAAGCCGGAATTTTGTCAAAGGATCGTGAAAAAAATCCCGCAAATTTCATAAAAGAATCCCGGAAAAAAACTAATTTCGTTAAAGGATCGCAAAAGAAACACAAATTTGGTAAAAGGGCCGCGGAAAAAGCACGCATTTAGTCAAGGGATCGCGAAAAAAAATGAATTTTCTCAAAAGGCCACAGAAAAAACACGAATATCGTCAAAGGATTGCGAAAAAAAAGCGAATTTCATCAAAGAATCGCAGAAAAAAGCAAATTTTGTGTAAAAGCGCAGAAAAAAAACTAATTTCGTAAAAGCATAGCGGAAAAAGCACGAATTTTGTCAAAAGATCATGAAAAAAATGAAAATTTCGGCAAAGAACCGCGGAAAAAACTAATTTCATCAAAGGATTGCGAATTTCGTCAAAACGCCGTGAAAAAAGCTTGAATTTCGTCAAAAGATCGCGAAAAAATGCAAATTTCGTCTAAGGATAGGAGAAAAAAAGCGCATTTTGTCAAAGGATCTCTAAAAAAACGCGAATTTTGTCAAAAAAATGCAAATGTCGTCAAAATATCACGGAAAAACGGAAATTTCGCCAAATGATCGTGGAAAAAAATGAGAATTTCGTCAAAGGGCTGCAATAAAAACTCATCGGTCTCTTTAATGATAATACCTAAGAATGGACTTCTCCTTACAAAATGTGATTCCGTTGTTTCAGAAGCAATGTCCATTATTGCATTTTGTGAGAAGAGGTCACAATATTAAGGATTGGGCTGTTTCTAAATGCATTGACAAAATAACTGATAAGAATTCACCCCTTCATATCATGGATTTTTAGTTTTATTATTTTTTTAGCCAACATAATTATTCTGTAATTAATATCAATTTTTAAGTTAAACGGTAATTATTTTAAAACTACTATTTAAAATTCATACAGTCAAAGTAATATAACACGTCATTTTATTAAACATTAAATTTGCAGAAAGTTTTTGACCCAATATTTATGTGCGCAGAAAGTTTTTGGTTTTATGCGAGTCTGTTTGTAACTTCATTATAAATAAAATATTTAAAATTAAAAGTAATTTTCTTTTTACTTATAAATATCACATTAATTTAACTTAAAATAAAACTAAATGTGATTCAAAGCAAAACATTATTAAATAATTAAAACAGAAAAAAGGCATCAACTAAACCTTTATTTGGAGAAAATAACTCTTTAATCATGGGTATATTAGTAATTTTATGTTTAAATTATAAAAAGAATGTATGTATTTCTTTGTGAAAATACTCTACAATTATAGGCATATTTAATTGGTTAAAATTTGTTACACAAATTATCAGCATTTCATTGTACAAATTAATTATTAGCAATTATCAATATACTCAATCCCATATCCAAATCCAGTAGCAATTATCAGCATTTCATTGTACAAATAAACAGAATATTTTAATGTTTAAATAACATTTTTTATACAACATTATTAATACACATTACATGGCTTGAATGGCAGATACATGTCTTGAATTTCGAGATGGGATGGTAGGATTCGTGCCCTAAAGAATATTGGGGGCGGGAGACTCCTGTTTCCAAAAAAATCATTTTCCGAAAATGTTTCTTTGTAAAACGACGATGAAGTCTCAGGACCGGCTGACAAACAATCAATTGGCAGATTTCACAGTTTCATCTTACAACAAATTGACAAAATTCATGTTTGTTTTTCTGCATCTGACAAAAAATTTTTGCGATTTTTCTCCGCAACCGACTGTACGAATTTCTTGATTTTTTTCTGGAGACAGATTGGTGAATTTCATAAATTTTTTTTCGCAATCAATTGACAAATTTAGAAATTTTATTCTGTGACCGATTGGCAAATTTCCCTGTTTGTTCTTGCGACATACTGATGAAAGTAACGATTGTTTTTCTGCATCCGATTGAAAATTTTTGCATTTTTTTTCTGCGACCAGCTGAGGAATTTCACAGTATTTGCTCGTGATTAAACTGGTAAATTTCACGATAGTTTTCCATTATCGATTGACGAATTTTGTGATATTTTCCCACTGTCGATTTCCCATGAATTTCAGTTTTTTTCTCGCAACCAATCGACAAATTATTTTATTTATTTTCACCATAATTGACGAAATCAGCAATGTTTTTTCTATGACCGTTTTCTGTATTTTGCGATGTTTTACCTGTCTGCCCAAAATAGGAAATAACTAAAAGGGCAGCAACGGCCACTGGAGACTAAGCTCTATCAAATGGGCCAATAGTCAGCACTAAACAAAATGAGATTACACTTGTGATGCACATGAAAAAAAAATAACTTTGATGAACTTAAAAAAAAACATAATTAGAAACAACAAACTAGTTGTTTCTCGCAATTAACAGAAATTAGGACATGACTTTTTGAAATCAACCTTTTCTCGTGTAATAGAAGAAATCAATTGACTATTCCCTTTTCAAACTTTGGATATGGATTTCATAGCGTAGATTCCAATGCGTAGAACATAGTTCAATTAACGAAAATACCAGTGATTACAGTTTTGACTATAATTCCATTAAGGATATAATAAAAAAATTTGTTCAGAAGTGACATACCATCACAGATGTGCATTATTCATGTAAGTTAAAAATTAATGCATATCAGATTTTACAAAGTTTTCTAAAACTTTTTAAGAGAGCATAACCATGTGTTTCCGATAATTTCTAAAGTTATAAAATCGCTCTGTACTGTTTGTCAAAAGTGTAACGTCTGAAAGAGGCTAAAGTATGCAAAATGGACAAAAATCTAAATTAAGAAATTCATTTAACAACCCGATTGTTAATTGCTCATAACATTGGGTGAAAATTGAAAAATAGACATGGTATATATAAAGCTTGATTCTGTTCCTTTGTTTTAATAAAATAAAAATTTTGAATAATTATCTTGAGTTGTTAATTTAAATTGTTTCAATGGTATTTTGTCATGTCTGTATAAATGTAATTCTTTAAGTAGCACATAAAAAATAACGGGGTGTAAAGATTTTTTTCCCTTTCTAACAGTTCAACTCCCCTGCATTTATAAATTTTGGGTACGAAACTCCCCTCTTGGGAAAACTTGAATTCAAGCCATGATATTCAAAGGTTGGTTGTATTTATGTCGGCCAATTATCAGCACGTGGGATATGGGCCCTAAGGGGGGGGGGATGCCTTCCGTGGAGGTCTTTCTAAGGGAACCTAACCCGTATTAACGCTTGCTGAACCAAGGTTCGAAGAAAACTAAGAAAACTCCGAACGATTAGGCCGACGGGCGCGATTGGGATCGAACACAGCACCTCCCGTCTACCAGCTTCGAGAGCAGAACCTCTCGGCCACTGGTGGGGCATGATATTCAAAGAGATATAGTTTTTGTAAATTATATTTCAATACATTTAAAATGTTTCAATGATGTGTGAAACATGTTTGTAATTTATTGTTTTGAAATGACATTATATACAGAAATAATTCAATATATAACTAAAAACATATCTAGGGCCGGATATCCGATCGGATATCCGGCCGGATATCCGAATCCGGCAGACGAAGGAGCTTCGGATATCCGGCATCCGATATCCGGCAAAATCAATATCTAGTGCATCCCTAGTTTAAGCTTTACCCCCAAACCAAATCCATTCGTGTCTGTTAATCTCTTTTTTCGTCCCAATTTATTCCTTATTCTTTCATATTGCAGTACAATTCCTGAGACCGCAAGCAAATTTTATTATAACTTGTAAGTAAGCAATAAAATGCTTACTTTCAAGAAGGATCACTTTAAAGTTTACTGGTTACGAAATTTAGTATTATTAACATTTGTAACTTTGGAAAGTTTACTGATTACGAAATTTAGTATTATTAACATTTGTAACTTTGGAAACTTTACTGGTTACGAAATTTAGTATTATTAACATTTGTAACTTTGGATCGATGCAAAAGCGAAAGTAGTTTTTACAAAAACTTGAAATTAGGATATAAAGCAGGAATACGATGAATGCCGCATGTATAAAAAAAGAACTATGAATAACTATTTTGTGATTATCATTATTTCGCTGCTTGGTTTTTCATATTTAAGAAAACTGACTACGTTTGGGGACTAATTTCAAATTTTTATAGGAAACATTTTTTTAGAACTTTCTGATAAAGTACTAAATAACAGCTTGGGACGTTGCAAAACATTAATCATTAATAGCATATTTTGAAAAGTCGAGTGACTACAACGAAAATCCACTGAAATTCGACCTAAGCGATTAACACTCTACATGGTGTCCCAAAAAGCTTTCATAAAAAATACATGTATTCTCAATGTTATTTTTAAAACATAAAAAAAAAAAATCATAAATGGAAAGAAAATGCATTTACATACATCAAATCTTTTTCGTCCATTTTTTTTTTTTGGGGGGGGGGGGGGGGGGGCAAAAACATCTAAGGCATTCTCTGAAGATTTCATGAAAATATCTTGACTTACTCGAAATGGCATGATAATGGAGAAGTCTTTTTCGATAAACAACATCTAAAAAGAAATTTATTGACCATGGCTTTTATTCCTTAATTATCGATCATAGACATTATATTATAAATTAAAAAGTTACAAAGTTACAAAATTTCATGAAATCGATTAAAGTTTTCAGGGTATAAAATTTAAAGAAATAAAAAATTTAAATTTCTATACGGTTCCAGCACAAAAAATTTCCCAATGTGTAAAATGTGCCCCATACACTAATAAGGTAATGCATAAAATTTCAGCATTTTATCATAAAAAGTTGCAGAGTTATATTTAAACAAAGTTGGTAAGGAGTTAATCCAAAATTAAAATTAATTAAAATTAATTATTTATGCAATCATTGTTTTCTTTCGTAATATGTCTACGACCCCTGAAACGCGATCATCCGAAATGATTTCTTTCCCTTCGCGAACTCATATCCAGGCATCGAAAAGTGGTTTAAGTCAGGATTTATGTATTTTCATATCTCGGCGACTTTTTATGATAAAATGCTGAAATTATAAACCTGACCGTATAAGTGTATAGGGCACATTTTACACATTGGGGAATTTTTTACGCTGGGCCGAATAAAAATTTTAATTTTGTATTTCTTTAAATTAATCCCCTGAAAATTTTAATCGATTTCATGAAATTCTGTAACTTTTTTTACGTAACTTTGTAATTTATACTATATTTCTATGATCAATATTTAAGGAATAAAATCCGATGTCAATGTTTTTGGGACACTCCGTATAAAGAATTCAATTTCAGCATTCCCAGTTTCTTTAAACACGAGGCACATGTACAAGTGATTGTTCTTTAATCAAAATGAACTAAAATCTACAGGAAGCTTTGAAGCGAAACAAAAAATACATATACTCTCAATGTTACTTTTAATAACATAAAAAAAAGCATAAATGGAAAAAAATTGCATTTACATACATCAAATCTTTTTCGTTTTTTTTTTTTTTTTTTTTTTTTTTTTTTTTGGCAAAAACATCTAAGGCATTCTCTGAAGATTTCATGAAAATATCTTGACTTACCCAAAATGACATGATAATGGAGGAAGTCTTTTTAGATAAACAACATTTAAAAAGAAATTTATTTAAAAATCTAAAACAACTTTGGAAATGTAGGAGACAGTGTTTTTTAAAAGTGCTGTTTCTCTATTTTTAACTGACATAGAAGAAAAGCACAATTTTAGAAATAATCAAACTTTATAACAGGTTTCTTATATTAATAAAAAACTGACACAGGGAGTCTAAAATCAACTTTTCTAAATATATATATATATATACTCTAATGGGTAAAATTATGGAAAGCTTTTGGGAAAAACACTTTTTTCAAGTTTGATGGCTTATAAAACTACATTTTTCTTAGTAATAATGTAAAAGCTATATAAGACTGTAAAGATAATTTAATAAAAAATATCATACAATACAGTTTCTTCAATTACAGTTATTTTATCACAAATGATACTCAACTAATAAAAAAAAAAACAGTAAAACTTGGTAGGTTTATGGGAAGTAGTTCTCTTCACTTGATTGTAGCCAAAATGCATGAGTGTTTTGGAGTGACAAACAGATTTAATTTTGATAAAACACACACACACTACAATATATAATAAAACACACATAAATAACGCCTGCATTCAACTGTTAACGGTATATATAAATATTAAACAGACATACAACAATAAATACAATAAACCCAACTGGAGTGAAAAATTAGCCGGGTTCGATTCCTGGTTCTGGCTAATTCTTCACTCCAGTTGTGTTTATTCATAGACTGTTCTGAGGGTTTATTGTATTTATTGTTGTATGTCTGTTTAATATTTATATATACCGTTAACAGATTTAATTTTGTTTGGCAGTGAGTCATCAAGCGTAGGTTAGGATTTTAACTAATGATTCCAGGTATTGATACTGATAAGAGGATTTTTAGGTTGCTTTCATTACAAAAAGGTAAAAAGCTATCTATTGATGCCATCCGGAAAAAGCAATTCCAGAACGTTTTGGTATATTTTCAATGATCATGATCCCCAGACCCCAAAACTACCCCACGATCCAATGGTGGTTTATATATATATACATTTATATGCTAGCTGACTCGCCCGGCGTTGCCCGGGCCACACGTCGATTTTTCTAAACTATGCGAGTATTTAAAATCTCAATTTACATTAAAATAAAAAAAGAATGTCTTAAAGGAACTTTTGGAAAGGGTCTCCGCTATCTGAGGCAGCGTAGGCCCGGCTTACTACACAGTCTGTCCCACACAAACCTTGGATTCCCGCTGTCTACAGCATTGTATACTGGTCAAGCTGACGAAAAATTTTGTTTCTACAACTTCCACCACCAGAGCGCGCAATCTAAATGATCCTCGGAACGTGTCCCCGCTGGACCATATAGAAGGCGTTCTGCGCACGCTCTGTAAATTCTGTTAGTTCCACTTTATACCGCCAGGGGTCGCATTTTGTCATAAACAATCCACCTTCCTATCTTGACCAAGATTTTCTGCTCCTTGATTTTATGTGCCAGTTTGGAAGAGATTTACGGAGAACTATGGAAGTTATCAAGTCCATAAAAAAGTTCTATATATATAATTACATATATATTATATGTATAATTTTGAATTTCCCGAAGCGATATTGCTGGAAACGAAAAAAATGGTCGTAATGAGAAAATAATATTTTTTTGTAAATCAAGTTCTAATTAATTGAACGAAAAATAAAAATCACAGGTCGTTTATAAATCTCTTTAAAAAAATCACGCACTCTAAATTGAAATGTCTGAAATTCAGACACTTAAGTGACTGAAACGGAGTGTTCAATTTTCAGACATTTTAAAATGTCTGAATTTTTTCAGTCACTTCTTGCGTCTGAATTTCAGACACTTCAAACGTCTGAATCGCAGCCGTTTCATTTTGCAAGCATGATACGCAGCCATGTTTGACCACAATGAATCCTGGAAAAATATTTGACCATGGTCCTGCCCCTCCACCCCCATACAGCCTCATTTTATGGGCTCTCAAAATTGGTATGCCATTTTCGTAAAGCTGATAATTTAAATCTTTTATCGACATTGTACTGATTATAATCAATATTTTGAACTTCTATAGTAGAATAAGATTAAAAACAAATTTTTTTTTATCTAAATACAATAAAACCTCTCAATAGGGGGCTACTACGGAATTTGTCCGCCATTCGTTGCCGAGGTGCCCTTGATTGAGAGGTTTTACTGAATTTAGATTTTTTTAAAAATTTATTTAGTTTATAATCTTATTCTACTTTAAAAGTTCAAAATATTGATTATAATCAATACAATGTCGAAACAAATTTAAAATAAAAGCTTTACAAAAATTGCATGTTTAATTTGGGGCCCCTAAAACCGTAGTGAGAGGATACTGCCCAGTTTTCCCATTATTTAATCAAGTGCTTCATCTACAAAAAGTCCAACCCTGCATTATAAGTTCGCTAAATAGAGGTGTCCGGTATTCGGGAGTGTCCGTTATGAAGGTTAATGAACATTCCCTAATATCGGACACCTTTATTGAGCGACAACCTTTTTTAATCCACAACCCAGACATTTGTTTATTTTTACTTCACAAAAGCAGACACCTTTGATTATCGAACAAATTCCGCAGGCCCCAGGTGTCCGCTGTTGAGAACTTTTACAGTATTTCGATAAATATATATATATATTGTTTCTAATCATGTCCTACTCTAAAAGTTCAAAATATCATTATAATCAGTGCAATGTCGAAAGATTTTTTTAAAAAAAATTACGAAAATTGCATCACAATTGCGAAAAATTTGCTTTACGAAAATTGCATGACAAATATCCCCCCCCCCCCCCCTCCCAACACACACACAAAAAAAAAAAAATCATATTATAGGATGCACGATCTTTGAATATCTCGAAACGATAAAAAACAAAGCATTTTTCAAGGTACCAAAACGCAAATAATATGCAATTAAGATCTTTTTTTCCCCCTTTCTGCCTCAAATATATATTCATAACTATAATATTATCCAGAAAAATAAATATTGTATATACAAAATTAATATCTAAATTTTAAATGTAAGCCGTCATATCACTAATGCGTGAATTAAAGTCTAAGTGCTGCACGCATGATAAAATTCTAAATTATGCATATAGAAAACAATTTTTGAACAAAATAGAATCATAACACACCTAATATACACATTAAATAAAAAATATACGCAAAAAATTTGGTTTAAAATTCAATTTCAGCACAAAATAAATTTAAAAAAGTAAAATATTTCACGTTCAAACAAATAAATAAACAAAATATGTTTGGGTTTTTTAGCATGTAGACTATAAAGAAACGCATATTTGTTTATTTTTTTAAAAGCTGCGCTTACATAGTTTGAAAGAAACAACAAAAGCACAAACTTCAAACTTGCTAATATGAGAAAACGCTTTTTAAAGTTTCGATATCCAACGGATCTTCAACTCTCCGTCTATAAATGATTATAACTCAATTTTGAATGGGGTTTTTTGCATATTGTTGAAAAATTTTAAAACATTCGGAATAAAACAGAAACAAAAAACTGATTTTTTGAAAGGTTAAAAGGTCCTGTGCCCTCTTAAAAATTAAGTCTTCTTTAAAATTTATATTTACACATGGGCAATTTTTTAAAAATATAGATCAGATGATAATCACAAGAGCTATTTAACTATCAATAAATAAATATTATATTTTAATAAGATAAAGAAAAATTTATTTCCAGTTTGAAACTTTGTCTTAAATCTGCACATAATCAGTAAAGCTTAATAAAATAGCTAAAGAGAAAGTGTAATCATTCTCTAAATCATTAGAGTGTTATTGACATTATATATTTTTTTTTCTCCTTCCAGTGTAGCGATGCCAGATGAATCATCGGCGGGTTTTGCTTACTATAGGAAAAATTGAATGATATGGTTGAATAACGGCGTTGAATGGATGTTCAAACTGTATAATTTTAAATACTTATAATTAAGCATACATAATATAATAATTAAAAACAGTTATTAAATTGGGATGGTTGCTATAAAGACATGGGCATTCCAGTACATATCACATAATAAACCTTTGAAAAATATAGAAATCGAATGAAACCAAAGTAAACATTAACAAATGCTGTTCGAGAAGAAGGCTTAGTATTGCGTAAGTCAATAAATTCAATAACTGCAAAAAACATCCTGTAGACTCATTAAAACTGATTTTAAGGATAACATTGGTTAGAAAATAATATAGAAACATGATTGCAGATGTTTTTAAGAACAGAAACTTAATTATTAGCAAGATAAAATTTTAACACGGAAATTCAACAGACAAAATGCTTTAAACAAATGTTGGTATAACTCAGAAACTAATAAAGCTAGAGACTTGTGTAAGGGTTCCATTTAAAGAGAAAACATTTACGGAGAGTTTGCAATACATGGTCTAGGTCCCACTTACCTGGAAAAAGGTGTAAGGTATCCAAAATTATACCCGCACAGGGGGCGTCAATTTCAACTGGTGGCTAGGTTAATGATCCGTGAGGGAGAAATACTTGGATCTTTTAAAACGAAAATTCCTGTATACATCCGGCTAACTATATTAAAAGGGTGAAATATTTTCACTCTTAAAATAGAATCTGCCAGACAAAAGTTTCTATTTAACAGATTTGACGAACAGAAGACTAATAACACTGTATTATTCATAAAATGATTACGAATAAACACTAAGTCGATACGAATTAATCCACAGAACTTCACAATCCACAAAATATGAATAAAGTCAAAATAAACTTTCAGTTTGAAATTGAATTACAACGTACATTAGAACGAAACACATCTAAAACGCATGACGCATGCGCAACTAAGAGTCCCTCTGGTGGTTATAAGGAAGAACTGAAGAAATATTTTCCCTCCCAGTATGATGAAATTGAATCAATTATGTTTTCTTTATGTCTGATAATTAAAAATGAATGATATTTCTTTTCTTACAAATGGCTATCGAATAATTTTACGTTAAGGGAAAATGTTACTAAGAATTTTACTTCAGAGAAACCCACCCTCCTTTGAACATTTCGTAGAAGACAATTTTAATTCTTTTCTTCTTTTGATGTTCATATATTTCAAATTTATCTCAAACGGTGTTTGTGTGTGTGTGGGGGGGGGGGGGGAGGGGGAAGAGTCCATTGAGAAAAAAAAGTTCTCTATTTTCAAAACTGTCGTTTGAAGCTTATTTTTGAACGATTACTATCTCTTAATTGTTAAATTTTTAGATGCGTTCTTAATTATATAAATACGTAGTACCTATAGTCGTCGTTCAGTCCATCTGTTTGTCCGTCTATAACAGCGCAAAAACTACCCAACCGATTTGTTTGAAATTTAAAATATATAATTATTGCATAATTCTGTCGAGTCATTTCAAATTTTATGAAAATCGGATGTATACTTTAATTAGTACAGTCAAAAGTTTACCGATACATTACGGCCAATGGAAAAAAATTATTTCAAGTGCATTTTAATGATGTTACAGCTTTTCAAAAAGAATGAAATTGATATGCGCTTATGAAGTGCAGTAAAATATACATTCAGTACAATATGCAGTGCAAAAAATACTTATAAAACTAGTTATAGTACGAACGCACCTCATTTGCCACGTTTGACGTGCAATTTCCAACTTGTTATATTTATTTTTATGTTGATATCTTTAAAAATTTCTTGCACAAAGAGTTCTGACAAAATATTCTTAGTTTGCCTATTTCATGTTTATGTTCTGCATTTTAGAAAAGCAGATTACGCTGTTGACCCCAGTCACACCTGTTCCAAAATTTTGCCCCTCCCTAAATTTCTTTCTACCGGTACATCTCTTAGTATTTAGAGGGGAGGGGGGTTGATCCTTCCTTGGAAATAAAGATATTTTGTGAAAAGCAATTACTGATTTATTTATTGCGTCAAAAGTAACTTAGTCCCAAAACTTTAGTAAGCGATCTATTTTAATTTTCCAGATGTCCCATGATCTAATCAAATTACTTTTTTTAAATAAAATAATACCAAATCTAATGGATAAAAATATTTTAAACATCCTTTATCCATTCGAAAACAATTTTCTGGTAGTGCTGGCATACAAATTGCAATACATTTATACATACAGTTATCACACATATGATACAACTGTATCGCATTTAGACACTTAAGTGTCTAAATTTCTAAATGTCTTAATTTCAGACATATCACCATTATTCAGACATTTTAATCAGCTCATTTATGCCATGATCATAGTAAGACACTTATGTATCTTAAATTTAGACATCTGTGATGTCTGAAATTTCAAATTTAGACACTTAAGTGTCTGAATAACTTTTTCAGTCACATATGTGTCTTAATTTAAGACGCCTCTATTTGCAGTGCGTCAGCAAGTTTGATGCTTTTACTTTTAAAAATGAGTCTGAAAATGTGTCAGAAAATTTCAAGTTGTTGAGCGTGGAAAAATATTTTCTTTTAATACTGCCTTAACATTATTCTGATAAAACCAGCTGTTACAGGAAAATGATATTAAAAATTCGCCAAATGCGGCCAGATAAAATAGTTAAACTGGATTTATCTGTAATCTTGATTTAGTTTTTGTTGGAGAAATTGGTATTTAACTTCGAAATCTACCTCCGCCTGCCGGCCGAGCCGGCAGGGATTTTTTTTTTTTTTTTTTTTTTTTTTTCGCATATCTTGCAACACACATAGATCATATAACAGTCAACAAAATATTTCCTCATCCGCAGTTTATATACAGTAGTTGTTTTCAGCAGTGTAATAATAATAATAATAATAAATATAATTAATATAAAATTAATAAATATTTTTTATAACTATTTATGCTAAAAATTATTATACATTATTATATTTTATAAAATTTATAAAAGATAATAATTTAAAATATATATTTTATATTACAAAGGATTATTAAAAAGTCATATTTTATTATAATAATTATTTCGTATTATAATATAAAATAAATGTAAAACAAATATAAAATAAAGAAATAAATGGAAGTTTTCTTATATAATCATATTTTATCATAAGCTTTCTTTCTAGTTATTTCTTCTGCTGGAATTTTAAAAAGAATAATGAGAGCAAATTTATTAATTATTCATAGAAATTTCGCGTAAAGAAAAAGATTTCCCATTATTTTAGCGAAGAAAAATTTAATCTTTTCTAAAAGTTTTGTTTTGTTTTTTAACTTAAAACAGATTCTGTTAAAAAAAATTAAATCAAGTCATAAAATCAAAATGGATGATTTATAAAACCACAAATTACAATAGCTGATTTGATATTTAAATATTTGAGTTTTGAATGTTTTAAATATTTTAATATTTCATAAGTTTTCTAAGTTACTTTTATTTTTTATAATTTTTTTTTTATATACAAAAGTGTGTAGAAACTTTGTCTTAGGATTCAGAGAAAAATTCACCAAAATTTACTAATGTTAAAAAATTCACGAATCAAAAATATTAAATTATTCAGGAATTTATATTAAATTTTGTATAAAACAAAATCTTGAAATTTATAAGTAATTTATAATATCAGTAATAACACAGTAACTCATACTAAGATGAAATAGAAAGGTACCGAAAAGAAATTTCATTTTAGAGTGTTTTCCACTAAGGAAGTACTTTTTCTTTTTTTATTTACTTATTAGCCCCCCCGGTATGCTATTTCTTTCTCCCAGCAAATAAAGTGTCGTCTCCAAAAAAAAAAGTTCCGTTGTATAAGCCAGCCGTAAAACAAAGCAGATGTATCATTGTACTCTACTGCAATTTTTTTAACTTCTATGCATCGCACATTTTCAATTTTTATACCATATTATTGGGTGAAAAAAGTCCTTATTAATGCAATTTGTTTGAAAACTGCATCTCCATTTATTTTTGAGATATTATTTTTTTTTCTAGTTTTTAGCGTCATTTGTTTCATTTTGGCAACTAAAGTACTCCATTTCTGTAGAGAGTAAAGGAAAAATAGTTGGAAAATAGCAATTATATCTTTTTGTTGCCATTTCCCATAAAAACTGAAAAAAAATTTTACTTAAAATACGTGTTATTAAAAAAAATTATAAATGAATGGAGCTTTATAAACTAAATTTCATTTAAAGTATCTATATTAATATTACAAACAAATGAAAGCATGTGAATCTTTAGATAGCCGATTTTTTTGGTCGAATTTCTTGAATGACGATATCTTTTTTCGTGTATGTGTGTATTATTTAGCGATAGTGACGTCCTATGCATACTTTACTGTAGATGTTGTTTAAGACTAGATCATAAATGAGGAATTATTCCTCCGGATGCGAATGACGTCATTTTATATAAAATAAAAGCGTGTTTTAAGTCTTAAAGATGAAATATGTTTTGTACTACAGTAGAGTCTCGATTATCCTAGTCCCGCTTAATTGAGTTATTTCCTTCTGATAGACTGATGGTTTTTATTATTATGAAACAGCTATTATAAATGAAGTGTTAGGTGAAGATGAAAGAGCAGCCGTAAAAAGTTAGAACTCTGATTTTCTGGTCAGAATGGGGAAAAAAATGGCCATAATGTTTCTTGAAAAAAAAAAAACAGTTATATGAATGAAGTGTTAGGATCACTTCATTTATAATAGCTGATTCATAATAATCTAAGCCATCAGTCCATCAGAAGAAAATGATCCATTCTAAAGGTATAAGTTCAATTGAAGAAAACTATGAACTAATTAATGAATTAAGTGAAAATTTATATTTCATCTCATTAGTTGGTGACGATTTGTGTAAATTCAGTTTATCCGAGTTTTTTGCTTATCCGAGGTGCTTGGTCCATATTAACTCGGATAATCGGGACTCTACTGTATCTATATTTCTATACATTTTTTTTCATCGGGGGCGACATTAATTTCTGAAAAAGCAGAATTCCTGTTTTCTAGTTTTTTTTTTTTTCGTTGTTTGTTTGTTTTTGTTTTTTTGTTTTTTGGTTTTTTGGGGTTTTTTTCGGGGCTCTGAAATTTTCAGTTTAAGACAGGATAGTCAGATTTCGTTCTCACAGGTTTTGCTGTATTTGCAAAAAAATTCTTCCAAAAATAACTGTATAACTACTTATTTTTTATTATTAACCGCTACCAGATACTTTAATTGATTAAGAATTTGTGCAATGCTAAAATGATATTTAATTAAAACTGTAGCTTGTCGTTTTTTTTTTCAATGTTGATTTTTTTCAATAGTTGGGCATTAGAGCAAATCTGAAAAATGACTTTTCTTTTTAATATATATATTTTTTTTTTATCGGTTCTGATTCTGGGATCGATAAATCACAAACCTTCAATTGAAGGTTTTTTCATTAAAACTGTTACAATTTAAAATAAGTAAAATGAAATCGGCACGACACGACAGCGGCATTTTTTTAATCAAATATATTTGATGTAATTCTGAATAATTTTCTCCTTCATTTATGTTTGATTTTATCCTGTTTTATATGGTTGTAATTATACGATTTAACCCAAAATTATCTCGGTTAGTTAAACTTTCGCGATCGTCACTACTCTTTTATATAGTAATTTTATAATTGTTTTAGTATGAAAATTTCAACATTAATATTTTCGCCAAACAAAAAAAATATATATCCTTGAGCTCTTTCATTTCTCTTTTGAGGAAGGCATAATCTGCTGTTTGACAACATGTTATAGAGGTTTTCAGACTTATAAATCAGGTGTACAATTATATATATATATATATATATACAAACACACACAAAATTTCCCAGATTAGAATATTTTTTTTTCAAGGAATTTTTAGAGTTATTTAATTATCACCAATAACATTAGCATTACATTTCCGAACAATACACTTTTTGTTTCCGAAAACAAATATACAAAACGAAGTTGAAATAACCAAATAATAATACAGAATCTTAAGAAATACAGTTTTCCTAAACAGACAAGAATTAACCTGAGGTACAAACAAATAAGCAATAAAAGAACATCAATCTAGATTATAACTCTCCTTTAATGCCAGTGGTTCCATTAGATAGTTAATCAAAAATGTTAACAGAAGTGAACGATGAAGAAGTTGACATCTTATTAAACACGGATATGGAATGCAGACGAGTTGCGTAGATATAAGAGACTGGAAAGAAAACTGTAATTAGACTTCATAATGAAAACAAATATTCTGATATGATTAAGTACTTAAGGAATAGGTTAAATGGTGGGGATAGAATATTTTAATTACTTTTCTGAAAATGTCGATAGTTTTCTGCGTAGGAAAGAAGAATGACACGGTTTTGTTGTTTTAATTTTAAAGATGATCATTTTAAAGAAATTTGATAGTTTGTTTGAAAATTATTCTTGGAGACGTTTATTTAATTACATTCAGAATTTTTAAGTAAATTTTAACTACTTACTTTAGTAAATAAAATAATAAAACTTTTTTAAAATACACAAAATGTATTCTTTTTAATCATTTTATTTTGCTTGTGTAATTTATTTCATTTTCTCGCTACAAATTTCAAGCGTTCATAATCGTAATTGTGCGTCTATTACTTATAGGTAATATTAGACTATCCGAACTGTAAAATTTCATTTGAAGTCATCCTGCATCTCGACCCAAACCCGCCAAAAGTAGTTTTCATGAGACCGAACCGAACCAGAAAAATTAACCCTCGTCGACCCAAATCAGAAAAGCCGATTTCCGTCGGCATATATATAATTCTTTTCGAACCAAAAGCACTTTAATCCAAATTTGACCCAAAATTTGAAATGAAAAAAAAATTATACTAACATAATTCAAGTGTAATTATGGAAATACAGCTACAAGCATATCTGTAATATAAAATGTACATCTTATGAATACATGTATAGTGATGAGCCATTACATTATGGCTACTTCTTGCTGAAAAAAATGATCTTGACTGGAGACGAAATGAGCCTGTCAAAGAGTGTTATACTGCGGCTAAAACAAACTTTCGCATGCAGAAGAAGCTGTGCGAAAGCACCTGGAGGCAGTTAGAGGGTTATTGTATCCGTAGAAGTATAGAATATGTCTTCTTTAAATTGAACAAAAATGCTACTTATGACCAGATAGCTGCTACCAAAATGCTACTTATGACCCAAATATTGCCAACTCCATCGTTATGCGTGTTTGAGCGACAATCGTTTGTCTCGATTAAATTATATTGGCTTGCGCAGTCCGTCCCAAAATTTCTCGGACTGGTTAAATTACCATCCAATAATTGGCGCTGAATGTACACAGATGATGTCTAAAGCACGACTACACATCGTCTTCTAAAAAGGTACAATTTTACGTTGCTATCCGTTGTGTAATGCTAAGTGTATCCGGTTTGTTATAACAGTATAACGTGATCGTGTCGAAGCTGACGAAAGTCGAACATAACATTATGTGTCAAGATTGGGAATACATCTAGCTAAACATTGAAAATGCTGCAAAAAGTTTACGGAGATAAACTTCGGTAAACTGTTTTTGAATGGTACAAGAGGTTTAAAAATGGAAATAATAGTCTGGAAGATGATGAACGCACCGGCCGTCTGAGAAGCGACCGGTAAACCGAACAAATCATCAAAGTGAGTGACATCCTAAAGAAAGACCGTTGTGTTTCGGCCAGACTAATCGAGGGCATGACAAGTATCAGCAAAAGCGAAATTCATCGGATCCTGACGGGAGATTTAAATAAAAGGAAGGTTTGTGCAAAGTTTGTCCTCCAATCTCTAAATAATGACAAAAGTGCAAGAGTCGAAAATTGCAAAGATATGATTGTAATAGCTAACAGAACAAAAACTTCTTGAAATCAATTGTAAAGGGCGACGAAACATGACGCTTTAAGTACGAACCCCTTACGAAGCGGAAAAATTCGATTCAGAAAAGATTAGACCATTCACAAGGCAAGGAGTTCATTCCTGAAGATACTGCTGTTATTGGACTTTTCTATTTGGACGTGTTGAAGCTTTTCATGGCCCGAGTACGCAGGATTCGTCCTCGGTACCTACAGCAAGGTAGTTGGTCATTCTTGCACGACAACGCTCCAGCACACAATTAAATCATCGTGCAGGAGTATCTGATTTCTAAAAGAGTCGTCGTGCTCAAGAATCCTCCTTCTCCCCATATTTATCTCCCTGTAATTCTTTGATGTTCCCCAATTTGAAATTGCACCTAAAGGAGACCACCTTTAACGACATTCCGGACATTTAAATGATTGCGACAGACTATTTGACGCACATTACAAATGCGGACTTCGAGAAGAATTTTGATGACTATTCGGTTCATTGTAAAAAGTGCGTTGAGGAATATTTCGAATAAACATAGGTCAAAATTTTCATTTCAGTTCTTAATATTTTGTTTGTAGGATCAGTCAGTGAAATTTGGGAACGGACTGTGTATATGCTCAGAAGTCTGTTATATGCTCTCCGCTACCAGCACACGATCATCGAGAAAGATAACTTTAGTTCAAGAAGAGTATTCGTTTGGGTCAGAAATCACAGTCTAGAATGATGTTTTACTGACAAATCCTACTTCATCATAAACAATGATTCTGGGCATCAGCTAGCGCGAAAAGAAGATGAAACTTGTTTTCATCACTAGAAAGTCCATAAAACTGATAGCTATTCTATAGAGAAGTGGTTGTGTGGGCGAGTATCATGCATAATGCTGGAACTCAGCTTCACACCTTTGAAGGATATATAGTAACATTATTACGGTATTGCACAAACATTTCCTGGGTCATATCCTTCCGTGGTGCAAATGGTTCAAGCTTTCTGTTCACGGGCAGCAATGGACGACCACAAGAGCAACTTGAGTACCCGACACACTTGCAGAAGATATTGAGCGCATGACATGGTTTGCGTATTCTTCGGACCTAAATCCCATAGATAATGCTTGGAAACTTACATTTAAAAGACGAATTAATGAAAGTCCTAACTCTCTTGGAACAAAATACAGAAAAGCAAAATTGCCCTAAGAGACGAAAAGTCGAAAAATTCCTTTAGCTCACCTCAACTCTTTAGTAGAAAACGTGCAAAAACGATATAAAAATGTAACAAAGTCGAGTAGGTCACGCTCTATGCATGCCAACTTATATCCGTCCTTATTTTGAGTGTAAATCAGTAATTTTCGTAACTTCTGAAAATTTCTGTTCGGAGCGTCTTTTTTAGATTCGTTACCTTGCTTTGTTATATGGTAATATCTGTGCCATTTTGCATATAAAAAAGATACATTAAGACTTATATTAATGGCGTACGAAGTCTCATGCCTTTCAATGGTATCTGTCATGAATTATGACGAAAAACAACTCTGTTCCTTAGCAATTGTAAAGCAATGCGTTTTATTTCCAATATTTTATTTAAAAGGAGGTAATAAAGCTGATATTTTAGAAATTAACGATTTTCAACTGACAAATAAGGCCGATGTTATATTTCTGAAACATTTACAACTGTAACGCCTCATTATTTTCTAAATACGTCATTACAAGCAACTTACTTAAATTTTATTAAACACAAAATAATACCATATGCATATCAGTATGTATATGTATGGTATTCGGTTGTATATCATAATAAAACAAAACATTAAATAACTTTCCGTTGATTAATGACTATCTGGTTTAATTTCACGCATAGTAAAATCTGTGAAAGACCAAAAAGAAATTCCATCATAGACATGTCCATGGTCAAATTACTCAGTTTTTGCGAAAGGAATTCCTGCTAAAACAGAAACCTAAAGTGTCTAAAAATGTTTAGTGCCTAAAAGTTGTATTCTGCCTTTTGCGATTTCATATTATCAGGTTTTACTAGATTACAATTTTTGAAATTACATGGAGAAATAACATCAAATTTAATGTAGCATTTTTTAAACAAAAAAGTGATAAAATTTATCTAAAGCATAAGTAACAGTTTATCTTGTCATATTTAAATTACTTTGATATTATAACAGGTTTCTTATTATTTAAAAAACATTGCTATAAAAAGTAAAAGCGACGTAGTTAAAAAATATATATATTCCACGACAATATCGAATAACAGTACAAGTGTTAAGTGTGATCACAGATCGCACAGAGGGTTTCGTTTAAAATTCCTTTCAAAACACTTTATCATTTTGCAAAATCTGTTAGTTTCACATTTCGCAACTACGGGGGCGCACTCCATTCTACACAAACCTCTATCCGAACGAAAACCCATTTTACCACCTATCCGTAGATATATTAGTCGAGGGGATCGGGCCTATAGCAGCCGAAATAGGTAGCCGCTTCCTGGCGGTAAAAAGTGGAACTGAAAGATGTAAGGCTATGTGCATAATATGAAAGAGTGGTCAAAGGGGTGTCGGCAAAAGTTAGAAAAGTACCCACCGGGTGCAATGGGAAGGAGGTTAGAAAAATTGCTTAAAATACACAAGTTAGAGCCCGGAGGGGTAAATAATATAAGACTTTTTCAAATTTTATGATTTTTCGTGTGATCGCAAGTGTTCTGCTATAAGTATGCAAAATTTCAAGTCTTCAACTTAAATAGCGGCTCAGTTAGAAAAAAAAGTTTAAAATACACAAGTTGGAGCCCAGACGGGTAAATATAAGACTTTATCAAAATTTTATGATTTGTCGTTTCATGGGAGGTGTTCAGCTATAAGTATGCAAAATTTCAAGACTTCAACTTAATTAGGGGCTTAGTTAAAAAAAAAAAAATGCTTAAAATACACAAGTTTCGTCAGATGAACGAAACCCTATAAAAAGCTTAAAAAGAAAGTCCATTATTGAGTATCTTTATTTATGATTCGCTAACAACCCTAACCTTTAACAATCTGAGCAAACAATTCAGAAACTTTGACGTGGCATTAAAATCCTTCTTTGTTGAACGAATGTTTCAGTACAATATTTTAATCATTGTAATCAATGAATAAATGAGTATAATAGAAATACTTTGTTACATATTTTTAAAGTAAGGAGATATTTATTTAAAATAGATAATGATCTGCTTTTCAATTTTAAAACACGTTTGGATCCAAAAGTTTCTGTTTACACATAATTTTTAAAATACAAAATTTAAAGAGGAAACAATTTGTATCATTTCCTTTTAAATGTAGATCCTTCATGAATAGAAATAACACAAATCATCTTTTTTATGTGAGAAACAAATTTCTAAATGTCACTCCTAAAAACTATATGAAATATTTAATGATTTTATTTTATTTTTAGAGATTTATTTCTATGATAAAGTTCTGCAAATAAAGCATAATTCTTAATGAGTGGCTAGAGGGTATCAATACAAATTTTGTTTTCTTTACTAATGAATAAAACGGAATATAAAGATATTCTTTTGAACAGAGTTTAAGAAATGATGACATTTGAAAAAATTATTTATTTTTCCATTTCTGAACTTGTTTCACATTTTCTGGTACAGGAAAATTTGTAAATTTATTTATGTTATTTTTATGAGAGAAACTTTGTCCATTGATAATGAAACCTAAATATGTTATTTTTGATTTTCACAATTAATTTTTTGGGGATCCGAATTTCAATTAAATTTTGCCAATTTCAAAACTTTTTTGCACTCTTTCTAAGAGTTTATTAATTAGGATTAAAGAGTTTAAAAGTGATTAAAGAGTTAATCGCAAATTTTCAAAATCAACCGCGATGATCATGTCATTGAAATAAAATTGAACCTTAGTTCTTACTAAATCATTAATATGTTTTGTAAGCAGAGTATGAAAATATGAAGTTGAATCCAAAAAACAATCTCGAAAGCATAAAATTTCCAAGTTCACAGTAAAATTGTAATTTCCGTTTATGAGAATTTTTGTGTTTAATTTGTAATAAATGCTCATATCAAGTCAAAAGCACAATAAAGGTTTTTTAGGTATTAACTGTTGCAAAATTTTCGAGATTTTGGGAAGGAAAATTTGAAAAGGTTCAGTAATGGAATTAAGAAGTCTATAATCGACTACTATGATAAACTTTATTTTTCTAGAAATAATTCCTTGAGTCTTTTTTTCGACAAATATTACTGGAAAGTTGTAATTCGATGAAGATGGCTCGATAATTCCAGCCTCTAATTATTCATTTACCTCTTTTTTCGTGAAATATCTGACAATCTTTGGAATTGGATATGGTCTTGTTTGTATTGGAATAATTATGTAAAAGTTTAAACTATGAAACTACAGCATGTGTGGAACCTAACGTTTTATATCTTTTCTTAAAAAACTTGTTAATCATCAACATCTTTTTCATTTTCACTTAAATGCTCCAAATCAAAATCAATTGATTTGAATCTTCAGTTTTGAACTTTTAGAATTTCACTTAAATGTAAGGAATTAATCTGATAAATTTCATTCTTGGAGGAATTTGCAACTTCAGAATTTTTTTAATTTCTCAAAGATACCCAATTTTTACTTTTATTTTCAATTACAGTATGTACAATTTTTTTAATCAATTATTTTGTTTTCAGATTCTGAAATATTATATTTTAATTTGGATTTAATGGAAATAAAATTTATTTCTTTACATTACAATAAAAATTAAAAATATTTAATTTAAGTACAGCAAAAAATTTTTAATATAGCTTAACTCTATATATTTACAACTGTAGCATATGTAATGTCTTTAGAAATAATTACATTATTGTTTAAATGCTTAGGCGAGGACTCTACAAATTTAAATTTATTATTGCTTGTAATTTGTTGTTAGACTTGTATGGCTATGAGAATTTTTATTCCTTTGAAGAAAATCATGACAGCTGATAATGACAGTTAGAATCTGTTGCAATAACAAAGTTTATTTAAACTTAATGTTTACCACCGACGTAATTGGAATAGTGCATTGTTGAGACCACGATACTTCGAAAAATATATTCATTTGCATGATGTTTTGATTATTTCAATTACATTTCCTTGTATTAGATTCAAATTTGCACCAGTATCTAGAAAAGTTGCTTCATCGTACTTACCAAATATCGCATAATGTTTAGCAATTCTGTTTTCTCTTCGTTGCAAGACATAGCATGTAATATTTTATTTTTGTCAGTATGAAGGAGATTCGTCAGTTTAAGGAGATTTGTGTGTTTAACTCATCATTACATTTTAATTTGAACAATTTTGTTGATTTAAGTTTTTGTTTGCTGAGACATTTTGCTTCTTACTGATCCCGTAAGATCTATTTATTTTTTCGTTTTCTTTATTGTGTTCATATATCTTTTAGTGTCATTGTTTTGCTTTGGGGTTCTTGTAAATTGGTTGAGTTTTGAACCAGAAGAAACTTCTCTCATCTTAAAGACAGTGAAAAGTGAGCTTTACGGAAACGTTTTACCTCTAAACTAACCTCTATAATGTTTACTGACTCTACTTTATGTTTACTACCCTGTTTCTATTTTTTGAGATTTTGATAGTAATGTTAAATAAAGGCTTGATTAATCAATCAATATCTGGATTATGCCTTTTAATTAATGAAAAATTGCTTAAAAAATGGACGGCAACAAACGCACGTCATATCAACATGAACTACATCAGTGTACTGGCGAACGCGTGCACAAGCTACGCCAGGAAAGGGAAGGTCGCCAAGCACAACCAGAATTGGCGAGGTATCGCTCAAATTTAACACTTTTTCCCGATATCAAGGCCAATTTTGATTAACACATAAAAAATTACAAAATCATATACAATAAAAAAAAAAAACAGATGTAAACAGTCACTTTTCACTTTGAACTATATTTTTAGCCAGTCCAAGTCCATCACATAATTTTATAAACAAAATGCTAGACAGGGGTTTAGTGAAGATATCGGCAGTTTGTTCTGCTGATGGAACATATTTTAATTTTTAAATATTTCGCTCAACTTTCTCTCTAATGGAGTGAAACCGCACATCAATGTGCTTAGATCTACGATGGTGCTGAGGATTTTGAGCAAGTTTTATAGCACTTTGGTTGTCGACATACAAAATGGGAGTGCCATCATATCCTATTAACTCTTTGAATAGCAACATGAGCCAAACAAGCTCATTAGCTGCTTCACTAGCAGCAACATACTCAGCTTCAGTAGATGAAATTGCAACAGAATGTTGCAATCGAGACCACCAAGTTATTGCAGCACATGAATTAATCGAAACCATACCAGATGTTGAGCGTCTGGTCTTTTCATCACCAGCATGGTCTGCATCACTAAAAACTGAAAATTCTGTTTTTACTTGCGACTTGTATAGAAGACCAACATTGCTTGTGCCTCGTAAGTATCTGTAAATTCTTTTCACATGTTTCCAGTCTTCTTTTGTTGGTTTGCACAAAACTCTTGAAACCAAGGCTACAGCAAAAGCTATATCTGGCCTAGTAGCAACTGCAAGATATTGTAAACAACCTACTGCTTCTCTGTAGGGAACATCAGCCATAGATGAATCTCCTTCCTGAGATTTAGCCACATCACAAGGTGTAGACAGTGGTTTTGAATTTTCAAGTCTAAATCTTTGCAGTATCTTTTCGGTATACAAACATTGAGAAATAAAGATGTCACCATTATCTCTATGGTTAATTTGGACTCCTAAGAAAGAACCAAGAGGACCATCAGTAATTTTGAACTCTTCTTTCAAGTTACTAATTAACTTCTCTATTTCTGAAATACTTGATCCAGCCACAAGACCATCGTCTACATATAAGACCACTATCAGTATAGGTGAGTCGTTTCTCTTTGTAAACAGACAAGGATCAGCATGTGATTGCTGAAATTTCAGTTTCTGAATTGCTTGAACAAAACGTCGATTCCAGCATCGTGGAGCTTGCTTCAAGCCATAAAGAGAGCGAACTAATCTGCACACACGGCCAGAACCATCATAAAAGCCTTCTGTCTGTTTCATGTAGAGCTCTTTGTCGAGAAAGCCATAGAGGAATGCTGTTTTCACATCAAATTGATGTAGGTACAGATTTTGCGAAGCAGCAACACTAAGAACTGTGCGCAAAGTGTCGAATCTAGCTACTGGTGCAAATAAATCATCATAATCATAACCAGCTTTTTGCGAGAATCCTCTTGCCACAAGTCGAGCTTTAGCTTTACAGGGAGAACCACCAGTATTTGTTTTTATTCTGTAGATCCACTTGTTGTCAAGTATCCGTTTATTTTCTGGAGGTTCTGTGAGTTTCCAAGTTCCATTTTCTTCATAAGACTGCAGTTCTTCTGTCATGGCTTCTTTCCACAGCTTAGATTCAGGTGACTTCACTGCTTCATCGTAACAGGCAGAAGTTTCAATTCCAGTAAGTGTGCTTACAAAAAGTACATAATTTTCTGAGAGAAATTGCGGCTTCTTATGTTCTCGTTCAGGGTATCGTCTTCCAGGGTCAGGTTCTTCTTGGCATTCATCCTCATCACTATTTCGCATACTTCCATTTTCTTCTTCTGAGTGCACTTCACTAGAAGTGGCGACTTCAACACTCAACTGCTCATATGGGAATTCATCACAAAATATAATATTGCAGCTTCTTTCCACTTTATTTTTAGAAGGTATAAAAACCCTATATCCATCATGAGCTTCATATCCAACAACCAGTCCTTCTACAGACTTCTTATCCCACTTTTGCGTCTTTGTTTTGGTTCATGTACATAGCATTTTGTACAAAATATTCTTAGACGTTTCATGTTGAAGTTTTCTAACTTTCATGCCACAATTCATATGGAGTTCTGTCTTCTACTGGAGTTGGACCTGTGTGATTTAACACGTAGACAGCAGTATTACATGCTTCAGCCCATAACTTCTTTGGCAATTCCTTTTGATGAACCATAGCTCTTGCAGCTTCCACAATGATGCGGATCTCTCTTTCAGCAGCTCCGTTCTGTTCAGGTGTCTCAACCATTGCCAAACGCAGATCAATACCACGATCAATTAAAATCTTTTTCACATAATGGTTGTCAAATTCTTTGCCAGAGTCGCAACGTATCTGTTTAACTGTATGTCCAGCAGTCTTTGCTTCATTAAGGAAAGTCTCTATACAATTTGGTACTTCACTCTTTGCTTTCATGAAAAATATTCTTCGAAATTTTGTATAATCATCTTTCAAGACTAGCATAAAACGTGAACCACCAACTGAGTCTTCTTCCACTGGACCAGCAAGGTCAGCATTGATTTGTTCAGCAGGCTCTGTTGGTCTAACAGATCTTGAGTGGAACGACTTTCTTTGGGATTTGCCGTATGCACATCCTACACAAAATTCAGAGTTCTCACTAGATAAAGAAACACCCTGTCTTTTAAGAAACTTTATACAGTGTTTCTTGTTCTGATGTGCCATTCTTTCATGCATCACTTGGAAAGTATCACTAGTATTTGAAATAAGGACAGTTGCTGGTTTTCTGGGATTTTTAGCAAGCATTTCCATCACAAATAGACCATTTTCTGATTTTTGAGCAACTGCAATGGTTTGATTACCATTTTTCACCAAACAAAATTTGTTTTTAAATACCACATTTAGTCCTTTACTTAGAACATGAGAAATGGAAAACAACTGATATTTTAATTCAGGTACATACCAGACATCTGTTAGGTGATTTTCCTGCCATTTACCAGCCACATGAGTTTTCACATTAATTTGTCCAGAACCATAGACAACAAGTTTCTGACCTCCTGCAGCATTGACTACTTCTGGGACAGCAAATTTCTTGAAACTTTCAAATATAGAAGAGTCAAATGTCATATGCTGAGATGCTCCAGAATCAGCAATCCAGCTTTTGTCATCCTGTGAAATTGTACATAGCATGGCTACACCAGATGAGGAAGGAAGTGTCTTGTTTTTATTTTGAGGACAGTTTATTCGTTTGTGTCCAGAAAATCCACATCGAAAACCAGTAATATTTACATTCAAAGGCTTCTTACTGTGCCATTTCTTCGGTTTTAATTTACTTCCTCTTGAATATTTGGCATATGAATCATCTTTTCCATAACTTGGCAACGGCGCTTGCCGACTGGATTGAATTTGCAGGGCTGTACTTTCACATTGTTGTTGCTCTATTTGTTGCTCAAAAGCACATAATCTTTCAGTTAATAGTTCGATCGATCGATCTTTCAACGGAATTCCATCCCATACAGTCTTAAATGCAAAGTATTCTTGAGGTAGCATCGAAATAATTCGAAAGAGTAACATTGCTCCGGGAACTTTACATTTTAAAATACGCTGCAATTCATCGTTTGCTTCAATAAAAATATTTTGACTTCTACTTATAAAGGATGCAATATTCTCACCTTGTTTCCATTCCAGATGCAAGAAATCAGTCCATAAACGATCGAGTCTATGCGTCGATGATTTATCATAAATCGCGACCAACTTTTCATATGCATCTTTTGCTGTTGAACACGTTTTAATGTAATCAAAGTTCATGTCATCAAGTGCCTGGGAAATAAATAAAAGTGCCTTTGCATCGTCCAATTCAAACTTCTTTTTCGCTTCTGCTAAAGCGGCAGCATCATTGTATCCATCCGTCATTTCCGGCAAAGTCTTTTCTCCTGTCACATGACTCAGCAAATCGTGCGTTTTTAATAATAATGACATGGACATTTTCCATCTAGTCCAGTCTTTTGCCGATTCCAATTTTTCAATAGTGAACTTAAAGTCCATTGGTGCCATTTTTAAATTTCAATTCGGAGTACACAACGCGGGACGAAAAGAAATGGCGCGACGCTTAAATTCGATGGCTTAAAGTTCAAGTAAATACGGCATATTTCGCAGAGGAAACGTTGCTGGAGGCCATAACCTTTTGAGATTTTGATAGTAATGTTAAATACAGACTTGATTAATCAATCAATATCTGGATTATGCCTTTTAATTAATGAAAAATTGTTTAAAAAATGGACGGCAACAAACGCACGTCATATCAACATGAACTACATCAGTGTACTGGCGAACGCGTGCACAAGCTACGCCAGGAAAGGGAAGGTCGCCAAGCACAACCAGAACTGGCGAGGTATCGCTCAAATTTAACACTATTACATTTGTTTTTCAACTGGCAGAAAATGTCAACATTTAACTGTCAATGATTTTTTCCACGTATTAAACATTTATCAATAGACTCGTTTACCTTTGACTGAAGGCAGTGCGCATCCTTGGGCGATTTCGGGTTGGCGACGGCTTCACATGAGGTAACTCATCCCGTGTCTTCTCCGCGCATTTATGGACTCCACGGGGCCTTTATCGCCGGACGAAATCTCGCCGTATTGCGGCGAGAGCTAGTTTTATCTTTTTCAATTACAACTTTTTCACATTTTAAATTATTTACAGATTTTTGTACCGTTAATTGATGTATATTTTCCCGACTGCCAAGAAGGGTTATGTGTTTCACGCGTATCTGGGTATGTGGATTTCTTTATGTCCTCGAAACATCCCAACGGTTGGATGGATTTTAATGAATGAGGTCTCTATCGATTCGTCTTAACCGTCCGATGGTTATAGGCTAGGTTTTGTTTTATAAATTCAAAATGGCGGCCGTAAAATGCAAAATGGCGGTAGAGATGAAAAATTTTTTTACCCACCATATTGAGTGTCATATCGTTGGATAGGTCTTTCAAAATGAAGACGATGTTCCATTGACTATTTTACAGTCAGAAGCTCCGTTTAAGTATTACAGAACCTGGAAGTTGTGTAGTTAGGATCTCTAGCTTTACTGCAGCTCTAACCTTCATAGACATCTATAGACCTCATCAAAACAGTGTGTATAGATGGGAACTAACAATTAAACACAACTTAAAAGTCATCAATAAAAGTAAATAAAAAATAGGTAAGTAATATAAAAAATAGTTTCACATTGATGAGAAATAATTAATTAGTTCACTTTTTACGCAGTCGGGTTTTTTGATTTTTTTAAATTTAATTTTTATATTATTTCGGTTAGTCATTGATTTGAAGAATTTGTCTCAATTTGTGAATTGATCAGGTTGTTATGTCTGAAGCCATAAAATTATTAACATTTAGTGCTTTAGCCTTTAGAGAATTCTCCACATCTACTGCTGCTTCAGGTGCAGCCTCAAAATTTTTAGAAATTAGTGTTTTGACTCCAACTGTTATGTCAGATCGAACAGGTTCCAAACTTTTATTTAATTTAATTTTTTCACGCAAGTCAAAATATTGAATATCAGCACCATCATCTATATTAAGATAATCATTTGCTGCTTTTTTAATTACTGCAGTTATATCCTCCAGAGATTGATTTTGGCTCTGTGTTGTTTGAGAAATTTCACACTGTAATACACAGAAAGATTTTGTTTTTTGTTTTTTCTTTCCTAGAGTGTCTTTGAACCTTGATTAGTTTCTGCAGCCAGGTGTTTCAAAGATTGATTTTGATTCTATATTATTTCAGAAATTTCTTACTTTAATTCCCTAAAACATTTTGTTTTTACATATTTAATTTCCAGAGTGTCTTTTAAGACATCAAAAGTAAAAGAATCGTCTGCGAAAAAATTTAGTGTCCTGTTTTTGTAAATCAGCTTTAGAATTGGGGCTTTCTTTTTTTCCTTTTTTTTTTCCTTTTTTTTTTTTTTTTTTTAATCTGACAAAACCTCAAGTTCTGAAGCATTTTCAATTTCAATCAACTATCATGGAAATGCTGACCGAGACTCACTTTGAATTTCCTTAATAATTATTATTGTTATTTTGTAAGGAACAAAAAATACCGCCAAGCCCCGAAAAGGTAGAGTTGTCGAACGCGAGCTCAGCTAGAAGAGAAAGGTTTTTCTACATTACTGACTTGGTGAAAAAAGGACGCTATGACCACTTGATTCAAACATGGGAAGAGGAGGCTCTTCTTTCCACGCAGACCGCAGACTGACAGGTAAACAAATGAAGATAAGAGGGAAGTTATCATGCGATTTTCGTAAAGATCGAAAGGGGGCATTCTGTGTGGTTAGGATATTGTAAGAGAAGTTCTTTCAACAAATTTTATAGTCGATATTTTTTATATATGTTGCATCTAATTTAGTATATATAACAACACTTCGAAAAGACCAACTTTTTTACTTAAATCAGGAATTTATAACCATTTATTGAAAAATCTTTTAGATATTTTAATTGTTCAGTGAATTTTAAATATAGAAGAAATGTCTTTAAAATATCATATAAAATTCTTATCTTTCTAACAAGTACAAACCATGATGTAACAGACCATTTACTATGCCTAGCAATGTTACAAATATTCAATAGATGTACTTTGAAAAAATAATTTTTTTCCAGCTAAATTCTAAGCTATTTCATTGGCAAATTTAAAATAGATTACTCCAACATACTTATTTCTTAATTATAATTACATGTGAAACTAATAGTTTTGAACAACTATATAAGAAAGCATTTTGTTTTCTTTTTATTTAAAACTGCTATTGTACTAGAGAAATAAATAATAATTCAATTAATTCGGAGCATTCTTTTTCAGTCTAGCTACATTACGAAATACACTTTTCTTTTGAATTATGACAATCTTCTTTTACGAGATTGCTAAATAGTTTCCGAAGAGAAGTTTATGGTGCCATTGAAACTGCTTTGTCCTTGATAAAATCAGTTTCGTAAAATATACTTTTCAGACGAATAAACTCGCTGTGCAATAGTGTTTTTTTTTTTTTTTTTTTTTTTTTTAATATAAAAATAAAATTGTTTGTTACTGTTTTTTGTCTTAGATTTTTTTTAAACAATAGCAACAACAAAAATATATGCAACATTCATTACCCTTAATTGTTGTTTACACATTTTTGATTGAATGTAAAAATTCTTTTAGTAAAGATATTAATTTTTATTTTTGCTCCATAATGATGTTCATCTGATATTCAGATAAAACAATAACTCCTTATCTTTATACCCTAATTAACAAGTGCTATTGGCCAATCTTAATTTAAAAAATAAAAAAATCTTTGACTTTTACAAAGGATGGTTAGAGAATTTTTGAATGATTCGAGATAATTTATGTTTAAAATGGAAATACATATAACTGAAACGTCTGATCATAATATTCTTTCTGTACATCTTTATGATTTCTCCATAAAATAATAGCTTTTATGCAGTAAAAACCGGGTAATATGAAATGCACCCAGTTAAACCATAATATTGGATAGATCGACCGATCACTTTTTTTTCTGAAAAACTGAGCATATATCTCTCATTTCACTCGTGTCTGTAAGGAATATTGCAAAATTTAAATATCACGTCAGAACGAAGTTTTATTCCAAAAATATGCCAAAAGAATTTTTTTTTTAAATTGATTAAACAAACTTAACTGCAGATAAAATAACTGGCATCAAAATAGTCGATTAACCCTTAGGTTGTGGCGTTTTCACCTTTCGGTTCTTCCCCCAGCGTTAGGTATCTTTTTGGAAATGCATTTTGAAAGAATGTTTGAAAACGCCTGATTATCAACGTTGCAAACTTCCACAAGTAAAAATAAATACAAATTTTTTTCTAATTCATGACAGTAGTTTTGCGTGAATAGGGCGTTTAAATAAGTCAGAAATTTCTATTAAAATTTACTGGTGGAAGTTTGATACGCTGGTAATCAGGCTCTGAAATTCAGATAGACGAGTGCAGGGCGCCGGCCGTATACGTTGGGGATAAACTCAGATGGGCACGCTGAGCGCCTTCATAACGGTCTAAGGGTTAAGGAAAAAAACTAAAATTCAGTCAAGTCACATGACAATGAAGATATTATTTTATAAAAGAGAATTTTAAGTGCTACTACGATGTGAAATATTGAACAAATTTATCATAAATCTTCCAAAAATAATAGTAACTGGTACTGTAAAAGTCGTTGAAAGTACCATAAAAGAAATCGAATAATCCAATTGTCCCGAATCCTTATTTTAAAACTACTTAAGTTTTACGCATTTTATAGCAATAAAATTTGCCGTATTTTACAGTGTATAAGTCGATCGCAAAATCCGATAGATCTAACATGCTCATCCACTTAAATACCAATTTTAACACTAGTTTTGAACAACTCCAAATGGTTCTTCATCTTATATTACCTTAGAAATTTATCAATAATTCTGCACTTTAAAAGTGTGAAGAAAAGTATCGAAAATACTGGCATTTTAACGTAAGAATATAATATTTCATTAGAATTTTGGTATCGACTTATACGCCGGAATACATGGTAGTTGTCAAATATGAAGGGAAACAAAAAAAAAAAGCTGGTACCAAATTTGTTTGATACTTTTCCTTAAAAGTTCGCTCATGTATAGCTTTTAAAATGATGCTCCGATTATACAATTTTTTTGCATTTAATTTTGTTTTGCATTCAGATTTGACCGTTTCAAAGAAATTAGATTCCAAAAAGGATTGATTACCTTTGTTTATTTCTCTTTTTCGGCCATCCTAGTATTTTTGAAAACAGTCCAATTAACTAAAAATTTTATAATGATGTTGAGAAGGAACACAGCAATTTGTTGTTTGAAAATGGTTAATGAAATGTCCACATACGATTATGTATTACCAGCACAATAATGAAAAAAGATTTATTCATTGAGTATTATTCACATCACTGATCTTTTAAAAAAGTTTTGATAATTAAAGAGTTTTCTGTAAAAAAAGAAAGAATAAGAGGAAGACAAACCACTATTTTAGACATTATGAGATAATTTCCTGTCCTATGCGTACAAACAGATGGTAAAAGAAATTAGTTCCTACTGTTAGTTCACACGCCATTCAACAGAAAGAGTGATCTAACTTCAATCGAAATACTAAAATTTAATAATTTTCTTTTTTTCCTCAACTTTCATAAAACTGGGGTTGTTGATTTTGTCAGCAAGCGCTTCAATTTAAAGTTCAGTTTTCCCGTTTTTTCCGGTTTGTTAAACATTCAACCCTTCATTTTAAATAAAACTTTTTCCAAATATACCCATGTAATTTTCCCTGGAATCTGATTTTTCTAGCTAGTCTTACTTTTAACTCAACTAAAAAGTCTTTCGGACATTTGAGAGTTGTTGTGGTGAAAATAATTCTTTATTTTTAAAATAGTTACTGTATCTTGTTGGTTTTTTTTAAATACTATCTGACTTTAATAGTTGAAAGTTTGGTGGATTTTTACAGCAACTAGCGCTATACAGGGTGTCGCAAACATTATGGAAGAGTTTTAATATTTTATCGTTTAAAAATAGATGGCAGTGTGAATTGCAAATATGTTCAAAATAAGATAGGAATCGAGATTACATCGATGAAATAGTCCTGCACTTAATTTTCGAAAAGTTGATCTTTTTAAATTTTTATACGGTCGTGGGTTATTTTAAATTTAGAAAGACGTTCCCCGTGCTTTGAGAAGTATAACAATAAAAATTCAATTGTTCTACAACCCAAATTTACGAAGTCATGATACTTTGAATTTTTAAAATAATTTCAGAGCTTTCCGGTACTGAAAGTGAACAGACAAATTTTTAGTGCCGGAAATCTCTGAGATTTCATAACATGCAAAAAATCATAACTCGATGAGTTTTGGTCGTAGAAGAATGGAATTTTTACTGTTGTACTTGCCAGAACATGAAGGAAATTTTTCTAAATAATACTCATTTAACCAAAAGACCATAAATAATCTTTAAAAGTTAATTTTTTTTAAAGTTAATGGTAGAATTATTGGTACGGAGTCATTCCACACAAAATGAGCAAAGATTTTTAAAAATTCGAGGCTACATAGTAACCAATTTTAATAAAATTTGATACAAAGATTCAATTCATATTCAAATAGAGTATTACAAAATATTTCGACAAAAAAAATGGCAGTTCTGGACATTTAAAAAACTTATGACATAAAATGCCATGTGTGCAATCGTTCAAAGTTGCAAGTTTGAAGTTCCGTATCTTGAAAACTATTTAACATAAATTAAATATTTTTGTAATATTGTAAACTCTGAAAAATTATCTTCATATTTATTTAGTAATAATAATTTGGTATCGTCATGATTAATCTTAAATTTGTTGTAAAAATGGAAAATTTGTCGGTTTTCAGATAATTAAAAATGTTATAAAAACCAAAGGGATTCAAAAACATCTGTGAAATTGATGCCTGATGTAGTGATACATATTAAGATCGAATTGATCAAGTTTTTAAGTTGCCATTTATTTCCTTTCTCTTCAAGATAGCTTAGGAACTTTAAAAAAAATTGCAAAATCACAATTTTTCCTCTTATATATGCTCAAAAAATTAAAGGGAAAGTCAAACTTTAACAATATTGCATAGGCATAAAGATCAATAAGCCCGTGATATACTTAAAAAAATTCAAGATTGCATTTGATTCCTAACATAACGAAATTTCGGTCAAAAAATTAATATTTGTTACATTCCACTTCAAATTTTGGCGGATTTTTTACAATATTGCGAACGATTTCAATAAAAATAAATTTAGTGCTGCCGTCTACATTCATTCAGGATTAAATTATAATTTTTTGTTAAACATAACCCTTTAAGACCGAGAGTTTTTTTGGTAGGAATAGAAAGTTTGGGTGGTTTCCCCTTATCGTTAGGATCGTATTTGATTGAAAAAAATATATAAAAAAAAAATACCCGATGTCAGGTTATGCCAAGGGAGGACCCACACAATTGTGCGGTGCCTTAATGCAGCCGTTTTGGGGCTAAATCTACACAATTGTGTAGCTTATTATGTGTGCAAATATCTAAAAATAAAAGTCTAAGCAAAAAAAGTTGTTGTTTATCGAAATAATTTTCATCAACCACAATGAAAATGTTTGAAACAATTTTTGTTTTTGGACAGACCACTTCAATTTCATTTTCTGAGACGTGCTCAATGCTCGCACCCCTCTTAAGAGCCGTTTACTAATGGTATGCCCTTCACTCCGTTTGGATTGTGCGTGATCCTTCAAATTTCTTTTTTTTTAGTTTTTCCAGCAGCGGTATTTTGTTGAAATACCGATCGAAGTACATAAAACTAGGTCTGGACCAGAGTAAGGACTACCTAGACACAAGAAAGCCTAGATTCTTGTGGAACAGGTGTGTACTTTCCCACTGGTATACTACAAAATTTAAAACTATCCCAGATGATGCTGTTACAATAGAGTGTGGTTTGTTTTTTATATACTGCTTTACTGAGGCACGTCCTAAAAAAAGGAATCGTCTGCTCATCTAAGGAAAAATTTCCCTGATCTCCTGGTAAAGAAATTATGACAGTACATACTTTTTGTCTATTGCTGTCAGATTATATAGTCTTTTTAAAAGCAGAAAATCTAACTCTGTATTTTAGTTGGTGCCCCTTAGTTGTGACTTATCAAAACATCTGAAGCCAATTAACTCATATAAATGTGCAGATTTGGTTTTAAATCTCACAAAAACAGAAAATAGTCATTCTCTTTTACTTTAGTATCACCCGTGCACAATTGTGCGGGTCAGAGCTTAAAGGGTTAATCCTTTTTATTCTTTTATTTAAAATATTCTTCAGGCAAAAATAAACTGTAAGCAAGGGAAAAAAAATTCTATATTTAAAATTTACACTTTTATCTATAATGTAAAATAATTTAAAAATCTTAAAATAGCTTTCCTTCACGTTCAAACAAATGATAGAAATTTAAGGGTAAAATAGCATTTTACCGTTAACATTTTTTACTATTTATTTTTCTTCTCATTAAAGAATGATAAGACAAGAATGAAAGTTTCGATATTTAAAATATATGCTTTTAGCTATAGCTTCAAGTAATTTAAAACTTATCAAAGCTTTCCTTCATGTTCAAACGAGCAATAAAAATATTGCATTTTTTCCCTCAAAAATTAAAAAAAAATCTGATTAAGGAATAAAAGTATAATTACTAACTTACGCCAATCTGTTAATTATTATTCATTCTTAATTATAAATAATTGTTAATTGTCTGAGCGAAGCGAAGGCTAATACTCAGCGAAATATTACTGTCCGGACACTTTACTACTACGATGGATATTAACGCCATGTCCTACTAAAAAAAAAGCCTAATAAAAACCTTTCGTCAAGCATAACTCAAAAAATATTTGTCGGATTTCGTTTCTGATTGCACCAGAAGGTACCAATGAGGGTCGCCTACTGAATGCACCTACTATGAAAAATAAGTTCCAAACCGTTTAAAAATTATATAGAAAAAACTCTTAAAAAAGCACAATTTACCTGCATACGTCACAGAAATTTGGTGTGCATCACTTTCACCGGTTGATGTTTTCGTAGACAACTGGTATGAACACATGGAGCAAATAAAAAAAAATACGCACGCAGTAATATTGAATAGATCAGTTTCAACCACGCGATCACAAACCTTGCAAAAACCCGTGGCAACCAGTTTTGGTGGGCAAACAAATAATAATACAGTATTCCATACCACGGTGACCGTTTTTAGCCTGTTGTATAAAATCTGGCATGTTGTATGACATACAATTGTGGATGATTAAAACAAAAGACATGAGTGTTTATTGATCCGGGAGATTATCTTTCTCTGGATGTCTGTCTGTCTATCATACAGCATGCAATTTTCTTGTAAAGGATGATATTATTATGCAGTAAAACCTCCATAACGGACACACCCGATTAGTGGACACCTCTATTTAGGGGGCATTTTTTCGATTACCAACCCTTAAATAACAGTACATTTTTTACTCTCAGAAGCGGACACCTCCAAATAGAGGACAAATTCTGCCCTCCCGAGGTGTTCGGTATTCAGAAATTTTACTGGTAAAACCTCCATAGCGGACACACCCGATTAGCGGACACCTCTATTTAGCGGACATTTTTTCGATTACCAACGCTTAAATAACTGTACATGTTTTACTCTCAGTAGCGGTCACCTCCAAATAGAGGACAAATTCTGCCCTCCCGAGGTGTTCGCTATTCAGAAGTTTTACTGGTAAAACCTCCATAGCGGACACACCCGATTAGCGGATACCTCTATTTAGCGGACATTTTTTCGATTACCAACTCTTAAATAACTGTACATGTTTTACTCTCAGTAACGGTCACCTCTAAATAGAGGACAAATTCTGCATTCTCGGGGTGTCCGCTATTCAGAGGTTTTACTGTATATAATATTGATAATTATTTTACAGGGCCGCACAAAAGAATAAGAATATATGAAACGAATATAAACTAAATTCGGGATTGGTAGATCGCTGATGGTACTGTAATTTTAGGATGTTGTTACAGTCATCCGCAGCATGTTTTTAGAGTTTCGTTCATCTAACGAAACCCTACCTGTCTCACTCCTTTGTCTGTCTGTTTGTCCGTCTGTCACAGAGACCATTCTCAGAAACTATATATATCGGAGACTTGAAAATTTGCATACTTATAGCTGAACACCACACATCAAATGGCAAATAATAAAATTTTGAAAAAGTCAAATATTTAATCCTCTGGGCTCTAACTTGTGTATTTTAAGCAATTTTTCTAACTCAGCCCCTAATTTAATTAAGTTGGAGACATGAAATTTTGCATACTTATAACTGAACATCTCACATCAAACGACAAATAATAAAATTTTGAAAAAGGCTTAATATTTAACCCTTTGGGCACTAACTTGTGTATTTAAAGCAATTTTTCTAACTCAGCCCCTAATTAAGTTGGACACATGAAAGTTTGCATACTTATAGCTGAACACTTGCGATAACACGATAAATCATAAAATTTTGAAAAAGTCATATTTAACCCTCCGGTCTCTAACTTCTGTATTTTAAGCAATTTTCCTAACTCAGCCCCTAATTAAGTTAGACACATGACATTTTGCATACATATAGCTGAACACCTCACATCAAACGACAAAAAATAAAATTTTTAAAAAGTTTAATATTTAACCCTCTGGGCTCTAACTTATGTATTTTAAACAATTTTTCTAACTCAGCCCCTAATTAAGTTGGAGACATGAAATTTCGCATACTTATAGCTGAAATCCTCACATCAAACGACAAATAATAAAATTTTGAAAAATGTCTGATATTTAACCCTCTGGGCTCTAACTTATGTATTTTAAGCAATTTTTCTAACTCATCCCCTAACTAAGTTGGAGGCTTGAAAGTTTGCATACTTATAGCTGAACACTTGCGATAACAGGATAAATCATAAGATTTTGAAAAAGTCATATTTAACCCTCCAGTCTCTAACTTCTGTATTTTAATCAATTTTTCTAACTCAGCCCCTAATTAAGTTGGAGACATGAAATTTTGCATACTTATAGCTGAACACCTCACATCAAACGACAAATAATAAAATTTTGAAAAGTCTATTATTTAACCCTCTGGGCTTTAACTTGTGTATTTTAAGCAATTTTTCTAACTCAGCCCCTAATTAAGTTGGAGACATGAAATTTTGCATACTTATAGCTGAACACCTCACATCAAACGACAAATAATAAAATTTTGAAAAAAATCTAATATTTAACCTCTAATATTTTGTCTCGCGCAGTTTTTAAATTTAAACTGTTTTGCAATACTATATTTTGTTCATTTTGCATAATAAGTGTAATGTGACGTAATTTGTTCTATTTCAGATTTCTAACTCATGTTAATGAATTTATTTTACAATATCCTTTCTCTTTTAAAATTCACATGTAAATACAGTTTTTATGGCGTAATTTCCAATAAGTGCCTGCTTTTTATATCTAATTATTTAATTCTAATTTGAGGGGTTTTTTTCTGTTTATAATAGTAACGTGTAAATAATTTTTTTATTTCAAGCAAACATTATTGTTTGCGCTGCTTATACAGTTGACAACAGTTTAAATTAATACCATTTTCTAAAATATGTAAAAAATATCTGTCAAAATGCTCAATATTTGAATTTAAAATAGAAATAAAACCTCAAAAAATGAGTCAAATTAAAAAAATTAATGAAATCTGCAGACCGGGATCTTCTATTGAATAAAATGATCTAAAAATGATTAAATTCCCATGTATAGCTTTTGCTCTTATAAATTCTTTTTAATGGAACGATTTTGTCCAACTTTAGCATTAAATATCTCTCAAAATAATTCTTCGATTTGAAAACTGTATGCATTAGTGTGTTGATCAAACATTTCGCTATAATACCACCGATTTTCATATATTTGTATCCAATAGTTTTCTTAATATTAACGAAGAAAGACCTCCGGTCACAAAAAATTCAAAACCGGCGGTGGCGGCGGCGGCGGCGGCGGTGACAGCGTTAGTTACTTTTTATAGAATAGAGAGAGATATAAAAATGAAAACTTGTCTATCTGTCTGTTTGTAATTATATAAAAAAATCCACAATTTGGAAGCCAAAATTGTGAAGAGATACGTACATGTGTATTAAAACATGGCCGAGACAACTAAAGTAATCCGGAATCGAAATAACTTATAGTTAATTTTTAATTAATAAAAACCCACCAATTTAACAGCAATTTCTTATCAAATTTAAACATTTTTCGTTATAGCAGTTGCCAACAATTAAAAACACAATAAAATTATTACTAAAACAATTAATTTTCTACTGCAAGATTTCACGTGAAAAATGAAAATGAAATAAATAGTTTACCGAATTTTAAAAAAAAAGGTGAATATTACGTCATAACTTTTCTATTGCAAGATATTCACGTGAAATATGAAAATGAAATAAATGGTTTGACGAATTTAAATGAAAGTGAATATAACTTCATAACTTTTCTATTTCAAGGTTTCCACGTGAAAGAGGAAAATATTACGTCATATTGGAAATATAAAGGGCACGGTGGATATAGTTTAACATCATATGAGTGTGAAAAATGTATTGAAGCATGATAAAAACCCGATTAGGGAAATATTGGCGTATTTTAACATTATTGCTCCAATTATAAATTGAAATAAGTTCATTTATAGCTGCATTCTTTTGCGTCTGTTATATACATTTATACATTTTTATATGGTGTTTTCATATGATTCATTCAACAACATTTCGACTGCTATTTTTAATGTTTGTTTTGTGTTGTATGTTAAATTTTGAAATTGATTTTTCAGAACAAACATCCTTCAAATTCTGGGCAACGCCGGCACTTTAGTTTGTAACAGATAAATGGCTTTTGTATCTGTACATCTAATGCTAATATTATAAAGCGTTATAATATTATAAAGTATATAATATTATTAATGCTTGTACGTTTGTGAGGTGATATCTCTGAAACTACACAGCCAACTTAAAAAAATGTTGGTGGCCATCTCTGCTCTGAAAAAAAAGACTATTTTATGTCAGTGCAAGAACCTACATCGCTGCAGGAGCAAAAAAGTTCTAAAATTGTGATTTCTGCGATATTGATTGGGTTAGAAACTTTAAATTTGGTGCGGTAGTTACTTTTAAGATGTAAATACTCGTAATGAACGCTCTCTAAAAGGTTCAATTTGACGGATAAACGTAAAAATTTCTAGAAAGGTTCTAAACTATGATTTATTTGGAATACTGAAATTTTTGGGATACTGTTGGACTAGAAACTAGAACTTTGGCATGGTAGTAATTAATAAGATGTAAATGCTCGTTGTAGAACGAATTCTAAAAAATAGAAAGACTAAACAAAGAGGAAAAAGATCTAAAGATGATCTAAGTAACGAAGAATATGGAACTGTTAGGAATATAAACATGAAAATTGACATGGCTGTATTTATCATGACGTAAATTCTCGCAATAGAACAATTTCTAAAAATGTCGCTATATAAAACAGTGCAGAAACAAAAAACTTTCACAAATTTTCTATTTCTCTGTTACTGCTGAGCCCAAAATCTTGAAATTTTGCTTCGGGTTAGTTTTAAAATATACAATTGTCTCTATGAATGGTTTCTAAAAAATTTAAAATTTAAAAAGATGAAATTAACGGAAAGCGATCTCAATTACCATTAATTTGGAATTATTAGGTACAGCAACTTTAAATATTTCATAATGCTGCATTTTCTCCACAAAACATGCAATTTAAATGCAACAAAACTGATAGATACCCACCTAGCATTAAATAAATTGTGTAAATATTGAATAAAGACCTGTATGAAACAGTGAGTAGGTTCCCCGAAAGTACTTGTTAAAGTGTTCCTTCTCCAGGCTTTTCTCTCTCTGCCAAGGCCACTAACAGAGGGAAGTGCCGTTTTAAATGTGATATGAATTTTTTATCCGATTCATTTTTCTAGACATTTTATCATAAGGTCATATTCTCAATTATCATTAGTAGATTTTTTATATATTAACTTATTCTGGTGAAATTTTGTAATCGGGTTCATATTGGCGTATGTTAGCTTGCATGATTTTCTGAATAAATATGTATGGATTTGTAAATTACTTCAAATGACACTTTGACAGCTCAAAAGTTATGCAGACGATATATTCAGATCTTGTGTCATACTTTATGTTGTAATCATTGCCGATTTCTTTTATTTAATACATGCTAAATACAGCTCAACTTGTGCAGAATATGTTTGAAAACAAAACAATACAGCGTATGTAGTGGCCAGCATACACTCATCATTTAAATCCGATCGAGCATATCTAAAACACACTCTAACGAAGCATTGCATGCCACTTTTGATGTATTCGGTACTTTGATACTATATTAGATTTTGAGAAGAGAATTCCTTAAATGTTATCGATAACCTCATTGCATCCATCGAAAACAGATATTGTACAATATTAACTATTCCGGGGGAGCACACACCATATAAAGTATAGTCCATTCTTTTTAAACATCATATATTTGTCATTTAATGTTACTCAAATTAGTGCGGAGCGTCTGATTATGCTCTTGACATCATTTTATACAGTTAAAATTCCGATATAAGTAAATTTGTGTTTCATTTTCCATTTTACTTTTAATATATTGCGTACTTTCAATTTTATATCCATGCATGGCTCTCTTGAATGGTTTGATTTCCCATTTTTTTAAACAGTGTATACGAATTTATATATAAGATTTTGTAATTCTACAATTCGTTTATTTTCATTATTTCAATTTTTCGCAGTATATGGACAATTAAAGATAACATCTCATTTTCTTTGCTTCCACATGTTATTATTAAATCTATGTTCTCAGTAATATCGCTCAGACTAATCCCTCTGAGGGAAGTCCTAGTATAATCTTTTTATTGCTAAGGCTAATAATCAAAATTGAAATTTCAAGCATGTAGACAAAGCCTCAATTTTTACTGATTTATATTAAAATCTGTGACATGTCAGCCACAGCTGATTTTCTGATTTTGTATGGAATGACCCTACGCTATAATTTTAGATCCTACCATATTTTGAACACATTTTCAATTTAAATTGCTTACGTATCTGCAACTTGTAAAAACTAAACCGCGTTTCGATAGTTTTAGGACACTCTATAAATGTGTTGTGACGTGGCAAAATTAAAGATTTCAAAATTCAAGAATTTATAGTACTCTTGGTTTTATAGATTGTTATGGTGCTAAGGGACTTTATTAACATTACAACAATCATTTCTACGAGCATCACCATTTACATTATTATCTCTACTCTGTTCCTGAACCGGCGATATACTAACTTAAAATAAGAAAATAACACTTTTTAACACTTTCCAACATAGTTCAAAAGTGTTTATGACTTCTGTTTGTGTGTCTGTCCGTCGTTTGTGTGTCTGAAGTTCGTCATGGTATGTTTGGTATTGAAATGAAGTGTGTAGCATTCATAGTTCATTTACAGGGGCATTCAAAAGTTTTTCTTTACGTTATGGTCTATGGGGAAAAAATCGTTTGCTGTGTATTTTAACACTGTTACACAACCTTAAGCATAATGAAATTTATGTACATTATTGAGATGTACTAGAAGATGGTTACTATAGAATGTGTCATGTTCAACACTTAGAATACGTGTACAGGGGAATTCAAAAGTATTCCGTTATGGTATGTTCTATGCAAAAAAAAAAAAAAAAAAAAAGAAAAAAATCGTTTGCGGAGTATTTCAGTGATGTTATTCTGTTTCAAACATAATGAAATTTCATATGAATTTCTGAGTTGCACTAAAATATGCTCTCTGTACAATATGGGATGCAAGGCATTTTACATTCATTTACAGGGTCACTCTAAAGAGTTCTGCTATAATAATGGCTTACGAGGAAAAGCTGTTCGCAGCGTATTTTAATTATGTTGCAGTATCTTAAACATGATGTAACTGATATACATTACTGAGGTTTACTACGAGATGCTTGCAGTAGAAAATGATGTGTATCGCATTATTGTTAATTTATAGGGCACATAAAAGATATCGGATACAATACTGTATCGGAAGTATTGTATATTAGGGATAATGGCTGAAAATGCATTTTCAGTTATGGTATGCGTTTTAAGCTCATCTAAACTTTTGAACACTACGTGGTGTCTATAAATTCTATAGATCATTACAGGTCTACGCAAAAGAATTTGTAATCATTACTGTGAATAATCGTGAATTGTTTAAAGGTGTTTTTTGTTTAATTTGAGTTATTCATTTTAAAGCTCGACTATATTTAGTATACTAAGAGATGTTTCTAACATATAAATAAAATCATATACAAGGCTATGCACAAAATTGGATACATAGCTGTTATTACTGTTACATTATTAGAATGATTAGCCTATGGCCAGTCATTCCTGGAAGTGTGATTTCAGTGGTTTTAAGCCTGAATTAAATTTCAGCTTGATAATTACGTGTAGAAAAATCTGTAGGTAATATACAGAGCTGTACAAAAAAATTCAAGTACGTTTCTGTCTATTGATATAAATTGCTGTAAGTGAATTTTCAATCGTGTTATTCCTTTTTAACTAACTTAAAGATCATTAACTAAACTAAATTGTTGCATACTTTAAAGAATATATACAAATCTATAGATCATATTGAAAGCTGAACAAAGGAATTGGAGTACCCTTTCTGACTATGTGCAGTAATAGTTTAAATCTGATTTTCAAATGCGCTAAGCGTTTTCTAAAATGTTTATTAGGTATATTCTTTACGTTATGAAGCAGCGAAGTTTTGTTAAAGTATTCTGGAAACGTTGGTAAGTGTTTCATAATCCATGCTTGACGTATGATTTTCCTTTCTTATTTATTTTATCATATTCCACGCTTATTCGTAAAGTGATGCAACTCAGAAAATATTTTTTGAAAAGAAAACAGAAACAAGTGGGTAAGTGTGATCACAGAACGCGCAGAGGGTTTCGTTTAATAACACTTTATCCTTAAAAAAAAGTAAAAAGCAGTAAAAAGGTGGAACTGAAATATGTAAGGTTATGGTACATAATATGAAAGAGTGGTCAAAGGGGTGTCGGCAAAAGTTAGAAGAGTACCCCCCGGGTGAAAAGGGGGAGAGGTTAGAAAAATTGCTTAAAATACACAGGTTAGAGCCTGGAGTGGTAAATAATATAAGACTTTTTGAAATTTTTATGATTTTTCATGTGATCGCAAGTGTTCTGCTATAAGTATGCAAAAATTTATGTCTCCAACTTAATTAGGGGCTGAGTTAGAAAAATTGCTTAAAATACACAAGTTAGAGACCGGAGGGGTAAATAATATAAGACTTTGAAAATTTTATGATTTTACGTGTGATCGCAAGTGTTCTGCTATAAGTATGCAAAATTTTATGTATTCAACTTAATTAGGGACTCAGTTAGAAAAAAATGATTGAAATACACTGAGCCAAGAGAGGCAAATATAAGACTTTTTCAAAATTTTATGATTTGTCGTTTGAGGTGAGGTGTTCAACTATAAGTATAAAAAAATTCAAGTCCCGAACATATATGATCAGAAAACGGGCTCTGTGACAGACGGGCGGACAGACAGACAGAGGAATGAGACTAATAGGGTTTCGTCAGATGAACGAAACCCTAAAAAGAATAGAACGAATTATTTTTGAAGCAAAGGGGATAAAAAATTTATTAATATTATTTTAATCTAGGATCAAACGTATATTATTTCTATTTAATAGAGCTGTTTATTACAAATATTTGACGATGTATAGGAAATAGTGCTTTGGAACTGTAGGTTTAAAAAATAAAGCACCTATATCAACTATTTCAAAAAATAAACGTGTAGTTTTACAACAGATTGTATCATATTTTTATGATTCACTTGCTTTTATATCCCGAAATTCATGCTTTTGTAAACTTGTCGCATTAAAAATACCTTCTGTAAAAAGTACCCGGAATTGTTAAATAAAACACAAAAGAATTATTTTTTTCCTTAAAATTTATTTTGCCACCTTCAAAGTAGACACCATGAAGTTTAACCCCTTGGGGATGAGCGACCGGTATACGTGCCACTTATGGTGCTCAGAATCCTTCATTATTCCTACCAATTATTTTTTTATTGTAAAGTTTACCTTATTTGTACCAATGTACCAATGCAGTTGTTCATGAGTCCCTACAGAAGTCGTCTTGCTTCTGTTTATCTCAATCGGATTCTGGAAGGTCGAATTTGACAGAGTACTTCGATGTTAAGTAGTAATGAATTCCTTACGAATTCTAGAGCATTGGGATGGTAGAAGTAGCCAGCGATCGTGGGGAAAGATGGAAAAAGGCCCCAGAGCCATACATTTTTTTTAAAATATACATATATATATATATATATATATATATATATATATATACAAAATATTTTCGCGATTCAATTACAGAAATTTTTCTGTTTTAAAAAACCGGTGCTAAAAGATTAAAAATTAAGCAAAGGTCTCTCGGCGCGAAGAGGTTAATACAACTATGCCAGCTCAGGACCCAATCTTTCGTACTTTTCAGGCAGGTAGATTTTGGTATGGTCCTTAGCTTCTTCTGCTAATTTACTTTTATGGCCTCAACTGGTACAAGACATTTTCCTCAAAGTGGTAATTTTAGCTTCGTGAACAGGAAAAAGTCATACGAAGCCATACCAGGCGAGTACGGCCCTTGGTTAATGATATTAGTTACATTTTTGGCCAAAACCTCTTGCAGAACAATAGGAAAACATTTAGCTCTTTCGAAACCAATCGTGTGGCGATGCGTTTCATGTCCAAAATATTAGTCATAACGTTATGAACGGATTTAAAAGATGTGTGAGATAACTTGAGCGAACTCTCTAAGGCTCATTGGACGATTTTCAAGCACTAGCTTCTTGATTTTATCGATGTTTGAGTCATTGGTAGACATTGAAAGTCGAACAGAACGAGGCAAATCAACTACTACTTCTCGACCCTATTTGAATGCTTCATACCATCCATATGCTTGTGTTTTTGCCATTCATGATTCACCGTAAGTCTTCTGAAATATTTACAGTTATTCGATACACGGAACTTCGTTTGAAACATAAAATTTAAGACTAACTCTTCGTTGAATTGATTTTACCATTCTAAAAATCGCAAAGTATGTCTGAAATAAACAGCTGCTGTCACACTAAGTCACAGATGGTGCTCAAACTCCGCATTGTTACTCGGCACAGTAGTTCCTAATTATAGAAAGGAAATTGTCGTTATATCTTTTACGGGCGTCTTTTAAATGATAAACTCTGGGTACTTTTGCACAGAAGGTAAGTGTACAATATCATATCAGTTGGAGACAGTATTTGGAATTTTGTTTCACCTATAGTATATACGCCACAAATATACACTTTTAAATGATATCGGCGATGTTATGCGGTTGATTCTCTTTTAAAGAATGTCTTCTTAATACGGTTGCAATTTTCTTTTGGTATTTCAGTTAAGCTACTATTTTTAAAGGCTTTCTAAACTGGAGTAATTAAATGAGAGAAAGAAGGTTTTTTTGGAAATTGCAAAATTAGAATTCAAGTAAAACGTACTAAAATTCCGTTTAAGTGCATACACATAATATAAAATTATTTAAATACCTTTGAAATACATTAAAAATCAAATTAAATTCCCAGAACGTTTTCGGCCTAATTCACACGGCCATGATCAGTGGTTTTTTTTTTGTTGTTGTTGTTGTTAAGGTATTTTAATGTATTTTAAATAATTTTGTATTATATATATGCACCTAAAAGCAATTTTAGTACGTTTTATTTGTGCTTTACACGATTTTTAATTATTTACTCAAGGTGAATTTAGCACTAGAATTTTAGCATTCCTTTTTTGCCAAAATTAGAGTTGAGCTTCTGAAGTGATACTTTTATTTCCGATATATCAGTACTAAAGCGTGTTGAATACAGCAGTTTGATTGACGATAGGAAGATCATTACATACCACGGAATCTGCTCATTTAAAAAGTCGGGTAAATTCAGCATTAAGTTTGTAAGAATGTTTACTGGAAAGTTTCTCAGCATGTTACTAGGAATTTAAATCTATCGACGTGAAATTAGGAAGATTAGCCGATAATTTTAAAGGTAGGTCATATAATTCTATTTCAATTTTAGAAATGGCAAGACGAGTTTCTTTAGTAATGGCACCGCGAATGGCGAAATAAGGTTTGTGTAAAGCCTTGACAAAGATCGAACCAGAAATATTGCATTTTAAAACTATGAATTTTGGTATGATCCGATGTCGTTTACACTGAAGTTTACGCAGTCCATTAAGAGATAATGTTGTTTTATCAACTTTTATTTATATTGTATTGCACAATGTATCATCTTGATTCTCATTAATAGAACGAACCATATCTGCACTTTGGGCATATGTAAACATTCTCTGCATTATTTATTAAATTGTTCTCTAACTTCTCTATTCCATATAAAGAAGGCGTCGAATCAGAGATATCATATTGGTATCCATATATATTAAAAAGAAATTATCTAATATATAAAAAAATTACCTGCATCAAAATAATAGAAAGTAAACAACATAATTTGCGTAATGTTTCTATTTCCAATAGTTACTTTAAATGATGTTTTAATCCTATCAGAGTCTGATGTCTATTCTTTATATGTTTATGTGTGAAGCATAAAACTTTATACATAAAGTTATATATATTTTTTTATGTTTTTTTCCCCCCTAATAAATAAAACGTGGTCCACAGAAGCTATAAACTACAGGTTGGCAGCTCTACTCGAACTGACTCTGATTCGTTGTTACATTGTCCGGATTCGCCTTAAATCAATTTGAATATGACTTAAATCGACGTTTAAGTAGGGTAGACCGGGGCACGTTTACGCAGTGCGCTTTTTCCGAAACTAGTTATAACTGGCGCGCCACCAGTCATGACAGATTGATGCTGCTTCCTAGTGGGTATTCTCACACGTTTTTGAGCGTCAGAGGAGCTTCGGTCTAATATGAGGAAAGGATAATCTTTTTTCTGTCAAGGTTAGTAAATTTTGTGTTGAACTTATTGAAACTTATTGTAAACTAAAAATACTTAGTTAAGGATAAACAAATATATGAATAATAGCAGAATTTTATTCTCTTTTGAGAACTGCATTTGTATGAACAGAAATGCTATTAATTTTCGTTGCACGTTAAAAATAAATCCAAACATGGTGACGGGGCATGTTTACGCATTGACATCGGGGCACCTTTACGCTCATTCAAAAAGAAGAAATTACGTAAACATTTACTTGTTTCGATGGAAGCAGAACAAGAAGACAGCAAAGGAAAAAGTATGAAACCAAATACTGCAAAATGGTAAAAGTTCGTACACTCTGAAAGGGGCTGTTCAAATATTACGTAAGCATGTTTTTGACAATTTTTGACCCCCCCGCCCCCCTTGTCAGCAAAAATAAGCAAATCGCAAACCCCCCCTGAATAATTACATAAGCAAATTGCAACCCCCCCCCCCCACACTTAAAAAAAAAATTAGGACACAATACAAATTTAAGAAAAAATTGTACTCGACTAAAAAAAAAAATAATAATAAATGCTTGTTTTATTTCCTTACAATTCTATTTAAGAAAATTTCTTAGATCACAATTTTAGAAGAACTTAACCACTTGAAAAATTTAAATTTGAACATGCCCATATCTATTCCGGTGCTTTCCACGGCTGCTTAAGCCATTTTTCCATATCTATTATGATATTGGTTTCCAGTTTTACTTGATTATCTTCATCACTTTCTTTCTGGATGCAATCTTGATCAACTTCATCTTCATTGATCCATTCAACATCTTCCGCGATTTTTACGAAGCACATAAGTTCATTTGCTCGACGAGCAGCAATTCTCAATGGTCGTATAAGGCAGACCTTCTCGCTTTTTTGACTGTGTTGAATTTTTTTGTGTCTGTTTGCTTACTTCTGAGATGCATGATATTGGTCACAACTTCCACAAGTTCTTGCGGATAATTGCAACTTAATAACTTAACAACTGCGGATAAGAGCAAAAAAAAAAAATACAGCATCTTTAAAAATCCCTTTGCTGTCATATTCAGATTTAAGGCCAGACGGAGACTTAAATCTATAAATTTCCCCTCCTCACTTGTAATGATGTCATTTGACGATTGTATGATTTTAATTGGAGGAGGAATGAATCATCTTTTTAGTATACGAAATAATCCACTACGTGCAGGAGAGCAACAATTCTTTTCTTCGGATTTATTTACAATTTTCAGCAAGTATTGACTTTCTTGTACGTGCTTCGAATACCAATCCAAGTCATAACCAAGAGAGTCTGGTTCGCCTGAATCAACATATGAGGCAGTAACAGGATAACCGTCAATGCTTAATGAGTTCCAGATATCTGCGAGAGTTTTACCAGCATATGCAAAGTTATTTTGCTCCATTTCTTCATCAATAGTGCGGCTGTTCTCATCCAGATGGGAACCATAATGGTCATGAGGGTGTATAAGACCAGGCAATTCTCGACTGAGTGGTGCCATTCGCCTTTCTTCTCAATTATATGCACTTCTTCCAGGAGCACTGCACGCTATGAAAATTCCACCCAAATCATGCTTTTTGGAATGGTTATAGCAAACGATATTGGTAGCGAGGATTCTCGTCTGGGCCTCCATCAACCGTAACTATGATTACAGATTTGATGAAAACCTCTTCTGTTTTCACTAATTTTTCAAAGTCTTTGAGTATTAATAGAGTTTTAAAATCCTGAGCATGAGTATTCGCTGTGAAAGAACTGCGTTTCCCACTTCTTATAGCTATAAACGTTGGAACAGAATAACCTATGGCTTTACTTTGACCTGCCATACCAGGAGCAATCACAATATCAGCGTAAACAGATGGGATAAGTTTGGGACGTTCAGCAATGACCCAGTCGTGGTCGAGTAAGGATACACGATACTCCATATGCATCAGTATCAGAGCCTGTTTATTGGCTGCTGTAATTCATAAAGGTACATGCGCTTTGTCATTCTATGAAAGAAGAAACACTTGCATTGGTCCAAGAATTGAAGCTAAAGTTTCTAAATAGCGGATGGATGTTACTGCACATTGGGTATCAATGTGGGATCGGTGATATCAGCCTGAACCCAAGAAAGTTTTATCAGCACTGTGGTGACAAGGCTTCGATTCTCGATGATTGAGGAGCTTTTTGGACGCAAACGAAGATATGTTCTGCTTATTGCAAAACCAATCTTTTTCAATTCTGCAGTCAAGTCATCGAGAGTTTTGACACTTCGTATCGACTCGCTTCTTCTTTTTGCATTTGCAGTGCTTCCAATAATAGCTATGTCTGCTATTTACTTAAGCAATATTGGTTGATCTACATTTAAATTTGGTCTTCCTACTGTTTCCCTCAAAGTTACTATTTTTTAATGTCTGGATTATCATAGCAGATTTCTCCAAGCTTTGTTCGTTTGGTGGTTCGATGTTTTCTTTGGTATTCAGCATTTTTTCGTTTCCTTTTTAAGGATTGATTTTCTTAGATCACTGAAAACCTTATTTATCTGTTTTCGAATTTGAGATACATTGGTTTCAATTCAATTGGATTGCATTTCATTTTCAGTGAGCGTAAAACCTTCGACTAACAGGTGGAAGTGGTAGCGTGGAACTTCAGTCAAGAGGAGGCCCAAGTAATAATTAAATCAAACAATTTATTTAAATGCATAAGATAAATTAATATTTCTTGACTAATACTTGAATTTACAACTATTTTATATTTTTGGGTACTTTACAGCTGGCAACAATGTTCATTAAAGGCTTAATGTTCAGAGTATAGGATTAGCATTCAGATTCTACTGGATTCTTTCTCGATATAAATCCAAAATCCTGTCACAATAGTCTTGTAAGAAACAGCTGCCTCTGTTTTCTTGTGTATGCCAATCCGTTGTCACCTACTCATATCTCGCGGTTTCCACCGGAGAAATCTTACCCTGCCCGAATCGGCAGACTGCTTCGGACCTGTCCGAAATCTCAGCCTCAAACTTTTTGAGAGCAACTCCCTCCTCGGGATCCCAAACCCATCTCTCTGTTCCTTCCTTTTTTTCCACCAAGGCTATCTATATCACACTCAGGACCCACTCAGTTTCTAGGTTGAATGACATCACTAACAAGCTTCAATCTCATAGGCCAAGAGAGACCCTCGCTGCTAGCGTGAGAACATTTCGCATCTAGTTTCATTTTTAAATTGTCCTGGGAAAATATCGGCAAACTTGCTACTTAAAAGGGATTCCGTAACCCCTCTTTTTTTCTCGCTATCCTCCTTTTCAGTCAACCTTTAAGATTGGTTTAGATGGATTGATTCTTTTTATCATTTCCTGCAGAACCTTGAGACTTAGAAATATTTTGAGCTGTTATGCTTATACATTGCTTTTCCTATCTAGAGTTCTATTTGAAAATATATGGGGCTTTTTTTGTGAATTCCATTGGATTCTTCACATGAGGTACAAAATTTGAAAACAGTTAGAAGATTATCTGCTACAAAATTTACATATTTTTTAATTTTTTTCCCCCATGGATGCATTAATTTTCGAGTTATTTGAGAAGAAAAAATAAGATTTAGCTTGGCTACGCCATATTTAAAAAGTAATAGCTCATTTTTTGACATTTCTTTGGTCTTATTTATTCCCATACTGACCATGTTTCGCCAAGGCTACAAGGTCATTTTATTTTATCTATCTTTTTTCCAAATTTTACACGTAATTATGTAAACTTAAAGTTATGATAAAATATATTTAAAATTTTAAGAATAAATTGATTATAATCACCTTTATAAAATAATCCAGAAAGACTGATTTCTTTTTTATTGCCTTACGCAGTTCGTCCTCAATTCTTTTTAGCAAGAATACCTCTAACTCTTTGTCAGTTTTAGAAGACTTTTTGTACTGCTGTCACACATCATTAGTTTTACATTGGATATCCTTCAAAGGTTTATCTGATGCAGACATTTTTAAACTTTCAAAAAGTTTTTTATACAAGATTTCTCGAAATGAAGACATATTTCTGATTTTATTTATTTTAAACACCACTACACTACACTACAGTACTCAGAGGTTTTCAAAACTCACGAGACACTAGACAGTAGAGCAGTCAATCACTATGGTTATAGGGTTCAACCACTTGACAAAGGAGGGGTGGGAACAAAAAAGAAGGAATTTTACTTACGTTTTGGAAGCTTTCCAGGAAAACTTATATTGTCACAATGCAACATATCGCATCGGTCAATTCAATTCTATTCTATTCTCACAATTGGAAATAGTAGTAAGTTCTCAGAGATAATAAGCCCACAAGCATCAAACATGAACAGTCACCTCTAGATAAGAGATCGTTTATATTTTCCTTGTGCAGTCAAAATAGCTGACATCAGAACTTCAAGTTTAATATCCTTTTGCTATTTCTTTTTTTCAATTTGAAGTTTTTAATATATATATATATATATTTTTTTTACAAGTTAAGAGATTTTGAAAATGTCTTACGTAATCATCATTCAAATCCCCCCTCCCCCCTTGTCAGCGAAAATAAGCAAATCGCTAACCCCCTCCCCCCCTTAGGTGCTTACGTAATATTTGAACGGCCCCAAATAAAGAAAATAGTGAAAGAATCTGATAACGAAGATGAAACTGTGTATGTATTTGTTGTGTTTGGAAGACAGGAGGTGATAGAATAATATTGTAAAGTTATTTTGGATATTGAAATTCCAAATCATTTTTTAGGATCGATCGTATAGTGTATATTTAACATTTTGCTGCGGCCACAAAAGACCACTTCGACATAACAGTCATTAATTAAAGAAATATCTGAATTTACTTATCATACATTTGGAAATTAAGAACAAAAAAATAAAAGGTAAAAGCATTACCTGCATTGACCCGAAAGAACAGAAAAATGATGGAGACATTTGCAGAAAGAAAATAAATAGATGAGAAATCTTCCTTGCAAATTTTTTTTATTTATGAAGCAATTTTTTTGCAGAACATAGCGCATTATCATAGAGTACATATCTTATTCTTTTAGATGTACCTTTTTTTATGATCGACACATACATCTACGTTCTTACTACGGAAAATAAAATATTTTTTTCCTTTGGGGAGTGTGGAGGCACAGGCATTTAGATGATTTTTTTAACATCACAATTCTACGACTCAAAATAATAGCATGATTTGAATAAAAATAATAATAATGCCGTCAACAGAATTTTTTATCCACATCCTATTGAAGAATCAGAAGTAACTGATCAAAGAATTCTCGCCACAAAAAAAAGACGACACTATGCAGCCGAATTACACAATCAAAGAAATATTCTCGCACTTTTAATATTTCTTACTGTAGATACGAAAATCCATTTATTCTTTTTTTTTTTTGTAGAAGGGAAAGAGGCATCCACCGATTCTCTGCGTTCGTTGATAGAACACTCATGCAGGCGCAGACATAATTTCTTCGCAGAACGGCAAAAAAAAGGCAGCCATTCTGCATTGAAATCCCAACTCCACTGCACTGAATGCGCACGAGCTCTCCGAGCAGAATAGTAAAGGGGGTTGCTATAATCCTTGAAACACGCCAACTTTGACTGAACGAACATACAGGCTCCTTGCATTGGCATGAAATGCAATGCTAAAGTATATAAAAAACTGCTTTAAAAAAGGAAATTTGATAGATTTCACTGAGATAAGATGCCAAATAAGATTATGATTTTAAAATGAATGAAATGCTATGCCAGAAAGAAAAACTTACAGGGGAAAGTTGAAAAAAAAGGGAATTAAAATAATTTTGGAATGCGGATATTAAAATTAAATGAATACAAGATTAATAAAAATATTTTCTAAATGAAATTAAATAAAAATATGGCAGTGGTTCTAAGTAACCACAACATATTACTCTGACCTCCCCAAAAGAAAATATTTGTAAGATGGAGAAATTTAATAATTTTGACATTGAGCCAATATTTTCTAAACTATGTACATATACAACATGCATGTAACTTCAAATAATGAGAAACAAAATAAAAATCGGTTACATTCTTCTGACAAAAAGTACACAAAGTCTTTAAAAAAAAAAAAAAAGTTGCTAAAAGTTCATTCACTAATATGTGAAATAGCAAATACAACACTGTAAAGTAAGATCAGTGTATATTAAAAGAGTGGGTAAAAATTGTAATAATGTACACATAGACAAATAATATTACATGATACAAATTGACATGCATATTAATGATGACTTTGCATCATTCGGTATAATACAACATTAGTAATAAAACCTTTCTATTTTTAAAGAAAAAGAAAATAATAATTTAAAGTAGTACCTTTAAATCACAATTCTATTTCAAGTCACAGTCTATGAACTACATTTCAATTTTTTTTTTCTTTTTTTTATCAATTCTTCAATAAATTACTCATCTGAGAATTTTCCATAACAAAAATTCAAAATGTAAGTAAATAGTCAAGAGAGAATATTTACACTCTCATTAAAAATATTTATACAAAAAAAAAGTAGCACTTTTTAAGAAATCAACTTTTCTTAGAAGAACAACTAATATCTTGTTATTCTACAACAACAATAATAATACTTTCAAAGAAAATAAATGCAAAGAGAGGATTTTTAAGCTCTCATAAATGTAGTACCACATAACTTTAATAACATTTGTCTTGCAAAAATTATCACACAAAATATTTATACTACATATTCTGAAATGCTTATTGAATTATGTTTAATTCAAACATCTGTAAGAATAGATATGTGATTATTTTTTTATTAAAATACATAAGTATTTTTTTTGTAAAGACTTAAAGTAATCTTTGGAAGTATAAACATGTTACATTTTTTCATGTAAAGTACATAAGTATTCTTTTTGTAAAGCCTTAAAATAATCTTTGTATCCAAAGTAAATAATTTTCATGTGCACAAACATTTTTTTCAATTTGTGAACTTTCAAACACCTAAAAAGCTTAATGTATTTTCAACCACTTTACATAATACACCAATAACAACAGTAGAAGCATTAGCATGCATAACTTTCACTATTATTTTTTTGCTTATCTTAGAAAGGGGTTAGTTGTTAGAACATGAATGAATTATAATTAAGAAGAAGTTAACATTTTGAATTACTCTAGAAGTCACAATAGGGAAAGGGATGACATATGTACTCATATTACATTTTATATCAATAACAATTTACTTTTTAAGATAAATACCATAGCAAAATAAAGCAATCAATGACACTTCATTTGCAACTAAAATAATGAATTATAAAAAATTTGATTTGATCTTTTTTTTTAAATCTTTCTTACTACTTAAATCAAATACTGAAATTAAAAATTCTGAGTTATCAGCACATTTTACATTAAACATAAATTCTAAAAATAAATAAGGTTTTGAAGAAAAATATTTCAGTGAACAGGGAGAAAAAAAATATAAGATTTATATACTTTTGCAAGATGACAATTCCACCGTGTCAAGGCGAAGGCGACTTAAAAAAAAATAAATATAAAAAAAATACACAAATGCTGCCTGCAGCTTTAGTAGAAGTAAAAAAAATAAATAAACAGTCAGTCTTCGTATTTGACAATCCAATCTAGCTAGCATAGATGAGATTTTTTACAATGGTAAAGGCATCCTAAATAAAATTGAAGATTAATTTGTATTTTATATTGTTTATGACTGCGAGGACGAAGATCATAATGTTTTTTACATTGAGTAGATTTATTTAGAACTGTAGTGGAAGTTTTACTACCAGATGCTTGAGAATGCACAGAACTATGTGAATGCGAAGATGTTTGTTGGCACTTCGAAGTGGTCTGAATTTGAGGAGAATCACAATTAGTAGTATGAGTAGGCATATGTCGTTTCACAGGAGAAGAAGATGCACTATCAACAGTCGTTTGATCATGTGTTGCACTTCTAGATGAATCAGAAGGATGAAGCAATGCTTCATTTCTTTTCTGGAGTTTCAAGATTCTGTTAGTATGAATTAACACAGGTGATGCTTGATTATTATTGCAATCTTGAATTTGAATAAGTACAGGTGAAATTATTTTCTTTACCATATACGGTGTACATGTACAAGGACCTTATTGTTTAGCAAAACTATCAGAAAGTTTTGAACTTTCACCACTATTCCATTATTCATTACCATTTTTAAAATTGGTGCACTTTTTACCAACATAACTAATGTCATTGTTCAGGTATGACAATTTTTTCATTAGAAGTAATTTTCGTATTACTGGTATCAGAAATATTATTTATAACATTAGAATAATCAAAGTTTGTATGAGTGGGAAAATAATTAGGAGACTGAGTAAAAACTTGAGCATGACATTCTAAATTTCTGATATTGAGATTAGCATTCATAAAAGAATTATCATAATTCATAGCAGTATTACCAACACTATTTATAAACAAACCATTATTTGGAAAACTGTAATTGTAAGGATAGTTTTCATAATTATTTACCAAATGCAAATACTTATCACCAAAATTTCCATTCATATTTTCAAAATAAGCACCATTATTTGTGTTAACTGACATAGAATTTTCAAAAAATGGGCACATTATTGGTGTCAAAAGAATATGGCACTGATATATTGTCATTATTATACTGAGAATTCAAATAAAAACTGGTAGGAGACTCTTTTTGAATGTTAAAAGGTATATGTTTATCTTTAATTAATATAGACTTAAAAGTTGGAGAGATGGTTATAGAATGCTTGTTTAATAAACTCAAAACCAAGTATGGCTTAAAAATTAATATTCTTTATATCAGTAAGGTAAAAGACATGATGAAAAAAGAATTTGTCTATTTTGAATGCAATCTCGATACATTCTTTAAAGAAAACTTTAGAGTTTCTAGTTGATACAGAAACATTTCTAGATAAATATTTATAATGGATTTTGGATTTAATGCTATTAAAGCATTCATGATCCAACAAACTTAATGTTGAGCCTGAATGAATGAGAGTTGATATCTCATTATGTTGAACATTCATAATTATACATGGAAGTGAATAAGTGTTGTCAAAAGAGTTGCAAATTACGTGTCGTTGTTGTACACAATCCTCAATTTGAGAAAAATACTTTGATGACAAAGAATTTTCAGAACAGCAAGGTCTGTTCATTTTTTGCACCATTGGTGATGTCTGTGTAACAGCGCTTGAAAAGGAAGTAGTTGAAGAAGAATTTTTGTCAATCTGACATTCGCTTGAATTGTCACAGGAGTGTACCTAACGAGTAAGATTGGGCGGGATGGTAGTCAGTTGGACCAATCTCCCTTACTTGTTTAAAGGATAATTTTTATCATCATTTTTATTTTTAGAAAAAGAAGTAAAGTTTTTCTTTCTTTGAGAAGAATTCGAAGAAAAATGGGAGTCTTGAGTGTGATTGGCATTTTGCCTAGAAGAGTCAAGTAGATTTCTAAATTTGTAACATGACTCCATAAGATGGTTAAAACGACCACAAAAAGCACATTGGATAACATTTTGTTTGCGAAAATACTCTGAAGAGTTTTTCTTGTGAGAAAACTTGTCAAACTTTGGCCGAAAGAAAGATCGTTTCTGATCTGGCTTATGCTGAATAAAGTTTGTTTTATTTCTAGAAGCCACGTTATGTCTAACTGGTGAGGGAGAGTAAGTTACACGCTTTTTTTTAACAACAGTTCTATGTCTAGGAGAATGTTCATTATGAGATTCGGATGGCGAGAATGCTATTTGCGAATTTCTATAGACTCTGTTCTTTTTATGTCTGATAGGAGCTTGTTCAACAAAACTATCAGAAAATTTTGAATTTTCACCATTATTTTCCTTACTCAGAGAATAAACTTTGTCATAATGTTGATTAGATTTTTGAGTAGGTGGTGAATCATAGATATCTTGTAAAAAATGTGCTCGTTCAAGAGCTAATTCAAAAGTGGAAATGTTTTCTTCTAGAATTTTCCTTTTAATTTGCTTAGGTAAAGCTTGAATAAAATGAGTAAATTTCAAAGAATCTAGAGCAGCTGGATCTAATTTAGGATAAGCAAGTCGAAGCTGTTTAGCCAAACGATATGAAAAATTTTTACTGACTCATTAGAATCCAATTTTAAATTTTGAAGAGACTTTCAAGTGTCAGATTTTTTACTTGGCAGAAAATAGTTAATAAATTCTTTGCGAATGGTTTGAAGGTTAGAATTTTTGAATTGAAATTGTGGAGAAAGAAATGTAATGCAGTACCCTGTAATTTTGACTTGAAAAGAGCAAAAAGTTCTTTTTCAGAGTAATTATTTAATTCCTTCAAATCTGATAACTGGTCGAAGAAAAATTCGACCGTCTGAGGATTTCCATCAAATGGTTGAATACAAAGGTTTAAATTTGCTTTTGGAGGCATGGTGATAAATTTCAAAACAATGTTGAACAAATTTCAAAACAAATCCGAACAAAGTTTAAAATAGTGCGGTGAAGTAAAAAAAAATAATCTCATATGAAGTCACCTTTTAAAAATAATGTCAATTCAACAGAATAATGTAATAATTGTTCTCGACATATTATCAAAACAAAATGGCATCAATAAATCATAAGAAAATTATTCTTAACTCATCTTTTTTTGTAAATAATATCATAAGCAATCATTTTTCCTTAATAATAAACTGTAAATATTACATGAATTCTTTCTCTTTTTTTTTTTAGAAAGATTGTATAAAAATTTAAGGAAGCCACTTTTTCTAAATATCAAATATTTCAATAATAATACACTAAAACAAATTTTCATATCAAAATATAACTTAATAACTGTCATGTCATAAAGGTTTCTAAAGGTTCACGGTACCAGGAAAGAAAGCTGTTGTGTTTGGAAGATAGGAGGTGATAGAATAATATTGTAAAGTTATTTTGGATATTGAAATTCCAAATCATTTTTTAGGATCGATCGTATAGTGTATATTTAACATTTTGCTGCGGCCACAAAAGACCACTTTGACATAACAGTCATTAATTAAAAAAATATCTGAATTTACTTATCATACATTTGGAAATTAAGAACACAAAAATAAAAGGTAAAAGCATTACCTGCATTGACCCGAAAGAACAGAAAAATGATGGAGACATTTGCAGAAAGAAAATAAATAGATGAGAAATCTTCCTTGCAAATTTTTTTTATTTATGAAGCAATTTTTTTGCAGAACATAGCGCATTATCATAGAGTACATATCTTATTCTTTTAGATGTACTTTTTTTATGATCGACACATACATCTACGTTCTTACTAAGGAAAATAAAATATTTTTTTCCTTTGGGGAGTGTAGAGGCACAGGCATTTAGATGATTTTTTTAGCAATCACAATTCTACGACTCAAAATAAAAGCATGATTTGAATAAAAATAATAATAATGCCGTCAACAGAATTTTTTATCCACATCCTATTGAAGAATCAGAAGTAACTGATCAAAGACTTCTCGCCACAAAAAAAAGACGACACTATGCAGCCAAATTACACAATCAAAGAAATATTCTCGCACTTTTAATATTTCTTACTGTAGATTCGAAAATCCATTTATTCCTTTTTTTTTTTTTTTTTTTTTTTTTTTTGTAGAAGGGAAAGAGGCATCCACCTATTCTCTGCGTTCGTTGATAGAACACTCATGCAGGCGCAGACATAATTTCTTCGCAGAACGGCAAAAAAAAGACAGCCATTCTGCATTGAAATCCCAACTCTACTGCACTGAATGCGCACGAGCTCTCCGAGCAGAGGAGTAAAGGGGGTTGCTATAATCCTTGAAACACGCCAACTTTGGCTGAACGAACATACAGGCGCCTTGCATTGGCATGAAATGCAATGCTAAAGTATATAAAAAACTGCTTTAAAAAAGGAAATTTGATAGATTTCACTGAGATAAGATGCCAAACAGTAGTAAAGAGTTAGAAATTTTGAAATTACGAATTAAACTGATTTAAATATTATTGGCTAAGGGGTGGAGCTACAAAAGGATATGACTTCACAAATAGAAAGAAATGGAACTTTCCAGATAATTCTTTTACCCGAAGTACAGCTTTCAAAACGACGTTTATGATTTTAAAATGAATGAAATGCTATGCCAGAAAATAAAACTTACAGGGGAAAGGTGAAAGAAAAAAGGGAATTAAAATTATTTTGGAATGCGGATATTAAAATTAAATTAATACAAGATTAATAAAAATATTTTCTAAATGAAATTAAATAAAAATATGGCAGTGAGTCTAAGTAACCACAACAGTATTTATTGTTTGAAATCATACAACCAATCAATCCAAAAAATGTGAAGACTGGGTTCAATGTCTTGCAAAAGGTGGTCCCATGACAAGTGTGTAAAAGGAAATACTTTATTTTTTGTTTGTAAAAACTGTAACAGTGATGATGAAGATGACTAAATGGTTTCTGTTTTTAATTAGCAATAAGCCCTATGTTTTCAGTTTAGCCTATAAAATGTTCTTTAATTAATTCTCTTTAATTTTTTTAAACAGTTTTTAAATTATAAATAAAACATTTCAATTTAATTAAATATTTATTTCACTTACTCCTTGGTATCACTTATAATATGCGTAAACGTGCCCCACTTGATGCGTAAACTTGCCTCGGGAACGGGGCAAGTTTACCCAAAAGACTTGGACCTAAAAAGAATTTTTTTTTTACCGCTAAAAATACAAATAGGGCAACAGCTGAATACCCAAATTTTGACTTTATTAACTGCTTTATAAAACCACGATGTCTAAAATTTCCTAAGTTAAACCACAAAAATTAGAAAATTCATTGAAAAAAGTCCGCGTAAATATGCCCAGTCTACCCTATCAGTTTCAGTGTGGTCTAAATTTTAACTAGTTTTACGCAGTTTCAAAGTTTCACCTGTAACGCATGATTAAAATGTCTTACGCGAATTAGTGTTAGCCCAATCTCTTTCAAATTTTTAAATATTTTTAACGATAAAAAAAAATATATAGGCATCCGTATGAAAAACAAGGAATAACTAACTACCAAAGTCACAAAATCAAATGTAATATTAATAGAAGAAATCTAGAAATCTTGCACAATTTTCATAAAATATTTCTATAATTTTAGTAATAATTGATATATATAGTAAAACAAATACAGAAATATGTGTGATTACACAAGCTTACTTAAAAGCAAAGTAATCATTAATTATGATGTATTTAGAAATTGCATGGAGAGCAGGTTTAAATATGAAATTTTCCTGTATTATTTCATTTGGATAATTTTCTTTCTTCCAGAAAATTTTCGCATTTTTCTTCAAAATATCCATCAGGTAATGCAGGTAATTTGCTATCCCTGTTAATTTACTATCTTCTATATACCGTGGATGTATGGCATTGGTTACAGTCTTCTTGGAGTAAATCCTCATCGAAAAAATTATTGTTCTTTATCAGTCATGTTTATAAAGCTACAGAAGTTGGAAGTCAAATTCGAGAAAAAAGTCAGGTTATATATATATGTATATATATATGTGGAGCATTCTCACAATCTTTTGACTTTTGGGGGAAAAAATCTGACAAAATTAAACTTGCTAAAATAACATTTTAATCTGATAGACGAATGCCTTAATGATTCAAAATAAAGAAAAAATGGTTAGCAGCGAAATTTTTTTTATGTAACTGAGGTTTAAGTTAAACTTGTGAGTTTAATTTTCCTTACCATTTCACACCTATAACTTTTTATTTTCTTCTAATTTTTTACTTATAATGAATTTGCATAGTACCCACAGGACATTCAAATAAGAAATAATAACAATGTAGTACTTTTAATACAGAATTTTTGTATAAAATTGCCTTAAATGGGTGTTAAAGAAGGGACGGTAAGGTAAAAAAGAAGGATGGTATTGGAAAAAAAGGGCGGTAAGGATGGAACGGTAAGGGAAATTACCACCTATTTTTAGGAAAATCATGTTAAGACTAAGTGATAGCCACAATGTTCATTGATTTTTAGAAACAGTTGTTAACATTGGATTAATTTTTTTTATTATTATTATTTACCTCGAAAAGTGCAGGAATAAACCTTGGGGACGGTGAGACTACCAATAAGCTTGAAATTGATATTTAAATGCTGATTTAAATTCTACAGTAAATTTCCTGCCAAAGAATTTTAGACATTATTTCTCTAGCATACTTGTGCATGAGAAAAAACTTGAAAAAAATTCTGTGGCTGCATCTGAAATGATTTTCTGTATAATTTTAGAAGTGGGATGGTAAGGAATCTAAAACCCAGGGACAGAGTTTTAAAAATAATAACAACCCTAAAAATGTGCGCAGGTTAATTTTTAGCTACATATTCATATAAAACAATAGTTCCACTTTTATAAAAAAAAATTACATCGAATTATTTTTATTGAAACAATTTTATCCAGACAGTTCCAAACTTAAAAATCAGCAACAGGGACACGGGACGGTATAGCAGTTTTCCAGGTGTTTGGACCCCCAACATCGTCTAAAACTTATTTATCTCGTTAATATTGTTGTGCAATCATGCAATGGGATGTTCCCCAGTATATGAAATAAAAAACACACAAAAAAGCGTATTAAAATAAAAATTATTATTCAGAGACATTAAAGTCAAAAGATTGTGAGAATGCCCCATATATTAATCGTGTACTTTTCCCCCTTTCAAATGGTATATTATTTTTGTTTCTATGATAACAAGAAGTTAAAAAATTTAAGTAATTCAATTTGTTTACATCATACATAAACATTGCATACGTAAATTTTAAACTCAATTTTCTCAAAATGTTGCTTTTTAAACTTCGATTTACCTCTTTATAGAAACTACTACATATTATTGTTTGAAATCTTGCCAGAATATTTCACACATATCTCTGATCAATTTGAAGTGAAATTTTGTTATAAACATCCATACAAAACTTTTATATAAAAAATATAAAGTTTTTCTTTGAAAAAATGCAAGTTTTTTGTTATTTAAAACCGGTTTTTATTCCAGATTTTTCTTAAAAAATAACTAAAGAATATCTGTGCATAAAGTTGAATTCACTTTATTAGGAATTATTCATATTATGTTACAAAAGTTTTCAAGTGAATATCTTTGGTTATTTCTAAGGAAAGTACATTAATTTAACATGGTAGATATAGGGACTTCCGAATGCCCTTTGACAAATAAAAATATCTTATTTTGCACGTCCAGTACACTATCCTCTCAAACAATTTCTTGTAGCTATATTATTTCTTTTTAATTAATGAACAAAAATACAATTTGTCAAAGCTTAAAAGGCAGAAATTAAGCAGAATAAAAAGTGCTAGGAAAATTGAAAAAGCTTACCTTAATATAGAATTCAGGGTTTTTGTTTTCCTTTTCGTGAAAAATAAGTTATGTTTTGAAACAGAACAGCTTTAACCTTTCAAAAAACTTTAAAATGGAAAATTTTGAAAACTTTTAATGTAATGCAATTGCTTTTATTTCTTTCCTTGGACAAAAATAATAATATTATGACAACAGTCAGAAATTTTCCAACTTACTGTAGAAAACATTAAAACAAATATTTTTCAACCTCGATACACCAGTTTTATAAAACAAAAGGAAAAATTTTTCGTTCTTTCGACTTCAAAATAGCTATTCTTAGTACTTTTTAAATAAAATATGAAAAATTTAACCTCGATGTGTGCTAGAATCTTACATTCAAACGTGTTTTTTTTTTCAGTTATAAAATAAAAAAATTGCCAGGAATGTTTATGGTCAAAATTTAAAAACAATCCTTCTTTTTTTAGGTGTGTTCGTAATTATATAAATATGTAGTACCTGTAGTAGTTATTTGGTCCGTCTGTCTGAATATAACAGCGCAAAAACTACCCAGCTGAATGGTTTGAAATTTAATATATATAATCTTTGCAGAATTTTCTCGAATCATTTCAAATTTATGAAAATCGAATCAAAACTAAAAAATATATTAATAAAAGTTTTCTTCATTCTCTTAAATCCTATCATACGCAATTACTTCAATGATATCTCATGATAGGTAATGATTCTAGGGTGCCATGGTGATTACGTTCTATTTAAGATAGAGTCCTATTATTTCCGTATTACTGAATTTAACATATATAATCATAATAAATTTTGTATTCATGCATATTGTTGCTTAAGGGTGCAACAGGTATTGCACCAAGATCGCAATATTTATAAAACTAGTTATAGCATGAACGCACTTCATTTGCCACTTTTGACGTACTTCTTTTCTCATTGTTGTGTTGGTAATTAGTGCTTTTCCTTTACCAATGCTATTCTTAAGTTTAATTTCGATTCCAGTAAACAATTTTTCCAAGGCTGCTTCAAGTTAGCTCAATTCAACTAGAAGAATCCAATATACTTAAAGCACAAATGATTGTACAAAAATTAGTTTCAGGTGCATAAATATAATATAAAGATATTCAAAATACAAATTTAAAATATCTCAAAATACATGAGAAAAACCTAGAACGGATTCAACCATTACAAGGCTGTCTTCAGAAGGATTTAAATGTTGTTATTATTTTCTTTGCGCTTATTCGAAAATTATCCAGAAGAAAACATTGTAATTTAAATTTAAATGTTGTACGTCAGATGAGATGCTAGATAAAGTTATTCAAATTTTCAACAAAACGAGCTTTCATCTGTTATACAGCAAATATCACCATACACCATGGATATCTTATGACACTGCATCGTTACAAGCTGTATCTTTATTAGCAATTATTTCAGTTGATTCACTTATGATGGCTTCCTGGTAATTATTTGTACGAAAGATAATTTTTGATTTATTAAAATCTACTTTTATAGGTTGAGTTCTGAAGACGGCAATAGTTGAAAACGTTCTAGGTTTTTCTGATGCATTTTGAGATATTTAAAATTTGTACTTTAAATATCTTTATATTATACTTATGCACCTGAAAGTAATTTTTGTACAATTATTTGTGCTTTATGTATATTTTAATTATTTAACTCAAGGTGAATATAGCACTAGAATTTTAATTTTCATTCATAGAAGAATCCAGTGTTAAAATAGTCATATTAGAATACAAGTTAAAGATAGATTCACTATTAAATATCTTTAAATTATACTTATCCACCTGAAAGTAATTTTTGTACAATTATTTGTGCTTTATGTATATTTTAATTATTTAACTCAAGGTGAATATAGCACTAGAATTTTAATTTTCATTCATAGAAGATTCCAGTGTTAAAATAGTCATATTAGAATACAGGTTAAAGATATTTAACTCAAGGTGAATATGGCACTAGAATTTTAATTTTCATTTATAGAAGAATCCAGTGTTAAAATAGTCATATTAGAATACAGGTTAAAGATAGATTCACAATTAAAAATCTTTATATTATACTTACTCACCTGAAAGTAATTTTTGTACAATTATATGTGCTTTATGTATATTTTAATTATTTAACTCAAGGTGAATATGGCACTAGAATTTTAATTTTCATTTATAGAAGAATCCAGTGTTAAAACAGTCATATTAGAATACAGGTTAAAGATAGATTCACTATTAAATATCTTTATATTATACTTATGCACCTGAAAGTAATTTTTGTACAATTATTTGTGCTTTATGTATATTTTAATTATTTAACTCAAGGTGAATATGGCACTCGAATTTTAATTTTCATTTATCGAAGAATCCAGTGTTAAAATAGTCGTATTAGAATACAGGTTAAAGATAGATTCACTATTAAATATCCTTATATTATACTTATGCACCTGAAAGTAATTTTCGTACAATTATTTGTGGTTTATGTATATTTTAATTATTTAACTCAAGGTGAATATGACACTAGAATTTTAATTTTCATTTATGGAAGAATCCGGTGTTAAAATAGTCGTATTAGAATACAGGTTAAAGATAGATTCACTATTAAATATCTTTATATTATACTTACTCACCTGAAAGTAATTTTTGTACAATTATTTGTGCTTTATGTATATTTTAATTATTTAACTCAAGGTGAATATGGCACTAGAATTTTAATTTTCATTTATAGAAGAATCCAGTGTTAAAATAGTCATATTAAATACAGGTTAAAGATAGATTCACTATTAAATATCTTTATATTAAACTTATGCACCTGAAAGTAATTTTTGTACAATTATTTGTGCTTTAGGTATATTTTAATTATTTAACTCAAGGTGAATATGGCACTAGAATTTTAATTTTCATTTGTAGAAGAATCTAGTGTTAAAATAGTCATATTAGAATACAGGTTAAAGATAGATTCACTATTTTTAACTGAATCATAATTGATTGATAAAGTTATCATACGAATTCATTTTTTTAAACTGAGCGAAAAATGCCCAAGCCAGGATCCGAACTTAGAACTTTTGACTTACATTGTCAATGCTCTACCGTTTGAGCTACCTGGGCTGACATTTGAATTCGTATGATAACTTTACTAATTAGTAGGATAGAATAAACAATTAAATTTAAAAAATCAAAAAACCCAACTGCGTAAAAAGCGAACTAATTAATTATTTCTCATCAATGTGAAACTATTTTTTTTTTCAATTCCTACTATTGGCTCACACACTCGCTATATATATCTTGTTCAAATTTTCAATCGTTAATAAAATACTTATTATTCATCCAATCAAGTTCAAATATTTTTTTTTAATTTGTAGTGGATTACACTTGATGTTAATCCAGTTTTTGTTTCAAATATTAATTCATTAATTAAATTAAATTAATTAATTTTCAATAATCGAGAGAGCCCTCTTCTTGATCAAGGTATTTTAAGACCGAGAGAGCCCTCTTCTTGATCAAGGAATTTTAAGACCGAGAGAGCCATCTTCTTGATCAAGGCATTTTAAGCGCCACTCAAAAGGAAAGAAGAATGGGAGAAAAAAATTCTCTTATTGACCTAAATAGGAATTGACTTAAAATATTTTTTTTATATTACTTGTTTATATTACTTACCCATTTTTTTTATTTACTTGTATTGATGACTTTTAAGTTGTGTTTAAGTGTTAGTTCCTATCTATAGACACTGTTTCGATGAGGTCTATAGATGTCTATGATGGTTAGAGTTGCAGTAAAGCTAGAGGTCCTACCTACACAACTTCCAGGCTGTATAATATTTTAACGGAGCTTCTGATTGTAAAATAATCAATGAAACATTGTCTTCATTTTGAAAGACCTATCCAATGATATGCCACTCAATAGGGTGCGTAAATTTTTTTTTCGTCTCTACCGCCATTTTATATTTTACGGCTGCCATTTTGAATTTATAAAAACAAAACCTAGCCTATAACCATCGAGCCGTTAAGACGAATTGATAGAGACCTCATTCATTAAAACCCATCCAGCCGTTGGGATGTTTCGAGGGTATAAAGAACTCCACATACACAGATACGTGTGAAACACATAACCCTTCTTTTCAGTTGGGTAATTTTAAAGAATAGTGTATCTACGTACCCATCGTTTAAATAGAGCACCATACCTGCGGCTTATTCTGCCGAGCTGTCTACGTGGCACACCAGATGTTACTGCCAATAAGGTTATCTCAGCGAAATGTGCCCTTCGGTTGTCAGGAGAGCTAGCTCAAGCGGTAGAGCATTGACAATGTAAGTCAAGGGTTTTGGGTTCGAATCCCGGCTTTGGCTATCTTTCGCTCAGTTGGAAAAATTGAATTCGTATAAAGATAGATTATCTTATTTCACGTGATCCTTTAAAAGAAATTATATGTTTAAATAAAAAAAATCACTATTAAAACTTTTACTGGAAAACTACAGAAAACGCATTTAAAGTCGCACACAAATTAAAAAACAAAGGATTTGTAGCCTTAATCGATCGTAATGAAACCGGTAGAAGGTTAAATATCGATTAAATAATTACTATATCATTTTGTTTGTTTTTCTTTTTCGATATAAAACGCTCATGATACCACACTGTAAAAAAGGACAGATGTTTCTGTACAAAAATGTACTATAATCAGGAACGAAAACGTACAATAACCTCTTCCAAGTCACCGAAGATTCCGAAAAGCGTTCCTTTATCTTTAAAAACCCAAGAAAACTATTCATTTTCGAAATTTAAAGAAGAATTTATAAAAATATTTTTTTATTAGCTGCCCGTCATTTTCGGAAACGTTTCCATGTAGCTTTTACAATGCAATAATGAGTCTTCTCAAATCAGAATATCACTTTTTCGGATGCTATCAATTCTCAGTCAAATATTTTGATACTCAGAAAACATGTTTAACAGACAAACATACAATATTAACAGCATTAACATTAATATGGATAGTAACATTACTTTGTTACAATGGCATGCATAAATTCAGTTATGCAGATGAAAATGTTTACTTAAGAATTGATAGAATCCGAAAAACCGATTTTCTGGGTACAGAGAACTGATTAATGCATTGGAAAAGCTACTAGGAAACGTTTCCGAACGTTATGAGCAGTTAATAAAAATGTATTTTTGGAAATTCCTCTTTAAATTTCCATAATAAATTGTTTTCTGAGGGTCCTAAAGAAAAAGGAACACTTTTCGGAATCTTGGGTAACTCGGAACAGGTTATTATATATTTGAGTTCGTGATTATCGTGTATTTTCGTAGATTAAGAAACATCTGTCATTTTTTACAGTGCAACATAGTTTTTAATTATGTTTTACTTTATTTTTTCCATGTGAATAATAAAAACTACAATGATAGTATGAGCACTTTATATCGAGAAAAATCGAATTGAGATAATCGAAATCAAATTTGCGAGACAAACTTATATTTTCGATCTGGTCTGACGCATTTTAGCAATATCCAAACATAAATCAATCCGATAGGCAATAAATGCAGACTTCTAATTCGTCTTTGATAATTCGTTCCGTCCTTCTTAATTCGTAATTGATAAAATGTGTTTCTCAAAAACTGTATTGTGAGAAGTATATTTTATCCATACGTAATTTTCCGGGAGCTAGCGTCATATTTTAGAAACCAATTTAGCGCCGGTGATTTTGATATTTATAATAGATTAAATAATGCAGATGAGGAAATCACTGGTGCCCAGTCAGCTGCGGCACCAGTGGGAAGTACTTCCATAGCAACACCACATGGCTTGCTGCAATGTGAAATGAATCGCAACCCAATTGATGATGTTACCCCGACTCGGAGATATTATCAGTAATCGAGTTGCCATTCATTTCACATCGGGAACAGGTGTCATATATTCCCGCGGCCGCCATCTTGGATTTTTTCTTGGCGTGAAAACCCCTTTTCCGCCAAGTAGTAAATGCCGCCAAGCAGCTATTTATGCGCATGTTAGGCTTAACGAAAATAAAATGTAAATAATAAAATATAAACCTGAAAAACTCAGGAAACTCCTTAAAGCGGCAATTAGTAAATGTAAGTATGAACGCTATGCGTTCATAAACCGAAAAAAAAAGACATCACTAGATTCAGCAAACTACTTCTGCAGCAATATGAAAAATGCACGAAACTCGTTAAAGCGGCAATTAGTAAATGGACGTATGAACGCGTAGTGTTCATAAACCGAAAAAAAAAGCATTACTGGATTCAGCAAACTACTTCTGCAGTAATCTGAAAAATGCACGAAAAAGCGTTAAAGCGGCAGTTAGTAAATGCACGTATGTTGCTGTGTAGCAATCTGAAAAATGCACGAAATGCATGAGAAACATACAATAAACAGCTAATGTAAAACATTACAACAAAATATGCATAAAATTATTAACATACCTTAACAGACATCTCCTTTTATGAAAGCTCAAGCAGAAAATACCTGCTACCATCACCTTCATTTCACAAAATAGGCCAATGACTACACACTTTAAACAAACCTCCTTTTTTCTTCCAAATTTCGTGATGTTTCTCAATTGCATGAGCAATAGCGGGTAAACGGACTACAGAGACCATAGTCAATCAAATAAATTCATTAAAATCAAATTAAATCAAAATCACAACATAAAAAGTGCGCCAAGTACTCACACCAGCTAAATCCACGACTGACGTTATTTGAAAACACAATTTCGCGGAAAAACGGGGTTGCTAGAACATGTCACTCGTCGGGGTTGCCATATCGATAACGATAGGTAACAAAAAATCGCCAAGAAATCTCAAAACATCTAAGATGTCGGCCGCGAGAATATACGATATCTAACCATCACATTGCAGTGGGGGGTGTGTTGTTGCGATGGCAACACATTCCGATGGCGCACCAGCTGACTGGCAATTTTATTACTTTTACCATCTAATCAATTTCGAGAAAATCATCGATGCTAAAATTGGTTGCCAAAATGTGGGGCTGCCTCTTGGACTATGATATTGTGTTCTTGTTATTTAAATCCACTTTTCATCACATATAATTCTAGGATAAAAAATTAAATACAAGTGTCCCGTAAGTCCGTTCGCATTTCTAAAATTCCTAATAATCTAACGAATTGCCGTATCTTAGTGCGGAATGCACAGCAAAAATTATATATATGAAGTATTATGCCCTTCTTTAAAATTACCATAGAATTACAATAACCAGTGATTAATAAAGCAGCAATCAAACGAAACATGCAATAAGGCAAAAAGACATGCTATCTAAATTTCATTACTTGATTTTAGACAAGATTTGGAATCTTTTCCCAAGCGCAAGTTACAAGCGCTCCTGTTGATTGATAGGAAACTAAACTGAATCAGCATCTATTCATTCATGTCAAGAAGGTCTAACAGAATATGAAGCTTCTTGAAATTCCGTGTATTTTCACACTGAGTGATATACACCAAAACCTTTTCATCGTCTATGTATATCAAGTTCTAACATAATATTAAGTTTGATGAAATTCCTTGCATTAGTTCTTCAGATATGGCTATTTTGGAAGTCGTAAAAAATGCAGAATACCAACGCCTATCGGCCGATACGCACCTAAACTTAATCAGTATCAATTTATGTCAAGGTTTACATGAATGTGAAGGTTTATTAAATTACAAGTGCAATTACAGTGCTCACATTCGTGAGTTAGTGCGCCTATAAAATTTGTGTCAGATAGACACAGACACATAGACATTTTCTAAAAACAGTCAAATCCTGTTCAGTACCTTATAAAACGTATAAATCCGTCAAAATTTATAACGAATCTAATATTTTCAGTTTATACAGTCGTAGACACAAAAAAAAGTAAACACCCCCTACTATCTCTGTAAGAAATAAGTTAGAAAGTAGAAGAAAGTTACTGGTACCAAACGATTGGAAATAAAATCCACTTTTAAATGATGTTTATAACATTTGCTTAGGAGGCAATCTACATATCAAAACAAACGCAAAGTTTTTTTTTTTTTTTTTTTTTTTTTTTTTTAGCAATACCGATTTTGGCACCATAATTTAGTTCTACAGCCTTCAATTAGCATAAGTACACATTTTCATGAAATTCATTAGATTAGTTTAAGAAAAGTTAATTATTTTAAAATGAGCATGTTTGGGGGCTGTATCCAAATTGAAGTTCGATCCTCGATTGTTGAAACGCTACAGAACGACTAAGTCACTTTTATTAGTGTATTATTTCTTGCCAATATAACCATTTCACCCACTTAATATGTTACGACCAATGTTTCAATAAAAAGTCCAAGTGTTTCAATAAAATGAGTAAAATATTTGTTTCAAATTATGCTTTTCTGCACATCAAAGAGACCCTTTAAACCATCCTCTTGACGTTTTTTAAAGCATAATTCGAAAACTACCTGGAAGAAAAATTTGAAATTTTGGATCCGCATAAAGCAGGGCATAATAAATACAATAAATAACCCATCTATTTCTTCTATTGAAAATGTGTTAACTATTTTAAACTCAATAGATCCTGTTATCAATTTTACATATCAAGTTAAACTGATAATAAATTGTCATTTCTTGATATGTTGGTCACTCGTCAGTTTAACACATTTGATACTTGCGTTTATCGTAAACCCTTTGCTGTCTGACTCCCCCTCCCCCCCCCCCATTTTAATTCATGTCCCCCCTTTTCCTAAAAAGTTTCAACTTTTCAATTTTTAATCAATAGGGCATGCTTTATTAGTTCAGACACCAATTCTCTTGTTGCAGAATTGAATTATATTAGATCTGTTGCTATCAATCGTGGTTTTAGTTTTTCTTATATCAACCATTTAATTTCTCATAGTCTTAATAAATGTGTTAATAATCCTGATAAAGTTCTTTCTAAGCCAGTCAATAAACTTACTTTTTCACAGCTAAACGATATAATTCCTCCTCAAAACTTTTGGGGTATTTACAATATACAATACCAATGTGGTTTGTCCTATATTGGACAAACTAAATGACAACTCCGTTTCAGAGTCAATGAACACATTAACTATATAAAGGAAAAGGAATTACAAAAATCCTCTATTGCTTCTCATTGTTGGTCGTAGTGACATAATTTTAAATTTGATTCGGTTACTATTATCAAGAAATGCAGTACTCCTTTAGATGTAGACTTTTTTAAAGCTGTTCTTATTCATAAATTTAGAAACTCCTTGGTTAACGATTTTTCCAGTGTGTCTTACATCTCACCTTTCTGGGTGGATTTTTTTAGGAAGTGGCTATTCGTCTGACCAATTGGACTTTTAGCTATTTAGGCAGAACGTCCGACCATCGTATACGCATGCGCGCCAGCTAATGATTGGACGAAATCGCTTTTTCATAACTCTGCCTTTTAAAATATAATTGTTTATTTATTTTCAATACACATTAAATGCATTTATGCAAATTAGGTCATTCTCTTTTTGGAAGAAAGTTACTTATATTTATAAAAATTAATAATATTTGTCTTCAATTATTCATTTTTAACGTTATATTTCGTTAAGCAATTAAGTGTACTAAATATTTGTTTCTATATTTATATTATTAATGTTGTTTATTAATTATTTAATATATTATTATTAATTTAATAATTTATTATATTATAATTAATTTAATAATTAATTTATTATTATTAATTTAATAATTTATTATATTATAATTAATTTAATTATTAATTTATTATTATTAAATAATAATTATTTATTAACTAATATATATATACACACACACACACACATATATATATATATATATATATATATATATAATATGTTTAAAAACTGTCTAGTATGAGTAAGTCTGGCAAAACAAATTGTAGTTTAGATTATTTCATGTTGATATTTTGCATTTTTAATAAATAGCAGGCTAGGTTGGGTCATAGGCAAACATGTTCCAAAATCGTGCCCCTTCTTGGATTTCTTTCTGTCGGCGTCTATATCAATTAATATTTAAATTTATATCTTATTATATTTTCTAAGATTTAGAAAATCGGGTGTGTGTATGTGGAGGGGGAAGGGGATGAGATGGCTTTATTTCATATTCCATGAAAGCGAGCAGTATTACTTAATTTACATAGTCTTTTTTTTTTTTTTTTTTTTTTTTCAAATTGTACAAATTAATTTTACCCAATGAGTATTTATTTTTGTTTTACTTTTAAAAAGGGTAATTTTCGGTTAGCCAGGCACCAGTGTTATATATGCATATGTATGTATATATATGTATATGTATATATATCATTGGCGCCCGGTTAACCGAAAAGTACTTTAAAAAATAATAAAACTGATGCTTAAACACAAATTTACAGTGTCCACTGGTATACTTTGTATTGTTTCTGGACGTAACATCAGAAATAACATTGATGCTTACTACAAACTAGTTTTTTTTTTTTAATCTAAATTACATTACTCGCTAAATTATATGTTCCGAAAAATAGCATATTACACAACAAACAATGACAAAACTAGAACCTACTGTAGTTTCTCATTACTTCTAATATACTATTTTGACCACTGAGTTTATTGAATTCATGATTCGTCTTAAACTTTATTATACACTCAAACATATAGACTCAAATCAAAGAATCTTCTACAGAAAGCATTTTAGTTTTTGAAAATGAATTCCATTTTCAAAAATAGTAAGAATAATAAATAAATGCTTTTTGAAAAAAAAAGTAAATTTTTAATTCAATAGATAAATACATTTAAACTGATGACCTATGCAGAAAGATAAATCTATAGCTATACTTGCAAAAGAAATGCACCTAAATAACACTTTTAAATAAAATTTTATAAATATATATTTAAAATGAGGAATCTCCTATTATTTTGGCATCGTTACTTTTTCAATAAATGAAAATAATCACACCGTCGCTAACAAGACATACAGATTTAACAAAATATATTGAATAGATAAAATTAAATATATGAAAATAAACGTTTGAGACAAAGAAATTTTTTATGAAACAATAAATTTTTATAAAGTAATTTAACAACATAATAAAGTGATAAGTTTTTTCAATGTTCAAAACTTATTTATTATTATATTAAAGTTATTAAAAAAAACTTAGTTTAAAATTTAAAATAACTGTTTTGTATTAAATTATTCAATAATTTATTCATATGAAAATAAATAGTAGTTTTTTCATAAACAAAACATTCTAAAAGCCAAATGTTGTAACAAAAGACAACTGGGAATGCAAACTCCATTAAATCGGCATATCATGGGACCAGAAATTATGCAGATTTTAGAATTTTGAAAATTTCCGGTCACTATTTTGTTTACGTTTTTAAACACTAATTTGAATGTAACACTGCACTCGAAATTATAATGAATGTAAAGTAAAGTAAAGTCATGTAAAGTAAATTATTAAAATATTAAGTAAAATAATAAAAATTAAGAAAATTTTAAAAATGTATAGAAAAAACGAAGGTGAAATAAATAATAATGCATAACCTATACGCATAAAAATAAATAGAAATTTTTCTTGAACTATTCAATGAAATTTGCCTCATAAAAATACAATAATAATTTATTTAAAAACTTAATATAAAAAAGGTTTTTTCATGTTTACTCATACAAACCAAAAGAGCTTTATTAATACTAATATCAGCGCTTCGCTAACTTGAAATATTTTAGCTGGACAAGCTGTAAATAAACATGCACGCATGCGCAAACGATGGTCGGACTTTCTGCCTAAATAGCTAGAAGTCCGATTGGTCGGACGAATAGCCACTTCCATTTTTTTATTTCAGGATGCATCACTTCCGCTTTGATCTCATTGGTTACTAGAACATGATGGTATTTCGGTCTTTGTTTACTGACATTTGTGTTTTCGTCTTTCATGTATTTCGTGGGGTGTTGATTTCATAAACTGATGTTGTGAGTCCCAGAACTCACGAAACTTATGCGTCTGACTATTTTCACAGTGCTTGATTTATATATTGTGTGCCCAAAGGTTGGTTTTTAGCGGTTTAATAAATATAAATCCATCAAAAAAATTGTAGATTGCGATTCGTAATTTTTTCGAATATTAATTTCGTAATTCATAAATCATATTATAAAATAATAAAAATTGCAAATTTAATGTATTTAGGTTTGGGTTTTTTAATACATAACTTTTTTTTTTTTTTGTTTTTTTGTTTTTTTGTTTTTGCGATAAACAATTCGACACTTCGACGAATCTTATGTTGCAACTACGATACGACAATTAGTGAGATTTCTATGTTTTTTTGAAACGTGAGCGGACTTATATAACATCATGTAATATGGCACGTCACATTTTAAGTATTTTTCACTTTCGTCACTAACAATCCGATATGTTGACGAGTCTTGTGGTTCAATTTGCACTCCGATACGACAATTTGATAGATTTTTATGAATTTTTGAAATGTGGGCGGACTTGTGAGACATCATGTTATATGGCACCTGAAATTTTATTTGAACTATTTTTCGCTTTTATAGCGAACAATCCGATATGTTGACGAGTCTTGTGGTTCAAAGCGCACTCCGATAAAGAAATTTGTTACGCTTGTATGAATTTTTGAAATGTGAGCGGACATATGGAACATTATGCAATTTCAAGTGTCTCCCTGATTAATTTTTTGCGAAGCCAATACCGTATATTTGCTTTTTCTCTTTTAGTTTTACTTAACCAAACTCTTATTATGACACAGATATCTTCAATAATATTTATCTAAAAGTGATAATTTAATTCATTGACATGTTGAAAGAGACTCTTTCTACAGTCGACTTTTCTTTTCCTACTAGGCAGCAGACGTTCGATCTAATTAACATACAAATCATTTAAGCGTAAGATGAAAATAAATTGTTTGACTTCATTAGAAATTGAATCTTTTACGATAAATAGATTTGACACTTCAAATGATAAATATTTTTACTTCGTTTTAATCTATTGACATTTTAATATAATGACTCAGTTAAATCCATTTTTATGAAACGTTTGTTATTGTCCTGACATTGCCATATATTGATTAAACATTTAAATTACTGTATAATTCGGTGTATTAGCCAATCCGTATATAAGCCGAATATACGACTTTTCATCTAAAAATCGTCCAAAATCGGAAACCTGTTTATAAGACGATGTTAAAAAATTCACCGATCAAAAACTTAGCACTTTTTTGTGCATAGCTAAGAGAAAAAAATAACCTCTCTGAAATTATTGACCGCTCTTATTCTGTCTTGTCGCGCTGTCAAATCTGTTTAATTGGGTCCGCTCATCCTGTTATGACTTGATCGTTCATAAAATATAAACTTCCTATTTTTGTAAATGGGGAAATCTTTCTTTAGTTCATGTGACTACTAACTGTTACTTTCTCTTAAGGAAAGATGGCTGGACAAAAGCGCACGGCTTATAATGCGGGTTTTAAGTTAAAAGACATTATTTTGCTGAGCAGTTGAATAACTCAGTTGCTGGTCGTCATTTCACCCTCAAAGAAAAACAAGCGTGAGAATGGAGAATGAAAAAAAAAACGAAATTTCAAATATTCTAAATATTCTAGCTGCACGTGGGCGCAAAGATGTCATCTTTTGAAGAAAATGGCGTTGATAATGATGATGAATTATTCACTAACACCCTGATGTACCAACGAAAGAAAGCGATTTTAAAGAGCTGCTTGAAAACTGTGAAATAACTTCGATAGCGAATGGTGATTGGTGAGTTTTTGCATTGTATCAGAGTGGAGTATTTAAGTATATTTAGAAATTTATAAGTTTTTATGTTTTTTTTACATTCACCATATATTTTTTATATATATCAATTTTGGAAATATTTTTAGACTCGTGTAAAGTCGAGTATATCCCCACACTTTGGTGTCAAAAAAATGCTCAAAAATTCTCGACTTATACATGGAAATATGCGATATTTAAATCCACAATTTAGCATTTGAAAAATTTTCGACCCATAAAAGTAAAAAAAATCGAAGAAAGTAGAAATTTGTAATTCAGCGGAAGTTTAAAAATTATTTGAATGCGTTAAATTATAATATTTTAATTTGTAAATATCTGGAAACCCCAAAAAAAAGCTATGTGCATGTTTTATGTGATTTTTGATTACATTATTTTAAAGCGAAACGAAATTTTCAAGAGATTTTTTAACACAATTTGCATATTTGCTTAAAAATGTTATAATGCCATTTACATTATCCTTAATACGGCACTTTTACGGGCTTACTTGCTCTGCATAGAATTCCTAAACTCTCAATTTTCCCGATTTTTCTGTACAACTGTTTCCGAATCCTAATATTCGTCTTGTTTAACTACAAAAATTCTTTCATGAAATAAAACTATTATTTTTATTTAGATATAATGGCACTAAGAAAAAGAGAAGGTTGGCAACTTTGAAGTTTTTTACAGTTTTCAACTTACAAAATAATTCCCTTCTCTTTTTAAACATGCATATATATATATATATAGATAGATAGATAGATTTTATGCCGTTTGGTAACTATTGTATACCTTCTTTCCAGAATTTCTTATTTCAATTCAAGTTTTTAAAATTTTGCTTCGATCTAAAAAACATCTTTAAAAAAAATATAGGAATTTAAAAAAAGAAATGTGAAAATTATAGATTTCCAAAAAATTAAATACTGGTTATGATGCCTCTGGTGCGATAATTTTGAAATCCAATATAAAATAAATGGCGTTTTAAATTCTGAAAAAAAAAAAAAAGATGTAAATTAATAATCGAGTCAGACGGACTTCAAATCAAACAGCTATCAAATTAAACAGCTTGAAAGCATTAAAACTGCTATTAATTTTTAATTATGCCCCATCGCTTCCCCATAATTACTGCAGAAAAACTGTTTTCATTATCCTTATGTTCTTTAAAGTGTCTTAATGGTTTTACTAGAAAAAGTAGCAAATTTTGGCCAACTTTATTTTATATAAATAGAGGGTGCGTTCGCCAACCCCGTTTAGACCCCGCGGTCTCTAAAAACACGCTAATTAAAAAGGCGAAAAGAAAATTGCTGCTAATGTAGAAACTCAATAGCTAATTGAAGATAAATATTATTTTAAGAAACGAATTCAGTAAGGAAAAGAAGAATTAAAAGCGCTTTTGATTTAATAAAACATTATTGTTCGCTGCCCTTCCTCCAGAAAAAGAAGAAAGAAAAATCTGTCCAAAAGGAATCATAACAGTAAAAATCTGTGGAAAATACTCCACTGTGTGTAAGCGCAAGAATATATTTAAGTTTTTTCAGTAATTCATTTTAAATATGACAAAGCTTTAAAGTTCATGATTTACAAATGCAAATAAATGTCCATCATCTACTGAAGTGCGCGACTTCACATTTTCAACCCTTACATTAAATGCTAATTAGACACCGACCGAATATTCGATTTCGCTTTCGTTTTCGGCTGAAAATCTGAGCTTCACCAAACATTCATTTTCGGCGAAAATGCTGTCGAAAATTCGTCCGGAACTGAAACTCGGCCGAAACTATTTTTTGATATAGATAGGGGGTGGCAAAGTTTTGTTCCTTCCTTCGGAAATTCTCAACATTACTCATTCATTTGTGCTGTATCGGCTCAAATGAGACACTCTTTATTGCTATGAACTTCACTGCTTATAATTATTAGTGAGTGCTCAAGACGTGAGTGCAAATTTTAAGCAAGCAATGCATATATGACTAAACTTTAAAGTCGCTTTCCATGTGCTCATTAAAAGCTGCAGACTTAACACTAATAGAAAATGTCTAGTTTGAAACGGCAGAAATGTTTCAAATGCTCTCTAAGTGTGTAGTAAAACAGATAAAGATCATTTACAAAAATCATTATAAAAGATAAATCGTGGTATGCATACCTAAAACACTTTTTAAGCAGATTAAATTTGTGTAATTAGAGGATTATTCTGTGTTGTTTACAAATTAATAAGATTTTATTTATATGAAAATAAAAAGTTTTGGTCAGAGGCACAGAGAGTCAACTTGGGCTCCAGAGATAAAATTTCCAAACAGAGCCGCCATATCAAAACTTTCTTAGGGGGGTGGCAAAGTTTGTTTTTTTTGGGGGGGGGGGATGGAGGGGAGTGCGCTAATGCTTATTTTTCTTTTGTTGTGCATATCTGAAAAAAAAAGTTATACAATTTTATTCTTACACATATATATTTTTTTTTTAATTAGTACTCAATATTGTTAAATATATCTAAGTTAAATATGTCCACTTTGAGAATGTTGAAATGGAAAATAAAACTGATAACTAACAATTTCTAGGCTTAAAATGTTGTCTTAGTGCTAATGTTCCTGTCTTAGTCAAATTTAACTATTTTCGCTTTTGTGCATTTTTTTTTAATCTGACTTATAATGACTGATACATTGTTATAATATTCTTTGAAGAGGCAACTCCCACCTCTAGCCTTCCCAAATGGTACTCTTGTTTGTAAAAAGACGCAATTATATATTCGCATCAATGGAGTAGATCTAGAAGGTATTATAATTAATAATATTGTTTAAATTCATTATTTTTTAATTACATTATTTTTAATCATTTTATATGTTTATAAACAACTAAATTAAATATTCATTATTAAGTTTGTCCTCCATTTTTAAACTACATTGTTAATTTATTATTGATAAATGCCTATGATTATTGGTTGCATAAAGTAATAAAATATGTATCATTATTTATGTTTTGTTTTCGTTTGAAACTTTTACGCACATACATATATATGTATGTATGCTTGTTTTATAGAAATGTGTTTCTATATACGTATAATTAATTAATAATTATACATATATTTATGTCTATATCACTTACTTTCATTTTGGGAAGACAGTTCCATTTTCGGTCGAAACTAGGGAGATTACTGAAATTCGGTCGGACACTAATGAAAATGTACTCATATCAAATTGTTTTGAATTTTGCTCACTTTCTTTCAAAAACACAGCAACAACAATGAAAAAAAAAAACAATTAATGTTAAAAGTAAAATAATTGTTTCAAATACTCTTAAAAATCAGAATTAGACTTAAGAAAAAGTCTGTCTATCTTGGCGGCAAAACTTTCCGTTATGTACAGTTTCCATATCTATACTAATAAAAGAAAGTTTCGCTCCGTGTGCGTGTGTGTGTGACTGTTCGCAATGGCTAGCAAAATCTACGGCAAGTACGAAGCTCAAAATTTTTGTGAAACTAGCCCAAAGGGTCTCATGATGCACCTAAGATTCAGAATTTTAAAATTCTAATAATTAGTTGAGGAATTAATTAAAAATCCCAAATTAAAAGAATGTAAATGTATTCATGATTCAACAAAAGCAAAGATTTTTATTAAACTGCAGAATATTTCTTCGAAAACTGGAAGAGAGGGGGGAGGGTTGTTAGAATTACAGCTCTGCTAGGGCAATAAATGTACTGGGCCTTTTTAAAAATGGTTGTATATTAAATTCTATCGGGCCTAAAAACTCGAAAATTGTACAACTAGATTCAGAAAAAATTCCCCTTTCAGAAATTCTAAAAATTATTTACATACTCCTATAAATAGTTGAAAAATCCTTTAAAAATCCATTTATAAAAGTTCATTTTATTTCCTTTCAAAGAAACACAGATTTTTCAGAAATCTTTCATAGCCAGAGCAGGTGTTTGAAATGCAGACGGCTGGCGCTGGTGGTAGTAGCATTTATAGACGACCTGCAATATTTTTCAAATATTGAATTTATAGATATAATTTTTATGCATGTATGGGTCATTTTTTTTCCTGATTACGAATATCTAAATTCCGTTACGATCGGTTAATTAAAAGCTTATGAATTAATTATTGTTTCATTAATTAGATAATTTCTTTGAAAACTTCATTATAAAAGTCAGGCACGTGATATGGAATAAAAACCACAGATACTTTTTAGACTAGCATTCTTTTGAAACATACCAAATTTTTAATACAGAATTTTGAGATTTTACAGTTATGCATCTGTGCCTAATTTTTCACGCTGACTACGAATGTGTAATTTACATAAAAATTGAAAAATAACTTTTCATTGTACCAAAAAATCGATGTTTCAAAAGAAAAAGAAAGTCTTGGCAACGGCACATTACTTAAATCTAAGCTTCCTTCACTAATTATCTTTATTTTACTTGCGATTTTTTGGATCGATTTTAAAATTTCAGACATTTGATAACACTTAAAATTTTTAATGAAAGAGGCGGGATTGAATTTCGTGGGGAGGGGAAGAGGAAGAAGTTTTTTAAACCGTACAGTTTTGTACAACAGCGTTTGTCCACTAATTATTGTCTTGCGTCCGATTTTATGGATTAATTTCAACATTGGAGATATTTGATAAGACTTTAAAATTTTAAAGAAGATGGGATAGTTCAATTGGAGGAGGGACGCGATATTTTTTCTTAAAACCGTAGCGTTTTCTACAATGAGTAACTTTTATATGTTGCTTTCTCACGGGAACCTCCGATAAATATTATTTATTAAATATAAAAAAATCAAAGAGGTGGAGGGGTAAGTTCCAGGGGCGCGAGAGTGGACCTACAAGGAAGGGGGCAATTTTTAACTTTTTCAGAAACCCCCATGTGATATATCATCGAAAAACCCTCGGGCCACTCTTTCTCATCTTATGAACCTTTTTCACCCTCACTCAAATCCCCCACCGGGGAGGGTCAATTTTCTAACTCACCTCCTAATTAAGTTACAGCAAGATTCGACCTCATTTGAAGGCTTGACGGAAGATGAAACTCTTCACGGGTCTTCGATTGGTGGTGTCTATTTTTGACCCCAGTTTATTAAGACTTTTAACACCTGCTAGTTTTATGCGTTTCCGAACAAAAATCATTTTAAACTTATGTCAGAAAGTTGCCCCTTTGGATTTCAGAACAGCCTTAAGTAATTACCCTGCCGAATTTTAAAATGTTAGCCTCTTCAGTATCACGAAAATTGCAATTAAGAACATTTTTCTCATCCAACCCTAGGTGGTAGTGGCACCTACATAAAATACAACCTATGTTGGAACAGAAATTTCCACCATCAATTTGCAACCATTACTTTTCAAATCGGTTTGGCATTTAAAGAGATTCTTTAGAAAACGTAATTTAGAACGTTTTTAGAACACTTTTCACGCATTTTCACCCCTTTTAAATTCCGAATTTTATTTCGACTTTTCTTAGAGAGCATTTTCATCTTATAAATAATTGCCATGCTGAATTTCAAGTTGCTAGCGCCTGCAGTATCACAAAAATTGCAATATAGAGCTTTTTTGCTCCTCCAACCTGCAGGTGGTAGTGACATCGACATAAAATAGAGAATATGTTGGAGTAAGGACCATCACCATCAATTTCCAACCACTATTTTTGAAATCGGTTTGGTTCCTCCTGAAATTGCTTGGAAATCGCAATTTAGAACACTTTTCGTGCATTTTCACCCCTTTTAACTTTCGAACTTTTTTTACAAAATGTTCCTAGAGATCATTTATATCTTACTGGCCGACCCGCCGACGTTTCCCGGGCCCTTGATAATATTCTTAAATGAAACTTAAATTTGTATGATTTTTTATCTGTTTCACACGCACTGCGAAATCTGTTAGTTCCACTTTCCACAGCCAAGGGGGGGGGGGGGGGGGCATTCTGTTCTAAACAATCCACCTCCGCACGAAACTCCGACACGTGTCCGCGCTGCCTCCGGAATCGTAAAGCAAGCGCGCTGCAAAACCCTTTAGTTCCAACTTCCATCGCAAGGAGGCGCAATATGTTCTATACAAAATCCGAAACTGGTCCCCGCCGCCTGCAGCATCGTCTAGCAGGCGTACTGCGCACGCCCTGAAAACTCTATAAGTTCCAATTTTCACCGCCAGATGGCGCACTCTGTTCTAAACAAACCTATATCCGAACGAAACTCCGTGATTCAATCTTTCCGTAGATATATTCATCGAGGGGATGGCGAAATCAAATACGAATTTAAGAAATTTCCTGAAAATCTTTTAGTTCCACCTTCCACCGTCAGGGGGCGCAATACGTCCTATATGAACATTTGACGCGGATCCCCGTCGCCTGCTACCTCGTAAATCAGGCGTACTGCGCACGCTCTGCAAAATCTGCTACGTCAATTTCTATCGCCAGACGGCGCACTTTGTTCTAAACAAACCTATTTTCATGCGGACTCATTGCCATATTTAATCACAAGTAATTCTCCCCCCCCCCCCCTCCCAATCCCTGAAAATATAAAAATACAAAATATGTCTAGCATAGAAAAATGATGACTTGGTTCCTGAACTTTGCTCCGCAGAGCTCTAAGGAGTCCAGGGAAATAAAGAAAATTTGACCGAAACCAACGCATTTCAAGCTTGGGGACTTTTCCAAAAATGTGAACAGATTATTTTGTTACAAAAATATTTATAAATTGATAGCTGTTTTCAACAACTAGACTATTTTAATAAACTAAATTTCATTTTTCTGTAAAAAATTTCCAGTACAAATATTAATTTCTATACAGCTCTGTTTTCTGCTCCCGAAATGCGATAAAATGAGAAACAAAATGTAGATTTAATATAAGAAATCGAAAAATTGCATTCCAAATTAAAATTTGGTATTTGAATTTCTCCACTCCTTTCAGTGTAATTTGCAATGAAATGTTAACCAATAACTGCACTTTTCTTGTTCAATTGTGTCAAATTTGCACTACAAATGGATGAATCTACCGAAATCACTGAATTAGTTGTTTTATTAGTATTATCTGTTACATATAGTAATATCCTGTTCAGACTATTCCAGTTAAGAGTCTGAACTTACATTTCAGAAACGGGCGACCCGGAATTAGATTTGGTTTCTCTAATTGGTATTACTATGGTGTTTGAGAATGTTAACTTGATTTAAAATTAGTGGATAAGAGATTAAACATTTTTGGATGAATACGAGGGAAAACTCATATGAACATGTATTCACTGATGATGCGAAAGCAATGATGGGTCATAATGCTCGAGCCATTGCACAAATTAAAGAAATGCTAATGTAGCAGCATCTTTTGCGCTCCTTAGAGACGCACGCTATCCTCGGGAATGTCGTCTAAACTTTTGAAAAGGTTAAATGGTGCCATTAAAATAAAAACCATATAAAACCACGAACCATTAAAAGGAATTTTTTTAACTTATTTCAGAAGTTATTCGAAGCCAGCATCCGACCCTCCTACCAGAGTTGTGCAAAATACATCGAAAAATTATTTTCGATACAAAATACATCAGTTTTAGAACCCAAAATACAAAATACTTTCCGAATTAAAAAAAAATCCAGATACAAAATACATGTATTTTCAAAAGACATTTAAAATACAAAATACCTTTAAAAATTAAAATGATTGTGCATAAAATTGCAGTTCTGCACGGGCCGTGCCTGGGGCGTCAATTTTCACTCACGATACTCTGACCGTGCCGGGCCTGGATTTCACTCTTTCCAGGGCGGGCACAGGTTTTATTTTTCTGAAAGCTCGAGCCGGGCAGGACCTCTACATCACGCTTTCCGGTCAGGGTCTGACTTCTTTTTATCGGATCGAATTGGGGCTTAATTTCATTATTCACAGAGGTCTGCACTATCCAAAATTTTCAAGCCCGGTCAAGACCCAGCCGGTATGAAAATCTTTGACCTACCCCAATTTTTCTATGCAAAAATCAGTAAAATCTGGCACGGCCTAAAATTTTTTGCAAAAAATGTTTATTTTTAAAAATTGTCATTTTTCTATAATTAAAATGTTAAATTTATTATTTTTAAATAATAGTATATATTATACAATAAAATTAAAGCACAGAAAAAGAAACTGTGAAAAAGAACTCGATTATGACGAATCCTGTCTACAGAAAAATGTGTTGATCCATGCAAAATAAATATAATAAGATGTGTGAAAATAATCTAATTCATTTGCAACAAACTATGTAGCTGCTAAGAAGGAAACCGGTATGCAACGAATTTTTGTTCTCTCCTGTTCATTCAGTCTTAGAAGATTTTACTTTATAGTATTTTTCATATTTTTAATTCTCCAAGTCATGGAATGTGGATTAGCGATATAAATCATAACTAAGACTTTTACATACAAATACAGATTCATTTAAAAAATAAATATCGCAGTCCAGCATGCTTTATTAAAAATTAAAAGTATAAACATGAAAAAAAAAAAAAAGCTAAGGTAAGTACATTTTGTCACAATTCCACCATACAAGACGATTTTTAACCATATCGGCGTAAAAATCTATATTTTGTAGAAATTCAGTTGCGCCTAGTTAATCAAAGCTTTGTGCGGGCTGGGATCGGATAGAACTTTCAGCTTTTATACTGGGCCGCCGAGTTTGTTCAGAGTTTTTAGCTTTTATACCGGGTCGGGCACGGACCGAAACTTTAGCTTTTATGCCGGGTTGTACCAATAAATTTTTTTGTACGGGACGGACCGGGCTAAAAGATTTTTGTACGGATCGGGTCGGGTAATTTTAGCCCGTGTATGTTTGCATAGTTATAGTTAGAAAAATAATGGTATTTTCCTTTGAAACAATAAGCGAGCTTTCTTTTTAAAATAGGTTACCAAACCAGAGTGTAATGGAGGGTATACGGAGGTATATACCATATACCATATCCCATCTGGATTATTTTTAAGAAGCTCTGTATACCCTCTGTTTCATCAATAAAGTTATAGCGTATACCTCTGGTTTCACAGCCTAAAGAGGGACTGCTCAGACGAGGAGACTAAGAACATAGATGTACCCCCCCCCCCCCTCCTTATATATTTTATTAAGATTTTTTAAAGTACAATTTTTCCGCTGGTAACCGCAGCGTTTCTTACGATTTCAGCACTGAATCAAACCCGTCCCGCAAGAGTCAACCAGAACCGACCTGAACCTGAAATAGGCCAAGTGAACTCGAACGAGAAAAATTAGCTTCCACTACGACCCAAACGGCTCCGTGGGTTGATTTGTGTTTATTTCGGATAAAATCTGGTTACTTACGTGGTGCAGAACAGAAGTTCACACTCATTTTATTCCCTTAGTTATTTAATATAGCTAAGTCAATAGACATGTGTCTATTAACCATGAGTTTTGTTGAAATGGAAATTTTTATATGTTGTTTTACTAATCTAAACTAACGCATCAAATTACTTTCTATTTATTCACCATTTTCTTATGTATTTGTTTCCAACAGATACATAAGATACAGATACAACAGATACAACAGATACATAACAATAACATTAATAATAATTTATGATTCCTAATAGGATTTCATATTTCTAGATATTTTCATGAAATTAAATGTTTATATGTCGCCTAAAATAAATGTCCTTTTACCTTGGAGAAAACTAGTTTAGGTTAATGATTTTTTAGAAATCTGTTTTTGGTAGCTTTCATCATGTTTGGATGAGGATTAAAATGCAATTACTCTTGTCAACCATAAGTAGCATTTTGTTTCTGCTTGCACTTTTTCTGGAAGAAGAAAAAATTGAGTGTTGTAATAATTTTCAAGAGATAAAAATTTGCTTATATCAAATACCTCATCTAATTTTCATTATTTTTTTTTATTTCTTCATAGCTTTATTTCTTCTTTTGCGACGCTGCCTGTTTTGGTGGTACGAATATATTAAAACATTAATAAAATTTCTATATTTACGAATATTTTTTTGCAGCATACCCGACATGGATCATGAAATTTCCCATAGAAAGTTATGAACATTATTAAAATTTTTTGAAAGTGCTTCTTTAATAAAATAAAACACGGTAACTTTTAACGAGCGTACATTCTAACTTTTTGTTGGTTGTGATATGTTCCTTATCATTTTCTAAGAATTACTTGATTGCTATCTAATAAGTCAATGCTACTGTCTTCAGTTTTCTATTTCGCGAAAATTTCTGATCTATCGTAATTTCTTTTACGTCATAAAATTATTCTTGCATTTCCGTAAAAAAAACTCTGTTTTTATATTATTATTATTATGTAAATTTAGGACAGGTTATTTTATTATTTGAATAGGTTTACTCTGGCAGATTTATCCCTTAATGTAAATTAAATTATTTATATAAAAACTTTTTATAAAGTATCTACATTTAATAAAGGAAAAAAAAGTGAAAAGTACATAACAACGATATCCATGTAAAACAGATGCAGGTATTTGCCTCGAATGATAGTTCAAAATCAGGAGTTTTCAAACTGTGGGCCATGATAACAACTCACGTGTACCGCTTAAAATTTCACTTACGTTCTATCAAGATTTTGCGAAGCAAGCAGATGTATATATAATGTTACGGCCAAAACCCGAACTGTCCCGCAAATTCGTGAACGCGCCAACAACGCTTTAAACTGACTGGCCAATTCGGGAATTGGCCGACCAATTCCCGAACTGGCCATACGCGATCGGCCAGTTCGCGAAATGGGTATATATAAACCAATTTTTACGTTTTATCCCTTTCTAACATAGTTGAAAGTACTTATGAATTCAATTTGTCTGGCCGTCTGCCTGTCCGTGCTCTAACTCAAGTAAAGACTCGTATTGACTTGTAATTGTTATATTATTTAGGTTTATAAATTAATTTGGGTATTGAAAGTAAAGTGTGTACTACTTTTGGTTAATTTACAGCGACACACAAAAGTATTTCGTTACAATATCATCAATGAGAAAGGTTTTCCGGTGTATTTTAAAGTTGTTACATTATCTCAATTATAATTAAATTGGTATGCATCATTAAGATGGACAACAAACTGTGGCACAGATGTCATATACGCTCCATATTGGCGCGATTTTTTTCTGACACCAATGTCATATATGCAACGGGTACTTAACTGGCGCCAAAGTGTCGTTATTTTGCTTGCTATGGTAACCCGGATGTTGTTGTTTATGCTGTTGATGTTTTCGCCAAATTGGCATCGGAAAAAAATCGTGCCAAATGACATCTGTGCCCAAACTGTTACCTAAAGTGTATGAAATAAGCAGCAATTATAGTTTGTTCACAGAGACACTCAAAAGTATTTCGTTACATTGCAGTGAATGGATAAAGATCAATATTAGCACACTTAAATGATGTCACACTATTTTAAACATAATAAAATTCACATGCTTTATACATGTGGGGAACAATGGGTCATTCCATGAAAAACGGAAAAAATATCTTGTATAGCAGTTACATAAATGCCTATATCTATTAACTTATAAGTTGTTATAATATAAACTGCACATTAAAAGTAACAAAAAAACCTTAGATTTTCATACTATCATAGTTGTTTTAATTTGAGGGTATAATAACATTGTTAAAAATACAGTAATATGTAGAAAAGCTGTCCCACACGTGACATGGAATGGCCTAATATATATTTTTGTAGGGTATTGATTAGGTAGTCATTATAGTTCGTTTATAGGGACGCCCAAAAAAATTTCGATGAAGAATTATGATATATGTGAAAAAATCAGTTATAGGGCATTTTAATGATGTTACACTACTTCAAACATAATGAAACTGTTATAGATTATTAATATGCTGTACAACATGTTTTCTATAGATTATAGACCAGATAGAATTTGTCGTTTATTTACAGAGTCACTCAAATAATTTGGATATTGGATTGGCTATGAGCCATTATTGCTTGATGTGCGTTTTGAGCTGTGATAGGCTTTTAAAATTTAATTTATTTGTAGTGTATTATCAGGTTTGTAGGTCATATGCAGGTCTGTATGAAAGCTAAAAGAAACGCATTACCATCTGTGGATACCCATTGCTGAACACTTCGTATATTGGCTAAGGCTTCCCGGCCAGTTCGCGAATTGGCCGGCCAAAACCCAAAATACCCTGTTCATTTCATGTATTTTCGGTTTTGGCCAGGAATCTCGGCCAGTTCGCGTATTGGCCAAGCTCCGGGTTTGGGCCGTAACATATACATATATGAACAGCAGTAAAAAAAAAAAAAAAAAAACTATGCTGCTATGTTTAAACTATGATGTTGCACTCTTCCTTAGTCCACTCGCTGATGATTTTTCCCGTATCTACGATCACCGCTCATACAGACTTCGAAAAAATGTTATTTTAGTTGATATGCTGCCACCACCGATATAAATACGTGATATCGGACACGATGTGTGAAGGATTATAAAAAAAAAAACGCTAAACTTATTCAATTAATATTAAAGAATACTTTATTTACAAATTCGTTACATAGAAACAAAACTTTATTTATATTTAAGAGCTCGGATACAGACGATCCGACCCGATACTACGATACATATCAAATATTTCCTGCGCACATGGTCAACTTATTAAAAATACCCTATTTCCTTCTCACCCCATGGTATCTCATCAGGTTTATAGTAGGATCACCCTGGTCCTCCTGTTGCGTACACTTTCGCCGCACAGGACTTAAGCTTTTCCCCCCAACTCACTCAAATCCACTCCAGAAAACTCAACCAAAAATACTACAACTTCCCTTCACGGGACTACGGCAGCACTCTCCGTTTCTTCCTTAATGATTTCTTTCAAGCCCAACATAAAGGTTTTTCTTGTATAAACAGAGACTCCTTCTCTTATGTAAAAACTACCTCCTTGCGGGCATTTCACAAGTCACTAGATAGCCCTCACTAGAACTTCTTTATTTGCCTTATCTGTGGTATGCATTTTTGAATAGAAAGGGAAGCTTGAATTCATTGATACAATGAAGCTTGTTCATACAATACTATCTAACTAAAATAGCTCGGATCAACTTCAAGATAAGGAAAAATATAACTTTAAGACCCGCGTACGCAGAAAGTGATGCATATGAAATACAATAAATAAATAAAAAGATAATATCAGCTAACAGTAATCTTAATTAATTACCTGCTCATTAGCGTCAGAAACCTGACAAATGCGATTTTCAAATGAAATAAAAACTTTTAAAAAGTCTTTACATTTAATAAGAGAGAAAAAAAATGCAAAACCTCTACAACAACGATTTCTGTGAAACAGATTCAGATTTTTCTTCCAAATGATAGTTCTAAATCAGAAGATTTTAACCGGTGTGCCATGAGATTTCAAATGTGCCGGGAAAGTTTCTACTTACGTTCTATCAAGATTTTACGAAGCAAGCAGACATATACACACTATTAATCACCGAACACTTTCAATTTTAGACATTTTGTTGAATATTTAAAAAATATACTTGTTAGATTCTTCTGGAACTTCAGGATGATAAAGAATATGTTTGACCTCATATTTATCAACGTCGATTTGATGAGGAGGACAATTAGGGAGGGGGCCAACAAAAAATCAATGAAAATTAATAATATTTGGGATCACCCTGTAAATTAAAATGCACGAAATGATCCATCGCTGCAGAATACAAAATTTGAGGATACTGTACAACACGTTTACCGATTTGTGTAAGAATAGCACATATATTCATGGTGATAAAGCAATTTTTTTTTAAGTTCAAAAAATTCTTGCATGTTTTTAGCTTATATCATGCAGGGTTTTAAACCAAATTTAACGCCAGTTTTAGAAAATTTGGCCAAATGTAGTAGAAACAATATAGTGCAATTAGAATATTTGAATCAAACAATTTTGGATTTATTTAACTTCGGGGGAAGAAAACAGGAATGTTTTCAAATATGCATATAGTAGCAAGTAACCTTGGTATTTACGTAAAAGTGATTATAAATTTCATTTATAAGAATGTAACTGTACTGTTGTAAGAAAGTAACAAAACTGTAATAACAAACGTGATTCTTATATGCAATGTTTATTGTATGTGTTACCATATTTTATTGAGAGTTTTCTGTTTCTCATTATTGCGGAGAAAAGTAGGCGAATTTTTTAGCAAGCATTTGAACACGAGACCCGTTTCTAAAAATATTTCTTTTTTTTTTTTCACAAAATTTTCTCATACGTCATAATCATTTTTATTCTGTGAAATTATTCAGATATTTTTTCTTATATACTTCATGAATTTCCTTTACTAGGAATTAAATATATTTACAATAGGTTATTTTATTATCTGAATATGTTTTATTCATCGTCACTAAACTTACTTACTTACCAAAATGCGTATCTATCTGAGTTTTCATATTTATTTTTTTTCTTTTTTACTTTGAAATAAACATACAAGCACATATTTATCAAGATTTCTCTAATGTTAAGTATTTTTTTTTCTTTTTCAAGATATAGATATGACCTTTATTTCATGTTATTCTGAATAAATTCAGTTTTGTTTCAGCATTTCTAATATAACTGAAAAAAAGCGAGCATTTTATTAATGAAAAAAAATGTATCAGAGCAGTTCATAAATGATTATGTTTATAAAAATCATAAAAAATAATTACCAAATAGTTTTAAATGAAATAATTAAAAATTATTCTTTTTTGTTTTCCTTACAGCTTAATTCTTTCATTTTACCTTATAAATAAAGGGGCATTTGTGATATTCGTAGCAAATGTTGGAATATAAAGACCCACATAAAAGTGATGCCTTTCATATATCGTTGTTTCTTTTAATAAGAGATTATTAATCTATTTTAACGTTGCGTCAAATATTTATTTTATTGATAATAAAATATATTTATTGCAGGCCCTTTTAATATTTCAACATATTTTATTATCGCTGTTTATGAAAATAAATTCTCATATTTACCGAAATACGGATTTGTCTACGTTTTCATTACATCATGATTTTATTTATTTATTTTTTTTTTTTAATAAACACAGAAAAACATATTTATCAGAATTTCAGTAATCTTTTATGTTGAAGAAGCATTGAAAAATTTAAAGGAAAACTCCAAAGGAACGGGATTTAATGTGAATGGAACGTCAATTTTTACTCTACAATTCGCAGATGGCTAAGTTATAATTGCAAAAAGTAAAAATTATTTTGAGAAAATGACAATAAAAATTAAGGAAGAATATGAGAGATGGCGACTTTACATGAACGTTAGCAAGACCAAATACCTAAGCATAGGAGGAAGTGAGACAGGCCTAAATCTAAATAACAACAAAAATTTAGAAAGCTGTGACCATTATAGATATCTTGGTGTAGACATTAATAGAGAAGGAAAAGACTCACGGAAAAAAAAATAAATAATTTGTCAGGGGAGAAAGCCTGGAAAACTATTAAATTCTATTTGGTGGAGTAAGAAGATCTCTAGTAAAAGAAAGTTTAATATATACAATTCTACTGAAAATGGCATATTTCTATATGGAGCAGAAGAATGGAGAATTATGGAGACAAGGAAGAAAGATATTAGCAGTAGTAGAAATGGGATCCCTAAAAAGTTCATGCTGGGTATCAAGAATAGAAAGAATAAGAAATGAAAGAATGAAGAAAAATATGAAAATAAAGGGAACCATATTAGATGGATGATATTTTTTTTTAAAAAAAAGCAATTAATCTGGTGTGGTCATGTTAAAAGAATGAGTGATGGAACACTACCCAAAATCGCACTTATGCCGGAGAAGACACTCACGAGCTAATGCTAATCCTATGGGGAGGGATTTTTTTAATATCGCGTTTGCATTTCGACATTTTTTTTTTTATTTATTTATTTATTTATTTATTTATTTATTTTGCATTGGATATCCGAGGTCCGTCTCTACATCGCCCCTTTTTTACTTTTTCGATTTTGGTCGCAGATATTTTTTATAAAGTTACTTTCACTTTCAAAACCGGTTCTGAAAATAAAAGTGTCATTCTAAATAATATCTGCAACCAAAATCGAAAAAGTAAAAAAGATGCGATGTAGAGACGGATCTCGGCTATCCAATTAAAAATAAATTATTTAAAAATGTCGAAATGCAAACGAGATATTAGAAAAATCCCTCCTCATAGGATTAGCATTAGCTCGTGAATATCTTCTCCGGCAGGGACAGGAGCCTTAATTATAAAACAAATAAAATAAAAAGAATATTGCCCAGTTAAACTGATGACACTGAGCTCACAGACTATTCACACTAATTGTATATTATACTTTTATTTCAAAGAATAATGCCCCTCGAAAAATAAATGAAGGGATTAGCCCTCGTCCCCCCCCCCTTTATACTTAACCAAAGAACCTCCAAATCTAATCAGGGAAGCTCTTTAACATAATTAACTGGCATACCAAATTTGGAGCAAATCAGATAATTCTGCATGAAAAAAAACATTTCGCTAAATTAAGCGGGGTATTAGCTCCCCACCATTTCTCCCTATGCTGAATCAATGAACCTTCAAATCTAATCAGAAAAGCTCCTTGTCAGAATAAACCTAGAAAAAATATTAAATTAGGTAATTCTGTATGAAAACCCATTTATCTAAATTAAGGGTAGGGTACACTTGCCCCCTTTCCCCCTTTTATACTTAACCAATGAACCTCAAAATCAAATGAAGAAAGCCATATCGGAATAAACTGGTATATCAAATTTGAAGCAAATCGAATAATTCTGCATGAAAAACCCATTTATCTAAATTAAAGGGGGGGAGTACCACCGTCCCCCCTTTATACTTAACCAATTAACCTCCAAATCTAATCAAGGGAGCTTCTTAGCATAATAAATTGGTATGCGAAATTTGGAGAAAAAATCGAATAACTGTGCATGAAAAACCCATTTATCTAAATTAGGGGGTATCCCCCTTTCCTCCCTTTATATGTAACTAATGAACCTCCAAATCTAATCAAGGCAGCTCCTTAACATATAAACCGGTATACCAAATTTGGAGCAAATCCAATAATTCTACATGAAAAAACCATTTATCTAAATTAAAGGGGTGTACTAGCCCCCCTTTGTACTTAACTAATGAACCTCCAAATCTAATCAGGGAAGCTCCTTAACATAATAAACCGGTTTACGAAATTTCGAGCAAATCGAATAATTCTGCATGAAAAACCCTTTTATCTAAATGAAGGGGGGCGGGGGGTAGTTCCCCTTTCCTCCTTTTATACTTAACTAATGAACCTCCAAATCTAATCAAGGCAGCTCCTTAACATAATAAACCGGTATACCAAATTTGGAGCAAATCGAATAATTCTACATGAAAAAACCATTTATATAAATTAAGGGGGGGTAGTCCTTCTTTCCCCATCTTTATTCATAAGTAATGGACTTCCAAATCTAATCATGGAAGCTGCTTAACATAATTAACCGGTATACCAAATTTGGAGCAAATCGGATATTTCTGCATGAAAAACCCATTTATCTGAATTAAGGGGAGGGGTAGCCCCCTTTCCTCCCTTTATATGTAATTAATGAACCTCCAAATCTAATCAATGCAGCTCCTTAACATAATAAACCGGTATACCAAGTTTGGACCTTTTGCTTCTTAACTTGGCATATGTACTTGTGTATGTGTATGTCTGTTTTTTTTTTGTTTTTTTTAATCCAAAGTGCCACCTATTTATAACTTGCTCTGGTTTATAGTCAGTAAGTAAACCATATAGTCCAGTAGAAATAGCATTTTGCCTTGCAAAAATTCGGGTAATTCTGATTTTCGGGTATTGTGTACAGGTTGACCCTCTTATGAAAAAACCAAGTTTTCGACCTTCTAGAACTTGGGCGTTTTTTACTATATGGAAAAAACCAAAATTTTTCGGCACTTTTTTCGATTTTTCTTGATTAACTCGATTCCAGTGCATTTCACAGAAAAAATTATAATCACACTTTTGCAGAGGGCAAAATTTTCTACAAGATTCACTATTCATGTTTGGGAATTGATCAAATAAGAGGCGAGATACGGAGCCGGGAAAATGGGGTACAATTTGCAAAAAGTGGGAAAAAAAACCAAATGACGTTAGTTTTTCCTTCATAACCCATTTTTAATTTTTATTTTTCCATTTTACAGATAAAAGTGTCATAATAAACTTTGTAAAATATGAAATATCCTACAAGTTTCATTCATTAGAACATTAATTACCTCTAACAGACTTAAAATCAGAACAACACGATTTGTGGTTAAAACAGAAAAATACCGCCCGACAAGTGGCAAGTCACTAATTTAAAAACGATCTTTAATTTTTGATACTGAATAAACGAAGCAATTAGTTTATTATAGTATGTACAATAAAAAGTGATTGGAGGATACTTGGGAGGGGGGGGGGGGGCGACGTGAAGTTAATCAAAAAACGTATTCGGTAGATATAGGCGCCGCCTAGAGTGGGCTAAGAATCGGAAGTCGAAAGTAAAATTAAGTGCTAAGAATAATATAAAAAAATACTGAAAAGATAAATAAAACATAATTTAGAAATTTTAAAAGGGAAAAGGATTATACAGGGCCGAAACTAGAGGCGGGGAGGGCATATGCTTCATGCGCTATAATGGAAAGCAAAGAGGGCGCAAAATGAAGATTTGGTTTGTCGTATTTGTATTAATTTGTCACGCAAATTTTTGTTAGTTAGTCAAAGTTTAATGGTAAATCTATCTCGCATTCAGAATATTATTCCCAACATAAAAAGGGCCAACAATTATGTTTATACATATTAAGACGGAAACCTGTATGAAACGGAATTATTTTCGGGAGTTTTTGAATTCAACTTTAAATTTTAAAATAAAGCAATAGATATTATAAACTTATAAAATTCTATATGTAAATTCAGTTTGCGGCAGGAGGAGGAGAGTTTGTGTGTGGGGGGGAGGGGAGGGGGGGGAATCCATGTTTGTCCTACAATGAAAAAAAAAAAGCTAGTTTCGGCCTGGAAGTATCGAATAAGAATAACTGTTAAAAATGAGTTCGGAAAGCTCAAAATGCATGATTCTATACATTAAAAGTAATAGCGGAAGAAATATTGACAATTAATCAAGCATATTAATATTATTACCGAAATTTCCCGCGTATAAGCCACGGCTCAGATAACTCATTTTTCTACCACAATTTTTGTTTTAATACATTGTAACTTATTTCTGCCTAGCATTTATTTGACTTCATTTTTTTTAATACAATTTCTCGTTTGAAACAGACTTAACATAGTCGCGGCTTATACGCAGGAAATTACTGTAAAAGACACTTTTCTCAGAGAGACATTATGTCGGGAAAGAAAAATAAAGCACTGTGTTCGTCATTTTTTTTAAAATTAATAATTTTTTGTAGTTTTTACATTTAACTTACTAATTACTGAATTTAATTAATAGTAATATTTTACATTTTTTGTAAAGGATAAGTTTCTCTACAACATGCACTATTTAAGTTTGTAAATTGACCAAATAGTAGACGCGATGCAGAGTCGGGAAAATAGGATAAAATTTGCAAAAATTACAAAAATCCACAAATGACGGTATTTTTTGCTTTATAACTCACCTTTAGTGCATTTGAGAATCAAAACAGTCATAAGCAACTTTTTAGAGCATGAAGTAGACCATAGTTTCATTTATTAGGTAATTATTTTTTGTAATAGGCTTTGAAAATCACAGCAACAAGATTTTGTTTAAAAACAGGAAAATACTGCCTGGCAATTTAGTAATTTTAAAAAAATACCTTTAATTTTTTATATTGAAAACACAAATTAATTAATTATATCATGTACAAGGTACTAATCAACAAATATATAGAAAGTACTATAGTCACTTTATATATGTTTCCTTTTTCTGCTGCTTGGCCCTGGTAGTGATGCCATCGTCTCAGGTTCCTCACCACCGGTCTCTGAACTGGACTAATTAAAAAAAAATTCTGGTAGAAAACAGAGTTATCTGAGACGTAGCTTATACGCGGGAAATTACGGTAATAATATTCTTATACTTGATTAATTGCGAATATTTCTTCCGCTATTATTTTTAAAGTATAGAATCATGATCTTGGGCTTTCCGAACTAGTAGAAAATTTTGTCCTCTGCAAAAGTGCAATTATAATTTTTTCTGTGAAATGCACTGGAATTGAGTTAATCAAGAAAAATCGAAAAAAGTGCCGAAAAATTTTGATTTTTTCGATGTAGTAAAAAACGCACAAGGTCTAGAAGGTCGAAAACTTGGTTTTTCATAAGAGGGTCAACCTATAAACAATACCCGAAAATCAGAGTTACCCGAATTTTTGCAATGTAAGGCCCTTTTTTGAGCTATTTCTACTGGACTAATACAAGCCCATCATGATTAGATCATTTAATGTTGACGCTTCCAGTAACTACTTAAAATATTTTGGTTATCAATGGCGACCTAATAATCGCATTTGTTGATCCTGACCCGATTATTAAAAGAAAAAAATAATTATCCTTAAGTTAGCTTATATTTAATTAAAGTCGATACAAAATAGATTATTTTTTGGAAAAACGATTCCCTATATTCTGTTTTTTAACTTTACTGATAAGTAACGTTTTTGGAATATCTAATAAACATTCGCACACAGAAACTCACTTCCAATAATATTGAAGATATATTTCAGGTAATTCGATGTATCAAAGTCTCTTTAATTACATGCCATTTTGGATCTATTTTCTATTAGATCACTGCAAGAATCTATTTCATTGATAATTAAATTGTTTACAGTAAAGCATGCTTTAATATTTCATCATCATTTATTCTCCTTGATTTATTTACCAGTAATTTTTAATAGTACATCGAACATATTTGCATAATTTACGTTATCCTTATAATTCGCACCACTTACTTTTGAGAAATTTTCAGAAAACAAAAATAATTCGGAAAACTTTCGAATATAGATTATGAGGTAGTGTAAGTTGCCTAAACTGAACATCATATATTAAAGCAACAGCGTGCAATTAGTAGATTCTTATTTTTTTTAAATTCCTCCGAAATCATGTTTAACTTTGGTTATTCGATTGAAATTGAAAATTAATAGATTTAGTTGTACTCGGAGAACCAAAACAAATGTGTGTTTCAAAATTGAATGTACTCAAAGTGTATGTTTTACGGTGGATTTTAAATTTGAATTATTTACATTGTAGGAGAAAATTTGCAACAGAGCCACAGAAGACAAGTAATAAAAGCAATGTTACACAAATTTATTCTGGAATGTGAGCTTCCACTTAATGACCCGACAAGTTATTTTCAATAATTAATTTATTTTATAAAATGAAAACTCACTTAGAAGTGGAAGTGTTAAATTCAAGCGAGAAAAATTTAAAAATTCACTAATGTTCAAATTAATAATACATTTTAATAATGTACTTGCTATTAATGTAAAGTGTTTATTAATTAGAACTAGAAGTCTGCAAGAGCCCGAATCGGGCTCCGCCCAACTTTCACTCCAACCGGACCGATCTGGTCTTCATTCTTTCCGTCCCAGGCCCGGTATACGACATACTTTTTTCCGCAGACTCGGGCCAAGCCAAGCCAATATTTTTTTGTATGGGGTGACAAGCCGAGGTAATGTTGTTTTAACACTTTTTAACAAAGTTGAAAAGTGTTTATGACTTCGGTTTGTCTAGCCGTCTTTCCGTATGGCCATCTATCCGTATGTCCGTATAGCCGTCTGGCCGCGCTCTAACTCCCGTAAATATACTCGGATTGCCGTGAAATTTTTAGAGGTTATTGACGTTTACCATAGCACGTTCCCTATTTCAAACGAAGTTTGTAGCGTGTTTAGTTCATTTACAGGGACAGTCAAGATTTTTACGTTACATTAGGGCCTATGGGAAGAAATCGTTTAAAAGGATTTTTAATGATGTTACACGCATCCAAACATAACAAAATTGATATGCATTTATGCAGTGCACTACAACATGCATTCTGTATAATATGCGGCGCAAAAAAAATAGTTATTATTCTTTTACAAGGTCACACAAAGGAATTCCGGTGCATAATGATATAGGGAGGAAAGGGAGAATTGTTTGCAGCGTATTTTAATTATGTTTACTATAAGTTATTTCATGATTACGAAGTGGATAGCATTTACAGGGACACACAAGTTTTCAGATTGTATATTGTATCACAAGTACTGTACATTAGCGGCGATTGCTGGAAATGCATTTTTAATTATGATGTGCGATTTTATGTTTCACTATATTTATGCATACAATATGGTGTGTATAAACGCTATAATTCATGTACACTATTCATGTCACAGGCCATGTATCATATCACAGGACATGTATAATTCATGTCAGGGCTACACAAAATAATTCGTAAGGGTTACTGGGTATGAGCGCAAATTGGTTAAAGGTGGGTTTTAAATGAGTTATGCATTTTTACACTGAACTGCATTTAGTTTATTTTAAAAAGTTTGTAGAATATAGATAAAATGATATACAGGGTCATGCAAATAATTGGATACATATCGTCTATGGATGATAATTTCTGGAAATGTGGTTTCAGTAGTTTTAAGAGTGTTTTAGTTTGAATTAAATTTTAGCTAAATAGTGGCGTGTAATAAGGCTACTGGGTAAACTACAGGGATGTACAAAAGTATTCAAATATTTTTTCAATTAATTGTATAAATTGCTGAAAGAGAAATATCAACCTGTTATACGTTTTCTTGCTAAACTAAATTTTTCCATTATATCGTATATATATCAACATACAGATCAAATACAGGGTTGTTCAAAAGAATTGTAATACATATTTGGCTATAGGCGATAACTACTGAAATCAGATTTTTAAATGTTTACTTAGTTATCTTATTTCCCTAAGTAACGAAGTTTCGTTAAAGCTTTCAGGAAGTGTTGGAAAGTGTTTCATAATTTATGCTGTACGCATTTTTCTTACTTATTTTTTGTATAGGGTGGGTCGGGTGCTAGTGGAAGTTTTAACTTTTATACGAGGCTTAGCCAATAAATATTTTGTATAAATCGCGCCCGGCTCTGCCCTGGAAATTTTGGCCTGTGCAGGCTTCTAATCGGAAACTCCTCTTGAAGAAAGTTTAAAAAAATTTCTATGTTCTACGTTATTCAAAAATTTATTCGTATTCTCTCGCAATTTTAAATTATTATTATTATTATTATTATTATTATTATTATTATCATCCTCAACATCATCATCATTATTATTATTACTATATTTTCCTCCTATTTTATTTATTGAAATATATCATTTTAAAGAAATGCCATTATTTTTGTTGTTATAAACTTTCATTCAATAAAAGTGATTGTCAATATCTTCTTATATTAAAAAACTAGGAAAAGAATGATCAAAAATATTCGAAATAGGGTAACTCCGGGAGAGTCGCCGCATACGGGATAGATGCCGCACCCCTTGTATTTCTTGTAATTATAGATAGATGGTCGTCAAACGCACAGTATAAGTGCGCAATGAGATTATTTTAATCAGTGTATAGCGTGAATCCCATTTCGGTGTTTACTTGTAGAAGTACAATCCTTATTTTGACGTAAGTGCATGATTTCACTGTCCAAACTTTTAAACACGTTATATTTAAATACTTTTCATACACTAATTACTAAATGCATGCATGATTTCGAAGTCAAAACTAAGTGTAGTATTTATATAGAGTACTGTGTGTATGGTTATCCCATCCCCCTTAGCGATGGCAGGTAACTGTGATGGCGGACGTCTGCAAAATGATATACATGCCGCACTGCAATTCCGGTATACATGCCGCAGTTTCTTTTGTATGGAATGAGTAAGTGTTATTAACTTTTCCTTTTCTTTATGAACAGACTAACCATGTTAGGCGTGTTATCAAGTTTACTAAAACAAAGGGAGAAAAGGGGAAAAATAAAAAGTAAGAAGGGGAAGAAAAAAGCAAGTCAAGATGATAATAATGAAAAATTGGATTACGCGTAGCACAGACGTTCTTTGAAGGAATGTTTAGAAAACTACTCCAAAAAAGAGGAAGTGTAATTGGCTTTGTTGCATCATGTGTCAAATGTAGTTACATAAAGACTGTACTTTTTTGACATTTTTTCTGTAGACTGTAGTCGAAAAAACAGGTCTCTTAACCCATTCGGGACCATAGGTGCATATAAACACCTTCATAAACAGCATACAAAATTTGTTTCTGGAACCAGTTAAAAGGAAAAGTAATATTTGCTTTCTTTAATTAGAGAATCTTCATGATTATTTAAATAAAGTTAACTTCTTTTTAAAAAAGTGGTGCCAACCGAATAAAATTTGTGTAAAAGCCACCGGTCCCGAAAGGGTTAACAAATAAATTACGTAAACACAATTTTACTTTTTTTTCTTTTCCCTCTCTAATACATTGATGTAACGTTGTTGCTGAAATAACAATTAAAATTTAATGTAAAAAAATAAGTCGATAATTTTAATAGTGAAAGTAGGCAAACAATTATTAATTTGAATCTGCCAATACGTTTCATTGTACTCTTTTAGTTTCATTTTGTTATTACATCGTAAATTATAGTCCAGATATGAATATTTTTTTAATAAATTTATTTATAATTTCATTCTGTTCTTATTACAAGCGCGGCATAACTACTGCACGAGTGCGGCGTCTCAGCCTGATTATACCGGTGACGCGCCGCAGTGTAATGTTTTAGAAAAAAGTTGTTAAAAAATATTAATTATTTTCTTTTGAATTTTTTTGTCGTAGTACACGCGTTGTATATTTAACATTAAATAGCACAACATGATTTTTTTTTTTATTTTATGTTCACCATGGGACTTTTTACGCAAATTAAAAAAAAATGTGCGGCATAAATCCCAGAATTACCCTATACTGGAGCAAATATGGTAAAACAAAAATATCCACATCTAAATAGCGGCAGAAAAGTATCTTAATTAACATTATTGAAATCATGTTTTACATTTAATAATTAAAGAGAGAATTAATAGCTATGTTTTACATTTAATAAAAGAGAGAATTAATAGCTATCTACCGTTTATTAGTTCAAATAGGCTTCCCGTAATGCATTTGTTTTATTTAACTCTTTTTCCTCGATTCAAAACATATATCAATTACCTAGTAAGCCAAACAAAGAAAATAATGCTAAAACTAAAAGTTTTTTATGTAATAAAATTGAAAACAGACAGTTAATGAATTTTTTAATTATATTTTTCATTGTTTTACTTATTACAATCCGTAATAGGTATGAACATTAACAATATGAAAATTTCTCTAATAATCAAAAGAAAATTTTGCTCGAAAAAAATATATATAGACATCTATTGGTATTCTATATTGCAACAAACATAGTCAGGTTACAGTTTTTCCACAAAAGGATTCTTTATGCAATATTATAATTCATTAACGGTTAAGATTATTTAAAGAATCCTACGTAATTATCAATGAAATTACTCACAATAAATAAATCGTCAGAAATTATTCCGATGTTTTCCTTTACAAACTAAATTTCTTCCATTTATGTTATCGATTGTGAGTGGGCGGAATTCGTAGCAAACATTGGAACCCAAAGAATCAAACTGACAATACTCCTTATTACTTTCACATTTTTTTTCTTTGACGTATCATAGTTCTTTTATTCCATATAATTGTTTTATATTGGATGCAGTAGGAATGTTTTATTCGTAATTACTCGTATCAAAGTTTATATCAACAGCTTTTATTCTCAGTATTTATCAAGCATTCATTTCGAGTTAAAATTTTGAGTATGAGGCAAAGTTAACTTTTTTTTTCATAGCATTAATCATTAAATTGTTTTTCAATTAATTAAATGCATTGAAAATGTCATTAAAAATATATTTAAAATTTTGAATAAAAATTAGTATGTTTTACAGTATTTTGAAAAAAAATATAAACGTTTTATTTGTTTACTCTAATTTCAAGTTGACAAATCTTATTCGATTTAAAGTTTCACGATCTAAAGTTTTGAAAGCTATTAACAATTTGTCTGGCTTGCATTTAATGATATTTGTTAAAACATTTTATGTAAGCTTTTAGTTTTCATTGCTCTGTTTATCTATCGACAATCGATTATCAAGTAATGAATCTAAAATGAGAAAGTTTCAAATGACATTTGGTGTATCGAACTTTTCCCCCCTCTTTCATCTCACGTCAAACTGCAATTATTTTTATATGTTTCAACTTCAAAAATCTTTCATCCTATGCAAGCATATAAATAAGCTGATTTCCATTACATTTCTGGGAAAATAACACTGCGAATGCTATGAATTTTGCGTCAAGCCTCATGATAATATTTGTGTTTTATTAGAACTATTAAATTATCAGAAGTCCCTTATTCAAAAGGTATAGTTATTGGAAAGTTACACTTAACTGAAAATGTTTATCTTTGAAACAAAGTGTTTAACATTTAGTGTAGAATAGTTACAGATTACACTGGATTTTTTTTCCTTTGCATTTTGTGTTGTCTTTACAAAGGATTAATTAGACGTGCTAAAAATATCCTAGCTTTTAGGCTGTTCTTGCTCTGCTCAACACGCGCAAAACGTTTTGACACATTTACAAATTCATTTTTTAACGGAAAGGTATAAAATTGGAAAGCCTGGCCATGGAAGCGATTTGGAATTGAACTGGTTTTTCCATTTTTTGATCCATCAATTACCTATTGAGTTATAAGCGAATTTGATCACGTAGCAAACCCGTTTTTCGCCCTTTCTTGCTTCGCGCGGAAATTCGGTTCAAAATGCCCATTTTGACACTATTTTCTGAAAGATCTATTGCATTTGCAAAAAAAATGGAAAAAAAACAGCTCAATTACATAGTTTCTGAACAACAACACTAGCCAGTTTCATGCATTTTCGAAAAAAAATAAATTAAAACTTATGTCAGAAAGTTGCCCTTTTGGATTTGAGAACACCCTTAAAACAATAGTAAATATCATTCATCATACTTGAATGCGAGTTATGTTATCAAATATTTGATAATATGCGAGATTAATACAGTGCTTTAGTGAACAAAATATTAATATCTTATAATAATATATTTACAACTTGAATAATTTCTTACTGATCTTTAAATGTAGGTAAATATGTACATAATTAAAAAATAAATTAGTATTCTAAAACAAACACGAAAATATTTATTCACGAGAAAAGTATGGTATATATATATTTTTTTTTTTCATCTGAGAATTAAATGAAATTAATTAAATTACTGATTCGCCCGTAAAAGAATCTGTTTTAATTTTAAATTTTGAGGTGTTTTTCTCTACATTTTACTTTTTTTAACTTCGAGAACACTAATAAGTCAAATAAATGCAATTCTATCTTCTGTAAATTAGCGGTTAGTAGAAAATACTGCTATATCCACGGTGGATGATGTAGGCTGTCCGAAAATGAATTGAACATTTAAAAAAATCTATGATAAGTAAATGACTGCGTGTATTGAAGTTATTAGCAATTTGAGACAGCACAGAGCCATCTATGATTAATATTTTGAACTATAATATGGTATCATACTAAAGATATTACCGACTTTCCACATTAATCTCATTCAATAATAACTTCAATAACTGCCACCATTTACTTGTTATAGAATTCTAAAAACGTTTCTAGTCCATTTTGAGGATACCATGAGAATATGAAAGAAACAGTTGCTTACTTTACCTCTAACCTGCTACTAAACATTTAGCGACAAAAAAGAAAAAGAGAAACGTGGAAAAATACTATTCGAAAATTTATTCTTTCTCTTCAACAGATTATTAGATAAAAAAAAGTTTCCCCTCAAAGCCTACACTCCTCGTGTAATAAATACTCCTTGCTTCTCTATATTAAAAAAAAAAAAAAGTATTTATAGAAAAACATTGATGGTTGAACCTCGTTAACACGAAATTGAAGTGACTGTGATTTTTTTTTTTTTTTTTTTTTCGTGTTAACCGTCAAAATATTGGTACGATCTGTGTTAGATATAAAAGCTAAATAAATTACAAATATGTCCCTGCTCTTAAAATCATAAATTAAAAAGAAATATAAATTGAACATTTTAAAATTAATAAGAAATATAAATTTAATTAAGAAATTATAAACTAATTGGTCATCATTTTAGGCAATAATAAATTTATTTATCTACTAATTATTTTTTTAAAACGGCTGTTATTGACTTTTGCGTCAATTTTTGTAGATTACTTCTTTTTAGGACAATATGACCTTCATCTAATTTGTCCAAATCTGAGGACTTATCCTCTTGATCCATAAGGAAACAGTGTACAGTTTTCAATGTTGTGGTAGCTTCGTTTAATGCCACTAAACTTTTCCGCTCTGTGTCGGTGCCTTCATCCTCGTTTGACACTGTTCTTAGCTCTTTTTTTTTTTTTTTTTTTTTTTTTTTTCAGATAATGCAACAATTATTTCTTCGTCTGTCGTCACATCCGACGGCAGCACATCTTCATCTATGCAAATGTACTTGGCAAATAATGTCTGTGAAAGAATTTCCCCCTGTCCGCGAAAGCACTCACGAGCTAATGCTAATCTTATGGGAAGGGATTTTTCTAATATCTCGTTTGCATTTCGACATTTTTTTTTTTTTTTTTTTTTTTTTTTTGCATTGAGGAGCCGAGGTCCGTCTCTACATCGCACCTTTTTTACTATTTCGATTTTGGCCGCAGATATTTTTTATAAAGTTACTTTCACTTTCAAAACCGGTTCTGAAAATGAAAGGGTCATTTTGAAAAATATCTGCGGCCAAAAGCGAAAAAGGAAAAAAGGTGCGATGTAGAGACGGACCTCGGCTGTCCAATGCAAAAACAAAACAAAAAAAAAACCCGTATTTTTCGGCCTATAATCCGCGGATTATCTGTTAAAAAACCTCAAAATTTTTAAGTGCGGATTATCTACCAGTTCGGATTATCTGCTGACATTTTTTTTAAGCAGAAGTTCATGCCAGATATCCTGTTTCTGCCAGCAGACAAAATAAAAATGTAAACAGCTATCACGCGATTGTTTACTATCGACCGGTCGCGGAGTTGCTCGGGATTCGTTCACATATGACGTGTACGTGCCAGTGGGAGTGGCTTCCGATTTTTATGTTATAATTTTTAGCTTTTTGACAACATGTTTTTATGAAGAACAAAGCGTTTCTCAACTCATCTCTTTCAACAATTGCAATGCAATATAATAAATAATGTCTAACAGAAAACGTGTTATTTAACGCTACAGAATTTAAACTGAACATTATTATAAAAGCGAAAAATGATTTTAAACAGCAATTATTATAGAATTATCTGTATTCACAAGACAGTCTACGTTTTAGATATAAGATTCAATGAAAAAAAAGCATTTGTATTTTTAACTTCTAATTATTTTATAATTATTTTATTACAATTATCATTTAAATAGAGCAACTAAATAAATAGGGTGGTGGTTTATTAGTAGTACTTTGGAATGTTGAAAACAATGAGAAATTCTCGTATAGTCCGGCGTATTATCCGCAGATTATAGGCCGATGTGGATTATCTGATGAAATTTTCTTATAAGCACTAAAAGTTGCGGCTGCGGATTATACGCCACTGCGGATTATAGGCCGATAAATACGATATTTAAAAATGTCAAAATGCGAACGAGATATTAGATAAAACCCTATCCATAGGATTAGCATTAGCTCGTGAGTGTCTTCGCCGGCAGGGACAGGAGCCTCAAATTAAATTAATCGGCGACATTTCATGTTCTGATCCATGTGGGGAAAATTCCGAATATCAGAGGACAAAGAAAAGCAATAATTAGTCAGGAATTCAGCATTTCACCATTTTCTGAAACCTTTTTCTACTTCAAGTCATTTTATAACGTCACGAAAAATTCCATGTCTAATAACAGGATGCAACATGTAAGTTTGAAATGACGAAAACTTCGCGCCTATTTTCATGTTTTGACTTTGGACAAAAGAATTTTTCGCCTTAAGCGGGATTTTGCGAAATTCGATTTTGTGTTAAACGAATTAATTAACATTGATTTTCTGACTTATCTGACGGAACATCACTAGCATTTCGTATTGAGCTAAATTTCGCGTTAAGCGATTTCGTCTTAACGAGGTTTGACTAATTTGCAATTAAAGTTTTTTGTCACAGAACCGTATCTACGAAAAGAAGATTTTTAATGTATTTTCTTTCTTCCTTTTACAGTAATTATATTTTTATGAAGATTTTGTCAAATTGTTTTCCTTTCATTTTTTTTCTTTTTTGTATAATTCATTTGCTGCTATTAGAAAAATAAGTTTGCTAACTTGATTGATCTCACTGAAGAAAATACTGGGAAGATACTTAGTGTAGGATTAAAATTACATAAAAAATAGTTTATTTAATTAGTATTTGTATTTAACTATGCTTTGGAAGAGAATAAGCTGATCGACTTTTACTGCATATCTATATTAATATTTAGAAAGGAAGTGTTTGTCTCTCTCTGTCTGGGTTCCCGGTTGTCTGTATTGTCTTCCTAGTCTCTATGTCTGTGTGTTTGTGTGTCTGTACGTTTTTTGGTGATAGCTAAGGTAGTCTATCGCACCTAGAGATCTACAAACTTGGTTCCGAATAGACGAAGATATAGATCCGAATGCACCTGACTACATTTTTTTATTTTACTTGTCTTTCAGAATCGTTTAATGAAAACATAATACTGATCTTCGCCAAAAAAGTGATATTTTTCAAAAAAAAATTGTGAAAAATTCCAAGATCGCTGTACCACGAAACTTATTAAATAAGACCAAATTTATTACGTTGGGTTAAATGATTGAGTTCGTATTCCTTTTATGACCTCGTTAATGCCACTTGCAAATAAGTACACTTGTAAACTTGGAAAATCAATAAAAAAAAACCTTCAATTTAAAATAACAATAAATCCAAAGTATGAGAGTCAGGTGCATTGGAACCTGACTTTGTCTATACCGAGCCAAGTTGCAGATCTTTACGTGCGACATTCGCTAGACATCGCTAAAAGACGTACAGACATTTTAAAGTACATGTATTACACGGTGAAGACAAGCGATTTCTTTTAATTTGCATTTTTCGATTTTCTAAGTTCACCGTTGACAGTAAAGGAGTCATAAAACAATACAAACTTAATCATTTAACTCAATACAGTAAATTTTGTCCTCTTTAACTAAAGTTTATTGATTGAACAATTTTTGGATTTTTTATGATATTTTTTGTAAAAAAGTTGCTTTTCAGATGTGGGCTGCTCTTTATTATACGATTTTGGCATCTAATCTTTCTCATCCAATGATATATTTTATACCTTTGTATGGACGCAACATTCAGGAAGGGTTTATTTTTTTTTATGAGATAGATTTTTTTTTTTTTTTTGTAAATTTTTAAAGAAAATAATGACGATTCGATTTTTTTCGACAACACGAGTGAAGATACACGTAAGTATTTCTCCGTCCGTGAAGGCTGAAATGCTGTTACTACACTATATGGCCAAAGGTGAACGGTCACTTGCGATTTTAGACATTTTCTTAAATATATAGAAAAATGCATGAGGAATTATCTTGAAACTCCAGGTGTATAAACAGAATAGTACAGATCATATATTTCGGTGAAATTTTTTTTCCCGAAACCCTATAGGGGACCGTCAACAAATTGAAAAAGAACAAATATCTTTTGGATAACCCTGTAAAAACTAACGTAAGCAAAAGCGTTCAACACAGTAGATTATGATTAAGTGCCTTATTGCAATAAACTGTGTTCATTTTTATTAGAATACCATGTATATTCGTAGATAAACTAAAGTTTTTATAAAAAGAGTCCCAAATTTTGCCAAGTTTTTTGCTTATAATTTGTAGAGTTCTTAATATAAAAAAAAATTCTTTTCAGAAAATATGACAAACAACATTGTACACAATATCCTGCAATCAGAATTTAAAAATACTAAAAATTGGATGAAAAAGGAGCAGGTTTACTAAAATATGTTTCAATGCGCATGCGCGAATGCAATCAAAATATAATGTGCATAATATATTAGCTAAGTGTATAAAGCAACTTTCGCGAAAGTCTCAAAAACATAGTTTGAAAATTCTGAAAATTATTGTTGATAGAATAAGCTCGAAATCCGTTGTTCCCAAAATGAAGCAAAAAGATGAGGAGCTGTATCCAAATACAGTAGTACGTGGAATATTGTGTATGCTATATTGGCACTAATTAATGGATATATGGACACAACCCCTCATTTTTTTGCTTCATTTTGGGAACAACGGATTTCGAGCTTATTCTATCAACAATAATTTTCAGAATTTTCAAGCTATGTTTTTGAGACTTTCACAAAAGTTGCTCTATATACTTAGCTAATACATTATGCGAATTATTTTTTTATTGCATTTGCGCATGCGCAGTGAAACATTTTTTAGTAAACCTGCTCATTTTTCATCCAATTTTTATTATTTTTTAATTCTGATTGCAGAGTATTGTGTACAATGTTGTTTGTCATATTTTCTGAAAAGAACTTTTTTTTATATTAAGAACTCTACAAATTATAATTTAAAAACTTGGCAAAATTTGGAACTATTTTTATAAAAAACTTTAATTTCTCTACGAATATACATGCTATTCTCATAAAAATGACCCCAGTTTATTGCAATAAGGTACTCAATCATATTCTGGTGTGTTGAACGCTTTTGCTACGTTAGTTTTTACAGGGTTATCCAAAAGATATTCGTTCTTTTTCACTTTATTGAAGGCCCCTTATGGGGTTTAGGGAAAAAATCTTCACGGAAATATATAACCTGTACTATTCTGTTTACACACCTGGAGTTTCAAGATAATTCCTCATGTATTTTTCTAGATATTTAAGAAAACGTCTAAAATCGCAAGTGACCGGTCACCGTTGGCCATATAGTGTATGACAAAAAAAAAAAAAATTGTACAAAAATTGTACGTCAAACGTGTAAACGTGGCAAATGAGATGCGTTCATACTACTACTTTTATAAATATTCAGATTATGGTGCAATAGCCGTTGCACTCTTATGCAAAAATGCATGAATACAGAAAGTATTGCGATTATATATACATTAAATTCAGTAATACGAAAATAATATGGCTCCATCTTAAATAGTACGTAATCACCATGATTACCTAGAATCATTATCTATCATGGGATATCATTGAATTAATTACGTATGATAAGATTTAATAAAATGAAGAAAAATTTTATTAATATATTTTTAATTTTTGATTCGATTTTCATAACATTTGAAAAGATAAAAGTCTGCAAAGATTCTGTACATTAAATTTCATTAAATTTAAAACCATTCTGTTGGGTGGTTTTTGCACTACTATATGCGGACAGACGGACGGACTAGACGACGGCTGTAGGTGCTACGTAATTATATAATTACGAACGCACCTTAAAATACGTGTATTTGGACAACTAAGAGGGAAATGTTGTTTGTTTTCAAAACTTCCATTTTATTTTCTTCTTTTCACGTAATTGAATTGATATAAACATTCTTGTCTTCGTTCCAGTTTTTTAAGTTTTTAAATCTAGAGTAACATCATGTTACTTCCGTTTTGTATTAAACACGAGATTATAACTACTTATGGAGATATTCTGTTGTGAAAAATCGTATAAATCTTCTTTTTATTATTATTATTTTACGTAGTGAATAACAATTTTAAAAAAATGTGCTGTATATTGTAATCTTACTTTCCTTTTTTGTTATCCCGTGATGCATGCTGCCTTTTATTGTGAAATGAAATTTTTATCTTGCAGTATTTAATGATATAGTTTTCGAAATCGTATAGAATTAAATATTGTCTAATTCAAATTATTTAACACTAGCTGTTACCCGTGACGTCGTTCACGTAACATAAAAAGAAGAAAATAATTAATTAAGCAAAGCATTTCCCTTCCGATAATTAAAAACATATATAATAAACCAATTCTTTATCACATTTTATGGGAGACAATCTCTCCATATATATATTAAGCTATCGCACGTGGCACTGAAAGCGCAATTATCTGTTAATTGTTTAATGGCAACGCCCAAATGATACGCATCTCATTGGTTATTGAACAACATTAATGCATCCCATACCTATAAGGTTGTTACCATACGGCCCCCTGTTCTGTCGCCAAATACCGCCAAGTTTGTCGCCAAAAGTGACGCCAACTTGGCGATATCTCTAATATTTCGCCAAATTCCCATAGAATTCCATTGTAAACCAATTGGGTTTACCTGCTTACAGTAAATCAACAAATTGAGATATTTTAATGCAACAAAAACTGATATTAGCTTAAGGAATTATATTAATTATATTTAACCCTCTCTCTGCGTAATTTTTTTAAAAATCAAAATAGGTTTAAAAATTGCGCATTTTTTTATTACATGTTTCAAATCTATATATAGCTTAGAAGCTTAGAGTTTAAATATGTAAACATTTTTTGTAAAAGAGTTCAGGATCTTAGATGAGATAGGATATTAGAAATTAGGCGAAATCAGGGCAGTCACTGGAGACCATTTTTATAGTCTCGCACCACTATTGTAAAAGAATCTATTTTGTAGTACAGTTATCTTGTAGATGTTGTTAAAGTCTATATGAAATTTTTGTACTTAAAAAGTGATCCCAGTTGAATTAAAAAATAGTCGCCAGTGGAAAAAAATGAATCCTCGGGGAAATCTCGGATTGCGCAAATTTTGCTACTTTTACGTTGCCCGAGGAAATCTCGAGTTGCGCAGCGAGAGGGTTAAGGGAGTCCAAGTAAATTAAATTATGAATAAAAGTAACATGATGCAATGCTTAGCATGAACATAAATTTTAAGGGAGACCAAACTGGTCGCCAAGGGCGGCTAGTATGAGTAATTTAAGGTATTTCTTTATTATAGGATCATTGAAATAACTCAGGTTTATACGGTGAACCAGGATGTCTGTTTACATCATGAAGCAATAAGAAAATGGCACAGATATCATATACGCACCGGGTTACCTAATTGTTGCCAAAATAGATTATTTTGCTTGACATGGTAACCCTGCTATTGTTGTTTATTTATTAATAAATTGTTTATTTACTTTAATTTTCTTTTAAAATTACATAAATTAATGAACTTTTTTTTAATTTATTGCTATTTCCTTTTTTAAATAATAGAACATAGTTTAAAAATATACATGTAATTGGTATTCAAAAACGATGTTTTCGCCAAATTGGCTTCAAAAACAGATCGCGCCAAACCAGGTGCGTATATGGCATCTGTGGCAAGAAAATTATCGGATGATACTTTTTTATATGTTTTACAATCATACTTGGCATCAAAGGTGGACGAAGAAATGGTCATCTAGAATATTATTAAGTGTTTACTACACTAAAAACAAACCTGTTTACAACAATGTCTTTATTTTTGCAACAAATGTCTTTCTCTAAAAAAAGCAAATTGACTACGAACCCGATTACAGAACATAACCTTTCTATCTAGTTAATTTTTTTATTTTTTAAGAATGAAAGTACATATTTCCTGCTAATCATTACGTCATTTTCGACATTGATAATTTTACTGTGCATATTATTGACATTTGCTATCCATTTGCCCTTAGAAAGTTTTTATTTTTATTTTTAAATGTTAAATTAAAATTTAAATCTTTATCTTAACCATGCGCAGACGATAAACCGTAAGCATTGATAACAATTTTCTTTAAATAATAAGAATTAATATAATAACACAATCTCATTTTATTTCAACATCAAAGCATATCCGTTTTATATTCCATATATAACGTCACATTTGCCTTCATTCCGCACATACTCAAAAATTCATGCACCTTGTATTATTAAAAATACTTGAAAATTTCCGTTTTAATCTTTCAATCAGAAATTAAATTATTATTCTAGGTTTTTATCTTTTGGTAACGAAAAAAGGAAGATGGTTAAATTTTATCGGGAAAATGTCAATTCATTGCGTATGAAAAATAATGAAATTTTGGATTATTAAGCAAAATATTTGAATAAAATAAATTAAACATAGCCTATGTTCATTTCGAGGTTGTAATCCATCTATATCCAAAAATACAAAACCATTAATTCACCCGTTTAGACGCAGGCTTCATTCAAACTTTCGGACACACATTGACATTTATAATATTATAAGGATTAAAGGGTAAATATAACTGATTAGTTCAAAATAAAAAATATAACTCGATTTGTGTATTAGAAGTTAAAAAAAAAAAGAAAAGAACAGCAGCCGAAAGCAAAATATACACTTAAAAAAAAAAGAAAAGAAAAGTAGCCGAAAGCAAAATATACACTTTTATATAAATTCTCCATCAATTCAGTAAAAAAAGGTTATTTTCATGTTTTTCTCTATAATTGTCTAAAATTCTATTATTGTTTAAAAGATGCATGTAACAAAATATATATCAAATATGTAAAATATGTATGTTTACGTAAAATATATATGTTTAAACATATATGTTTTCATTGCTTTAACCAATAAAACTTCTTCAGTAAACAGAAAGATTAATCATTTCAAAAATATTATTATTAAAGAATGTATTTCGTGACCAAAATATACAGTTTTATAAAAAACAGTTACGCTTTTCAAAGCATAGCTAAAAAGAGAATAATTCCATATGTACAATCGAACAATTTCCACCACGGTCTATAGAAACATAAAATATTGTATAAATACCAGTAAACTTGTTTCTATCCTATAAATCCCGCGCAAAATATTCCCATATTTATCGTTTCTAATGGAAACACTTCTTCTCAAATTATCCATAAGCTATGTGGATAGAATTCGAACAAAGAATGGAACATAAACCTATATTTCTCATAATATGTCTGTCTTCTTTCATATTCAATTTTCCCAATAATACAAGTATACATTTTTATTCTATGAGAATATACTGTTTTCTTTTTACTTAGAGTAGCAATTTATCTGTCTGTAATTGAATGTATTTACTAAAAACATTGTACTTGATATTTTATTTGGTATATTAATTTCAGGGTTTCAAATTATAATATTTTATAACTAAACAATAAAACCTTGTATGAATCACCATAAAACAAAAGAACAATACGACGCGTTTCAGAGTGGAAATTTTAACACCCTGTCATCAGCTAATGAAAACAGGTATCCAAAAGGGAACAAGGTCACAAATGAACAGAAGGGCAGAGAGGAGAGCTTAAAAAGAATGCGATAGGTGGCGCAAGTTGAAAATTAAACACCAATCACAGAGGACCAAATGCAGAAGAATGAAGAGTTGCCAAAATCGAAAGATAGAAACAATTAACAGAAAAGAAAAAAGTCCTTCCGGCCAGTGCCGGGAGGAAGAGGTAGCTTTCATAATCCTTATTTAAAAAAAGCCAACTTATATCATGCAAACACACGAAGCTCAATTTAGTGGAAACCGAATATAGGAGATTCAATACTAATTTTTATCAATATAATGAATGAGAATTTCGCGAAATTAGTCAGCTTTATCCAAACTGCTTTTCTTTAAAGTAACTTATATTTGGCTGCCAAATTCAGCAATTTCTTAAAGTGCCTGTCATTTTAAGACAACATGGTGGATGAGGCTAAGCAGTGAACTTGGTCGAGACCTTAGTAATTGCTGTGCACATGCTCACTCACATCGGAATCGGTTAATATATAGGAGTGCTGTCGCATCCAAAAAATCAGATTTTTCAAAATGTCACCCAAAATAGAAATTGAAACTGCTATATCTGAGCCATTTTTTAAGGTAAAGACAAACAAAAAATGCTCCTGAATCCTTATATCAAGATCAAATACTTAAGAAAGAAACCTTTTTCAATTTCTAATTTTTTTGCACCTCACTTTAAATATATATATATTTTTTAATTTAATGGCCGCCATTTTGAAACAAGATGGCTGATGAATCTGGCCAGCGAACTTAATCGAGGTGTTGATGTATACTATCCACATGCCTTCTTATATCGAAATAGGCGAATACGTGTGTTATCGCGTGACAGATACAAGATCGTTTCAAAATGTTAGTCATGCTAGAAATTCAAAGTGCTATAAATCAACCATTTTTTAAGATATCAACAAAAGAACAAATTTTCAGAAACAAAAACTGCTCCGGAATCTTTGTATCAAGGCCAAACACATAAAAAAATCTTTTTCATTTTCCAATTTTTTAATACCTCATTTTGAATTTTAAATTTAATTTTTTTAAATGGCAACCCTTTTGAAACAAGATGGCGAATGAAGCTGGCCAACGAACTCGGTCGAGACATTGGTATGTACTATCTACAGACCAAGTTACATCCAAATAGGTTCATAAATACGCCTGTTATCGCGTGACAAAAATCAGGTCGTTTTAAAATGTCAGCCACACGAGAAATTCAAAATGCTATTACTCAGCCATTTTTTTAGATATAGACGAAAGAAAAACTGTTCCGGAATCTTTGTATTAAGGTCAAACACATACAAAAAAAATCTTTTTCATTTTCCAATTTTTTGGTATCTCATTTAAATTTTTTTATTTTTTAATTTTTTTAAATGGCCGCCATTTTGAAACAAGATGGCGGATGAAGCTGGCCAACGAACTCGGTCGAGATATTTGTATGTACTATGTACACACCAAGGTACATCCAAGTCGGTTCATAAATACGCCTGTCATTACGTGAGAAAAATCAGGACGTTTCAAAATGTCAGCCACGCTAGAAATTCAAAATGCTATCACTCAGCCATTTCTTAAGATATAGACGAAACAAAAACAGCTCCCGAATCTTTTTATCAAGGTCAAACACATAAGAAGAAAATATTTTTTCAATTTTTAATTTTTGGTACCACATTTCAAATTTAAATTTTTCTTAAAAATTTAAATGGCCGCCATTTTTAAACAAGATGGCGGGTGAAGCTGGCCAACGAACCCGGTCGAGACATTGGTATGTACTATGTATAAACGAAGTTACATCCAAATCGGTTCATAAATACGCCTTTTATCGCGTGACAAAATTCAGGACGTTTCAAAATGTCAGCCACGCTAGAAATTCAAAATGCTATAACTCAGCCATTTTTTAAGATATAGACGAAACAAAAACTGCTCCGAAATCTTTGTATAAAGGTCAAATACATAAGAAAAAAATATTTTTCCATTTTTAATTTTTTGGTACCACATTTCAAGTTTTAAATTTTTTTTTAAATTTTAAATGGCCGCCATTTTGAAACAAAACGGCGGATGAAGCTGGCCAACAAACTCGGTCGAGACATTGGTATGTACTATGTACACACCGAATTACATCGAAATCGGTTCATAATTACGGGAGTTACAGTGTGACATAGGTCAGATATATGTATATATATATATATATATATATATATATATGTATATCAATTTTGAACGGAGGGTGGTTTCGGGGTCTGGGGGTCATTATCGATGAAAATATACCAAAATTTTTTGAAATCGCTTTCCTCCGAACGGCTGCAATAGGTAGCTTTTTTGTAAAGAAAGCTACCTAAAAGCAAAGGAAATAGAAAGAAATAAGCAAATTAAAAGAAAATATGGAAAAATAAATAAAATAAAGGAAGTAAATTAAAAATAAAACAAAAGAAAAAACGCAAGAAAAACATAAGAAATAAAAGTTTTTCTTCTTTTTTTTTTAAATAAAACGAAAAGAGACAAGAAAAGAAGGGAAAGGACTACAAAAGTAATTCCCAAGCTGAAGAGAGAAAAGGAGATGATGAGAGATCATTAACAAGTTTATCGGAATTTTTAAAAATAAAAATGCTTCTTGAAAATCCAAATGAGTGGGAGAGACAGGAGAAGAATCATGTGCATTTTTTTTATTACACTTCAAGTTTTCTGTTAATAAATGCTTCAAAACCAGGAAGGGGGGGGGGGGGGGGGCTGGGATTCGTAATGAAGACTAACCAACGGACAAGATATAAAAAAAGTGAAAATTTTGCTTATTACAAATATGCAAATTAAACCTACATTAGACAATTGTGTGATTTCGCATAATTTTCTTTCAACAGCTACAGCGTTCTGAAAATCGAATAAAATTCCCTATCACAGCACCACCTTTAGGCCGATTTTCTCCAAAATGTCATACAAACCCTTGCCTATTACACTACACCTAAATATAAAATTTCGTCGAAAAATATTCATAAATTCTTCACTTAATCTGCAAAAATCGAAAAAATCGCACAAAAATCGCTATAACAGCGAGGCGATATATCTATATACAGGGTGATTCATAAAAGATGGGCAGAACTTTAAGGGGTTATAGTATACTTAAAGACAAATAATATTAAATAGGAGATTAAGGGTCCCAGACGTATTCCCAAGGAGATAGGGGGCATTAAAGTTTAGGGTCCGAAATTTCAAATGATTATAAAACATGGAAAAATTGGTCGATTCGTTTGCGGTTTTTGCAAAAAATTTTCTTTATGCCAGTATTTTCTTGAAATAAAATTTTAAAGTTCAATTTCAAAAAATGCCGATAGGGGGCGCTTTAGACTTTGGAGTAACAAACAACTATTTTTTAACGTTATTTTTTGTATTTCTTTAAATGATTTCGAAAGCTTAGACTTAAACTTAAATTTTGATCTAAAAATCTGAGTCCTAACGAGTAGTTAAGTAGCATAAACTGAAATTTGAAATTTGAAACCCTTCTCCCCCCAGAACAAAAATCAGTTATTCCCGATCTTTGTGTCGTAGATTAGGCTCTAACTACTGCCGCGTTTTGCTAAAATTATTCTTTATGTCAGTATTTTCTTGAAAATAAATTTTAAAGAAAATTTTCAAAAAATTCCGATAGAGGGCGCTTTAGACTTTGGAGTAACGAACAACTATTTTATACCGTTATTTTTTGTGTCTCATTAAATGCTTTCTAAAGCTTAGACTTAAACTTAAATTTTCAGCTCAAAATCTGAATCGCTGAGCGTGGTTCAGTAGCGAGGGGAGGGGGTTCAAATTTCAACTTCTGAACATAGTTCAGTTTGCACTACTTAACCATGCCCAACGATTCTGTGCTGTGATACGAGGCAAAAATACAACTTTCGTCAAGGACTGCATAGTCGGAATTCACTCATAAAGGCACTGGCACAGTTGGAAACGTCGCTCATGCAAACGTTAAAGCTCCATTCCTGACGCTAGTCACCGGGTGAAGAAGGAAACAGAAAGTATGCAAATGTCAAATGGGGAAGAAGAAGAACACGTATGCAAAATTTCGACACGATTCAGGCATAAAAACCACTGAACGGTGAGTCAAGTGTAAGTCGCTGTAGTAATGAATCGGAAGATGGTGCCCTTCACGAATAAGGAAAAGGCTGAGATGCATTTAATTTACGGAGCGGCAGATGGAAATGGTGCAGAGGCACAACGAATGTACAGAGAGCGATTTCCCAACAGGCGGTTGCCTAACCGCAAAACTTTCGAGCGCTTGCACAGACAGTTGTGTGAGACGGGATCATTTCTCGCTTCCCGGTCGAATGCAGGTCGTGCAAAAAAGGACGAATCAGTAGTTGTTGCAGAAGCCATTCTGGATGTAGTAGCGGCGCAGCCAAGTACAAGTACACGAACAGTGGCTAGGCAGGTGGATACCTCACAGTCCATGACTTGGAGGGTACTGAAGGATGAACATTTGCTCCCGTTTCATGTGCAACGAGTCCAGAAACTGTCTCCAGGGGATTATCCAAATCGTATTGAATTCGCCCGCTGGTTTCTGCAGCAGAACGCGCTAAATCCACATTTTGGACGAACTGTGCTTTTCACCGATGAATGTACCTTCACACGTGAAGGTACATTTAACACACACAATGCACATGTATGGGCGGATGTCAATCCACATGCTACGTATCCACATGCTCATCAGAGACGCTTTTCCATCAATGTTTGGGCAGGAATCCTCGGAAACCACCTAATCGGACCGTACCTTCTTCCTGAACGCCTCAACGGTAAAACATACCTCACATTTCTGCAACATGTGCTGCCAGACCTGTTAAACGTTGTTCCTCCACGCATCCGGCGGGTCATGTGGTTCCAGCACGATGGAGCGCCAGCCCATTACGTACGAGACGTCCGCAACTATCTGGACATCACATTTCCGAACAGATGGATTGGTCGAGGTGGTCCTGTTGCTTGGCCTGCTCGCTCGCCAGATCTTTCACCCCTCGATTTCTTTTTTTGGGGACGATTGAAGGCTCTTATGTATGAGACACCCATTGAATCCCCCGAGGAACTGGTCGCCAGACTTTCCGCCGCTGTAGGGGAAGTGCTCGAAAAGCCTGATGTTTTCGCGAATGTTCGCCGTTCCATTCTTCGCCGTTGTTCTGCGTGCATAACCTCTGGTGGTCACAATTTTGAACATTTATTGTAATTACATGTTAATAAATATGCTTTGGTAACATAATCCTAATTTGTGTCTTTTTACCTCGTATCACAGCACACAATGTGTGGACATGGTAAACTGAACTGTGCTCAGGAGTAGAAATTTTAAACCCCTCTCCCCAAAAACTTAACCACGTCTAACGATTCAGATTTTGGGCTGAAAATTTAAGTCTAAGCTTTAGAAAGCATTTAATGAGACACAAAAAATAACGGTATAAAATAGTTGTTCGTTACTCCAAAGTCTAAAGCGCCCTCTATCGGAATTTTTTGAAAATTTTCTTTAAAATTTATTTTCAAGAAAATACTGATATAAAGAATAATTTTAGCAAAACGCGGCAGTAGTTAGAGCCTAATCTACGACACAAAGATCGGGAATAACTGATTTTTGTTCTGGGGGGAGAAGGGTTTCAAATTTCAAATTTCAGTTTACGCTACTTAACTACTCGTTAGGACTCAGATTTTTAGATCAAAATTTAAGTTTAAGTCTAAGCTTTCGAAATCATTTAAAGAAATACAAAAAATAACGTTAAAAAATAGTTGTTTGTTACTCCAAAGTCTAAAGCGCCCCCTATCGGCATTTTTTGAAATTGAACTTTAAAATTTTATTTCAAGAAAATACTGGCATAAAGAAAATTTTTTGCAAAAACCGCAAACGAATCGACCAATTTTTCCATGTTTTATAATCATTTGAAATTTCGGACCCTAAACTTTAATGCCCCCTATCTCCTTGGGAATACGTCTGGGACCCTTAGTCTCCTATTTAATATTATTTGTCTTTAAGTGTACTATAACCCCTTAAAGTTCTGCCCATCTTTTATGAATCACCCTGTACATATCAACATTCCCATTTTCAACTAGGATCTGACGTCCATAGTCAAAACATAAATATGAAATTTGGTTCAATTCTATGCTAAAATTCATACACTTTTCGATGATAGGTTAGACCGAGGCATATGGGCTCATCCGAGATATTTTAAAACTGTGCGTTAGAAGGCGCTACTAATTGAGAGGCATATATCTTATCATATCTTCTTTCACCAGTAGCAACGTCAGTAGCGAAAAAGAAATCAAACGACACCCACATCAAATTTCAAATTTTCACTCAAGTGTTTTTTTTTTTTTGTTGTTGTTGTTGTTTTTTTCCCACTTAATCTTTCCAGATTTGTTTCTAAATTAAAGTTTCACTCTGGTGATAGCAGTCTAAAAGACCGTTGTTCAGGGCTTATTTTGTACTTACTTACTCTTAAAAATATTAAGAAAGTATTTTGATACGACGATCAAAAAACAAAATGGTGATATGGGTCAAATTAGCCCATTTAATCCGGGGGATGTTGGTCCGAAATCCAATAGTTTGTTTTTCTACATTCAAAAACGATAACAGTCAGTATAAAATTATAAATTTATGGTGTGTTACTGGTCAGGTCGGTATTAACTAAAAGGCAAATATGACAAGAGTGGATTCAATGTACCAGGTGCAAACGTCGGAACCAGTGCATTTAATATTTGCATTTATTGAGATAATAAGGCAGTAGTTAAGTTGAACAAAATATCTTTTATTATCCTTTGTATCTTTTATATACTAAATTAAAATTACATTTGATATTTTATGTGTTATTTCATTTATGTTAGTAATCCGAAAATCAAATCAAGTCATCGGGCCAACCTACCCCGCTCGATGGGGCAGGTTGGCCCGATGACTTGATGACCTTTTGAGCTTCATATAGAAACTATTAATTAATATTTTTCAAATTTTCTCACACGTGGTTAAGCTTTAAAATGACCTGATTGTACTAACTAAAGAAAAAAATAAAAAAATATTAATAAAATAGAAAAAATAAAAAATATTAATGAAAAAATGGGTCAACAATCCCCTACAAAGAGGGCACACGGAAACCGTAAAACGTATAAATCCGTCAAAAACGGAAGTAAAAAATATTGATTACAATACTTCTATTATAGACAGAAGAAAATACAAATGGTATATTTTAGAAGGTTAAACATTTATATCTAATAAACTTCTTCATTTTAATGGAAATTTTGCATCCCCTTCTTAAAAAACAGCTGTTGTTTTGGAATTATAAAGGGAGAAAGACTTTGTTGGTATTAGATACGTCTTTAGATTGGTATTTTGGAACACTGTGCCAAGAGGATGTTCATTCCGAAATTTACAAATAGTACAGGGCTATTACAAATGATGCGCCGATTTAAAAAAATCATATTTTCGAAACTACTGCATATATTACAATAAGTGATACATGAATTTAAAGAGAAATATACCAAGTTTTTTTCAGTTACAAATGTTCGATGTGTGACCCTCTTGTTACATGGCATACGTCCAATCTGTAATCCAGTTCGTCCCAAACATTTTGTAGAATCCCTCTGCCAATGGTTCTGAATTCTGCACAAATGCGTGCTTTAAATTCTGACAGTGTCAAAGACATTGTTTATCTACCACCAATGCCGAAAACAAAGTGTTCAGAACTTAAAGAACGCATTTGTGAAGCTTTCAGAACCATTGATAGAGTGATGCTAAAAAATGTTTGGAGCAACTCGATTACAGATTGGACGTAAGGTTAGTTGGGGTAACTGGACCCACGAGGTAACTGGGCCATAGGCTATTTTATAAAAAACTGTTGGTGTTTTTTAAGTTTTAGCTTTTGTGAACAACGCCCCTTAATCTCTACTTCCTAAAACAACGTATATCAACTCAATCATAACTCTCACTTTGCTGTGATAGGTTGTCAAAATATTACATTTCTTTTTTTAAAAACAACGTCAATATGGTTGAACTTCCTCGGCTTTTTATAAAAATACTGTAAGTACTTTTATTAAACAATCTTTTTTTTAAAAAAAAGATTAGACATATAACTACATTAATACTATTAGGTATCTATACATATTTACTTCATATTTCAAATGTAAGCCCGGTGTCCCAGTTACCCCATAAATTTTTCAAGAATGGGGTAACTGGGACATGTATCCGGGGTAACTGGATCATGCTGGATCCAGTTACCCCAATAGTTATAAAAAAAATTGAGTTTCTCTTAGTACGGGAAGTAAACTTCTCCATTGTTTCTTGCTCACAATAAAGAAAATGATAGAATACCTTATTAAAATTGCGTAATAAAATTTAAAAAAAGCATATTGAGTAGTATCAAACCAAATTTCTTGACCCTTTGGGAGGCGGTGATGCCGTTATGGCAGCACTTAATTTTAATTCCTAATTGCCACATTGGCTCCTGAATTTTATAATGAAAATTTCACTTTTATTAAGTACGCGAAAATATACTTTTACTTATTTTCAGATAGATTCTCTTGTAAATATTGGTGTCATTAAATTATTTAAACATTTTACGAATGCAAGTACCTTGCCCCTGAGAGCGAGATAGCCAGACCTATGTACTATATACGATACTATGTACTATATATGAACTGTACTATACACAGGGGTCGCATTCTATAGGAAAACTTTTATCGTTTCTACCACTATTTTGAAAATAATATCTTCATCGCACCTTTCTTTAGAATATGTTAAATAAAATGATCATGAAGGTAACTCATTAAGGGTTCTGGTAGAAACAATAAATTTTTCCCTATATAACGCGACCCCTGGATAAAGATAAAGTACTTAAGTACTTACGTAGCCGTTTGTTCATAAATTTACCTTGCTGTTTTTCCTTTAAAATACACATGTGACTTTTATACTTATTATCTATACTAAAGTACATAAGTACTTACTTAAGTTTTATGTTTTTGGTATAAATAAATCTAATATTTTCACTTTTAGTGCTTTTTCTATATACATTGACAGCAAAGGTTTCCCTTACAACGCTCTTTATTGACTTATAATTTACATGATCTGCCTGGTTTAAATTTTTTAAAGTTGTTTATACTTTTTTCAAACAGGACCCGATATCCCATACGAAAAAAAAAATAAATAAACGCGTGTGGAACATAGACCCTCATGGTCCACTTACTCCATTTTTATGGGGCAACTGGACCCATGAGGAAAGAAATATGAAATATGCATATTTTTATATATTTAAATATTAAAATCTAATTTTGAGCATTTCTGTCTGATAGCGGGAACCTAACTGAACACATTTACAGAAGTTCAGACTCCACCAAAATGAACATTAGCTTTTTGAAGCTGAATTGTCAGAAGCTCTAGAGTCACATTGTGAAATTATGGCCCAGTTGTCCCTACTAACCTTATGCCGTGTAACAAAAGAGTCACACATCGAACATTTGAAACTGAAAAAAACTTGCTGTATTTCTCTTTAAATTCATGTATCACTTATTGTAATATGTGCAGTAGTTTCGAAAATATGACTTTTTTAAATCGGGTCCATCATTTGTAATAGCCCTGTATCATATTTCCTTTATAGTAATTTAATTAGTTTCAGTATAGTACATAATTTCTTATTTCATGTATGATTTTTATTTTATCTTATTAATGTATTGTAACGGAAATTTTTAGGAAAAAACACTAATTGCAGTCCAAACATTAGGCGTGATTTTCAAGATGAACATTGAATACTTATAAAAGAGTGTTTAAAGAAAATACATTATTTTTATATTTATTTGAACTTTATTATTTAATATAAATTTGTGAATCGTCCACGCGTAAAAGGAAAATGTGAAAGAAATGAATGACTAAACATTTCTTAACTAAACTCTAATCCTTCTTGAAGAAAGTTCAGTTAAGGAATCTTTTCGAATAAAAGGGTAGTGTACGTGAGAAGCATTAAACGTTCGGATATCTTTCATTTAATTTCCTTCAAAAACATAATACAACATATATTAAAATTATTAATCGTAATTTAATTAATAAATAAATTAAATACTTATTAAAATACTTATTTAATACACCAAAATTATTATAATAAATAATTTTTATTACCAAATTTAGAAAGTTTCTGATATTCTAAGTCATGTTCAAAATTTGATTATGAGAGGTTTTTTTTACGCATGATATGTTTATACAGGGTGCAATATGTTATCTATGCTATCTATCGCTGACCTTTAATTTCTCAACTGCTGGTCGTAGACATATAATTCCAATTACAAAAACGTTTCAAATGAGGTAAATGTTCATGCTGTGGCATTATTTAAAGTAAAAAATCAAGTTTATAAAAATTACGAAACCTGACTTTTTATACAGTCCCCCAGTCCCTATAGTTATATTTAGTAAAAGTTTACACATATCATAACAGATATAACACAAAAAGTTTGACATCTGTACTACAAAAATTGACACAGTTATTAAATTTCAAAGTTTGAAATTTTTGCACATGATTTTGTCTTCATTGAGGGATCAGTTAAAAGATGAATTAAAGAAATTCGAGATCAAAATCAGGGTGCTATGTCCTTTTTACGGTGAAATCAACTTTAGCCGGTATCGTCAAATCGTAGTATTACCAAAGAGGGTTAAGTCATCTAAAAATTTGAGCTGACTTTTAGGGGTCGTATACAAAGCGAAGAATGAAATATTGAAATTAAACAGAAAAATAAATATCAATTTATTATAATATCAGAAAATGGTCTACTATAAAAAATGAATACATAAAACGCCAGAATCTACCAGAGATACTGCTCAAAGTGTTCTCCATTGGTGGCAATGAACAATTGAATGCGTGACAGTACCGAGTCCTGGACGCGTTATAGCATAGCAGGTGTGCAAACTATGCGACAATCAAGAATGATGCGACCTGGAAATCTCCACATTGCCCAGACAGTACGACACGTGTGATGCGGTATATGGGGAACCCAGATTGTTGGACCCATTTTCTACGATGGGACCTTAACGGACGATCGTTAGCTGCATCTTCTACAAAACACGGTACGTGACTGGTATGAAGAGCTGCCTCTCCGACATGCATGTCGTGTGTGGTTTCGACATAGAGGTGGGCATTATTTAACATAACAGTTAAAAAAACACTGTTATTGCTTTAAAGTTTGTTTTTTAGTAACAGAATATCAGAAACTGCCTATTAATTTTATAACTATTTATCAATTTCCCTTGCGAAAAACTGAAAATAAGACAAAAAAAAAAAAAGAAAAATATTTTAGCTTTATTTTAATTTTATATTTCGATGAAAATAAAATCGCAAAATCATTTTTCTTAGCTGTTAATAACATTCTAAGAAAAAGTGAAAAAAAATCCACTATTACAAAAGAATCAAGAAAATCCTACTTTAGCTTAAAAAACAAAACACAAACGTCAACCGCGTCCTATTTATGAAAAGAAAAGTCAACACGTATCGTTAAACCGCGTCGTACGTATGAAAAGAAAAGCGAACACCTATTTTCATTCATTTTCCAAGGCAAAATCCATCTGCTCGGAACTTAAGCAAACTTTTCTCCTCATTCTGTTGTTAGGAATAAAAGAATCTATCAGTACTAATTATTTGTCAGCATAAAATATTCTATACTAACTGTTAAATGTTCAAATATTATGTTCGGTTCGGCATGAATTTATGGTTATTTCAATCTCAAATGCATAAAAAAATTTAATCACGTCTCTGAGAGTGTGGAATATTTTGCAACCTTCTCTCGCGGGCCTCTCTTAGCCATGCGGGCGCCGCGAAGGATCACGTGACGTTTGAGAGAATTGATATTAAAAAACATTTTTTTCTTTCTTGTTCCTTTTTTTAGTTGGTTTTGTGAATGTGAATCTTGAACGCAGCAGATAAATAAGCTGCGTATAGGTTTTTTATCGTGGTCTTCTATTAGAAGAAATAGTTTCTGAAGTATTAATTGTTTTAAAAGCATTTCTCTTGTCTATAGTTCAGTTTAAATGTGAATCTCGAAAGTAGCATGCTGGCTGTGTATTTCTTGTTCTTCCGAAAAGGGAGAAATAAATATTCTTGAACATATAAAAGAAATTATCTGGAATTCCCAGTGTGGAATATTTACATGTTTTTAAAGAAATAGTATCCAAATGTTTTCATTGTAAATACTGTAAATATTTATAAGTGTTAGTATACAAAGTTTTTAATTATCCTGTGCTTGACTTGGATTTATACTGAAAAACACCAGCGCCATTTTCAGTTGTGAAATATATTTTATTATTTTAATGTGATTTTACATGAATCGTGAAGTCTTTAATTAAGCTCTCCCAACCTTGGATTTAAATTGTGATAACGTGAAATTTCGTGGAATATATATGAAGATTATTCTTCAGAGAGATTATAGTTACTTTGTTATACACAACTATGAAGCAGTTATATTAGTTAAAAAATATATTATTGCTTTGAATATATTGTTTATGTAGACTAGTAATATTAGAATCTGATAATTTTACGTCATCGAGAGCGGAGGAAAAGTTTTTCTAAGGTTGCAAGTTAGATTCGCGTGGCTGGGGATATTTTAAGGTGAGATAAGTATTTTTCGATTGTTGTTGAAATATATGTCCTGTTGATGTTAGGTACGGATGCGGTAAAGCTATTTATTTATTTATTTATTTCACTTTTTGTCATAACTATGACTGCTAAAAAACTTTTTTCTTGGAATTAATTTTACTAAAGCAATAAGATTCTTATTTTATAGGAACATTTGTGAAAATTTTTAAAAATGCTTTAATCAATTTGGAAAAATTAATAATCACTGTTGTCAAATATGAAAGTGATGGCCGTGTTAAAAGCTATTTGTTCATATAAGTGGAAATATCATGAAAGTGGAATGTTTTAATTAACAAATTTTGCCTTAAACCTAATTAAGTTTAAAAGATTTTATTAAATTATTTTTATATCCCATAATGTTATTGGATGTTGTTAACGGATAGGTCAAAATACACAGTTGATTGCATCGCACCATTATTCGATAAGTGACATATATGAAAAAGTGAAGTGTTTCAGAAAAAAACGAAAAACACTTCTAAATGTGCTGCTAAAAAATGCTTGGGAATACATAGAGTAAACATTTATTTTAGTATGAGCAATTTTGTTAATTTAATATATCGCTCACCCGCAAGAAAATTGACACATCTCGACAAAAGTAAATTTCACAGGAGAGGCAAAAGACAATTTCCATGATTTTACTGTAACATGAAATTATAGCACTTAGCTCTGCATGCTGGAATGAAAACTTGCATAAAAGAATAAATCCCTTAAAAAAGAAGACGTAGGATGAGGTTTAGAGGGTTGGGTAATTTTACCTCCCCACACAATCCACCCCTCTTCTGTGCTCATAAATGGACATATGGCGTAATAAAGTTATTTTCCGCATAGATACACTTATGAAACTGTTTGTGTAGCAAGACGCACTTAAAACAGACCTGTTAGTGGGGAAAAAACGTAAAATGAATATTTGCAAGACACGTCTCTTTTCTTATGAGTCGCAGCGATATGTAAACAGTGAGACTAAATAATATTGTACGCAATATATATATATATATATATATATATAATTACTCTAATTTGCTCTTTTTTTATAGATATTTAAACATCCCTTTTTAATGTCAAATGGGGGTATGTTTGTAACCACTCATATTAAGGAACGCTCAAAATATATATACAGAGAGGGAGAGAGAGTTGTGCATTTTAGGAATAAGTGTGAGATATCAATCGAATAGTCTAATTATTAGGCAGATGAATTTATAAGGGATAAATTTACTTGAATATATGAATTTTCACCTTAAAAAATTAAGAATTATTCTAGACATTGAATGACATTTGAATTAGGGACATCTTAAATTCTAGAGAGATTTGAATGCTAGAAGCTATTAAAAAGAAATTTTTTTTGTACTAAACCTTTATGTACAGATATCTTCAGTCTTAGGTTAGGGGGGACTAAGAAAATAGGAGGCTGTAACTATAAAAGAAGAATCATGTTGGATATAGACTCTAATGTTAAACTTTTTAAATAAATATATAATTCTGTTTAGCGTGTTTTTATGTCCACTGATGTTCGAAAACCTGTTTTGACTTTTTGTAAATTTTACCTCTACGTTTTAAATGTGAGCTTAAATCATTTTTCAGACATTAATATTTCAAAGAAACAAAATATTACCCAAAAGTCCAAAAAATGTTCTTTACCTACAAATACTTAACCAAAATCTATAAAAATGGCCTAAATTTAAAGAAAGACCCTAAAAGTGCAAATTTCAACAAATTTTTAGCCTCTGGTAAGGTGTTAAAAAATTATTAGGTTATTGTAACATGTTACAAGCTAGTGGTGTAATGATGGAACCTGTTAACAAAATGTAACTGTTTTTCCCATCTCTATTTCGACATGATGGGGCCTTCTCCGCATAAAACATCAAACGTCCGAGCGTATCTGGCCACCGAATTCGGTCAACAGGTCCTTGGATATGGTAGTAGAGTATATATTCTGGTAGAGTGGCCACCGCGTTCACTGGACTTGACTCCCATGGACTTCTACCTCTGGAGTTACATCAAGGCATAAGTCTATATGACTGAGACCACTTCTCTGGTTTATCTGAACATGCGCATCATCCTTGCTATGCTCTAACTTGTCCAGAACTCAGTACTGTCACGCATTCAATTATGCATTACACCACTGGAAAACACTTTAAGCAGTATCTCCAGTAGATTCCGGCGTTTTATGTATTCATTTTTTATAGTAGACCGTTTTCTGATATTAAAATGAATTGATATTTATCTTTCTGCTTAATTTCAATATTTCATTCTTCGCTTTATATACGACCCCTAAAAATCAGCCCAAATTTTTAGATGAATTAACCGTCTTTGGTGATACCGCGATTTGGCGATACCGGCTAAAGTTGATTTCACCGTAAAAAGGACATAGCACCCTGATTTTGATCTCGAATTACTTTAATTCATCTTTTAACGGATCCCTCTATGAAAGACAAAATCATGTGCAAAAATCTCAAACTTTGAAATTTAATAACTGTGTCAATTTTTGTAGTACAGATGTTAAACTTTTTATGTTATATCTGTTATGATATGTGTAAACTTTTACTAAATATAACTATAGGTACTGGGGGACCATATAAAAAGTTAGATTTCGTGATTTTTATAAAATTGATTTTTTACTTTAAATAATGCCACAGCATAAATATTTACCTCATTTGAAACGTTTTTGTAATTGGAATTATATGTCTACGACCAACGGTTGAGAAATTAAAGGTCGGCGATGGATAACATATTGCACCCCGTAGTTGTGTTCGTAATTATATAAATAGTACCTATAGTCTTCGTCTGGTCCGTCCATCTATCTGTGCGCATACAACAGCGCAAAAACTACACAACCGTATGGTTTGAAATTTAATATATAAAATCATTACCGAATTTTGTCACGCTATTTCAAATTTTATGAAAATCGAATCAAAACTTAGAAGAGATATGAATAAAAGTTTTCTCCATTCTGTTAAATCCTATCATACGAAATTAATTCAATGAAATACCATGATGGGTAATGATTCTAGGTTGCCATGGTGATTACGTGCTATTTGAGATGGAGTCCTACTATTTCCGTATTACTGATTTTAATGTATATAATCGAAATAAAATTTGTATTCAGGCATTTTTGCATAAGAGTGCAACAACTATCGCACCAAGATCTGAATATTTATAAAACTAGTTATAGTACGAACTCACCTGATTTGCGACGCTTGACGTACAATTTTCGACTTGTTCTTATTATAAACTTTTGTTTCCTGACTAGCATTTGAGCTTTTACTCACTATGTAGAGGTAATGCATATGTGATTGTATATTAAAAAAGTATCTTTATTCACAGATAAATTTGTTCTAAATATTAAATTAAAAATAAAGCATTTAAACAAACTGGAATTATAAATAAATATGAAGGAAAACTGTGCAGAAAATGTTACTTTGGCAATTCTAGCTGAAAATACCGAATTATGAAAAAGCCTTAAGGATGTTCTCAAATCCGAAGGGGATACTTTCTGACACATTTTTTAGTTAATTTTTATTCGAACACGCATGAAATTGGCAGGTGCTCTTGTGAAATACTTTCTATCAAAAAGTTGAAGTCAAAATGAGACAGAAGATAACTGCGTGAATAGCTTATACTTTAATTTACCTATTTTTAAAATTGAATATTTAAAAACAGAAATGTCTTTATGGTTCAGTTCCTCGATGGAAAAAATAATTTAAATTGAGTTTCGATTTTTGTTCAATTAGAAATAACGAGTTTTCCGATTTTCCGTTCGATGTCCTGTGAAAAACAATCTTCTTTTTTTATTTCAACCAGCTATTTTCGGTTCCGACTGTCTCTCTATCCTACGAGTAATATTATTAGCGGATTATTTCCGCTATCCTGCACTTTTGTTGACCAATACAAATCTGTCATCTATCCGCTGCCACACCAAATTTAAATATATGTATATGACTAAAAATCCCGCTACCAACTGTTTTTTTACTGACGACAGTCGGCTTAATTCTACCGTAATCGCGGTTCTACAGTTTTTAATATGTAGAACTTTCCGTGCTCTGAGCTTTGTTCTTTATGTATTTCTATGAGTTCCACGGCATAACTCACCTTCTCATTTTCATTAATCAATTAGTTTGTTAGTGATAACTTATATACTCTGCTTGTGATCTGTCATGTAATTCAAATTATATAAATTAAATTTTTAAATATAAAACGTTTTTATGGTTCAGTTCCAGCGAGGAAAACTAATTTTGGCTCAGTTCCGGAACTGAAGAAACAATTTGGGTTCAGTTTCGGTTTTATAATTGAGCGATCGAATTTTTTTTTTTCATTCAGTGTTGCATTTCTGTGCTATTGCATCTATGCATTCGCAAAAGTTAATACTTTTTCTTTAAACCAAATTTAAGTGTAAAACACCTTTATTTTAAACTAAATTTAAGTGTAAAATACCTTTATTTTAAACTAACTAAATCGGCCTGCGTTCCCTATTTAGAGATAATAACCTTAAAAATGTCTAAAATCAGGTTCAATTCATACATTTTTCTCTGGGGTGGATTTGGTGTTGGGAGCATTACTGCTTTCGACAGCGTACGCCATAAAATTTGTATGATATTATATTTTTAAACGAAAATCTATCCAAACGAACGTAAAGTGTGTGGGGGGGGGGGGGAGAGAGTTCTTCATCTTTGAGCTGAGGGTCGTTGTCTTCGGCAGCGTTACAACGTATGCATTACACTCTCTCCAGTCTGTTTTTGCAAACGAACCTCCAGTGGGTCGGATTTTATATTTTTAAATTAAAATCATTCCAAATGAACAAAGCACTCCTGTTATAGTGATCGCCGATTTAATTTCTGACGTTTAGCTATATTACACTTTCAATTGTGGCCAAACGTTTATGAGGAAAACACTAAATAATAATTAAAAAAAAGCAACCTATCTTATTCTTAGCCTGTCTTTAAATAAAGAAATTGGTACAAAAACCTCCTCGAAGTCGGTCAATTAGCTGTATTGCTTAGTATTAAATTATGACATTTCTAACACGCGGAAAAAATCATTCCACGCAATCCCGCGTCCCCGTATAAACCGCGAAGTTACCACCGCCAAACGTTCTATGAGAGTGGGTTTTTTATTGCCTCCCAGAAAATGTTTTTTTTTTAATAGCAAATATTAATATATTTTGTTAACGAAAGATATCGTCGCATCCGGGCAGATACTCTAAATAACTGGGTTTTTTAATTATTATTTATTATTATTACTATTATTATTATTATTATCCGAGAAATGTGGATGCCAAGTTCCAAAATCAGAAAGAAAGGAAAACTTGAAAACTAACATGAAATAGATCAACAGATTTTTTTTTTAATAGCAAATAATATTATTTTTTAAACAATATGTCGCTACAACCAGGAAAAAAACATGAAATTTTTCCTCATCCAGAAAATGGAGATGGCAGTTTCAAAGTGTAGAAAAATTGAACCTTTCTCTTCGTTTGCTTGAAAAACCGAGGATTCTCTGGACTAGAACAGAAACCGTTTATTAGAGATTTCAATTAATATTTCGAATAATTATTAAAAAATGAAAATTTTTAGCCTCAGATGAATTCGGAGCTGTCCTTATCCATACTTTTGGGACCTCTGCGTGCAATAAATTTTTCTAGCCATCGCCAACAGACACACACACACACACACACAGATAAAATCTTCCTTTTATTAATATGGAGATGGGAATATATGTTACAAAAGACCTACTAAAAGTATAACTATCTTCACATTTCAGGACTTTTGAACCAGTGATTGGGCTCCTGGTGTTAATGTGTGTTCAGTAGCAGCTATTGATACGCCAGTTCTATGAATTTTCTATAACTAGCTGCAGAAATATCACCATACAAAGACTTTCAGCATAGTAAAACCTTCGTCGAAAACCTTATAAGTAACAGTGAAATTATTTTTGATTTTCGGCCGGAAGATAAGTCACAAGTTATGTATTTTTACCATTATCGGGGTTCAATGCGTATAACATTATAAGAACATTTTTTTTTTTCAAAAATTGGAAGTAACAGTAACAGGGTTTGTATGCTTCAAGGACCTTTTAGCAGAATTTTTTTAAAAACAATATTTGGCTCACTTAATGGAAAAGAAAATTCTACCTTCAGATATAGCGACCAGTACTTTACGAAATTTCTTGTATTAAAACACCTAAAATCCCCGGAATCCCCTGATGCGTAGGAACCCTGAGTAACTAATAAAGTACGTTCAGTAATCCTAATCCGAAACTCAGAAATCGCTACGATAATGATTTCTTTCCATTATCAGAATGCTTTTATTATAAATGGCACAGGGTTTTTTAGCGATTGAAAGCAATTAAAACTCTGTTGCTTAAAAATATATATATATATATTTAACTAAGTTATTAGGTAAAACACTTCATTAATTAAGAATTTAAACCCATAAATGAATCTTAAATTTAACCTGTAATAAATCTGTCTTTTAATATAATACAGTTACAATAAAATATAAGCAAAACTTATAATATGATCCTCTGATACAGATTTTTTGTTTATATTTTCATTATTTTCAAAATTCTTCTAATAATTCAGTACTTCAAGTACATATTTCTTATATATTTCGAAAATTTTTAAACTTCTAAAACATTTAATATTGTTTATAGGATAAATTTAATATAATTTATGAGACATCTATAGCTAAATTTTTAGTTTTTATTATCCAGTTTTTCCCACCCTAGAGAATTATAAATCTTCACTCTGCTTCCAGTTATGATACTATAAATTTAAAGACAAAAGACTCCACGTCAGTTCTATTAAATGGCGGGTTGTTTTCCGACATTATTTCTTCTAAGCATCTCAAACTCCATTGTTTGTAAAATTGATCTGATTTTTTCTTTCTTTGTAGAGGGAGGGGGGGGGGGAGCGAAGGGAAGGTCGGGAGATTAAAAATTTAGACGTACATGCAAATTTTGGAATATCGTAATTAAATTAATATCAGTTCCTATAAATTGTATAGCTCATTTTTGTATGATTTTCAAAATTTGACTTTTAAAACAATAACTGACTGAAAAAAACATTCAGAATAATTTTAATATGTCAAGGAACTACTTGTATTTATCTTTGGGATGCTTCGCTTCTTTAACCCTTTCGAGCTCGGTGTCTTTAAAAAAAGACACCTAATTTTAATTCCAAAACTGGCAAACGGCACCAATAATATTTAATTAAAACTTTCCTATTATAATGTACGTGAAAAGAAGCAAGTTCGTATTTTCTAATAAATTCTTTTATAAATTCCGGTGTAAGTCCATTATTTTATCAGTTTATAAGCATAATTACTCCTCGCCCGTAAGGGTTAATAATGTTTAAGTATCATTAAAGTGACTTTGTGTAAGTGATTCATTTTAAAGAATCAAAAGAGCATGTCAGAATTTCAAGCATAAATACACTTTCCAATTTAATATGCCAACCAAGTAGTAAACTTTATGGTGCTTTTTTTCTGTAACAGCTATCATTCTTTTCTTGGATCATATAAATTGTTCATGAAAATTGAATCATGGTAGTGGTAAAATTGCGTGGTAAAATTTCAAACATAAATGCACTTTTCAATTTAATATACCAATCAAGTAATTAACTTTATGTTGCTTTTATTCTGTAACAACTATAATTATCTTCATGGATCATATAAATTGTTCATCAAAATTGCATCATGTTAGTGGTAAAAGTGCGTGGTTTAGAATTGCAAGCATAAATACACTTTTCAATTTAATATGCCAATCAAGTAATTAACTTTATAGTGCTTTTATTCTGTAACAACTATAATTATCTTCTAGGATCATATGAATTATTCATCAAAATTGCATCATGGTAGTGGTGAAAGTGCGTGGTTTAGAATTTCAAGCGTAAATGCCCTTTTCAATTTAATATGCGAACCAAGCAGTTAACTTTATGATGCTTTTATTCTGTAACAGCTATAATGATCTTCTTGGATCAAATAAATTATTCATCAAAATTGCATCATGGTAGTGGTAAAAGTGCGTGGTCGTATCAAGTAGTTGACTTTATGGTGCTTTTATTCTGTAACAGCTATAATTTTCGTCTTGTATCACATAAATTGTTCATCAAAATTGCATCATGGTAGTGGTAAAAGTGCGTGGTTTAGAATTTCAAGCATAAATACCTTTTTCAATTTAATATACCAATCAAGTAGTTGACGTTATGGTGCTTTTATTCTGTAACATCTATAATTCTCTTCTTTAATCGTAATAATTGTTCATGAAAATTGTATCATGTTAGTGGTTAATTTAAAAGAATTAAAAGTGCATGTTTAGCCTAAAACATTCCACCTCCAAAGACATGATAGGTTCAAAAATTTCTATCTGATGTCCACCTATGATGCTCAACAAAATCTGATGCAAAAGACAAAAATTGCAAGTGTGTCGCAAAACTGAAAATTAGTGTTCACTCTCAGAAATATTTTCTTCAATTCACAGAAATATTCCTGGCAGCACTGCTACCGGTATATATCCGAGAATTGAAGAAATTTCCGCTCTTTGTTTTCCGTTCTAGAACAGAACATTTCCGTAACCTGAAAAAGGAGATTTTTTTTTAAAGCGTCTTTCTTTCTTCAGTAGATCCACTTGATTTTGAACCTGGGACCGCGCGTTTCGAATCGAGAATCTTAACCACTCGGCCAGCGAGCACTTGAAAGGGGGTGAGTTTAAAATGACGATACGTGTTTGCTTAAAATGGTGGATTAGCTATTCTTGTTAAATTTCTTGTTCAGAAAGCTCGGAAATTTAAACTTAATTGAAGGGACATTTCGTCGTTATGAAATAATGGTTGGTGTTTTAACACTTATAGAATAACAGAATTTAAAATTATTACACATTAGACATATTTTTCATAAGATATAATTTCATTGTTAGATGTAAAACATGACTATTATATTTTGAAATAAATTCGAGAAAAAATGTTTGCTTTTTGAATAAAATCGAACTTTTTAACTTGGTTGTACTACTATATATTTTTTAAATGTGTTCGTTTAGAATATATTTTACATGCGAATATTTTTTTTAATACTCTAAAAAGTAAATTGCGAATAAGTTTAAATGAGAATGAGAAAATTACTACTTTATTAAATTCGAAAGCATTATTTTTGTTTGTTTGTTTTTAAATAAATTAGAAATTTTAATTTATTGAATTTTTGGTTTTTCATTTTAAAAATAAATTCGAACTTTGGTATTAATACAGCCAATACGGATGTGTATAAGAAATAAACGGAATTTTTCTCTCTTTTTCAAACTTCTGGAAAGAATTAACTGAAAAAAAACATATTTTCTAGGAGTACGGAAATTATGACGAAAAATTTAGTGGATAAAGATAAATTTTTCTGACAGCGTGGTAAAAAGGTTTCATTTGTTCAATTATCGCAAAGAAAAGTGAGATATTAAAGTAAAATTATTTAAGTATAGCAATTTCCTTTGCATATTTTCTTTCTGTTGAATAACTAATTTAACTTGTAAATTGTCATTAACTTGCTTTTCCACTAAAATTACTAAATTAAAGAAAATGTTGTTTATTTTAGCCTAAATTTGGTAACCTATTTAATTTCTGTGAAAAACTGAATTCAATTTATTCAATGCAAGAAAATTTTTTAATTCATTGAAATATTTACATCGTTTAAGGCAAGCTTCGGTTAACGCGGACGGAAAACGGCCGCACTTACTAAGAATAATGATAGATGATGTAAATTAAAGATAAAGTAAAATGATATGGTTTATCAAAATATTATGCTTTTAAATCTGTCATCAAACAACCAGTAAAGCTTTTATTTAGAAATGTCCACACTAACACAAGTTTACTATTACACAAGTTATTACTAGTTCTATTTATAAACAAACTAAATGAATTTTAAATTTTTGCCACGTATTTGTGTTATTTCTTAAGTGAACTATAATGTTGACTCCATTTTTTGAAATTTCTGCGTTGCCGGAAAGAGTGAAATTCTACCTGACTGATATTTTTTACTTAAATGAAAGTAAATTTATTTGACAGTTTGCAATACATATACTAAGTGTTTAGTGGTCAGTTATATAGGTTAAATCCGAGTATAAATATTTAGAAAAATCCTATAATGCAAGTGTAAATAATTTGAATATATGTACGAATAAATCGGTTTTGAGCAAAAAGCTTCACTGTAAAAAATTTATCTAACGTTACTTCACAAAATTGGTTGGTTTTATTGAGTAATTGAACCGATATAACTGGTGTTACATTACACTAATGTGTAATATTACACCAATTATATCAGTTTAAATTACACCATTAAATAAGTTAAATTAGGGGAGGTAGGGGAGGTATGATACACTTTTTTTTTTTACTAATTTTTTACAACCCTTAGAAAGCTAGTTTTAAACACATTTTTCATGTTTTCTTATAAGGTGACCTTTTATTCATTTATTAAAAATATTGTGAATTTAAAAAATAGTCATTCAAAAAATATATCCCAATTATTTTGAATGGTTACTACTGTATCAAATCTCCCTATTACTGGGGAGGCTTGATACACTAGCAAGGGAGGTTTGATACATTGTTATGTAAATTGAAAAAAAAATGCAGACAATTCAATTTATGCGTCATACAATTTTTCATGATAAATCTTGAAATATTTAAGTAAAATTTAAAACGAAATGACATTGACATATTTTTGTTTCAGAAATGTTTTTTACAAAAATATTTAAACTATTGCTATTATTTAAACAGCCCTATTAACACACTTTTTAGAAAATAAATAATGAAAAAAAACCCCCTAGAGATCTAGTTGCAAGGAAAAATGAAGTGAACCTTGCTGATTTGCAAACAATTTAACATAAATTTAGCACATTTAAGATTCCTTTAACCCTTTCAGGGGCAAAGCATTTTCAGTGCTAAAGTGTCCTGAAATGGTTAAAAGAAGAACTAATAACTCTATCATTTTAATAAGCAAAATCGGGTAGATTTAATGTTTTTTTCAATTTGCCCTTCGTCAATTATAGAAATATTTTCCCTTTCAGGCCATTTAATCTGTTTTCCTTCTACATGACGAGCAAAGCGAACTAACCATCTGTCATCGCACTGCTTTTCTATGTAACCTACATAGTGTCTATGAAAAGTCTCTTTGTTCTTCCTTACCAATTTCAGTAGCTCTTGCTGTAAAAAAATAATGAATATTATAGTCCTATATTAGTTTAAAAGATTTAAAAAACTATTAAATTTCAAACATACAAATGCACCATTTCTCCCCAGCACTAATGTATCATTTCTCCCTATCCTGCCTTATTGGATTTTCAATCACTTTCTATAAATGCAGTTGCAAAATACCAATCTGCTTTCTAGTAAAACTCACCCTAACAATGTGTTTTACAAATCAAAAATAATTACAAGATATTATCGTCACTGTAATAAGAGTTATGAAAGAAAATCAGTATTTAAAAAATTTTACATTGACATTCAAAAAATCTTCAAAATTAAAAGAAAGAAAACGTTGTCAGTTCTTCACTGCTAAGTCCAGCTGCTGATGACCTCTGCTAATAAAAGAAGCCTTTACATCTGTTACAATGGCTACTGTTAATGCCATTTGTGAGAAAAATTGTCAATGTATCAACCCTCCCTATGTATCAAACCTCCCCTACCTCCCCTACTACCGTAAAATTGGAGGCACCATGTTGCCACCAATTTTATGAAGTAACGTTACATAAATTTTTTACATTGTTGTTTTAAAAACAATCATTATAAAAGAAATTTCGAAATCCATTTCTAAATTCTTAATTTATAGCAATTTATCAAAGTTGACGTTTATAATTGACGTATCAGACATACAAAATCTAAAAATCTTAAAGAAGTGTATTATTTAATACATTCCTGTGAAAAAATGTCATAAAAAAACTAAGGATAATGATAAATAATGTAAATTAAGGATAAGGAAAAATTTTATGATTTATCGAAATAATTATACTTTTAAATGTGTCATCAATCAACCAGTAAAGCTTTTATTTAGAAGCTCAGTAAAAATAGGATAATGTTATAACTTAAAATTCTATAAGTGCAAAACCATTAGAGTGATTAAGCTATCGGCTTTCGAATTTATCCAGTATTTAACATTAAAAATATGAAAGTTTAATGATACTTATAACTTCAGCGATTGAAAGCAAAGTAGTTTAGCTATCGATTTTCAAATTCTTTCATTGGTCAATTTGAAAAGGTGAAAATATAAGGACATTTTATTATAGTTTAAGTAAAATACCGTTCTTACATAAATATTTTTCATTCTTTATATTAAAATACATTCGGTTTCCCTACTCATCAGAAATAAGAGAATTCTTTAATTTATTTCCATTGTTTCTTAAAATTTGTAATTCATGCATATTAACAAAATTATTAAGATGTATGAATAAAAAAATCTAGGTTCGTGTACAAAGTGAAACTTCAAATCCGTTAGGTTTTGAAGAATTTCGTCTTTCTTGCTTTTTAAAAGAAAAAAAAAACCTTGAGTGTAATCTATTCACCATTACTTTGACAGGGAACAAAGTTTTCAAGTGAAAATAATTTATAAAAAAAGGGTGGAAAACTACTAAATTTTACTTCTTTAAGCTTCAGGAACTGAAACGATTCTTCTCAAAAAAAATCTTTTCTTTGAAATTTTTCTTTTTTTGTTTTATTTAGCTTTCCTTGAAAGAGATTTTGAGGATAAGTCACAAAATATTGTGAATTTATCTAATGAAAAAAATTTATTAAACTTGTTGAACATTTTAATATGATATAAAGTTACTTTTTATATTATATGTTACATAAAAGTATCTACAAAAATAATTTCACAAATAATGTTACAATAACAAATTTTCGATATCTTATGGATTTAAATCAAATTTGGTGTCAATATCTATCTTGTTTAGAAAAGTGTGATTTTTTATAGGAACTTTGTGAAAAGCGTGGTATCTTGTTCAGAAAAGTATACATTTTTAGGGGAACTTTATGAAAAGGGAGATATCTTGTTCAGAAAAGTGTGATTTTTCATAGGAACTTTGTGAAAAGCGTGATATCTTGTTCAGAAAAGTATAATTCTTTAGGGAAACTTTATGAAAAGTGGCATATCTTGTTCAGAAAAGTATGATTTTTGATGGGAACTTTGTGTTCAGAAAATTTTTTTATGGGAACTGTGTTTGCCAGATCTCTCCGACAAATATAAGGATCGAGATAATTCATTTTTCAAGAGAAAATAATAGATTCATTTAATAATTTGTTACCGAATGTGAAAAGTCATTAACAAGACATTCTAAATTGAATTATTTTAGAATATGTCTTTTCTCATAATCGCGACTTGCATTACGCAAAAATGTAAATTTATTTCATTCGCAACATTTTTGAAATGATGATAAATGTGAAAATAACAACTACACTGCAACACAAAAGTTGTTGATTTTACAGAACAATACTGGCATCTGGGGGTGGCAGTTTAAAACCGTAAAATAAACAACAATATAGAGTCGTAGAAATGAATTAAACAGTACATTACTGCTTAACGGTATATTACTTGCTAACTGTACGATTTATTACTGTTAATTTTACGGTTTTAAACTGGCACATTGCCTCTCTTGTTTAGTTTAGTTTTTATTGTATTAATTTTCCTTTATTCCATTATAGGTTATACAAATAACAAAAGAAAATTTATTTAGCAATAAACAACGAATCTCCCTGCCTTATTTTTCAACAATTTTATATGAATGAGTTTAACAAGATTGGCGTTGAACATAATTCAGTTGTATTAAAAGGAATTTGCTTAAAAAAGTATAAATGCAAAAAGGAATAGGAAAGTTTGGATGTTTGCAATTGGGTCGAACCTTGTAGCTACTTGAAAATCCATATCAGTATAGAACAGAATGGTGATTGTATTGTTTGGTATGCGAGAAGTTGAAGAGCGAGGGAGCCCAGATCTTCGACGAAAAATGACCGAGTTTCCTTGAATATTGGTTTCGAAGGATGTAGGAGTGTAAATTATTTTGAAAAATTGTAAAAAATAACGTTACATTGAAAAACTGTCCTACACACCTTTGTACCGGATGGCTATAATTAAAGCATTCCTGTTCAACTCACTGTAAAGAAAAACTAGTGATCATAAAATCGCTATATTTTCAAGGTATGTATTTCAGAATATGGGGAAACGAATGATGCTAAATTTTATAACGAATTGTGCTTAAACGATTGGCATAAATGTGACTTGTTCTCGTTGGAATGGCAGAAATTTACAGAAATTCGCCAGTCGTGGACAGCCAACCGTGAGTTATAGAAGCAAAAAGTTCACAAGAGGGAAAAACATTTCCACCACCCACTGAACCATGGCCAGAAGACTGGATCCAGGAAGCAACTTGGGATCGAAGACCCCTCCCCTCCCCCGGCCGACTCTTCCAAGCTCTGGTTGGTCTCCATTCCGCCGACGAAGATTTGTACCGAATTTAAAGATATACATGGTGTGTTCACAAAGTTTCAAGACTGCCCCTAGAATACAAAAGTTATTAAACATTTTTGTACAGCGAACTAAAATTCTTTGAAATATGATCCTTGGGCATCAACACACCGCTGCCAGCGCTTTTTCTATCATTCATAGGCTCCCTGGGGGGTCTTCGCGCGCATGGCTGTTAAAGCACCTCGTCGAAGCTGCTTGGGTCTCTGGAATCGTGTCGAATCACTTCCCTTTCAGGCCTTTCTTGATCCGGGGGAACAAAAAAAGTTGCTGGGAACAAGATCGGGGCTGTAGGGGGCTTGCGGCAGTATTGCCACGTGAAACATAGACAAAACTTCGGCAGCGACAAGCGGCTTGTGAGAGAGCGCATTGTCGTGGTGAACAATCCAATTTTCTCTGATGTCTGGGCAGGCGCACCGGACTCTATCCTTCAAATAGTGGTGCATTCCAGCGTAAAACTGACCTGACCCGGCGCGTCCGCCCAGACACCACAGAAGATTGGATTGTTCACCACGACAATGCGCCCTCTAACACGTCACTCGCAACCACCAAAGTTTTGCCTAAGTTTAACGTGGCAATATTGCCACAAGCCTCCCTACAGCTCCGACGTCGCTCCCACCGACATTTTTTATTCCTCCGGATCAAGAAAGTTCTGAAAGGGAAGCGATTCGACACGATTCCAGCTTCGACGAGGTCACTTAACAGCGCTGCGCGAGAAGACCCCCAGGGAACCTATGAATAATAGAAAAAGCGCTGGCAGCGGTCCGTTGATGCCTAAGGGTCATATTTTGAAGAATTTTTGTTCGCTGTACAAAAATGTTTAATAACTTTTGTATTCTAGGGCCAGTCTTGAAACTTTGCGAATACACCATGTATACAATAATAATAACATATGCTGCCCAATTTCGCCTATGGCTGGGCGAGCGAAGTTGTAAATTGCACATAGCTCTTAATGTAAGATTTTCCATAAACTGGCACAAATTATATTAGAAAACCAGTTGTTGATAAGCAGTTACACAATAATTATCAATTAAAAAAATTGAATTGCAATATAATTACACATGTACTAAATCAAACAATAATATCAATGTTCACCAAAATTAATAAATCCAGTATTAATATTACAACACTAAGATTCAGTAGAATAAATTGATGTTTAAACAGATGAAAAGTTTCAAAATGCTTCAAGTTATGGGCGGCCACCAAACCAAATTCAGGTAGTGGCAAGCTTTTGGACCAGATGTCACAGCAGACTGCTGCCAGGGTCGCGGGTTGTTTTATATGCAGAATGTAATATGAAATAAGCTAAACTAAAAATTTTTCATCGGAACCCCTCGTTATAGACAATCGTTCACATAAAAATCTGAAATGTAAGGCATAAGACATATTAAAAATAAAATAAAATAAAATCTTCTACCGACTTTTTGTCAAAATGAAGAACTGAAACAATAAAATTTATCAACTATCGATATTTTTTTCGTCAGACAATCTGCCGCCTCCCCCCCCCCCCATCCCTAAAGAAATTATTTATATTATTTATTTAGTTTCTTATTTAGTTATTCTTAGTTTAGTTACTATTTAATAAAATCTTTAGTTCCATTTTCTCTTTATGCCTATTATAAATAATTTGAGATGTTTTTTTATATCAGAATCATGAGATAAAAATACATTTTAGTTAAATAAATTTGAAAATCCAGGGAAGAGCAATCAGTTACCATCCCTCCCTTCCACTCCACTTTGCTGGCATCTATACTTCGAGTATAGTTTTGAAGAAAAAAAAGCACTCGTCCATAAGCAATAACGTAGTTAAGAGATCCGATAACATTGAAAATACAGGGATGCACGCGCTGCTCCACAAATGGCTGATTTTCACCAGTAAATTTTAACAGTATTTTTCGCTCTATTAAATCTCAAGAAATTCTGTCATTAAATAAGGTAAGGAATACTATAAAAATTTAGTTGTAGCAATCAGCCATTTGTGGCGTAGTACTTGCATCCCTAAAAATGCTAACTCGAACGCGATGTATGTTAGCTCGAACTGTTGACAAGACTTACATTCTGTAGATTACATCATCTCATTTTAACCGAATTTGTCAGTTAGAACCATCCTACTAAGGCAACGTTTTTATTATTATTATTATTATTATTATTATTATTATTATTACTACATTTTTTATGCCATATGGAACATAAAATGCTTACTTAAATTTTAAATTCAAGATTTATGGTACTTGATAGTAACCTTAACAACCGTAAGTGCTAATTACTAGTCATAAGTACGTTGTATACTGCGGAACCGTTGAATTGTTGCTTTCTTCTTTCTAAAGAAAAAAGTATCGTAATCGAAAAAATTTTCGACTTCCGGTTTTCGAGGGATTTACGTATTTTAAGGGTTAGAGATCCCGAAAAACATGTATTTACAAAATGTTTGTCTGTCCATGTGTGTGTGTGTGTTCTCTTTGTATCATCGAAAAGTGTATGAAGTTGTAAATAGAATTGAACCAAATTTCATGTGGTTTTGGCTATAGCCATCAGGTCCCAAGGTTATTAGACTAATAATGTATATATGACTAATATATGTCTAATAACCTTGAGCAGGTCCACTTGAATTTGGAAATATTCCCTTGGAAGGGGCCACTATAATAGCGTTTTTGAACCATTTCCATTATTGTACCATCGAAAAGTGTATGAATTTACTTAGTACTAAGTGTATGAATTAAAATTTATTTAAAGTTAGCTATAAATATTATGCAGACATACATAATATACAGACATACAATAAATACAATAAACCCAACTGGAGTGAAAAATTAGCCAGAGCCAAGAATCGAACCCGGGACCACAGTATACAAGACTGCTGCTCTAACCACTGAGCTACTAGAGCACTAGAGCAGCAGTCTTGTATACTGTGGTCCCGGGTTCAATTCCTGGCTCTGGCTAATTTTTTACTCCAGTTGGGTTTATTGTATTTATTGTATGTATGTCTGTATAATATTTATATATAACTTTAACTGTTGAATGCAGGCGTTATTTATTTGTGAATGTGTGTTTTAATATGTATTGTAGTATGAGTGTTTTATTATAAAATTTATTTATTTGTTTTTTATTTTTATTTCTATCATTCGTTTTGCAATATGAAAAGCATGCATAGTTAGCAGATTTGGCGTTGGTATGATCGCTTGTTCTTGTTTTTTCAGCAATACTTTGAATAGAGATACTCTTTCTATTCATTTTCTATACTTAGTTTTAATTCTAGAAAAGACCACTCTACAAGCTTAATCGGTTTTAGATTTTCTTTAAATCCCTCTTATAATAAAAAATATATATATTTTATGACTCAAAACAATTTCCTTTTGTGCACTTTCACTGTTTTATTAGGAAAAGTTTGAAAAGGGGGTAATATTGACATTGACTTTAATATTTGTTTTACCGACTCCATTTTTCCGATAAAGCGAAACTTTACAATATAGATTTTATGATTTTATATTTTGTTTGCTAATACTTTTAAAATTTTTATATAGTAAAATTACATAATAAATAAATACAATATATTCATTTTTAAAAATTACAAAATACATATCAATGAGTATTGTTTATGTCTGTCCCTAGGCATTATTTTAATTAATTTTTAATTTAATTTAATTTGAATTTTTTTAAATTTAACTTTTACATTATCTCATTTGTAAAAATATGAATTCTGTTTGATTTCATTTTTAAAAATTTAGATTATGAATGGTCAGTAGTTATAAGAATATCTTCTGATAAGGAGCCTTTAAAAAAATTAATGGAACATTTATAGCTCACAGATTTTAGTTTTTATTAATAATAATTATATTGAAATGAAAAGATATTTACATAAAAATTTAAAACATTTTGTAAATTGAAATTAGTACTAAATAGAACTGATATAAAAGCTATACTTTAATCAGATCTTTGCCTTAAATGTTTCTTGATTGACAATCATAAGTCTTTGAGAAAAATATCCCCTCCTTCTCTTGAAAGATTATAAATTCTTTATTAAAACGACATCTTAAATGTGGCGCTGCATTGTAAAAAAAAAAAAAAATAAAGATTAGACAATTTTTTTTTACGTAGCAAAAATATTTATTATAATTCAGTGAAGTTTTCATGATTCCATAAACCTATCCAATATCCATATAAACAGGGGTTCGAGCATATGGGACAAATTTTATTGTTTTTACCAATATATTTTATCAATATCAATAATCTTCAAAAGACATTTTTATATGCTGTGCAATAAGAATATATCTTGGGGATTATTGATAAAAGATACTGGTAAGAACAATAGAATTTGTCTTATATGCTCCGACCCCTGGTAAAAACCATTTGATGGAGAATAAATAAAAACTAAAAAAAACTATAGGATTTCGAAGTTTAAGAGAATCTTTCTGAACTAAAAGTGTTCCCATTGTTGCCCGTAAAATTCGGGAAACAAGTTTACTTTTGAAAGCATAATAATTTTTATAATTTTTGAGGTACCTGGTTGATTCTTCTCCTAAAGGTATCAGAAGATAGGAGAAAAGGTTGCGATGATTCAGTGTAAAGTTTACAGTTATTCATGATTCCTTAAACCTATCTAATATCCTTATAAACCATTTGATGAAGGATATAAAAAAAAATTGAGAAAAAAAATACGATTCTGAAATTTAACAAAATCTTTCCCGTAAAATCCCGAAAGCAAGTTTACTTTAGTAAACATATTAACATTTGAGGTTTACGGTTGATTCTTGAACATAGCATTCCTAAATATTATGCATGTAATGGAAAATATTATAAAAACTTGAACTGTCAAATTTAATATTTAAAACACACTAGATACTAATAAGCGTACAAACATATAAAATCAATATTAAAACTTAAAATACATATTTAAAATACACCCAACGTTTTAAACTTTGTCTGATGTCCCAGAATTAAACTGATGTGTCCACAGTGAGATCCAAACAAAGGTCAAACCCCTAAAGATGATTTTACATACAATGTTGTACAATGGATATATTTTAAATATACATTTTAAGTTTTAATATTGATTTTCTATATTTGTACGCTTATCAGTATCTAGTGTGTTTTAAATATGGAAAATATATCTTATACTATAAGAGCACAAATTGAGTGTGTATGTAAACTTTATGTTAAAACGGCTCCAACGATTTTGACTAAATTTTGTATTTTGTCATTTTCGGGCGTGAGAAAACCATTGGGCTAGGTCACATGTTCGAGAAAATTTGATTAGTGGGTCATTTTGGGTCACTATTGGTCCGGGTCAAACTAATAATATATAAAAAAATAACTTAAATGATATTGACAAAATTTTGTACTATACCGTTTTCGGATACGAGAAGATCATTGGGCAAGATCACATGTTCGAAAAATTTCTATTAATGGGTCATTTTGGGGTCACTACGGGTCAAGCTAATTTTATCTAAAAAACGGCTCTAACGATTTTCACTAAACTCTATATTCTACAGTTTTGGAATACGAGAAGACCATTGGGCGGAGTCACATGTTCGAGAAAATTCGATTAGTGGGCCATTTTGGGTTCGTTGTGGGTCAAGCTAATTTTATCTAGAAAACGGTTCCAACAATCTTGACAAAATTTTGTATTCTATCTTTTTCCGGGCTCGGGAAGACCATTGGGTTAGATAGCATGTTCAAAAAAGTTCGATTAGTGGCTCATTTCGGGTCACAATGGGTCAGGGTCAAGCTAATTATATCTAAAAAACGGTTCAAAACAATTTGACAAAATTTTGTTATGTACCGTTTCTGTGCATGATAAGACCATTGGACTAGATCGCATGCTCAAGAAAATTCAGTCAGTGAGTCATTTTGAGTCCTAATGGATCAGGATCAAGCTAACTGTATCTAAAAAACGGCTAAAACGATTTTGACAAAACTTTGTATTATACCGTTTCTGGACACGATAAAACCATTGGGCTAAGTCGCATGCTCAAAAAAATTCTGTTAGTGGATCATAATGGGTCATAATGGGTCAGGGTCAAGCAAACTGTATCTCAAAAATGTTCAAATGATTTTGACAATTTTTTTCATTATATCGTTTTCCGGATCGAGAAGACCACTGGAATAGCTCACATGTTCGATAAATTTCGATTAGTGTGTCATTTTTGGATTAACGTGGGTCAAGCTTATTTTGTCTAGAAAACGACTGACGATTTTCACTAAATTTTGTATTCCATCGTTTTCGAGCCCGAGAAGAGCATCATTGGGTTAGAGGTCGCATGTTCGAAAAAATCCAGTTAGTGGGTCATTTTCGTTCACTATAACTCAGAATCAAGCTAATTGTATCTAAATCAGCAAGAATGATTCAGTGGAAGTAATATATTGAGATAAACACAAAGCTAATTTTTATCGAGCTTAGCTCGGTCATTCCTGCTAGTCTAAAAGAATGTACAGATATTTAATAATTTTAATCTACAAATACTATCTGTACAAAAATAAAAGCAAAACATTTTTGAAGTGCCATAGATTATACGCAAAAAATTCCCTAAGAATGCAAAAATATTATGCACTCAGACGAGGTTTTTATCAGCAATATAGTAATTATCACAAATTCCTTTTCCACCAGAAAGCAACATAGTTCTTCTGACTGAAAATGCAAGCGTTATACACCTTTGGTCAAAATTATAAGGCCATTAAAAAGTGTAAAGAATCATAAATTTTGTACAAATACAAGTATTCATAAACATTATAGAATATGTATTTATAATCCTAAGAGTGGAGTAATAAAGATAAAGTATTTGCTCATTCTTATTTTTTTTTAAATAATATTTTTTAAAATATATATAAAATGGGAAAATTGCTAAATTTTTTGTTGGCCATAAATATAAGGACTTAATTGCTTTTAATTTTGAATAGATACAATTTTAACCCATTTATGCCTAGCGTTCCATTTGTAGGGCGCTTCAAATTTTAATAAATTTGTATATTTTTTTTCTCTGTAACATGGAAACTGTGTGAAATAATTATCTATAAATACCTTTTTCCATTATCGAGAGATGACAGCACACGATGGATATTTATTTGCTTAAATGAAAGTTGTTTTTCAATGTTGATAGATTTTTCATTATTCAAGATGACGAAATGCAAAAAGTAAGCTTATTTGTACTTTTCTATCATAAATCAAAATAAATAAATTATAATCTTAACTTGTAGACTTCTTTGAAATGCGTATTTTTTTTAAAGTGTCAAATAATGTGTACTAGCCTATTTTTTCATGCATGTTTGCACGCGACAAATACAGGACGCTAGGCACAAATGGGTACATGTTTTTATTAGCTAATTAGGGAAAAGAGTATTTTATGTAAAGACCTTTTGGAGATAATTATGAAATAAATTGTCTTTAAGCCTCAAATACGATTATTCTTAGTTTATTATTAATAATAATAATATCTTATTAGTCTCCGTAAATAAAAATACATTTTTAATAGTACCTAAAAATATTAATTATAGTATGCAATATACAAATCAAAAGCCTGCTTTATATAAATCTAGACAAAACATATAATTGTGCATATTATACTATTACATATATTATACATTTCCGTATTTAAGACGGTTACATTTTATCAAATAAATACAAAAAAATTTAGCGTTTTTTCTTTTAGTATTTATTTACTTCATTTTGTAACATTTTAAAGAGTTTTACCAGGATATTTGAGAAAACAGAGTCAGAAATAAATGGGTTAGTAAGAAATTTAAACTTTTTTATTTTGGAGGCACTCAGCCTACGATACGACATGATAGAAGCAGGTTTTGATAATAATGATGTGGTTATATCTGTTCGGGATTGTAAATGGCTTCTCATTTGGCTACTCAATGGCTTCTCAAATAAATATTGCATGTCATTTTTATAAAAAAGTTGACCGCTGCGTTTATAATTTTTATATCGTGCGATCAAGGTGACCAATTAAATAATGGGATATTGTTATCATTGAACCAATTTTTAGTAGTTTTTGTAGCGTGACAAGATGATTTTCCGTGTCGGAATTTTTTTTTCCTTTCCTAAAAACAACCATGTACCGAAATTTGTGCTTCGCAAATACGTGTGTAAGTTTTTTAATTCATGTTCATAGAAAAAATAGCTTGATCAGTCTTATCTTGAGCTGACACAGCGCCCCAAACCATGACCGATCCTCCTTTACTTTGACAAATATATGCGTCGTTTCTATTCCTCCACAAATCGTGCTAGTACGAGTATTAACCTTTTATCTACTGGCGGTAATTATAAGGACAATTAAAATAACATGTTATAAAATTCATTTAATACATCAATTAGTAGTAATACAGTTTAGAATGAGTTATAGATGCATTGCTTTATCTTGTTCTAAAAGCATTATTGGTAACACAAGACAAAAATACTTTTAAAAGGATGATTTCTTTTGCTTTTGCATATTTCCAGCTTTCTTGGCGTTTTAGGGGTTGGGGAGATTTTTGAATTCGGAAATATTTCTATATTTCTATTGTAAGAACATTATATTTGTACATTTCCTAATTCTACTATATACTAAGAAAAATATTTAAAATAAAAGATTTAAGTGGGGTTATAAATATTGCACAAAATCCTTATAAATTCAAATTTAATTAATCCTTCTAAATCCTTCAATCATTCTAAAAACCTTCTAAAATTTATTAAATGATTATGTAAATCTTCTAATGTAGTTTCAAAAATTCCCGAAAAATGCTTTAAAAGATAAGATTTTCACGAATTCATTATTCAGTACATACAGGGTTAACGCATAACTTCAGTCGGATCAAAGACGGCTAGATATTGATGGGCCTAAATTTCTACTTTAATACAAACACGATTTGTGGAGGAACAGAAATGTTGCATGGAGCCGTCAAAATAATGGATGATGAGGCATGATTTGGGGTGTTGTGTCAGCTTAAGATAAGACTAATCAAGCTATATTTTCCAAGACAATGAATTTAAATGTATTCACTGGCATTTTAGAAGAACAAATTTTGGCATATGGTTGCTTTTAGAAGTGAAAAAATCCATTTTCAAACATAGTAATTCATCATGCCATGCCATAAAAGCTACGAAAAATGGTGGTTCGATTATAATAATATCTCATTATTTGATTGACAACCTCAATAGAACGATATGAACATTATATTTAAAAAAATTATAGGGTGCAACGGGTGCTTTTTATATGCAAATGCCGAGCAATATTTATGCTTGACAGACTTTGGAGAAGCTGTTGACAATTCCTGGACAGCTATATCCACATTATAATCATCAAAATTTGTTCCAAGCATGTCGGGTCGTGTAGCTGAGTGTCTCCAAATACAATTTAAATTTCTTATTAAGATTTTATCTCTTCGAACTTATAAGCAGTGTCCTTATAATTATAACCATTAAAATATTGTAATATTTCATACATAAATATATATATATATATACATACTCGTATATATTTTTTAATGTGCAAGACACTTTGGATTATAAATACAAAAACATACACAGTTTATTAATAAGTAGGATTGTACAAAGTCCATGATTCTTTGCATCCTTCAATGGCCTGATAATTTTGGTCAGGGGTGTAGTCAAACATCTTCAAATAGACCGGGAGGCGATAATACACAATCACCTCATCGAGTTGGAGGCTGAAATTCCAGAAATAGGCAGAACTCGATTAGCATATTAAAATGCAACTGGTCTGCCAAATCATATCTGCCATAGTCACCCAAAAGTATGAAAACATGTGGTGCTGGAAGCAGGAAAACACAGTGGTAAACCTACGAGTCAATAACTAAAATCGGGTTATCAGGTGTTTTCCACCAAGATTGGTAGACCAGTTGCATTTTAATATGCGAATCAAGTTTTAACTAATTCTCGAATTTAAGCCTCCAACTCGATGATGTGATTGTCTGTGCTGCCCCTTTCGGTCTAATATACACACATTCAAAGCAGATATAATTCATTTTGTTCTATCAATATTATTAGAAATTTTATTTTTATATATTAATGAAATATATAATGCTGCTCTTTGAAATAAATGGATTAATTTCTTAACTTTCAGTTTCAGTTATTTTTCAAATGTTTAATCATAGCTAATTACATTATTAATAGGATCAGATTTAAATTATTTTTAGGTATATCTAGATAGAAATTGTACTCGATTATTATTGACCAAAAAATATTTTTAATCCATTTGCGTGCGTAAAGGACTTTTTTATGTGATATTTTTTCATACACTCATTGTAATGTTTCAGTTTTTATGACAATTACAATTTTTTTTTTTTCAAGTCAAATCAACTTTAAGTTAAAAAAAAAAATGGTTAAAACAGAAATTATTATCTGTCTGAATATTGAAATGTATAAGGTGTGTTTTGTTTTTAGAAATCCTTTCTAATTTTAATCAACACACTGGGTTTTTTTTTTCTTTCTTTCTTTCCTTTAATTCTTTTTGTTATTTTTTATTTTTGTAAAATTAAATTATCCATTACATTTCATGATCTATCTTATAGTTATTTGTAGGATAAAATCGCGCCCCTTTTTATGCATCTAAATTTATATTAGACAGAAGTTTCTAAAACAAACAATTAACAGTAAAATATTTAGATGCCAGTAAAGTTTTAGTGCATGCTATAAGCATTTTTCTGGATGATTAAAATTAATACGCACAGTTTCATTACAGCAAATAAGAAAATCACTTAAGAAAAGTTGCTGCTGTTCTCCCTATCAAATAACCGTAATTTTATGACTGACATAAAAATTAAATGATCAAAAGGAAAGAGAAATTTGTTACTGTCAGTAGCTTAGCTATCTCATAAACAGATGTCGTGAAATTTTACGTGCGAAATTTTCTGTAATAGTGATTATCAATTGTTTATTAGTAGCTAAAGAAGCAATCTTTACGCTGCGTTGTGTTTAATGCTACGTTAAATTTTTTCAATCAGATGTTGTTCCTAAGGTAGATTATATGACGAATTTGTAAAATAATCCTAAACTGCGAATTGGACAATTTTTTTATTTCAGCATTAAATTCGTAAATTATTTAATAAAATGAAGGAATTTTCCATTAACTGGGACCTGCGAGATCATTTAAGGCGGTTCTCAAGTTCCCTACTCAACAACGCGAAACTTCCTGACACATTTTCTGACTCATTTTTAAAGCAAAAGCATAAAATTGGCAGACCTGACTTTTGAAGCTATTTCAAATGGAAAGTAGTTTTCCATTTTTTGACAATTAAATTACATGCCGAGTTAGAAGCGATTCTGGTCACGTGACGACAAGTTTTTGTCTCTCTCAAGTTGCACCATCGGAAACTCATTTCGCCACAACAAAGCCGGAATGATGGCCATTTATTTAGGAGCACCTGCAGGGCAGCCATCGCTACTCCAGTTGATCTTCTAATTTAGAACCTTGATCGGATGACGAGATCTTCACCTGAGTAGGAAACTCCAAAGGTATAATTTATAGGGAACTTGGAGGACTTTGCACCCACGACGGATTTTACATGCACCAGGCGCCATTAGCATACATGGTGGATTTTTAAATAACGGCGAGCCTCAAACCCGCGAACTTTCGGCTATGAGATCGATGCTCTGCCAATTGAGCCACCGCTGCCCTCATATTTTCACAATGGTAATACGTTCAAATTTTTTTGTGCAGTCCTGCATATGTTTCATGAATTTTTATGCGGACCACGCAGTAAATTAAACTATATTAATTCAGCTAGAAAATGCATAGCACAACTAAACATGCTTATTTGAAGATCTGCCACTTACATCAATGTATTCATATACTTTTGTGTAACTCTGAACATTTGCTGTCCATAGAAGCGAATTCTTTTGAAGAAAACTCAACACGGTGTGTAGAATTTATACACACCACATAATATCACGAATTTTAGCTAAGGTCGAAAATGCACAACATAGTTGAAAACACGCCTTAGGCATTTATCGTTCATAGATGATCATGCATAAGTATAATTTTTGTGTATGTCTGTATACGGCACTATAAACATTAAAAAAGAACAGCGATAAAACAACATTACATCTCACATGCCCTATTTTTTATACGGAATATATCATGCAATCAATTTGACGAAGAGCATTCCAAACAATTATTGTTTACAGGAAGTGTAATGTTTCTTTTGTGTGCCCCTATAAACAAACAATAAATACGTTCACCGGGGCACCTCCACACCCGTACGCAGTTATCACCTGTCCCCAAAAAGACCACTGATAGGCAAAACGTGGTGTTTAGTGATGAATACCGGTTCGTTTTGGGGGCAGATGATAACCGCGTACTGCTCAGGAGGCGTTCTGTTGAACGGTACAAGTATATCAACGCTGTCGCACCACACACTGTCCGCACAGCAGGCATAATGATCTGGAGGCCATAGCTTATGACAGCTGGTTCCCTCTAATTGTGGTATGCGGAATCTTAACGGGCCAGCAGTATGCTGATAACATTATTCGACCTCACGTGGGACCTTTTCTACATCGTCTTCCAGAGAACGGTACAACTATACCAACGCTGTCGCACCACACACTGTCCGCACAGCAGGCATAATGATCTGGAGGCCATAGCTTATGACAGCCAGTTCCCTCTAATTGTGGTACGCGGAACCTTAACGGGCCAGCAGTATGCTGATAACATTCTTCGACCTCACGTGGGACCTTTTCTACATTGTCTTCCAGAGAAAATTTTCCAGCAAGTTAATGCTCGTCTACCACGATCTCGAATTGCTCAAGATTTCTTACTTCATCTTCATACTTCCATGGCCGGCCCGCTCACCGTACTTGCCTCTATAGAGCATGTATGGGACGAGATGAACCGCCAGATGCCGCCGTGTCACACTGTTCATGATTGGAGATGGCTGTTCAAATTTTGTGGACGCATCTTCCTCAGAACAACATTAGAAGTCTAATCAACTTAATGCTGGACCGCGTTGCGGCATGTATTGCAGCAGGCGGTGTTTGGACACGCTACTGCGGTTGCACTGTATTTGTATAGTTGTACAAACTGTATTTGCTGTCTTGATTTTGGGATCAAGTGAATCTCTCATTCGTATCATTATATGTGTTAAATTTTATTTCAATACGATGCTCCCTTCTTGGTGCACTATTTTCAATGCTCCTCAGTATAGTATAATAACTTTTCTAAATATTTTTAAATAAACGTCCATTTTAATCTTACTCTACCGCTATTATACATATGCTATACGTTTTAATAATTCAAAGTAGTATCCCGATAGTCTTTAGTTCTTGTTTTATTTATTTAAATAAATAAATAAAACTATAATTCTCCACTTTCAATTACCCTTTGACAGGGAGAAAACTGATAATTCTTTCAGAAAAAGAATTTTAAAGTAAAGTACTCCGCAGAACACTTCCCAAAAATTATTTTACCAAAATTATTGAAACCTCTAATTATGCAAAAATGGTTTTCAAAAAATGGAATAAAGATGTAAATACATATTCATAATAAATTACGGTGGCATGTGTATTTTTGCCGTAGGACGCATTTTTTTAAACAAATTCGTAGAAGATGTATTTTAAAAGTACATGTACATTTCTTTACGAAACAATGAAATAATATCATTATTTAACTACATATTACTTTCTCTAGAAATTTATTTATACCTCAAAGTGAATGGCACTTATTGAAATTTTTACAACCATAACTGTTTAAATCACATAAAACTATTTTTATTATACTTTTGTAGTAAAAGAAATGTAACAAATTATCCTTCTATTCAATAGATCCTTTTCGTTTAAGATTTAAAAAAAAAAGAGCAATCTTAGGCAATTTAATTAAGTTTAGATATTAACGAAGATAACAAATCAATATCGAAATAAATTATCCAACTATCCAAAAGCACGAAATTTCTTTACTTAATTCGATAAATTACTATTCTTGATGTCTATATATTACCAAACGTTTTCTGGAAATTGTTGTTATTCAAGTCAAGCATTCAGGAATGAATTGCTTAATCTTTCGTTCAGTCTCTATTCCCTTGACGATTATTGTGTGTTATTTGTACAAAATATTTAGATATTTAAAAGTAGATAAACTGTAATTTAAAACAAACAATGTATTGGAATAGTTTAAATTTATTCGAGTAAAGTTTAAATGTATTTGTCTTGCAAAATGAGAGAATATTAATTATAACAAGAGAAGGGAGAAGTTTTAAAAAAAGAAGTCACATGAAGAAATATTTAAGACATATCTAAACAGAAAGTTTGAATTGTCTTAAACGAAAAAAAAAAAAAAAAAAAAAATGTCGTAAAGTTTACACTCGAATGAAGGGCCGAAAATAAATTTGTCTTCTTTTTCAGAATAAAGCTTCTTTGGAAATGGTGATTTACACCAATACAACACAATAGAGTAATTTATCTAGTTGTCAAGGTAATTTTCAATGATATTGAACTTATGTCATACCATACAATCATCTTGAAAAACACTTTCTGCTAAATGTGATTTAAAAAAATTCTCAGCAGCCAGTTGTATGCTTTCCATAGCGAGGTACTGATAGTGCTGATTACAATGAAAGCAGAAATTACATGCTCGAGGGACAAAATCGGCTAGGCCTCGAAATTTACTGGAGAAAACCCGAACGATATTCTGGTTCGTGAAATTATGACAAATGTTGTTCCGGTTCGTGAAATGAAGGTGAATATCGTTCGTGCTATTATTAAAATATATTGTTACAGTTCCTGAAAAAAAAATATTTTTCCGTTCCGGTTCGGGTTCACCTGAAACAATGGATAGAAGTGCGGTGTTGCACTTTTCATCACTGTGATTGTGAAGCGATTGGGATAGCTTCTACTCCAAGTGAGATGAAGCAAATGATTGAACTCGGCACTCATAAATACAGTGATCACGATGTATATAGATACAACCTTTTTAAATTTTAGAGAATAAATAAATATGGCAAGCCACACATCCAAGCTTTTTAATTTTAATTCTTTAATGTAACGAAGATGGAAGAAAGCTGAATTTAGGCCTTACCGGAGACACAGAGTTTGTTTACCCTCCGCTTGTTGCTATCGGAGCAGAGAAATTATTCGCTGTTTTCCGCCACGTAAACATACTGTTTAATAAATATAGCTTATTGTGATATCTGTAACTTTTTTTATTGTTTAGAATCTTAAATACACTTTTTAAATTGTTTTTGTATGGTTAGAAGTAAATTTATCTATACTTTCAAAACAAATTTTCAGTCAACAAGAATTTTGGAATAGCGTTCCGGTTCGTGGGTATTTCTATTTCGAGCCTTGAGATCGGCGCTACGTTTTCACAGGATTTTGGTGTGTAAAGGTTAGATGGGTGACAATCTCGGTAGCACCTGGTATTAATATTACAGTACTTAACGTAAAAAACAACTGACATTTGTAACAGTGCGCGGCCTATCTCGGTGTTCTGTACGTCTGAATACTGATCTAATTTTGAATAACGAGGTGACCTGAAAGATCTGTTTAGAGTTTTCGTTGCTGTTAAATTCAATAGAAAGAGAGGGAGTGTTCTCCTGTCTTTCCGGCTGCCCATTTGCGTTGTTTAGAAAATATCAAAGCTTTTTGCTTTTAATTCATTTTGAATGCTAACTGGGGGAATGCTTTTAAGTAATCCTCCAAGAACAACTTTAAGTGCTATTTCCAGATAACACAACGTAAAATTGGAGCTTTTGTTCGGGTGCAGTACTAGTGGTGCCATCTTTAGCACTATCTATGATGTAATCGTCATCCATGCTCTCATATTCTGAAAGTATATCGAATTTGCTATCAGCAACTAACTCAACGTCAAAATTAACTTCTTTTTCTGCCGTTTTGGTCATTTTAGTATTTGGGACAACTAAACCAGCGGAAATGATACTATTTTTTGCTTCTTTTCGTCTTTTGAGGGGGGGGGGGGTAGGGTTAGGGAATTGTGGTATAGAGTCCTGCATGGAGACCTCCAACTCGCGAAGAGATTCCTCCATAAAATCCTGAGACAAATTTCCTAACTCGACGAAATTGAAAAGCTCATATTCATCGAGATCTTTGATCCCTCAATGATTTTTACTAATAATATAATTAGCTAAAGCTGAATTCTTTGGAATCAGCGAAAGATTAGATTTAATTTTAAGTGGACCGTTGAAGCCTGAATACCAAGCCATACTACATTTAACCTTCTCACCGCCGTGAACTGATATATCCGTTCACTAAGCTGTAGGTTTCACTGTAGCAGAAGCATTTTTTAAATTAATATAATTCTACAAATATAACGCAGTTTTAAAATATTTTGTTATGAATAATATTCTCACGGCTTATACTCCGTTACGTAATTAATTTTTTTATGTCATGTTAGAAAAATAATCTTATTTGATACTTTTTAAAAAATTACATGGAAAACAACATTACAATTCTGCCCTTTTGCTCGGCGGTCAGTGGGTTTTAATGTCCGGGTCCAATATCTTTGCTGGCACCTCGAAGCAAAAACTCCGTTAGAACTAAAAAGAGCTCCGCCAGTGATCAGATTTGGTGTTAACAGGCACACTGTTTTCCCTAAAAAAAATAACTTTTGTCTATCAGCAATACTTTTCTTTCATTCGCTTTAAAAAGGGGAAGTTTCTGTGCCCCACTCAATACAATATCATTGATTCCAGGCGACGACTGTACCACATCCATGATGTGCGGATTCTTGCATTTTCATCCAATAAAAAAGCAATACTACTCATACGACACAGCGATGAACTAAGAGGGCGGGACCAGTGCTTAATTCTGGGGGTGGGCCGGAAGAGATATTATAACCTGAAGCATGGAAATTCCCCGGGAGAATTGAAACTTTATGTTTACTAATTGTATAAAAGTCCACCACCCTTCTCTCCCAAACACAGAAATCCCACATGAAGAAAAATATCTGAATTCAACACTGGCTGGATCGAATGAGAAATCTCGTTTCAAAAAATAAAGGACCGTATCAAGAATATTTCGAATATTATATTATCTTAATGGCTCAGATAGATAATTCTCTTCGGTAGTAACTTCATATTTTCCTCATAGGCAGTAAAGCAGCTCCCTCGAAGAAAATATCTGAATTCAACACTGTAGATGGTTGTCTGTTTTGTCATTTAGGCTTCACTGTTCATGATTTTCTGCCAAATACTTTCTAACTCGATTACAAGTATTCCATTTCTCTGCCACACACTTTCTAACTCGATTAAAAGTATTCCAGTTCTCTTCCACACACTTTCTAACTCGATTAAAGGTATTCAAGTTCTCTGTCACACACTTTCTAACTTGATTAAAAGTATTCTACTTCTCTGCCACACACTTTCTAACTCGATTAAAAGTATCTCAGTTCTCTGCTTTTTCTTCTTCTATGACAGTTTGCGCGTACACCCCCTCAGAAGTAATCACTAGTGCTCGGTTTTATTTTGCGATGTATTTGTTGGCAAAATACAAGAAAGATTCATTTACCAAATCACTTCTTTACGAAATATTCTCTGTAAAATTATATATTCCTAAAAGTGATTACGCATGATTGAAATGTTTACAACCACAACTTTTTAAGTCACAATTAAAAATTATCTTTCTCTTAATTATACTTTTGCATTAAAAATCTAACAAATTATCTCCCTATTCAATTTAAAGTTTTTAATTAAAAATTTAAAAAAACAATGATAGATAAATGTAATTTTACTTATACTAAAGGGAAAGCAAAAATAATTAATACATAAATGAAATATCCAAAAACAATAAATTGCACTATCCAAAAACTTTCATTAGTGAATTCGATAAATTGCTAATCTTGATGCATACATATTAGCAAAAAGTTTCTGGAAATCGTTGCTATGCAAAGATTCAATAATAAATCACTTTATCTTTTGCTCAGAATCTATTTAGTTGATGATTGTTAAGAGTTGTAATTCAGGAAATTCATAAGCCTAGATAAATTCTAATTTAAAGCAAATGATGCATTGGTATGGATTAAATTTATTCGGGTAAAGTTTAAATGTAATTATCTTGGAAAATAAGACACATAATATTAATTGCAGCAAAAAGGAAGTTTTCTAAAAATAAATCTCATCAGGATAATTTTAAATTATAGCCAAATAGAAAGTAAAAATAACACAAAATGACACTTTAAATGACGTTCGAAAAGTAAGTTTCTTCTTCCTTTTTCAGTAGTAAGCTTTATAGGAAATAGAGATTTGAATATTTTAAAATTTGAGTATATTGTTAAGATAGGGTGGAAACTTACAATGTGTTATATGTTTTCTATATTGCTTATTCAGCTAGCTCCTTTTATCGTATGAAAAAAAAATGAAGTTTTGTAACAACTATCTTACAGTACAAAGTATTCAATTCTGTGCGTGATGCATGATTTTCTAAAAAGTCGAAACTCAAAAGTGTGAAACGAGCGGAAAATGTTCCAAAAACGTTCTAAATTACGATTTATGTGAAATGTTTAGGGATTGAAACATAAAATTTTCAATGGATGTTCCTTTAAGGTGCATTAAAAAAGCCGTTATCATAAAAATTTTCTAATTTATTTTTTATCCTTTTGTTTGAAGAAGCAATCGTTTACGATTACAAATCTGTTTAACTTTTTTCTAAAATTATTAGAAGAGGAGTTATGGTCAATTTAATAAGCAGAAAGTAATAGGTCAAATACTGGAAGTGGCCATAAGAAGGTCAGGAGTAATGTAAACAATGTTTCTATGCATCCTTTTCTTACATTTCTTGCATCTAAACACTAATAAACCTTAATTGAAAATTCTAGATTAATTTTGTATGTATCTGAACTATATAAAAGAAACCTTTAAATGCGATTTCTGGAAAATCAATTTTTCCGTTATCTCCATGTTCAATGAACTTCATTACATAAATGTTTTAGAAGTATTTCAGAGAAATTTCGACAGAATGCTATCCATATTATTCACTATGTTCTGAACTAGAATGTGGTAATGTAATTATTTTATAAGTACAGAAAAAAATTATAATTTTTGATAAAAAATATGCATTTTTTGACATATTTTAAAATATTTCATTTAATTGTGAAGATATTGTAAAACTTCTAGTTCAATGCACAGGTAAATGTAATAGTAGTATGTAGTAGAAAGGGAATTGAAGTGTATCTTCAGTTGAATTGAGTGTAAGCTGTCTGGCGCAAGCATGAAATTTTGCTTTAAAAAAAAGGCAAAAAAAACAGCTTCTTAAAAGAATATGAAGAAACTGCCAGGATTGTATGTTTTTTCATCATTCTGTATTATAATATTTGTGTATTCATTCAATATTGTACATTTTTTTAAAAAGCGTTTCGAACGTAGGGGTAGACAAGATACCTTAAAAGGACGTAAATGCTTGCACATAAAAGTTTCTTTTTAAAAAATCGAAATTTATAAGATTTCAGGAAAAAAAAACTTTCTAAAATTGCGATTTCTGTGATACTGTTTTGGGGATAAAAAGTTGAAATTTGGCATGGTGTTTACTTATAAGATGTAAATATTCGCTAAGAATGGTTTCTAAAAAATACTAAATTCAAAAGGATGAAATGAGAGGGAAAAGTTTAAAAATACAATTTGTAATGAATTTCTAGAGGTAGAAACTTGAAATTCAACATGGGTGTTCGTTTTAAGACGTAAATGGTCGCACACAACAGTTTTTTTTTTAACTGGAAATTTTAAAGGCTGCAGGAAAAAATAATATCTAAAATTGTGATTTCTATGATACTGTTGGAATAGAAACTTGAAATATGGCATTGCGGCTGCTTTTAAGATGTAAATGGAATTGTTTCTAAGAATGGTTTCTAAGAATGGTTTCTAAATACATCGAAATTTCAAAAGCTGAAATGAGCGGAAAACATTCGAAAAACATTTTGAATTAGAATTTATTTGAAATTGTTAAGGCTAGAAACATGAAATTTGACATGGTTGTTACTTTTAAGACGTAAATTCTCGCACAGAACAGTTTCTAAAATTTCAAAATTTAAAAGGGTGAAATGAGCGGAAAAAGTTTTAAAATAACGATTATTTTGGAACTACTGAGGCGATTTCAAAGATTAAAGAATAACATTCACGACAGTCTCTGCTTAAAAGTGGACTACTTTTGCCTCTATGCAACAGCCCTCAAAGGCAGGCCCGGACTGGCCAGGTCAGCTAGTCGGCGATTGCCGAGGGCCCCCGGCACAAGGGGGCCCCGGAGGGGGCCTCCAAAAATGAATATACTAGTTCATAATTAGTTACACCAGAATAATTTGATTATTTCCTCGTAAGTTTAACGTAATCTTACGCATTTACAATCAATTTTAAGCAGTTGCCAGTTGGTTTTTGTGTATGGTAGCTTATGTAAGGTGGCCCCGGAGGGGTCTCCAAAAATGGATATACTACTTCATAAGTAGTTACATCCGAATAATTTGACTGTTTCTCCGTAATTTTCCCGTAATCTTACCCATTTACAATCAATTTTATGCAGTTGCCAGTTGGTTTTTGTTTATGACAACCTATGTAAGGGAGCCTCGGAGGGGCCTCCAAAAATGGATATACTACTTCATAACTGGTTACATCAGAATAATTTGATTGTTTTCCCGTAAGTTTAACGTAATCTTACGTATTTATAATCAATTTTAAGCAGCTGCCAGTTGTTTCTTTTTTTATGGCAGCCTATGTAAGGGGGACCCGGAGGGGCCTCCAAAAATTGATATACTACCTCATAACTAGTTGCATCAGAATAATTTGACTGTTTCTCCGTAATTTTCCCGTAATCTTACCCATTTACAATCAATTTTATGCAGTTGCCAGTTGGTTTTTGTTTATGACAACCTATGTAAGGGAGCCTCGGAGGGGCCTCCAAAAATGGATATACTACTTCATAACTGGTTACATCAGAATAATTTGATTGTTTTCCCGTAATCTTAAGCATTTACAATCAATTCTAAGCAGTTGCCAGTTCGATTTTGTTTATGGTAGCCTACGTAAGAGAGCCACGGAGGAGGGGGAGGGGCTCCAAAAATGCATATACTGCTTCATAACTATTTACATCAGAATAATTTCATTGTTTTCCCGTAATCTTACGCATTTACAACCAATTTTAAGCAGTTGCTACTTCGTTTTTGTTTATGGTAGCTTACGTAAGTGGGCCCGGGGGGGGGGCAAAAATGGATATACTGCTTCATAACCAGTTACATCAGAATAATTTGATTGTTTTCCCGTAATCTTATACGCATTTACAGTCAATTTTAAGCTGTTGCCAGTTGTTTTTTGTTTATGGTAGCCTAATGTAGTAGTACCGGTAGTGCCATCGTGTCGCTGGCGAAACAGAGGAGGGGTGTTGACTTACTAATCACGCTCTGTGCAGTGCCCATAGGCTCAGGTTCAGAGCACATCGCGACACTGGTTAATTGAAACAGCAAAGCCTCCCTACGGACATTTACAGTACATGCTCAATTTCTGCTGAAAATAGTAACCGCAGGATTGGCAAGACAGCTGAAAAAAATCGCCAAAAGCTTTTTTTAATTCCTTCAATTCGCATATACTCTGCTGCATTTCGTAGGAATCTGGTTTTTAAAAAAAAAATTTATTCTGCAAATGAAAAAGTACTTTGCCCTATTTTAAGTTGTACAAAATATGATTGAGACATTTGAATTTAATTGCAGCCTCTTAAATATTTCTAATGCACCACGTTGTTGTTATTCTCGTGCTTACGAAGCAAGAGGTTGTTCACGCTAATATTCCTAGCTTAATATGTAACATTTGCTTATTAAACTAATATTTAACTTTAAATTGTGGCAGGTAGTACTCAAGATGCAGATGTTATGGACCGGCTGCAATTTGCGTCCGCTATGTCGTTCAAGGAAAGATATATGAAAGCCTTTAGAAATAGCAGTAGTCTATAATTCATGTGGATTGACTTTGTGCGAACTTATAAAATCAGAATTAGCCAAGTGTAATACTGCAACATCGATTATTATTTCTTATTCATTTGACGGAGCAACCAATATGAAAGGCTGCTATAATGGTCTACAAGTTTAGTTCAAAAAGGAAAACAAAGGTTTTATTTACATTCACTGTATAGGAAACGTACTGAACTTGGTAGTAGCTGATTCAACAGTAACGTTGCTCAAAGCAGAAAACTTAGTTTGGTGTAAGAATCTAACGTTTTTCTACGCTCATCTAAGAAAAGAATGGCCGTATGGGAGAGGGAAACAAAAAAAACATATTGCACATGAAAAACTGCACAGATTGCAAAAAATAGGAGCCACAAGACGGAGGAGCAAATATAAAGCTCTATCTTCGATTATCGATGAGGGAATTTTAAGATATGAGGAAAGTGTAAATACAACCTGGAACTTGGTACAGAAGTTGCTTCAACAAGTAAGGGATAAAAGGAGCGATAAACACTTTCAGGTTCTGTATTCAAAAACAAAATATTATTACCCGACTGCCAAGAAGGATTATGTGTTTCACACGTATCTGGGTATGTGGATTTCTTTATACCCTCGAAACATCCTAACGGCTGGATGGATTTTAATGAATGAGGTCTCTATCGATTCGTTTTTATAGTCCGATGGTTATAGGCTAGGTTTTGTTTTTATAAATTCAAAATGGCGGCCGTAAAATACAAAATGGCGATAGAAACAAAAAAATTCATGCAGTATATTGAGTGGCATATCATTGGCTAGGTCTTTCAAAATGAAGACGATGTTTCATTGACTATTTTACAGTTAGAAGCTCCGTTTAAATATTACACAACCTGGAAATTGTGTAGGTAGGATCTCTAGGTTTATTGCAACTCTAACCATCATAGACATCTATAGGCCTCAACAAAACAGTATTTATAGGTAGTAACTAACAATTAAACACAACTTAAAAGTCATCAATACAAGTAAATTAAAAAAAAAAGGTAAGTAATATAAAAAATAGTTTCATATTGATAAGAAATAATTAATTAGTTCGCTTTTTACGCGGTCGGGTTTTTTGATTTTTTAAATTTAATGCAAGTACAGGTAATAGCAAATTAGAAGATAACAATATTTATGTAGAAGTACGGTAATGCCTGTTGAAAAATCAATAAACGAAGCTCCTTGAATCTGAACTGCTCAAAACTATAAATTGGTCTTTTACGGTGTTTTAGATTGTGCCTGAACAAGTGTCGAAGGAAGATTTAGTCGATTGATTTCTCGTTAGAACCAAAGAAAATTAATGAAATCGTAATGCTTTATATCGTTTTTTAACGAAAGTCCTTTGTAGTATTTATAAACTTTGTAAAGTTGAAAGAAATCAATTATTGATAGAGCTGAAATAGTTTGTAGATCAGTATGAAAGTTTTACAATGTCTGAAAAAACTAACATTGAAAGAAAACAAGACAATCTTTGAATGGAGCTGAAGAAATCTGTGAATATGACGATGTAGAATCTGAATTTGAAGAAGACAAAAGAATTTATGTTTACTCCTCTGATAAGAAACAATGTTTTCTGTGCTTTTCTGTTGTTTTTGAACTCTCACACAATCTTGAATGTTTACCAACCTGTATGTAGCTTACAAGGTGAACTAACCATAGCTTGCGGAAAAGTCACCTGTGAAAGGGTGTTTTCTAAACTTAAAATAGTTAAGAATCGATTTAGGTCTACTTTAAGCCAAGACCTTATGTCTAATCTTCTTTTCATGAATGTAGAAAGAGACTTATTCTATAATTCGGATAAAGATGTTATTATAGATAACGTACCCAGGATCAGTGAAGAACTGATCAAAAAGCTGTTAGGTTAGTAAACAGCCATTCACAATCACATAACCTTTCTTCGTTCGCTGTATCTGTACCAAGGTACAGTACAGCAGTTTTTCTCTTTGTTATAAAATCTATTTTACAACTTGTAACAATTAAATCAAAATTAAAGAGGACATTTTTAAGAATATGTTTGTTTTTTATTACCGCTATGTAGCTTTTAACACTTTCCAACATAGTTGAAAAGTATTTATGAATTCGGTTTGTCTATCCGTCTGTCTGTTCATGCTCTAACTCGCGTAAATATATTGAGATTATCATGAAATGGATCTATATGTTATTGGGGTTTACCATGGCATGTTCGATATTGAAAATGAAGTGTGTAACGTTTACGGTTCATTTACAGGCACACTCAAAAGGTCATTACATGACGGCCTATGAGGAAATATTGTATGCGATGTATTTTAATGATATTAAACATTTTTAAGGATATTGAAATTTGTGTATAACACTGAGATGTACTACAAAGCTCTTATTGTAGGATCTGATGTGCATATAATTTATTGTTCATTTACAAGGACACACAAAAGTATTTGGCTATAGTACTGAATATGAAGAATAATTGCTGTGTGTTTTCAGTTGCGGTACGTGATTTAAAATTTAACTTTTTTTTTGCATATTACTTGGCAAATATAAGTTCTATAGATCATATACAGGACTACACAAAAGATCTCAAGTACATTTCCATTTATTGGCGGACATTGCTGGCTAGAAATTTTAAACTGCACTATGCATCTAAATTAACAGATTTTTAGCACACAACGTAATATACGTACAAATCTGTAGATCATATAGAGCGCTGCACAAAAAAATCGGATATTTTTGCGATTATTGATGGTAATTTCAGTAATTGTAGAACAATTGTATTATGCATTTTCTAAATTGTTTTGTTAAATTGATAGTTTTTGCGCTGTTATATGCGGACAGACGGAGGGACCGCACGACGACTATAGGTGCTTCGTATTCATATAATTGCGAACGCACATAAAAATGACAGCAATAAAGGAACGTGATTGTCAACTAGTTAAAGAAATACAGCATATTTAGCCTTTCGTGGCACAAAAATGAAGGTTAACTATATTAAACCGATGTTTCCCAACTTATTACTTAACGATATTTTAATTTTTATGATGATTCAAGTTATACAAATACTATAGAAAAGAAACAATTGTTTATTTGTAGGAAACCGACTCTGAGACTACTGAAGCAATTTTAAAAATTCTTTCACTGTACGAATGACGATTAAAAGATTTCTGAAATAGACCAAATCGTATCTGTCTTTTGGAAGAGGGTGGTTGGAAATAAGTTGGAATGGAGATTTTCTTATTATTAAAGTCTCCTATTCACGTAATGCAGTGCAAGAATGAGGTTTCTTCAAATTATGACTTACTTAGCAATATTTAAATTATCAGTATTATAGTACTTAACAGTATTTTAATTTTTATGGTGATTCAAGATGTAGTACTGTAAAAAAGAAACATTTGCTAATTTTAATTGCTAAAAGATGTAAATTAAAACTTTAAAAACAGTAAAAATAGGTTTATTCGATTTTTTACATGTTTCGACTCTGCCCAAGTCATTTTCAAAACAAATAAATAAAAAATATTCTAAAGCTGCACGGTCTATGAAACATTCATCATTCAATTTTCCACGTACTCTTTCATAGCGTGTATAATTGGAAAGAGTACGTGGAAAATTGAATGATGGCGTTTCATAGACCGTGCAGTTTTAGAATATTTTTATTTATCTGTTTTGAAAATGACTCGGGTAGAGTCGAAACATGTAAACAGTAGAAATAAACCTATTTTTTTTGTTTTTAAAGTTTTAATTTACACCTTTTAGCAATTAAAATTAATATATTATTCAGAGGCCGTAGCTAAAGGAAAATTTTTATTTCGTCTCACCAGTATTTCGAAAAATAAATTTCATCGTAGATTTCTATTTTACGTGTTATAAAAAAATCAGTTACCACAGAATTTGTCGTTTTTTAATAATTGTGTTGTGGAATAAAATGTTTCCTATAGCTGCGGCCTCTGATTATTACAAGGTGTTAATTTGATATATATTTAAGAAACATTTGTTTGTTTGTAGGAAATAAATTCTGAAATTACTGAACCAATATAAAATTTCTTTCGTTTTACGATAAATGATAAACAGAATTCCAAAGTAGACTGCATTCTAATTGATTATTCGAAGAGTGTGGCCGCAAATCGGCTGGAATGGAGATTTTCTCAGCAATTTCAAATCTCGTTTTCACCTAATGCACTACAAGAATTAAGTTTGATTAAATGATGATTTAATTAGTAATATATAAATTATTTGTAGCGAATATTTTTCCCTAATGTAAATAGGTATGCAAATACAACTTGGTATATGGCGACAAAAACGCGTACAAAGCTTCGGGTTTTGCTAGTAAATGCACAATTAAAAAAATGTCTTAAGCACATATTTCCAACTTTTTAAAACATATGTATATGTAAAGTTACGCTTTAGTTCCGATGTAAAATATCTACAGAAAAAAATATGGAAAAATTAAATATCTGTTTAATTTAAATATTATAATGTCTAAGATCAAACCTAACTAAGCATGTGTAGTTAAAACGTTAATTAAGAATCACCACTAAGAATTTTTCACTAATGGTAAAATATGCGTTATCCAATTTTGCCATATATAGTAAAAAATGCATTATCCAATTATGAAATGTATGGTAAAATATGTATTATCCAATTATGCCCATATGTGTTAAAAATATGCTTTATTATATAAAGTTTCAATTTGACGTAATATTATATTCATATTTGACAAAGGATTTAAAATGGTCAATCGTTTTCAATATCTCGCACACTTTCAGCAGAAGAAATGGTTTATATTAGTTATAACGGTTTATATTTTATTTATTTATATGTGACCAACTGAGTAACAATTGAGATAAATTGAGCCAGTTGATAATGGTGAGTATTCACTGTTAGATTCAGATTCTTATTCAATTTTCAGTCACTTTATTAACACCGACTTGGACAGAAAGATACTCTGATGCTAAAGAAATATTTAATGTGCCAGAGAAACGCTGCAACGAAATGAAGGAGTTTAAGGGTGTATTCGAAAAAATACTTTTCAACCCTCAACAACTCGAAATTTTCTGATATTCGAATTAATATTCGAGTGTAATTCACGATAATCACATGCATTCCATTGATTTATATTAATTTAGTGTTAAAATTTCTCATTTATTTTTAGCATTGTATTAATAATAAATATCGTGCTTCTTGAGAAACTTGAGAAACTGTTAATGACTTGAAGAAAACTGTCCAATCATTCAACCCTTTCTGTAAATAATGATTACTCGACCCTATTATGAAGCGTTCTCATTGGTGACGATAAATTAAAATTACGGTTAAATAGCAATTATTTTTAAAAACAATCGAATGACTGGGCACTGGTCAGTTTGCTGCAAATTGTTTTACTGCATGTGAGTGTAAAATATATGCTCAACGGAACATTGTTTTAAGTAAATTTTTAATAGCCTCTTGAATTTCTTCTTATTAAATCCGAAGCCGTCATGGAGACTAGCTATGTTTCAGAACATGATATTTCAGCGGTAGAATTCCTGTCTTCAACAGTTGAACAATTTAAGAATTTCGTGGGCTTCCTAGTTGATGCCAGCTTTACGCCCTGTCTTGGAGCAGCTGTATTTATAATACATAGGAAGCCATAAATTACGGTCTTAGAACAATGGAACAATGTAAGGTTGTTAGGTGGACAACTTTACATCCAGGTGAGATGTAAGCGACTTGCAGAGGCGATACGGAGCAATGAAAGAAAAATGTTCAACTAAAGATATATCAACTATAGAAATGATAGAAAAAAGTAGATTTAATATCTTAAATAGTCTAACAATTTACAATTACTTTAAATTAAAGATAAATAAAAAAGTAAATTCCATTAGTTCCAAAGACGTGGACGAAATACTACCGAGCCCCCATCTCGAGCTAACCCATCTCATAAAAAAGAGACTCTTTACAGAGACGAGACTAAATACGAGAGAAAAATCTAGATCAATCTAAAATGTTTTTGTTTTTTAATTAAATAGTAAACAAGACAGAACAGACAAAGAAAATTTAAGTTTGACTGAAGAGAGATGGAAATTCAGTCTTCATCATCAATTAATAAAGCATACCAAGGGCGTTTGCGATTATAGGGGTCTGAAACCTCATAGTCTGGCAACTCTGAAATTATTTCATTAGGGAATATTGCTTATAAATATTGCTTATAAATATATTAATATGTTTTATGAAGAGAAAAACTACTGTTATTTGATTATTAAAAAGTGTGAAAAAGCGTGGTAACGTAAGACGGTTGTCATAATTAATAAAAAAGGGGGAAAAGTCAAAGCATCGATTTGACCTGGGAAATGGTAAAAAATACATACTCATTCCAGAAAATGTACGTTCACCGCTACCTAAAGTCGCATCTCATGTTTTAAAAGGAAATCCAACCACCAAAAAGAACTATCGCAAAATCTTTAAACATCTTTACAGAAACTGTAAACAAAATTATAAAATTTGATTGAAAACTAATAAAAAAAAACTAATAAAAACTATGATGTTCCCCGCCTAATGCGAAATCATGTTACTCAACATAAGACTATTGTATGAAAAGGTGAAAAATGGAAATATGCAGTTACAATTAATGAGGCTTTAATATATTTGCCCGACTGCAATAATAAAAAAAAAATAGATTTACTACAGAAAAGAGAAAAGTTCCTAAAATGTAGGTTCAAAGAAAATAAGACAAGTTTTGCTAAATTTTTTCTAGTTATTGCTGGATTCTCTTATAATGAAAAACTTAAAGGAAGCAGACAAAAAGTCAAAATTAACTCGGATTACTATTAGAAATATGTTTTAACCCCTGTTTTCAAAGAAGACATTCCATCACTTTACCCAAACAATTTTCATTCATTAAATTCCGTCAGAATAAGGCTACCAGTCATACCCCTAAATCTACAACTATATTTTTAGAAAAGAATGAGAAATGAAACAGGAATTGAGTTAATTGCATTTAAATGCATCCCACACCAAGTATCCACACCTCCTATGGAGTGCTGTGCATTTGGATTTTTAAAACATGCTCTTTATAAGCGGCGTCCCAAAACATTGGACGGACTCTGGAAGGAAGTGGTCGAGGAGTGAAGCAAAATCAACTTTGATATTGTAAGAAAAGCTCTTTTATATTAGAAATCAAGCTGCAATATGATAGTTCAACAAAAGGATTATTAGATTTATTATATTAGACAATAAAATTCTTATATTTGGTTATATATTTCTTTTTTCAAAATCATTACAAAAATGTTTGAACACCCACTGTAAGATGTTAGGTAACATTAATGAGATGTTCGTAGTATTATCTATTAATTTTGTACACACTTTCTGTTAATTCTATTAAAAATTGTGAATATTAATATTAAGCTAGAGTTTAAAGTTTTTGCTGTCTGTAATTTAATATTAATGATAATAAAAAAGTTAAGTGTCAACTCAGAAAAAATAGGATAGTATTAAAAACTATTATATAATCTCACTTTCGTAATGAATTGGGTTAAAATGCACGAAAAATAATTAATGCCAAATAAAATTATACCATAACTGCAAAACTTTTATATTGTCCAAATAGAAAACTTTTAATACTGATTAAGTGTTTACGAAATTATTTGTGACAAAAAGATATTCTTCATGAAATAAAATCTCTAATGACATCATGTATGAATTTTTCAATTTTTAAAGATATTTAATTAAAGCTTAAAATTTAAGCAAGGTGCATTTTCTAAAAAGCGTCTAGTTACTGTAGAAATCTATTAGGCTGAATTGTATTTTTTTCCACAAAAAAGCTCATTTATAAAACTGCTTATTTATTATGTGCTGTCTAGAATATATTATCTTTGAAAGCCGCAGCTTATGTGATAATTATACGATTAAGCCTTTTTTTTTTTTTTTTAACTTCATTTTATATTTGTGTATGCTTCAAAAGGAAGTTTACTTCATTTTTTTAAGAAGAAGATGAGTTCTTTTTTAAATATATGTCAGTTAATCATGTAATGCACATTACATGATTATGTATAACGTAAAATAATAATTAATTAATTAATTGTTTGATTTTTGAAAGCAGTTAGATAATACTTATTTTTAAAATCGTAAATAAGAAAGCAGATCTCATTTTTTTTTTTTTATCGTTATTGTTATCAATATTCTACCTTATTTTTTATTTATTTACTAGCGGAGCTTCGCCGGCTTCACTGGTCGCTTTTTTCCAAACGAACCTAGTATAAAAACAAGTTGGAATTTGCTTGTCAAACGTGGCAAATGAAGTGCGTTCTTACTATAACTAGTTTTATAAATATTTTTTGCACCGGATATTGTTCTGAATGTATATTTTAGTGCACTTCATAAGTGCATATCAATTTCCTTCTGTTCGAAAGGCTGTAAGATCATTAAAATGCACTTGCAGTAATTTTTTCCTGTTGGCCGTAATGTAACGGAAAACTTTTGACAGTCCCTGTAATTAAACTATACATCCGATTTTCATAAAATTTGAAATGACTCGACAAAATTTTGCAACAATTATCTATTTAAAATTTCAGACCATTTGGAATTCTGTAACATCATTAAAATGCACTTGCAATAATTTTTTCCCCATTGGCCGTAATGTAACGGAAAACTTTTTACTGTCCCTGTAATTCAGTGGTTCCCAAACATGGGGCGTACGCCCCACTGGGAGGCAATTTGACTTTCTAGGGGGACAATTTCAAATTTGATGCTCACTCATTCGTTATAAGTTTCTTCTATTCTTTTTTTTTAAGTATTGTTATAGACTAAAATAAATGGAATACAAGAAAAATTTAAGAAATCAGTTTTTTTTAATTGAATTTTAAAAATGTTCTCAGTGAAAAGTTTAAATACATTTAACACCAGAATAATTATACGAATAGTTTTTTAAAAATGTTTTGACATAATTTAGTATTAAATCTCATTATAATTTTTCTGGGGCAAGATTTTACAATTTTTCATAATGCTTTCCATTATTTATTCAGAGCTTTCTACCTCATTTGCTCTGCTATATATTACTCGAAGATTCTTTTGCACGTGAAACTACTTAAAAGAATATATATAAATTTGACTGTTTTGAACATATTTAATATAAAAATTTATATGAAGCATCTGAACGACATACTACCAACTTTATAAAACTTATAAATCTTAAATAGCATTAGAAAAGGAAATGGGCAGACAGAAATATCTATGGCTCTAGTGCAGGCATCTTGCATAGTAAATTACATGATGGCATATAAATTTTAAAATCAGATAATACATGGAAGACAATTAACGATATTGGGAATGGGAAAACAGAGAAAATGTCTTGTGATGGGGGATAATGACAACTTAATTTTAATAAAAATGAGAGTTTTGAAATGCTTCTTATGTATTGTGTTATCCATAAAAAGAAATTTTAGTGACCAAAGCTTTTCCACAAACTCTTAAAAATTAACATAAATTAATTATAAAATGTGTGAGTGTTATTAGTTTTAACGTTAAATGTAAGCGTCGCTTCAAGATATTTTGTGACGATAAAAATGCAGACTGTATAACATTTTTCTTTTAACAATGAGGTAAGTTAGAAAAGTACAGCAAAACTCTTTTTGGCACAAAGGCCTCAGTCACAGAAGATTGCCCTCTTTAGTAAGTTAAAAAAGTGAAATGAATAGTTATTGTTAAGGCTTTATTACGTTTATACATGTCACTTAAAAAAAGACATAATTTGCAGATTAAGGGGGGGGGGAGAGGGGGGGGACATAGTGATTTTACTGATGCTTTGGTGGGGCGTGGCAAATAAAAGGTTGGGAACCACTGCTGTAATTAAAGTATACATCCGATTTTCATAAAATTTGAAGTGACTCGACAAAATTTTGCAATAATTATATATTTTAAATTTCAGACCATTCGGAATTCTGTAACATCATTAAAATGCACTTGCAGTAATTTTTTCCCATTGGCCGTAATGTAACGGAAAACTTTTGACTGTCCCTGTAATTAAACTATAGATCCGATTTTCATATAATTTGAAATGACTCGACAAAATTTTGCAACAATTATATATTTAAAATTTCAGACCATTCGATTGGGTAGTTTTTGCTCTGTTATATGCGGACGGACAGATAGAGAGACGGACAGACCGAACAACGACTATTAGTGCTACGTATTTATATGTCTAAGAACGCACTTAAAAACGGGGTGGTGGAGGGCGAGGGGGGGGGGAAGATATACTTGAAATTTTAAGATTGTATTGCATTTGTAAACGAAAATTTTACAATTGCCTTAATTATAATATACAAATGAATCTAGTAATGGTAGACTCCTGCCTTCGGTAGCGTACTGAGCAATCATAAAAACGGTATTCACTGTACCGAGGGACCTTCGTTAATATGCGGAACAAAAATAAAAATAAATAAATAAAGCATTAAAAAGATCTAAAGTTTTTGTTCAGTTTATTTATTGAAGATCTAAAACCATTTATAAGCGAATCGCGTCCGCTGAAAATAACATTGTCGTAAAGCCAGTAGAAAGTCAATACAAAACTCCGATTTCTTTGCAATTCATAAGAAAAAAAAATGAAATTATATGTAATAACTATGTAATAAATATAGGAGAGACTGGGGAGGGTTGACCCATTTTTTTACAAAATGAATATTTATTTTTTAAATATTGTACATAGAATAAAGTTTCATATACCATTTTATTCACTATACAATCAGTTATTTAAAAAAAAATTGCGACGTAAGCGTAATATATAAGAAACTTGAAAAATGATTGATTTTAATCATGAGAACATAATGGGTCAAGGCTCCCCGCATATGAGAGGCTTGACCCACTTTATTTTATATTGAAATATTTGTTAAGGAAAATAAAATCAGTTTTTAATAAAAAGAAGGAATAATATTATGCTATATAGTTTAATTTTTATTAAAAATTATTTGGGAAAATGTGATGTGTAAACAAACCTGCTTAGATGGAATTCAAAACACAAGAGAAAAGTTCCGTTTTAAACAGTCTCCTTTTGTGACACTCGGCCGGGCAACACTAGTTGCCACGTAGTTTGGCTTCATCTAATTGTGTTCATCTGGGTGAAATTTGTCTACATACCTCCCTAAATTGTTTGGATCAATGTTTTGTTCTTTTGCAGAGGCAGGAACACTTCATATTTCTTAAGGCTGCTGCTTTCATCCTTTCTAGTCTTTTCCATTCTTTCTATTTACTTACTAAGGGTACTATTTAAATGAAATAAAAGTTCCTATCAACTTTGCAACTTATATTTCAATGAATTTTTTCTTGCTTCTATAGCAAATTTTTCACATCTTCCTTTAATCAATTTTAAACATTTCCCTTTCTATCACTCCATTTTACTGTAGCTTTACAGAATAAATTTACATTATTTACAAATGTAACCATTAACCCTTCATTATGTACAGTGTACAATAAATATTTCCAAAACCACTTAATTAAGGGAGCTTTGACCATCTGATCAACCCTCCCTCACATTAATTGGGTCAAGCCTCCCAACATAGTCACTTTTTAAAATATAGCACATGGTTATGTTTAGCGTAATTTACTGTATAATCTTTATGCCTGGGATGAAAGCTCAGTATCTTTGCATTACTTAAAACCTACTTACTTAAATTTTTATGGCATATTTTATCTGAAAAAATTTTACAAAATGTTTCTAAAAAAAACAGTTTTAAGCTGAAAACTCTTCCCAATTGCTTTTCCACAGCTGCTTCAATTATCTGCATGAAACAAAGACTATTGTTTGAGCATTTCAGTAGTTTTTGTTTCCACATATTGGCAAAACTCTAAATTTCTTTTAAATATGAAAACTAAAGGATGGATCAAGCCTCCCCTATGGTCGACTCTCCCCAGTCTCCCTGTATAAGGGGTAAGAAGTAACACATTACAAGTAGCGAAACTACACTAGCTACTTTTTAGAGTAATTTGTAGAGTAGCACGCTATATTTTGAAAAATATAGTGTAACGAGTAACGCGACACAAAAAATCAGTATTTTGTAGCGAGAAAGACGGTACTTTTGACGATACTTCAGTTTAAAAAAAAATGGGCAATCTGCAAATCATCTGGCAGTAACTTGCTTCTTTTGTACAAAATTTGTTTTGTTGAACAATTTGCAAATCCCAGCTGCAGTGTACAGCAACGCATCTCATGATGTCATAGATTTTTTCTCTTTTACACTTGCTTCTTATCTAAAATCTAGTACTAACCCATCAAAGGGATTAATTTTTTTGCTGGCAACACTTGTCTATTTACAAGTTTTTTTAATTCCAGTATTCTTCTTATTTGGAATTGCTTTATTTACAGATTGATTTATTGTTTGCATTTAAAGATGTTTTTATTGTAATTTTCTAGATTAGAAAATTAGACAACCCAATATAATTAACTCATCGCAGATCCAAATACAATTAACATAATTATTGGTGCATTAGAGAGTTCAGTATACGTAGAAATCTATTCGTAAATACATTTCAACGATCGTCTGATTTCGTATGTATGTGTGTATATTAAAATTTCTTCGCGTTTTCAGATCCAGAGAGCTGTTGTAAAATTAGGATCTAAGTTTTTACTTATTGTTATATGTCTATTTATATTACAAAGCACAAACGTTTCCGTGCGTAACGCTGACGTCATTTTGACAGTGTAAACAGCAGACGATTAAATTTAACTTTTATTAATTTTTATTCCAATTATTTAAACTTCTAAATACCGCACGCCCCACCAGTGGCTGAGAGGTTCTGCTCTCAAAGCTGGTAGACGGGAGGTGCTGGGTTCGAACCCAATCGCGCCCGTCGGCCTAACCGTTTCGGAGTTTCCGTGGTTTTCTTCGAAGCCTTGGATTTTCCATGCGTAAATACGGGTTAGGTTCCCTTAGAAAGACCCCCACGAAGGGCACTCCCCCTCTAGGGCCTATATCCCTTGAGTAGATAATCGGCCGTCAACAATCAACCCAACCCAACCCAACCTAAATACCGCACATTTTCAATTTTTACACCATCGAACGGGGGGGGGGGGGGGGATGCTCTTTCAAATCCAATTAGTTTGACAATTATATCGCAATTTGTTTTAAAACTGTATCGCAATGTACGGAAATTATATCGCAATTTGTTTTAAAACTGTAGCGCGATGTACGGAATTTTAATTCTTTTTAAAATAATTTTCAATCATGATTTTTTTTCAAATCTAGCTCTATTGCGCGTAGACGATTACATCAGATAATTTCGTTTGCACATAAATTATTCTAAATAGTTCATCATTTGTTTCTAGCTTATATTCCATAACAAAATTTAAACATTCATCAATATATAAATAAAACAATAAATGAAACACAAATGTAAGACATGTAACTGAATTTTGCGCTTAAATATAACTGGAATGAACAGAATCAAAAAGGCTAATTTTAAATAGCGATCATTGGCGATTTCTTCGATTGTTAACTCCTGACGCGAGGCCAATATGAAAATATCGCTTTTAATACGTTTTAAAACTTTATTTGAACGCATTATTGCTGCTATTTTTCATATAAATGTAATTTTTGGTATTGTTAGTCGGCATTCTAAAAAAATATATTAAATGTAAAAAATCGATTAAAATTATCAATTAAAAAAACAAACAAACAAACAAAAAAAAAAAAAAAAAACGTAGACTAGTGCATTGCGTTCTCGCCGCAATGTTTGATATTCTTTGCTGATACGTTTTTTTATTAATTTTTGATTAACTGCATTTTTTTTTAAATCAAACAAAGTCTTTTAACGATATATGAGTATACTACGTCAATAGCCACTTGCGGAATCTTTCGAGTTATACCTAATTCCCTGTCTTTCTACTGTCTAATTCTGTCTTCTGTCTCTGTTTTTTTATACCTAAGCTCAGTCTTTCAACTTGTCCAGAGAAAAAAAGATGTTAACGTCAGAAATAATGTTTTTTGCCTATTATTCGGTATCCCGGGAAGCACGGGTTTATCCCTTTTACTTTCTTCTATCTTTACAAGAAGAAAGTATTGGATTCGTGAAAATTTTCGACTTTCGATTTTAGACGGAGTTTTAGGAGTCAGAGATTTCGAAAAACATGTTTTTGAAAAATGCCTGCCTGTGAGTCTGTGACTCTGTCTGTCTGTATGTATGTGACACAAACTTTGTGGGCGCTTTATCTTAAGAACTAATGCACGGAACTTAATAAAAATTTATATTCAGTTAGTCCCTGATATAAATTGGTGCTGATTAGTTTTTGGTGTAAATCACTCGACAAGTGATGCTGCTTATGCAGCATTTTTCACGATTTTCACAACAGCTCAATCTCCATAACTAATGCACGGATTTTCATCAAACTTCAGATTCAGGTAGTCCTTGACATGAATTGACGTTTTATACATTTTCGTGTAAATCGCACAACAGGTGGCGCTGCTATGCTGCATTTTATGCGATTTCCGCAACAGCTCTATCTCAAGAACTAATGCTTGAATTTTCAACAAATTTCAGATTCAGGTATACCTGGATATGAACTAGTACTGTTTATGTTTCGGTGTAAATCGCTCAACAGGTGACGCTGCTATGCACCATTTTCAGAATTTCCACTATAGTTCTATCTCAATAACTAATGCACGAACTTTCATCAAACTTCAAATTTAGATACACTTTGATATGGATTGGTGCTAAATTAATGGCCACAACATAATAGTTTTATTTGAACTCACAATATTTGTAAAGTGTTAGGAAAGTCGAGCGGATTCACTCCAGATTTTTCACTTTTACTTTCTTCTATTTTTTTCAAGAAAAAAGTATTGGATTCATGAAAATTTTCGAATTCTGGTTTTCGACGGATTTACATGTTTTAAGAATCAGAAAACCATAAAAACATGTTTTTGCAAAATGTCTGTCTGTGTGTGACACAAATTTTGTGGGCGTTCTATCTCAAGAACTAATGAACGATCTCAAGAACTAATGTACGGAAATTAATAAAACTTTAGATTGTTAGTCCCTGGTATAAACTAGTTAGTCCCTGATTACTTTTTGCATTAAACCGCCGAATAGGTGGCGCTGCTATGCTGCATTTTTCACGATTTCCGCAATGGCTATGTCTCAAGAATTAATGCACGAATTTTTATAAAACTTCAGATTTTGTTATTACCTGATATAGTTTAGTTCTGTTTAGTTTTTGGAGTAAATCGTCCAACAGATGGAGCTGCTGTGTGATTTTTTTTTTACGATTTCCGCAATGTTCTACTTCAAAAACTTAATTTGGCGCTGGTTACTTTTTAGTGTAAATCGCCCAACTAGTGGCGCTGCTATGCGGCATTATTCATGATTATCACAATAGCTCTATCTCAAGAACTAATGCATGAATTTTCACCAAACTTCAGACTTTGTTAGTCCCTAATATAAATTAGTGCTGTTTAGTTTTTGGAGTAAATCGTCCAACAAGTGGAGCTGCTATGTGATTTTTTTTACGATTTCCGCAATAGTTCTACCTCAAAAACTAATTCACGGATTTTCATCAAACTTCAGATTTATCTACAACTTGACACAAGTTGTTACTCATTAGATATTGGTGTAAAACACCAATATCTGATATGCTTTATTTTTCAGGAAATATTAACATGTATGAGATAAAAGAAAATTTAGGGATTGCCACATCCGACTAGTTTTAAATTGATTGCTTTATGTATCCTTCTCAATTTATAAATAAAATATATAGATATAAACCCAAACCGTAATATAGTTTATATATTAGATAGAGTTGTATTTTTATTGGTATAACAATCAAATCTATAACAAACCAATTTCATCTTTATTGTTAGTTATTCATAGTAAGTCATCTAATTCATAGTAAATATAGTTTGTGCTTGTCAGGTATTATTTTATTTTGTGAGTGCTATTCATTTGTCTTGCCATCAGAAATTCATGGAGAACAGGTTAAATTAAGCCTCTTTAATTTTTTCTTATTTTTATAGTCGTTTGATGTAAATTCAAAATTGTTATAAATCAATTCATCAATGTTAGATTTATAAATCCCGTATTCCACAAGATATTTGAAAAGTTTTCATTAAGTTTGTTTTTATATTTTTTCATACTTTTATAGTTTATCCCTCCGAGCGTCTTGAGGGCTTTCTTGCATTTTCATAAAAATGCTCAGAAAAATAATCTTAATTAAAATTTTCTTTCCCTGTTTGTTTCTAAAATACACTTCATGCACCTTTATTTGATATACATCTTGAAATACAATTTCGTTAAAATATTTTTGTCTACAACAGATTAAATTTATTTTGGGGAAACGAAAAATACAGGAAAACCTCACAGAGGGTTAAATACGAGTAAATACTGTCGCATGATGCTTTATTTATAAAATAATACAGTGTAATTAATATATATATGTATACACACACACATACACATATATATACGCATAATAAATATTGCAGCTTCTTGCAAAATTTTACTTAAGCAACTTACAAATTCGACTTACATAAAATTCAAATTACGTAAAACTTTACGGAACGCATTACGTACGTAAGCCGGTAGATGCCTGTATAAACTAGCATTTTGGAGACATACACAAACCATTTCCTTGTACATTATCTTTCTTAATTTTTAATGGTCTCGATTATATAACACTTATTTAATTGTATGCCGACAGATGCTATATAACGAGGGTACACTGTATTATTTAATCAGTGTCTTCAGTTTCGAAGCTTAAATTAAATTCTTTGACAAAATCTGAAAGTAGCTAAGTAGTTTGTAGTCGCTACTTTTTTATAAAAAGTAGTTGTAGCTAACTACATTTTCGATAAAGTAGTTGTAGTTGTAGTTCGCTACAATAAAAAAGTAGTTTTTCTGACACCTGGTTTTTATATAATAAATATATGTAATAAAATATATAATAACTATGTGTTATACATTATTAATTTCTTAAATGAGAAAAAATATATTTATATATGTAATAAAAATGTCTCATGTTAATCAAATAATTAAAAGAATTTTTTTTTTTATAAAATCTTACAACGAAACAAATTAAACCCATTAACAAAGCTGAAATAAAAATAATCGATTTATATTAACACTCAGAAAGGGTATAACACTATTAACTTAAAACAATATTAACATCACGATTCTTAATATTCAAGATTCAATCACAAGAATGCATGAAAAAATACACTAAGTTAATCAAAACATGCCTAAAAAAATTAGATAATATACATAAGTTTGCTCTGTTCTTACATTTTTTTTTTCGTGGTATCGAATTAGATTTAAACTTACCATATTCTGAGCATTGAAGTACGGATAGTTATTCAGAATTGTTGTATCTCAATAATAAAAAGATATAAAAGATTTATATTTTTTCTTCATGAGATTTAGATTATTTTCGGGGTAAAACAATAACGTTTCCTCTCTTTCTATCACACACACACACACACATACACCTCAGCTTGTCCGACAATTGATTTGAACATATTTTGTACGCAAGCTCAAATACATCCATCTTCATGAAACTTAATTCCATGAAATTTTTGGGCTTTTTTTTTTTTTTTACTTTTTTCTGATATTGGTTGGAAAGAATTTCAAATAAACAAAAATCCGAAATTCTTTGAAAATTCCAAATTATCTCTTAAAGAAAGAACATCTGATTTAAGGAAATAACTAGACTATTGATAAAGAATATTACATATATATATATATATATATATATGTTTTTTTTTTCTTTTTTCAATACAGATATGAAAGATGTAACTTTTCCCTATTTCAATTATTTGTAACGCGTAACTGAAGAAATCTAAAACTATTTTCACCGAATTCCCTTTAAAATTATTTATTTGGGATGCTTATTTATTTGAGAACTTTGAAATGTATTTGTCATAATGCTTTAGTAATTTATAAAGCTACAGCTACGACAGTTCATTTACACATGAAAGGAACAGAATTCTTTGTTATAACACAATTCAAGTAAAGTGAACCGGATTGCATGGAATTTCGCCAAAGAATCATTAGACTTCTTTAAAGAATATCGCAAACAAATTAACACATTACTATAAAATATTTCTTCGTTTAAAAATCTCTTAAGGGAAGCAGAAAGTTTTGAAGTGACAAAAATTAACTGAAGTTTGATGGATTCAGGAGTCTGTAATTAAATTAAACTACCATTTATTTACTTATGTTTATATATAGAGAGAAAAATCCTAATTCATGTAATTTAAGGCACAGAAAAACAACTAACGAACTGTAATTAAAACAATAAACAACAAATCCAAGAATAACTAATAAAAAACTAAAATTGAAGACAAGCGGCAAGGCTAATGACTTGCGCTGCGGGGTTAAACATAATTTGACGTGCACAACATCCCCCCTCACTTGCCAAGACCAAACAAATTAAAAATTTAAGAAAATGAAAACCACAAACTAACCCAAAACCATCAAATGAAATCCGCGAATGTCCACACCGCTAAGCTATTTTCGTCAAGTGTCACGTATCGCTATATCTCCATCATCGAACAATTCCAATGTTCTATTTCGATAGCTTTTTTTCTTGATGAAATTGAGAGTTAAATCATTCAGAAATTGTATTGGGTAATTTTGTTTACTGGCGTTTATGTAAAAACGAAAAATTTCACCAACCATTTCATCAACATTTGAACACAAGTTTACAATACAGTTTAAACCATTTAAATATATATTTCTAAAATTTGAAACATGCTCGTTACTATTAAAGTTTAATATTTTGATTGTATCAAAATCAAAGTAATTTCTTTTATCGTAAATACTATATACTAAAATTCCGTTTATAATTTCCAATTTAACATCCAAGTAGTTGACTGTGCTTTGACTTTCTGATGCGCTTTTTAAATTTAAAGTATTTGGATAACATTTAAATTGATAAATTTCTTTATTGTTATTCAGATTAACTACCAAAATATCATCGATATATCTGTGTATCTTTAAATCTTTTTCCAACAATAAAAAAATAATTTCTCAGTAAAGCCATAAAAAATAAAAAAATGCGCTAAGTCTTTAAACTGGACTTTGCCTTTCATCTTTAGTCGCAAAGAACACGTGCTACCACTTTGAAAGTAGGAACAAGAGACACTTTAAAGTGGTAGCGCATGCTTTTTACACCTGAATTAAAAATACAAAATTCTTTCGAAAGACCTTGCGCATTTTCTATTTTTTATGGTGTTATTAAAAAGTTATTTTCCCCTTATTAGTTCATGCCAATTTGTTGAACATTTTAATGTGAATATAAATAATAAATAACGACTACAACAAGATGGAACCTGGATTTCAAGTTCGTGGAAAAGCTAGCTCTGAAAGATTAATTTTTTCGAACAATATTAAATTTTTGTTTTTTACATATATATATATATATATATATATAAGGGTTTATAATTACAAAAAGTTTCAATATATATATGCAGTATATCTAATTTGTTAAATTGTAAAAAACAAAAAATTTAATATTGTTCGAAAAAATTAATCTTTCAGAGCTAGCTTTTCCACGAGCTTGAAATCCAGGTTCCATCTTGTTGTAGTCGTTATTTATTATTTATATTCACATTAAAATGTTCAACAAACTGGCATGAACTAATAAGGGGAAAATAATTTCTTAATAACACCATAAAAAATAGAAAATGCGCAAGGGCTTTCGAAAGAATTTTGTATTTTTAATTCAGACGTAAAAAGCATGTGCTACCACTTTAAAGTGTCTCTTGCTCCAACTTTCAAAGTTTAGCACGTGTTCTTTGCGACTAAAGATGAAAGGCAAAGTCCAGTTTAAAGACTTAGAGCATTTTTTATTTTTTATGGCGTTACTGAGAAATTATTTTTTCTATGTTCTTTATACTGCTTATTACGTTGTTTATAGAGTATACCTGAAACAAAAAATGAAAATTGAAAAACATATAATAAAAAATTCAAAATCCATCAAAAGTAGATCATATTTTTTGTTATAACTTGAAAAAAAATAGTGTTTGTTTGTTGGTTTTTCAGGTGTTATTTATAGAGAAATTAATTTCATTTATTTTAAAAAGAAGAAATATGTCAATGCATTAACTTGTCCGAAAGGTCTCTGAGTGTAAAAACGCTGTAAAACAGTAATTAAATAATAAAGCTTTGTATGAATCAACATAAAACAAAAAAACACACAAGACGCGTTTCGGTCTGGAAATTTTAACAGCCTGCCATCAGTCAATGTAAACACGTGTCCGTAAGGGGACAATTACAGAAGGCTCCTGTGTGATTGGTGTTTACCTTTCAGCTAGCGCCACTTGTTGCATTCTTTGTAAGCTCGCCTTTCTGCCCTTTCTGTTCATTTGTGGTCTTATTCCTTTACAGCAAGCATGTCATACTTATTTACCACCGCGGGCCAAATTAAGCGTTATATACTAAGCCGCGGGCCATATTAAAAAAGATAATAATATTACTATTGCACAGAATAAAATTTGTCTGTACAAGCAGTGTTTAAAACAGGGGTGCGGAGTCGGAAGGAAAAATGACCGACTCCGACTCCGACTCTGACTCCTGGATTTTTGAAACGATCGACTCCGACTCCGACTCCGACTCTTCGACTCCGACTCCGGCATACACACAGGGTTTCTCAAAAAGATTGAAATGCGCTTTGATTTTTTACTTGTTGGAGATATATAGATAATGCAAATTGAAAAAAGTGTTCAAAATAAAATATTGATTAAGATTAAGGATCAACCGAAACCGAAACAGAAACCGAATTTCGGTAATATTTCTATTTTCGGCCGAAAATGAAAATTTCCAAAAAGAGTTTAAGTAATTAACACATAATAAATATACATAGTTATTAATTACTTGTAGGTGTAATTATATCTGTGGTCCAAGTTGGCCCTCTGTGCCTCTGACCAAACGTTTTTATTTTCATATACAATAAAATGCAATTAGTCATTCATCAATGACACGAAATGATTTTCTAATTATGAATTTCATCTAATTAAGAAATCTTTTACGTATACATACCTCGATTTATCTTTTGTAAAGGATCATCTGTTCTACTAGAGCTTTCTCAAAGAATATTTGAAACACTTCTGTTTCAAACAAAAAAATTCTATTAAAGTTAAGTCTGCAGCTTTTCACGAGCAAGAGAAAAGCGTCTTCAAATTTTAGTCATATATGCATTTCTTGTTTTTTAATTTGTACTCACATCTTGAGTCAGTCGTGACTGATAATTATAAACAGTGAAGTTCATAGCAATAAATTAAGAGTGTCCCATATGAGTCAATACAGTTCGAACCAATGAGTCATGTTGAAAATTTCCTAAGGAAAATACGAGAATTTTGGAATACAGATAGTTTCAGTCCGACCAAATTTCCAGCAGCATTTTCGCCGAAAACGAATTTTTGGCTGAACTCAGATGTTGAGCCGAAAATGAAACCGAATTTTCAGTTGATCTCTAATTAAGATTATATTCATTAAACGTTTATATTGAGTTAGAGTAAGATTATACTGAGTTCGGCCACTAATTTTTAAAAAGCTATCCTTTTAAATAATCTTTTTATACAGTCCTGAATCCTAAAAACCCTGTTGAAACCTAAACCCTGTTTCTAATATTTTATTTTTATAACCGCCGTATAACGAACGTTTATAAATTTCGATTCGGAATATGCAATACATTAAATAAAAATAGTAATTATTTTACAATTAAAAAGATTCACTTTCCTAAATATAATTTGAAGTTACAGATACGAACAAAGAATTTCTATCTTGTCAGCTGCAAATTAAAACCAAATTACGCGAGAAGAACACATATGCCTGCTTAAAAAACAAAGATATTTTCAATTTGAACTTTGAACAGAATGAGTAAAAGAAAATAGTGCTTCGATCGCACTTTATGTGAAAGATTGGTAAGTTGTCGTCGCCCTTCATTCATAGACGTAAATGCTATTATCTACATCTACATTATACTAATAAAATCTTAAATAAAGTAATGCCGATTTCGGTGGGTTGGGGGGAAGGTAAAAAATTGACGAATAAGGAGTAATTATGAAAATAAGTGAGAAAATAGAAAAATCTTAAAAAACATACGAAATAATTGTTTTTTCTACAGTAGGTTAGAATTACGGTCCTCCGTCGGATAGGATAACCAAATTTAGCCGGAACCAGATAGACTTAAAATGCTTCGGATCAGGTTTTGACACTTTTGATTTTAGCTGATTTTTCAAAAGAAAATATGAACTGAATATTTTTCAAATGAAAAATCTATATATTTGAATATTAATGAGTGTATTTGAGTTCATTTTTATACAAAAAAGATAAAATTGTAGGCGTTTTTCATAACTGTTTATTCTATAAAATATGAACTAATTTTCTTTCGTTTCGAATTAGGGTCATATTGACGATTTTTTTTTCTATTTTCGGATTTGGTTGACGAATTCCTTTTTGTCGGGTTTCGGGTTGGCTTTCAGTAGAAATTTCAGATTCGGGTCAGGTGCAACACGGCCCTTGGAAAGACTCTAGTTGGGGCTTAAAAATAGAAGAATGTCTAAGTTTTGAGAAAGAAATATTCAAGAAGTAAACAGCAGTTTTTTGTTTTAATGAGAAAAAATTCTGTATGAGTTCAGTTGTCCGATATTGTAGTGATAGCGGCATTAATCAATTTCATATTTTTCACGTATTCTCTTTTAGCTGAAATACTGAAAAATAAGGTAGTATAAGTTGGACAAAGGATCCATTGTTATTTGAAGTAGATTGTTTCATTCGTTAGGGTCCGATTCGAACGGTGGTTCGGATTGAGTTATTGAGTTGGCGCTAAATGTTTTTCGTTGTGGGCCAGTCTGATAATTATTATTGCGGGTTCGGGTCGGGTTGACCACATTTTTCAAAAGGAAGCTCACAATATTGTTTAACTTATAAAGTCGAATAAGTAAATATTTATTCCTTTTCCTACACAAGAGATAAAAGTGCTGCTAGAAATGGCTATTTTTCATAATTCTAATAAAATTTAAATTTTATTTCATTTCGGATCGGGTTTAGGGTTCAGGTTTATTTCCGGTTCGCTTTGGATTGACTTGAAATATAAATTTCGGAGCCGACCCGAACACGGATGGACAGAGGTAAAATTTCAATTTATAGAGGTAAAATTTTTGTCTGAGATAGATTCCTTCATTGGGTTGGGTAGTCGGACCGACATGTGATTAGGGTTGAGTTGGACTTAATTTACAAAAGACAATAAATAAAAAAGAAAAGTGCCCAGCTAAACTGATGGCATTGAGCTCACAGGCTATTCAAACTAATTGTATATTATACTCTTATTTTAAAGAATAATGCCCCTCAAAAAATAAGTGAAGGGGGATTAGCCCCCGTTTCCCCCTTTATAATTAACCAATGAACCTCCAAATCTAATCAGGAAGCTCCTTAACATAATAAACCGGTATACCAAATTCAAAGCAAATCGAATAATTCTGCATGAAAAACACGTTTATCTAAATTAAGGGGGGTGGACTAGCCCCCTTTCCCCCTTTATACTTAACCAATGAAACCCCCAAATTAATCAGGGAAGCTCCTTAACATAATAAACCGGTATACCAAATTCGTAGCAAATCGGATAATTCTGTATGAAAAACCCATTTATCTGAATTAAGAGGGATGGACTAATCCCCCTTTTCCCCCTTTATCCTTAACCAATGAACCCCCAAAACTAATCAGGGAAATTCCTTAACATAATAAACCGGTATACCAAATTCGTAGCAAATCGGATAATTCTGTATGAAAAACCCATTTATCTGAATTAAGAGGGGTGGACTAACTCCCCTTTTCCCCCTTTAGTTTTGGGGGTTCATTGGTTAAGGAGAATCAGGGAAGTTTCTTAGCATAATAAACCGGTATACCAAATTCGGAGCAAATCGAATAATTCTGCATGAAAAACCCATTTACCTGAATTAAGGGGGGTGGGTACTAACCCCCCTTTTCCCCCTTTATCCTTAACCAATGAACCGCCAAAATTAATCAGGGAAGCTCCTTAACATAATAAACCGGTATACCAAATTCGGAGCAAATCGAATAATTCTGCATGAAAAACCCATTTATTTGAATTAAGAGGGGTGAACTAACCCCCCTTTTTCCCCTTTATCCTTAACCAATGAATCCCCAAAACTAATCATGGAAGCGCCTTATCAGAATGAAACTAGAAAAAAAATTTGAAGCAATTGGGATGTTTCTATCAAGAGTTATCGCGTTACGTACGTACATACGTACACACGTACATACAGAACTGGCGAGCACATAAGTTCTCAGGCTTTGATAGCCTGTGAGCTAAAAAACAAAACGAAACAAAAAACTTTCAAAACTCACTTTAATTTAATTATTGTACAATTAGTGTCGTATATGATCTGAAGAAGTAAGTAAATGAATCAATTTAATGACTGATTTAGGGAAAATATCACATCCGCCCTTTTGCCTTATATTTACTCATTAACGTGTCAATAAACTGAAAAATAACTAAATATTTATTAATGTATAGAGTTAAAAAATAAAATAATAATTCAGTTCGTAAATTTAAAATTAAGCAGAATTGGTTTAATTTTTATTTTACTTCAAATTGTTCAACAAAAGTTTGGAGTCGGAGTCGGAGTCGGCATATTTTTAGCGACTCCGACTCCGACTCTTTTCACCGAAAAATCACCCCGACTCCGACTCCGACTCCGCAGCCCTGGTTTAAAACAGTGTTTTGACTCTATTGCAGGGCTCGCAGCGTTCCTAAAATTTTCGCACTTTGCTACCAGTATTTTAAATAAGAATTCTTCGTGGTAGATTCCTTTAACATTTGTAATAGAATTATACAATAAAGATTATCGTTTTAAAATAGTGGTAGGAAAGTGCGAAAATTTTAGGCACGCTGCGAGCCCTGCTCTATTGTACAAGCCGTGTTAAAAAAAAATTTAACGCAATGTTCCACCATTAAGTACATAGTAAGTTTATACTAATTTTTCGAAAAAAAAAAAAAAAAACACAATTATTTTTATCAACCAAAAAAAAAAAAAAAAAAAAAAATTGAATATTGCGTTTATTTTAAAAACTGCTTGTATATTACGCTAATCTAGATTTAGCATAAGCATAGCTGTCAATCTTCCGTGTTATCTCAAAGTAATATATATATATATATATATATATTTAATCTGAAAATCTATTTAATAAAACATGTCATATATAATCGCTACTTCTTTATTTCATTTATTAAATACATTTCCTGGTTCAAATTATTTTATTTGACTTGATAAACAACAAAAGGTTGCATATTGTATTTAAAAAAATTAGTCGATTGATGAATAATTACAGGAATTTGGGAAACTCCGTATCCATGGCGCTAATATGGAATCGTACTGAATTTTGATTAGCTGCAGTAATAAATTCTAAACAATAATTTGAAGAGAAATTATTATGGGTGAAGGAAACAGATTAAACTGCTTCTTGAAATTCAAAAATCTTCTTTTGAAATCATTTTTTAATACATTTTCAAAAAATTTCCATGCTGATGATTTTTGTTATAATGCAATCCGTTACGTCCCTGGACAAAACTCGACTGATGGCAAGCACTAGGCAAAGGATAATTAAATAAATGTAAAATGGTAAAGGCTACGCGGGCCACAGATAAATGGCCGGCGGGCCAGTTGTGGCCCGCGGGCCGCGTGTTTGACATGCCTGCTTTACAGACACGCGTTTACATTGACTGATGACAGTCTGTTAACATTTCAAACACAAAACGCGTCCTGCGTGTTTTTTTTTTGTTTGTTTGTTTTTTGTTTTTTTTTATGGTGATTCATACAAAGTTTTATTATTCAATTGTCTATTATCACCCATTTTTCGCTGCTGTTTCAGCTATAAAATAACGTTTTAATATAATTAAGTTTAATGTATCTCCGATCTGCGCAGCTCATACGCCGTAATTTTAGAAGTTTTCCTATCGAACGACTGAACGAGATTTTTAAATTTTCAAACCTTATAAAAAATAATATTAATAATAAATACACTTTTTAATTATTTTAAACCAATCTCATTCCCTTAAAACAACACGTATTCAATCAAAACTCATTTGATTAGGTATATATATATATATATATATATGATATACTCTAAACTCGGTTATTGACTTGTCTATAAATACTAAATCGGTATGGTTAACTAGTAAAAGACTAACACAATTAAACAGAATAAAATTTTCAGGCAGCTATATGAGGGTTGTATAAGGTATTTTTTAACCTTATCAATGCGAAATAATATATATATATATATATGTGTGTGTGTATGTATATATATATATATATATATATATATATATATATATATATATATAAGTTAAAAAACAGCATCAGCAAAACACAAACATACTGCAGAATCCATTGTGCTAGTTTCTATCTACCAGTTCCTACGACCAGTTACAATTTATATTCGTAGGATATGATGTTTTGAATCAGTTGCAATTTCCGCAGAAAATTTTAATCTTAGTTATTTTTATTGAGCTATTTCGGTACGCACTTTAAATTTTTCTCCTACAGGGAAGAACTCTAACCTCTATAATTCGGATTGGATCTACGCCGCAGACTATCCCAATCGCATAATTGGTAATAGCTCCTTATTTTTTCTATTGGCTTTAAATGACGTTACAAATTTATCTACTACATACTGCTATTTAAGATTTTGTTATGATAATATATTAATAGGTATAAATTCAAATCTATTCTATTTAACAGAATATGCACAAACTTTGGAAACGGGGCTATTATTGAATAAATTAAAAATATTTTTATAAATTTTAATTTATTTACCGTGCTTAAAAATTTATTCTAATACCTCAACTCTTTTCATCCAAATTTTTTAATCAATTTCTTTGTGCCGATTTGCTATCGTTTTTCCATATATGTAGATATATATGTATATGCTTAGTGTAGACCTATAAAATTTTATTAATTTTCCAAACGTAATTTTAATTTAATTTCTTTGTAAGTTTGCGATTACATTGTCTTCTTCTTTAATCTTGATAAAAACTCCATAATTGTGAATCGTGTTATACAGATACAATAGCATAATGCTGTCGAATACAAAGTCTAATATCATCCATAATGCAATTGGAAAATATAAGTGATCATTTTTTTTTATTTATTTATTTATTTTACAAGATGACAATAAAAATTAAGAAATTTTAGTCTCGCAATTCCTTTAAAATCTCACTTTATAATTTAATAGATGTTATAAGCTCTCTGACGAATGGATTCATTGCAATCGAAGTAGTTTTTACTTATTTACTTTATTTATTTTATTTTTTTTTTTTAACAAATCAGTAAATCATGTCAAAAGAAACTAATATGTTGTGGCCATCGTAAAACTTTCTTCTATATAAATCACGTCAATTAAATCATTTAAATAGTACAAGAAATTGCGTCAATTTAACACCAATTCATATCAAAGTATATCTGAATTTGAAGTTTGCCGAAAATTCGTGCATTAGCTCTTGAGAAAGAGCTATAGCGGAAATTCTGAAAAATGTAGCATAGCAGCGTCACATGTTGAGTGATTTACTCCAAAACATAAACAGTAATAATTGGTATCAAGGACTAACTGATTCTGTAAGTTTGATGAAAATTCGTGCATTAGTTCTTGAGATACAGCTTTAGTGGAAATTCTAAAAAAGGCAGCATAGCAGCGCCACCTGTTGAGCGATTTGCACCAAAATATAAACAGCACTAATTCATATCAAGGTATACCTTAATCTGAAGTTTGTTGAAAATCCAAGCATTAGTTATTGAGATAGAGATATTGTGGAAATCGTGAAAAATACAGCATAGCAGCGCCACCGGTTGGGTGATTTACATCAAAACGTAAACAGCACCAACCCATATTAAGGACTTACTGAATCCAAAGTTTTATAAAAATCCGTGCATTAGTTCTTAAGACAGGGCTATTGCGGAAATCGTGAAAAATGCAGCTTAGCAGCGCCACCTGTTTGGCGATTTACACCAAAAACTAATCAGCACCAATTTATATCAGGGACTAGTTGAATATAACTTTTTATTACATTCCGTGCATTATTTCTTGAGATAGAGAGCCCACAAAATTCGTGTCGCATACAGACAGACAGACTCACAGACAGACATTTTGTAAAAACATGTTTTTCGGAATCTCTGACCCCTAAAACGTGTAAATCCGTCGAAAACCGAAAGTCGAAAAATTTCACGAATCCAATACTTTCTTTTTTAACGATAGAAAAAGTAAAAAAAAAAAAAAAAAAAAAAAAGGAACTTAATAACTTAATGTAATTTGCATGCATATAAAAAATTAATAGAACAATTTTACTTAAGAAAATATTCTTTATAGCGTTGCTTCAATTCATTGTATGCTTCGTCACTTTAAATTTTATAGATCTTGAAGTGAATTAAATTAAGCATTGCAGAAGCAAACGATAACTAAACTATATTTTCAGAGTAAAAAAGAAATGTAAAAAAAAATAAAACAAAAATATTAATACTGAAATGACATGCGTACCAAATGCAAATTATATAAAAATCAATAAACGGGAAAAAAATACAACAAAGCAATTATCTCTTCTTCATTGAGTTTTCATTGAATTTGCTGATTGAATAAAGCAGCTTCTAAGGTGAGATACTAACTTTTAGTAATAAAATTTTTTGTAGGGATTCACCATGAAATTTTTCAATATAAAAAGAAATTAACCTAAATGAACGTAAAATTAAAAATGAGAACTTACGTATATTAAAATTTAAGAGTTTCTCATTAAAATCATTTTAAATAGTAGACGGAATTTAAATTTCATTTGTTTCCTTTTCATGTACTAGGGGGGGCTCTGCCCCCTACGAGCTACACTCGCCAACCCCCGTTCAGACACCGCAGACTCTAAAAGCATGCTAATTTGACCGGCTTTAAAAAGATTTCGGAAGATTGAATTATAATTTAAAAAACAGTGATGGCGATCTCCCTATAAACGGGTTTCTATTCATTTCTTTTTTATTGGGGATTTTTAAGGCCAAATAAGCTGCTATTAAAAGATGCAATCGCTGGTTCCGTCTTTGATTAAATAAAATCCGTTAAACATTTCAAAATAAGCTAATATAAAATGAATCAAGTAAACAGAGTCTTTGTCTCCCGGTATTTTTTAACAAAGCAAAAAAAAAGTTTTTTTTAAATAAGACATTTTAAATGTATCGTTTTTAATCTGACGCAATTTTCACCAAACTTTTTTTTCTCTTTTTAATATTAACGTGAAAAAACTTTTGTTAGAAATGAAATATTATTTGCGCTGTCCTAACAAAAATAATCGAAAAGATCATCTCAAAATATCAAATAAATGTCTCGCGCAATTTTTTAATTAAAACTGTTTTGCAATATTACCTTTTGTTCATCTTACGTAATAAGTGTAATGTGACGTAAATGTGACGTAATTTATCCTATTTAAGACTTCTAACGCATGTTAATGAATTTATTATTTTACAATATTCTTTCTCATTTAAAATTCACGTGTAAATATAGTTTTTATGACGTAATTTTCAATGAATTCCCGTTTTTTATATTTTCTGTTTATAATAATCACGTGTAAATAAGTTTTTAATTTGAAGCAAACATTATTGTTTGCGCTGTTTATACAGTTGGCAATAGTTTAAATTAATACCATTTTCTAAAATATGTAAAAAATATCTCTCAAAATGCTGAAAATTTGAACTTAAAATAGAAATAAAACCTCAAAAAATGAGTCAAATTAAAGAAATAAATGCAGTCTGCACACCAGGAAATTCTAATGCATCATATGATCTAATGATTAAATGATGAATTAAAAATCATAAAAGGATTAAATTCTCATGTATAGTTCTTGCTCCTATAAAACTTTTTTAATGGAACGATTTTGTCCAACTTTAGCATTAAATATCTCTTTAAATAATTCTTCTATTTGAAAACTGTCTGCATCAGCGTGTTTGTCAAACATTTCTCTATAATACCGTCGGTTTTGATATTTTTGTATGCAATATTTTTCTTAGTATTAACGAAGAAAGACTTCCGGTTACAAAAAATTCAAAACCGGCGGCGGTGACAGCGTTAGTTACTTTGTTTTAGAATAGAGAGATTCTTTTTTTTCCGCAAACTGAAATATATGTTTCACTACTCTCGACAAGGGGACGTTATACCTAAAAAATAGATTTTCATATTTTGATCGTTTCAGTAGCATTGCATATTCCTATTATAACAATCACGCTAAGTAACCTAATATGAGAATCCGGAGGTGCTGGGTTCAAACCCACTCGCTCCCGTCGGCCTAATCGTTCGGAGTTTTCCATGGTTTTTTTCGAAACTTGGATTTCCATGCGTAAATACGGGTTAGGTTCCCTTAGAAAGATCTCCCGGAAGGCATCCCCACTCGGGCCTATATCCCTTGTTTAGATAATCGGCCGTCATAAAACAACACCAACAGCAGAAAACAGTTGTTTGAAAACTTCTTCAGACTAACATTTACATTGGCTGACATCTCTTGCGAGGAAAGAAAACTCACGAAATATGTCCATAGATCGCGGAAAATAAATATAAATTTCATCTTTTGGTCGCTGGGAAGCATTGCGAAATTTGTCAATCGGTCGTGGGGGAAAAAAATAAACTAGAAATTCACCAGTCGGTTACAGGGGAAAAATCGCTTAATTCGTACATCGAATGCATGAAAAAAAAATTGCAAGTTTCACCAGTCAGTTGGGGGGGGAGGGGGGGGGATCCGGCAATTCATGAACTCTTTACGGGAAAACAGAATGATATTCATCGATCTGCTACAGGGAAAATCCGAAAAATTTATCCATTGACTGTATGAAAAAAATCTCTCGAGTTTATCCAATCGGGCGCAAAAAAAGCCCAGCAAAATTCGACAATTGGTAGAAATAAAATATCGCAAAAATCATCAATCTGTTGCGAGAATTCGCCATTCATTCGTCGGAAAAAAACGCGAAAATTGCCAGACGATCGCAGGAAAAAAATCTAGAAATTCTTCAGTCGTTTGCTTTGAAATATTGTGAAATTCGTCAATCGGTCGCAGAAAAAAAAATCGTGAAATTCAGCAGTAAATCATGTTAGAAAATCGCGAAATTCTTAAGTTGGCTGCTGAAAAAAAAACGCGAAATTCGTCGATTGGTTGCGGGGAGGAAAATCGCAAATTCGTCAGTCAATAGAGAGAAAAATCGTGAAATTCACTCTGTCGTATGAAAATATCGCAAAATTCTTCTGATAAAAAAGGACTAAACAAACCAATTCAAAATGTTTTTTGTGAACAAGGTACATGAGTGACTTTTCTGAGAATAGTGCTCTCTTTTTTTTTAATTCCCTTCCAGCAGTCCTTTTTTTCTAGAGGCAACACTAGAGAACAGTCATCTATAGAATCCGCATACTGTTTACATATCGAAAAAAATGCACAATTAATCATATGTCGCATTCTGCACAAATCTTATTAAGTATTGCCAAACTTTAAAAGCCTTTTTCTCAGATGATTCATTTTAGACATAAGGTTAATTTTATTTGGGCAATGTCATATAATTTATATAAGTGTTCGATCTTAATGATTTCGACACGGCTTGAATAATCTACGAAGTTTCTAAGAATAAGTAATGTAAAATATATCAGCTAATAAACACATAATTAAAAAAATAATATGAAAACAAAACACAGAGAATTTTTTTTTTAAATGTGGGGAAAACTTAAAAGATTTTTATGCTAAAAATGTCTTCTTAATAAGTGCAACATAGATAAAAAGCTTCTTTCTATGTCTTTTGTTCTTTGCGTCATTTGAAAACAGTGTTAAAATTGTGAGAAATTTCTAGACTTGCCTTAAGCATCTTAATTTAAGGAATTGTGTTACTTTGAAACGTGCCAAAATGCTATTTTCTGTTATGAGTATATTCTAATAATTTAGATATTTCTGAACATAACGCAGGAAACAGGAAATTCACAAACCAACATTTTGAAAAAAATAATAAAATAAATAAATAAAGTATGGAGTTGTAATAAAGCTCAATGATAGAATTTTGTTTAAACTTGTTTTTTGTTTAATAGTAAAACTTTATATCGCGGTTAACAAAACGAAATTTTAAATGTAATATTTTGTATAAATACTTAAAGAGTTTAGATAAATAATTAGATAATGAGAATAAAGGAAAAATAGAAAATCGTGCGAAAATTGGCCGTTTTTAAAGATTATGTAACTTTTTAAGATAACGATTGCGTGTGTCATATACTAGACGGTTTCTTGATATCCTTAACGATTCCGATGATATAGGCTTTTTATTTTATAAATATTTTATTTTTTAATTATGCATTAGTACGAATGTACACAGAAACCTGTTTTTACTTTTTAAAAAAATCTGAAATTATTGCTGCCTTTTACTATCTACTAAAATGACAAATCAGAAAATATCTACACATGCAACCAATAACCATAAATCTAGTGTTAAGCTAGTATACTTCGATGACTAATGAACTCATAATGTAAGGTAAAATATACTGATTTGGTATGCTTTACTGTCAACACAAAAAAACATATATGCAGAAAATATAACTGATTATCTTTTATGCTGCCATATACTTTTCTAGAAGAGAATAATTTCTTTGAAAAACAGAGCATATTTCATCAAAGTTTCTTATCTTCAAGAAGACCTTTAAAGATAAAATCGAAAGCGATTTATAAGCCATTTATTATTATTTTTCCACCAATGGATTTGAGAAATCTTTTCATAAATAGTGGATTTTTACGACTATTTATATTTTAATGGTAGGGAAATGCATTTATTTGAAAATCTCTTTCTTTTATTACTATTTTATAACATCTAAATATCGTCTAAAATGTGTTTTATTACAACAAATGCAAATGTCTCTTTTTACTTCATTACACTTTCAAGTCGATAAATATTGCCTTTGGTTATAAAAGTATAATTTGGTAGTACTAAATTTACCCTTGATCTCGGTTTCCAATAGTAATTTTAAATATATCTATAATAATTCTATATTTTAAATTCCATCCAAATATTCTACCAATGTTTTTTATTATGAATAATCTCAACTTTATGTCAATATTTTACCAGTACTTCATAAATATTGGTTGAAAATCTTATGAGATATTTTCAAAATGTAACTATTCATATACTAGTGTAATATCGGACGATTTTGACTCAATATTTCGTCAGAATTAAGTTACCATTGCGCCATTAGTTGTTTGATGCTAAATACTCTGATAATGACAACCATGGCAAGAAAACTTTGACAAGAATAACATTTTAAATACATAATTAATATAAGTCGATAAATATTGCCTTTAGTTATAAAAGTATAATTTTGTAGTACTAAATTTACCCCTGATCTCAGTTTCCAATTGTAATTTTAAATATATTTATAATAATTCTATATTTTAAATTGTATCCGAATATTCTATCAATGTTTTTTATTATAAATAATCTCAACTTTATGTCAATATTTTACCAGTACTTCATAAATATTGGTTGAAAATCTTATGAGACATTTTCAAAATGTAACTATTCATATACTAGTGTAATATCGGACGATTTTGACTCAATATTTCGTCAGAATTAAGTTACCACTGTGCCGTTAATTGTTTAATGCTAAATACTTTGATAATGACAGCCATGGCAAGAAAACTTTGACAAGAATAATATTTTAAAGACATAATTAATATCCTATCCTTCCCATTCACTACACACGCGCGCCATTTGAATATAGCAGAAATCCCACCCTGTGGTTCTCTATATTCCAAGATTTTAACCCTTTATGTACTGAATTATGAATTAATGAAAATTTTATCTTCTAAAGCATTTTTCGTGAATTGTTTAAACTACATTAGAAGATAAACATAACCATTTAATAAATTTCTGTTCCTCCACAAATCGTGTTAGTATTAAAGTAGAAATTTAGGCCCATCAATATCCAGCCATCTTTTATCCGACTGAAATTATGCGTTAACCCTGTATGTACTGAATAATGAATTCGTGAAAATCTTATCTTCTAAAGCATTTATCGGGAATTTTTGAAACTACATTAGAAGATTTACATAATCATTTAATAGATTTTTGAAGGATTTTAGAAGGATTGAAGGATTTAGAAGGATTAATTAAATTTGAATTTATAGGGATTTTGTACAATATTTATAACCCCACTCAAATATTTTATTTTAAATATTTTTCTAAGTATTCTGTAGAATTAGGAAATGTACAAATAGAATGTTCTTACAATAGAAATATAGAAATTTTTCCGAATAGGAAAATCCTCCTTCCCCCCTCCACCAACGACAAGAAAGCTGAAAAGATGCAAAGGCCAAATAAATCATCCTTTTAAAAATATTTTTCTTTCGTGTAACAATAATGCTTTTGGAAAAAGATAAAGTAATGTATCTATAACTCATTCTAAACTGTATTACAACTAATCGACGTATTAAATGAATTTTATAACACGTTATTTTAATGTTACTTATAAGTATTGTAAGTAGATAAAGGGTTAAATAAATGACGTTTCTATAATTCTTATCTTTTTTTATTACGTTTGTTAAACCTAACAAAAGTCGTTATACACTTATGCTAAATAAAGTGTTACTTCTTCTTTGTAAAAATTGCAATTAAAAAACATGAATACTGTTAAAAAGAGAAGCCGTTAACATTACCCAGAGAGTAGAATATCCCTGAGGGAGGTTCTAGGCTTAAAAATGATAAAAAATAACTAGGAAAGAACGAAATGTAATATAGATTAGTGCTTAATTTATTACCACTGGAAAAAATATTAAAGTAAAGGAAAAATAAAAATGTGCTTAAAAAAAAAAAGATCTTTTTTGAAAGTAAAAGTAACTTAGATGGAAAGTACTTTCTTTTTAAATGGAGGTGTCCCCTTATAAGAGATTGATAATTTTAAAAAAGGCAATTAAAAATAGCGTGTAGCGTTAAAAATAGGTTGTGTCTAATAATATATGTATCGCAAAACAAAGAAAGTTATTTTCTTTATACAAACTTCTATATTGTTGACATTGATTGAAATCGTTGATTTTTACTTATATAACAATACATTAATTCATAATGGCAACGTACTATTAACTCCTTATTTTTAATGAAGCTTGTTTTTATGTACTGAAATACTTGTGACTCAGGAATTGCTTATATTGTCTATTATAATTGAGATAAACAAACGAACGCGAATTTCACTGACGCCGTTCATGCTCAAAAGATCTTTCGAATTTAAAAAAATTGCTGAGTTTTAAAAACTTGATAAATTTGTGAAGTTCCGAAAAGATAAAGCTTGGAAAGTTATAGATTTTGAAGTTTTGAAAGCTTTAAAGTTGGAATATTTCAAGTTGAATCAAGTTGGAAACTGTCTCATCTTAATTACCCTGTTCGAAAGATTTTAGTATGTGATTTATTAACTGGTGTAATCGTATTAAATCGGGAAAGTATTTACAATGGAAAAATGAAATGATCGACAGAAATTATACCGCACCAAAAATATATGTATATTAAAAAAAAAAAACTTTTAAACAGCAAAAAGCATAGAAATACAGAAAAGTAAAATAAAAAATGATTTAGCTAGAAAGATATTTTTGCTGTTTGTATCAAAAGAATGTAGTTTTAAAAAAGGGAATGCAATTTAGACGGAATCATTGTGTTACAAAATTTCATAAGTATAAGCCGATATGTGTTACAGATGCAGTTGTATGCATGCATGCTCATACATATGTATTTGTACAGCATATGCATATGTATTTGTGCATATTTTTTTAATCTATACATTTCTTTTTTTTAAAATCTATAACTCTTAAACTTTTTTAAACTATCAGAAACGCCTTTTAACCCTTTATGTCCTAAATAATGAATTAATAAAAATTTCACCTTCCAAAGCTTTTTTCCTGAGTATTTCAAAAATCAGTAGAAGATTTCTGAAATCATTAAATAATTTTTAGAAATATTTAGCCTATTAAAATTAATAAACTAAATAGGTAGTCATAGCGTTAGAGTGAAATATTTAGAACTCTACACATAGACTCTTGAACTCTTTAAAATACTGTTTTTAGTATTTTATAAAACTAGAAAATGCATATTATATGACTTGACTTGCAGTTTTAAATATAGAAATTTTTCAAAACTATAATTTTTACTTTACGTCCTTCAATATCAAAAAAGCTGAACAGTTACTAAAAAATAAATTATTCATTTAAATTACTTTTGGTTTGTACAAGGAATAGCAGTTTTCGATCATGGTAAAATAAACTACAACTCATCCTAAGTTGTATTGCTACAAGTGTTGCGAGATCCACAATCACAAAAAGCGGGGCATCGAGACAGAAAAGCGGGATAGGGAGACAGAAAATCGGGAGAGAAATATAGAAAAAGCGGGACGGGGAGGCAGTAAAAGCGAAACAGCGGCTTGTAAATCAAGACACAAAAGTACAGCAAATTCTTAAAAGGCAAAAAACCAACGTTAAAAAGGCACAAATAATACACAAAAAAAGCATCAAACAGCTGTTTCGAATCTCCAAGCCAGATTCTTCTTTAGTACGACAGAAAACAAATCACAGCGTACTAGAAAAAGCAAGACTGGGCCTGCTGCTTTTTTGCATTTTTAACGTTGGTTTTCTGCCTTTTAATATTCTTCCACAAAAGCTTTATATTTTTGCTCAGTAAATCCTTTTAATCCCGAGCCTGTCTATAACGGAATCCTGTCTTAAAAGTAAAAATTTCATGGTCCTTGCGGAAAGAATCGCATGCAGTTATACCTGCCAAGGCAGATATTTGTCTAAGACGAAATCTTTTTTTTTTACTTTTCTTGAGATTCCGTCTTAGACGGTTTTACTGTACTAAATAAACACAATAATCTGTACTGTAAAATCTGTGAAAGCGGAATCGCTAGGGACCCAAACAAAATCCCGTTTTACACAGGTTTCCGATAGAGTGGCTATAATTACATGGTATTCTTTCGATAAGGACAATGCAATTTTTACGTTTAAGATAGAATTCCGTTATAAATAGCTCTCGTTTTCATAGTTCTGACTGAACAAAGTACTGTAAAACCTGTAAAAACAAAATAGCTAGGAACCGAAAAAATATTCCGTCTTAGCATTGTTCTTTTTGGGAGTCATAAAAGTTTTCCATTATAGACAGGTTCTGTTTTCAGAGTTTTTACTCACTGGGTTCAAGTCGATGCAGACTAATGAATAACTTCGCACTAGAAGAAATTTAAGCGAATTTGTGCATCTTGAAAACTCGGGACCTTTGGTGTCCCACGGGACGGGTCTTGAAAACCCTAAAAATCGAGACATTCTTCTTAAATCGACACACCTGGCAACATTATAATTACCACCAAACATTGTATTAAATGAATTTCTATAACAAGTTATCTTTTGTGATATTTTAAAATGCAGTTTTACAGGTTTTAAAAAGCGAGTTAATACAATGTACAATTTTACATTTTCATACTACTTAAGATTTGTTCTGGAAAAAATCTATGTAGTTTATTTTTGAAAAAACTTCGAAATTTTAAAAGAGAATTTTTCAAAGAAGATTTTTCTTTCAGTGTTATTTAAAAAAAGAAAAACATTATTTATTTACCCTTAGCATAAAGTTTAACTGTAGTCAACCAAGAATGTGTGATTAAAATTTTCTTGGGGTATATGGTATTAGCATTTGTAGATTATGTTTAAATTGTAGATAAATTATTAAAAAAGCAAATAATGTAACATCAGGAATATTCAAAATAAATTATAAAAACAACAACTAAAAATAATTATAAGAGTAAAAATCCTTTTTCGAAAAATAAACTCTTTTAAAAAAAGCATTCAAATAAAAAATCACGCCGAATTTCATAACAGCAATTCATATATATATATATATATATATATGGGCACCGAATGCGATTATGGAAAATTCACCGCTTTTTACGCTTGATAAAAAGCACAGAATTTATTTTTTAAATATAGAATTTTTTTTCTCTGTTTCTTTTTTAAGTTATGGCAACAGGAATGAAAAAAAACATTATTAAAAGTATCTTTTTAGGATTTCTAAATTGATTTCTCATCGATAATCATAATCTGATTATTAATTGATTAAAGCGTATTTTGTAAAAGAAATGTATTACACTATTTATTTTTTATTTATATTTTCTACTTTATAGAGTTTAAAATATTTCTATGCAGCAGCTTCACGGCCAGTTGGTCTTTTTTTGGCGAACATGGTTTGGCGCACCATTAAATCCCTCGTTGTTTTAACTCTTATACAATTGTAACCATAAAGAATGTTTGGTGATTTATTACTTGTGGCGGGCTAACGGAAAAATGCCTTAAAATTAAGTTATTCATTTTTATTTGAGTTTATAATATATTAAACTGATGTATTGTCATCGGAAAATCACTTGTGTACATAATTTTTATAATTATAACCTATCAGGAAATGAGTTAAAAATCAATTACAAAACTCCATCTTTGCATTCAAAAACCAAGTTGAGTTAAATAAAAGAATGTAGTGTCCTTATTTACAAAAATAAAGTTTAATATTAGCCGTACAAGCAAATATCTTTATAATCGAATTTTGAACTAATTTTGTATAACATTGCGCTAAAATCGTAGCTTTTTAGAAAATACGGTGAAGCTCGCATTAAATCCTTAACAATTATTATTTTTTTTATTATTTATACGACGTTGACTGCGTTTCATTTATGCGACAGGGTGAAATCCCCATTTAATTTTAATGTTAATTCTGAAAATGTTAAGTTATTCATTTTTAAGTAAGAATAATAGTTCTAATTGTAATACTTATTCTAAATGACTTTTTTGATATGTTTTCTCATATTTCTCAATATTATTAGATGTAAAATATTTTTAGTCGAGTGTTAAAGCAATTCTTAAGATTTTTATCAGATTTAATATTAGTATTATGTTGCTTATGTAATTTAGTCTAAATTCCATCAAATAATTATCGTAATTAGATTCCTAATATTTTGAAACAAATTCCTTACACATTTGTTATTATATTTGACATATCATTTAAAACTGCAGTGTTGAAGTTAATTTTATTAACACGTTTTTAACAACATTGTAATCATTCTCAGTATTATGTTTATAAAGAGCGGAAAATATAAATTTTATTATTGATCAATAATGGTTACTACCATTATCAAGTATGAAAATACCCTTTTATTGTTATTGTAAATTAAATGTTCATAATATAAGAATAAATTTTTTTTTTTTTTTTCTACGATCAAAATTTTTCCATTATAATTTTTCTAAAATATGGTAAAATGAGGAATCATTTATATATTTTTCATTAAATATGTATTTACTTATTTTGTAAATTTTATAATAAGCTAAACTTAGATAAACTTTTTTATCATTTTACAAAACTAAATAATCATTTTTATCATTTTTAAAAATTTAACTTAAATTAAAAACAGTTTATCGGTATGATTCCTAAAAACTAGTGATAGGCGCTTATATTGCATCAGCCTCTTAATCGAGACTTTCCATCCCACTCTTTTTTATTTATTTATTTGTGTCTTATTATTCCAAATAAAAATAAAACAATGTTAGAAAAGAAGAATTTTTTTTTATGTTCTTCAATTTAAATGTATAAAGGAATATATATTCTCAAAATAAACAAGATTCAAGCAGTATAAAACATTCTAAAGAAGAAAAAGGTGATCCTTCCCTTTACTTTTTTTTCATATCTTAAAATCAAAAATATTTTACTGTTTAGCCTATATTTTTTGTGTAATTTATTATACAAGATTTACTCCCCAGCTTATATTTTAGCTTGCACTATATAATCATTTAATATATTTTTAACATGCACTCCAACCATATCAAATTAAGAAAATCAGTTACTGCATTTCATATGTACATTATTTTTCTTGGAAGGTAATAGAATTGAAATATAAGTACCTAAAATAAATTAAATTATAAGACAGATTTTTTTAAACTAAAAAAAAGGGTGCGAAAATAGTTTACTCCTTTAATTACTAAAAAGTAGTGCTTTTTGTTCACATTACCTCAACCATCAAGTCAAAATTTATGACATTTTCATTCCCCTACTTTGTTTTAAAAAAAATCACCAGTCTAAATATGATTAGAATTCTGATAGAGCACATTTTTTTTTCTTTAGTATTAATGCATAAAGAAATATATAGTTTCAGAATAAACAAGATTAAAGCAATAAAAAGCATTCTAGTAAAGGACATAGCGCTTATTTTCGGTCTCTTTTTTTTCATAAAGAAATAATGCTGCTCCTGTTTGCTTTTAATATATATATACGATAAAACAAAAGATATATACATTTTTTTTTCTCTAAAAATTATTCGTGTAATTTATCTTCCAGGATTTACCACAGCGTAAATCAAATAATAGAAGAAGAACTGATTGTATTTAATATGTATTATATATATATATATATATATATATATATATATATATATATATATATGTATATATATATATATGTATATATATATATATATATATATATATATATATATATATATATATATATATTTTTTTTTTTTTTTTTTTTTTTTTTTTTTTTTTTTTTTTTATCTGGAAGTAATACAATTGAATTGTATGTACTCAAATAAATTAAATGCTGAAACAGATTGTGAATAAATACTAAAAAAAAATTAGATTAATCTTTCAAAGACGCTTGGATTTAATCTGAAAACGTTAATTTAAAAAAAATTATAATAATAAATAAATAAATATATTATCTCATTTATATTCATTTAGAATGTTAGAAATTTTCGATTTCCACTTGGTACATTATAAATAAACTTTTTTTATAAATAAGCATGTAAAATATTTTTAATTATAAGTTTTAGAACATAGATGAAAAGAAAGCAAGAAAACTGAATTTACCTGAGGCAAGCTGAATATTGTGCTGAGCAAAATTATTGTAAACAACAACCTCCGAATCATTCTCCTAGAGTCAGATCTTCTCATAGGAAACCTGATGGCGTAAAATCTATCATATCCAATCACAACTAACAAGAATGTCGAAAAATACAGTGAAAACATCTGAAAAAACTTGACAAGCTTACAAGTCATGTTGTCAGCTTTCCATTCCACTGTGTAAGCCCATATGGCATCTGCAATAACACAAAACGTTGTCACTAATAAGTCTGCAATAGCCAACATGCTTATAAGAAGGTATATTGTGGACTGTCTTCGCCGCTTGTTTATGGCAATTGTTGTCAGGACAGCTATATTTCCCACAAGTGAAGCCAAACTAATGGCAGATAAAGTGATAACGCGTATTATGTCATTCGTGGTCAGAGTAGGTGCGTGTTCCATTTTGATTAAAGAAGCGTTTTCTATCACCATACACGTTATATTTTCACTTTCAATCCAATATGTATTTTTGATGTTTATCAATAACATCTTTTTCATTTCTACAGAAATAGTTTTTTCGTCGTTCTTCAGTTCACGAAACATTTTTGCTTCCATTTTATTGGAGAAATTGAAGCACAGTGTAAAATTTTCGTCGACACTGACATTTGTCATTTGGCTTGTCTTGATGAGTACAGAAACAGTAAGTGGTTGCTCTTTTTGTAGTAATGGTGGAAGAATGGTGTCACTCGGTCTACTACCAAAGGGATATATTAAACTTTCCACTATATTAATCATAACAGAAGAATAAAGAAAATAATATATATGATTATAAGTCATCCTTTCTAAATACTGTCGTCACGTTTTTATCCACGTTTCAGATGTTAAAAAAATCAAGTCAAAAATTAATTTTAAATGTGGGCATTAGATTTAAAATTCTTATCACTTTAATTCTTGTGCATCACCAAAAACAAATGACAAATATTTACGAATAAATCAAGAAGTTTAAAGATATTTTTTATATTATTTATTACATTAGCTAAATTTCTACTAGTTAATTTTTATCTTTTATTTGCTTATAATATTATGAAGGATTTCTTAAATTTCAACAGTTGATAATAGTCTCAACAGGTTTAAAAAATTTAAAATTCATACTCAAATTCAAATTTAACAAATTATATTTAGCAATGTTTAATAAAAGTACTTCTGAAAACTGCTATATTTAAAAATAGTACATATTTATACAACACAGTAGATTTATTATTTCCATTCTCAGTTTAGATAACTTTAATAGTTTCTCTGTATTAATTTTTCTTCTTAAACCATTCAATTGATTCTTTGAGTATAATCGAGAAAAATTCCCATCATTCATTTTCTTTACAAACCCCATTATATCTTGGAACGATAATAGATCTAGATGATGAAAATTGCACCATACACTATTTATTATCTGTTAAATGTATATATATATATATATATATGTGTGTGTGTTTGATACGAACCAAGTAGAAGTATAACACTTTACAGTTAATTATTTTTATATTGCAATTATTACCTTAAATGTTTTTCATAAGTGAAAAAATAAATGCATTCAAAATGTGATTTTAGATTCAGTGTCTGTGAAATGAAATATATTCCAAAATTTTAGTTCATTGAAACTAGTGAGTATACCAGTTTCGCAATTGAATAAATAACTTCAAAATATTCATCAATTCATTGTTAAAAGCAAATGTTTTATTGAATATAAAACTATGACAATTTTTTTAAATATTTTCATATGCATTCGAGTAGTTTAATAGTGCCAAAGTAAACCTTATCCAACATGTTCAAATAAAAATGTAAGTAAAATATGATGTGATACTTTTGCTTTCGTATTCAAAGTTATTGTACATGTTGTCAAATTCAAAAAAATATGTGCACTGTTAAAGCGTTGATTTTATGCTGTTACGTATTTTACATACTTTTGAATTCAACTAATGTCTACAACTCCAGTTTATCCAATTTATTATTTTTTTTAATACTTGCAATTTATTATTCAAACAAATTCAAAGTATAATTATCAACTTGAATACGTCAAGAATTTTATTTCCTTTATTAATTTTTGTCATAATTCTTCGATAATAATTAGGTTTATATAATGTGTCAAAATATCTGGCAATCTTTATTTGACATTAAAAAGACATTTAAATTCTATAGGGATATAAAAATCAACAGTTTCGTAACATTATTATTTCTCACAAAAATTGATTTTTTTTTAAAATATATTTTTTATCCTTTTAAAATCTTAATCAAATGTACGTTGACATAAATTTCATTTGTGAATAACAAGAAAAAAAATCATACTTAAAATTTCTGTTTCTTGTATTTTTTAAATATTCTGTTCTGTCTGTCAATTTTATCTTTTTATATATCTATTTTGAAAGGTATTTTAGAATGAATTACACTTCATTCCTCTTAATTTTTAACTTACTTACTTTTCATAAGCTAATCCACGTTTTATTTGTTGACATAATTGTGCAACTTTCTATGAGTAAATCCTTTGAGAATTTTAATCTCCTATTTTAATAGAATAAAAATAATTTTACTTTTTTCACATAAAAATAATTCAACTACCTTTACTTTTTATTATTAACAAGTGTCAGTTTTAAATTAGGATGTCATCGGAAGCATTATAAACCATTATAGAAATACTCTCTGCTGCGAAATGTTTGCAAAGATACCTATCTCTTTGGTGCTACTCGAATTGTTCGTTCAGAAAAGATCCCGTCGGCCCAATTCAAGGGTTACAGGAAAGTTACGAAAGTACGAGCTTCGGCGCCAAATTGAGAGAAAATGTTTCACTTGTGGAATTTTAGTCACGATTTTCTTAAATCAGAGAGAAAAGATTTACTTTTGAATCCATAAATTGCTATTTTAGAAAAAGAAGAATAAATGATCTAATCTTATTTTCTTTTAATAAGATCATTGATTTTATCGACTAGGTGGTGAAGGTGATCTTGCGATTTGGAAAGGATTACGGTAATAATTTGATTGATACTAAACACCTTTAAAACATATATTCTTTTATCTTTCGGTGCCATTTTTAAGTGGATACATGATAATTATAGGAAATATTAAAGTTACAATGTAAAAAAAAAGTAAAAAAAAAAAAGTTCATAAAATAATAAATCTTACGTTCTCCTTCGGTTCTCAAACTCTTAGTTATCAAGGACCCCTTTTCATATTTCTTTTATCTGGATGAAGAAATTTACCTCCCTCGATCAGTTTTAAAATAGCTCACAAAATACGGTTTTATATTTTTATACTGGATATAATACTGTTACTTTATTGTATAATAAATGAAACATATATTAGAATCTTTATAATAAAGACTTTCGTTAAAAACTACAAAAAAATAATATCTCAAAAAACTAACTGAGATGCAGTTTTCAAACAAATTCCATTTAAAAGTACTTTTTTTTCCCAATACGACTTTATAAAAGTTGAAAATGTGCGATTCTTAGAATTTTAAAAAATGCAGTAGAGATTATCCCGTAAAATGATACATCCTCTTTGTTTTACGACTGGCTTATACAACGGAACATTATTTTTTAGAGACGACACTTTAACTGCTGGCCGAAAGTAATAGCGTATCGGGGGCTAATAAAATCATTTTCAGGGCTACGCAAAGAACAGAATACATCCTCAGGGATGATAATGTATGGAAGTGTGGTTTCAGTAGATTTAACCATGTTTTAGCCTGAATTTAATTTTAGCTTAATATGTGGGGCATATAAAAATATGTTGGTAATATGCAGGGTTGTACAAAATAATTCAAGTATGCTTGCGTATAGTGGTAGAAATTACTGAAGGCGAATTTTCAATCTGTTATGCATTTTCTTACTATACTAAGTTTTATCATACTATGTAGAATATATACAAATCTGTAGATTAAATACAGGGCTGCACAAAAGAATTGGACTACTTTTCCGGTTATGGACCGTAGTGTGTTTTTCAAATGTATTATGCCTTTTCTAAAATGTTTACTTTTTTTTACAGTACTAAACAGCTAAGTTTCGTTAAAGAATTCTGGAAGTGATGGGTAGTGTTTTATAGTCTATTTTTGATGCATGATTTTTCATTCTTGTTTCTTATGGAAAATAAAATTAAAAGTACCCAATTATCTAGTAGTCGGCTTTCAAATTTTGTGTATAGCCATCGTAGACTAGGGGGCGGGCAAAGAAAAAAAGATTATTTCATCTTGTTTCAAAATAAAATTATGATGTAGGACAAGATTATTAACAGTACATAAAAAAAGATTGGTCTATCTATGCATATCTTAGTATAGCATGAGAAGCAGGGAACGCCAAATCGTCATTTTAGCGTTACTATCATCTATCATGTCACGTAGTTTCGGAGTGAAATTTAATATGTTGCATATCTCAACTATTACAATGCAAATATTTCAGTTTGTCTTGTAATTTCGTGGTAAGATATGATCAGAACGTGGCATCTATTCTTCATTTTGGTGGTACTATCTCGTCATCGAGTTTCGAAATGTAATTTTCATAAGTTGCATATCTCGAATAGTACAATAGAAATATTACAGTCTGCCTCTTAAGTAACAAACAATTCCATGTAAATCATCGTTTTAAGTATGCTTTCAGCCCATTTCATCCTTTTAAATTTACATATTAATAAAGCTGTTCTGTGGGAGTAAGAGCCATTTCAAATTTCAATCCAATATTTAAATTACTTTTATTTCTATCCGTAACAAGAATAACGTTTTTTTGATTAATTCATCTTTGTAAATTTCGAATTTATCATAACTATTATGAACAAACATTTACGTTTCAGAAATAACAGCCTTTTCAAATTTCAAGTCTTTATCCTTAACATTTTGGTGTGAATAATAATTTGGAACATTTTAGAATGTTTTCTTCTCATTTCACCCTTTTATATTTCGCTCTTTTTTTTAGAAACCGTTTTCAGTGGGCATTTACCTCTTCAATAAACGCTATGTCAAATTAAAAATATCTAACGCCTTCAGTATTAAAAAAAAAAAAAAAAAAAAAAAAAAAAAGAGAAAAGAAAACTATACTTTAGAATGTGTTTTGCTTCTGAAAAGACTGTATCATTTTTTCACTTTTACTTTTAAAATTGATTCGACAATTTCAAATATTTCCTCCTAAAAAACAAACAAGCAAACGTTTCTTCTTTATAACATTAGCATATTAGCAGGCTTCATCTGCAACGCTGGTCGATTTTCTAAACGGACTTTGAATCAAACTAAATATTTCTTGTAAATACCAGATTAAATTCACCGTTTACATATTTTCCGTCACCGTCATTACAAATTTTAAAGCAAAATGAACCTTTGTCTGAAATGTCATTCCGAACTGCTGTAAACTATTCGAATGCCATTGCAGTATTATGTTTTAATCTGTGACACAAAATTTTGGCTGTTAAGGATAAAATTTTTAAGTTGATCATTTTCAGTATGGTAGGTAAATAACGGTAGAACTATACTTGCAATATACTAAATCCATCCCTGAAACATTATGTAATTAACAATGCGAATCTCATCAAAATCACATAGTAATTTTTTTAAAAGGCTTATATTTCATAATCGAGTTCACCTGATTATAGAACTTTCCCCTGTGATTCTATAACTAAGTAACGTAGAATAATCTACAATATAGTAAAACCTTCAATGAAAAATTATATAGCTAACAATGTAAGGTCCATTGAAATCCATTCAGCAAAACTAAAAATATAAGCGGCCGGAACGAAATTCCCATTTGAATTTTATATATATACTCGTAGTAGAAATGAAATGCAAGTAAACGACTATATAAATCTCAAATTACGAAAATCAAGTTGCGAAAAAAATCAAATTATGAAAAATAAACTCAAAAAAGTGAAATGGGCTTTTATCCAGTAGTCAACCGTGGTGGCCAATTACTGAACATGTAAGTAAATATAATACCCAATAGTCGGCCCCATTAAAATTAATAAATACAAACACACTTGTTCAATTTTTATACTGCAAAACATTAGTTTTTTTATCCTTTTAATAAAAGAGTTGTATAATTTTAGGAAATAATCAAAGATAAATTTATACTAGGCTTTTAAAAATTTTGTCACCGGTTAACAAAAAAATAGGGAAAATGATTATTTGATTGCAACCAGAAAAAAAATCGCTGATTACTATTACAATAAAAAATACCCACAATACTTTGCTGATGGCTTATGAGGTATGAAGGATGGCTGCATATAGGGGAAATATAACATTTCATTTGGAACCAAAAATAAACTATTCCTAACGTATTTTATCTCAATGTGGCCGATTACTGGTGCATTTACCCAATCTGACCAATATATATCCGCTTATTTTCAGCTACTCTCTCAAAAATGTCAATGTTACCCTCGTATATTGGAGTGAAAACTGTAGCTCAATGAGCGAAATATCTCGGATTTGATAATCAGTGGGTAACATATACAGGGTTCATACAGAGTTGGGAAGAAAAAATCCAAGGACTATCCAAAAAATCCAAGGAGTCAAAAAAGTTTTAAGGATTTGCCATTTTTTTTTTTTTTTTGTCGATGTTTTTATGTGCTGTATCGTTATGTGGTATGCACACTCCAATTTTTAATGTCCAATTTGGAGACAAAAACATTTCAAAAACAAATTTTACTTTATTAGAATCTAATTGTTAGTGCTGAAATTGCACAGTATTCACGATATATTGCTTACTGATTTCGTAAGTTTAAATACAAAATTGACAATCAAGTTTTATATGCAGTGACCAATGGTCATGTCACATGGGTGATTCTGAGTAAAAAAAAACAAAAACAAATCTGAAATTCCCAGCAAATCTTCTGAAAAGTTACACCAGAGAGAGGGGGAGAGGGGGGAAAACCACTCCCGACACTAGCTATGTGTTTTCTCCACGGCTCTTTGAAGAAATTCGCGTTTTTTCGCGATCTTTTGGCGAAATTTGTGGTTTTTTCGCGATCTTTTGACGAAATATGTCGATTTTTCGCTATCTTATGACGAAATTTGTCGATTCTTCGCGATCTTTTGACGAAATTTGTGGGTTTTTTCGCGATCTTTTGACAAAATTTGCCGTTTTTTGCGATCTTTTGACGAAATTTGTTGGTTTTTTCGCAATTTTTGGACGAAATTTGTGGATTTTTTCGCGATCTTTTGACGAAATTTTTTATTTTTGTGATCTTTCGACGAATTTGTCGATTTTTCGCGATCATTAGACGAAATTTGTGGTTTTTCGCGATCTTTTGACGAAATTTGCCGTTTTTTCGCGATCTTTTGACGAAATTTGCCGTTTCTTCGCGATCTTTTGACGAAATTTGCCGTTTTTTCGCAATCTTTTGACGAAATTTGCCGTTTTTTCGACGAAATTGTTCGTTTTTTTCGCTAACTTTTAACGAAATTTGCGGGATTTTTCGCGATCTTTTGACGAAATTTGTCGATTTTTCGCTATCTTGTAACGAAATTTGTCGATTTTTCGCGATCTTTTGACGAATCTTGTGGGTTTTTTTCGCGATCTTTTGACAAAATTTGCCGTTTTTTCGTGAGCTTTTGACGAAATTTGTGGGTTTTTTCGAGATTTTTTGACAAAATTTGTGGGTTTTTTCGCGATCTTTTGACGAAATTTTTGATTTTTCGCGATCTTTCGACGAATTTGTCGATTTTTCGCGATCTTTATACGAAATTTGACGTTTTTTCGCGATCTTTTGACGAAATTTGCTGTTTTTTCGACGAAATTGTTCGGTTTTTTCGCTAACTTTTAACGAGATTTGCGGGTTTTTTCGCGATCTTTTGACGAAATTTTGGGGGGGGGGGGGGGGTTCGCGATCTTTTGACGAAATTTGCGGGTGGTTTCGCGATTCTTTGATAAAATTTGCGTTTTCCCCGTGATCCTTTGACGAAATTGGCGATTTTTTTTGCAAATGATTGGAAAATTTTATTTTTTTCGTCGACCCTATGTCTGAATTTTCGGATTAATGACCGATTTTTTAAAATTTTCGGAAATGAATGCGTTACATTTTCGGAAAATTTGGACCCTAGGTCATATAAATAGAGATTAGTCAAACCACAAACAATTATTATGTATATCACAAACATGTACATCTTACAGAAAATTTTAAAAGGCAAAAAAAAAAAAAAAAAAAAATGCTAAACGCAACATACAAGAAAAAATATAACAAGTTTTGAATTTATTCTTTTAGAACAGCGGTAATCGCTTTCTTTGAAGGTGAAATTTTGACGAATTCGCATTTTTTTCGCGATCTTATGATGGAATTCGCGTTTTTTCGCGATCTTCTCTGGGAAATTCGCTATTTTCGCGTTCTTTTAATGGAATTCGCGTTTTATTTCGATTGTTAAACGAATCTGACGTTTTTTTCGCGATCTTTTGATGGAAACCGTGTGTTTTTCGCGATCCTTTGGCGAAATTTGTGTGTTTTTCGCGATCCTTTGACAAAATTTGCGTGTTTTTCGCTATCCTTTCACAAAATTCGAGTGTTTTTTGCGATCCTTTGAGGAAATTCGCGTGTTTTTCGAGATCTTCTGGGGGGAATTCGCTTTTTTCCGCGATATTCTGGGAAAATTCGCTTTTCTCGCGATCTTTTAATGGAGTTCGCGTTTTATTTCGATTGTTAAACGAATCTGACCTTTTTTTCGCGATCTTTTGATGGAAACCGCGTGTTTTTCGCAATTCTTTGACTAAATTTGCGTGTTTTTCGCGATCGTTTGAGGAAATTCACGTGTTTTTCGCGATCTTCTGGGGGAAATTCGGTTTTTCCTCGATCTTCTGGGAAAATTCGCCTTTTTTCGCGATCTTTTTAATGGAATTCACGTGTTATTTTGATTGTTAAACGAATCTGACGTTTTTTTCGCGATCTTTTGATGGAAACCGCGTGTTTTTCGCGATCCTTTGACGAAATTGGGTGTTTTTCGCGATCCTTTGGCGAAATTCCAGTATTTTTCGGGATCTTTAACGAAATTCGCGTTTTTTCGTGATCCTCTGAGTAAATTCGCGTTTTTCCGCTGTCTTTTAAGAAGTTCGCGTCGAGTTTTACCGCGATCTGTTGGAGAAATTCGCGTTTTTTCACGATCCTTTGACAAAATTTACGAATTTTTTTCCGCGATCGGTTGACAAAATTTGACGGTATTGTTTGGAATATATTTACGAAAAACGCGATTTTTCCGAGATTCTTGGCTAAATGCCAAACATCGATAAAATTTAAAATAAAGGTCGGCTAACTGTGTCGAAAAACGGACTTTACGGACTTAATTGAAAAACGGACTTAGTGGGAACCCTGCTATTAAGATTATCCTACACAATCAATGCTGTGCTTCAGATGAATGACGAGCGTAAAGGATTTACCGCGCGTTTCACAATCCCGATTATTTTCCCGGCAGATATTGCTTGCGTCCGAAGCCTCAATACAATTTAAGGAGTTTCTAAGGAGTGGTTTGCTTATCTAAGTAGTTCTAAGTACTATTTGGGAGTGTTTTCATTTCTAAGGAGTTTCCAAGGAGTCTAAGGAGTCTGTGCGAACCCTGATATATCAATGTCCAAAATTTTTGTATTGATTTCGTAAAGTGACCTCTTAACTATGTGGTTCTTTTTATTATTAATCGATTTTTTCTGGTTCCCACAGCTTCTTACCGGAAATAAAGTAAAAGCATTTTTGAGATATGCGACATTTTTTCTCGCTTTGAAAGCATAGAAATTCATAGGTCAATAATGATCTCTGTTCAACTCTTAATTTCCCTTCTTTCACAATGCATTCTATGATAGCTAAAACATATATATATGAGGACATAAAAAAAGTTCAAATTTAAATGTCTGACCAACATATATTCGCTTATTTTCAGCCACTCTCTCAGAAATATCAGTGTTACCCCTCGTATATTGGAGTGAAAACTGTATCTGAATGAGCGAAATATCTCGGGCTTTACAATCAGTGGGTAACATATTCAACGTCCAAATATTTTTTTATTGATTTCGTAAAGTGACCTCTTAACTATATGGCTCTTTTTGTTATTAATCGATTTTTTCTAGTTACCACAGCTCCATGCCGGAAATAAAATAAAAACATCTTTGAGATACGCGACATTTTTTTCTCGCTTATACGATGTTAAATTAAGTTTGCCATTAGTCTTTTTGACTTCTCTTTTAAATTTTATCTTATTTAATCCCATTATTCAATTTTAATACTCATTCTAATCTTGTTTCATTTCTATTCATATCAGTCACAACGAAGTTTTATTATTTACAATAAAAAAAATTGTAAAATTTAGAATGAGAATGAGAATCTTCTGATCCCATTATATTTTTTATTTTACTTACTCCTATTCAAGAAGTTCATTTAATCTCTCGCTTGTGTAATTTAACTCGAAATACCTTCAGCTAGTAAGCTAGTAATATTGAATCCTTAACAGAAAACTTGAAATTTCAGTACACAACAAAATTTCTTAATAACTTGCCATGAACTGAACGTAAATATTTATCCATCAATACTGATTCCCTAACCAGTCCAAATTTGTAATGTGACAGCAGGAATACAAGTTTTGGAAATGTCAAACATGTTTTAGTAATGGGTAGATGCGTTAACGCAATAGTCTTGCAAGTTGCTATTTCCAGTTAAGTGTTATGTGAAAGAAAAATATATAAAAGTATAATATAAAGTATTATGCAAGTCTTAAATTTAAAAAAAAATGCAATAATTGATTGTTTTGCTAACGTAACAATATCTTACTCTTGAGATTAAATGATAAAATTGATTCAGTGGTTAAAAAATACAGTAGCCCATTACTTATACGACCGTTAAGAGATGAAAAGAAAATCACACAATTGAGAGAATCACATAATTGAGAGACCGCACTATTACATCAATTTCACTTCATATATGCATTATAATATGATGCATCTATTAAAAACTATTTTTTATAAAGTACTTCAAATGTTTAAACAAAGCATAAAGCATAATAATATTTAATCTTTTTTTTAATGTCAATATATGTTAGCTTGCCATATCTGTTTTCATTTCCAACATTTCTACATTTTTTTATAATATTAATATGCTTTTGTTTGGGTCGCGACGCATAAATATAGAACTCCGACAAAACTTTAGACTAGAAATAGTTAATTTAGAAAAAAAAAAAACCTTCTTTTATCTTATATTTATTGATACTGAAACGATATAAAAAATAATATTGAAAAATTTATTATTTCAAATAAATTTGGATGAAAACTATAAATTTGCTGCGTTTTTCTGATAATCAGCATGCAAACTAGGGCAATTCTACAGAAAATTCTCATTCTTTTTTTCTTTTTTTTGGGGGGGGGGGAGGGGCGGGGGAATAACATTTATAATATGTTTAATTTAAGGGTATGATTGGAAAGCTTGATATTTTTATGTTCTATAATAAAATCCTAATAAGAAGGCATTGTAAATTACTGTTTACAAACTAAGTTAAGTACCATTATTGTCTTTGTAAAGTCATAATGTTAAGTCAGTTACACAATAAAAGTTACTTCAGTTACCTGTGTAAATGCCATTTTCTTTTATTGTTCAGAAATTAATTAAACAAGTTACTGTTATAATTTGTCATTACTTAGTGTTGTTGAGAGCATTTATATCACATTTTTTAACGGGATAGTTTTGATAATTTTTACACTTCAATGAAGGCAGAAAAGATGTTTGTCTATTTTATGTTACATCAGTTACAGAATTTTTAATTACAATTTTTGGGAATAAAAGAAAGATTAAAATAATTTGCAGGTGTTTGGGTATTAAGTCCTTAGTAAGAAATATTTTAAATTGTAAAAATTTGTTCTAGCTTTATTAGTAAATTTTCTACAAAGTTTTGAAAACAAAATATGATCAAGTGTTACGTCAGTTACGATGGAATTGGTCAGTATTATTTAAAATTTGAGAAAACTGATTCATTCTTTTTAAAAGTCTGTATCTGGACGTATTAAGTCAAGATTATGTTGCCTGAGCTAAAAACATCGTATAATTGCTTTATAATAGATTGCATTAGCACAGAAGAAGTAAAAAAAAAAATAGTAGGGCTATTTTAAACTTAAAAATATTTTCAATAAACATCAATTACTTTCTGTCTTTTTGGCAACATTGGGATAATTCCTAGCAGACCTAAAATTTCTCGAACCAAAGGCTCTCTTTTTTTGCATTGTGCTGTGAAACATTGCCTCTTTTATGAAACAAACAGATAGTTAATTAGATAAATTCTTCTTAATGCATATTCTTTTCTTTACGTTGCTTATTGCCCATTACATATCTGTGAGAAAAGGAAAATGTTTTTTGCAATTATCATATTGATTTCGGAATTTTAAACAACACACGTATTTGCAAGTCGGGCTAAATTTCGAAACACAGTTTTAAATAAAATGCTTTCTGTATAGGAAACTTCATAACATTTACTATTAAAATTAAAGGTTAAAAAATCATTTACTTTAAAATACAAGTAATAGGATTCTGTGATTATTCTAAGAATCCTGCCATCAATAAATAGATTATCATAAATATGAAAATATATCATTGATACTGAAATCCAAGGGATTTAATAAGATTATTTATCCTTTCGTTTAGTATGTCATTTCCAAGACGATCAATAAGTTCAGTTATCAAAAGCATGCATAAAATATGTCACATTTGTATTTTTTGTTTTTGTTTTGGACATATATCAGACTAAGTTATAAAAGAAAAAAAAATGTATCGTTTCCTCTCTTAATCTTTAGTCTATAACAGTGTCATAAAAAATATATCCGCTATTCTTTAAGAAGTGAATTATTCATTAGAAATTGTTTTAAGTTAAAACATGTATGAATATTAAAAATCCCTTGACTTTCAACTACAAAAAGTGGAAAAAGTTTTTCATTTGTTGAAATACAGATATCATTGTAAAAAATAAAATTGTCATACAAATATTATTAAAACATAAAATTGCATACAAATAAATTTCTGTTATATGCAATGATTATAGATGTATATATCATATTTTTCTGCGTATAATAGTTTAATAGTCAGATAAATAGCATAGAAGCCATAAAAGATTATATTAGAAATATGTTTCAATATTTTCGACCCTTTCACAATTCATTGCTTTTTGACTCTGTGGCAACCTTGTAATTCCTATTCGTTACTGTCGACGGATAATATGAAAAAAATATATAGCTCTCATATTTATTGATAACGTGGTTTAACCATTTGAAAACCATACTATTTGTGATTGCAAATCTCATTTGCCAACTCCCAAAACGATTTTTTTAACCAAATTTTTCTTGTGCTAAATTTGGCTCAATATGTGACAATGCTTTTATAGGCAACAAGCCCATGGGTACATTTGTAAGAGTTGATGTTCAAGAAATACGAATTTCGTACTAATAATAATGCAGATTTCAACAATTTTCTAGTCTCTGGTAATGAGTAACAATATTAATAGATTATTGTAACCCAATACCAAGCTGATGGCATCACGATGGAATCTGTTAACAAAATATAACTGTTTTTCCCATCTTTAGATTTTGTTGCCTATTGGCCAACAAATTTGTAACAAAAAGTAGAAAATATATATTTAACAAAACTCTTAACTGTTGAAACTGAATATAGACAACACAGAACGTTTACATAGTCCACTAAACATATATGGAAAGTATACACTGGAACTGAGACCAACAGTGTGTATAATCTTGAATTTTCTGCCATATTTGATATTACATTTATTTACGCTGTTCTTTACAAAAAATACTACTGAACAATGCGAATTTTTCTGACATAATCACAAAGCCATTTTTATATGTGAATGGAAATTTACAGACATTAATATTCAAATGTTTTAGAATCAAATAGCGTTTTTCTAACGTTCCTACTTCCGAGATAATATGGTTTTTCCTTTGGTATGTAACTTTTGATGGACATTTGACATTGTTGAGAAAGATCTGAAAGTTCTTCAAGATTTTAAGTTTAAAAAAAGTATGAGTATGCGAAATCTATGAGCTGTTTTGCCTGCCAATAAATATTTAATAATAGTTAAACCTCAGTATCTTCACTCATTTCGAATCAACTAATCTGTGTCAAATTAACTAATGTCTGGATATAGGAATAGATCAGGATCTAGGAATAGATCAAAGCTAGCTGTTTCGAATTGGTAAGAAAAATTCAAACAAAATAATAAAACAGCCCAGGTACTATGTCTTAAGCAATATATAATTAAAGTGGTGATGTGATGTGATAATTTAAGTTAGACTAAGTTCATGTGATTCTATCTTCCAACACCCACGATCGATATTAATAAAGTGCGATTTTTTTTCTGTCATAATCTTAGGCTTTTTTTCTGATGCTGCAGGAATAGAATGTCACACTTTGACTCGACATACCGTTGACTTCAAATGACCATGTTCTAACTGCTTCAAACAGTCTTTGAAAAAACACGATATGAAAGTTTAATTTCTCCATAGGCGACAGTGTTGTTAGAATGTTTTAAAATTCGCTAACTTTTGAAAAGATCTGCTAGAATGTGTTGTAAGTGAGTTAAAATTGTAGATAAGACTAAAGGCAGTCAGTTGATGGCGTCATTTCAATTTGGCCAAATTTTTAGTTAGAACCTTGACATTTAAAGGCAGTGAAATGCAGTTTGAATAAACTAAATGAATAATAAATGAATATATAATACTAGATTAATTTTAACACAATTATTCTAATTGGTAAACAAATCATATTAGATGTAAATTTTCAACTGGGCTACATCAAGGTTAGCTGGGTGAAAAAGTTCGACCAGAATCGTCCGGGATAGCTCAGATGGCAGAGCACTGGCGGCTTCAGCCAGGAGGTCCCGGGTTCGAATCCTGGTCCGGACATTTTTCGCCCAGTTGGAAATTTACATCGAATATGTAATAACTAGAGAACAGGAATTCTGCTTTTTCAGAATTTAGTGTCACCCCCGGCATTTCCATTACTTCATTTTATTCTGGTGGACTGGTGGTTTCTATTATTATGAAACAGCCATTATAAATGAAGCGATCGGTGAAGATGAAAGGGCAGTCGTAAAAGCTAGAACCCTGATTTTCTGGTCAGAATGGGAAAAAAATGGCCATATTTTTTTTTTCAAAAAAATTTTTAAATTAAAAAAAAAAAAAAAAAATGGCCATTTTTTTCCCCTTTTGACCAGAAAATCAGAGCTCCAACTTTTTACGACTGCTCTTTCATTTTCACCTAACGCTTCATTTATAATGGCTGTTTCATAATAATAGAAACCACCAGTCCACCAGAAGAAAATAACTCGGTTAAGCGGGACTCGGATAATCGGGACTCTACTGCAAAACATATTTCAATTTTAAGACTTAAAGCACACGCTTTTATTTGATGTAAAATGACGTCATTTTTATTAATATACATACTTAAAATTAAATATAGTTTATAATAGTTCCATGTTTTATCATATATCCTTCATTTATATTTTTCTCAAAATAGCACGTATTTTAATTAATTTTTTTTTTCAATTTTTATGAGAAAATGGCAACAAAAAGATATAATTGCTGTTTTTCAACAACTTTTTTTTTACTTTCTACAGAAATTGGGTACTTGAGTTGCCAAAACGAAACAAATGTCACTAAAAACTACAAAAAAATTAATATTTCAAAAACAAATGGAGATGCAGTTTACAAACAGATTGCATTAAAAAGTACTTTTTTTTCCCAATACGACAGTATAAACATTGAAAATGTGTGATACTTAGAAGTTTTAAAAAATGCTGTAGAGTATTTAATCGCACAATGAAACATCAGCTTTTGTTTTACGGCTGGCGTATGCAAGGTAACGTTATTTATTGGAGACAAAATAAGCTGGGAGAAATAAATAGCATACCGGGGGCTAATAAATAAATTTGAATGAACTACAGCCATACTGTGTACGACTTTTTAAAGACGGCGAGCCTTTCTATCCTATATTTTTTCCAGTCTATCCTCCGTTAATTTAACTTTGAGAATTAAAATTAATTCTTTAAGCATTTATTTGTTTCTGACAATAGAATAAATAAACAATATATGTACTTTCTAAAACATTTCTACGACTCTTAATGAGTTTTCGTAGAAGTTTAGCCTGACACTCGCAACTTGCTTATCAATCAAATTTAAAAAATCAAAAAACCCGACTGCATGTAAAAAAAACACTGTAGATTTGCCAGAACAAACTCGATCACAGTGAATGTGCTGTATCTTTCTTTGGTTTCCTGACTATATTAACATGGAAAATACAGTAGTTGCGTAAAATTGACAGCACAATGTGCTGGCAATTTGGACGCATTTTTTTACAGCACAAACTGCTGGCGTCCAAATTGTGCTGTTAATTTTACGCAACTACTGTATTTTCCATGTTAATATAATCAGGAAACCAAAGAAAGATACAGCACATTCACTATGATCGAGTTTGTGCGCCAGATGAACAGTACTTTGTACTGTAAAAATGTCGTTTTTTTTTTTTTTTTTTTTTTTTTTTTTTTTTTTTTTTAGTGTGCGTAAAAAGAGAACTAATTAATTATTTCTCATCAATGTGAAACTATTTTTTTTATATTACTTACTTATTTTTTTATTTACTTGTATTGATGACTTTTAAGTTGTGTTTAATTATTAGTTCCTATCTATAAACACTGTTTTGATGAGGCCTATAGATGTCTATAAAGGTTAGAGTTGCAGTAAAGCTAGAAATCCTACCTACACAACTTCCAGGTTGTATAATATTTTAACGGAGTTTCTAACTGTAAAATAGTCAATGAAACATCATCTTCATTTTCAAAGACTTATCCAATGATATGTCCCTCAATAGGGTGCGTAAATATTTTTTTTCGTCTGTACCGCTATTTTGTATTTTACGGCTGCCATTTTGAATTTATAAAAACAAAACCCAGCCTATAACGGACGGTTAAGACAAATCGATAGAGACCTCATTCATTAAAATCCATCCAGCCGTTGGGATGTTTCGAGGGTATAAAGAAATCTACATACACAGATACCCGTGAAACACATAACCCTTCTCGGCGGTCGGGTAAAAAATACGGCCATTTCTCTCTGAAAATACATTTCGCCGTTGTTTTTTGAAAGCAATCCCAAATGAATTTAAACAAGGTAGCATATAAACTAAAATGCGAACCATTCACTGCATCAGTTTAATTCAACTGAAATTACCCAAGGAAGTCGGAGTTAAAATGTACAAAAAGTGATAAATTAGTCTCCTTTCTCAGAAAAAGAATAACTTTATGAGATTCTTGTATTCTTTTAACCCTTTCGGCCCTGATTTTTGAGGAAGAATATTTGAAGACGTTTGGAAAACGTTGCATTGCAACAGGATTTAACAGACATAAAAACATACTCGTATTTTTTATTGTTTATCAAAAATATTCATTCGGAAAAGTCGTCCCTAATTTAAGTTTAAACCCTTTTGGCCCTGACTTTTTTTCTTAAAGTCCAAAAAAAAATTAAAACTTTTCTCAACTTTTTAGCCCCCGGTATGCTATTTCTTTCTCCCAGCTTATTTTGTCTCAGATAAATAACGTTACCTAGTATACGCCAGCCGTAAAACAAAAGCCGATGTTTCATTGTGCGATTAAATACTCAACAGCATTTTTTTAAACTTCTAAGCATCGCACATTTTCAATGTTTATACCATCGTATTGGGGGAAAAAAGCACTTTTTAATGCAATTTGTTTGAAAACTACATCTCTATTTGTTTTTGAAATATTAATTTTTTTGTAGTTTTTAGTGACATTTGTTTCATTTTGGCAACCCAAGTACTCCATTTCTGTAGAAAGTGAAGAAAAAAGTGTTGAAAAATAGCAATTATATCTTTTTGTTGCCATTTTCTCATAAAAATTTTAAAAAAAAATTAATTAAAATACGTGCTATTTTGAGAAAAATATAAATGAAGGATATATCATAAAAAAGGAGCTATTATAAACTATATTTAATTTTAAGTATCTATATTAATGCAAATGATGTCATTTTACATAAAATAAAAGCGTGTGTTTTAAATCTTAAAATTGAAATATGTTTTGCACTACAGTAGAGTCCCGATTATCCGTGTCCCGCTTAACCGAGTTATTTTCTTCTGATGGGCTGGTGGTTTCTATTATTATGAAACAACCATTATAAATGAAGCTTAAAAAAAATTATAGCCATTTTTCCCCCCATTCTGACCAGAAAATCAGAGTTCTAACTTTTTACGACTGCTCTTTCATCTTCACCTAGCGCTTCATTTATAATGGCTGTTTCATAATAATAGAAACCACCAGACCACCAGAAGAAAATGAAGTAATGGAAATGTCGGGGGCGACACTAAATTCTGAAAAAGCAAAAATCCTGTTCTCTAGTTTTTTTTTTTTTTTTTTTTTTTTTTTTTAACTATTTTAAAGCTAGATTTCGCCACTTGTCCACTAAAAAGTCAAAATATAGCATGAACATTATGTGATTATGAGGTTTTTACATATCTGCAAGGCATTATTTGTAGTTTAACACTAGAACCGCCGGGAATTTTACTCTATTGTTATAAAAAATATTTTACACCAGAAATTTCTATTTAAAATTGTATAACTTGCTTATTTAACTAAATTTTCCGTGACACATAATAGCTTATTTTAGAAAAAAAATCTGGTTCGAATCGAAACATTTTTATTTAGTACCGGTCAAAATGACAGCTATGACGGTTCTAGTGTTAAAGCATTTTAAAAGTAAGGAACGTATATTGCACCGCCAGGGCCGAAAGGGTTAAAACTGTTCAAAAACTTAATCTCCAAATACAATACTAATTAAATGATATCTTAGTCCGTTCGGGACTGGCGTACTATTAATAGTAGATGTCTTTTCATTCAGTATTATTTTGTCTTAACAATTAGTATCTACATGTAGTAATGGCAGTATATGTCTATGTATTTCTTATTAAGTTTTTACCCCCCGGTACGGAATGCTACTTCTTTCTCCCAGCTTATTTTGTGCATTCCAAAAAATAGCGTTACCTTACAGAAGCCAGCCGTAAAACAAAGCAGTACGATTAAATACTCTATAGCAATTTTTTAAACTTCTAAGAATCGCATGTAGTTTTTAGAGCCATTTGCTATATTGGCAACGGAAGTACTCCATTTCTGTAGAAAGTAAAAGAAAAATAGTTCTAAAATAGTAATTATATATTTTTGTTGCCATTTTCGCATAACAACCGAAAGAAAATGTAATTAAAATGCGTGCTATTTTGAAAAAAAATATAAACGAATGATTTCTGTTAAATATAAACTATATTTAATTTTAAGTATCTATGAATCATTAGATAGCCCTTTTTTTTGCCGATTTTCTTGAATGACGGCATCTTTTTGCTGCATTTGTGCATTATTTCGCGATAGTGGTGTGCTATGCTTGCTTTATTGTAGATGTTTAAGAGTAGATAGTAAATGTGGAATTCTTAAGCGGATGCGAATGACGTCATTTTACATAAAATAAAACGTGTGCTTTAAGTCTTAAAATTGAGATATGTTTTGTACTGCAGTAGGGTCCCGCTTAACCGAGTTATTTTCTTCTGATGGACTGGTGGCTTCTATTATTATGAAACAGCCATTATAAATGAAGTGTTAGGTGAAGATGAAAGAGCAGCCGTAAAAAAAAATATGGCCATTTTCCCCCCCATTCTGACCTGAAAATCAGAGTTCTAACTTTTTACGGCTGCTCTTTCATCTTCATCTAACACTTCATTTATAATGGCTGTTTCATAATAATAGAAGCCACCAGACCATCAGAAAAAAATGAAATAATGGAAATGCCGAGGGTCACACTAAAGTCTGAAAAAGCAGAATTCCTGTTCTCTTGTTGTTATGTTTTGGCATTTAGTAATAACAGGGGAATAAACCCGGGATTCCCGGGCTACAGAATATAGGTAGAAATCATTATTTTTTAACTGAAAACTCAAATAGAATTTTTTTAATTTAATATATTTTATTAGAATGCCCACTAAAAATACCAAAAATCACTTTTATATGAAAAACAGCAATTATGCATTCAAATAAAGTTTTGAAATTTATAAAAAGCGATACTTTCGTATCGGCCTCGTGCCAGGAGTTAACAGCCAAAAAAAAAAAAAGAAATATCAAAGATCATTATTTACAACAATCTTTTTTATTCTGATACTTTCAGTAGTTTAAGCGCGGAATTTGATTACATGACTTAAATTTGTGCTTTATTAACCATTTGGAAAAATGGTTATTGTCCTCGTCAGGGTAGGAAACCAAAAGCATAGCTGAAGCTTTTTATTGGTTTAATCCGCCTTTTATTCGTTTTCTGATTGGTCTATACAGTAATCTGTACTTTCCCTTTACTTTCAACAGAGATGGATACTTCTATTGCCACTATGACAAAAAAGTAATAAAAACTACAAAAAAAAAATAAGAATAACTCAGAAACAAATTGAGATACAGCTTTGAAACAAATTGCATTTAAAAGCACATTTTTTTTCTCTATACGACGGTGTAAAAAGTAATATTGTGGGATGTTTAGAAGTTTAAGAATGAAATTTCATTTAAAATGGGTTGTCAGATTTCTACGATGGAAAAGCCTTTTCCCGAACAGCCAATGAAATGCTTGGATAATACGTACGTTTCAGGTGGATAATACGTAAGTTTCAGGAAATCTGACGAGTCGCAGGCGATTTTTGTCGCTTGCAATTTTTACGTGTAATAACACTATTAATGTTTAATTCATGGCGTACGTAATGTATGATCAACTGCGTGCGATTTTTTATGTCTTAAATTTTAGTCTTTGAAAAAATCATTTTCCAAATGGTCGTTGTAATTTGTTAAATTGCATTTTTTTTATTTATATTTTGTATTTTATTTATTTATTGGTGAAGTTTTAATTTCGTTTTGGAGCAAAGTCGGAAACAAATGCTGAACTATTTATATTAATTTAAGTGAAAATGGATTTATCTTTCGCAATTGTCTGCACACGATAGAGATCCATTTAAAAAAAATGTATGCTTGAGAATCATTTTAAAAACCGTAAAAAATAAATAAACTGCGATACAGTTTTCAAACAAATTGCGATACAGTTTTCAAACAATTGCATTTAAAAGTACATTTTTTCCCTGTTATGACGGTATAAAAATTTAAAATGTGCGTTGTTTAGAAGCTTAAAGTATTGCAGTAAAAGCTAAATTTAATCGTCTGCTGTTGCAAGCATCAAAATGACGTCAGCGTTACGCACGGACACGTTTGTCCATTATAACATAGATAATAATAATAAAAGCTTTCTTAATTCTTTTTGCACCGTTGGCGATTCTTTTATTTTAAACATATAGTTCACTCTTTAAATTAAGAATATGCGTTACTTTTCTGAACGAACCAACCCATGTGTGATAAAACGCAAAAAGTATCGTAAAAAATCCTTTCCTTTTACCGTATCCTTTCGTAAAAAACGATCGCGTTACGATTTTGCACCATTGAGCGCTAACTCGATGGTGAAAATTTTCTCATCCAATCACGAAAGATCTTCCACGTATAGCACACCTTGAAAATGTGGAGCATTTTCTTTCATGGCGTTAGTCTTTTTAGTTTGGTAGCGTTTGAAAAATGTTGTTCGTCGTGTAATTGTTAACTATAAAGTCCGAGAGAGTTTTTAACAATATTCTGGACACTTTGGTGATAAATATCCAGACCCTTTGCAATGGATATCAGGCTATTTCAGGTAATTCTCTTCTTCATGATGTTGCGAATTCTTCAGGTATTGATAGTAGGTGGTAGGCCTGATTTATTTTTTACATGAACATTTCCTAGTGATTCCCACTGCTTAATAATCTTCTGGACAGTTGAAAGTGGGACTTTCAGGCAAGATGCAATTCTCAATGTCTTCTATCCATTAGCTGCCAGTTGAGCAATGGCTAAATGATGAGCTCGGGCCTTCATAAGCATATAGAAAGTAAATTAATAATATATCACAAGAAAGTCCATAAAAAATACTACATAAATAGAAAAAATAAGCATACTTTTTCCGATTTATTTATTTATTTATTTATTTATTTTTGTGTGAAATGTCAACGTCAAACAAAGCACCCATTTTTTCGCCCACCCATGGTATTTTCAATAAATTCGCTATTTTACGCTTTCTATTAACTGCAAATCGAAACGATGAATTTTCCATAACCGGAGCCCACGCCAACTCAATGTATTGTAAGGAAAATGTTTGGAACAACATGAATTACAGTTATGAAATCAGGTGTATTTTTAAAGATAAGCATTGAATGCTTATAAAAAACGGTCAAGAGATAGTATTACTCGCGCTCAGTGGGTTCCATACAATAAATATGAATTATATGAATTATTAAATGTATTATTAAAAAAGTCATTGCTAAAAAAATAATAGGACTTTTTGAAAAACGATGCAACGTAGGGTTGGGTATAGCTGTATATACTAAAAATGTTTGAATGGGTATACCATAAAAGTTCAAAGAGATATGAAGCCTAAATAATATCAAATATTGCTATTTTGTATAACTCTTTTTTTAATTTTATCCTAATCTGTTTTTGATGAAATTAATTCGGTACTGACAATAAAAGTAGTGTACATTTAAACTTTATTTGGCTTTTCATAAAACTAAATTCAGCGTAGTAATAATCTTTTCTTTTTACAGCGTCGCTAAAACAAACTCTTGTTCAAAGTGTAATATTGGCATTGTGCTAAGCGCGCTTCGAAAGGAGGTCTCAAAGTTGTCACGCCGCCTTGGACCGTACCGCGTTTTTTTCAGATAGATTTTTAATTAACTTTTAAAGACACGGGTGGCGTATTGAAAGATCCACTCAATGCAAACTAGTAACGAATCCCATAGTATTTATGTGATTAATTCTAATTAAATTATTCTGTTTTTAAGTTTGACATTTACTGCTTTCATAGTACTACTGGGCATTGCATTACACAAATATATCATTAAAAGTTGTTATCTAGGTTTTAAAAGCCGATGGTACATAGAGTATGCCGCCCCTGTATATATGTCCAAACCATCTGTGTCTTTAAGGGTTAATATCTCGGCTAATTACCAACGATTTTTTTAGAAAATTATTATCAACAATGATTTTAGGCTAGTGCTACGATAGATACCTCCAGCGCTCCTCAATACCGTTGCTGAATGTCGCAAATCGAAATCTATGTGCAACTGAAAAATGCGCTTTTCTCAAAAACTATGTAACCTGGTAATGACCTGGCAAGGTTTAAATTAACGTCTTCTACCTCTAATGTTTCATAATTTTAGTTTCAGTAGATTCGGAAATAGGGGGGAGGACACATTTTTGCACTACATTTTCAACGATATATCTGAAAATTTAATACCTAAAATTAAAACAAATGTATTATTAAGTTCATCGTTACGAAAGCTGTCACACGACATACAAAGAAAAGATTTTCTTTTTTAAAGTAACTTAATTAGCCCCTCTACATATTTCCTAAATATATTTGTGAATGTTTAATAATCTGTAAATATGTGGGTCAATAGTATTTATTACTTCCCCTAATTTGAACTTTTCACGTTCCTTAGTTTACGAGTAAAATGGCTGTGACAGACATAGACACAGGAGTGATCTTATAATGGTTCCGTTTTTTAAGTACGGAACCCTAAAAAATTATAAAAGAGTATTTTATTTTATTTTTTAAAACCACTTTTACTTTTATACTTATTTTACATCCGCTTTAAATTTTGAACAGCAGTAAAAAAGTCTAGAACAAAATTTCTTTAAAACTTATACTAAACTAGACGCTAGTTTTAACGTTTTAGCGAAAACTATTCCCATGTATCATTTAAAATGTGAATTAAACAAGAGTTGAAAACTTTTCTATCTTTTAACTTCAGTATAACTACCCGAACTACCTTTTTAATGCATTAACATAAAAAAAAAGACCTTTACCAGTTATAAAACGAAAAGCAACAGGAATGTTTCTTTCCGCAACTTAGTAAAACTTTTATATTTGAAAAGTTGGTAAAAGACACATTTTCTTTAATAACACTATTCTTCAACATGATAACACTTTTACCAAATGTTTCCTTCAAGTCTACTACAACAAAAAGGACAATAGCAACAATGTGGTTTCAACTATATTAGATGAAAGTTATGACAATGAGATTAAATACTCTGCCCATATGTTCACTTCTAAATTTCCCTTAATTTAAAATTTTTATACCATCGATTAGAACAAAATATGTATTATCAAATAAAATTTGTTTGAAAATTGTAGTTCAATTCACTGATTCTATACTATTTAAAATAATTTTTGAAGATAGATTTCTGTCAATCTGTCTCAACAATAAATATTTCCTTGCTACATTAATGTTGAGCAATATTTGAAGAAATATAATTAAACTAGAAAGATAGCCCGTCAAAAATGACGGAATATGAGTTTTTCTCGCTTGTTCCGCAGTGATAGATGAAAATAATTTTTTTTTTCACATTTTTGGTGGCATTACCTATAGGTTAATGAACGTCTCGGTTAAATCCGCTTCTCCTCTATATAAAGGAGCAAGTTTCTGTTATTCTTTGCACTGAGGACGATACGCTAAACGCTATCGAAACTAGTCTGCTAAAAGTTTGCATATTCTACCTTTTTTAACGTTGCTTTTAAATTTATAACATTTCTCTTTAACTGGGAACACAAACTTCAAGAACTGCGTTCACTGGGCTGATGAAAATCCTCACGATGTGATACTAACGCCTGTACACGAAGCTAAAGTGACTGTGTGGTGTGGCATCCCAAACACATTCGTTCTCGGTCCGTACTTTTTCGAGGGCGTCACATCCACAGGTATGAAAACTTGCTCCATCACAAGTGCTCGCTATACAAAAATTTTGCAGAATTACAGCAGCGAAATGTCGTTAATGGTATTCTATGGATACAAGATGGTGCTCCTCCACATGTCGCCACATCTCTTCGACAAGTGCTGCAACAGCACTTTGATGATAGAATTATCTCTCGTATCTTTGCAGTTTCGTGGCCACCATGATCCCCCGATCTCACTCCAATGGATTTCTGGTTCTGAGGTTATCTAAAATCAAAGGAGTACACATCAAATTCAAGAAATTTGTCAGAACTGAAAGATGCCATAAAACGTGAAGTTGTACAGATTCCTTCTGCGATGCTACTTTCGGCATTGTTGTCAATAGTCTCACGCATGCAATGCGTTATTGTCTGTGAAGATGGGCATGTTGAAAACTGCTAATTCAAATAAATGTTTTTTTCTCTCTTCTCTCTTGTGTTGGAATTGGTCCTTTACAATGGTCTTTTTTGCAATTCTTTTACGCCGGTAATTTTCATCGTACGTGTATCATTCCAACGCAATTTAGGGTTTTTTAATGATTGCGCTGATATATTTGCGCAGGAAAGAAATGGCTGTCACCATTCGAAAATTTCGAATTTTTTTCACTGTAACCGTAACCGTAACCCTGAGAGCTCTATTGTTTAAAATCATTACGATCTCGAGCGCATAACCTTCAAATAAGTATATCTAAAATTTATTTTCGATTGGTTGAGCGGTTAGGCCGCTATGGGTTCATATATCGGGGAAGATTTTTTTACGACCACCCTGTATATATATAAATCAGCACTATTTGGCCTGAACTAGCACTCCACCTCACAAAAAAAGAAAATAAGAAATATAGCTTAAAAAGTTAAAATTTTCAAGAAGAAAAACATAGAAAACAGAGCGAAAAAACAGGCTGCGACTTCGTCAGCAGTGGGTTATATTTTAAAAGACAGCCTAGATTTAAAAAAACATAAAATATGTATTAGTGGCAGTGGGTTTCGGCCAGAACACTGAGTAGCACAATCAAAATGTTAAACACTTGAAAGCTGCAGATCAGATGTTCCCCACCGGATCCTACGCCACAACATTAAAGGAATTAGCAACCAATTCAAATTCATTCCAGGTCTGTTATCAATAAACGCAGTACATCATCATAAAACCGTCCTTAAACAGGCTTTAGGCAATGTGAGACATTCACTGACGTCGAAAAGCAAATGATCAATAATAAAGAAAGTCTGCAAAATCTGAATACTTTCTTTGAAAATTAAGGGATTTTTTGTTGGTGATTACGATATTTATTGCTGATATGTATATATATATATATAGCCATAATATAATATATATATATATATATAGCCATAATATAATTTATATAGATGTACATATTAAATGTAAAAAAAAAAAATTCTACTAGAGTTTCTATTTAAAAGTGAGTTTCGTCTACGTTTTGAACACCGGACAGTATGTTCTGTTACCCAGGTATCACAGGTTGCGTAATCCCATATTTTTATAAAGGAGACCAGAAAAGTTTCAAATAACGAAAATTGACTGAAGTTTGATCGTGGATTAGAAACCTTGTAATTAATTTAGACTATTATTTTTTTTTTTGGGGGGGGGGGAATGAAAAATATTTGTTAAATTGTAAAAAAACAATAGCAGAAGTCTTAATATTTTACGTTTTATTTAATACATTTATTTAACTATGTTTTATAAAACACAAAAAATATTTGCTAAATTTTAAAAAACAAAAAATTAACATTTTACGACAAAATTAAACTTTCAAAACTAATTTTGCCACTATTTTGAAGTCCAGGTTCACTATTTTTTCAGTCGTCAATTCTTAATTTATACTACTTATTATATTATTTATAGATTATGCCTACACTGTGAACAGTTTTGTGGTGGCTTGAACCACATTGTGGTGCTACAGTAGCTGCAACCATAAGAGGGTGAAATGTCGTTTCAACATTTAGAGCTCCAGCTGGACCATACCTCCAAAAGTTGGAACCATGATATTTCAACCATCTTAGGGCTACAGCTACTGCAGCACAAAAATTTTATTCAACCTACAAAAAAAAATAAATAAATAAATTCAAAATCCATAATAATTGATCACTTTTCTTTTCAAAATTCAAAAATAAAAAGGTTTTTTGTTTGTTGTTTTTTTAAGTATAGCTTGCAGAGAAATAAATTTCTTTAAAAATAACATATAAATCCGATAATTTGATTAAGTTATTGTGGCAGCACCGCAGAAAAAATAGTGTTCCGAGATAACTGAGTTTTGCCTTCGCAGGTATCACCTGTTTCTGCAGCTCAACGTTTGCGGTCTGTGCGACCGTAATTTTAACATTTCTTCGACATTCTTAAATGTTCAAACATTATAAAAGTTATAATAATATTAAATACTTTTTTATTGTCATTTCAAACATACCTGGTACATTTAAGATGAAAAGAAAAATATCTAATCCCAACAAAAAGTTTTCGGTAAAAAAAAAAAGCGCCAAGTTCTCCTTAATGTTTCGGCCAGAAAAAGTAGTGATATCTGATGTTCGCACAAGTTAAAAGACAAACAGCCCAAATCTTTCATTGAAAATGGCTTCCTGCGACTTGGCCGTTAATGCCTTCTACAGCATTTCAAAATTAATGATTGGAAATTACGCATTTATGAATTATTTAAATATTAAAATTTTATTTCCTTACAAAAGGCTGATGTAAACTATCGATTTTATTTTCAGAAATCTATTTTAGGAAAATTTGAGGATAAGGATTAAAAACCCGTTATAAATATATCACCTGTGAAAATTATTATTTTCACTTCTTTGACTTTTTTTACCTGCATACACTGTATGGAAATTTGAAGCGTCCTAATTTTAGCCAAAGTTATTTAAATTTAAAAAATATCAAATCAAATTTCAATTTATTTTTTAATTATAGTTTTAAAAAATTAAAATTTCTGTTTATCTGTCTGTCAGTCGGCTGATGCTTTGATATTAAGCATAGTTCTAAGTTTCAAAAAAAAATTGTATTTTAATCAATTTTACTAATAAATATTTATTGAAAACTATTAACATGACCTTAATGGTTTTTGGTTGTACTCTTTCAAAAATTAAAATACATAATAGTTTTATTATTGTTTCGTGGTTTGTTTTATTATTATTTAAGAATTTCTTTGATTAATAACATTTTAATAAAGTTAAATATGTTTACAAATAAAAATGAAAAATGAAAAAAAAAATTGTGTTTTATTAACCTGTGTTACAAAATAAAATTATTATTTGGTATCCTAATCATCCCGTAATAAAGAATATAAATAAAAAAATTTAAATTTCATTTATATGGACATTTGATCCTTTATTTGATTGTTTTATTTTTAAAATATATTTAATATAAAATCAATTATTCCTAATATTGCAGGGAAATTATTGTTTTGTTTTGTTTTTTCAATCCCTCTCTATTGCAGGAAACACCACTTTCACGTTGAAAAAAAAAATTAAAACCATGTTTTGTATAAATAAGGCGTTCCCTCAACTAGTCGAACCGTATATTTTAAAATATTCTAAATAAACTTTCGGTTAAAAAATAAATGTTGATTCTTGAGAGTTCGAAAAAGAAAAATAGTCTGGAATGCTTCATAGCCTATGGCAGTTCTTTGTGTGATAGTGTCTCCCTTTAAGTAAAATTTTGCTGCTTCGATGATGCTGGCAATTCGCTCCCCGAAAACAATATTTAATCCGAAAATAAACCCTTGAATAATTTTCTTGGATGTTTGTAGACCCGGAATGTAAGACCTTGTTCAAAAACAACCCCCACACTCTAAAAAAAATGTCCGTCTCAATTACTAAAATAGTATTTAAGATAACCAGATTTAAAAAAAAATTACAAAAGTGTAGCAGAGTTGAAAAGAAAAGAAAAGAAAACTTTTCTCTCAAGATGACAGCGTGAGGGAGAACTTTGTGGTAAAAAAGCACTTTTTCTTTAAGACTAGCATGCCGAAAAACATTCTTTTCTTTATTGCAGAACTAGATTGAAGTCATATTTAAAATAAAAACATTATATTAACCATTTAATACATGATTTTTTTTTTCGGAAAAAATTATATTTGAGTTTCTTTTTCTTAATTATCCACTAAAAAATAGTGAAAAATTTTATTTATGTTTCTGTTGGACATAATGTCATAATGTCAGACCTGAGTTACATAACAAAAATTGCTCAAAAAAAGATAATTTTAAACTACAAAGTACTTATTTTAAAGTGCTTACACTGCACAATAACAACTATTCAACGATATAATAATTTGTATAATACTTTTAATAGTTTGGAGAATTAATAATTACTATATTATAAATATACAGAAAAAACGCCAGTCGAGCACCTTGCAAGCAGTAGCAACAAAAGATGTTATAACCTAATTCAAAGTTATATGCCTTTAAGGGTTAAAATCTAATTCAAAGTTATATGCATTTAAGGGTTAAGTCTAATTAAAAGTTATATCTCAAAATTTATTATTAGTTCTTTAACACATAGCCCTCAAAACATTATTAAAACTTTAACACATAAACTATAAATGTATTATCTAAGTGTTCATTTCAACACAAACCATCACTAAGGTATAAGAACATATAGTATATATGAAAAAACATCAATATTTCAATTTTATGAGTTAACATTACTGCCAATTTAAAAAAAAAAAACCCGTGGAAGAACGATTTGTATTGAATATGTAAATTTTTGTCTATAAAAATACATGGATAAATGTATATTCTGTTATATAAATGTATTAGTAAATATAAATTGTTTTAAATAAATGAATTCAAATTATTCTGCATGAAAAATATCATGTCCTATAAGACTAAAGAAAAACTAAGTCTCCTAAAGAAAAAGCCCTTATGTGTCTTTTGAAGGAAAACGTAATGAAAAACTGGTCTTATTATCGGGGAAACACGGTATCATGTGCGTCTAAAAAAAACTTTTCTATTTTGTTAAAGAAAGAAATTTCTAAAACAATTAGTAAAACAATTTTCCTTTGCATATTTACGAGTTTTTTAAAAAATTTAATCTAAGAAATATTAAGCTTTATTATCCATGTCAAAAGTCGAAAAGCACGCAGGCATCCTTAACTGTTAATTTATATGCAAAAATATTTCTAGAACTATTCCGCCAAAGAAATGTAGAGTTACGCGACAATTTTTTAAGAAAAATGGATTTAACATGAAAAAGAAAATTAACACCTTTGTAACTAAGGATTTCTTTGCAACAAATGTAAATATTTGCTCTGAATATCGGTTTTTGATGTAAATTATAAAAGTTATTAGCGATTATTTGCATTTAAATGATATTTGCTATTGAAACAGGTAACATAAATGCATGTAAGTAAATGTTAGTATTTTCTTAGTTTAAAATAGTATAACCCGTAAAATATTCATTTTTAATAAATGCAGTTCATTTCTTTCTTGATTCAAGACAAATAAATTTTCCGATTAAAATTTCAAACTGATGTTATTAACCAAACCTTAATTTTCATTTCTATTATAAGAGTTTTCTATTAATTTTATACCTGATGTTGAGAAATAATTCATGATGAGCATTAGACGTTATATATTAAAACAAAGGGCTTACTATATTTATAAAAATACATAGTTACTCTATATTCTGACATAAAGCGCGCAACGATTACGGAAGATTGAATCATAAATTACACGACCAGTGGCGATCACCCTGTAATCGGGTTTCCATTCATTTCCCTTGCACTGGGGAATTTTAAACCGAATCAATTGTAAAAAAGCTAATGGATGTTTTCGTGATTGATTAAAAAAGATCAGTTAAATATTTGAAAATCAGCTTATATAAAATGAACTAAGGAAACTATGTCGTTGCCTCTCGTGATGTTTTAACAGCACTATAAGAAAATTGTTTTAAATGGGATATTTTAAATGTATTGTTTTAAATCTGACACAATTTTCACCAAAGTTTTCTTTCTCTTTTTAATATTCACACGAAAATACTCTTGTTGATAGAAAGGAAATATTATTATTTGCGCTGCCTTAGAATTGGCAACAATATTTCTCCAAATATGAAATAAATCTCTCGTATGAATGTATTTTTTAATTTGAACTGTTTGGAAATATTATTATTTGGCCGTTTTAAATATGAAGTATTTTTCTCCATTTACTGTTTTTAACACATAATGTAATTATTATTTTAAAGTTTTATTTCTTTTTTAATGTTCACATGTACATTTTTTATGCCGTAATTTTCCTCATTTCCTGCTTTTAACACTCAATCGTTTATTTATTATTTTAAAGTTTTCTTTCTGTTTTTAATAATCATGCGGAAATACATTTTTAAATTGAAAGGATATATTATTCTTTTCGATGTTTTACAATTTGATAACAATTTAAAATAATCATACTGTCTAAATATGAAATACATCTTTATTGAAATTATTAAAATTTGAATAAAAAATAAACAAAAAACATAAAAAATTACTCAAATTGAAAAAATAAGTGCACTCTGCACACCGCGAGTTTGTGAAGTTTGTCCATGCAAATGCAAAAGATGATGAAATAACTATGTGTGGTTTTTGTTTCTATAATTTTTTTAATGGAACTATTTTGGCTGACTTCAACATTAAAAAGTTGTTAAAATCAGCGTTGAATTCAGACACTTTTCTTCGGGAGGGATTTCTGTGGCTCCGGGGGGGGGGGGGGCATTATAGAGTTTCGAGAGTGGGGAACTGCAGTTTTTGACCATTAAAAGCACAGAATCTCAAATCTTTTGGGGAGGACATCTCATTGCTCCGGGGGGAGGATATCCCCCCCCGGGCCACCCCCTGAATTCAACACATGTTAAAAAAATTCTTAGATTTAAATACTGCCTGTTTCATAGTGTTTATCGAACATTTCTCTATAATACTACCAATTTTCATATCTTTGTATACTACTTTAGTTTTACTTAATATTAGCCAAGAAAGACCTCCGCTCACAAAAAGATCATTTACAGCTTTAGTTACCTTTTTTTTTTTTTTTTTTTAGAATAAAGATATTCGACGTATAAAGCGCGTCTGTATATTGTGATGAATTTTTATCCTATCAAAAGTGTGCACCTGAATACAGGGTGATTCATAAAAGATGGGCAGAACTTTAAGGGGTAATAGTACACTTAAAGACAAATAATATTAAATAGGAGACTAAGGGTCCCAGACGTATTCCCAAGGAGATAGGGGGCATTAAAGTTTAGGGTCCGAAATTTCAAATGATTATAAAACATGGAAAAATTGGTCGATTCGTTTGCGGTTTTTGCAAAAAATTTTCTTTATGCCAGTATTTTCTTGAAATAAAATTTTAAAGTTCAATTTCAAAAAATGCCGATAGGGGGCGCTTTAGACTTTGGAGTAACAAACAACTATTTTTTAACGTTATTTTTTGTATTTCTTTAAATGATTTCGAAAGCTTAGACTTAAACTTAAATTTTGATCTAAAAATCTGAGTCCTAACGAGTAGTTAAGTAGCATAAACTGAAATTTGAAATTTGAAACCCTTCTCCCCCCAGAACAAATATCAGTTATTCCCGATCTTTGTGTCGTAGATTAGGCTCTAACTACTGCCGCGTTTTGCTAAAATTATTCTTTATGTCAGTATTTTCTTGAAAATAAATTTTAAAGAAAATTTTCAAAAAATTCCGATAGAGGGCGCTTTAGACTTTGGAGTAACGAACAACTATTTTATACCGTTATTTTTTGTGTCTCATTAAATGCTTTCTAAAGCTTAGACTTAAACTTAAATTTTCAGCTCAAAATCTGAATCGCTGAGCGTGGTTCAGTAGCGAGGGGAGGGGGTTCAAATTTCAACTTCTGAACATAGTTCAGTTTGCACTACTTAACCATGCCCAACGATTCTGTGCTGTGATACGAGGCAAAAATACAACTTTCGTCAAGGGCTGCATAGTCGGAATTCACTCATAAAGGCACTGGCACAGTTGGAAACGTCGCTCATGCAAACGTTAAAGCTCCATTCCTGACGCTAGTCACCGGGTGAAGAAGGAAACAGAAAGTATGCAAATGTCAAATGGGGAAGAAGAAGAACACGTATGCAAAATTTCGACACGATTCAGGCATAAAAACCACTGAACGGTGAGTCAAGTGTAAGTCGCTGTAGTAATGAATCGGAAGATGGTACCCTTCACGAATAAGGAAAAGGCTGAGATGCATTTAATTTACGGAGCGGCAGATGGAAATGGTGCAGAGGCACAACGAATGTACGGAGAGCGATTTCCCAACAGGCGGTTGCCTAACCGCAAAACTTTCGAGCGCTTGCACAGACAGTTGTGTGAGACGGGATCATTTCTCGCTTCCCGGTCGAATGCAGGTCGTGCAAAAAAGGACGAATCAGTAGTTGTTGCAGAAGCCATTCTGGATGTAGTAGCGGCGCAGCCAAGTACAAGTACACGAACAGTGGCTAGGCAGGTGGATACCTCACAGTCCATGACTTGGAGGGTACTGAAGAATGAACATTTGCTCCCGTTTCATGTGCAACGAGTCCAGAAACTGTCTCCAGGGGATTATCCAAATCGTATTGAATTCGCCCGCTGGTTTCTGCAGCAGAACGCGCTAAATCCACATTTTGGACGAACTGTGCTTTTCACCGATGAATGTACCTTCACACGTGAAGGTACATTTAACACACACAATGCACATGTATGGGCGGATGTCAATCCACATGCTACGTATCCACATGCTCATCAGAGACGCTTTTCCATCAATGTTTGGGCAGGAATCCTCGGAGATCACCTAATCGGACCGTACCTTCTTCCTGAACGCCTCAACGGTAAAACATACCTCACATTTCTGCAACATGTGCTGCCAGACCTGTTAAACGTTGTTCCTCCACGCATCCGGCGGGTCATGTGGTTCCAGCACGATGGAGCGCCAGCCCATTACGTACGAGACGTCCGCAACTATCTGGACATCACATTTCCGAACAGATGGATTGGTCGAGGTGGTCCTGTTGCTTGGCCTGCTCGCTCGCCAGATCTTTCACCCCTCGATTTCTTTTTTTGGGGACGATTGAAGGCTCTTATGTATGAGACACCCATTGAATCCCCCGAGGAACTGGTCGCCAGACTTTCCGCCGCTGTAGGGGAAGTGCTCGAAAAGCCTGATGTTTTCGCGAATGTTCGCCGTTCCATTCTTCGCCGTTGTTCTGCGTGCATAACCTCTGGTGGTCACAATTTTGAACATTTATTGTAATTACATGTTAATAAATATGCTTTGGTAACATAATCCTAATTTGTGTCTTTTTACCTCGTATCACAGCACACAATGTGTGGACATGGTAAACTGAACTGTGCTCAGGAGTAGAAATTTCAAACCCCTCTCCCCAGAAACTTAACCACGTCTAACGATTCAGATTTTGGGCTGAAAATTTAAGTCTATGCTTTAGAAAGCATTTAATGAGACACAAAAAATAACGGTATAAAATAGTTGTTCGTTACTCCAAAGTCTAAAGCGCCCTCTATCGGAATTTTTTGAAAATTTTCTTTAAAATTTATTTTCAAGAAAATACTGACATAAAGAATAATTTTAGCAAAACGCGGCAGTAGTTAGAGCCTAATCTACGACACAAAGATCGGGAATAACTGATTTTTGTTCTGGGGGGAGAAGGGTTTCAAATTTCAAATTTCAGTTTACGCTACTTAACTACTCGTTAGGACTCAGATTTTTAGATCAAAATTTAAGTTTAAGTCTAAGCTTTCGAAATCATTTAAAGAAATATAAAAAATAACGTTAAAAAATAGCTGTTTGTTACTCCAAAGTCTAAAGCGCCCCCTATCGGCATTTTTTGAAATTGAACTTTAAAGTTTTATTTCAAGAAAATACTGGCATAAAGAAAATTTTTTGCAAAAACCGCAAACGAATCGACCAATTTTTCCATGTTTTATAATCATTTGAAATTTCGGACCCTAAACTTTAATGCCCCCTATCTCCTTGGGAATACGTCTGGGACCCTTAGTCTGCTATTTAATATTATTTGTCTTTAAGTGTACTATAACCCCTTAAAGTTCTGCCCATCTTTTATGAATCACCCTGTATATATATATTTTCATTTTTCTATCGTATGCAATAAACATAAACAGGCATATGTATTAAAAAAATCTCTAATAATAAGTAAATATATGTTTTGAAAAAAATGCTTATTTAACCTTTAATTTAATTTACTGTGCACAAACTTAACTTGATTGCCGCTTCTACTGTAAATACAAGTCGGTAATTGTACGTCAAACGTGAAAAATGAGGTACGTTCGTACTATAACTAGTTTTATAAATATTCATATCTTTGTGAAATAGCTGTTGGATTCTTAAGCAAAATGCATCAATACAAAATTTTTACGATTCTATATATTAAATTCAGTAATAGGGAAATAATATGACTTCATATTAAATAGGATGTGATCAACATGAGAACCTAGAATCATTACCTATCATGGGATATCATTGAATTAATTACGCATGATAGGATTTAATAGAATGAAGAAATCTTTTATTAACATCTTTTTAAGTTTTGATTCGATTCTCATAAAATTTCAAATGACTTGACAAAATTCTGCAACGATTATATACAGTGGTGGCCGAAATTGTGGACATTTTTTGAAATTTTCATGTTTTATAACTTTGTGTGTTTGAAGAATATAATAAATTTCACTTTAAATACAAATGTTTGTTTATCAAATTCAAGGAAATTTAATGTAGAATTTAATTTAAAAAAAAAAACATAATTAAAATATATGCATTACAAAAAAAGTTCCGCTTACAAAAAATTAGATCCATCTTAGATTTTATCGTATTTTAAAGTTACACTTACACATTCAGTATTTAGTAGGATAACCCTTGTTTTTTATTACAGCTTCACAGCGTCTTTTCATTGAGAAAACTAGTGTTTGGAGATCATCCTTTTTAATCACATGATGCCAAGAATCCATTATACCTCCAATAAGTTCCGTTTTATTAGATGGACGCTTTTTTTTTTTTTTTTTTTTTTTTTTGGTACAAGGATTTTCAAACGTCGTCACAAATTTTCTATAGGGTTCAGATCAGTGCTGTTTCCTGGCCAGTGTAATAATTGTATGCTTTTATTTTTAAACCATTCTTTGCATATTTTTGCCGTATGGCAAGGAGCTGAATCCTGCTGAAAGATAAATGGTGCTTTATTGGGGAAGAGATCCCTGATGGAAGGTATCAATTTTGGTTCCATGACAGTTTCGATGTATTTTTTTGCATTCAGAATGCAATCAGCACTTGAATGCGGCCCACACCATCTGCAGACATACAGGCCCAAATTATGACATTTTTTGGGTTCTTTGTAGTTGCTTTAATGCAATCGGAATGCAGCTCTTCCTCTACTCTACGTCTTACATATTTTCGCCCATCAGTACCAAAGAGCAACATTTTACTCTCATCGATCCAGATTATTTGATTCCACTGATTTTCTGACCAATTAATGTGTTATTTTGCTCACTGAACTCGTTTCTTGCGTTGCTGAATATTTAAAAAAGGGTTTTTTTTCTCGAAATTCTACCCTTCAGTCGAAAACCTGCTAATCTTCTACTTATTGCTCTTGAACTAACTGAAATACCCATTGCATTCATTTCACATCTAATAGCAAGTGATGGAATTCTTCTATCTTTGAGGCATATCCTTTTTATCATTCTATCGTCAGAAGCACTTGTGCATTTTTTTCGGACTGATCTTCCCTTATTTATCACTGATTTAGTTTCTTCATAACGTAAGCACAACTTTCGTAAGCCAAATAAAGTGACTGATCCACCAACCTGTTTTGCAATTTCAGCATAAGAGAGACCATTTTCTCTCAATATGAAAATTCTGCTTCTTTTTGTAGGTGTCCAATCAGTCCTTGTTGTTGATGACATTATTTTAAATTATTTGCATTAAGAAACTAGTTGGATGTACCAATCCCAAAACTTTCTTCCAGGTTATCCATTTTAATATTTCATAAAGTAGTTACACATGTTAATACTTCAATATTATTAGTTCAATACTATACCAACTTTCATTTTCTTCTTAAATTTCTGCTTCAGTCAATTAAACGGACTGAAAACGAGTTGATCTATATCCTGATATTTATTAAAATTAATAGTTTTTTCTTTATTCTGTTGTTATTTGCTGTTTGCGAATAGCCGACTTAACAGGAAGCGAGTTCCCGCCGCAGCCCGAGCCGCCGATGGACAATAGAACTACGACAAATCAAGAAAAGTATACAAAAGTTGCTATCACAGAGCCCCTTTACAGCGCAATATTTCCAAATTCAAGGAGAACCTGTAGGCCATATCCAAAATTATGCACAAAAAATTTGGTTCAATTGTATGCATAACTTTATACACTTTTCGAGGATACAATAAAGAAAATGGCACAAACATCGCTATTACAGCGCCCCCTTCCAGCAGATTTTTTTCAAATTCAGGGAGGACTTGCTTGCCATAGCCAGAAACATACACAAAAAATTTCGTTCAATTCTACGCATAACTTCATACTTATTGATCGTACAATAATGAAAATGGCGCAGACATCGCAATTATTGCGCCTCCTTCTGGCAGAATTTTTTCAAGATCGGGGAGGATCTACCGACCATAGCCTTACACAAAAAAAAGTTTGGTTAAATTCTATGCATAATTTTATACAGTTTTTGATGGTACAATAATGAAAATGGCACAGACATCGCTATTACAGCGCCCCCTTCCGGCAGATTTTTTTTCTAATTCAGGGAGGACTTGCTTGCCACAGCCAGAAACATGCACAAAAAATTTGGTTCAATTATATGTATAACTTCATACACTTTTCGATGGTACAATAATGAATATCGTACAGACATCGGAATTATAGCGCCCCCTCCTGTCAGAATTTTTCCAAATTCAGGGAGGACCTTCGTTCCATGACCAACAGCAAACGCAAAAAATTTGGTTCAATTCCATGCATAACTTCATACACTTTTCGATGGTACAATATTCAAAATGGCACAAAAATCGCTATTACAGCGCCCCCTACCGGCGATTTTTTTTCGAATTAGGGAAGGACCTGCTTGCTATAGCCGAGAACTTAAACAATTTTTTTGGTTCAATTCTATGCATAACTTCATACACTTTTCGATGGTACAATATTCAAAATCGCGCAAAAATCGCTATTACAGCGCCCCCTACCGGCGAATTTTTTACAAATTCAGGGAGGACTTGCTTTCCATAGCCAAAAATTTAAAATAAAAGTTTGGTTCAATTCTATGCCATAACTTCATACACTTTTTGATGGTACAATATTCAAAATCGCACAAAAATCGCTGTTACAGCGCCTCGTACCGGCGATTTTTTTCCAAATTTAGGGAGGACCTGCTTACTATAGCCAAAAATTTAAAATAAAAATTTCGTTCAATTCTATGCATAACTTCATACACTTTTGGATGGTAAAATATTCAAAATCGCACAAAAATCGCTATTACAGCGCCCCCTACCGGCGATTTTTTTCTAAATTCAGGGAGGATCTGCTTGCCATAGCCAAAAACTTAAAATAAAAATTTGGTTCAATTCTATGCATAACTTCATACACTTTTGGATGATACAACATTCAAAATCGCACAAAAAATTACAGCGCCCCCTACCGGCGATTTTTTTCTAAATTCAGGGAGGATCTGCTTTCCATAGCCAAAAACTTAAAATAAAAAATTGGTTCAATTCTATGCATAACTTCATACACTTTTGGATGATACAACATTCAAAATCGCACAAAAAATTACAGCGCCCCCTACCGGCGATTTTTTTCTAAATTCAGGGAGGATCTGCTTTCCATAGCCAAAAACTTAAAATAAAAAATTGGTACAATTCTATGCATAACTTCATACACTTTTTGATGGTACAATGGCGACAGACAGGCGGACAGACAGACATTTTCTAAAAACCATTATTCTACATAGTTACACTACTGCAAAATTCATTCTGCAAAATTCATTCCAGCAAAATACCGCTTTTACAAATCAAAAGATATTACAGTTTAGTTATTGACATTTGATTGGTTCTCAGAGAAGTTATTATGATTGGCTAGGAAGCTTTTATTACAATGCACTGCAGCATTCATGACTAATTGTGTTTGTATTTTAGACTCAAGTAAGGGTAACTTTTTTTTGTAATGCAGATATTTTAATTCTCTTTTTGTTTTGTTTTTTTGTTTTTTTTTTTTTAGTAAATTTTAAATTAAATTTCCTTAAATTTGAAACATAAACATTGTGAAAATTTAAGTGAAAATTACTATATTCTATAAGCACACAAAGTTATAAAACATGAAAATTTCAAAAAATGTCCGCAATTTTGACCACTACCGTATATTAAATTTCAAACTATAGGCAATATGTATTTAATTACGAACGCACTTAAAATGAAAATGAAAAGAAAAGAAAAGACACAAGAAAAGTGAGAAAAGAAAAATGATAAATAGAAAACTCTTATGCAATAAAGTAAATCCTTAATGATTATGATTTCTTAAAAATAGATACCTAATTATCAATAAGCTAATTGTATGTAATAAAGTCAACAAGATATATTCTAACATTTCTTTTTTTTTTTTTCAAACTAAACTCTTTTGTTTTACTCAATTGATTAGAAACGCGGGAGGAATTCTAAGAGATATTGAAACACGGAGACTTCGCTTCTGATAATATTTCTCAATTCTTCCACGTAATCTTGTGATATATCAAAATATCTTCCCTTTCACAGAATTATTCATTTATTTTGCTTTAGATCACTGCCAGAATTTATATTATTGTTCAATAAATGTATTTACAGCAAAATTTGGTGTAATGTTTTATAAATATTGTATTCTAATTCCTTTTTAAACATTCGAACATCAGTTAAATTACTAAATAATAAAGAAATGAAGGATGCAAACTATCATAGTTTTACAGAGTGATATTTTAGTCGACTGAAAAAGTAGTTGGTTGTAGTTATTTAAATGCTTAGAATTTTAAAAAGAAAAAAAAAATAGAAGGAATATTTTTCTCTTCAAATATTTTAATATCTAGTTATCAATATCTCTTTCGCTGCTGATCGCCATTGTAACAAATCGCAGCAAAATGTCGCAATGGGGAAGAAATATCCCCAAATTACGAGAGCTGAATCTTTTTCGTTCCCTTGTGTACAGGAAATATTCTCATTCGCATTGTTGAACGATTGTTGATGCTTATCGAATTCAATCGCACTATACCAGAGGTCATCAACCGGTAGTCCATGAACCACTAGTAGTCCGGGGATATCTTGGTGGTCCACAGAAACATTTAGTGTTATTTATATTTTTATTATTATTATTATTAACAATAAAACAAAAATTATATTATCAGAAATTCTTATATTTATAAAATTTTATATTTTAGTTTTGAAAATTTAAATTACAGCCGGAATTGATGGTTTTGTTAATAGAAGTTATATGTTATTTATTTGCAAAACGAATCATTCTTAATATTTAACTTTCCATAAAATAAATGTCTATGGCTGAGTGAAAAAGCATTGAAAAGTTTGATTCGATTTTCAACAACATATTTCGGAGAAAATACATTTTAATCTGTTACAGCATATAAATCTCGGCTTGACATTAAATGCCTCTCCATATTGCAGTAACACCATTAGAACCGAAATTCTATGAACATGTTTTCAACAGGAAGGAACAAATATCACACTAAAAACGTTTGATTCTTAAATGAGCATAAATGTGTTGTAACAATTAAACTAACTAAGTTTAATAATTTTGTCATAATTAAACAGCTTTCACATTTTCTTGTTATGATGAAATAGGCGTTTACGATTTTTTTACAATTAAATAACTATTCGCAATTTTGTAACACTTGCATTTCAAATTAATAAAATATAAATTCTCTTATCGTTCTTTTGCAAATATATGTATGTTTTTAAAAAATTGATATTAGTGGCCCCCGAGATATAAAATTAAAAAGTGGTCCGTGTCCAAAAGATTGGGGCCGCTGCACTATACCATTTTCATCGTTCTATTTCTAGTGAGAATCGTCCACATTTCAGCGGATTTCTAACTTTATATTGCCTCTTGCAAAGTCAAAAATGTTTAAAAATTTTCCATTATTTAAACATTTACCGACCTTTTTAACAGTTTCCAACAAAGTTGAAAAGTGTTTATGCATTTTGTTTGTCTGTCCGTCTAGCCGTCTGTCCAAGCTCTAACTCCCGTAAATATACTCGGATTTTCATGCAATTGATAAAGATTATTTAGGGTCACCAAAGCATGTTTGGTATTGTATATGAAGTATGTAGAATTAATAGTTCAATTACAGGAGTACTCAAAAGTATTCCATTACATTATAGTATATGGGGAAAAATCGTTTGCAGAGTATTATAATGACATTAAGCTATTTCAAATGGATTGAAACTGATATAAATCACTGAATTTCACTACGATCACTTTAGCACAGGGCATTCATGACATTTTTTATTCATTTACAGGGACATACAATAGAAATCGGTTACAGTACTGTCTTTGAGTAATAATTGCTGGAGTGTAGGTTTTTAAATTCGGTATGCACTTTTAAATGGAACTAATTCTTTGCATGCTACTCGTTATATATAAATTCTATACCTCACATACAGGACTGCACAAAAGTATTCTCTACCATTCTCCTTATTAGAGGAAATTGCTGAAGGGGAAATTTCCACTGAAGTATATGTATTTCTTAAGTGAACTAAATTTTGGCATGCTTGTAGTTAATAGATACAAATCTATACATCATATACAGGACTGCTGAAAAAATTCGGATAATTTTCGGATTGTACAGCTGAAATTGGGTTTTGAAATATGTGTTATGCGTGTTCATATGGTTGAATTAGACGTAATATTTTAATTATTTAAATGGTGCAGTTTTGTTACATTATTCTGAAGAAGTTGGAAAGTGTTTCATAATATACACTGTTAAAAATTTTCCTGTGAAATTACAGAGAATTTACGGGTAATCCATTATCTTAAGTCTTATGTAAAATTACAGAGATTAGAAAAACAGAGATTCTATTAAATAACAGAGAAGTTATTTGGTAAATTTACACAAGACCCTGTAAATTAACATCGTTAAAAATACGCAAGACTCTGTAAATCAATTTATTTTTTTAATTATAATAATTTAACTTAATTTTTGAAATCAGCGAATTTTAGAACTTCGAAGTATCAGAGTTATTCAAGCAAATTTGAACTGCTGTGCCATTTAATTTTTTTATACAACTTGCCCCGAGTTCCTGAACCCGAGGTCTCTGTGCAGGAGAAAAACATCTTACTGACTGCGCCATAGGAGCTGCTGCTGCAGTGTATAAAGGATGTCCTTTATAATAAAGCGGGGAAAAATCTATTGTGCTTATGCTTTTCAAAGATTTCGCTTCAAATATATTCGTTAGAAAATTTCTTAAACGGTTTATTTTAATTTAGTTTGGACCGAAACATAATACCTATTATTTTTTTTAAATCAAATTTAATTTTTTAATCCTTTATTTACGGAATTATTTATCAAGAAATTGCTTCTTCTCAATAATTATCTTCTTTAATATCTGAAGATATACTGAAATTTTTTAATAATAATAATGTGAAATTTAGGTGTATTTTTTCATTAAAACTGGTTAAATATATTGGTAATTATAACGTTTTTTGTAAAATATTTACAAAAATAATCAGATTAATTAACCAAAATTACTTTTAAGGTTATATCACAATTCTTATAAAAGCAATGTATTTAAATGTATTATGATTCTAACTAACTAAATGAATGAAAAAATAAATAAATAAATTGAAACTAATTTTTTTTTCTTTAATAATTCTAATAAAATTGCAAAAGAATTTTAAACGTGTGTATTTGAATTACAAGTTCTAACAAAGCTGAAAATATTTTTTAATAAAAACATGGAAATCCCTACAGGGAATTAGATACAAGATAGGGAAATGTCTGTAAATCGATGACCGAGAAACACAATCGAACGCATTTAACCGAGAACTAGTGTAAATTTACAGAGAGTCTTGACCGAGAAACTCAATCGAATGCATTTAACCAAGAACTAGTGTAAATTTACAGAGAGTCTTGACCGAGAAACTCGATCGAATGCATTTAACCAAGAACTAGTGTAAATTTACAGAGAGTCTCGATTTTTTTTTCTGTGATTTTACAGAAATTTTTAACAGTGTATGCTTGCCGCATGCAGTGGCGCAGCCACGGGAGGGGTTTGGGGGTTAAAACACCCCCCAGAGCTAAGAAAAATTACTATAATTGCCTCTTATATGAATCAAAACCAAAATTAATATTTAAACGTTCTGGTGTTTTTCGAAATCCGCCGCTTTGAGAAATCAAACTCTATTCAACAAAGTGATTCAATTAAACGGCGAAAATTCTACTTGAAACTGTGAAAGCGCATATTATATGCATTGGTTTTGGGAAAATTGGTTATTTGGACTAAGTCACTTTTTCGAGACGTGTTATGCTAAAAGAATGGTCATTTCCTGCCTCACAGACGCTTTGAGTTTAAGTATTATACAATGGGTCATTTCTTAATTGCCCTTCTGTCTTTGTTCCATGTTCGAAACAATAATAGACCATCGAATTTCAGAAAAAAACTTTACATATATACTTTGCAGATCTCTCTCAGTTTCAAACACCCTGTTTTACGCTTTTTGCTCCCAATTATATCTAAGACCAAGCTTTTTACGTACCCAAGTAAAAATCTTTGTAAAAAAAAATAAGAATTAAAAAAGTAGTAGGGGAAGGTGTTGTTCCTTTGACCACTTGGCAGTATTTTAATTTTCGTAGCTCAACTATTAAGGCTAAATTCAATTTCTTTGTTTTATTATAATCTGCATCATTTGGTTTATCATATGTAATTTTTTCAAGTTTCTAGATTTATTTTTATTATATTTAATTTCATTTTTAAAAAATAATAACATTGTGGACCATGAGCTGTTGTACCTCTGACCAGCCAATTAGGCAACGCAACAATGAAGAAAAAAATCATTTTATCCAATATTATTGTTTCTTGCGTTTAGGCTGTTACTTTTGTTTGTTTTATCAGCTTCAAAAATTAGCTTTTAAAGAGTATCAGTCAGGATACGAGATTTCCCTTTGTGCCGACCCCTATTTGATATTTTCCTTGCTTGCACTTTTGGATGAGGTGTCACAGTTTCCGGTGTTATGATAAGTGGCGAGAAATTTAAACTGCTACATTGAGGAATGATATCGTCAGTTTGATCTGCGCCACCCGCTGATGGTTTATCAAAATCAGTTTCATTCAGCATCGGTCTGTCTGTTACAGTAGCTGCAAGAAATTCGTCATCAGAGAAAACATTGTCATTGAAAGGCACAATCCTTGTAACCTTAAAACCCTTCATAATATTGTTTGGAACTACGACATTGGAAATGCCCGCAAGTTCAGCAATGTTGTAGATTGAAACAGGCTTTCTAACATTTCCTGGACAACCATCCAATTATTTACAGCTTGATTATAAAAGGCTTTCAAAGGACCATAAGCACCCTTACCAAGGAGTTACATTTTATTGATAGAGCGTGGATGAAACATCATTAGTCACACCACTAGCCTTGGCTAAAACAATTATTGGTATCGTAATATGATATTCATGTTTATCAAATAATAGCAATACTGGTCTTTCGGTACTAGGTCTAACATTTTTCAGAAAATGTTGAAATAACTGTTGGAATATGGTCTCATTTAACCAGACTGACGAGTTTGGAGCCCCGGTTAATCCAAGAGCCGTTCTATGAAGCATAAATGGTTTAAAGTTGACAGGGGGAAATCAAATAAAGGTGTAATGATGTTTCCGGATGCACTAACAGCAGTAATCATAGTGGTAGTTGTTCCCCTTTCGGCAGACGTTATCCCCCTAACTTATTTTTTTCCTTTGAGGGCTATGAGTTTAGGAGGTACATGAACTGTGCTTACCCCAGTATATATATATATATATATATTTAATGAAAAACTGAAGTAAAAAAATATCGTAAACTAATTTCCAGACACTTCTAGTAAGTAAGTCATAAAAGTTTAAATGTTTAGAAAGTTTTTTAAGAGTGTTGTACCTTTGACCTGGTCAAAGGAACAACACCTGATCATGGTCAGAGGTACAACACCATGCTTGTGCAAATTACAACGCATGCTACAGTTTTAGGGTTAAGATAATCATTTTCACAAGCCGCACCATATTTATAAAAGTCTATAGCTATCATGTCAAATTGTTTCTTTCAACAAAGACATAGCACAAAATACATTATTAGGCAAAATATTAACAAATAAATACTTACATTTTTATCATGGAAATGGATTATTATTATTCACAGGAATGCTCTTTGACTTGAATAATCCACAGTAGGATGCACAAGTCCTCTAGTTAAGAAACTATGCACTAATTACACCAAAATTAATAAAATGCTGCTAGATGGCGCTACAGCCTTGGTGGTCAAAGGAACAATATGGTCAGAGGTACAACACCTTCCCCTAACTATAAAGTTGTAAAAAGCTGTTTTGGATTGTGATTGAACAAATTATCGCAATCAGTGTGTCTTTCGAACCATTTGTTCCTTAGGAGATCTGTACACAAATTTAAAGAGTGTATTCCATTAGTTAGTAATGTAGCAACGAGTAATGGTGCTTGCTCTCGGAGAAGCATTGCCACCCGTGTCACGTAGGAAAGAAGCATTTACTGTAATTTAATTGAGTTACAGATAATATGTCTGTGAGTATGGATTTTGAAAAGAGAGTGGTTAAATGTAAAACATTTTCTTAGACTGTATAAAATATAATTATACACAATTTTATGCTAATCATGCATTAATTTAAATTAATAAGCACGTTGTTAAAAATCTGCAGTTTTAGCTTTATAGTCACTTTAATACTTCACTATTATAGAAAACAGTTACTTGAATATATTATGCAATATTCTCATTATTTGTTATTATCCTCATTCTCATTATACCTTAAAAGTAACTACCATGTCAAAAACCAAGCTTTTATATCAACTACACTATATGGCCGAAGGTGACCGGTCACTTGCAATTTTAGGCGTTTTGTTAAATATCTAGAAAAATACATGAGGAATTAGCCTGAAACTGCAGGTGCGTAAATAGTATAGTACAGGTCATATATTTTCGCGAAGATTTTTTTCCCGAAACCCCATAGGGGACCATCAACAAATTTAAAAAGAACGAATATCTTTTGGATAACCCTGTAAAAACTAATCTAGCAAAAGCATTCAAACTCGAGATTATTAATAAGTGGCTTATTGTAATATAGTATGTTCATTTTTATGAGGATAGCATGTATACTCGTAGAGAAATTAAGGTTTTTATAAAAACAGTCCCAAATTTCACCAAGTTTTTTGCTTATAATTGGCAGAGTTCTTATTATAAAAAAAGTTCTTTTCAGAAAATATGGCAAAAAACATTGTACATAATACCCTGCAATCAGAATTAAAAATAATAAAAATTGAATGAAAAATGAGTAGGTTTACTAAAAAGTGTTTCACTGCGCATGCGCGAATGCAATCAAAATATAATGCACATAATGTATTAGCTAATTATATAGAGCAAGTTTTGTGAAAGTCTTAAAATCATAGCTTGAAAATTCTGAAAATTATTGTCAATAGAGTAAGCTCGAAATCCGTTGTTCCCAAAAGGAAGCAAAAAAATGAGGGGTTGTATCCAAATATAGTAGTACGTGCAATATTATGTACGCTATCTTGGCACTAATCAACAGATATTTGATACAACCCCTCATCTTTTTGCTTCTTTTGGGGAACAACGGATTTCGAGCTTATTCTATCGACGATAATTTTCAGAATTTTCATTCTATTATTGTGAGACTATCACAAAACTTGCTCTATATAATTAGCTAATACATTATGCACATTATATTTTGATTGCATTCGCGCATGCGCAGTGAAACATTTTTTAATAAACCTCCTCATTTTTCATCCAATTTTTTTTATTTTTCAATTCTGATTGCAGAGTATTATGTACAATGTTGTTTGTCATATTTTCTGAAAAGAACTTTTTTTTATATTAAGAACTCTGCAAATTATAAGCAAAAACTTGGCGAAATATGGACTGTTTTTATAAAAACCTTAATTTCTCTACGAGTATGCATGCTATCCTCATAAAAATGAACATAGTATATTACAATAAGCCATTTATTAATAATCTCGAGTTTTTGCTACATTAGTTTTTACAGGGTTATCCAAAAGATATTAGTTCCTTTTCAATTTGTTGACGGTCTGCTATGGGGTTTTGGGAAAAAAAATCTTCGCGGAAATATATGACCTATACTATACTGTTTACACACCTGCAGTTTCAGGTTAATTCCTCATGCATTTTTCTAGATATTTAACAAAACGTCTAAAATCGCAAGTGACCGGTCACCTTTGGCCATATAGTGTATATCGCACAAATCGCAGTTTTAGAACGTTTTTTGCTCTTGCATCCTTTTAATTTCGAATTTTTCGAAAACTGTTTTTGGTGATCATTTACGTTTCTAGAGTAACAGCCATGCCAAACTTAATGTATCTAGCTCTAAAAATTCCTAATAAATCATAATTAAGGCTATATAATGCTGCTAGCATTGTGTAGGGATAATGCGTAAGTAAAAAAGCGTGCAAAAAGACTTTCGTCTGACATTAGCCTTAGATCGTTTTCAGACCGTTTTCCGCTCATTTCATCCTTTTTAAATTGAATTATTTTTTGGAACCGTTCTTGAGCATTTATACATCCCAAAAATTATCACCATGCCAGATTCTAACCTTCTATACAAAATGTATCACACAAATCGCAATTTTAGAAAGTTTTTTTTTTGCTCTTGCACCCTTTAAAATTTCGAATTTTTAAAAACTGTTCAGGGCATGCATTTAAGTCTCTAAATTAACAACCATGCCAAACTCCATGTTTCTAGCCGTTGTTTTACCGATGTAAAATGTAGCTTATGTTGAAACGGAGATAGTCACCATCATTTTGCCATTATTATTAAGGTTCCACTCCACGCTTAAAAAGTAAAATCGGAATTATTATAAGGTCATTCGTGCGTCTTATTTTTCTGGCTGTCAGCGGGGGAGTTGAGGGCACTCAGTGTACCTAAGCGACGTAGAATCTTCCAAGGATTGCCGGTAATGATTTTCGAAAAAATGTGTCTGTAATTTGCCGAGATATTAATTAAAAACCCATGTAGAAAACAACGGTACGAATCAAAACAGTGTTGCTACTTTGTGGCCTCCTTTCGAAGCGTGCTTGGCACAGTACCAAGTTTAAACTTTGTGTAAGATCTTTGTTTTAGGTAAGGTGAAACACAGTGATAAGCACTTTTTATTCCAACTGAATTCAATTATTTAAGGCCAATATTAAAAGATAATTCATATAATAATTCCAAGACATTAAAAGTCAGTAATTTTGAGACAAAAATTGCTTATAATTCAATAAATAATTCATTTATACGGAAAAAACTTTTCGATTAGAAATCATTTCAATAATTATGTCTGAATATGCTTTTATTTTTAAAAATGAATAGAAAAGTTTCACGTTATTAAGCGTACTTTTTTTATTCCTTTAAAATTGTCCACTATTACAAGAAATATGATTTACAAGTGACTTTTCGTGAGAATCTCTCCAACCTCTTTCCGAAGCGTGGTTGGTTCTCTACCAAGTTTAAACTTTATACAAAGTCTGTGTTTTAGAATGAGAAATATTCATCGGTTTTCATTCCAGTAGAATTAAATTATAGCATGTGGTATTGTTATATGTACGCAAGTAAATATTATCTTTGAACAGTTCTGATATTTTGTATGGAACCCTTTGTATGCGAGTTAAGTTCGCATATGACCGATTATCTTTTTAAATCCGTTCGGTAGTTTAAAAAATAACACCTACAAAAAAAAAAGGTTACTTCTTTATAATATTAGTACAGGTACGACTTCAGTTTGAGCCCGGATATTTTTAGAGAACTTTAACAATAATTATGATGTTTTAACGAAATTTTCAACAGATTTAAGTTACTTAATGGCAAATTCGATGTCATGTAAAGTACTGGAAGTGCACAATAAAAAAAAAACAATAAGATACCATGTTTAATATCAACTACATTCCAAAATATGGATTACCTAACTGAGCACTAATTGGACGTAAATGATGATAAATTCCACCAATTTTCGTGATGCTGTTACATTTGACAAAAGCACGGTAAGTATATTGAAAATTTTGTTAAAATGGCTTCATTATTATTAAAGTTAAAAACAAGAATTCGATATTGTCTTGGAATGAAATCCTGTGTATTTTTGGTTGAACAAGTGGATTGGAATTCTGTTATTTTCTATGCAAAAATTATTTGCTGGACTGTACACTTACAACTCTTAAAGTTTGCCTCATCATCTTTAAACACTTTTTATAAATATAATCTAGTTTGGGGTTATTTCATTGGTGCATTTTATGTTTTCTAACTCTAATACTGTAAACGCTGTTTAAATGAAACACAACCAATGTAACTGCGGGTAAAAAGCATTATGATTTGATTCATTAAAAAGACAGATTATATTAACCGGTGATTCAAATAACCGGCGAACACCTTTATCAAAAAACTCAAAACCCCCCTAGAACCGAATTCTGGCTGCGCCACTGGCCGCATGATATTTTTCTTTCTTGTTTTAACTTTATTGAAACAATAGTTAATGAATCATCTAAATCCGACTCCTCCTTGCAATCACCATTTCCCCTTTTGCTGCTGCGCCTTTCAGCACCGAGCACTCAAAGTTTAAAATCGTTAAAACTATTTAATTTTTATTTTTTTCTGTCTTGTTATTTTGTAGTAGTAAAAAATAAGTAACATTTAAATAATCCCTGTCTGGAAAACTTCTACTTCTCTCCCTTTGCTCTCAAGCTCTCAATTTTTTAAATCTTTAAAACTGTTAACTTTAAATAAAAAAATAGTACTATATTTGTAGCGATCATGCAGATGGCATCACATCAGTCGCAGCATCATCCACAGAATCATTATCCATATTTTCTTCACAATTAAGGGCTTTCTATTTATTGTTTAGAGGGGAGAGAGAATTATCGGTATTGAGATTTCTTCCTTTTTCTATGGGCGTTACTGGAGTTATTTTAATTACAATTTACGCCTAATTCAGTAAAAAAGGTGTTAGATATTTTCTAAAATTTATTACAACAAAACTAATTAAAAATTATAATTTTTTAAAGAGATTAACATTATTAGACTCCCTAATAATAAAATATGCTTCCTTGGAATAACTACCTCTTTGGATGCAGTAAAAGAAGCATATCTGACTTTTTGCTGTATCTTAATGGTATAAGAATCGTAGTTGGCCATGAATCGGGTAATGATTTCATATAACTTATCGTTTAATGTTGGATATTGAAAATACAAGGAACAATAGTCCGTTTTCTTGCCCATCAGTGACATTTTGTACAATGTCATCACAGAATGGGCATGCGCTTCGTGACACAATATAGGAAATAAGTGTCAGCCACTCAGAATAAATACATCAGCACAAGTTTCAAATCGAAATAGAAACTATGAACACAATGTTATACAATAACTACCTTAAAACAGTCGCCTCACTAATAAAGATCTGCGACTAGTCACATCACCCTCAGAGATCTGCGATGGATCACATCACTGTAAAATATTTGTAGTTGAATCAAGCAATCGCAGAATACCCAAAATATAACAGGCAAGCTAGCTCGCACATGAAAACCATGGAGTTGAGATAAGATAGACTGCTTTTCACAACTCAGGAGAGCCCTTAAATATGAAGCAGACATATGTCACGTGTATTAGATATTCCTTGGACTAGGGTTTCCAAAACTGGCAATTTTTCAATATTCTTATCGTAGGAGAATTTAAAATTTTAGGAATTTAAGGAATATAATACATTGTTTTTAATGTAGTTTTATTGCATGAATAGAAAAACAAAACACAACAATTCATTTTTAACATTTTAAAAGACAAAGTTAAAAAAATATTAATGTAAAAAGAGTGCTTGTACACTCTTTTAATATGCAATTACTTCAATAAATTGCATTTTTTTTTTAAAAAAAAGGTTAATATTTCGTTTGATGTCCTTTTGCTTTAATGACTGTTGCACGTTGTTGAGGCATAGATTCCATTATTTTTTCTTTGTGATTCTGTGTCTATCGACTTGTCTCTCATGCTTTCACAAGGGAGTCTTATAAATTAATTTTATTTGTGATTTTCTTTGTCGAATTTCAATGCTCAATAGCATCTATGGTAATTTCTAGACTGAGGTATGTATAATGTGGTACATTTGCCAGTTCTCTTGGAGACTTGTAAAGTAGTTCTGTCTTTATGACCACATGTTAAGGTCATAATTAATTATGTTAAGGATCATTTCTTAAAGGGAGTAAAAATTTCTCTCTAGGCCTACTTTCCTCACATGGTTCATTATGTTATGGCGGGACAACTCAGTATATCCTAAATCTGTGGCTGTAGCATCAATAACTCTTAAATTTTCAACTCTATTAGAAGCTATACAACCCTAAATCACAACATTTCGACCACCGTGGTTTAAAGATGGACATGTAGGTTTAGGATCTGGAGAATCTTTTATCGCCATATTTTTAGAATACTTTAAGGGAAGAAATTTTCACTTTTCCTTTTCTCATGAAAAAAGTGCTTTTTTTTTTTTCAAAATCCTGTCAGTTATCTCTTTAGACCAAAGCAAACTCTAAGCATTTTCCTTTCATTATTCACTGATGAAAATATTTTCACTTGGATTTATTTCTTTTTCACCTGCTCTATGAAAATATTTCTTATTATTTGAAATGCCACCGTGATACTTAGAAGATGTTGGAAGGTCTTCTGTAAGTTTTTGAACACATTGGGTTTTATAAACATATCTTTTTGTTTTTGATATTAGTTTACTGAAGCTTTCTAATGCGAGTTTCTTTTAAACATGTCCAGTTTTTTCATAGTTACTGATTTTGTAACTAGCAGTTACAAATGAGAATTTAACATTTTTTCCCCGATTTCTCGGTAGGATTTCATTTTTGTGGAGCCCAGCAATGTGCTTTCTTCTATCTAATAATACTTTTTTATTTGTATGTTCCGTTCTCAATAACTACGCAGATAAATAGATGATGTTTCAATTAAAAAAAAATATCTATGAAACCAAGAACTATTTGCAACCACTCTTTAAAAAATCATTTGAATCCTGAGCACTGTACAATACTATCTATAATGAAGAGTAAAGTGTACAAATACTCTTGGCACATATGTCATATACGGACCGGGGCACCTAATTGGCGCCAAAATGGCGTTATTTTGCCTGACATGGTAACCCGGGTATTGCTGTTTATTTATTTATTTTTTTTTTAATTATTTAAATTGTTTTGTTCTATATAGTTATTGCATAAACTATCGTTTATTTATTTTATTTCCTTTTTAAAATAATAGATAATAATTTCAAAATATAGATGTATCTGGTATTCGAAAACGAGGTTATCGCGAAATTGGTGTAAACAAGGGTCGTATTGGCATGACAAAAAGAGCGGTGGCAACTTGGATAAAAAGGGCGTCAACTTCTAATCAAAAGGGCGTCGACTACTATTTAAAAGTATTCTAAACAATTTTTTGAAAAGTTAAGATAACAGCTACAAGATTATTTTATATATTTTGAATGAGATAATTCCTTTTCTTCAAATGGAGTGTATTTCATTTGGAGGCTAAATGAAATGTATTAGAAATCTAACTTAAACCGACTCGGACTTATGAAATTGCCAGTTTCGTCCTGAAACACCTTTTACATCCCCCCCCCCCTCTCATGTGTAATTTTCTCCCAATAAGGTTGGCTTGTTGGCCATAAACTTGTCTTGCTATAAACTTGTGATATGCATGAAAATAACTTTTTAACAAAAGAAAAGAAATAAAACAGTTTTGAAAAGATTTTTTGTTACCTTCGTGTTTTATGTCAATCCTATATTGTTATCCTCATTAGAGTCCTGTACGGTTCGCGTTATACTAACCCAAACTCGAAAACTCTGTTTGAAGCCAACCAGAAACCAGACACACTTCAACCCCATATTTTAATGCATTTGTCTATATTTTAAATCAATTACAACAGATTACTCTGTAATTATATTTTTAATATCTCACACGCACACACACATATATCATCATCATCATCATCAACCGTTTTCAATCCACTGCTGGATGTAGGTCTCCCCCAGATTTTTCCAATGTTTCCTGTCTAGTGCTTTAGTCATCCAATTTACACCTGCTACTTTTCTGATTTCATCACTCCATCTTACTTGAGGTCGTCTTCTTGGCCGTTTTACATCTCTGGGATACCACTGTAGGGTGTTTGTGCTCCATCTATTGTCTTGTCTTCTTGCGATGTGCCCAGCTCATTTCCATTTTAGCCGTTTAATTCTTTCAATGATGTCAAAAACTTTCGTCTGACTTCTTATCCAGGTTATTCTTTTTCTGTCTCTTCTAGTTATACCTAGCATACATCTTTCCATACTTCTCTGTGTTGTTTGTAATCTTTGTACCATCCGTTTTGTTAGTGTCCATGTTTCTGCTCCATAAGTTAGGACAGGCAAAACACATTGGTTAAATACCTTTCTTTTCAAACACAGGGGCATGCTACTCTTCAGAATAATATTGTTCTTCCCAAAAGCACTCCATCCATTTCTTATTCTTCTATTGATTTCATTCATGATACTATTATCAGATGATATTTCTTGCCCAAGGTACACATAACTTTGCACTTCTTTAATTTCAGTGTTGTTGTAGACGATTTTCTTTTTTGATGCAAATGAATTGAACATCACCTTAGTCTTTTCCAAGTTTATTTTTAATCCCACATTAATGCTAGCTTCTGCCAAATCTTTTAGCATATTTTCCAATTCTTCAGGACTGTTACTGAAAATTAAAATGTCGTCAGCGAATCGGAGATGACTTAAATATTCCCCATTTATTCTAATCCCTTTGTTTTCCCAATCCAGCTTCTTGAAAATATTTTCTAAGACAGCAGTAAAAAGCTTAGGCGAAATGGTGTCTCCTTGTCTTACCCCTCTTCCAAGCTTGATCTTTGCTTTTCCTTTGTCCAAGCGGATGGTTGCTGTTGCTTTCTTGTAAATCTTCTTTATAATATTGATGTAAGGTTTGTCTATACCAATGTCCTCCAGAGATTCTACTACTGCTGATGTGTAGACCGTACCATGAATTCACACACATATATATACTCATTTATATGGAGATACAAAGTTTAATATTGGTAGCATTCGTTTGAAAAAAAAATAAATAAATGGCTTACCAAAATCCATCCGCAAGAGTCAAAACCCAACCCTAAACAATTAGAGTCAACACATCACGCAACGAAAAAAATATTGCCTATCCGAACCGATCCGATCTAATCCGGATGTAATCGGTTAAACTGACCTAATGCAGGACTGTAATCCACATTAATTGTAAATCTGATGGTTTAGTATCAATATTGCTTATTATGATATGAAGTAGACGATGACACTAATAAATTTTGTGAGGTGTACCTGCAATTATATATATATACATATATAATCAAACTTTTTGTAATTGTATATAAAGTAGGAAATTTTTCAGAAAATATGTCAAACTGGGAGTTTTGAACCGAATTTCCAGATACGACAGCGCGGGAAAAGGAAAAAATCTGCCGCCACGAGAGAACAATCGCTACTGTGTGCCTTAATTTTGTTTTTAAATCCAAACTGAATATTTTTTGTATTATTCATTTTTGTTTTAAGACGCATGAAATTGACAGGTGGTCTTCAGAACCATGTAAGTAAGCATTTTTTTTCGTTTCTTGATAAAAGTAGGAAAAGGAAAAGGAGAAAATCTGCCGCAACGAGAGAACAATCGCCACTGTGTGCCTTAATTTTGTTTTTAAATCCAAACTAAATATTTTTTGTATTATTCATTTTTGTTTTCAAACGCATGAAATTGACAGGTGGTCTTAGAACCATGTAAGTAAGCATTTTTTTTTTTTTTTCGTTTCTTGATAAAAGTAGGAAATGTTTCAGAAAATGTGTCAAACTGGGAGTTTTGAACCGAATTTCCAGATACGACAGCGCGGGAAAAGGAAAAAATCTGCCGCCACGAGAGAACAGTCGCTTATAACTCAGGATCACATTCATATATCGGAAAAATGAAAGAAAGAAAATCGATTACAAATCATTTTAATAATCATGGCTCCGGGAATGTGTCAAAAAGATTCGCATTGTTGAACGAGGAAAAATATTTTTTAACAATTGCCTTAACAGCATATTAATATTTCGTGAAAATTGGTCAATTTTTATATGAATTAAAGCCTAGAATGTAAAAAAAAAAGAACAGACAGAGAGAGAGACAGACGTGAAAACAAACAACTTAATGATATTAAAAGATGTCCATTTATAGAGACAGAATGCCCCTCACCCTCAGAAAAAAAGTCTAAAAATCAAATCATCTGTTCAAGAGTTTCGTGTGGACAGTGTACTTGTTTTCGGTGTCCATTTTATAATATATGGATATATACAATGTTGTAGTCGCTGGAAAAAAAACAATTTCGCAAAAGTCACGTGTATCAATTTAAAAAGCTATTTCAAACAATTACTTTATGCTGAGACTGAGAATAATAATACAATTAGATTATTTTGTGTGTCTCTATAAATAAACGATAAAAATTATTCAATTCGTATTCCATGTAGTGTATCAAATTAATAAATTTCAATTTAACTATGTTTGAAGTACTGTAACATCATTAAAATACACTGCTAACAATTTTTTCCCATAGGACATAATGCAACGGAATATTTTTGTGTGCTTCTGTAAACGAACTATAAGTGCTACACACTCCCATTTTCATTAAGGAACCTCCTATAGTAAATCATACACATAAGTGGCGTGGCAATGCGAGTTTATTTATGTTTACGGATTGACTAACCCAAGCCATACACACTTTTAAACTATTTTGGAAAGTGTTAAAATGTTGAATTTTAAATTTGTAATTTTTTTTCATGTTGTAGCACATTTTATAAAAATTAAACACATATTTAAACAATATTGCCATTATTCAGTAAAATAAGTATCTTAACTAGAGGGGAGAGAAAAATATCCCGAAAAGCTCGTGTAAATGTGGTTTCATCCCATGGGCACCAACAGAACAAAATCCAAGGAGAGGAAGATTTTGGAACAGATATGTGCTTGTACTACACTGCCAAAACTTACTTTTTTTTTTCTTTGGCAAGAACCCTACTTAAGACAATTTCGAAACATACCACCATTAAAAAAATACAGAAATGTAACAAGATGTATATCAAAATCAAACTTCTACCGGCTTCTTTATAAATGAAAAATTGAAATAGTTTATTATTCTTTTTTTTTTCCCGAATTTATTTATTTTTTCCTGAGCTGTAATTTGAAATAATTGTTAATGCATAAACGTAGAAGAAAAACAGAACTAAAATTGGTCTTTTATGGGGGCTTCAAGGCGACAGACTATTAACCTTTGACGATTAATCCTTGGTTAATTTTTTTTTTCTTAATGTTCATTTATTATAAATCATTTGAGAGGAACAATCTATTACTTTTTCAAAATCAAGGGCGGCGCCAGAACTTGCCCGATGGGGGGGGGGGGGGCACAGTATCCCCGACAAGGGGGCCGAATTCAAAATATATATTAAAGGTTTCCACGAGCCCTGGCCAGTTCCGAACCCCGAACTCGGTAAAAGTTTCTTTCATTAAACTCGGGCCTGGCTTAATTTTATCTGAAAACTCGGTACGGGCTCGGGCTAAATTTTAGCTTTTGAAAAGTTGGTCCAGGCTTAAACTTCATTATCCCCGGGACACGTCCGGGTCTTGCATTTTTTCTGTAGATTCGGGCCGGAACGGGACTGTATTTATACTTCAGAATTTTTTTGGAGCAAATGAACAATAAAACATTTGTTTCTTTTTCCCTCCTTTTTTTAAATAACAGGTGGGATATGTTGATCAATCGAGTAAAAAACATAAAATGTTCGCGTCCGGATTTGGCATAACCCGAAACGCGCAGATCTCTAACACTCACACTGCTATTTAAATTAGAGATAAATTGCAGAGGGCCAAGCGATTTTTACTCGAAACATAAATTTCGAAGCTTGTCAAAGAATATTGTAGATAAATAAAGTGAAAAAAAAGCTCTTAAGAAGGTTATTTTTGAAACACCTCACTAGTCACCTAATCTTTATAGGTGGATGAATCCACAACAGAAAGAGTTTCGACACTTTTGAGCATTACCCGAAAGGAAAAACTCTGCTTCGTACTCTTCTTCCATACAGCAACCTCCCAATAAGCGGTCATTCAATATTATAGATTTTACGTGTACATATATGGCATATAAACAGCAGTGTGTGAAAGACAAAGTATGGAGCAGTTCTCCGGTTATGAGTCGAACCAAAGAGTCGCGCATCAGGTAAGGTAGGTAACCAAATTTTTTCGAAACGCGGTTCATGTTCCGGCCGGGTGACCATGTATTTTAATGCCAGAGGTAACTGAAAATAATCAGTTGACAAATCCCTATCAAAAACGCATAAAGTGACCAAAAATTATTCTAAAATAAAATTATTTAAATTTGTTAGTGAAAGTGTCATCGTTAAAACTAGCAGTTAACACGTTGAATGCCAAGTCTATTTTGTCTGTCTTTCCGTTTAAGCCACGAATTGAGACTCCCGTTACAGAATCAATATGTCAGTCACCGATGACTGACGCAGCCTAAACGGAAAGATCAGTGTCAGTCACTGGTGACTGACGTGGCATTCAATGTGTTAAACGTTACACCTAACTAGGGCCCTTCCCGGGTAATAAATAAAAAGCCCTGCAAATTTTATTGAAGCCCTACAAATTTTATTTAAAACAAAGCTGCAGCCCGAAGGAAACCCAACCAAAAATATTCTGTCTACCCGCAACCCGATCGAACCCGAAATACTTAATTCCAATCCCAACCTGAAACCCGGAACCAGAGAAATTTGATCCACAATATAATGTAATTATAAAAAAAAAATATAGTCTGCAATCATATCTCCAATATTAATGTTATCTTTTATGTGGAAAAATAAACATGGAGTCATTCATATTCAAATATGTATTTTTTCATCTGAAATAGATTCCTGCGCGGGTTGGGTTATACCCGACCTAAACGTTCAACTTAAAGTCAATCCGAAACCTAACAAAAAATTTCCGTTGACGCAAAACCCGACCTGAACCCGATAACTATTTTTTTTTATTTACTTGTATTGGTGACTTTCAAGATGTTTGATTGTTAGTTCCTATCTATAAACACTGTTTTGATGAGGCCTTTAGATGTCTAGGATGGTTAGAGTTGCAGTAAAGCTAGAGATCCTACCTACACAATTCCAGGTTGTGTAATAGTTAAACGGAGCTTCTGACTGTAAAATAGTCAATGAAACATCGTCTTCATTTTGAAAGATCTATCCAATGATTTGCCACTCAATAGGGTGCGTAAAAATTTTTTTCGTGTCTACCGCCATTTTGTATTTTACGGCCGTCATTTTGAATATGTAAAATCAAATCTAGCCTATAACCATCGGACGGTTAAGACGAATCGATAGAGACCTCATACATTAAAATCCATCCAGCCATTGGGATGTTTCGAGGGTATTAAGAAATCCACAAACCCAGATACGCGTGAAACACATAACCCTTCTTGGCAGTCTGATAAAAAAGCCGGACAGACGCTTGAGAATCGAGACATTTTAATCACTACAATAAAACCTGTTAAAACGGAACCAGTGTAATGGAATAACGCTTTAAACTGAAAATTTTCGCAATATCGGCCAGGGCCGAAACTAAGGGGGGAGGGGGGGGGGGCAGAGGGGACATGAGCCCCGGGCGCCAGAACGAAGGGGCGCCAAATGAAGGATTATACCTTTGGAATGAATCATTTTCTTCTGATGGACTGATGGCTTCTATTATTATGAAATAGGCTTTATAAAGGAAGTGTTAGATGAAGATGAATGAGCAGCCGTAAAATGTTAGAACTCTGATTTTCTGGTCAGAATGGGGGGGAAAAAATGATGGCCATTTTTTTTCTTCCCATTAAATTTTTACAGCTGCTCTTTCATCTTCACCTAACACTTTATTTATAATGGCTATTTCATAATAATAGAAGCCATCAGTCCATCAGAAGAAAATAACTCGGTGAAAGCAGAAACTCGGTTAAGCAGGACTCGGTTAAGCAAGACTCGGATAATCGGGGCTCTAACTGTATATTTCATTTTTAAAATGATCTTTAGAATAATTTTGTTGGTGTTCAGAGGGGAGTCATGACCCCCGTGACCTCCCCCTTGGATCCGCCATTCTAGATTAAGTAGTTCAGTATTACATATTTTAAGATTACATATTTTAAATTTTAAAATAAGTCGTCTATTAGAAAATTTGTAAAATTCACTTTGTAAATATACTTTGCGGTAGATGGGGAGGGAGGTGGCGCCAAAATCCATCCTTGTCCCGTGTGCAAAAAAGGTTAGTTTCGGCCCTGATATCAGCTAAAACAAGCTAAGATTGTCTAAATTGGAAGGTTCTTCCAATTCTTTGTCGTTCTATCTAAACAGGTTGCTGTATTAAATAGCTTCCTTTCGTCGTATTGAATGTAAGTGAATTATACTTTATCCATAAAGGAATGGTGTGAAATTAATTAGTCGAAAAAGAGTTTTCTAAATAATTAACAGTAATTTTATGACAATAATGTTCACTTTACAAATACCGCGTTTTATTATTTTTTCCATTATTTTGCCTTTCAGCTGTTTAAGAAAAGGCGCAATTATTACGTATATTCTCAAGAAAACATTTCGTCAAACGTAAAAAGCACAGGCAGCAAGTTGCCGGAACGCGCCTGTGGTTGGAACAGATTTTTCTATTATTTGAACAAAATTCCGTGTTTTGACTGGAGAATAAGAAAAAAATAATGAGCTTCAGTTCTCGAACTTTTCGTGTTTTGGAGGAAAAGAGACATACGTAAAAAATCAGTTTCTGATACAAAAAAGTAACATGCAGCACAGTTACGGGAACACCCCTGTGATTTGACGAAAATGCAACTTCAGATAATTTTTACGTTAAGGCTGTGTTCTCAACTGCTCTGCTCAACAAGCGCAAAACGTTTTGACACATTTACAAATTCCTTTTTTAACGAAAAGATATAAAATTGGAAAGCCTGACCCGGGAAGCGATTTGGAATCGAACTGTGTTTTCCATTTTTGGATCCATCAATTACCTATTGAGTTAGAAGCGATTTGGATCACGTGGCAAACACGTATTTCATCCTTTCCTGACTGGTTTTTCTCGTTTCGCACGGAAATTCGGTTCAAAACGCCCACTTTGACACTCTTTTCTGAACGATCTATTGCGTTTGCAAAAAAACGGATAAAACAGCTCGATGACATAGTTTCTGAACATCAACACCTGCTAGTTGCGTGCATTTCCGAACAAAAATAAGTTAAAACTTATGTCAGAAAGTTGCCCTTTTGGATTTGAAAACAGCCTTAAAATAATGAATTTTGCGTATTTTCGAGGGGACATGGCTAAATCAAAACAGGAATTTTCGTGTTTTAATAATAATAATAAAAGCAATTGAAGAAACACCTTCAACTCACGTATTTTTTTTTAGAATGTATATTGATCGAAACCAGACAGCATGATCCTCTAACTTCTGATAAGATACAGAATTTAAATCTGAGATTAAAACTGAAATACAAAATTCTGAAGAAAAATGTAAGTTAAAGGAAAACTTGTAAAATAGCTTAGAATGCAAAAAAGTTCATTAATATCAGCTCGATTATAAAACAAAGTCTTGTTGATGCTAAAAAAAAAAAAAAATCATTAAATTCATGCTTATTTTGAAACAGCCAAAGTTTAGAAGTCTGCACGGGCTAGGCTCGGGCCTATTTTCATTCATGGCACTCGGGCCGGGTCGGGCCTAACATCTTTTTTTCGTTCCGAGATAAGGCAGGTTTCATTCTTCCTAAGTTTTCATAAGCCGATATTTTAAGTCCCGTCTCGATCCAGCCTGTATGAAATCATTCATGGCCTGGTCCGTGCAAAAAATCAGTAAAATTTGGCCCAGGCCAAAAATTTTTGCAAAAAGTGTATATATTTTTAAATCGACATTATTCTACAATTAAAAATTAAAATTTATTCGTTTTAAAGAATAGTAGATTTCTAGGCAATAATATTAAAATATAGTAAAACGTGTAAAAAAGAACCAGCTTATGACGGAATCCTGTCTTAAAAATTTATTGATCCATGCAAAATGCATATAATAATACGTGAGAAAAAGATATAATACATTTACACCTGCTAAGAAGGGAACTTGTTTATAACGCATTTTTTTTCTTTCCTATGCGATGTCTTAGAAGATTTTACTGTACAGCATTTTTCAGTTTTTTAAGTCTCCAATACATAATTTTTTGATTAACGATATTAATTATAGCTGAAACATTAACATACAAATAGAGATTCATTAAAAAAATGTATATCGCAACCTTTTTTAAAAATGAAAATTATAAACAGGAAAAAAGAGCTAAAATAAGTATTTTTGGTCAGAACTCCTTTTAAGAAAATCGACGTAAAATTCCGTCGGACTTGGGCCGAGATTTTAACTTTTTTCCGGGCTGGGCTCGGACCGAACTTTTAATTTTTATACCGGGTCGGCCCATTACTGTTTTTTTTACGGGCCAGGCCGGGCTGAAGTTTTAACTTTTATACGGGGCCGAACTTTTCTTTCTAGGAGTCGGACTGAGTCCGAACCTGGAAATTTTGACACATACAGAACTGTACAAAGTATAACTAAGTTATTTATTAAAATTGTTCAGTCTAACAATACAATCAAGTTTAAATTATCAAGTAAGTCGATATTCTGTTTTACACGATTTTTTTAAATTTCTAAATACGAACCTATGTCTCTAAACACGAATTGTTAATTACAGCCCTGCACGGTTCAAGTTATGCCCGACCCGAAATCGATAAAATATTTTTTCGAACCTGCAACTTGATCCTAAGCATGGAATGAAAAAAATCAATCCTAAGTGTAAAACAATTCTGGTAAATAGTTTGCAATCATATCTCTAAAATCAATTTTATATTTCAAGAAATGAATGCATACATTTACTTATTCATATACAAGTATTTTTTTTTTTTATCATTTGAAACAATAATCTGGACTTTTCTTTGGGTTGGGTTGATTTTTGACGGCCAATTATCTACTCGAGTGATATAGGCCCGAAAGGGGAGTGCCCTTCGTGTGGAGGGGGGGGGGGGCTTTCTAAGGGAACCTAATCCGTATTTACGCATGAAAATCCAAGGTTCGAAGAAAACCACGAAAACTCCGAACGATTGGGCCGACGGGCGCGATTGGATTCGAGCCCAGCACCTCCCGTCTACCAGCTTCGAGAGCATAGAACCTCTCGGCCACTGGTGGGGCGGACTTTTCTTTAGAAAAATTTGGCGTTCTCGAATTCCTAACATACAAAAACTCTAATCTGAGATGACCCAAAAATGGAAACACTAGTCAACCCGATCCACAGAAACATTTTAGAGCCAATGGCCAACATGATCGGGTAGAATCGGGTTAACTGACCCGATGCAAGATTTTAGTAGTTGCTATATACACATCTCCCCGTAGTTTACAACGAAGTTATGTATGTATATAATTATTTTCTTATATATTCCTTCCATTTCTCTTCTATATATTAAATAGAGATTAATATCTAGAAAATGAGACTCTACTCACTGTATATTGAAATTAATGAACAAAGAAGGAATTTTTAGTTTGATACTAAGTTTGCTTGAATAATTATGCAAAACTCTCTTTTTATTTACTCATTCATTTATAAAAAAATACTTACCCTACGCTTTTTAATGAGAAGATCGAAGCGAGCAGATAATTTAAACATCCTGTCTCCTCTTGAAATCGTATTTCTTATAGGCGCGTAAGTTTGCGGTCAATTGAATAAACATAGAACAGGAGTGCACATGAATGAACTCTAGACAAAATATAGGAAGTTTTCGGTAACATCCGGCCGTTGTGACGATAGCCTTTAACTGACATGTGATTCAAGCCAATCCGACTTCCGAAGAAAAAAAATCAGCGCCCTGTTATTCCGTGGGTCGCATTTTCTATAAACTAACCTAAGATTTTTTTTTTAAATTAACCTGCACCCGACTCGACACGACTCGGGTCGTGTGCAAGAAAAATCGGATTACCCGACCCGATGCAGGACTCAACACTCAAGTCAAAAAATTTTCCCCGACGACGATTAAATTTGACCCCGACGGGGGGGCACATGTCCCCCCGGTCCCCCCTCTGGCGCCGCCCTTGTTCAAAATCATGAGGAAAAACATTTAGTTAAATTCGAAAATTCAGAGAGGGGCAATTGCCCTCTTCTTATTCCCCTCCCCTCGCTCATTGCTGGCGCCCATGTTTCATCCCTTTCTACAAAAGGCACAGTTTTATATCCGAAGCATATTGATATTTGGAAAATATCGAACACTCATTATCAAAAATTCATGACATAACATACCATATAATTAATTAACAACATATTATTAGTCAAAACTTAATAATTTAAAATTACTTACAAGGCTCTTGAATCGGACGTTTGATCTCCAAGCCTGGCTGTATATGTTTTAATATTGTTATTTTTTTTTTTAGTCTTCAAAAAATAAAAAATCAGAATTCAAAAAAGAAATACTCCAGAGTAAAATATATTTGTTCGAATTCAGTCTAAAATACTTATGGGATTTTTTTCTGTCCCCTGAACTAATCCGGAAATAATTGCCTACGTGAATGATAAACGATATTCTTAAGTAGTGGAAGCTGTGGTAATAGGAAGATTCTTGCATGGCAAGCAGTTGTCGGTTTACGACCGACAACTGCTTGGATTGATGGTCCAAGCAGTTGTCGGACCATCAATATTCGATTGATATTGATGGTCCCTCTTGTTTACCCTAAATGTGTTTAAAAACGGACCCTTTTAAATCACTAATGACAAACTGCTGTTGTTAATTGTCATTTGAGGAAAAAAAATCCATGTGGTATGTGACGGTGAATTCGTATATCCAGGTTCTTAAATGAACAAAAGGAAACTCCAACACAATACTTTAAGAGACTTAAACATTTATTGTAAAGAACTTTTTAAAGGAGGGCCGTGAAAAAGTACAGAGGGACGGGGAAAGTTTCAATAACTGCCCAATGGCAGAAGCCCACGGCGGGCTTAATTGCAGTCTACATAGCTCGAGGTCAGGAACAAAAGTGATAAAGATTTTGTTACACTTACTTACAGATTGTCGAACATTAGATAACCACATGTAAGATATTTGGCGAAAAACAAATTGGGTAGACAAAACAATCAAGAAGTTTTACACTGAGTTAAAAACTGTGCCATGGCGGTCTCTTTAGGTTTACAAGAAATAAATTCCTGCGGTAAGGGAGAGTGCCTTAAAGAAATAGCTAACACGTGGTATTACATGCACGTTACAGATTTAACGACAGCTGAATTAGTCAGCAAGGGGCATGTGGCTTTTATCCGACAAACAGAAGGGTGAGAATTGATTATTAATGCAAGCCAGGAGGCTGAGAAAATACACATTAGATATTGTCGGCAGCGATGGGAAAGACATTCACTTCTATTTTATTCTTTTATTTTATCTCAACAGAAAATCACTGCGGTTAAGATATATTTCTATCTGTTTGAAAGTGAAAGAAAAAAGGAACCGACTGATAAATGATGCATGCATATAAAACGTACTTTTAAAGTTTAACTGAAAGTTACAGTAGTGTGAGGGGGGGGGGGGATGAATGAATGCCGACATATGAAATTAAGTACTAAAATGTCAAATTTAAACTAAATATTTATTTGAAGGGGGGGGGGGAGAATAATGACAATTTATAATGAACTAGTAAAGTTAAATGTTGATTTTTGAGGAGAGAGGAGGTTAAATGAATATATAACGGAAAAGCCGTTATATGATATACCAAGATATTTTCGGGAGGTCGGTCTTTCAGCTGGTCGTGGGAAGGGTAATAACAGTTTTCGATAAGAGAATTCAAAGTAAAACTAATGCATGCATCTGAAGAAACTAATGATACAGGTGTATCTTATTAGTGGGGATTAAGATGAAACAGCAGGTAAACATCACTTTTTCTGCAGTTCTTTTCAATTTGTTTTTAAATGCATTTAAAGCCTAAAATACTTTAAAAACCAATGCCTTACTTCATAAAATTGAATTTATTAATGTGCTTGTTCTTTTAAACATATAATAAACTAGAAAGGTCTGCGTCCTTCGCGTCCCTCTTTCGTTGGAAGTCGGTAAAAAAATATAGACATTACATTTAAAAAATTGACAGCAGTAAGAAAATTATTCAATTATAGTAAAGAATTCATAAAACTAATATTTTTAAAGATATATAGAACACTCAATAAATGACAGAAAGTTCAAATAAGATTTAGGTGTACGAAGAATTAATATATATACAATACATTACTTGAAACATAATCGGTACATTACGTAAAAAATTGAGTAACTTTAGTCTTTTTTTTGCATTGTGTATGCTCGTGCAATGTACATGTTATCTAGCTGTTTAAGAAGTGAAAAGGCTTCCGGGTGATGTTCAGCCGCACAGTTCAACAGGCCTTGAATGAGTCTCTTCGCCATATTGCTTGAAGGTAATCATCGTTCTCATTGTTTCATTGGTCTCTTGTGGTTCTGCGTCTCCTTCATTTTCTTCTTCCTCTTCAATGATGTTGTTGCAAACCGTAAGGATTTCATTGGTTCAAGGTAAGCTCCAGTTTCAATTTCAGTATGAAGCTCCTGAAGAATTGACCCCAAGCCACTCAAAGCTGTTGCTTTTTGGTCCTCTATTCTTGATTGCTCATTCGCACACGGGAATTCAGCTTTGTAGAAGAATCTTTGGATGGTGCATGGGGTTGCTTCATTCCATGCCGTTGATATCCAATAGACGGAGTCCACAATGTTGACCTTCTTCATTAGTTCGGTTGTCGAATTTGTCTCCTCCGTCATCAAGGACATTTTCTTCATAAAATGGATTCAGTAGAGATTTTTAACGGTTTTGATTACTCTTTGATCCAGTGGTTGGATTTTAGAAGTACAGTCGGTGGCAGGAACTTCAGGGCCACGTTGCTCAGCTGGACGGTTGTATGTGATCCGGCATTATCCACAACAAGAAGAATTTTTCTTCCTTCTCTCTTCATCATCTTATTAATGCTCTCCAACCACTGTGAGAAAATTGTGAATGTCATCCAGGCTTTTCGATTTGATTTATAGTGCATGAGCAATGATGCGGTCTTGACATTTTTGAAGTGTCCTACTTTTTCACTTTTCCGATAACAAGTGTAACAAGTAACAATAACAAGTTCATAAAAAAATAATATATATCGCTGAATACAGCAACCTAGTTCTGCAGCAATCTGAAAATGGCAGGAAACTCGTTAAAGCGGCAATCAGTGAACATTGTATGCACGCTATGCGTTCATTAACCGGAAAAAAAATCACTGGATTCAGTAGTTCTCGCTGTGTAGCAATCTTAAAATATACAAAACTCGTAATGCCAGTATACATGAGAAATATACAATAAACGGCTAATATAAAACACTACAACAAAAAATACATAAAATTATTAACATAATTTACATAAACAGTTTACATAATTAACATATTAACAAAAAAACGGAGCTTCTCACCCATAAAACTTGCACAGAGCATGACGGCAAGTCTTTCTTTCGACATTTTCCCACCCACGCTTTTCTCGCTTCTTTCTGCTAGGTTTTCATTTGAAAGAGCTGTAAAAAGCTGGTCGGTTTCGTCGGCATTGAAAACGTCAGCGGTATCGTAATCCTTCGTTATGTCCGGAAGTTTTCTTTTCCATTCCTCCACAATGTTGCTATTTATGTCTGCAGCTTCACCATTGATTATTTTGAATTCCATGTTATGTCAACTTTTGAAGCGAGTAAACTATCCTTCCTATGCATTGAATTACTCGATTTTCTGCTTTTCTGAAAAATCCGGAGCAGGAGTTCAGTGACAGGAAGATTCTTCATTCTTATTTGGCAAAAAATCTTCCAGACGTGATTGTTCATGTTCTCGTTTCCTTTTTTAAAATTCTATACTTTGAGGAAGACTCATTTGCTTCAAAAGCAGCTATAATTTCTTTCTTGCTGATGGCGTTGCCTTCGTCTGATGAAATTCCAAACCCAGATGCAGTGGTGTAGTCGTAAAAAAACAGAGAGTATACATTCTAAGCAGAGGCTATACCCTACTGTATATATACTATAGCTTTTTTTGAGAAACAGAGGGTATGCGGTGTTCCTTAAAAAATCCAGAGGGTATACGGCGTATACCCCCGTATACCCTCCACTACATCCCTGCTCAGATGCAATTTTTCTTTGACTTACTTTTGATTTTAATTTTTGAATAATTTCGTATTTTCCCTGAAGCTTCAGTTCTTTTCGTTTTCCTACTGATATATTTGCGTGAGTGCTGTGCTTTTTTACCTGCACCGATAGCGAAATGGTGAATAAATGTTACCTTTGCCGAGCAAAAAGGAAGAAAGGAACAGAAGCGATAATGCTGTCCAACCAGGTGTGTGGAAAAGAAACCATCATACTTTTTTGATCACTCTCTCTAACACCTGTTGTCTCTTATCTATCACTGGGGACAGGAATTTTTTTGTTACGTAATGTTTCTATTGTTATCTGAGTTCAGGAGAGGGGAGCATCGTTTTTACATTATTTTTTATTGTATCTCTTTGCATAAAAATTGGTTGTCTTGTTCATTTCTTTTATTTAATTATCATGATTTAGTTTTTGTGAAATGGTACCAGTTTTATATGTGGAATTTTTTTTTTTTAATTAAAAATAAAAATAATGTTCTAGTTAGCTGAATGTAGAACACGTACTGTAAAGACATATCTATTTGAAAATTTTTCTTTGAATTTCTTTTTTTTCTATAATAAATGTTTTGTTTGTTTTGTTAACTGAAGATTTTAGTTGAAATATTCAAACAAATTGCAACACTGGGTAGATTCTTAAAATCTAGCAGTTTTTTTGCCGGTTTATGTTTAAGTCGAGTTCGTTGAACTTTTTTATTCTTCTGCAACAGTTTCTCCGAATTTCCATGATGGAGGAACACCCCGCATTCCGATTGTTCCGTTTACAGAGAGGTGGGGAAGAAATGGGGATCAAAAGTAGCGTTCATAATAGTGGGGTGTTCAGATTAGAGGGTGTTCAGAATACAGAGAGTTCATCTTTTGTTAAGTCTATGGAGTTTCGCCGGGACCGTCGGAATGTGTTCATAATACCGGGGTGTTCACATTAGAGAGTGTTCGGATAGAGAGAGTCCACTGTATATAATTGTATGTTTTGTATAACTTTTTTAATAAAAAAATAAACAAACGAGATGGTACAGTAGAGGACTGATTAAATTTAGTTTGACATTGCACATAGGCATAGCTAACCAGGCTAAATATTTTATACTGTCTGTAAACTCAATACATAGTAGTAGTAGTAGTAATGCATTTCCGAATCTCCCTCTATAATGAACACCCCCATAATCTGAACATTTTTGGCCGGTCCCATGAGTGTTCAGAATAGAGAGAGTCCACTGTATATGTATTTTTTTAATCAAAATTTATAAATTTCGACTACATACAAACAAGCCATAAAGAAATTTCTAATCTAAAAACATTGCACTTAACCCCTTGAGGGGCGGTGGGATATATTTTATCCCACCTACGTTTAATTAAAATTTGCACCAGAACATTGTAATTAAGTTTTACGTTTATAGCTTTGGTGAGAAAATGTTGAAAAATTGCTTTTCCTTACTTTGAAATATTTTTTTTCCGAATTTCCGGTGGGAATTCAGCATTACACAAACGCAATTGCTTGCCCCTCAAGGGGTTAAAGCTGTTATCAAATCCAAAAGGGCAACTTTATGACATAAGTTTTAATTCATTTTTGTTCGGAAATGCATCAAACTAGCAGGTATTGTTGTTCAGAAACAATGTAACAGAACTGTTTTTTCCTTTTTTTGCAAACGCAATAGATGTTTCAGAAAATATTGTCAGAGTGGGCGTTTTGAACCGAATTTTTGCGCGAAAGAAGAATAACCACTCAAGGAAGGGTGAAAAACGTCTTTGTCACGTGATCAAAACGCTTATAACTCAATAGGTAATTTAATTTATCAAAAAATGGAAAACACTGTTCGATTCCAAATCGCTTCCATTGTCAGGCCTTCCAATTTTATATCTTTCCGTTGAAAAATGAATTTGTAAATATGTCAAAACGTTTTGCCCTTGTTGAGCAGAGCAGTTGAGAACAACCTTAAAAGAAATCTGATGCCAGATTACCATTGACATTTTTTAATTAAAAAAATTACCAGTATTTTCGTCTTATCTAATTAAAAAATAAATAAAACGGAATATTATTATTTGGAAATAAAGGTGGATTTTTTAATAAAAAAAATTACCAAATTCGCAAAATAAATAAATATGGCTATATAACAATCAAACGCTAGCCACAATCTAGGGGCGCCCATTAACTGTTCTAATATTTTTTTTCTATTAATTTTATAGATAAAAGATGTGAAGAGATACCAATTGCAAAAAAGTCTTTGGAGTAGGTCCACATACCCTTCTGTCAGTCTTACTCTAGGCTAAAGACTATATCTCAGGTCAAGAAGGCTTACGCATATATGCGTATATTCTGACAAAATGTTAGACGAAAAATCAAAGCCAAGGGACAGATATGCCTTCGGAGAGGATTGCAGGGCGGGGGAGGCTGGGAAACTGCCCTTCACGCTAAAAACTAAGGAGTGAAAAATATACAAAAGTATTAATACTATTACTTTCACCAGAAACCACCACCAGTGGATTCAATGAAAAAGTCTTTCTTAGGGTGCCGTGTACCAAAGCACTGTACTTAAGAATAATTAAAATGAAAATCCGTTTTTTTTTTGTTTTTTTTTTAATTGACACTCCATCTCCTTCTTAGTTTGCACTTGCACAAAAATTATAAATGTCAAAATATTGTGTAACCACCGAGGCGCCAAATTCTCAAAAATATTTGTTTCAAGTCATCATTTGTATTAGACGCTGTAAAAAAATATGCCTATGTGCACCATGATTACGAAAGTCACATCTGCCAATGTGACCATTTAAAATTAAAATATTCTTTCCTTCAATCTTTTTTACCGTTTGTACTTACACAAAATGCAGAAATACCAAAATATCTGGAAGTTACACAGGGCGCAAAATACTTAAAATGGGATTAATCTTGATGGGCTATAATGGGCCCCTGCCCCTGCAGACGAATACACTCGCGAGCTAATGCTAAACTTATGGGGGGGGGGGGGTTATTTTCTAATATCTCTTTTGCATTTCGTTATTTTTAAATAATTTTTTTTAATTGGATAGCAGAGGTCGATCTCTACATCGCTCCTGTCTCACTTTTTCGATTTTGGTTGTAGATATTTTTTAGAATGACACTTTCATTTTCGGAACCGGTTTTGAAAGTGAAAGTAACTTTTTAAAAAATATCTGCAACCAAAATCGAAAAAGTAAAAAACGAGTGATGTAGAGATGTACTTCGGCTATCCAATGCAAAAAAATTTCTTTAAAAATCTCGAAATGCAAACGAGATATTAAAAAATAACCTTCCAAAAGGTTTAGCATTAGATGGGAAGTGTCTTCTTCGGAAATCGTCATTCGTAGCGGCGCTGAAAAAATTTGGCACGAGGCGCCATGACTATCAAAGCCACCTCTGTCAATAGGTCGAATTAAAATGATTTTTAAGGCATTCAATCATGTTTCCTCGTTTGCATTAGCTCAATAGGTACAAATTCCGAAATGCCGGGCAACCATACTAGGCGCCAAATACTTAAAGGCTAAATGCGTGAAATTAGCTAAATGCGTGATTAATTCTTAATGTGAGTTTCCTTACAAGATATCATTCGTAGAGGCGCTGAAAAAAAAATTGGCACGGGGCGCCATGACTACCAAAGCCACCTCTGTCAATAAGTTGAATTAAAACGATTTTTAAGGCATTCAAACCTGTTTCATCGTTTGAATTAGCTCAATAGGTACAAATTCCAAAATACCGGGCAACCATACTAGGTAGCAAATACTTAAAGGCAGAAAATTAACTAAATTCGTGATTAATTCTTAATATGAGTTTCCTTATAAGACATCATTCGTAGAGGCGCTGAAAAAAAATTGGCACGGGGCGCCAGGACTACCAAAGCCACCTTTGTCAATAAGTTGAATTAAAACGATTTTTAAGGCATTCAATCCTGTTTCATTGTTTGCATTAGCTCAATAGGTACAAATTCCAAAATACCGGGCAACCATAGTAGACGCTAAATACTTAAAGGCAGAAAGTTGCCTAAATGCGTGATTAATTCTTAATATCAGTTTCCTTACAAGACATCATTCGTAGAGGCGCTGAAAAAAAAATCGGTCCCAGGGCGCCATGACCTATGACTACCAAAAGACGCCTCGTGTCAAAATGGGTCCAATAAAAAGGAAAATTTGTTTTTCTTGAGATCACATTCTACCTCTTTCGTCGTTGACTTAGCCAATGTGTAGAAATACCTTAATAGAGGGCAACAATTCGAGACGCAAATTTTTAAAGGAAACACATGCTGTAAATGTAACATATAAAACGTGATTAATACTTATTAGTTTCCTTAAAAAGTATCACTCGTAGATACGTTTTTAAAAACGTCAAATAAAAATTTTTTGCCGCTCTGAAACTTTAAGCGTGGTTCTAAAAAAAAAAAAAAAAAAAAAAAAAAAAAAAAAATCCGACGAGGGGCGCACTGGGCATTTGCCTGGTTGGCCTGGTGGGCCAATACGACCCTGAGTGTAAAAAAAAATCGCTTCAAACTCGGTACGTATATGACATCTGTGCCATACTCTTTTTGCATAGCATAGAATTTTAAAACTTTTACAGTTGAAAAATTATTATTTTACTGCTTCAAGATTTTGTTTTTTATTTAAGAAGAGAAAATGCGAAAAATAATGTATTAAAATTGTTTCAGCAAAAATATCTACTTATATATTTTTCAACTTATAACTATTAACGTGTTATAAATAATCATTTTGCCGATTTAGCTTCATACAGCAAAAATAATTATTTTTCTCAAAAAAAAAATATTTTTTTTTAAAGCATATATGGATATGTCCTACATAGCATCATTTTGGTAAAATACTACGTGAAAATGCATGAACATCATATCAGGGCCGAAACTAGCCTTTTTTGCACCCGGGGCAAACATGGATTTTGGCGCCCCTCTCCTCTTCCGCAAAGTGTATTTATAAAGAGAATTTTACTAATTTTCTAGTAGCCAACTTATTTTAAAATTTAAAATATGTAATACTGAACTACGTAATCTACAATGGCTGATCCAAGGGGGAGGTCACGAGAGTCATGATCCACCTCTGAATACCAACAAAAATATTCTAAAGATAATTTTTTAAAGGAAATATACTGTAGAGCCCCGATTATCCTAGTCCCGCTTAACCGAGTTTCCGCTTTAACCGAGTTATTTTCTTCTGATGGACTGATGGCTTCCATTATTATGAAACAGCCATTATAAATGAAGTGTTAGGTGAAGATGAAAGAGCAGTCGTAAAAAGCTAGAACTTTGATTTTCTGGTCAGAATAGGAAAAAAAGTGGCCATAATTTATTTTGAAAAAAAAAATTATGGCCATTTTTCCCCCCATTCTGATCAGAAAATCAGAGTTCTAACTTATTACGGCTGCTCTTTCAGCTTCACCTAGCACTTCATTTATAATGGCTGTTTCATAATAATGGAAGCCATCAGTCCATCAGAAGAAAATGATCCAATCCAAAGGTATAATCCTTCATTTGGCGCCCCTTCTTTCTGGCGCCTGGGGCACGTGCCCCTCTGCCCCCCTATCCCCTTAGTTTCGGCCCTGCATTATATACATTAACTTAAATATTGTCTTTATAGATGCTTTCTTTTCATTCTTTAACAACATTTTAATTCTTCAAACTGAAACTGACTTTTTAATATATTCAACTAATTTTACTTACTTTATTTACATACAAAAAGAAAAACATTCTACAATAAAATTTCTTTCAAACTCATAACACGAGACTTCATTCCCAAACGTTTTACGGAAAACCAACCGCCTATATCATTTTAGTGAAACAAAAGTGAAATTTTTCCTTTTAACTTCACCATTACTATTTCTATTACTTTTTTAATGAAATGTCTAAAGGGAACATAACTTCAGAATATAGAATCATTTATCCTAACTTTTTTGGAATGAAATTCAACAAGAATGTTTCCCGGAAAAATTAGAGTTTAACTTTTGAAAAGTTTCTAAAATGCTATATAGTATCTTTACTAACACTGCTCTTTATCGTTGTTGTTATTCGTTCAGATGTTTCGTTTAGGAACGTTTCAATTCTAAATGGTAATTTGTCTCGTGCTTTTAAGAGCTATAAGAGATTTAGTTCAAGAAAGTTCAGTGTTGAAATATTCGTTTTAGTGATCAGTTTACAGACAAATTACCTATTTCAAATGAATTCTTTTTTCTGCGATTATAATCGTATAAAATTGTTTTGTCTTCAAATGAAATTTGATTCAGTATGTTTTAAACAAAACTAAAACATATTAGCGTTAAATTGTGCCTAATTTTCAGCTTTTTATATGCGTGATTTTTTTTTTTTTTTTTTTTTTTTTTTTTTTTTTTTTTTTTTTTTTTTGCGTAACAGTTAAGTTTCTTTCGCTTTTATTTATCAAACCAAAAAAATCTATTTAAAAATAATGTATAAATCTATTGAAAATGCAGTTTCTTAATGATAATTATATTGAAAAAAGAATCCCGGGTCTTCATGATTAAACAAAATTTTTTTAACGGATGGTAAAACTAAATTAAACAAACAGTTTCCACCAAAAAAGAAGTTGTCAGAATAGAAATGTTAAGAGCAATGTCAGACGGGCGTCTTTTTTGCTGTTTTTTTGCTTAAGTATTATCCATTCACAATGCTCTAGCATTGTGAATGGATAATACGTCTGACACTGGTCTAAGGATCTAAAGTGGATTTTCTGATAGTGGGAAACGGCATGTTTGCATCATTCAAATAAGGCTACTTCTATTTTTATTATTTTTTTTTATTATAAGTATCTACACAATAATTTTAGCTATGAAAATGCTAATATAGACAACAAATGAGAAAAAAATCAAGGACACGGCAGTAGTGCCCAGCACCTATGTGTAGAACTCCAGTTAGCAATCCCCCCCCCCCCCCACACACACACACAAGCCAAGCAAAAGGAAATATATATATACAAACATGGGGTACATGCTCTATATTTGAACTTGATTTTTTATTTTTTAAATAATAAATTTCTTAAAAAGCTGATTTTTTAAATAATTACTTTCAAAATTTTTTATAATAAACAATTAAAAAATTAAAAATAATATTGTGAATTAATTTAGTTGATAAAGCATAAATTTGATAAATATATCGATAAATCATAAATTAACTCTTTCGCGAGGAGAGACAAGTACAGTCATTCAGGGTAACTTTGATCCGCATTTTCTCTATTTTCATATGCCACACTCTTATTTTAAGAATAATGTTGCAACTAGGGGCATAAAAGAGAAGAAATGATCATAAATTGTTGTATGACTATAAAAAAATTAAGGAATAATAATGATAAAAGCAATAAAAAATGAATTTTTAACCTGGTTCAAAATTACCCAGCCATTTAGGGTGACTTTGCACCATATGATAAATATTATCTAAAATAATTCATTATAAAAAAAAATTATTATAGATAGGACAACTTTGAACCCCAAAAAATGTTTTCAGATATGTATAGACTCCGAATTTACATTTCTCAACATCACAAGATTTGTATAATTTATGATATTACAACAAATATTATGCATAAGAAAAGTGGAAGAAGAGAAGCATGAATATTTAGAAATTTAAAAAAAACTGTTTATTGTTCATATAAAACATAAAAATGCTGTAAAAAGCAATTTTCAATGTTTTAACTTAATAATATATCCATAGTTACATTACATACACAGTATTATAAAAAATGTGGAATGTATGAAATGTCAAATTTGAGTAGCTCCGCCCCGATTAACGCCTTTAAATGAATTTTATGTGTTTTAAACATATTTGTGAAAATATTTACATGTTATATCTAATGCACCCTTTCGGCATTTACATAAACTGTACGTGCAAATATGGGAAATTTTTGACAGTAGCACCTATAATCAATAAATTATAAATATCAGTATAACTTTGAGCCGGCTCAAAGTTACCCTGAAAATGTGGTAAAATGTTAGTACCTTCTTATTTTACATTTTATTGATTTTATTAACTTTTAATAAATAAATAATCACAAAATATTAACACATTTACAACATTTAGATAATAATATGTCTGATGAATGAGTATATTGTTACTTACTATGAAAATTTAATTGGATTACAACAACTTCAAAACAGCATTCAAAATTAACTTGAAAACAGTACTTCACAAAAATAGTTAGATGATGCAATTAATTGCGCATAATATTATTTTCTAAAATAAAGAGTAGAAATCCCAGTTTAGAACCTTGCCAACAGAGCACAGTTCTGAAGCTTATTTAGTCTTTTGGAGTCAAAAATATTGAAAATTAGGAGGTGGTTCAAAGTTACCCTGAATGGCTGTATACGTGCAAGATAGGCTGTGCATAATTTCTAATTGAACAATGTGATACGCAAAAATTAAAAGAAGTGTATACAAGAAGTCCTCGCGCCTTGTACACCTCTCGCGAGAGTGTTAAATCTAAATAAAAATTCCGTATTTAAAATTCTCTAGTGCAAATTGTTATACGTTCATTATATTTGAAATACTTTTAATACTTTATTCCAATCTCAAATATTTTTCATGGTTTTCATTTTTTTTTTACCTTTTAAAACATTTAATATTATTTATGATATATATTTAAAATTATTTATGAGATGTCTATAGCTGAATTTTATTTTTTATTTATTTATTTTATTTTGTGGTCTTGCTCTTTAAAGAAATATAAAATCTCCTCGCTGTTTCCAGTTATAAAATATTAAATCTAGAGAAAAAAGCTTCTAAAATCTACATTGCTTGGAAACAGAGATTTTGCGGATTTTAATATTTTTAAGAAATGACTTCCAAAAAATATGGATGAAACTTTTTTCCCCTGAATAAGAAAAGAAAAGAACCGGTTAAAAAAATAAAACAGGCTATAAGTAATGCACGGAAACAATACTTTTATTTAAATCCTTCCTTCTCGCAGACGCTCCTCCTTTTTCTATTGCCGTAGCCTTGAATACTTATTATTCAAATTTAAAAGTACACTCAAACACTGCCTTTTAGCTTATTAAAAAATATTCTAGAAATGAATAACAAAATTTTGTTTTTATTTATAAAATTTCTTATTTTCTCACATACATTTCGTAAAACTTTTGGTAAATACTGCATACAATACGGATTTCAGAGAACCGCGGATTTTAAGATTGCAGACAAGGATTGATTATTCTTTTCAGGGGCAAGTAACTGTTATTCTGAAACGTTGAATTCACACTGGAATTCTTGAAAAATCTTATTTCAAAATAAGGAAAAAAAAATTTCCAACTTTTTGCCACCAAAGCAGTAAAAGTAAAATTTTAATTAAAAGTTTCTCGTACTGGTACACACCTTGATTAAAATTACGATACACCCCTCAAAGTGTTAAAGACTAGACTCAGTAGATTCATGGCTAGGTTCTGAATTTAACCCTCCGTCTGTCGCAATAGGTCTGACAGGCACAGCACAATTATTTCCGTTCTCCTCTCCGCCGCTAGAGTGCGCAGGGCTCCGCCCCTCCAGATACTCTTTTTCGTGATGCGTTTCGTGATGACTCCAGATGCGTCTTTTTCAGCAGTAATTGTGACGCACCTAGCCAATTTCACCGCCATTCGCTCAGAGTAGAGGTCTAACACTAGTGGCCTCTCGGGCCAATTTCGCCCAAACTCGTCCATTTTTTAAGGTTCTTATTTTGGATTATTTATCATCACAATTGTTTATTGTGCTCATTTCACGAAGGAAAATTATAAAAGTTGTGGATATTTTGTGGAAATATGTAAGTTCGAATTCATTTTCGTGTTCAATAATGGGGAAATTCTGGTTTCCTACATCCCCCGCGAAAAGATATTCTTTGCAATGCTCAATGTGGGTAGCATCAACATTCAAACCATTTACCTCCGCAATCAACTCGAACCCCAGCGCCGAAGAATGTACCTGAAAAGGTTGGCCCATGAAGTCATAATTGGAAAGCTACGTCGAAGAGGTTTGAAGATAACTGGAATTCCAAGCAGCCTGCAAGTCCGCTTGAAAAGATATCGTCCCATCGATGATCGGGAGAAATACCCCCATCGAAAAAGATGTCGTTGCATCACATGTACTGCAGAAACGCAGGGCCGGAACTAAGGGAGGGGGGGGGGAGCATGTGCCCCGGACGCCAGAACAAAGGGGCGCCAAATGAAGATTATACCTTTGTAAAGGATCATTTTCTTCTGATGGACTGATGGCTTCCATTATTATGAAACAATCATTATAAATGATGTGTTAGGTAAAAATGAAAGAGCAGCCGTAAAAAAATTTCTGGCCCGAATGGGAAAAAAAATGGTCATAAATTTTTTTGCAAAAAAAAATTATGGCCATTTTTTTTTTTTTTTTTTTTTTTTTTTGGCCATTCGGACCAGAAAATCAGAGTTCTAACTTAAAAATTATGGCCATTTTTTTTTTTTTCCCATTCGGACCAGAAAATCAGAGTTCTAACTTTTTACGGCTGCTATTTCATCTTCACCTAACACTTCATTTATAATGGCTGTTTCATAATAATGGAAGCTATCAGTCCATCAGATGAAAATAACTCGGTGAAAGCGGAAACTCGGTTAGGCGGGACTCGGATAATCGGGACTCTACTGAATATGTCTTTTTAAAAATGATCTTTAGAATATTTTTGTTGATGTTCAGAGGGACCTCCCCCTTGGATCCGCCACTGTAGATTACGTAGTTCAGTATTACATATTTTAAATTTTTAAATAAGTCGTCTATTATAAAATTAGTAAAATTCTCTCTGTAAATATACTTTGTGGAAGATGGGGGGGGGGGTGGAAATCCATGTTTGCCCGGGTGCAAAAAAGGCTAGTTTCGGCCCTGCAGAAACGGGCCACACAAGGATGTCGAACTATGAATCTTATAAATGTCATCATGCGATCTGCCTGTCCCATGCAATTATGATCTGCCAAGGCTGTTGTACTTCAACTGGTCAACGCACCTCAAATGCTCAATATTCCGACAGTGAATCCGGCTAAGGCTGACTATACTCTACCTATATTTTGAGTTTTTTTTATTTAAGTTTGAGTCTGTACAACGCACCTCAAACGCTCAATATTCCGACAGGGAATCCGGCTAAGGCTGACTGTACTCTACCTGTATTTTGAGTTTTTTTTATTTAAGTTTGAGGCTGTACAACGCACCCCAAACGCTCAATATTCCGACAGTGAATCCAGCTAAGGCTGCTGTACTCTACCTGTATTTTGAGTTTTTTTATTTAAGTTTGAGGCTGTACAACGCACCTCAAATGCTCAATATTCCGACAGTGAATCCGGCTAAGGCTGACTGTACTCTACCTATATTTTGAGTTTTTTTATTTAAGTTTGAGGCTGTTCAAACGCTCAATATTCCGACAGTGAATCCGGCTAAGGCTGACTGTACTCTACCTGTATTTTGAGTTTTTTTATTTAAGTTTGAGGCTGTACAACGCACCTCAAACGCTCAATATTCCGACAGTGAATCCAGCTAAGGCTGCTGTACTCTACCTGTATTTTGAGTTTTTTTTATTTAAGTTTGAGGCTGTACAACGCACCTCAAATGCTCAATATTCCGACAGTGAATCCGGCTAAGGCTGACTGTACTCTACCTGTATTTTGAGTTTTTTTTATTTAAGTTTGAGGCTGTACAACGCACCTCAAACGCTCAATATTCCGACAGTGAATCCGGCTAAGGCTGACTGTACTCTACCTGTATTTTGAGTTGTTTTATTTAAGTTTGAGGCTGTACAATGCACCTCAAATGCTCAATATTCCGACAGTGAATCCGGCGGCTAAGGCTGACTGTACTCTACCTGTATTTTGAGTTGTTTTATTTAAGTTTGAAGCTGTACAACGCACCTCAAATGCTCAATATTCCGACAGTGAATTCGGCTAAGGCTGACTGTACTCTACCTGTATTTTGAGTTTTTTTTTTCATAATTATAATTTTTTTGTTTTTGTAAAGAAAACTGAAGGCAATTTGGTGCTGGGTCTGAAATTTCAGTCTTTTTTGTATTACTTACTTTTAGTGTAATAATCAAGGTTTTTTCATTCAAATTTAAAATATTCTCTTTTTAAAGCGGGAGTCTTCCATCTGTGGCCCGCGGGCCGCTAAGCTACCACTACTTTAGAAAAGAAACATTTGTGTGAGAAAGAAGACTCCATGTTTGATGACCGAAGCTTTGAGATTAAGTAAAATGGAGATTACCTATCGGAATTTGTGGTAGCAAAAGACTTCCAATTAAAAAGGCTGCCAATCACTATTTTATTTATCGACAAGGAGTAGAAGGAATATGAAAATATGCTGAGCTTAATTATAATAGTGATCGGGATACTCCAAAAGGATGCTGTGCCTAAGGCTCTAAAGTACATTATCCCTAGACTGCGCAGTGATGCAAACATGAATAAATTAAAATTTAACATTTGATAAATAAATTCAGATCCATGTAACCAGTATATCTATATTATAAAGTACAATCGTGTTCGTGTGCAACGCTGACGTCATTTCGACTGTGGCAACAGCAGATGATTAAATTTAACTTTTATTGCAACTTTTTAAACTTCTAAATACCGCACATTTCCAATTTTTACACAGTTGAATAGGGGGGAAAATGTACTTTCAAATGCAATTTATTTGAAAATTGTATCGCAATCTAGTCAATTTTTATAGTTTTTAAATTATTTTTCAAGCATGATATTTTTTATCTATCTGTATCGCGTGCAGACGATGACGAAAGAGAAATCCGTTTGCACTTAAATTAATATAAATAGCTCATCATTTTATTCCAGCTGAAATGAACAGAATCAAAAATGCTGATTATAAATAGCGATCTTTGAAGATTTCTTCGGCTGTTAACTCCTGACGTGAGGTCAATATGAAAATATCACATTTAATGCGTTTTAAAACTTTATTTGAACGCAATATTTCTATTTTTCATATCAATATGATTTTTATTATTGTTAGTGGTCATTCTAAAAAATATACTAAATGTAAAAAATCTATTAGAGTTATCAATTAAAATAACCTCTTGAAAGCGTATAATATTTAAAGAGTAGATTTTTAATTTTGCTAATTTTTCAGACAATTTTTAGAATTAAATTTAAAAAATCAAAAAACCCGACAGCGTTAAAAGCGAACTAATTATTTCTTATCAATGTGAAAATATGTTTTATTGTATTACTTATCTATTTTTTTTTATATTTACTTGTATTAATGACTTTTAAGTTGTGTTTAATTGTTAGTTCCTATCTATAAACACTGTTTTGATGAGGCCTATAGATGTCTATGACGGTTAGAGTTGCAGCAAAGCTAGAGATCCTACCTACACAACTTCCAGGTTGTATAATATTTAAACGGGGCTGCTGACTGTAAAATAGTCAAAGGAACATCGTCTTCATTTTGAAAGACCTATACAATGATATGCCACTCAATAGGGTGGGTATTTTTTTTTCGTCTCTATCGCCATTTTGTGTTTTACGGCTGCCATTTTGAATTTATAAAAACAAAACCTATCCTATAATCATCGGGCGATTAAGACGAATCGATAGAGACCTCATTCATTAAAATCCATCCAGTCGTTGGGATGTTTCGAGGGTATAAAGAAATCCACATAACCAAATACTTGTGAAACACATAACCCTTCTTGGCAGTCGAGTAAAAAAAGTAGTCCGTGCGAGGCTTTTCTCGCAAGATTATTTGCTAATACGTTTTTTCATTAATTTTTGATTAAATGCAATTTGTTTTATCAAACAACGTGTTTTAACGCTATATAAGTATGCTACTTCAAAGGCCGCTTGCAGAAACTTTTGAAAAAATCCTCATTCTTCGCTGTTCCTTTAGTATGTGCATAGAAATAATGGTGTTAACATCAATCATAATATAGATGTCTACATAATTATTGCACTATATAATGTTTTACCTATATTCTGTAACTTGGGAAGACCGGAATTATCCCCCTGTTTAAATAAAAGTATTCTTACTAATAATCACAAAAACAAAAATCTGCTTTTAAATAAGATCAACAAATACTTTATAAAATTTCTGGTACTCAACTCTAAATATGATTATAAAAAAGCAGAAAAATAGTACAAATTCTGTAAATAAACGAGATGATTATGAATCAATAAATTTAAATATTATATAAAAAAGAATTCTTATCTTAAATAGCAGTGACAATAAACTCCTTGGAAATTTCAAGGAGCGTAAGCATTTAGCAATATGAAAACAAGTTGGAAATTGCTCGTCAAACGTGGCAAATGAGGTGCGTTCGTACTATAGCTAGTTTTATAATTATTTTTTGCACCCCATATTGTACTGAATGTATATTTTTTTGCACTTCATAAGTGCATAGTCTGTAACATCATTAAAATGCACTGCAATAATTTTTTCCCATTCCCCATAATGAAACGGAAAATTTTTGACTGTCCCCGTAATTAATACATCCGATTTTCATAAAATTTGAAATGGATCGACAAAATTTTGCAACAATTATATATTTAAAATTTCAGACCATTCGGAAGGCTGTAACATCATTAAAATGCACTTGCAATAATTTTTCCCATTGGCCGTAATGTAAAGAAAAACTTTTGATTGTCCCTGTAATTAAACTATACATCCGACTTTCATAAAATTTGAAATGGCTCGACAAAATTTTGCAACAATGATATATTTAAAATTTCAGACCATTCGGAAGGCTGTAACATCATTAAAATGCACTTGCAATAATTTTCTCCATTGGCCGTAATGTAAGGAAAAACTTTTGACTGTCCCTGTAATTAAACTATACATCCGATTTTCATAAAATTTGAAATGGCTCGACAAAATTTTGCAACAATCATATATTTAAAATTTCAGACCATTCGGTTGGGTAGTTTTTGCTCTGTTATATGCGGACGGACGGACAGACGGACTGAACGACGACTATAGGTGCTACGTATTTATATAATTACGAACGCACCGAAAAAGGAAACTTCAGACTGGAAAATTTTAGATATCAAGTAAAATGAGTTAAAAATAAAATTTATGACTTTCAAAACTGACATTGAGGTCCTCAATCTGCAGATTTACTAAATAAAAATGTAATCAATATTTATGGTGCTTCTCTATTTACAGAAATGCAGAAACGTCTTTTCAGAGATGAATTACACAGGTCTACAAAATTTACGCTTTGTAAAAGTTTTGTGAAAACTTTTTAAAACTTTTATACAGCTTCTGCAGATTTTTGGGGATGCTTATTTAAAGTACAACCTCATTTTTTTTTTATTACGTGCAGTTTTTTCACAATCTGCGTCAACATGTTTTGCATTGATATATATAGCCTCTTAAATCAAGTAATGGCGCATAAATAAAATTGAACAATTTGATTTGAAAATTTATACGTATATATATGTATATATAATAAAACTTTCGGAAAAATTAACTATTAAATCAGAGACTTTCATTTATATTTCTTACTATGGAAGTGCAAGAAGTGTTACGCGCCGATTTTGACGAGAGTGATATCGTTAAAAAGGTCACGTCGTGGGGAGTAAAAAACTCAATGGAACTACCCGTCGCAAATCCTCCGTTTTCGAGATATATGACAATTTATGTCACGCAGTTTTTTTTTTATTATTTATTATAACGTATTTATGCTGTAGCATTTGTTATGTCGTTAAATTTACAATTTTTGCTGTTAAATAGCTTCCTGCACACTTCTATATAGAGGACCACAACCACCAGTGAACACTACAAATGTCCAGCAATCAACAAACACATACACAGCGCACGAAGCAATACATTTAAAAGACTACCATTGGGGACTATTTTTTAATTCATCTCCCACCGCTTTCTCAAATAAAAATCTTTCAAATGTACTTTAAGCGATCATGCACAAGACGCAAGTTTACGGGGCTCTAACATGTTCTACGACAACAAATTACTTATATACAATGCTTGCATCCTTTCCATTGTTACCTACGTCTGCCCGGTGTGGGGCTTCCTCTGTAAAACGGGTATGGATAAACTTTCTCAATTACATAATAAACAACTTAGATGTATCCGTAATGGCTCTAAATATCTTCGTAATACTACCATTAGTAATTATTTAAAAACTTCTTCTCTTGTTAACCGCATTAAATTTTTATCTAAAAAATTCGATAGCCAAATTTACAAAGTACCTAATGATGTCAGTGTACGAACTCATAGACTATGATGCTCTCAGTCCTTCTAAACGCAAGTCTTTTGTATATTAAAAAAAAAAAAACTTTATACTCGCATTATTACTTTACCTCGGTAAAGTTTGTTAAACTAATATTAACTTTTTTATATTAAATGTATGGCAATGTAAACAGCCATTTTTGTTTAAGGGAATTCGTGGTTTTTTTTAAGGGAATTGGTGGTTTTTCTAGCTTTGCTTCGTCCGGTTATGTCGGATAATGGACAGTGTAAACACATTTTTTATCTTTAAACTCAATTTTACTTTATATATTATTTTTATCGTTGAATCTATTTTTAAACTTAAATTTACTTTTACCATCAGATTACCCTTTCAAAAATTTTCAGCGTTTTCTTATTTTTATTTTTTTTACTTTCTTTCTTATATTGTAGAACATTTATGTGCTTAATTTCATGTGGCTCCTCTATGATGTAATATACGCTTACTCAAACACAGGGAGTGGAGTAGCAATACTACTGGGTATCCCATTGAGCTTTTTTCCTGTTCATCTGTTCACGAGACGTAAGAGCACTACAAAATTTGTTTTTTCGAGAACTGTGGTGCGAATATAATACAGTGAATTCTCGATAAGTCGAGGTCAGATAAGTCGAATATTCGTTTAAGTCGAAGTTTACACGAAGTCCCGGCTTCGTTATTGCAATTCAATATTAAACTTTCTCGTTCTGTCGAAGTCTACATCTTTTAAGTCGATTTTTCCGATAGAGAAAAAACAGTAGTTCGACTAATTTCTTAATTTTTCAGCCACAGCTCAAAAATACTGGCACTTTCTGTTAGATAAAACTTTTCTGCACTCCTTCGCCGGCTTTGAAGGGTGCTATTTTTACTTCCTATATCGGTCAGTGTGGAGCCTCTGCGAGTTTGAAATTTCAGCTGAAATCGTCCCATCACTCCACCCCTACCCCACCCCATTCATTTCTCTCTTACACATTCCCTTTTCTATATAGGTATTCTTTGGAAACAGAGCAGGTGGCTAAGTGAATTCTAATTAGTCAAATTTCCCACACTTTTATGCAAGTATTCTGTTTATTCGATTCTATTGAGATTTCATTGAAGTTCATTACTTTAATGTTGAACCTTGTCATTTTAGTGTTTATTGCTTTCACATCGTGATATGTTTTCAGTTGGGTCTTTCAAAATGTCGAAGCGGAAATTACACATTCTTACTTTAGAACAAAAAGTACATTTGATAAAAGATATTGAAAACAATCCTAACTTAAAGAAAAAAAGATATAACCCTGAAATATGGTATCCTGCCAACACGCTATCTACCATACTGAAAGATAAAGAAAGCATTTTCAAAAGACATGTGTCAACCCAAAGTGGAAAAGGATGAAGACGTGTGCGTTCCCAGATATCGAAACAGCCTTCGTAAAATAGTTTACATATTACAGGATATAGAAGAGAGTTATTCCTTTAAGTGGTACGATGTTACGTGAGAAAGCTTTGGATTTCGCAAAATTATTGAATGTCGAAGGCTTCACTGCAAGTACGGGGTGGCTTGAAAAGTTGAAAGCCAAACAGAACATCGTGTTTCGGACATTACACGGTGAAGCAAAAGATATATCTGATGCACTGTGTGATGAATCTAAGACAGTTTTATTACCCAAACTTCTTGCAGGTTATAGTGCGGACGATGTTACCTTTTTACAAATGTTTTCCTATCAAGACGATGATGTTTAAGGTTGAATCATGTCCTGGTGGAAGACTAAGTAAAAAACGTTTAACTGTCCTTGTTGGAGCAAATGCTTCTGGAACAGAAAAATTACCTTTACTGGTCAGGGGCCGTTCAAATATTACGTAAGCACCTAAGGCGGGGGAGGGGGTTAGCGATTTGCTTATTTTTGCTGACAAGGGGGGAGGGGGGGGGTTGGATGATGCTTACGTAAGACATTTTCAGAATCTCTAACTTGTAAAAAAAAAATTATAAAATTTCAAATTGAAAGAAAGAAATAGCAAAAGAATATTAAACTTGAAGTTCTGATGTCAGCTATTTTGACCGCACAAGGAAAACATAAACGATCTCTTTTATCTAGAGGTGACTGTTCATGTTTGATGCATGAGGGGTTACTACTATTTCCAATTGTGAGAATAGAATAGAATAGAATTGAATGGACCGATGCTATATGATGTATTGTGACAATATGAGTTTTCCGGGAAAGCTTCCAAAACGTAAGTAAAATTCCATCTTTTTTGTTTCCACCCCTCCTCTGTCAAGTGGTTGAACCCCATAACCATAGTGACCGACTGCTCTACTGTCTGGTGTCTCGTGAGTTTTGAAAACCTCTCAGTACAGATCTGCACGGGCCGGGCTCGGGCCTATTTTCATTCACGGCACTCGGGGCGGGCCCGGGCCATACATTTTTCTGAAGGTTCGGGACGGGCCGGGCGTAGTTACTACTCTTTATGGGACAGGCCGGGTTCGGGCCTTACTTTTTTCCTGGGGGATCGGGCCGGGCCCATTTTTTTCTGTACAGAGCCGGGACTGGTTTCATTCCAAGTCTTCAAGGCTCAAAATTTTAAGTCCTAGTTTTGACGCAGCCCGTATGAAAATCATTGTCTCGGCGTAGCCTGATCCGTTGTAAGGCCAGTAAAATTAGATCAGGCTCAAAAATTTTTGAAAAAAATGTACACATTTTTAAATCGCTATTATTCTACTATTAAACATTCAAATTTATTCTTTTTAAAGAATAGTAGATTTCTACGCTTATTAAAATATAGCTAAATGAAAATATAAGAAAACATGTGAGAAGGAACCTGTATGACGAAATCCTGTTCTAAACTGAAAAACGTGTTGATCCATACAAAATTAATATACTAATACGTAAGAATAGGATATATAATACATTTAAAACTTGCTAAGAAGGGCACTTGTCTATAACGGATTTTTTTCTTTTTTATGCAATTCCGTTTTAGAAGATTTTATTGTATGGCATTTTTCAGATTTTTAGCACTTCAATACATGGAATATGGATTAACGATATTAATGATAACGGATTCATTTACATACAAGAAATAGAGATTGATTTAAAAAAATAAATGTCGCAGCCTGCGCCACTTATATAAAAATGAAGATTATAAACATAAAAAAATAGTTAAGACATATTTTTGGCCAGAACTCCTCGTACGAGACAAATCTTTCACCAAATCGACATAAAAATCAATGTTTTGTAGAAATTTAATCGGGCCGGGCCGAGATTTTAACTTTTTTTCCGGGTCGGGCCGGGCTCGGGCCGAACTTTTAACTTTTCTATCGGGCCGGGCCAATACTTTTTTTGTACGGGCCGGGCCGAATTTTTTTCTCTATGAGTCGGGCCGGGCCCGGGCCTGGAAATTTCGGCCTGTGCAGACCTCTACCTCTCAGTACTGCAGTGTAGTGGTGTTTAAAATAAATAAAATCAGAAATATGTCTTCATTTCGAGAAATCTTGTATAAAAAACTTTTTGAAAGTTTCAAAAAGTCTGCATCAGATAAACCTTTGAAGGATATCCAATGTAAAACTAATGATGTGTGGCGGCAGTACAAAAAGTCTTCTAAAACTGACAAAGAGTTAGAGGTATTGGTGCTAAAAAGAATTGAGGACGAACTGCGTAAGGCAACCAAAAAGAAATCAGTCTTTCTTGATTATTTTATAAAGGTAATTATAATCAATTTATTCTTAAAATTTTAAATATATTTTATCATAACTTTAAGTTTACATAATTACTTGTAAAAATTGGAAAAAAGATAGATAAGATGAAATGGCCGTGTAGCCTTGGCAAAACATGGTCAGTATGGGAATAAATAAAGACAAAAAAAACGTCACAAAACGAGTTATTACTTTTTAAATATGGCGTAGCCAAGCTAAGCCTTATTTTTTCTTTTCAAATAACTCAAAAATTAATGCATCCATGGGGGAAAAAAATATGTTAGTTTTGTAGCAGATAATCTTCTAACTGTTTTCAAATTTTGAACCTTACTAAAAATGAAATGTAACCCAATTGAATTGAAACCAATGTATCTCAGATTCAAAAACAGATAAATAAGGTTTCCAGTGATCTCAAAAAAGGAAAAACAATCCTTAAAAAGGAAACGACAAAATGCTGAATACCAAAGAAAACCACCGAACCACCAAATCGAACCACCAAACGAACAAAGCTTGGAGAAATCTGCCATGATAATCCAGACATAAAAAAAAAAATAGCTTTGAGGGAATCAGTAGGAAGACCAAGTTTAAACAACCATTATTACTTAAAGCAATAGCAGACATAGCTATTATTGGAAGCGCTGCAGATGCAAAAAGAAGAAACAAGTCCGAAGTGTCAAAACTCTCGATGACTTGACTGCAAAACTGAAAAAGGTTGGTTTTGCAATAAGCAGGAGTAGAACATATCTTCGTTTGCTTCCAAAAAATTCCTCAAACATCGAGTGTCGAAAACACGTCACCACAGTGCCGATAAAACTTTCTTGGATTCTGGCTGATTATCACCGATCTCACATTGATACCCAATTTGCAGTAATATCCATCCATTATTTAGAAATTTTAGCTTCAATTTTTGGACCCATGCAAGTGTTTCTTCTTTCACATGATGACAAAGCGCGCGTATCTTTGGGAATTACAGCAGCCAATAAACAGGCTATGATACTGATGCATATGGAGTATCACGTATCCTTAAGCGATCACGACTGGGTCATCGCTGAACGCCGCAAACTTATCCCATGTGTTTACGCTGGTATTGTGATTGCTCCTGGCATGGCAGGTCAAAGTAAAGCCATACATAGGTTATTCTGGTCCAACGTTAATAGCTATAAGAAGTGGGAAACACAGTTCTTCCACAGCAAATACTCATGCTCAGGATTTTGAAACTCTATTAATACTCAAAGATTTTGAAAAATTAGTGAAAATAGAAGAGGGTTTCATCAAACCTGTAATCATAGTAACGGTTGATGGAGTTCCAGACAAGAATCCCCGCTACCAGAGAGTTATATCGTTTGCTATTAACCATTTCAAAAAGCATGATTCGGATGGAATTTTCATAGCGTGCAATGCTCCTGGAAGAAGTGCATATAATTGAGTAGAAAGGCGAATGACACCACTCAGTCGAGAACTGTCTTGTCTTATACACCCTCGTAACCATTATGGTTCCCATCTCGATGAGAACGGTCGCACTACTGATGAAGAAATGGAGCAAAATAACTTAGCATATGCTGGTAAAACTCTCGCAGATATCTGGAACTCATTAAACACTGACAGTTATCCCGTTACTGCCACATATGTTGATTCAGGCGAACCAGAGTCTCTTGGTTATGACTTGGATTGGTATTCGAAGCTCGTACAAGAAAGTCAATACTTGCTGCAAATTGTAAAATGCGAAAAAAAGAATTGTTGCTCTCCTGCATGTAGTGGATTATTTCGTATATTAAAAGGACGATTCATTCCTCCTCCAATTAAAATGATACAATCGTCAAATGACATCATTGCAAGTGAAGAGGGGGAATTTATAGATTTAAGTCTCCGTCTGGCCTTAAATCTGAATAGTACAGAAAAGGGATTTTTAAAGATGCTGTATGATTATTTTTGCTCTTCCATAAAGTTCACGCATTTATCCGCAAGAACTATGTGGAAGTTGTGGCCAATATCATGCATCTCAGAAGTCAGCAAACAGACACAAAAAAATTCAACAGAGTGAAAAAAGCGAGAAGGACTGCCTTATACGACCATTGAGAATTGCTTCTCGTCGAGAAAATGAACTTATGCGCTTCGTAAAATTCGTGGAAGATATGGAAGATGTTGAGTGGATCAATGAAGATGAAGTTGATAAAGATTGCATCCGAATAGTAAGCGATGAAGATAATCAAGTAAAACTGGAAACCAATATCATAACAGATATGGAAAAATGGCTTGAGCAGCCGTGGTCAGCATCGGAATAGATATTGTCATGTTCAAATTTAAATTTTTCAAATGGCTAAGTTCTTCTAAAATTGTGATCTAAGAAATTTTCTTAAATAGAATTGTAAAGAAATAAAACAAGCGTTTATTATTATTTAGTAGTTATAGTAGTCGAGTAGAGTTTTATAATTTGTATTGTGTCCTAATTTTTTTTTAAGTAGGAGTGGGGGGGTTCCAATTTTCTTACGTAATTATTAAGGGGGGTTCGCGATTTGCTTATTTTGGCTGACAAGGGGGGAGGGGGGGGGGTCAAAAATAGTCAAAAACATGCTTACGTAATATTTGAACAGCCCCTCACCGGTAAATACAAAAATCCTCACTGTTTGAAACATAAAAAGTCACTTCCCGTACCGTACCTATCTATCACAAAGTAGTGATGGGCGATTCTGGAAAATTCAGGAATCGATTAAAATCGACATCGTATAAAACTGAATCGATCACAATAAGAATCGATTCCCAAATTCTAGAATCGATATTTGAATCGATATTTCGATAGTCACAGATTCGCACAGATAAGCTCAAAAATATTAATTTCAAAACTTAGCGAATCAGCAGACCCGTAGCGACCACCTACCATACCTCACATTTAGAGGGTAGACAAAGTCAGGGGGCCAGTCGTAAGCTATTACAGACCTTTGAGTCAAATAATAAAGTTTTTAACTTTTAAATTATTAGTTTTAAGATGTAATTTTACTAATATTGTAATTTAGATTTTATTTAAATTTATTTTTTAAGAAAGATCTCGGTTAAATACAAGTTGGAAATTGCGCGTCAAACGTGGCATATGCTCGTACTATAACAGTGCACTTCATAAGTGCATATCAATTTCATTCTGTTCGAAAGTCTGTAACATCCTTAAAATGCACTTGAAATAATTTTTTTCCATTGGCTGTAATGTAACGGAAAACTTTTGACTGTCGCTGTAATTAAATCATTGTCATTTTCTTCCAGCCTGAATTAAAATTTAAATTTTCAGGGACATAATTCACGTTGCCATAAGAACCGATTTAGTATTCTTACAATTTGAGTTTAATAATGTAACTAGCAAAGTTTATTAAAGTTCTTAAATTAAAAAAAAAAAAAAAAATCGTCGCTGCAAACGTGAAAATTTAGTTTTTCTCAGAAGAAATAAAAATCAATTAATTTTACTGTCTTAGAAGGATAGTGGACGCACATGTATATTGCTTGGAAATCTTTAACATTATAGCTAGTAACTAGCGGGTTCCCCCTAATATGAAATCTCGAAGCGAACGAACCGCGAACCGGGTTTCCCGCCTGCCTACAGCCACCGTATAAGTGTTACCCCCCCCCCCCCAATTTTATCATTTAAAATTTTTATATTATGTGTTATAAACTATCTTAAAATTTCAAACAAATCGCCCTGTTATATTTTCTAATTTTGTTCTGCCCCTCCCCTCTATCCCTCCCCCGAAATGTGACGCGCCATTCTTTTTTTATAATTTTTTATCATGTGTTATAAACAATCTTAAAGTTTAAAACAGATCGCATTGTTAGATTTCCTAATTTTAACAAAATCGCGTTATGTTAGTTCCAGATTCCACCACCAGGGTGCGCACTCTATTCCTAATAAAACTGTGAACGAAACTCCGTTAAACAACCTATCAGTAGATATATTATAGATATATTACTCAAGAGTGTGGCAATCTTGATCAAAAATTTAAGCTATTTGCCGAAATTACTATTCGGAAATAGTGGTAACTAAACTTTTGACTTTTTATATTTAATAAGTAGCATTTATCTCAGAACTCCGTCAAAAAACCCCACCTAAAACGGTAAGGAACGCTAAGGTTTAAAAAAAATTCTAGCGGCCTCCCCCCCCCCCTCCTCCTCCCGAAATTTTCTCACCATTGTTTTTTAAACTTTTTCTTATGTGTTAAAACTATCTTAAAGTTTCGAACAGATCGCCTTGTTAGATTTTCTACTTTAAATGAAATCGCGGTCTGTTAGTTCTATATTCCACCACCAGGGAGCGCAGTCTATTCAAGACAAAAGTGTATCTAAACGAAACTCCTTTATACAACCTATCCGAAGATACATTAGTCTAGGCAAGAATTCAAGATATTTGTGAAATTACTATTCGAAAATAGTGGTATGAACACTTATAAAATTTTTGATATTGAAAAGGTAGTAATTATCTCAGCCCGCCGTCAAAGAACCGCACGCTAAACGGTAGAAAACGTTAATGCTGCTATAAAAAAATCACGTGACTGCCTTTAAAAAAAAAGCATTTAATAGAAATAAACCAATTAGTGAAATAATAATTAATATCTCAGCTTGTAATTAAGATAATATTTTTTCGAATTTCTTAAAGGAGAATTTTTTTTTTTTTTTTTTTTTTTTTTTGCATCGTCTTGTCCAAGTTTCGAATTTTTACGCCCCTTACATTCTAAGATGTGGTCCTTTTTTAAAACAGTACAAAATTCTCGGGAATCACTTTGTTTAAATTGTTAAATATATTATTTGAAAAAAAAAAAAAAAAAAAAGGTTTTAAAGCATTTTAGCACGTATTTTCATACCTACACCCTTGAAAAAATTAATAACATTCAGGGGATCCTTTAGTTTCGGAAAGCTCCGAAATTTCATAAAATTCAAAGTATCATAAATTAGTAAGTTTGGTTGTAAACGACTGGAATTTTTATAATACAACTTACACAAACACTTTGACAAACTTGTGAAATACCGCTTAACTAACGAGAACCTTGAGTCACGTGGCTTTAAACCAAGAATGATAAGTTTAAAATGGAAAAGAGACGAAATTTGTTATTACCATTCATAAATAGTGCTCACCAAGAGCTGCAGATATAATATCAGTATAATCATTTGTTTAGTTGGTAAACAAATGATTCGGGAAGAATGTCAAAAAAGGTCCCATTGAAATTGGACCATAATTAAGAAAATTGGGTTGGGGGGGGGGGGAATGTATTGGTGACGAACTGGAAAAGTACAGCTTAATAAACTAGTAACCCAAATAACTTGGCTCCTAAACTAAAAATATAACAATTTAACCTAGAAAGAAAAAGGCTCTTATGCGACATTTGACAGCAGTTCTGCCTTTAAAACAGTAAATCCGAAAGAATAAATGTATATTCCTTTGAAATTACTGTCAAAAATATCAATGCAAAAGTTGGAGCACGATTGACCCTTACCAAAAAGAAGGAAGGCTAGAGACAGAAAATAAAAGATCACATTAAAAGCTTTCCAACGATATGTTATACAATATGGTTTGGAAGAAACAAAAAATATCCCCCCCCCCCCCGAGGGAGCAGGTAAGCCCCAAACGGTCGGAGGGGCGACCTCAAAAGTATCTTTGGTCAAGGTTTCAAAATGTGGCTTTATAATAAAATAGAACAAGAATTGGACATTTTAAAAATTGCATGCAAATTTTGAACGGCCCTGTAAATTAAGATTAGCGAGGAAAAGGGGAGAGGGGGGGGGGGGGAGTGGAGAGATTAGAAGGGACGAACTTGAAAAATATAATATAATAAACTAGTAACCTGAATAACTAGGCTTCTAAACAAAAGTATAACGATTTAACCTAGTGGTTGAATTCAGGGGGTAGCCCGGGAGGACATCCCTCCCGGGACATTGAAATGTCCCTCCCATAAGTTTTGAGATTTTATGCTTTTTAATGGACAAATGTGCACCCCCCCCCCATTACGGAACTCTGAAATACCCCCCCCCCCCCAATCCCGACCGGAGTCGCATAAATCCCTCCCTAAGAAAAATACCTGCATTCAACACTGATTTAACCTAGAAAGTAAAAAAAAGGCTCTTATACAAAATTTTACAGCAATTCTGGCACTAAAACAGCAAAATTGGAAGAATTGATTCAAGCCGAATCGTGGATCGACCGCGATGCGATTTGAATTGAAGTAAATCAAAACATAACGATTCGACATTGCATCTAAAGAATTGAAGTAAATCAAAATATATAACGATTCGACATTGCATCTAAAGAATTGAAGTAAATCAAAAAAATAACGATTCTGAAGATCGCATCTGAAGATCGACATCGGCATCGAATCTGAACTGAATCGATTCACCGTTTCTTATCCAAGGGCAGAATCGATGCGTTCATCTTTTCTTGCTTTCTTTCGTCTTTAGAAAAATAAAGTGTTGTTTTCGTGAAAATTTTCGACTTCCGGTTTCTAAGGATTTATAGTTTTAGAACTTCTTGTCTGGAATGCGATTTGACTAGTTTTATAATTTTTTTGTCTGTCAGTCTGTCTATTTGTTTGTCTCTGACAAAAAAATTGTGCGCGGTCTATTTCAAGAACTAATGCATGGAATCTGTTGAAACTTTAGATTCAGTGCGGTGCTATGCTGCATTTTTCATGATTTCCGCAAGATTGCTATCTCAAGAACTAATGCACGAATATTCACCAAACTTCAGATTCAGTTTGACGTTGACATAAGTTGTTGAGTATTAGGTTTTGATGTAAATCTACCGGCAGGAGGCGCTGCTATGCTGCATTTTTCCCGATTTTCGCAATAGCTCTATCTCAAGAACTAATACACGGATTTTCATAAAACCGCATTCAGTTAGACGTTGGCATAAATTGCTGCTTATTAGGTTTCGGTGTAAATCGCCCAACAGGGGGCGTTGCTATGCTGATTTTATCAGCAGAGTTGAATTCAGACATTTTTCTCCGGGAGGGACAGTTCAGAGGGGGAGGGGGTTGGACTTTTGTACATTTTAATGTACAAAAAGCATAAAATCTCAAACTTTCTGGGGGGCATTTGAATGTTGCGGGGGGGGGGAGGAATGTTACCCTCCCGGGCCATCCCCTGAATTCAACACGTTTTTCAGGATTTAAATAATTTTAGGGATAATATCTCAAGAACTAATGAACGAAATTTCATCAATTTTTAATGTACAAAAACGTATTGAATTCAGGAGGTGGCCCGGGGGGGCTGACCTTCTCCTCCCCCCCCCGCAACACTCAAATGCCCCGCAGAAAGTTTGAGATTTTATGCTTTGTTGCGGGGGGAGGAATGTCAACCCCCCCGGGCCACCCCTGAATTCAACACATTTTTCAGGATTTAAACAATTTTAGGAATAATATCTCAAGAACTAATGAACGAAATTTCATCAAACTTAATATTCTGTTAGACAATGCCATAAGTTATCCATGATTAGGTTTTTGTGTAAATGATATAACAAATTGTGCTGCCATGCTGCTTTTATCAACAGTGTTGAATTCAGACATTTTTCTCCGGGGGGGGGGGATTTCTATGGTTCTGGCGAGGAACATTCTAGAGTTACGAGGGGGGGGGGGGGATTGGACTTTCGTCCATTAAGCATAAAATCTCAACTCTCCCTAGGGGACATTTCAATGTTCCGGGGGGGGGGGAGGTCCAACCGTACCAGCCCCTGAATTCAACACTGTTTTCCAGGGTTTAAACAATTTTAGGAATAATATCTCAAGAACTAATGAACGAAATTTCATCAAACTTAATATTCTGTTAGACAATGCCATAAGTTATCCATGATTAGGTTTTTGTGTAAATGATATAACAAATTGTGCTGCCATGCTGCTTTTATCAACAGTGTTGAATTCAGACATTTTTCTCCGGGGGGGGGGGGGGGAATTTCTATGGTTCTGGCGAGGAACATTCTAGAGTTACGAGGGGGGGGGGGATTGGACTTTCGTCCATTAAGCATAAAATCTCAACTCTCCCTAGGGGACATTTCAATGTTCCGGGGAGGGGGGGTGGGGGTCCAACCGTACCAGCCCCTGAATTCAACACTGTTTTTCAGGGTTTACGCAATGTTTGCGATAACATCTCAAGAAGTAATGAACGGAATTTCATCAAACTTAATATTCTGTTAGTGATTGACGTAAGTTGTTTCTGAGTCTTTCGTGTTAATCATGTAATAGGCTGCATTGCTATACTGCTTTTTTCATGATATTCATGATAGCCATATATCAAAACTAATGCACGGAATTTAATCAAATTTCATATTCTGTTACACTGTCGTATAAATAGATCCTTATTAGGCTTGGGTGTATACTACGCAACAGGTGTCGCTGTTATGCCCTTTGAACTGGGATTTTCCGTTGCGGACATCTAAGAGGGTGTGGGCCGAAATTCAATGATTTGTTAGGAAAATGGGATTCTTATATATATTTTTTAAATACACATATTTCAACGAACCTATACTTTTGGATTCTCATGATGGGTATATGTTATTTAAATTTGACACTGTGATAGCGAATTTTGAAGTTTTAACATTTATGAGACAGAAGAAAGTTTTGGGATTGGACATCCAACTACTTGACCTTAAATTTTTGAAGGAAAATGAAAATGATATGACCTTTAGAGACATCGATTAAAAAATTTATAGTATCGATTAAATCGAGTTGGCCATAGTATCGATTAAATCGATTTAAAAAATCGAAATCGCCCATCACTATCACAAAGCTTGGACGACGCTAATATTGTTCTAGGTATACATAACAAATTCGGATGTAGTGTTTCATGCAAATAAATGTAAAGTGTTGATCTTCGTTGATCAGCGTACAGCTCATAGTCTACTTTTTAACTTCAAATCTATCAAGTTAGAATTTCTTCCTTTTAACACAACTTCTAAGCTACAACCAGCGGACCATTGAATAAATAATGTTTAAAGCATTCTTACAGAAAACATAAGGCAATCGAGGATGACGAAAATGGAATAAATCAAAGGGGATATGTTAGAGGCAATTAGACTAATTTCAAGTGCCTGTAACAACGATGTGAAACAAATCACTATCAAAAATTGCTTCAGTAGATGTGGCTCCTTTGCAAGCAATACGGACTCATGTGTTGTGAATGAAAATCTACGAGATCAAGTTATTTCTGAAGATGACGATACTGAGTTTTTGAATATTGACGAAAATGTTACAGTTTGCGGATAACATAGTGATTCAGATATAGTTGAAGCAATAAAGAAAGTGGAGACCGATCCTGAATCTGAAGATCACGAGGAAGTAAATTGCGTTTCACCACCAAATAATCAAGAAGCACGTGCGCCAATGACGGTACTACAGCAATATCTCGAAAGTAGAGACTGTGCGGACGATTCTCTTTTCCTTTGTTTACAAAATGGGAGCGACTTTCTAACCAGTGAAAGGCAAAAAAGTTCCTTCAAGCAGTCATCATTAACAAGTTTTTTTTCACAAAATTTGAGTTTGTAAGTACCTTATATTATGTACTATTAAATTGTATTTTTCTTTAGTGCTCATTTTACCAGACTCCGTTATCACAGTATAATTGCAATTCCTATCTATAAGACTGAATTATGTTTTTTTATATTTTCTGTATGTATTTAAGGATTTTCAATAAGTCGAACTTACGATAATTCGAATATTTTTGCCGGTCCCTTCGAATTCGACTTATCGAGAATTGACTGTATAAAAATAGTCGCACGTGGCAGCCCTGCATTTACAGCCATTAAGGGGCATTCTCACAATCTTTTGACTTCTATGTCCCTGAATAATAATTTTCATTTTAATGCATTTTTTGTGTGTGTGTGTGTTTTTTTTTTTATTATTATTATTATTTCATATACTGGGGAACATCCCATTGCATGATTGAATAACAATATTAACGAGATAAATAAGTTTTGGACGATGTTGGGGGTCCAAATACCAGGAAAACTCCTATACCGTCCCGTGTCCCTCATGCTGATTTTTAAGTTTGGAACTGTCTGTATAAAATTGTTTCAATAAAAGTAATTCTATGTATTATTTTTCGAAACTGAGACAATTGTTTTATATAAATATGTAACGAAAAATTAACCTGCACACATTTTTACGATTGATATTATTTTTTTAACTCTGTCCCTGGGTTTTTCATCCTTACCGTCCCTCTTGCTAAATTTATACAGAAAATCACTTCAGATGCAGCCACAGAATTTTTTTCAAGTTTTTTCTCATGCAGAAGTATTCTAGAGAAAGAATGTCTAAAATACTTTGACAGGAAATTTACTGCAGAATTTAAATCAGCATTTAAATATCAATTTCAAGATCGTGGCTTTATTGGTAGTCTTACCGTCCCCAAGGTTTATTCCTGCACTTTTCGAGGTAAATAAAAAAAATAATAATAATTTAATCCAATGTTAACAATTGGTTCTAAAAATCAATGAACATTATGGCTATCACTTAGTCTTAACATGATTTGCCTAAACATAGGTGGTAATATTCCTTACCGTCCCTTTTTTCCTATACCGTCCCCTTTTAGGTAGCTTTCATTACAAAAAGCTACCTATTGCAGCCGTTCGGAGGAAAGCGATTTCAAAAAATTTTGGTATATTTTCATCGATCATGACCCCCAGACCCCGAAACCACCCTCCGTTCAAAAGTTGATATATATATATATATATATATATATATCCATATATATATATATATATATATATATCTGACCTTTGTCATACTGTAACTCTCGAATTTATGAACCGATTTGGATGTAATTCGGTATGTACATAGTACATACCAATGTCTCGACCGAGTTCGTTGGACAGCTTCATCCGCCATTTTGTTTCAAAATGGCGGCCATTTAAAATTTTCTTAAAAATTTTAAATTTGAAATGTGGTACCAAAGAATTGAAAATGGAAAAATATTTTTTTTCTTATGTATTTGACCTTTATACAAAGATTCCGGAGCAGTTTTTGTTTCGTCTATATCTTAAAAAATGGCTGAGTTATAGCATTTTGAATTTCTAGCGTGGCTGACATTTTGACACGTCCTGAATTTTGTCACTCGATAAAAGGCGTATTTATGAACCGATTTGGATGTAACTTCGTTTGTGCATAGTACATACCAATGTCTCGACCGAGTTCGTTGGCCAGCTTCATCCGCCATCTTGTTTAAAAATGGCAGCCATTTAAATTTTTAAGAAAAATTTAAATTTGAAATGTGGTACCAAAAAATTGAAAATTGAAAAAATATATTTTTTTTATGTATTTGATCTTGATACAAAGATTCGGGAGCAGTTTTTGTTTCGTCTATATCTCAAAAAATGGCTGAGTTATAGCATTTTGAATTTCTAGTGTGGCTGACATTTTGAAACGTCCTGATATTTGTCACGTGATAACAGGCGTATTTATGAACCGATTTGGATGTACTTTGGTGTGTACATAGTACATACCAATGTCTCGACCGAGTTCGTTGACCAGCTTTATTCGCCATCTTGTTTCAAAATGGCGGCTATTTAAAAAATTTTAAAAATTTAAAATTTAAAATGAGATACCAAAATATTAGAAAATGAAAAAGATTTTTTTTGTCTGTGTTTGACCTTAATACAAAGATCCCGGAACAGTTTTTGTTTTGTCTATATCTAAAAAAATGGATGAGTTATAGCGTTTTGAATTTCTATTGTGGCTGACATTTTAAAACGACCTGATTTTTGTCACGCGATAACAAGCGTATTTATGAACCGATTTGGATGTTACTTGGTCTGTACATACTACATACCAATGTCTCGACCGAGTTCGTTGACCAGCTTTATTCGCCATCTTGTTTCAAAAGGGTTGCCATTTTAAAAAAATTAAATTTAAAATTTAAAATGAGGTATTAAAAAATTGGAAAATGAAAAAGATTTTTTAATGTGTTTGGCCTTGATACAAAGATTCCGGAGCAGATTTTGTTTCTGAAAATTTGTTGTTTTGTTTATATCTTAAAAAATGGTTGAATTATAGCACTTTGAATTTCTAGTATGGCTAACATTTTGAAACGATCTTGTTTTTGTCACGCGATAACACACGTATTCGCCTATTTCCATGTGAGAAAGCATGTGGATAGTATACATCAACATCTCAGCCAAATATAAGTTACTTTAAATAAAAGCAGCTTGGATAAAGCTGACTAATTTCGTGAAATTCTCATTCATAATGATTTAGTATTGATAAAAATTAGTATTGAATCTCCTATATTCGGTTTCCACTAAATTGAGCTTCGTGTGTTTGAATAATGTAAGTTGGCTTTTTTAAAATAAGGTATTTGAAAGCTACCTCTTCCTCCCGGCACTGGCCGGAAGGACTTTTTTTACCTTACCGTCCCTTTTTTAACACCCCTGTAAGACAATGTTATACAAAAATTCTGTATTAAAAGTGCTACATTTTTATTATTTCTTATTTGAATGTCCTGAGGGTACTATGCAAAATGATTATAAGTAAAAATTTAGAAGAAAATAAAAAGTTATATTGGTAACATGGTAAGGAAAATTAAACTCACAAGTTTAACTTAAACCTCAGTCAAATAAAAAAAATTTCGCTGCTGACCATTTTTTCTTTATTTTGAATCATTAAGGCATTCGCCTACCAGATTAAAATGTTATTTTAGCAAGTTTAATTTCACCAGAATTTTATTCCCGAAAGTCAAAAGATTGTGAGAATGCCACTTAACTTCTCTTAATTTTTTTTCAAAGGTTTTTTTCTTTTTCATATTTAATTTCTAAACAAAGGTAACATAATTAAGTAAACAGGAAGCCATTTAACAGCAAAAATTATAAATTTAACTATATGGCAAGTGTAACAGTATATTTTTTTTCTTAGTTTTCAAATTATTTCTAAAATTTACGCTTAATTTTATATAAAGTGTTAAAATTTTACTCCCATTTCTTCAGTTTTTAAAACATAAAATATTAAATTAAGTATATATTTTAGAAACATTTTGAGAACTACGAAAAAAAGGGACATCCCTTAAAAAGAGAACACTGAAAGAAGAAGTTAAAAATATTAATTTTCTGATGAGATACACTATATGGCCATTAATGACCGGCAACTTTCAATTTTAGACATTTTGTCGAATATTTAAAAATATACTTGTCAGATTCTTCAAGAATTTCAGGATTAAAAACAACAGGTTTGACTTCATATTTATCAACGTCGATTTGATAAGGGGGACACTTAGGGGGCCAACAAAAAATTAAAGAAAGAAAATAATACATGGGATCACCCTGTAAAATAAAATGCACGAAATGATCTATCGCTACAGAATATAAATAGGCCAGATATTGTACAACATGTGTATTCATTTGTGTAAGAATAGCATGTATATTAATAGAGATATGGCGATTTTTTTTAAAAAAAATAAAAAGTTCTTGCATGTTTTTGCTTTAAACATATAGGGTTTTTAACCAAATTTAACGCTAGTTTCGAAAAAATTGACAAAATGTAGTAGAAACAATATAGTGCAATTGGAATATAAATATATTAAATATTTAAGGAAATATGGGCAGTTGTATAAAATAATTTTTATTCGCACATGCGTGAATGATAATAAGGAACTTTTTGCTTAATTTAATAGTCAACTCTATGGAGCAACTTACTAAAAAAAATCAGTCAAATATCGTAAAAATTCAGAGAGATATCGGCGTTAGAGTGAGCTATTTTTTAGTTTCTCACTAAAACTCGCTGAATGATAAGGGATTGCCCACAAATTATTATTTTTAAGTTATCTGACAGCGTTCGGAGCAGACTTGTATAAAACCAAAAACTTTCTGCGCACGCTAATATTGGGTCTAAAACTTTCTGCAAATTAATTTAATGTTTAATAAAATAATGTGTTATATTATTTTTACGATATTAATTAAAAACAGTAGTTTTAAAGTAATTACCATTTAAATTAAAAATTAATTGATTAAAGAATAATTATTTTAGTTAAAAAAATAATAAAGCTAAAAATCCACGATAAGAAAATGTGAATTCTTATCAATTATTTTGTCAATGCATTTAGAAACAGCCCAATCCTTAATATTGTAACCTCTTCGCACAAAATTAAAGTCACTCTGTTCACAGAAATAATACGGCGTTGCTTCTGAAACAACTGAATCACATTTTATAGGGAAAGGTCTATTCATAGGTATCATTATTAAAGAGACTGAAGCAGGGATAAAAGTGCACTAAAGACATTTTGGAGCACCTTTGGCGCAGCAAAAGTCTGATTTTGGAGAAGTAAAATCCATTTTTGGAGCAGCAAAAATCTAATTTTGTAGCAATAAAATTAAAATTCTGTTTTTGGAGCAGACAAATACTAATGCTAATAAACTCCTAAAAATTAAAATAATTGCTATCTTGAAAATATTTTCACATTTGAAAGAATAATTACTCAGATAAAATTTTTCCACACATTCTAATTCTGGGCATTCTAAACGACAATTGGGTGCAGATTGCAATAATGAAAAACTAGCAGCAGAAAGGAAAAAAATCAGTTAATTTGGCTTTAAAAAATATTATTTTAGAGCAGTAATTTTAACTAATCAAAGAAAAGCCTATGAATACAATATACAGTACTCGCACTCAACTTTTGTAGTAAAAGATGGTAAAAGGGGGCCATTTTTTTTTCAAAAAAAAAAGGGACCAAAAAAGACCATATGTTTCGCATAAAAAGGATCCTTTAGGGGCCTAAATTCAGCAAATCACAAAATAAAATAAACAAAATCTCCGCAAACATTTCACGAAATTAGCATGTTTTTCGCGATCCTTTGACAAAATTCACGTTATTTCACGATCTCTTACCAAAATTTGAGTGTTTTTTGCGATCTTTTACTGAAATTCGAGTGCCTTTCGCAATCTTTTGAAGAAATTTGCTTATTTTTAGCGATCTTTTGACTAAGTTCACTTATTTTTCGCGATCTTTTGACTAAGTTCACTTATTTTTCGCGATCTTTTGACGAAATTCCCTTATTTTTCGCGATCTGTTGACGAAATTTGCCTATTTTTGCAATCTTTTGACGAAATTCACTTATTTTTCGCGATCTTTTGATGAAATTCGGGTATTTTTGCTGTCTTTTGACGAAATTCGCGTATTTTTGCGACCTTTTGACAAATTTTGCGTGTTTTTCGCAATCTTTTGACGGAATTTCGGGTATTTTTCGCGATCTTTCGACGAAATTGCATTTTTCTCCTGGTATTTTGACGAAATTTGCTGTTCGTTTCACGGACTTTTGACGGAATTCGTGTATTTTTTGCGATCTTTCGACGAAATTTGCGTGAATTTCCCGGTATTTTGACGAAATTTGCTGTTTGTTTCGCAATCTTTTGACGAAATTAGCGTTTTTTTTCGCGATTCTTTAACGGAATTTGTGCTTTTTCCGCGCCCTTTGACGAAATTCGTGTTTTTTTTTCTCGATCCTTTGACAAAATTAGTTTTTTCCGCGATTCTTTTACGGAATGTTCGTTTTTTCGCGATCCTTTGACAAAACTCTTCCTTTTTCCTTCACTCCTTTTACGGAATTCGTGTTTTTCCTTCGCTACTTTTACGAAATTTGTTTTTTTTCTGCGATTCTCTGACGAAATCAGCTTTTTTTCGCGATCCTTTGACGAAATTCGCGTTTTTTCTGCGATCTTTCGACGAAATTAGTGGATTTTTTTCGCGATCGTTTGACAAAATCCGCGATTTTCTCGCGGCCCTTTGATGAAATTCGTTTTTCTTTCGCGATCCTTTGACGAAATTAATTTTTTCCGCGATTCTTTTACGAAATTTGCGTTTTTTTCGTGCTCCTTTTACGAAATTTCGGGCTTTTTCCGCTATGCTTTAACGAAATTCGTGTTTTCAAGCGCTCCTTTGACTAAATTTGCTTTCTTTCTGCGATTCTTTGACGAAATTGTCTTTTTCTTTGATGAAATCTTTGATTCTTTGAAGAAATTCGCGTTTTTTTCCCCTAGTCCTTTGACTAAATTCGCGTTTTTTCCGCGATGATTTAACGAAAGGGGTGATTTTTTTTCTGCGAACGATTGACGAAATTGTTTTTTTTTTTTTTTACGTTTTTTTTTTGTTTTTTTTTTTGTTTTTTTTTTTTTTTTTTTTTTCAAATAATTTTCCGCAAAGTTCCGAATTTTGCGGAAAATTTTCCGCGCACGGCGTGCGCGTGTGCGTCTATATTATACAACTCTGGTTCGGAGCATGTTTTTTGAAAAAAGCTATTTAATTGATTATGGTTATGTTTAGGAAGATTTTAACTACGATGAAAAGGAAAATATAGTCCATACATTGATTACATTTAGGTAAATTGAGGAGTTTATGGTAACATTTTGTGAAATTTAGCCCAATACGCAAAACACTCTACAGTAAATCCTATCGCATTTACATGTATTTTCTGTATACACGTAATTTGTATGACAGTGGTGAAGACAATAACTAAAATTTAAGATACTATATTGTACATTTTTCATGAGTTATGAGTCAATAACTTGCAATTTGATTTTTATAGTGATATTTCAATAGCTTTTTGAGAAATAACGTTTTGCGTATGGAATTTTCACCGAAAATTTGTCCATAAAATACATTTATCTAACTGAAACACTTACTTAACTATTTTAAACTTTACTTAACAGTTTTGTGAATTGGAAATTTACTGTATTTATCGATCAAGGTCTTTTTTTTGTGTGCCGTTTATATCTAAAAGACAGTTTTGGCAGTTTTTTTACGAAGTAAAAAAAAAATAACACTGAAACGTTTGGCACTTCTGGTTTCATTCACAGCTATCAAGTAGTTTTTAAATTCTGATAACTTAGGGGTTTTTTTATAGAACAATAAATGTAAGTGCAGATTTGGAAAGGTAAAAATGTGGGCTTTAATAAAATTTAATACAAAGAAAACGAAAATTTTAGACAAAAATCTCATTTTAAGCGTAATCAGATATCCTAATTTTTACTATTTTTGATTTTTTATTGATCCTTTAGTTCTCCTTGTAAAACCAGCATAATGAGCCTATTCGAATAAAAAAAGAGTTATCAAAATCAAAGCATCCGTTTCAAAACAAATAATTGTCATTCGTTAAACAGCCAATCGTCATTGGACACCCCTTCAAAAGCACTTTGGAACATCCATACACGTCATATACTGGTCAGATATGGTATAAAAAGGCGTTGAAAGGTTAAAATATTGTCAGAGCACGTGAACTTAGTGCGGAGAGTTTAAATATGTAAATATTTTTCGTAAAAGAGGTTTTTTTTTTTTATATATATATGTAGATTTAGATCATAAAGAAAATTGTCAGAAAACTGCATTTGAAAAATAATGATAAAAAAGCGAAATTAATCTTGATTAAATTATGATTTATTTTATGAAATAGAAAGGTAACACATATATACTAATAAAAATAGTCAAAATACTAAAACAAAAATTATACTAGAAATGAAGATTAGTATGATAAAGCTCAAAACAAGGTTCAAGGCAAAGTCCTACTTGGCTGCACCAAATTCGCGTTTCTTTGCGAATTTTTTATATTCTCGCGCCACTATTTTAAGAAAATCAATTTTGCAGTATATTTCTCTTGTAGATGTTGTTAAAGTCTATATGGAATTTTTTCTATTTAAAAAGTGGTTCGAGTTGAATTAAAAAATAGTCGCCAGTGGAAAAAATGAATCCCCGAGTAAATCTCGAGTTGGGCAAATTTTGCTACTTTTACGTTGCCCGAGGAAATCTCAGGTTGCGTAGCGAGAGGGTTAAGCTTGGCATTTAAGACATTTTTTCGTAAAAAAAAAAAAAAAAAAAAAAAAGATTTTCGATTTTTTTGGTACTTTTAACGTTTTCCACTCTTAGTGCTCAATTTCTTTCGCACTGATGCACAGTGGGGCAAAATACCAAAAAGCTGGCCAAAAGTCGAAAAATAAAGTTACTATTTTGGGAATTTTGATTATACAATTAAAATTAGCTAGAATAATGTTTGGAGGGTCATAATCTATATTTATAAATAGGTTTTCGCTCTACCCTAATTACTTATTTTTAATTCAAAAGTGGCGCTCGGGCGAGGAGAATCTGAGTCCAACAAAAAGAGCAAAATAGTGGTTCCTTTAAACATGTGCTAACATTTTTCCATATTATCCAGTTTTAATGATCATGGTAAGCAGACCATTTGCATGCCTTATAAAAATTATATTAACAACATATAAATTAGTAATTTCGTAATAATTCTTTATAATTTTTTTTCTGGCTTTTAAACATCGAAAAGTTTATAAATTGCTCAGAGTTTCGCAACGAAATTTAAGGAGATAATAGCCTGAACTATTAAATAATGAATAATCAAACAAGTGCATAAGTGTGATGACAGTCACAGATGGCTCCATTTAATATTCCTTTCAAAACACTTTCTCCTTTAAATAATAAACCCAAATTGTTAATTTATAATTATTAAATCCTTAATGCGATCGGGATGACATAGAAAGGTGAGGATGGAGGTAGAGAGAGTGGAGGTTTTAAGCATAAATGTAAGATATTTGCTGAAATTATTGTTCGAAAATAGTGGTAACTAAACTTTTGAAAAATTATTTATTATGTTTTATAAACTATATTAAAGTTTTAAAAAAGTCGCCTTGTTAGATTTCCTAATTTAAATAAAATCGCAGTCTGTTAGTTCCACATTCCACCACAGGGAGCGCACTCTATTCCTAACAAATGTGTATCTGAACGAAACTCATTTACGCAACCTATCCGTAGATACATTAGTCGAGGGGGTGGCGGTCTTAACCAAGAATTTAAGATATTTCCTGAAATTACTATTTGAAAATAGTGGTATCAACACTTATGAATTTTTACTTTCTTCTATCTTTACAAGAAGAAAGTATTAGATTCGTGAAAAATTTCGACTTAAGGTTTTCGATGGATTTATACGTTTTAGAATGCCCAGAACACGATTTGATGGTTTTTAGAAAATGTCTGTCTGTGAGTCTGTCTGTCACTCTGTCACTCTGTCTGTCATTCTGTGAGTCTGTATGTGACAAAAATTTTGTGGGCGCTCTATCTCAAGAACTAATGCACGGAATTTCACAAAACTTCATATTTAGTTAGACCTTGATATAAACTGGACCTGATTATTTTTTGGTGAAAATCGCCAAACAGGTGGCGCTGCTATGAGGCATTTTTCACGATTTCTTCAATAGCTATATCTCAAGAACTACTGCACGGATTTTCATAAAACTTCAGATTCAGTTAGTCCAAGATATAGTTTGGTGCTGATTACTTTTTTGTAAAAATCGCCCAACAGGTGGCGCTGGTATGCTGAATTGTTCATGATTATCGCAATAGCTCTAACTCAAGAAAAAATGCACGAATTTTCATCAAACTTCAGATTCAGTTAGTCCCTGATATAAATTAGTGCTGTTTAATTTTTGGCGTAAATCGCCTAACAGGTGGCGCTGCTATGCTGCATTTTTCACGATTTCCACAAGAGCTGTATATCAAAAACTATTGCACGGATTTTTATCAAATTTGAGATTTAGTTAGTCCTTGACATGAATTGACGTATAAATTAGTGCTGTTTAATTTTTGGTGTAAATCGTTCAACAGGTGGCGCTGCTATGCTGTATTTTTTGCGATTTCCGCAATAGCTTTATCTCAAGAACTAATGCTTGGATTTTCAACAAACTTCAGATTCAGGTATACCTTGATATCGTTTAGTGCTGTTTACTTTTGGTGTAAATCACTCAACAGGTGGCGCTGCTATGCTACATTTTTTCAGAATTTCCGCTATAGCTCTCTCTCAAGAACTAATGCACGAATTTTCATCCAACTTCAAATTCAGATATACTTTGATATGAATTGGTGCTAAATCGTTGTTATTTCTTATACTATTTAAATGATTTAATTGATGTGATTTATGTAGAAGAAAGTTTTGTGATGGCCACAACATACTAGTTTATATTGAATAACTAACATTTATGCTGTATTTTTAAAAATTCTACACCGCTCTGAAGAATACTGCTATAAAAAATCACGTGACTGCCTTTTAAAATGAGCTAGTGATGGGCGATTTCGATTTTTTAAATCGATTTAATCGATACTATGGCCAACTCGATTTAATCGATACTATAAATTTTTTAATCGATGTCTCTAAAGGCCATATCATTTTCATTTTCCTTCAAAAATTTAAGGTCAAGTAGTTGGATGTCCAATCCCAAAACTTTCTTCTGTCTCATAAATGTTAAAACTTCAAAATTCGCTATCACAGTGTCAAATTTAAATAACATATACCCATCATGAGGATCCAAAAGTATAGGTTCGTTGAAATATGTGTATTTAAAAAATATATATAAGAATCCCATTTTCCTAACAAATCATTGAATTTCGGTCCACACCCTCTTAGATGTCCGCAACGGAAAATCCCAGTTCAAAGGGCATAACAGCGACACCTGTTGCGTAGTATACACCCAAGCCTAATAAGGATCTATTTATACGACAGTGTAACAGAATATGAAATTTGATTAAATTCCGTGCATTAGTTTTGATATATGGCTATCATGAATATCATGAAAAAAGCAGTATAGCAATGCAGCCTATTACATGATTAACACGAAAGACTCAGAAACAACTTACGTCAATCACTAACAGAATATTAAGTTTGATGAAATTCCGTTCATTACTTCTTGAGATGTTATCGCAAACATTGCGTAAACCCTGAAAAACAGTGTTGAATTCAGGGGCTGGTACGGTTGGAGCCCCCCCCTCCCCGGAACATTGAAATGTCCCCTAGGGAGAGTTGAGATTTTATGCTTAATGGACGAAAGTCCAATCCCCCCCCTCGTAACTCTAGAATGTTCCTCGCCAGAACCATAGAAATCCCCCCCCCCCGGAGAAAAATGTCTGAATTCAACACTGTTGATAAAAGCAGCATGGCAGCACAATTTGTTATATCATTTACACAAAAACCTAATCATGGATAACTTATGGCATTGTCTAACAGAATAATAAGTTTGATGAAATTTCGTTCATTAGTTCTTGAGATATTATTCCTAAAATTGTTTAAACCCTGAAAAACAGTGTTGAATTCAGGGGCTGGTACGGTTGGACCCCACTCCCCCGGAACATTGAAATGTCCCCTAGGGAGAGTTGAGATTTTATGCTTAATGGACGAAAGTCCAATCCCCCCCCCCCTCGTAACTCTAGAATGTTCCTCGCCAGAACCATAGAAATCCCCCCCCCCGGAGAAAAATGTCTGAATTCAACACTGTTGATAAAAGCAGCATGGCAGCACAATTTGTTATATCATTTACACAAAAACCTAATCATGGATAACTTATGGCATTGTCTAACAGAATATTAAGTTTGATGAAATTTCGTTCATTAGTTCTTGAGATATTATTCCTAAAATTGTTTAAATCCTGAAAAATGTGTTGAATTCAGGGGTGGCCCGGGGGGGTTGACATTCCTCCCCCCGCAACAAAGCATAAAATCTCAAACTTTCTGCGGGGCATTTGAGTGTTTCGGGGGGAGGAGAAGGTCAGCCCCCCCGGGCCACCCCCTGAATTCAATACGTTTTTGTACATTAAAAATTGATGAAATTTCGTTCATTAGTTCTTGAGATATTATCCCTAAAATTATTTAAATCCTGAAAAACGTGTTGAATTCAGGGGATGGCCCGGGAGGGTAACATTCCTCCCCCCCCCCCCCGCAACATTCAAATGCCCCCCAGAAAGTTTGAGATTTTATGCTTTTTGTACATTAAAATGTACAAAAGTCCAACCCCCTCCCCCTCTGAACTGTCCCTCCCGGAGAAAAATGTCTGAATTCAACTCTGCTGATAAAATCAGCATAGCAACGCCCCCTGTTGGGCGATTTACACCGAAACCTAATAAGCAGCAATTTATGCCAACGTCTAACTGAATGTGGTTTTATGAAAATCCGTGTATTAGTTCTTGAGATAGAGCTATTGCGAAAATCGGGAAAAATGCAGCATAGCAGCGCCTCCTGCCGGTAGATTTACATCAAAACCTAATACTCAACAACTTATGTCAACGTCAAACTGAATCTGAAGTTTGGTGAATATTCGTGCATTAGTTCTTGAGATAGCAATCTTGCGGAAATCATGAAAAATGCAGCATAGCACCGCACTGAATCTAAAGTTTCAACAGATTCCATGCATTAGTTCTTGAAATAGACCGCGCACAATTTTTTTGTCAGAGACAAACAAATAGACAGACTGACAGACAAAAAAATTATAAAACTAGTCAAATCGTATTCCAGACAAGAAGTTCTAAAACTATAAATCCTTAGAAACCGGAAGTCGAAAATTTTCACGAAAACAACACTTTATTTTTCTAAAGACGAAAGAAAGCAAGAAAAGATGAACGCATCGATTCTGCCCTTGGATCAGAAACGGTGAATCGATTCAGTTCAGATTCGATGCCGATGTCGATCTTCAGATGCGATCTTCAGAATCGTTATTTTTTTGATTTACTTCAATTCTTTAGATGCAATGTCGAATCGTTATATATTTTGATTTACTTCAATTCTTTAGATGCAATGTCGAATCGTTATGTTTTGATTTACTTCAATTCAAATCGCATCGCGGTCGATCCACGATTCGGCTTGAATCAATTCTTCCAATTTTGCTGTTTTAGTGCCAGAATTGCTGTAAAATTTTGTATAAGAGCCTTTTTTTTACTTTCTAGGTTAAATCAGTGTTGAATGCAGGTATTTTTCTTAGGGAGGGATTTATGCGACTCCGGTCGGGATTGGGGGGGGGGGGGTATTTCAGAGTTCCGTAATGGGGGGGGGGTGCACATTTGTCCATTAAAAAGCATAAAATCTCAAAACTTATGGGAGGGACATTTCAATGTCCCGGGAGGGATGTCCTCCCGGGCTACCCCCTGAATTCAACCACTAGGTTAAATCGTTATACTTTTGTTTAGAAGCCTAGTTATTCAGGTTACTAGTTTATTATATTATATTTTTCAAGTTCGTCCCTTCTAATCTCTCCACTCCCCCCCCCCCCCTCTCCCCTTTTCCTCGCTAATCTTAATTTACAGGGCCGTTCAAAATTTGCATGCAATTTTTAAAATGTCCAATTCTTGTTCTATTTTATTATAAAGCCACATTTTGAAACCTTGACCAAAGATACTTTTGAGGTCGCCCCTCCGACCGTTTGGGGCTTACCTGCTCCCTCGGGGGGGGGGGGGATATTTTTTGTTTCTTCCAAACCATATTGTATAACATATCGTTGGAAAGCTTTTAATGTGATCTTTTATTTTCTGTCTCTAGCCTTCCTTCTTTTTGGTAAGGGTCAATCGTGCTCCAACTTTTGCATTGATATTTTTGACAGTAATTTCAAAGGAATATACATTTATTCTTTCGGATTTACTGTTTTAAAGGCAGAACTGCTGTCAAATGTCGCATAAGAGCCTTTTTCTTTCTAGGTTAAATTGTTATATTTTTAGTTTAGGAGCCAAGTTATTTGGGTTACTAGTTTATTAAGCTGTACTTTTCCAGTTCGTCACCAATACATTCCCCCCCCCCCCAACCCAATTTTCTTAATTATGGTCCAATTTCAATGGGACCTTTTTTGACATTCTTCCCGAATCATTTGTTTACCAACTAAACAAATGATTATACTGATATTATATCTGCAGCTCTTGGTGAGCACTATTTATGAATGGTAATAACAAATTTCGTCTCTTTTCCATTTTAAACTTATCATTCTTGGTTTAAAGCCACGTGACTCAAGGTTCTCGTTAGTTAAGCGGTATTTCACAAGTTTGTCAAAGTGTTTGTGTAAGTTGTATTATAAAAATTCCAGTCGTTTACAACCAAACTTACTAATTTATGATACTTTGAATTTTATGAAATTTCGGAGCTTTCCGAAACTAAAGGATCCCCTGAATGTTATTAATTTTTTCAAGGGTGTAGGTATGAAAATACGTGCTAAAATGCTTTAAAACCTTTTTTTTTTTTTTTTTTTTTCAAATAATATATTTAACAATTTAAACAAAGTGATTCCCGAGAATTTTGTACTGTTTTAAAAAAGGACCACATCTTAGAATGTAAGGGGCGTAAAAATTCGAAACTTGGACAAGACGATGCAAAAAAAAAAAAAAAAAAAAAAAAAATTCTCCTTTAAGAAATTCGAAAAAATATTATCTTAATTACAAGCTGAGATATTAATTATTATTTCACTAATTGGTTTATTTCTATTAAATGCTTTTTTTTTAAAGGCAGTCACGTGATTTTTTTATAGCAGCATTAACGTTTTCTACCGTTTAGCGTGCGGTTCTTTGACGGCGGGCTGAGATAATTACTACCTTTTCAATATCAAAAATTTTATAAGTGTTCATACCACTATTTTCGAATAGTAATTTCACAAATATCTTGAATTCTTGCCTAGACTAATGTATCTTCGGATAGGTTGTATAAAGGAGTTTCGTTTAGATACACTTTTGTCTTGAATAGACTGCGCTCCCTGGTGGTGGAATATAGAACTAACAGACCGCGATTTCATTTAAAGTAGAAAATCTAACAAGGCGATCTGTTCGAAACTTTAAGATAGTTTTAACACATAAGAAAAAGTTTAAAAAACAATGGTGAGAAAATTTCGGGAGGAGGAGGGGGGGGGGAGGCCCCTAGATTTTTTTTTAAACCTTAGCGTTCCTTACCGTTTTAGGTGGGGTTTTTTGACGGAGTTCTGAGATAAATGCTACTTATTAAATATAAAAAGTCAAAAGTTTAGTTACCACTATTTCCGAATAGTAATTTCGGCAAATAGCTTAAATTTTTGATCAAGATTGCCACACTCTTGAGTAATATATCTATAATATATCTACTGATAGGTTGTTTAACGGAGTTTCGTTCACAGTTTTATTAGGAATAGAGTGCGCACCCTGGTGGTGGAATCTGGAACTAACATAACGCGATTTTGTTAAAATTAGGAAATCTAACAATGCGATCTGTTTTAAACTTTAAGATTGTTTATAACACATGATAAAAAATTATAAAAAAAGAATGGCGCGTCACATTTCGGGGGAGGGATAGAGGGGAGGGGCAGAACAAAATTAGAAAATATAACAGGGCGATTTGTTTGAAATTTTAAGATAGTTTATAACACATAATATAAAAATTTTAAATGATGAATGTCAAAAATTGGGGGGGGGTACACTTATACGGTGCTGTAGGCAGCGGGAACCCGGTTCGCGGTTCGTTCGCTTCGAGATTTCATATTAGGGGGAACCCGCTAGTTACTAGCTATAATGTTAAAGATTTCCAAGCAATATACATGTGCGTCCACTATCCTTCTAAGACAGTAAAATTAATTGATTTTTATTTCTTCTGAGAAAACTAAATTTTCACGTTTGCAGCGACGATTTTTTTTTTTTTAATTTAAGAACTTTAATAAACTTTGCTAGTTACATTATTAAACTCAAATTGTAAGAATACTAAATCGGTTCTTATGGCAACGTGAATTATGTCCCTGAAAATTTAAATTTTAATTCAGGCTGGAAGAAAATGACAATGATTTAATTACAGGGACAGTCAAAAGTTTTCCGTTACATTACAGCCAATGGAAAAAATTATTTCAAGTGCATTTTAAGGATGTTACAGACTTTCGAACAGAATGAAATTGATATGCACTTATGAAGTGCACTGTTATAGTACGAACATATGCCACGTTTGACGCGCAATTTCCAACTTGTATTTAACCGAGATCTTTCTTAAAAAATAAATTTAAATAAAATCTAAATTACAATATTAGTAAAATTACATCTTAAAACTAATAATTTAAAAGTTAAAAACTTTATTATTTGACTCAAAGGTCTGTAATAGCTTACGACTGGCCCCCTGACTTTGTCTACCCTCTAAATGTGAGGTATGGTAGGTGGTCGCTACGGCTCTGCTGATTCGCTAAGTTTTGAAATTAATATTTTTGAGCTTATCTGTGCGAATCTGTGACTATCGAAATATCGATTCAAATATCGATTCTAGAATTTGGGAATCGATTCTTATTGTGATCGATTCAGTTTTATACGATGTCGATTTTAATCGATTCCTGAATTTTCCAGAATCGCCCATCACTAAAATGAGCATTTAATAGAAACCATCCAATTAGTGAAATAATAATTAATATCTCAGCTTGTAATTCACACACAACAAGTTTTAGAATTTCTGAAAGGAGAATTTTTTTTACGTCTTGCTGTCCAAATTGCGAGTTTTTAGGTCCGTTAGATTCTGAGATGGGGGCCCCTTTTAAAAACCTCACTACCCTTTATTGTTTAACTACCGCATCTAGAGACCCTGCCTTTCTGGCAACGCCTGGCCCTTTTAAAACGATAGATTGAAAGAAATGATCCAATTAATGAAATAATAATTAATATCTCCGCAACTAATTTAGACACAGTTATGAAATTAACATATTTGAAATCAGCGAAAAATTCTACGCATGGATGCATAAAAATGTAATCTATAAATTTTATAATTTAAAAGTTTTACATTCGTTTTAAAACCTCTAGTCTACTACGGCGCAAACCGTCTGCAGATAAAAATACCTGAGCTCGCAGCAGTCTGGCCATGAAATATTTCTCAAACGCCTGTGTTCTACTGCTTGTCTTTGAAACGAAATAAAATCAGCTTATATAAACCAATTTTTAATGGATTTTTCTGCTTCTAGATGGAATTTTCGAAAAAAATATATATAAATTCTGAAAGAAAAAAAATTTTTGCGTCTGCGTGCACAATTTTCAAGTTTTTAGGTCCAGTAAATTATAAAATACTTTCTAAACGCCCAGTACATTTATCGCCATGGAATCCCTTCTAAATCCCTTCTAAAATATGGTAAACCCTCCCCTTCTGACAGCAATCTTTGGGGTTTGATTAAAATCAAAGATTTTGTTCAATTATGAACATTTTTCCTTCTTTTAATTGAGGTTTTTAATTAACAACGTGCGTTAATTAAGACGTTTTCAAATTTTATGATGTTGGCAAGGTATTCATCTGTATGTAAAAAAAATAAAGTTTGTAACTTAAATAATTTGCGAGTACCAGCGCTGTGACGGACGGACAGACACACGAGACTATAAGGGTTTCGTGAGATGAACGAAACCCTAAAAATCAGTTGGTAAAAACTGCTGTTGTACATTTCATGCAGTTTTTTGCAACAAGTAGAAATGTCACTTTTTTAGTCGCTAAAAAATGCGAAATTAATTACTTTTCACATTAATATAGCTGGCAAACAATTTGAAATTTTTAGATTATTCAATTTTGTAATAGATTATTGTGTATTACATTACAAATAAGTACTATAATCATAAGGATAAATGAATTTGATTAACAACTTTAGTAGCCAAAAAGAAAAAAAAAAGAAAATCCTTCTCAATCCGATAGAATTACATTTTCTTATTTTTTTATAAGTATCTAGCTAACCCGCCCGACCTTGTCTGGGCCTGTGTCCTCAATTTCTGAACACTGAACAGTCAGTGAACGGATTTGATTATAACTTTTGCACTACAATTCTAGTACACAGGGGAATGTTTTAAGCTGAAATACTTAATCTCGTGTAAAGTTTTCATTTTCTACAGGGACACGAAAAATATATTAATATATTATTGTCTATTGCTTTTCAAACGTGAGCGATGTGCAATAGATTGCCTTTGTAAAATGTGAGAGAGGAGGCATAAGAGCAATAAAATTTAATTGGCCAAATATATTTTGGATAAAATTTTGAGGGGTGAGCCACTAGAGTGCCTTTATATATAAGATACTGGCGATATCCGAGGAATAAAATTTGAGGGGTCGGGAAAATTTTAAACAAAATTTTGGCGAGCCTTCCGTTATTGCCAAATTAATGTGTATTCACTTGTTTAATAGAACTTGTCCAGGTGTGATAACAAGCTTTCAAGTAGACAAAAAGAATGTCATAAATCTTCTACTTACCATTTCTGTCAGAGGTAAGTTCTCGCTTGCTTCTGGTTGGTTCGGACTGCCGCATTTGATGACTTAATTCTAGTTAAAAATTCACTCTAATCAAATAATACATAACTCGTTATTCTTCAATAATTATTTACAACTATATTACAAATATTTACAGGATAATATTACTTAACATTTAAGTGTTTTAACTTCAATCGAAACATATCGGAGGCGCAACTCCGTTCACAAAAACAAGAATTATTCTAAAGTTTTTCAGTTCGGTTCAGTTCATTTAGACGTAAAAGTTTTTAAATTCAGGTGTCACTGTTACTGCAAAGGGATACAGAGGGAGCTGTCCGCGACATACTTCCCCCGTTGAGTTTTGCCAGGTCAAACTCAACCACAGTCGTGGACAAGTTTAGGAGGTCCAACCGTTCTGGTGTTCGTATCACTCGTCCAAATTTAGACATTCTAGGAGAATCCTTTTCAACAGAACCAGGAGAATCTTTAAGGTGAGCAGACTCGATGGTTTTCGGAGAAAAGTCATTTGCCTGGAAATTCGCTTCCATCGGATACAACCTTTGTACTGGTCGAAGCAACTCACCAAACTTAGTTCGTAACTTTGCCAATCGTACTATGCCGTCTTTACCTGGAAGCAACTGGATGACTTTTCCTAGAGGCCAATTCATTCTCTTTTCTTTTGTATTAATTATAACAATATCTCCAACTGAGAGTTCAGGATACTGTTTGACTTTTTACGATAATTTTTCAGCTGTCCCAAATATTCTAGTCGGAAACGTTTTCTCAAATCTTCACGAATTTTCATCCGATATTCATATCTTCTTTGAAGATAACTTGCATCTATATTGTCCAGATCAGGAACACCACCTTCTTTAATTTCACGAAGAAACATGGCAGGGGTTAAGGGTTCTAATTCAAGATCTTCAGATATGTATGTTAACGGTCTGGAGTTTACAACATTTTCACAATCGCAAAGAATAGTATTAATTTCTTCATATTTCAATGATGCATTTCCTAAAACTTTTCTGAGAATATTCTTCATCAATCCTATCATACGTTCCCAGAATCCTCCCCACCAAGGAGATGCAGGCGAAATAAATTTCCAAGTAATTCGTTCTACGGTATGTTCCTTAATCACTCTTTCCCAATCTATTTTCTTCAATAAACAATTTGAACCAACGAAATTGCTTCCATTGTCTGTATAAACAATCTGAGGTCTTCCACGTCGTGATATGAATCGTCGAAATGCAAGCAAGAAACTGTCAGTGGATAATGAAGTGACAAGTTCGAGGTGAATAGCTCGATATACGGCGCAGGTGAATGAGACAATCCAAGATTTTGACCCATTCTTCAAAAACAAAGGTCCAGCCAGATCGACACCTATGACTTGAAATACAGAACAGTCTTTAATTCTATCTTCCGGCAATGGTGGTATTTCAACATCGTGGGGTTTGGCATCAAACTTCTTACATCTTACACAATTCTTCAGAACTTTCCGGATCGTTTTACGACTTTTTAAGATCCAGTATGTCTCTCTTAAGACTGCCATTAATGTTTGAACTCCACAATGTAGTGATTGATTATGTTTCTCAATTATTAGTTTCGTAACGACTGGGTGGTCAGATGGCAAAATTATAGGTAATCTGAAATCCTTCGAGTCTTCTCTCATAATTATTCTGGATTTGAGTCTTATGAGTCCATATGGATCAACGAAGGGTTTTAAATGACGTAAGCGTTCATCCTTCTCTGATTTGAAGCAACCTTTTTGCACAATTTTCCATACAATGACTTCAGCTCGTTTAATTTCTTCAATTTTTAAATTCCCAAATTCTCGTTCCTTTTTGTTAGTTTTACAGTTGTCAATAAATCTCTTCATCCAAGCAGTGATTCTAATTATCTTCTTGAACTGTGAAACTTTAGAAAAATATGGAAATTCTTCATCTAGAGAAATCAAAGAAGATATAACTGTCTTCTTCTTTTCTTTATCAACCTCATCCTTTTTCGGAGTTATATCAAAGGCTGGCCAAAAATCTGGCTCAAGTTTCAGCCACGTCGGACCTTCATGCCATTTCTTAATTTTAAGTGTTTCTACGGAACATCCTCTTGAAATAATATCAGCGGGATTTAAATTCCCAGGAACAAACTTCCAGTTTTCCGGATTACTATGTGCCCTAATTTCTTTGACCCTATTCATCACGAATACACCCCAATTTTCTGTATTTCTAATCCAATACAAGGTATTCATCGAATCCGTCCAGTAGAATATAGGAATATTTTTCAGTTTTAAATCTTGCTTAACCGTTTTCATTAGTCTCACTCCAATAGCGCAAGCTAACAATTCAAGTCTACAAATTGTTGTAGGTTTCAGGGGGCTACTCTTGCACGAGCTTGTACAAGTTGGCACGATACTTCATCAGTGTTTTTACATCTTAAATAAATGCATGTGGCATATGCCTTTTGGGAGGCATCACAGAAGACATGATAAGACAAATCTGTATTTGAATTAGGATTAAGCATCATATACCGGGGAATTTTCAACTCTGCCAAATGACACAAATCTTTTTCCCATTTAAGAAATTTTTTACTTATATCTTCGGGAAGAGCTTCGTCCCATGTAACTTTTAGCTCCCAATACTTTTGTAATAAGAGTTTCGGAGTCAGTATCACACCACATGTAAAACCTATTGGATCATAAATTTTATGTGCTTCTGATAAGATCACTCTTTTTGAAATGCATTGGTTATCGGATTCATTTATTCCTTTAATGTCGCAACTTAATGTATCTTCTTCTAAATCCCAAATGAGGCCAAGAATAGAAACCGTTTTCCTTTTATTTGAATTTTCGGACACTGAAATTTTCGAAAAAGTGTCATTACCTGTAATTTCGTTCTTCGTTGGCAAATTATAAGCCCAATCTTGCAACTCAAATTTAGCATTCGCTAAAATTTCAACAGAATCACTTTTAAGTTTTCGCAGTTCTTTTTCATTATTTACACTTGTAATTAAATTGTCAACATACCAAGCTTCAGAAATTTTTTCTGCCGTTGATCTAAGATGCTCAGGTACGTCATTTAGTAACTTAGTTAAACTAGCACTCAATAAGAAGGGACTACTGGAAATTCCGAAAACGACTCTCCTATGTCTATACATCTTAAAATGTTCCGGATTACCTTGTTCCCACCATAAGAATCTCAAAAAATCTCTATCATTCGGATTAAGTCCTATCTGAAGAAAAGCTTTTTTGATATCAGAACTTACACCGATGCATTTTTCTCGAAATCTGTTGATAATTGCAGGAATAGTTTCTAGCAAATTAGGCCCCTTTTCTACACAATCATTTATTGACGGAAACCCCTTAATTTTCGCTGACCCATCAAATACTGGTCTTATTTTTGTTGTTGTGGAATTCATTCTAATAACGGCACGATGGGGTAAATAATGGCAGGAATTATTATATTCATTTTCAGGTACAATTTCTATAATTTTTTCTTCCTCCCAAGATTTGAAAACCGCTTCATAATCTTCTAAGAAACCCTTGTCTTTCAAATTTTTTACTGTATTTTTTAATCTTCTCTCAGCGATCTCTAAATTATTAGGGAGTGGGGGATGGCCCTCTATCCAAGGTAAACAGACTTCAAATCTGCCTTCGTTATCCCTTTTAACCGTTGAAAGAAAATGTTGCAGTGTTTGTTCTTGCAACTCTTTTTTAGTTTCATTTTCGGATGGATCTAAAATTCCTAGAGTATCAAGATTCCACAATTCAAAAATTTTATAATCTGATACGTGCATCGAAAATGTAAATGAGTTGTCAGTTTTATTTTCTATTTCCAAAGGAACTTTCCCCATAACTGTCCAGCCTAAGTAAGTTTCGACACATACTAAACCACATTTTAATTTTCTTATCTTACCGGTGAGTAATTTTCCTGCAATATCCGCTCCAATAAGAATATGAATTTCAGTTGGGGATGATTCAAACAACAATTTTTCCTTCATACGGCTAGTGTCATTCAAATATATTCTATGTTCTTTAAGCTCATGTAATATGGGTTTTATTTCTATTTGTGGTACATCGGAACAAATTTTAGTTTGATCAAAGGCCTTAAAATTACATTTATAATCACCCTTTACATTACTAAGATTCACAATAAATTGTTTATGGATTTCAGAAACCTCCGTTCCACCAAATAGACTATGAATAATGTTGCTCTCACTTATAATTTTGTATTGCATCATTTCAGCAACAAACTTCGAAATATATGACTTTTGTGATCCAGTATCGATTAAGCACCTAACAAACTTATCTTCACTATTTCCGCAGATTTTTACAATTAAAGTTTGTAACAAAACTTTCTGTGTGAATGTTTTATTTGTTAAAGTGACATTTCTATCGTCAGTTTGTTTTTTCTCATCTACTTTATTACTCTTGTCACAAATTAAAGAATTGTGTTTTCCACTGCAAAACTCACATCTTATTTTTGAAAAGCAATCTTTTGCTAAATGATTTCCCTTTTTCATACAGAGATAACACATTCCGTTGTTTCTCAAACGTGCTCGTTTTTCTGCTACGGACTTAGAGCAAGCTGCAGAATTGTGATTAACTGATTCAGCGGAATCTCCGCAAAAAATACAATGATTTATCGAAACCTTCAATGAAGCAGCAGTAGGAACTGTAAACTTATTTATTTTTCTCTCCCTCTGCACTTGCGGTGGATTTTGAACGATAACCCTATCTTGTATTTGAATCGCAGTTTCTCTGCATTCTATTTCTGCCCGTAGAAATTCAAGCAGTTCGTTGACTTCAAAAAAATTATCCTGAGTTTTCCGTTTACGTTGAAATTCCAAATTTAACTCATTGGGAATTAATTTAAGCAAAATTGGCGTTAGTAACGTACCATATGTTCCGGAAGTTACTTCAAGTGAATTTAAACTTCTTATTTGAGTCTCAATATTATCATACAGCTTTCGCAATGCAAAAGTATTATTTACATTTTTAACTGTTTCTAAATTCAATAATTTTCCCATATGAGCATTTATAATCAGGTCTTTACGACCAAAACGCTTTTTGAGTAGTTCAATTGCTGCTATATAATTTTCACTCGATAGCGAAAACCCACTAATTGCACTAGAAGCAGCTCCAGTAAGGAAGGAATGCAAATAATTAAATTTATCAATGTCAGTTAAGCTATCATTTTGATGTATCGCATTGTCGTATTCGTTCCAAAAAGATAACCAATAAGCAGGATTTCCATTAAATTTATTAATACTCAATTTCGGTAATTTAATTTTAGAATGAGAGCAAGAAGTCAAATTCTCTGTTGAAATACTTTCATTAACCGAATTTGTTTTCTTAATAGAACGTTCAGGTTCAACTTTTATTTTTAAAGCATACGTTAGTTTCGATTTCATAGAAATTATTTTTTCAGAATAACCTTCGGCAGTTTCAAATTCAGTTTCTAATTCGCCGTCATCATCCATTAAATTTTGGATCTGCTCATCTAAAAATATTAAATTATTATACTTTGAGTTTAACTGATCAATATGTTCCGTAAGAACAGGAACTTCCTGTACTGATTCTGCAAGATACAGCTCACAAGTATTAATTAATTTCGTAGTCGCCGTTCTAGAAACAGCACGTTTCTTCTTTAGTTTTTCAATATCAGACATGTTTAATCCGTAATTTTAAATATAATTAATTTTATAACAACTTAATATAAGAACAATAACTTTCAAAATATATTCAATAACTTTCAAAATAATCCTGTTTTCAAAATACGCTATCAATCAATATTATTAATAATATTATCTTCAACAGAATTAAGCATTCAGGACTTTTATTTATTTTTATACTCAATTCTTCATTATATTCAAGGTCAAAACAAATCATCAACAATATTCTTTTCAATAGAACTAAATATTCAAAACTTTCGTTTCGTCTATAAATAATTTTTCATTCAATTAAGATCAAATCAAAAACGTCGTCGCTGTTCTCGGGCGCCATAAAAATGTGATAACAAGCTTTCAAGTAGACAAAAAGAATGTCATAAATCTTCTACTTACCATTTCTGTCAGAGGTAAGTTCTCGCTTGCTTCTGGTTGGTTCGGACTGCCGCATTTGATGACTTAATTCTAGTTAAAAATTCACTCTAATCAAATAATACATAACTCGTTATTCTTCAATAATTATTTACAACTATATTACAAATATTTACAGGATAATATTACTTAACATTTAAGTGTTTTAACTTCAATCGAAACATATCGGAGGCGCAACTCCGTTCACAAAAACAAGAATTATTCTAAAGTTTTTCAGTTCGGTTCAGTTCATTTAGACGTAAAAGTTTTTAAATTCAGGTGTCACTGTTACTGCAAAGGGATACAGAGGGAGCTGTCCGCGACACCAGGCAAATATTGCCCAGTTCTAGAATGTGAGTCACAACTCTCATCAGTTTGGTCAAAACTCCTATTCTGAGCGTGTGTCACGTATGTGTGTCACCACTCTTTTGTTTATATAAAGACACTCAAACGGCAACAATGTAGATTAAATTGAATGTGGTTGTCACAAAAAATACTCTGTTGTGTCACACCCACTCTCACTAAAAACGTCAGCTGGCGCTCAATAAGTAAATTTTTAAAAATAGGCAATGTTAATAACATGAGTTTTTTGCACAATTATCAGCAATTCGTATATTAAGAAACTTGAAGTCGTCCTTGATTTTTTTGTTTCAGAATTAGTTGCCAATAATAAAATTGCAATCATCATCGTATAGTAAGTCACTTGCAGTAGCGTTTATTTTTGTTGTTCTTGTTGTTGTTTCAAAATTACTTTTTCAATTCCTACCATTAGCTCACACTCTCCCTATATTTATTTATATATCTTGTTAAAATTTTCAATCGTTAATAAAATACTTATTATTCATCCTATCAAGTTGAAATAATTTTTTTAAAACTTGTACTGAATGACAATTGATGTTAATACAGATTTTTCAAATATTAATTCACTAATTAAATTTGAATTAATTAACTTTAGTTTTATATGGGAGACAAAATGGCGGCCATTGGTTATTGAACAGCATTTAATGCATCTTCATATCTATAAGGGGGGTTACCATAGGGGGGACCCTGTTCTGTCGCCAAATACCCTCAAGTTTGTCGCCAACTTTGCGATATATCGCCAAATTTGACAACCAAAATGAGTCACCAAAAGTGACGCCAACTTAGCGATATCTCTAATATTTCGCCAAATTCCCATAGACTTCCATTGTAAACCTACTTGCTTATAGAAAATCAACAAATTGAAATATTTTAATGCAACAAAAACTAATATTAGCTTAACGGATTATATTAATTTTTTTTTTGTTGATGACCTAAGTAGGAATTGGCATTAAAAACAAAATTTTTATATTACTTGTTAATAATTAACTTGCATTCAATATCTCACAATGTTTATATTGTTATAACAACAATGTTATAACAACAGATTGCTATAATTTTTCTCTTCTCTATTTTTTGTTAGAAAATTTTAACCGGGCATTTTAATTTCGACTGCATATAAAATGCTACATTAAACCTTCTTAAACTTCTGAAGGATGCCACGTGTTTTGCTTTTGATAACTGAATTTAATATACTAAAATTTACTTTGGCAGGGAATAAACTTTTGAAGTCAATTTAATATCCGATGGAAAAGATAAAGCTCGTCAATAAGAAATTGTATGTCTTTAAAACTGAAATGAGTCTAAAAAATTTCTTTTTTTTTTTTTTTTTTTTTTTTTGCTATTTGATTTATTCTACCTTTAAATGGATTTTCAGCCTTTATCCGTAGTATATTTAGAGTTTATAGCACAAAATTCTTTGAATGTGTTCAGCATTTTATCGAAGTATAACCTCTAATTTATATTTTTCCAGATAATTAGAAACGCCTTAAAATACAATGCAATCATTCACACGGTAACTTAATCCTCTGCCATTAAAGTAAATGCCATAAAATAGTCAGGTCCATTATATTCAGGTCCAGACAATAATATCTATTTATCAGATAATTAAAATTTTAATCAATTTCATTGAAGCACTAGAGTAAATTACTCTTGAATTGTATTGAAAATATATATAGCATTATGATTCACATTCATTCAGCTATTAAAGAAATTTCCGTCTGTTAACTACAGTTGTAATGGCATTTCTCTCAAATAAATTTTTGTGATGAAGTTTTAATTTTATAGAAGGTAACTGTTAATTTAGAACCACTACAATACGATCGACATACTTCTATTATATTTTAGAGCTCCTCGGAGAAAACTTTAGAAAAAGTCTTTTATTTATTTATTTTCTTAGTGGTTTTAAAATTAAATGTTGTGATTAATATGTGACTTTTAAATGCACTATTGTAAAAATAATCGACCTTTTGAATTAATTTTCGGCTAAAATTTTAAGGCATATTATAAATTATTTTTCAAGAATAAATTAAATTAGAATGTTTCAAATAGTAATGCACTCCTTAATTAATGTTTAAAGAAAAATATTCATTTATGACTCAAGGTTTATTTTATATTTCATTAACCCATTTATGTCTGATTTTTTGCTTTCTTAAATTTGAAGGTAAAATCATTTTAAAATGTTGCAAAATGAACTGAAAAATTACTGAAAAACATTATGCTAAAAAAAAATTTATTTATTTGATAAATTGCAAACTTTCTAAATATTGGAATATGTATAATTTTTATAAATGTATAATATGCATAATTATATATGTTTTATCTCAATTTATATAAAATAGGCTTTAAATTGCATGCTGCATACAATAATTTGTACGAGTATTTTAGCAGGCGCTAAGCATAAATGAGTTAATTTTGCTGCTTTTATGGATGAAATAAATTCATTTGAATGAAGCGACAAATTACTTTTTGAAGATCAAGTACAGAAGATTGTTTGCTTATTAATTACTCTCAAATTTTATTGAATGAAGTGATGAATTACTTTTTCAAGATCAAATGCGGAAGGTTATATGTTTATTTGTTATTACCGAATGTAACTTGAATTGAGAAGAACAATTTTGTTTCTCGATTTTAAAAAGCACGTCTTTCCGCTTTTAGTGCCAGAAAACACTAAAAATTCATAAAATTTAAAGTGTCATAACTGGGTACGTTTTGATCATTAAAAAAATGGTATTTTATTAATCTTCTTAATGCCACTACGCAGGACGTTATTTTTCTAAATGTAAGTTATAGTAAAAGGGGACTATATAAAAAAAATCATATTTTAATATGTTCTATTGTGAAACAAATACCATGTCTAAACGCCATAAAAATAGTAATTGTAAGTATGTTTCTATTATGAGCGGTGTAAGACATAATCGCCTCCATTTTGAATCAGACGGTATGTATTGAGTAGTAGCAAAAGTTCGTGCCTTATTTCATAGACGGCAGAAACTTGCAATTTTGACTGTGCTGATGTTTCTTTTATAACCCTATTATCAACTAACAGTTATCTACATGTGTCGTTAGTGAAAATAACGTTAAAAAAAGGTTTTTCAAATTAATTTGTGTGCAAGGTTAATATTCAAAATGCAAAATGAAAAGTTACATTTTTGTCATGTTATCTTATATGAGTTTAAAAAAGAAGTGAGTGTTGGACGAGCGACAGAATATATTCAAGACGTTTATTTGGATTGTGCTCCCGCTCTTAGGACATTTAAAAAGTGGTTTTGTCGGTTTCGAGATAGTGATTTCAATCTAAACGATAAAATTTGCTCTAGGCGACCTTCTGACTTTGATAATGACTTAATCAGTGATTTGGTGAATAATAACCCACGGATTACAACTGAAGAGATTGCTGAGAAACTAAATGTTGACAATTCGACTACATTTCGCCATTTGGGTACACTTCGAAACTCCATGCATCGGAAATCGCGCACAAACTTTTGCAATCACCCAATATAAAACAAATGTTCATTTATCTTTTTTTCTCCTTTTAATTTTTTGGATAGTTTTAGATTAATTTTTTGGATAGAAAAAGCACCATTATACAAATTAAACAGATTTTTTTAACTTCTGCTTCTATAAAAGAAAATATGACTTTTAAACAATATTTACTTTTTTGAATTTTTTAGAGAAATGCAGAGACATCGACTTTAATGTTTGTTTTACAGGTTCGGTTTTTCCGATAAACTTTGAGATTCATTTTTTATGGTTTTACAATTTCTTCGCTTCCATTTTTAACACTTTCCAACATAGTTGGAAAATGTTTATGAATTCGGTTTGTCTGTCTGTCTGCCCGTCCGTGCTCTAAATCGCGTAAATATAGTCAGATTGTCATGAAATTGCTATATGTTATTGGGGTTTACTATGGCATGTTCGATATTGAAAATGAAGTGTGTAACGTTTACACACTATATACAGGAACTAAAAAGAATTCCGCTACATTACGGATTATAGAGAAAAATCGTTTGCAGTGTGTTTTAATGATATTACACAACTTTAAACATATTGAAATTTATATCATTGAAGTGTACGGTAAGGCGTTTACTGTAGAACTTGGTGTGCATCTAATTTATTGCTCATTTACAGGAACACAAAAGTATTTGGCTACAGTACTGCCTATGAAGAATAATTGCTGGAAGTGAGTTCTTAGTTGTGGTTGCGCGTTTTAAAATTTAACTATTTTTTGCTTATTACTTGGTGTGTATAAATTCTATACATCACATACAGGACTACACAAAACATATCAAGTACATTTCAGTTTATTGGCGGAAATTGCTCAATGAAAAATTTCAGATGTGCTATGCGTTTCATTGAACTAACTTTTACCATACTAGGTAGTATAAATACAAATCTATAAATAATGTGCAGGGCTGAACCAAAAATTTCGGATATTTTTCCAACTATTTTTAGTAATTACAGGAATTGAATTTTCAAATGCTTTATGCATTTTCTAAATTACTTATTTAGGCGTTTTTTACCTTAATAAACTGTAAAGTTTCTGTAAAATTACAGTATTCTGAAAGTGTTGGGAAGTCAGTGTTGTAGTTGGGTGGGAACGCATGGGAACGCCGTTCCCAGAAATATTTGGTTTGTTACCGAAAAAAAAAAAAATATCGCGAACAAGCAAAAAAAAAAATTTTTAAGTGAAACGGTAATTTATGCCGTAATTTATTGATCCGTAATTTATTGATCGGTAATTAACGGTTAACGGTAATTTATTGATCCGTTTCACTTAAATTCATAAGCTGCTTTAACCGAGTTATTTTCTTCTGATGGACTGATGGCTTCCATTATTATAAGAAAATGATCCATTCCAAAGGTATAAGTTCGATTGAAAAAACTATTTAATACTTTGAGCAGAAGGAAGAGGCTGCACCTGCAATTTTCAAGACACTAATAGAATCACATAGCTGCCAATGTGTACGGTTTTGTTACCTCTAAAATTGAATACAATTTTTTTCCATATTTAATCGTTGGCAATTGTTAGATTTCGGCGATTAAATTAGGCAAAATTTACTGGTAAGTTTTAGTGGTAAGAAAAAATCTTAGAAATTGGTAGCTATGCAGTAGCGTAATACTGCAGCAAAAAACTATCAAGCGCTTTTCCAAATAAACAATTTCATCCCCCGTTTTTTTTTTTTTTTTTTTTTTTTTTTTTTTTTTTTTTTTTTTTAAAAGTAACGGAAATGTACATCAAAGAAATGTTACTAGTAGAATAAAAATTAATGAATAAAGTGAAAATTTATATTTCATCTCCTTAGTTTGTGACGATTTGTGTAAATCCGGTTTATCCGAGGTGAGCTTGGTCCATATTAACTCGGATAATCGGGAGTCTACTGTTATAATTATAACTGTTAGTTGAAAAAAGTTGGCTTTTGGCTAAATGCTTTAAATTGGATTTTGTCTTACCAAAAATCCGGTAGCATTAACATCTACTCTATAAAAAGGCGAGTTCCCACAAATATTTTTTTCCAACTACAACACTGTGGAAAGTGTTGCATAAAGCACATTTATTCGAAAGTCTTGCCCTTTCCTGAATTTCGCTCGAGCCATGTCCTCGTTTTAGCAGTATTCGTATTAAACGAGTTCGACTGTATTTCGAATCAGAAAATTTATTTAACACAATGTGTCTTATTTCTACATATTAGTACTTATATCATTTTATTGGTAAAATTTCTAGTTCAAAATCTGTTTATTCAAACTGAAGAAATCCGAAAGATTGGCAGATAAGGAAATGTGTACTCGGTTAAAACTGAACTTTAGTATTATTAAAAATGGTCTTAGTATTATTAAAATTAGTATTATTAAAAATAAAAGTTTTTAAAGGATTACCGACATGTTTAAATGCCAACCGATATTACTCTCAAGGTATAGATATATACAAACATGGTTATTACCTTGAAAACGATACCGGTTTGTATTGAAACATGTCGATAATTCTTTAACGACTTTTGATGTCACTTTTTAGCATATTAAAGTTTATTTGTAACCAAAGACATTTTTGTGTAACTTTTAATGTACTCGGCTATTTTTAAAACAATATTTAACCCTTTCAAGGGCAAAATACTTCTTTTGCTAAAGTATTGAAAGGATTGGATGACACAATAATTTCCGAACAAACTTATTTGAAAATAAGTAAAAGCTTTTATGCATGTACAATTATAAAATATAAATTTTTATTCCAAACTTTTGGTGCCATTGTGGCATTTGAGGATCAAGATGAAGTGGGATACGTAATATCCCTCCGACCCAAGGGGTGAAAATTCATTTTAAAATAAAAATGATTAATTTAATTAATGATTTATTAATGGCTTCTTTAGGTGCGTTCGTAATTATATAAATACGTAGCACCTATATTCGTCGTCTGCTCCGTCCGTCTGTCTGTCTATCCGCATATAATAGGGCAAAAACTACTTAACTGAATGGTTTGAAATTTAAATTATATAATTGTTGCATAATTTTGTCGAGTCATTTTAAATTTTATGAATATCGAATGCATAGTTCAATTACAGGGACAGTCAAAAGTATTCCTTTACATTACGGCCAATGGGAAAAATAGTTTCAAGTGCATTTTAATAATATTACACCCTTTCGAGCATAAAGAAATTGATATAGATTTATGAAGTGCACTAAAATATAAATTCTGTCGAATATGTGGTGCAAAGAATATATATTATTCATTTACAGGTCCATACAAAAGAATTCTGTTACATAATGGTATACGGGGAAACATTATTTGGGACATATTTTACTTATGTTAAACTTACATACATATAATGATATAACTTATTTACATATAATGAAACTGGTATAGGTTGCTGAAGTTTACTACAAGTTACCTGCATATAATAGAAAGTGCATAGCATTTACAAGGACACACAAAAGATTTTGGATACTATACTGTATCCGAAGTACTGTGAAATAAAATCATACTAGAGATGATGCTGGAAGTGCATTTTTAGGTGTGATGTGAGTTTTTAAGTTTAACTAATTTTTTTCATAGTACATTGCGTGTATAAATGTTGTAGATCATATACAGGGCTACACAAAAGAATTTGTAAGAATTACTGGATATGAACGAAAATAGTTTAATGGTAGTTTTTAAAGGAGTTATGCATTTTTACACTGAACTATATTTAGCATACTGAGAATTTAGATAAAATGGTATACAAAGCCACGCAAAGAATTGAATACATGGCCGTCTATGGATGATAATCTTTGGAAGTGTGATTTCAGTAGTTTTAAGCATATTTTAGTCTTAATTAAATTTTAGCTAAATAGCAGCGTGTACATAAAGTTAGTAGGTAAAATGCAGGGCTGTACAAAAGTATTCACGTGTGCTTCCGTCTATTGGTATCAATTGCTGAAAGTGAAATTTCAACCTATTACGCGTTTTTAACGTATTGAAAAGTATTTATGAGTTCGGTTTGTTTGTTTGTTTGTCTCTCTTAACTCTAACTTGCATTAATATTGTTGGATTGCTCTTTAATTGATATATGTTATTGAGATTTAGGTATTGAAAATAATGTATGTAGTGTTCATAGTTTATTTACAGAGACACTCAAAAGTATTCCATTACTCTATGGTCTATGGGGAAATGTCGTAATTATATAAATACGTAGCATCTAATGTCGTCATTGTTGTGTTTTGGAGGTAGGAGGTGATAGAATAATATTGTAAAGTTATTTTGGATATTGAAATTCCAAATCATTTTTTTAGGATCGATCGTATAGTGTTATAACATTTTTGTTGTGGCCACAAAAGACCACTTTGACATAACAGCAATTAATTAAAAAAATATCTGAATTTACTTATCATACATTTGGTAATTGAGAATAAAAAAGTAAAAGGTAAAAGGATTACCTGCATTGAGCCGAGAGAACAGAAAATGATGGAGACATTTGCAGAAAGGAAATAAACAGAAGACAAATCTTCCTTGAAAATTTTTTATTTATGAAGCAATTTTTCTTGCAGAATATAGCGCATTATCATAGAGTACATCTCTTATTCTTTTAGATGTACTTTTTTATGATGGACACATACAATCTACGTTCTTACTAAAGAAAATAAAATAATTTCTTTCCTTGGGGAGTGTAGAGGCACAGGCATTTAGATGATTTTTTTAGCATCACAATTCTACGACTCGTAATAAAAGCACCATTTGAATAAAAATAATAATAATGCCGTCAACAGAGTTTTATCCACATCTTACTGAAGAATTAGAAGTAACTGATCAAAGAATCTCGCCACAAAAAAAGACGAAACTATGCAGCCGAAATATTCTTGCACTTTTAATATTTCTTACTGTAGATACGAAATCCGTTTATTATTTATTTTTTTTTTGTAGAAGGGAAAGAGGCATCCACCTATTCTATGCGTTCGTTGACAGAGCACTCATGCAGGCGTGGACATAATTCTTGACAGAACGGCAAAAGGGCAGCCAATCTGTATTGGAATCCCAACTCAGCTGCACTGAATGCGCACGAGCTCTCCGAGAAGAGGAGTAAAGAGTGTTGCTATAATCCTTGAAACACGCCAACTATGGCGGAACGAACATACAGGACATTTTATTGGCATAAAATGCGATGCTAAAGAATATAAAAAACTGCTTTAAAAAAGGAAATTTGATAGATTTCACTGAGATAAGATGCCAAACAGTAGTAAAGAGTTACAAATTTTGAAATTACGAATTAAACTGATTTAAATATTATTGGCTAAGGGGTGGAGCTTCAAAAGGATATGACTTCACAAATAGAAAGATATGGAACATTCCAGATAATTCTTTTACCGGAAGTACAGCTTTCAAAACGACGTTTATGATTTTAAAATGAATGAAATGCTATGCCAGAAAGAAAAACTTACAGGGGAAAGTTGAAAAAAAGGTAATTAAAATAATTTTGGAATGCGAATATTAAAATTAAATTAATACAAGATTAATAAAAATATTTTCTAAATGAAATTAAATAAATATATGGCAGTGGTTCTAAGTAACCACAACATATTACTCCGGCCTCCCCAAAAGAAAATATTGGTAAGATGGTAAAATTAAATTACAATATTCATTTTCTGAATCTAAATCAAAGGAATATTTTTCAATATCATTCTCATCTACATTAATGCACTCACCAAGAATTGTATGTTTGTTTAAATGAACATCCACTTTGGATATATTCTGACATACAACTAAGAATAAATCTTTTTGAATTGAAGATTTAGAATGCAATGATTCATGCAAAGTAAGAGCTTTACTTTTCAAAGCAGGCTTAAAAATAAAATATTCAGATGGGGAATTCAAGTATTTGACATGTAAACAGGAGAATTAGGGGGAATCAACTCTCTATTTACAGTTTGTACCATGTTAGAACTCAATAATTTTTCATTACCATTTTTCAATTTGGTGCACTTTTTACCAACATAACTAATGTCATTGTCATCTTCAGGTATGACATTTTTTTCATTAGAGGTAAATTTCTTGTATCTGGTATCAGAAATATTATTTATAACATTAGAATAATCAAAGTTTGTATGAGTGGGAAAATAATTAGGAGACCGAGTAAAAACTTGAGCATGACCTTCTAAATTTCTGATATTGAGATTAGCATTTATAAAAGAATTATCATAATTCATAGCAGTATTACCAACACTATTTATAAACAAAGCATTATTTGCAAAACTGTAATTGCAAGGATAATTTTCATAATTATTTACCAAATGCAAATAATTATCACCAAAATTTCCATTCATATTATCAAAATAAGCACCATTATTTGTGTTAACTGACATAGAATTTTCAAAAATAGGCACATTATTGGTGTCAAAAGAATATGGCACTGATATATTGTCATTATTATACTGAGAATTCAAATAAAAACTGCTAGGAGACTCTTTTTGAATGTTAAAAGGTATATGTTTATCTTTAATTAATATAGATTTAAAAGTTGGAGAGATGGTTATAGAATGCTTGTTTAATAAACTCAAAACCAAGTATGGCATCAAAATTAACATTCTTTATATCAGTAAGGTAAAAGACATGATGAAAAAAAAAATTGTCTATTTTGAATGTAATCTCGATACATCCTTTAAAGAAAACTTTAGAGTTTATAGTTGATACAGAAACATTTCTAGATAAATATTTATAATGGATTTTGGATTTAATGCTGTTAAAGCATTCATGATCCAACAAACTTAGAGTTGAGCCTGAATCAATGAGAGTTGATATCTCATTATGTTGAACATTCATAATTATACATGGAAGTGAATAAGTGTTATCAAAAGAGCTTCAAATTACGTGTCGTTGTTGTACACAATCCTCAATTTGAGAAGAATACTTTGATGACAAAGAATTTTCAGAACAGCAAGGTCTGTTCATTTTTTGCACCATTGGTGATATCTGTGTAACAACGCTTGAAAAGGAAGTAGTTGAAGAAGAATTTTTGTCAATCTGACATTCGCTTGAATTGTCACAGGAGTATACTGACCCTAACGAGCAAGATTGGGAGGGATGGTGGTCAGTTGGACCAATCTCCCTTACTTGTTTAAATGATAATTTTTATCATCATTTTTATTTTTAGAAAAAGAAGTAAAGTTTTTCTTTCTTTGAGAAGAATTTGAAGAAAAATGGGAGTCTTGGGTGTGATTGGCATTTTGCCTAGAAGAGTCAAGTAGATTTCTAAACTTGTAACATGACTCCATAAGATGGTTAAAACGACCACAAAAGGCACATTGGATAGCATTTTGTTTGCGAAAATACTCTGAAGAGATTTTCTTGTGAGAAAACTTGTCAAACTTTGGCCGAAAGAAAGATCGTTTCTGATCTGGCTTATGCTGAATAAAGTTTGTTTTATTTCTAGAAGCCACGTTATGTCTAACTGGTGAGGGAGAGTAAGTTACACGCTTTTTTTTAACAACAGTTCTATGTCTAGGAGAATGTCTATTATGAGATTCAGATGGCGAGAATGCTATCTGCGAATTTCTATAGACTCTGTCCTTTTTATGTCTGATAGGAGCTTGTTCAACAAAACTATCAGAAAATTTTGAATTTTCACCATTATTTTCATTATTCAGAGAATAAACTTGGTCATAATGTTGATTAGATTTTTGAGTAGGTGGTGAATCATAGATATCTTGTAAAAATTGTGCTTGTTCAAGAGCTAACTCAAAAGTGGAAATGTTTTCTTCTAGAATTTTCCTTTTAATTTGCTTAGGTAAAGCTTGAATAAAATGAGTAAATTTCAAAGAATCTAGAGCAGTTGGATCTAATTTAGGATACGCAAGTCGAAGCTGTTTAGCCAAACGATATGAAAAATTTTTAACTGACTCATTAGAATCCAATTTTAAATTTTGAAGAGACTTCAGAGTGTCAGATTTTTTACTTGGCAGAAAACAGTTAATAAATTCTTTGCGAATGGTTTGAAGGTTAGAATTTTTGAATGGAAATTGTGTTTCGAGAAAGAAATGTAATGCAGTACCCTGTAATTTTGACTTGAAAAGAGCAAAATGTTCTTTTTCAGAGTAATTATATAATTCCTTCAAATCTGATAACTGGTCGAAGAAAAATTCGACCGTCTGAGGATTTTCATCAAATGGTTGAATACAAAGGTTTAAATTTGCTTTTGGAGTCATGGTGATAAATTTCAAAACAATGTTGAACAAATTTTAAAACAAATCCGAATAAATTTTAAAATAATGTGGTGAAGTAAACAAAATTAATCTCATATGAAGTCACCTTTTAAAAATAATGTCAATTCAACAGAATAATGTAATAATTGTTCCCAAAATATTATCAAAACAAAATGGCATCAATAAATCAATCATTTACTTATAAGTAAGAAAATTATTCTTAACTCATCTTTTTTTGTAAATAATATCATAAGCAATCATTTTTCCTTAATAATAAACTGTAAATATTACATGAATTCTTTCCCTTTTTTTTTTTAGAAAGATTGTATAAAAATTTAAGGAAGCCACTTTTTCTAAATATCAAATATTTCTATAATAATATACTAAAACAAATTTTCATATCAAAATATAACTTAATAACTGTCATGTCATAAAGGTTTCTAAAGGTTCACGGTACCAGGAAAGATTAGAAGTTGTGTTTTGGAGGTAGGAGGTGATAGAATAATATTGTAAAGTTATTTTGGATATTGAAATTCCAAATCATTTTTTTAGGATCGATCGTATAGTGTTATAACATTTTTGTTGTGGCCACAAAAGATCACTTTGACATAACAGTCATTAATTAAAAAAATATCTGAATTTACTTATCATACATTTGGTAATTGAGAATAAAAAAGTAAAAGGTAAAAGGATTACCTGCATTGAGCCGAGAGAACAGAAATGATGGAGACATTTGCAGAAAGGAAATAAACAGAAGACAAATCTTCCTTGAAAATGTTTTATTTATGAAGCAATTTTTCTTGCAGAACATAGCGCATTATCATAGAGTACATCTCTTATTCTTTTAGATGTACTTTTTTTATGATGGACACATACAATCTACGTTCATTCTACGTTCTTACTAAAGAAAATAAAATAATTTCTTTCCTTGGGGAGTGTGGAGGCACAGGCATTTAGATGATTTTTTTAGCATCACAATTCTACGACTCGAAATAAAAGCACCATTTGAATAAAAATAATAATAATGCCGTCAACAGAATTTTATCCACATCTTACTGAAGAATCAGAAGTAACTGATCAAAGAATCTCGCCACAAAAAAAGACGAAACTATGCAGCCGAAATATTCTTGCACTTTTAATATTTCTTACTGTAGATACGAAATCCGTTTATTATTTTTTTTTTGTAGAAGGGAAAGAGGCATCCACCCATTCTATGCGTTCGTTGACAGAGCACTCATGCAAGCGTGGACATAATTCTTGACAGAACGGCAAAAGGGCAGCCATTCTGTATTGGAATCCCAACTCAACTGCACTGAATGCGCACGAGCTCTCCGAGAAGAGGAGTAAAGGGGGTGGTATAATCCTTGAAACACGCCAACTTTGGCGGAACGAACATACAGGCGCCCTGCATTGGCATAAAATGCGATGCTAAAGAATATAAAAAACTGCTTTAAAAAAGGAAATTTGATAGATTTCACTGAGATAAGATGCCAAACAGTAGTAAAAAGTTACAAATTTTGAAATTACGAATTAAACTGATTTAAATATTATTGGCTAAGGGGTGGAGCTTCAAAAGGATATGACTTCACAAATAGAAAGATATGGAACATTCCAGATAATTCTTTTACCGGAAGTACAGCTTTCAAAACGACGTTTATGATTTTAAAATGAATGAAATGCTATGCCAGAAAGAAAAACTTACAGGGGAAAGTTGAAAAAAAGGGAATTAAAATAATTTTGGAATGCGAATATTAAAATTAAATGAATACAAGATTAATAAAAATATTTTCTAAATGAAATTAAATAAATATATGGCAGTGGTTCTAAGTAACCACAACAGTCATTGTGTTCGTCATTCTGTATATCCGTCTGTCCGCATACAACAGTGCAAAAACATCCCAGGCGAATGGTTTGAAATTTAATATATATAATCATTTCAAAATTTTGTCGAGTCATTTCATATTTTATGAAAATTGAGTCAAAACTTAAAAAGATATTAATAAAAGTTTTCTTCATTCTATTAAATCCTATCATACGTATATAATTCAATAATATCCCATGATAGGTAATGATTCTAGGTTGCCATGGTGATTACGTCCTATTTATGAAGGAGTCATATTATTTCCGTGCTGAATTTAATATATGTAATCGTAATAAATTTTGTATTCATGCATTTACGCATAAGAGTGCAACAGCTATTGCATCAAAATCTAAATATTTATAAAACTTTGTTATAGTACGAACTATAGCATTTGCCACGTTTGACGCACAATTTCCGACTTGTTCTATTATACCTAAATAAAATGAGAAATTTTATTCCTTAACATGGTATTTCAAAATATTTACTTTTTAATTTTTTTTTCTCATTTTCATTACATTTCTTTAAAAGATATTTTAAACTATTTATTGATTTATTGTGATATTTATAAACCGAAATGCTTCAAAGATGTTGAACATTTTATATCCATATAAAAATTCCTTTTATAGCTTTCACGAGTCTGTATTTACTTTAGAGTATATTTTCTAAAACAATGATTTGGCAGTAAATTTTTCAGAGAGCATTAAAATTTTAGGACATAAGCATTTTTCTCGGAGATTAATTTCTGTATAGCGTTTATGAAAGAATGCAGAAAACTGCGCAATTCTGTACATTTCTAATTTTATGACTGCTATGAAAATTAAATAACAGAAGTGATAATAAAGTCGCTTTCTTTCAGCAGTTTAACTATATTTCATAAACGATAGTTGTATTAACTGAAATTTCCTGTGTAAATTTTATAAATACAATAATTATTATCTGCTACTAATTTGGAAGTACACTACGCTTGCTACGTTTAACATTTTCGATAATCTACCTAAGGTAGATTATTACTAAAGTGAAAAAATTAAAATGCTTTCTTACGAGCTCTAAAAAGGCGAGAATTGTTTTGTTAATAGATTTTTAATTTACGGAACTAATCCTTTAATAAAGAGAAAGGATTTTTTAACGTATTTTTAAAAATGAACGCGTTTTTAACATGTTTTCAATTATGTTTGAAAGAATAAAAAATTCAATTAATCATAATAAAGAATACGACATTTTAAACTCCAGAACATACAGAGGAAATGTTACACAAAAGTGTTCATCAGAACACTAATGTTAAGAACCGCGATCTCGAAGCTTAAAATCTTCTGTCCAGATTATTATCCTGCACAGTTCGTGTTGTTACCGAGGAGATCCGAACCCGAAAATATTTGCTTAAAGTCAACCTGAAGCCCACCCGAACCCGACAAACAAAGTCTTCAACCTGAAACCCGACACACTTCAACTCAAAACCAATCGAACCCGAAATATTCAACACCAAACCCGACGTGAAGAAAATTTAACCCATATTTTAATACAATTATGGAAACGCAGACTACAATTAAAACTGTAATATCAATTTTGTTCCACTTTTTTGCAGAAAAATTTACACATATACACTCATTAACATTAAAATACATACTTTTTCTCACTTGAAAAATATTCAGGGCTTTCTTTCGAAAAATCTGGTCAACACGAACCCGACCTGAAGCGGCCAAAACCCAACCCATATCCTACCCGCAACGAAAAAAAAAATTAGCATCGATTCAGGCCTGAACATCAGGCCTGAACCGGGTCGGATTCGGGTGAAAGATCAGCTAGCGTTATTTGATTCTAGAAACCCTAAAGTACTGTTTAAGCTGAAAAATTAAAAATGTAGGGATTTTTTGCGATATTTTTATGTCCCGGGCTACCTTAAAATTTATTATTTTTTGTTATACACGATTTCTAAAGTACATGAAGCTCTTTCGACAAACAAAGGAGCTTTACTAATGTAACATTTTTTAAATCACAATTTCAGTTATTTTCTTGAGCTCAATCGTATTTTCTAAGCCTAAGTAATCTATCAAATTAAGTTTTTGTTCAATTTAAAAGTTCTTCGATTAAAAATCAAAATATAGCAGTACCAGGTAAGTTAAGTTTCGTTCTGAGTAATAGAAGTTTTGAAAAAAAAAAATTAACAAATAAGCGAAAAAGTAAATCCTATTACACAAAAATAACAATTTTCATTAGCAAATTGGATAATGCGTTATTCTTAATGGACGACGTATCTTAGCAAACCATTTGCTCCAAGTATGGATTGGCTAATCTTTTGCCAGACAATTATTCCTTTGATGATTAATGTGTCTAGTTGGTTCAGGGAATAAGTAGTGATAGTGGCTTCTTTTAAAGCAAATAATGTGTTTGCGAAGATGCGAAATTTAAATCTATTCAGGTTATGTGTAAATATACTTATTTTGGAAAATAAAATAAAGAACATGTAGTTACGGAAAAAAAAAAAAAAGAAACGTAGATTTTTAATGAAAAATAATTGAAATGGCAATTTTGAAATACGGCTAACAGAAAATTTAAATATCTCAAAACTATTCACCAAGTAAAATTATCCTATCTTTTGCGAGGAATAAAATTAATACCAATGGAAATGTGTGTTTAAGATTAGTGAATTAGTGTTTAATATTTAATCATGATTTGGTTTAATACATAATCTCCCGAATTTTTAAAATCAAATAAGCATAATTGAACCAGAAAATTTATTTTTAAAAATGTATATTGTTTCTAAGAGGTAATTAAATTAAATTCTTAGTTTAAAATTAAATTTTAAACTTAAATTTTTTTTTAATTTTAATTAATATTTCTTAGTCTCTTTCAATTATTTAAAATTAAATTGTTTTTCATTTGTAGTTACAGATAGTAACAACTGTTTTATTTTTAATAGTCCCTAATATTATGGCAAGTTGCTTACATATCTCCAGAGTCCAGAGTATGAAGTTTCATCGAAACTTTGAAGTGATAAAAGTGTACAGCATTTCGACAAGTAAAACCATGTGAACTCTCAATTACATTCGGAAATATGGAGCGCCTAAGCTTTATGTTATTTGGATTTTGGCTATTTCTACCACTTCTCGTAATGTCGTTACATCATGTCATACAAATAAAAGTCAGTCTATTTCAAATTTACTTAAAATACCTTCATTATTGTTAATGTTAGAAATAAAAAATCCGCATTCGGTTTCGAGTGAGGCACCCTGTATTTTAGCCATTAAATGTGACCTAATATTCTATACAAAAATTGTTTGTTATAGTATGCACTACCATCTTTTAAAGTTATCCAATCTTTTTTTTATCACTTTGTATAGTTAAAATGTAAGAAATACGTGATCCACTTAGAAGAGTTAATCTTACATAGGCTCTGACCAAATGGCGAAGATCTCGCTTATTTTGAAATTGCAAAGCATTAAAAGTCAAACATATATCTTTCTTTTTAAATTATGAAAAGTAAAGACAGAAAATGGCTTCTTTTAGGAGGGCGTGAGATTATCTGGATGTTTCGCTGTTGAAGCATGGAAGTTGCTCACTCCTAACACATATCGTACTTTTCTTTTATGTACTTTTCCTCCTTTAAGTCAAGATTTCAGGATACTGTATTTTCAGAATGTTTTTCAAATTTACAAAAAAGTTTTCATGAACGCTTGATGTTTTCAAATAATGTTGAAAGTCTTGTATACTTAGAGTGCATTCTGTAGAATAAAAAAAATTACTTATCATAAGCTAAACAACTTTATTTTCTGCATATATATCATACCTGAACTGTCATTTTTGTTTCAATCTTTTTCATTCGTGAACAAAAAGGGTCAGACCAATCTTCTGAAATACCAAATATATTTCAAAAATTTTGATGGCATACAGCTTTAGTTTTCTAATATTTATTCTGAAGAACTAGATTACTTCAATTTTAAGAAATAATCAAGCTTTTACCATATTGTTGTAAAAAATACCTTTTTGGAAGACTTGTTGCTGTTGTTTCAAATGTCTGCCTGGGTTACGTAGATGGCAGACCAGCTCTCCAAGTGGCTGAGTGTAGAGCAGGCGCGGATCCACGGGGGGGGAGGGCGATCGCCACCCCCCCCCCCAAAAAAATACGAAAACTGGCGATATGAAGCAATTAAAATAATAAAACTTTGTAAAAAATCACCATAAAATAAAAGCAAAACATAAGACGCGTTTCGAGCTAAAAATATAACAGCTCGTCATCAGCTACAGTAAACACGTGTTCGTAAGTGGACAAGGTCAAAAATGAACTGAAAGGGAGAGAATGTTGTGAAGAATGCGACAGATGGCGCTAGCTGAAAGGTAAGATACCATGGAGGAATGAGATAGATGGAGGTGCAGTAAGGTGGTTGGAGGTGACGCCAAAAAAGTAACCCTAAAATCCGCTACAGAAAGCCCAAACAAAACCACGTGCTTTGACACGCCTATCAATTCAAACCGGTTTAAACCTGTATTTCTTTGCTTTCATTTTTTACCGTCGGAAATTGTTATTCAAGATATCATTAAAATTTCGATAAAAAATGACTTATGCTCTGTTATAGGATGTAGTACTAGATCAGAATGTATCAAAGATACTAATATATCACTTCACAGAATTATTTGATTATTTTATTATATGTATTTCAAATATAAATATCAGAAGCGTCTTTTAAGATTTTACTTGAAAGGGTAACATTCTTTCGTTATTGTCCTAAAATCGTTTGCACTCGAAAATCTAGATTTTCGATTAGTATTTGTAATTTAAGTTTTCATATATAATTTTAAAAGAATGCTTTCATCCTTATATTTTATCTATTTACATGCAATTATTAATATGCTGTTAAAAACAAATAAAGACGTTTAATTAAATTAGTAGCGATTGATACAGTCAAAAATGGTGGCCTATTTGAAGCGCAATTATAAAATTTCATTCAATCAAAGAAACTCTATTAATTAGTTTGAATTACTTGAGTTTTGAAACATTATTATTGGCAAAAAAATAAGTTCACCTGATAGGAAAATTTTAGCTGTAAGAATGAAATTATTATCAATAAATGCTTAGCTCGCATTTGAGTAATTGGACTTGACCTTTCGATACAAAGTTATTTTTTTCACAAAATTGTTATGCATTTCTCAAGAATAACTTTTTCTTTTCAGAAAACTGACACAAAAAAAGAAAAAAAACCCCTTCCATCTATACCATTCCCAAAACTTTCTTCTATCTCATACATGTTAATACTTCAAAATTCGCTAGCACACTGCCAAAATTAAATGGCAGTCTATACCCATCATGAGGATTCTAAAGATACGAAATTCCGTGCTTTAGTTCTTGAGATATGACTATCGCTGAAATCATGTAAATCCAGCAAACTGCAGCCTAGCAGCACCACCTATTTGGTGCTTTAGACCAAAACCTATGATACACCAAAACCACCAAACAACAATATATGTCAACGTCAAACTGAATCTGAAGTTTGGGGAAAATACGTGCATTAGTTTTTGAGATAGAGCCATTGCGAAAATCATGAAAATTCTAGCGTAGCAGCGCCACCTATTGGACGATTAACACCAAAATCTAATCACCAACAACTTGTGTTAACATCTAACTCTGAAGTTAGAGGAAAATTCGTGCATTAGTTATTGATAGAGCTATTGCGGAAATCGTGAAAAATGCAGCACAGCAACGCCACCTGATGGGCGATTTATACCAACAGGCAATCAGCACCAAGTCATATCAAGGACTAACTGAATCTGAAGTTTGAGGAAAATTCGTACATAAGTTCTTGAAATAGAGCTATTGCGAAAATCGTGTAAATCCCAGAAAATGCAGCATAGCAGCGCCACCTGTTGGGCGATTTACACCAAAACGTAATCAGCACCAACTCATATTAAGAACCAACTGAAACTGAAGTTTGATGGAAATCCGTGTATTAGTTCTTGAGATACAGCTACTGCTGAAATCGCGAAAAATGCAGCATAGCAGCGCTACCTGTTGGGTGATTTACACCAAAAACTAATCAGCACCAATTTATATTAGGCACTACATGAATATAAATTTTTATTAAATTCCGTGCAATAGTTCTTGTGATAGAGCGCCTACAAAATTTGTGTGACATACTGACAAGTACTTTAGATACAGTACTGTATCCGAATCTTTTGTGTGTCCTTGTAAATGAACAATAAATGCTATGCACGTCATATTTCACCGCAAGTACATTGTAGTAAATCTGAGTAATTTATGTCTATTCCATTAAATTTCAGTAACATAATATCGCTGTAAACAGTCCCCCCCCCTCCATATATCATTATATCACGGAATTATTTTGTGTGCCCTGTAAATGAATAATAAATGCTTTGCAAACCCCATATTCTACGAAATGCATGTTTTACTGCACTTTATAAATGCATATAAATTTCTTTACGTTTTCTTTACGTTTTAAATTGTATAGCATCATTAAAATGCACTTGAAACGAGTTTTCCCATTGAGCGTAATATAATAGAATACTTTTTACCGCCCATGCAAATTAACTATAAGTGCCACACTTTTTTTTTTTTTTTTTTTTTTTTTTTTTTTTTTTTTTAAATAGCGATAACGCTATAATAAACGTCAATAACATATAAAAAATGTAGGTGATCCCAGTATATTTACAAGAGTTAGAGCTCGACCAGAAGGCCATACAAACCGAAAACAAACATTTATCATCTATGTTGGAAAGGGTTAAAGAAAGAAAACTTTTAATAATAGAATTTTTAGTTTTTATCAGATGTTTTCAATATTTTATTTAATCTTATTTTGACATTTATTTATTGCTAATTTTCCAATTCCAATTATTTTAAAAACAAGCATTTATTTTAATAAATAACAACACAACAAAGGCCCTTTAAAAAATGTACCATTTTTTCTTAAAATATACTTCAGCTGTGATTCATCTCTTTGAATTCGTCTTATTAATAGAAAATCCCTTCCACGTGCTTGTTTTGTTTGGGCTTTCTTGGACGTTTAAATTTGAGCGATAAATGGTTTCATATTGCAAACCTTTTTTAAGGCATACTGCAACTCCATCTATCTCTTTCCTCCATGGGAAGATACAGAAGAGAAAAGTGTTGCCCAAAAAATTGAAGAGAAATTGATAGGAGAAAAATGGAAATAAAAGAAATAAACAAAATTAAAATAAAATAAAAGAAGTAAATTAAAAAATATAAATAATAATAATAAAGAAAGAAATATAAAAGAATAAAACAAGAAAAACCAAAAGATCCCCCTTTTTTTTACAAAATAAAAAAAAAAAAGAAACAAGAGAAGAGGGAAAAGAATTACAAAAGTAATTTCCACGCTGGAGATCATTGACAAGATTGGCAGAATTTTTAGAAATAAAATATGCTTCATGAAAATCAAAGTGAGAGGGAGAGGTAGGGGAAGAAATAATTTTGGCCATGGAGAAATTCAAACAATGACTGGAAGACCAACAGTGAGAAGCAATCGAAGATTTAGAGATTTCTTGATTTGCAATATACCTCTGATGCTCGCCTAATCTGAATTTTAAAGCTCTCTTTGTTTGACCAATATAACCTAAATTGCAAGAGCAGGGAATAAAATAAACACCCCACCGGTTCTCAATAGGAATAGGATCTTTTAGAGAAGAGAATTTAATTTTATTCATAGGTTTGAAGATAACTTTAAAATTAAAAGGAGAAAGGATTTTAGCAATTTTAAAACAGAGAAGAGAATAAAAGGGCAGAACTATTATAGAGTTAAAATTAGGAGGGTTATTTGAAACAGAAAAAGGACGTTTAGGCTTATTAAATTTATACAAAGCTTTATCAATCAAAGAGGGATTATAACCACGAGCAAGGGCAAGAGATTTGAGATAATTAATTTCATTATTCAGAGTAGAAGAGTCAGAACAAATGCGTAACGCCCTAAAAACAAAAGTATAAAAGGACGCCACTTTTTGTTGAGGAGGATGATTTGAAAAAGCATGAGGAACTTAATTCCGTTCCTAACCTTCTTATTACTAAGGCTGATAAAAGCGGTCAAACAGTTCTTCTCAATAAATCTGATTACATTTCCCACGTTGAATCTATGTTAAACTCTGGTCCATATTTCAAATTAAAGAAGGATCCTTCTACTAAGCATTTATCTGATATCAAGCATGTCATTAAAAATTTTGTCTTTCTTAATGATGACACCAAACGTTTGGTCACCCCTTCTATCGCTAATTGTGCTCGTTTCTATGCTCTTCCTAAGGTCCATAAACCTACCCTTTCCTTTCGCCCTATCGTTTCCAATATTGGTACTGCTTCTTATAAACTTGCCAAGTTCCTTTCTAAGTTACTCGCTCCTTTATCTTCCACTAACTTTCACACTGTGAAAAACTCTTTTGACTTTGTTGATAAAATTAAACGCCTTTCTCCTTGCAATTATATAATGGTTTTCTTAGCTGTTAAATCCCTTTTCACTAACGTGCCTGTTCAAGGGGCAATTGATTGTTTGGAAAGAAGGTTACGCGAATTTCATTACTCTTTCATGGAGATTGATGAAATCCTGCATTTAGTTAGTATTTGTGTCAGGCAAACTGCTTTTCAGTTTAATAATTCTTTCTATTCTCAAACTGAGGGTTTGGTCATGGGTAATCCACTGTCTCCTCTTTTATGCGATAATTTATATGCATTTTATTGAAGAAAAACTCTTCAGTTTATATAAATTTCCTTTCTGATTTAGGTATGTTGATGATACTTTCATTTTAATTCCCTCTGACCTGGATCTTTCTAATCTCCTTTCTCTTGTTCATTCTGTTGATCCTTTTATTCAATTTACTCTCGAAGTCGAAGAGAACAATTCTGTTCCTTTTCTTGACGTCTTGGTTTCGAAACACCCAGATCGGTTCTCTACCTCCGTTTATAGAAAACCTTTCGCTGTATCTCTTCCTCCTCATGCTTTTTGAAATCATCCTCCTCAACAAAAAGGGGCGTCCTTTATACTTTTGTTTTTAGGGCGTTACGTATTTGTTCTGACTCTTCTACTCTGAATAATGAAATTAATTATCTCAAATCTCTTGCCCTTGCTCGTGGTTATAATCCCTCTTTGATTGATAAAGCTTTGTATAAATTTAATAAGCCTAAACGTCATTTTTCTGATTCAGATAATCCTCCTAATTTTAACTCTATAATAGTTCTGCCCTTTTATTCTCTTCTCTGTTTTAAAATTGCTAAAATCCTTTCTCGTTTTAATTTTAAAGTTATCTTCAAACCTATGAATAAAATTAAATTCTCTTCTCTAAAAGATCCTATTCCTATTGAGAACCGGTGGGGTGTTTATTTTATTCCTTGCTCTTGCAATTTAGGTTATATTGGTCAAACAAAGAGAGCTTTAAAATTCAGATTAGGCGAGCATCAGAGGTATATTGCAAATCAAGAAATCTCTAAATCTTCGATTGCTTCTCACTCTTGGTCTTCCAGTCATTGTTTGAATTTCTCCATGGCCAAAATTATTTCTTCCCCTGCCTCTCCCTCGGATTTTCATGAAGCATATTTTATTTCTAAAAATTCTGCTAATCTTGTCAATGATCTCCCATCATCTCCTTTCCTGTCTCCAGCGTGGAAATTACTTTTGTAATTCTTTTCCCTCTTCTCTTGTTTCTTTTCTTTTTATTTTGTAAAAAAAAAAGGGGGGGGGATCTTTTGGTTTTTTCTTGTTTTATTCTTTTACATTTCTTTATTTATTATTATTATTTATATTTTTTAATTTACTTCTTTTATTTTATTTTAATTTTGTTTATTTCTTTTATTTCCATTTTTTCCCTATCAATTTCTCTTCTATTTTTTGGCAACACTTTTCTCTTCTGTATGTTCCCCTTTCAGCTAGTTCCATTTGTCGCATTCTTTGCAACATTCTCTCCCTTTCAGTTCATTTTTGACCTTGTCCGCTTACGGACACGTGTTTACTGTAGCTGATGACAAGCTGTTATATTTTTAGCTCGAAACGCGTCCTATGTTTTGCTTTTATTTTATGGTGATTTTTTACAAAGTTTTATTATTTTAATTTAAATTACCTAGTTAGTTTTTAAGAAATCAACACACCATACTCATTTTAGCTTTTAACTGACTAGGATTAGGACATAATCCTTTTTTTCATTCATGAAATACCCTTGAAATTCACCAATGTGGGTGGAAATAACAGTATATTTTTAACACATTATTGGTTTTCTTGAGTAAACATTAAGATGCTTGAATTGCTCGTGGATGCGCGCCTAGGGGAATCTCCTCCTGGTGGTACTTGTGCGTTTTTTCAGCGGACCTATGACGAAATTTGCGTATTTTTTCGCGATTCTTTGACGAAATTTGCATTTTTTGTGGGATTCTTTCGCGAATTTCGCGTTTTCTCTGCGATCCTTTGACAAAATTTGCGTTTTTCTCTGCGAGCCTTTGACGAAATTCACGTTTTTTGTGGTCCTTTGATGAAATGTCCGATTTTTTGGCGAAATTCACCTTTTTTCGGCGCTTCTTAAATGAAATTCACGTTTATGATCGATCCTTTGACGAAATTCGCGTTTTTTTGCGTGATCTTTTGACGAAATTCGCGTTTTTTGACTTGCGAACGATTGACGAAATTGATTTCTTTTGGCGACCATTTGTCGAAATTCGCGATAATCGGTGGATTTATATTTTTTTATCCAAAAGGGGGGGGGGCGATCTCCCCCCCCCCCTTCCTTGGATCCGCGCCAGTGAAGAGACACACCACTTAGATGACACATTTTGACTTTCTAGGATGTTAAAGGCCCGTCAGATTTCTGAAGGGGATCCTTTTTCAGAGATAATCCTCTTTCAGAAATCTGATATTAAAAAATGGATGTGATGGTTATGTTTTTCAGCTTTCGATAATTGGTTCTTATGTATTTTTTAATGCTGAATCCAAAAATGATCTTCATTTTTTACCATGTCATCGCGTTAGGATTTTCCATAAATCGTAAATTTTTAAAAAGTCTTACATCAAAATCAATTATCAAAAGTTAAAAAAGATAATCATCGCAGGCTTGTGTTATTAACGTTGTTCACCATAACTAAAAGAACAAAAAATAAGATAAATAATTACCATAGTATAAGAGTAAACAGAAAAAGAAAAAAAAGACATTTAATAAATAAATTCTGTTATAACGTTTTTAATTTTACGACCTAATAAGTAACAATAAACGATATTTTGAGGAGAGGGCGGATTATAAAATAAGAGTGCTGGATAACAGAGTGTTTCGGTTAATCGGATGTCGGATAATCGAGAGCCTGTAATATTTTTAAATCGCATTAATTTCATATTCATTTAATAATTAACTGCAAGGAAGGATGTGAGCAACAGAAATTATAAGTACGTTGATTATATGTCACTCGGTATCGCCCCCCCCCCCCCAAAACGATCCTCTGGATCCGCCCCTGGTGTAGAGAGGAGAGATTCAGCTCTATTTTACATGCAACACAGAGGTGAAAGAAATACTTTGCGCCTTAACCATTGGATGTTTATCAGAGTTGGTGCAAATCTCCTGGCTCGGTTTTTCGCACTGCTGTGTTCAGGTGTTCTATGTTCATGTGTGTGGCATCAACATGGAGCCAATAGCAGCGCAATGTTCCCAAGCGATCCTAATCCCAAGCATTGACCACGCTGAAGGCTGTTTAACCCTTTAGTGCGCAGCTTTGCATATATGCAAACAACAGTGTTTTGAATTTAATAGATTTTTTTTTGTTCCTATATACCTAATTCACACAATAAAATGAAAAGAGCAATATTTGCTTTAATTAACAAAAGACATTCCGTATTTAAATAAAGCGAAATTAACCATTGAAACTTTCTGGTGTAAAGTCAGATTATCTGAATTACGTAATTTCTAGAACGTATTCTATCGTTTGAATTAAAGGGTTAAAGTTTAAGTTTTATAAAATAAATAATTATATAAATTAAGGTATTTGGAGACATACTTATTAAAATATTTACTAATTTGCAATATTTTAGCGTAAAACAGCCACACGACAATAGTTTTTACTTGTATTGCAGATGTGTAACAGAATGAAAGACTGACGTATTATATGAAAAATGTATCTCTGATTTTTTTCATTAGTTTTCCTGTCTAATAAACCTTTTGGAGAATCATATATATATATTTTTTTCGAAACAAAATAAAAAATCGCGCATTCAAGAGTTAAATTCAGTGTTCAGGTGGGAAGCTGTTTTTTAAAGTATGGTGTGACGTTGGTATTTTTGCAAGATTTTCTGTAAGAAAAAGATCTAATACCTTATTACACTAGAAATTCTGCAGCACCTCTAAAAGTCATTTAATTTTTTTATCTGACTTTAAATAATATCTACTATCCTACAATCCGCAATTTAATGTTTTTAGGAAATGTATATTTTTAAATATATAAGATCTCTTGAAAGTTCGTGAAATCTATTTTAAGAACTGTTACATTAAACACTACTTTTCTAGAACTGTTCAATCTGTCAATTTTGTACAACAAAAAGCACATTTATTGAGGGGGCATTTTACGTTCGCAATATACAAAATTTGAGTTATCTCAGAATTCGCATATTTACGGGGGCGTTTTACACTGTAATTTCTAGCATGAGCATCTTGTTATACGAGATATTTTATCCTGTGTTAATAACAATACTTACTTACTAACCTTTTAACTACGATACATTTGCGCCCTTTGCATAAATTAGATAAAATTTCGTGTAACAAAAATACTTATACCAATGTAAACTCATGTTGCAAGAATTACATGCAGAAGTCAAACGTTTTAATATTTTTTGTTAGGATAAAATAAATTTGGTAATTGTTCTATAGTATTTAAAAGAGAGCTCCCATCTAAATAAATCCTAAGCTATTTAGAATTTTTTTTTAACATGCCAAAAAAACGTAAAAATAAGCTTTTAGTTAATAAAAATATTGTTATTTAAGCTTTCGTCAAAATAGCATAATTTTATTGATTTTTTATATTTATAGATGTGAAAACATTGTTGCTAAGCAGCTGTTAAGGGAAAAAAGAGAAAAAAAATAAATATGTATAATGGAAAACCTACAAAGTAAGAAAATGAAATTTTTTATATTTTTTGGAACAGATGCATAAAATTCTACCAAAACTTATACAGTCATTTGTGAATGTCTGAAAAATCTATTTACAAAATTTCAAACCCATCGGATTAGTTTAAGACTTTCATACCGAAAATGCACCATCAATAATTTAACAATTAAATCGATTATTCAAATACGGAATTTCTGTTTCTATGACATTTAAAAATCATCTGAATTTCCATAGAAAAACATTATAACATGAAAGAAAATGCTCCACATTTTTGCAGCGAATCAACCAAATATACAGCTTATTTCGAATACATCATCAACATATCAATCCAATTTCAAGCTAATCGGATGCATTTTGCAACACTATTTTCTGACAGACCCTGGTTGCCAGTTTGGCCTTCTTTTTTATTAAGAAATTCCGTATTCATACCAGAAGTTACGAATAATATTTGTGCTTTATTTAATGACAGACATTTCGTGATTACATAAAATAAAAATCCTTCTTTTTTAATTTCCTGTATGAATTCGGAATTTTGAATAAAAAGGATGCCAAACTGGCAACGTTGTGACAGATTCTAAAGACTTTTCGTTTCATCACATTCAGCCTCAACTAACGTTTCAACAATTCCTGTACCGCGCCATAATTTTTTATGATATGTAGAAACAAAATTATACTTTATTCAAAGATTAGATACCAGCTCATTTAATAATATTTGTCATGTCAATATTTTTTATAGCGTTAAACCATAAAGCTGTTTAGTGCTTAGATTATTGCAGAAACACCAAAAAAAAAAAAAAACACACAGATTCATAAAGCGACGTAAGATTTTCCAGGGATGTTCTATAATTACCATTTAAAAGAATACATCGCATTCAGAGCAAAATATTTTGTGTTTACTATTTAAGGTAATCGATATTATTATATATATATTTTTTTTTTTAACAAGACGTATTTTGTCCTCAAAACTGAATATATGTGCATGAAGGATATTCTGTCTTGTACGTACTTTTACTTTCTGTTATAGAGATTGTGTTCCTGTAAAATGAAATGTTGCCAAGAGGAATTTAATGTATCCAAATGTGATTTAGCACTTGGATAGAATGAGTCTTTAACCTTCTGACTTTTAACAGGACATATATGTCCCTCTGACTACCCGCAATTTTTAAATGCAAAAACTGATAAGGTAACTCCCACGTATGTGATAACGAATAAAATATAGGAAGGAAACTACAGGAAAATCACTTAGATAGGTTATGTGAACAATTAATTCGAACGACGTATACCAAGAGAAATAGACATACTTTGTCACTTGCTTAAATTTTACATGAAAAATAAATTAGTAGCCAAAGGGATAATCAAGAAAACTTGGGTCTTTTAGTGCTGTTTGATTTACGTCTGCTCTACTGTAAAGTGCTATGCCAACATATTTGAGCCGACATGTTGATTAGATCCTTCACTCAAAAAAATGAAGTACTCAAAAATGATGTACTCGATGTACTCATATCGAATTGGGTATGTTTGGATCAAAAATGAACCTATGCTTTCTCAATTTTGGTTACATCACATACTATTATCATATTCAAACAAAACGATAATTTTGTACCCTGTAATGGTTTATTTCATTTATGGCGGTATAAAACATGTTTATTAATGTAAATGTTAAATTATGCACAATGTTTTAAAATAATTTAAAAATGCTTGCAAATAATGCTCTTTTGTCATAAAAATATTCGATGTGGGTATCTTGCAAATAATTTTGCTATTTTTCTTAATAAAATAAATAATCCATTAAACATTTCTTGTAAATAACTGTGAACGGGAAATAAATGCCAGTAAATTTTTACTTTCATTTGTAGGTTCAGGGGTCAGTACAATAACGATTCATATTTGAACAACCATGGAATCAAAAATGAGTACATGTGTTTCTCAATTTTGAGTACATTTGGATCGGAGCTACAGTGGAACCCGGTTAAGACGCTCACGGTTAATACGCGATCCCGCTTAATACGCGGATCTTTTCCAGTCCCTTGAACATCGCCCATAAAGCTAATGCAAAAATATCACGTTTAATACGCGAACGGTTATTACACGATCCCGCTTAATACGCGATAATTTTTCGATTCTTTGAGGGGAAAAAATCACGCTTAAGACGCGATTTCGTTGATCAATCCTCCTCTCTTCTCGAGTGTTGCCAATTTAGCGGATTTTTTTTTATTCAGATGAGAAACAAAGTTCCTGAATAGTATTATTTACTTTATTTAATAACATATTAATAAAGGCATAAAATAGTAATCGAAAATAGTGGTGGATATTTGAAGAAAACAAAACCCGCTAAGTTAGCAAAACTGCAATTCTTCTTTGATCCCGCCTCGTAACATTCTTTGTGTCTCACTTCGTGTATGTTTTTACTATATTAGAGAGATATAGGTGAATTCAGGATACTCATACATGTTATAACTAGTCGGATGTGGTAATCCCAAAATTTTTTTCTATCTTATACATGTTAATACTTCCTGAAAAATGCAGCATACCAGCGCCACCGGTTAGGTGATTTACACCAAACTCTAATCATCAACAACTTATGTCAACTTCTAACTGAATCTGAAGTTTGATGAAAATCCGTGCATTAGTTTTTGAGATAGAGCTATTGCGGAAATTGTAAAAGATTCTGCATTGCAGCGCAGCCTGTTGGGTAATTTACACCAAAAACTAATTAGGACCAATTTATACCAGGAAGTAACTGAATCTAAAGCTTGATGAATTTTCATGCATTAGTTCTTGAGATACAGCTATTGCGGAAATCTTGAAAAATGCAGCATTGAAGCGCCACCTGTCGGGCGATTTGCACCAAAAGTTAAACAGAACTAATTTATATCAGGGACTAACTGAATCTGAAGTTTGATGAAAATTCGTACATTTGTTCTTGAGATAGAGCTATTGATATAATCATGAATAATGCAGCGTAGCAGCGCCACCTGTTGGGCGATTTTCACCAAAAAGTAATAAGCATCAAATTACATCATGAACTAACTGAATCTAAAATTTTGTGAAAATCCGTGCAATAGTTCTTGAGATATAGCTATTGCGAAAATCGTAAAAAATGCATCATAGCAGCGCCACATGTCGGGCGATTTACACCAAAAAGTAATCAGAGCCAGTTTATATGAAGGTCTAACTGAATCTAAAGTTTTGTGAAATTCCGAGGATTAGCTCTTGAGATAGAGCGCCCACAAAATTTTTGTCACCTACAGACTCACAAAGTGACAGACAGACTCATACACAGACACTTTCTAAAAACCATCAAATTGTGTTCAGGACATTCTAAAATGTATAAATCCATCGGAAATCGAAATTTTTCACGAATCGACTTACTTTCTTCTTGTAAAGATAGAAGAAAGTAAAAATTGTTATGATTAGACATGATCATAACAGTTGTTAGTGAGGTTTCAAACGTACATTATATCATTACTACGATTTATAATGCATATTATGGGCAACAAAAAATGAAAGTTGTAACGAATAAGCAAATATGACTGCCGTTGGATAATTCTTTTATATTTTCTTTACTTTTGCTATGCTAACATTGCTTTTTACACAAAGATTAATAAGAATAGTTTTTCTTATTATTAAAAAGGACAGATTATAATGGTATTCTTTATTACAAGTACTAAATAGGATTTTTAAATATGGGTTGTGCTTCAAAGATTTAATTTTTTTTTCTTTCTGTTAAAAAATAGTCTTGTAGGAAAATTATTTTTGTTGTTTTATTTTTAGTTGCAACGTATTATTCAACAATAAAGCCATGTTTGAATCCATATTTATTTCCGTTGTTATTCCAGTTGGTCCTATAAAAAGAAACAATCAGTTAAAATGGAATACATTTAAATCTAAATCTACGTAAAAAACGCAATTTTTGACCGTAAACATATAAATGGAAGCTCTAAAGTTCATTTAGACGATTAAATGTGTAAATAAGTCCAGTTCCTGTAACATTATACAAATCACGTTTAATACGCGATCCCGCTTAATATGCGAGTTTGGTCCACTCCCTTGAAACGCGTCTTAACCGGGTTTCACTGTATTTTGAGTATGTGACGTACTTAAAATTGAGTACTTTTTACTCAATTCTCAGTACCCATTTTTTTTTTCAGTGTTTTCATATTAGAAATAAAATTTTCTTGGGGTTTTTCGAGCTCTCTTTAGATGAAGTGAAAGTTTAGTTCGTATTAATGTTAAATTTGAAGGTTTAAATTAGAATTTGAATTGAATATGGATTATGTGTATTCAAAGTGACTTAAAAGCTTAAATCGTAACGTGATTATCTCGCTGACGATCTTGCTTGTATTTCAGAGACATTCATATTGACATCGTAAAACTGAGTATTGACACTATTTTCTAAAAGAGCAATGATCAGAGCATGTTTAGAGCAGAGTTGCTTGTATGTAAATGTGATAATATGTATAAGATATTAGTAAATTTTGGATTTTTTTTCCCAGAAAAATGTTTGCACTTCCTGAATTTGCTTAGGTAATTGAAATATTTTATTATTATTATTATTTATTTTTCAATGATCTATTTCAAATAAAATCTTATTATAACTCTCTTTTATTAAACTTAACTTTATCGATAAATAGATCTTTGAGTAGCATAATTATTATTATTATTATTATTTTACATAATTTCCTTATTTTCATCTTGTTAAAGCTAAAATAAATATTTCAAATATTCAAGGATTTTGAAATGATGGTGAGTATACTTCGTACTTCATTACAGATCTTTACATGAAACACTTCTAGGGAAGTCATGGAAGAAAAGAACGCTAACACCTAAGAATCTCATAATATTAATTTCAACTAACATTTCTTAAATTACTCAAATCTGAAATTCCAAATTGCGTTTTAGAATATGAAATTAATTTTCTAAGTAGATTTTTGTTTAAAAATTTGTAAACCATGTTATATAAATACTCGCATGTATAACTGAGTGTATGTACGTTTATACGCTCATGAATTTTAAGAATCTCCTTTTTGGTTTATCTTTTATTCAAATTGATATTCATTAAAATCGGGTTGTTTCTTTTAATCCTTGTTTCATATGCTTTCCTGATTATCTTACATACAAAGTATCAAAGTGTCAGGAATAGGAAAGCTTACTGATTTTTAGGGTTCCGTACTTAAAAAGTAACGAGTTGGAAATTGCATGTCAAACGTGGCAAATGAGGTGCGTTTGTACTATAACTAGTTTTATAAATAATTTTTGCACTACATATTGCACTGAATGTATATTTTAGTGCACTTCATAAGTGCATATAAATTTCATTATGTTCGAAAGGCTGTAACATCATTAAAATGTACTTGAAATAATTTTTTCCCATTGGCCGCATTGCAACGAAAAGCTTTTGACTGTTCTTGTAATTAAACTATACATCCGATTTTCATAAAATTTTAAATGAGTCGACAAAATCATGCAACAATTATATATTTTAAATTTCAAACGATTCGGTTGGGTAGTTTATGTGCTGTTATATGCGGACGGACGGACAGACAGTCGGACTGAACGACGGCTATAGGTGCTACGTATTTATATAAATACAAACGCACCTAAAAACTATTATAAGTTCACTCGTGTGTCTGCCTGTCAAAGCCTTTTTTTTCCGAAAACTATGGAACGTAGAAAGTTCAAACTTCGTAGAGCTATAAAGGCTATTGACCGACATGTTTATAGATTATTTGCTGTTCAAAAATATTTTTAGGGAAAATCTAAGGAGGGAGGCTAATTAAGTTAAGTGGAAAAAATTATTTTTATTTGCGTGCAGTACCGTTTGAAAGACCTTGTAACACCAAACTCAAAAATATATTTGTTTTAATTTTAGGTTTGTTTCAGAGATATCATCGAAAATGTACTGCAAAAATATAGGCCCCCGCTTATTTCCTACTGAAATTAAAATTATGAAAAAAATTAGGGGGTGGAAGTTTATTTAAACCTTGCAGGAAAACTGTAGCTATTGTCCTAGATCACACAGTTTTTGAGAAGATCGCATTTTCCCGTTACACAGAAACTTTATTTTTCGGCGTTCAGCGGGAAAGTTGAAGAGAGCTCGGGGTGTCTATCGACGCGAAATAATCCAAGGATTGTTGGTAATGATTTTCAAAAACATTTGTCGGTTATTATCCAAGAGATTAATTAAAAACCTATCTAGAAAAAGTACGGCGTTACAATCTCCCTTCCAAGTTCGCTTGGCACAATACCAAGTTTAAACTTTGTACAAGGTCTTTGTTTTAGAAAATGCGAATCATAGTGATAAATAGTGATAAATAATCAACGTACAGAACCCTTTGTGTACGAGCAAAACTCTCACTTGACCGATTTATTTAGTGTTTTCCAAATCATTAAAATATTTTATTTTTAACACTTACTTATTTAATGAAAGATAAGGTACTTGTATCCAATATGGACAGTGCTCTCAATATGGACACCCCTAATATCTTTAAAAGTAACAATTTTGATCGAGAGATGGCGCTACATGTCCGTGAAGAAAAGCAGTTGAAAAGATAACTAAGCCAGGAAAGTGCAAAAAAACGTGCTGTTCGCCATTTAGAAGGAAACTTGTTGTTGCGTGGTGTGCTGATCGTAATTACAGGTGAGTTTAAATTCTTATTAGGTATTGTAAAATTACTTTAAATATTGAAAAGTGGAGTGTTTTAGAAAGCTGATAAAATATATTTTCGATTGCTATTGCATATATTGCTTAAAGATGTTTTCTTTGTTTATTTATTACAAGATTTAGTAAAACTATGCCCGATTCCCAATATGGACACCTTATGTCCACATTGGAAATATAGCAAGTGAATCTTCAGATTCACAAATTTGTAAAACATTTGTTTAATGTTATTTTATTTCGACGTATTTTAATGTTATTTTATTTCAGATCACTCGACTTAGATTTGGGGAAATCTTTAGGAAGATTTAGAATCATTCGATGACTCTGTCGAACATAACTTCAGGTTTTCAGGCAACTGGAATTTTTCCTTTCGATCCAACTATAATTCCAGATGAAGCCTTCGCGCCTAGTGACATTACTGCAATTTCGGAACCAACATCAGAAGGGGAAGAAAATGCACCATATTTGGAAACTGCAACAGATGTCAAAGCTCCTGTTAACAACATACCTTCTAATGTTATTAACCCACCTTCATCATCTGCTAGATCATTTTCCATGGAAAATTCCTTCACCAGCGTGTTATCGACTCCAACTGTAAGAAGGAAGAAGACACAACGTCGCCAGGTGATAAACTCAAAAGGCATCAAAGTGGTAAAATCCTTGTTCAACAAGATGCCATCTGAACAATCCTCCAAGAAACCTCCTCCAAGAAAAAAATCCTCCAAAGAGCCCTTGCAGAAAAATCAAAAGAAACCTCCCCTCAGTGGGGTATATGTTGGCGAAATTGCAGGTACCAGCGGTATGACTTCATATGCGGTATGATGCATGTCCATAATAGGGACAGCTGGTTCCTTATATGGACACTTGTAAACATTTTTTGTTTTTATCATTAAAATTAAACCAAAATAATTACAAGGTCGCTAATTTTAATAATGATAGTCAACAGTCCAGGGATAGCGATCATATATTTTTGGAGTCCTATGGCGTGTACACGGGAGTGAAAAAAAATCAATTTTCCTTAGGGTGTCCATATTGGGTAGAAGTACCTTATTTTAAAAAAATATCTTATTTGTCATTTCTAATATTTTATATTTAAAAATATAAAACCCCAACAAACTAAATTTATGAATATTTTTTAAATCAATTACATTCTTAGAACGTTCTAATATTGTTTTTCTCTTCGTTCTACTGAATTAAACCGCAAGTATTACTAAAAATTCGCAAAACGTTAAAGAGACTTAAAAACACAAAATAAGTACTTACTTTTACATAGATGACATTTATGAAAAAGTTCGAAGAAATTTCAAAGTACAATCTAAAGTGCAATTAAAAAAAAAAAGTTCAGCCGCAAATCGTATTTTTTGATGGTACAGGTTTTTACAGTTTAAAAACAAGATCAGTCTTTTAAGTCTTTTACTTACTTTAAAGTGCGTCTCTAGATGTAACTTTTGCAACAGAACTTCTTAAGAAAACGTCAAATTCAGTTTTAGTTTTTGTTGTTTAGAAAAGTCTTCCTTTGACCTTTTTTTTTGTCTTTGGGAAAAATCATATTTTTTTTTTAATGTGAATGATTTTCTTTTAAAATAAAAATGATACAGAGTTTCTCATTGATCTGTTTAAAAACTAAGTCGTAAGTAAGTCTGTTTTCGGAAGAAATAAGAATAACCTTTATATTTTAACAGAGTGTAAAGTATATTTTGTTATAATTGATAGAAAGGCTTAATATACAAATTTGGTGTATACGAGGGTCACTCTGAAATTTTTGGGATACGGCTATATGGTACAAGTTAAACTTCCCAAATCTTAGAAGTGTTAAAAGGAATCTTTTTCAACATCGATGCAATTCTGTATTCAAATTTTCCAGAGATTAAATGCTTCAAGGCATCCATTTTTTGGAAGCAACAAAAAAAAAAACCTTTTACAGCCTAATCGATTCCATCTTCTGAATAAAAAAGACGTCTAGGTAAATTTTGTTTTAGATTAAAATATAGTCAAAATTCATACATTCAAGATCATTAAAATAGAGTGAATTTTCTATCACTTTGATGTGTCTTGTTCAAGAAATTTTATTGTCAATCTTGCTAATGATAAGATGCGTTATCTTAGTGGAGCATTCGTCCCCTAATGTTCACTTCCAGAAAACTTTCTGAAAGACAATTAGTTAGCTGTAACTGTGTTCTGCTTCCCTAGAATTATGGTTTTGAATAATTCTGTTCTTCTGAGGAAAACACCATCGATTATTTTTTACTTTGTTCACTGTGCTCATTTAACATTGTTGATTTGGGGTTGTCTTCAAAGACCTATACTGTACTTTTTTGCGTTTGGAACGTCAAAAAAAAAAGTAAGGTACATTTCATCACCAAAAAGTTTAGAAATAATGTGATGTCTATCATCGTAAAGGAATTTTATTAAGAAGAGGGCGGGGGCGGGGGGTAGATATTACTGATTCTGACACGCTTCGCTTTTTGGTGTTTTGATAAATTAAGAGAAAAAAAAACACCAAACATTTTTTACTCATTTCGTGATTAATTTTATATATAGCTGTAAATGAAGTTACCAAAATGATACTAAAATGAAATTACATCTTTTGGTAGATATAGCGATTATCATCTAATTGTATTTTATTACACAAGATATTCTGGGACTACAACTTACAAGGTCTCCCTGTGTGTTCCTCATCCTTGAGAGAGTGTTGGCCTCTACGAAATTCTGTAAATCATTTTAATACAGTGGCAGCAGATGAAGTTTCATTTCCATATGCTAACAGTAGATGTTGAAGGCGGTCTTCTTGACGTTTGACTTCTTTTCTTCTTGATTTGCACCACTTTAAAATCATAGAAAATCATAATACATTAATGTTCTTGCATCAACTGTATTTTTTTATGTATATATTACATTTTTTTCCAATAGTTAAATTGCAATTGTTAGTACAAATTAGCGTCTGTGAACATACATGGTGTGTTCACAAAGTTTCAAGACTGGTGCTAGAATACAAAAGTTATTAAACATTTTTGTGCAGCGAACTAAAATTCTTCGAAATATGACCCTTGGGCAACACACCGCTGCCAGCATTTTTTCCATTATTCACAGGCTCCCTGGGGGTCTTCGCGCGCAAGGCTGTTAAGTGACCTCGTCGAAGCCGGAATCAAGGATCGCTGGAATCATGTCGAATTGCTTCCCTTTCAGGTCTTTCATGATCCGGAGGAATAAAAAAAAGTCACTGGGAGCGAGGTCGGGGCTATATGGAGGCTTGTGGCAGTATTGCCACGTTAAACTTAGCCAAAACTTTGGCGGCTGCGAGCAACGTGTGAGAGGGCGCATTGCCGTGTTGAACAATCCAGTCTTCTCTGATGTCTGGGCGGAAGTTCCGGGTCAGGTCATTTTTACGCTGGAATGAACACTATTTGAAGGATAGAGTATGGCGAGCCCGCTCAGACATCAGGGATGAGTGGATTGTTCACCCCGACAATACCCTCTCTTACACACCGCTCGCCGCTGCCGATGTTTTGGCTCAGTTTAACGTGGCAATACTGCCGCAGGCCCTCTACAGCCCCGACCTTGCTCCCAGCGACTTTTTTGTTTCCCCGGATGAAGAAAGACCTGAATGGGGAGCGATTCGACACGATTTCAGCGATCTAAGTAACTTCGACGAGGTCCCTTAACAGCCTTACGCGCGAAGACCCCCAGAGAGCCTGTGAATAATGGAAAAAATGCTGGCAGCGGTGTGTTGATGCCCAAGGGTCATATTTCGAAGAATTTTAGTTCGCTGTACAAAAATGTTTAATAACTTTTGTATTCTAGGCCCAGTCTTGAAACTTTGTGAACACACCATGTAAATAAGTACAAAGGATTAGGGCCCATATCGCAGATTTTTAGTCTAAAAAATCCTGTAAGAAAAAGGTTATGTTCTACTATACGTAATAAATGTATTATTTTTTAAACTAAATACTACTACTTTTAAGTTTAAGCAATACTTTTACCTAATTAGCTGGATTTCTATGTTTGTAATTCTTTCAAAAAAAAGTTCGCTTTTGCATATTCATTAGAACTTTTTTTATATGAGCGCAATGACGCAACAATTTTTCCTTTCAATGTGTTATAAAGTACATCACTAAGTATAACATATATCAAATAAAAGTGTTGCATCACTGCGTTGATACAGAAAACATAACATAAACAATTCGTAACTTGTTTATTCGAAACATAAACCCGTGCATCGCTGTTCGTTTTATTCCGTTTCTAGTGGAAATGAAGTGTGTTTGTCCCTAATAATTCTTAATAAATAATTGTATTATAGCGTTTAAAAAAATTATAAGTATATATTATAGTCTTACTTGCATAATATTTACTATAGTGATATTCGTAATTGATATCGAAAAGTTAAAAAAAATATTTTTTTTCTGGTTGTTGTTTGATGAGAGTCAAATGAGTAAATTTTAGACGTGTGACAAAGCCTAAAGTTGGTCAGTCTCTGATTAATAAATGAGTTGAAAATCGGCAGTCCCAGCAAGGCTTCAAAGGTTTTTCAATTGGAATCTTGAAATACAGCTTAAAAAAATTATAGGGGAAGGAATAGTAAAGTGGCCACTCTAAGGTTTGATGAACTTTTCTTATACTTATCAATCAGTTAAGTTCTAGAAAATCAATAGTAACAATAATAACTTTAGTTTCAACTGATAGTTTACTTTTTAATTTATTTTAAAATGTACACGTTCCTTTAAAAGAAAAATTACAAAATGGCCACTTTGCCCGCCTAGGCTGGGTAAAGTGGCCAGCATAGGTCAGTGAACAAATTACATTGATTCAGGATGTATATTTAACCTTTAACTGATGTGATAGAAATTGTCACATAACTACTGTGAATCGGTCTGTCGGACTGCTCCATCAAAAGATGAATAACAGGCGAGATTAACTCATAGGATAGTATTTTTGTACTTAACTTTCTGTACAGGGCTCTTATAGTTTAAAATCATCTGTTCAAAAGTCTCTGGTGATTATATTAAAGTTCCAAATGGAACAAAATTTTGGTAGTGCTTGTAGTTAAACTAAAATTTACAAGTTAAACTATAAAAATGGAAAAAAACAGCGGTCAGTGAGACCGGTAACATCAGTTAAAGGTTAATCAACACAAGCTAAAGTAACACACATTAAGAATAAGTATTATGTTTTGTAATATTTTAATTATTAAATATTTACAAGGTAAAGTAAACAGTAATGAGTATCAACATGACGAATGGGGGAATACAAGATGCCCGCAGCAGACATGCAGACTTTAAACTTCGAGAGTAAGCCTTTCTCTGCAGAAGTTATTGCTTCGACCTGTCTTCTTTCTTTCGAAGAAAATACTTTTGAGTAGTATTTTGTTATGAGCTATGAATAAAAAAATTGTTTCCGGGCAAAGTAGCCATCTGGCCATTTGCCCGATCTCTTTGTGCCCGCTTTGCCCGGAATGATGCCATTACAAAAACTGTGACCTAGCATCTAATCTACATAACTTAGCGTTTTCAAACACACATCCTTTAAAAGGTTATTTACAACTTATCAAGCAGCATAAGAGCAAATAATCATAACACTGCATATTATTTAGCTATAATCAAGAAACTGAAACACTTGCCTAAAATCAAAAATGTGAAAAAATAATAAAATGAGTTCATAACCAAAAAAATGTAGCCTTCCACATCAAAATCGCAGACAAGAGCACCACATTTGTGACAACTGTTTCGTCCAGTTTCTGCATGGTGAGGGCACTATACAGCGGAAAAAACTCAAATGGCCACTTTGCCTGTCCTTCTCCTAATACCTGGATAAAGTGTAACAACAAATGTTATCCATTGATTTCTTTTTGGTTTTACGAATGCAAAATAAGAACAATAAGGTATCGTTGGCAATTTTATCATAGATACTATCACCTCCAACTCATCAAAAAGCGATGAAAAAAACAGTCGAATAAAGATAGATTTTATGTTGTTTCGACTTTCCCTTCTAAACATATAGATAAAATCAAATGTCTAAAAGCGTCATTTTGCTATGTTTCTTATTTCATGAAATCTCACCTCATGATTTTGATTTTAATTAACATATTTTGGATTAATTTCGTTATTTCTTATGACGACGTCACATATATGCAGGAAAAGGACATTAAATTCGTTTGGGTCAAAAGCCTTCCTTATGGATCCTCCCCATTTACACATCTGTCAAATAACTTTTTTAGAGCAATTCTTCTGCCATGTCTCAAAAGTTGCAGAGTGACCCTCCTATAAAAAGAAAATAAGTCTAATTCTTAATAGTCATTGAGATGAATAACATAAATACAGAAAAAGGATAAATAAGAAACTGTTACATTTATTTATAAAAATAAATTCTTCCGATGTTTTATTTCGTTTCGTTTTAAATTATTTAAAAAAAATAAATTTTAGGTGCAAACTATATGTTCCTACGTTACTAAATGTTCTGCGAATTAAAGATTCGTAAAACCTCTATTTTCAAAATCCAATCAGACAACATTCTGAGGCATTCACGAAATGCATAAAACTTATAAGTATAATTGCATTGAAAAACCAGGAAATCGAACAGCATTTTCCATTTTCCTATAAAGACAATGATATTTCAGTTAATGCTATCAAAGTTGTCGTTTTAAGCCGAGTTTCAGGGCGCAACATACAGCATACTGTGGCGAAGTGGCCTTTTTTTTAGCAGATATGAAAATGTACGAAAGCCCAAACTTATTTTTCAATATGCCTTGTTATGTATCTTTGTTACCTTTATACATCAGTTATTCAAAAATTTAAAGTTTTAACTATTTTTAACCAAAAAAATATCTTCTTTATGAGATTCGTGCAAAAGCATTTCTTTTTACGTGGACTTTCATTCAATCAAACACCAATAACTGCCAAAGTCGCATCGGGGCGCAGGTAATCCCGTATTTCACCCTACAAATGCTTATAGAACAAGAATGTATCAACGTGGGATATAGCGGGATCTTGACTTTTACAAGACGAAAATGTTGAAAATTATAAAATTTCAAAAGCCATACATAGGTATCAATATCCAATTAATTGTTTTTTAAATGCTCAGAATATTGGTCACAGAACGAAAAAAAAATACAACATAAAATATTTGACTTACATAAAAACATTTTTCAATCTGTTACTCATTTTTTATTTTCACATGTTTTTCCTACTTTTCAGATACATTTCCTTCTAAAAATGGGGCTAGACGATATGTAAGGAAAAATCATACACGGTTTCTTGTGATGTGGTGCTTATAGAACAATTCTACATAGCTGACAAACCTTCGAAAAATATATACCAATTCTCACCTATAGGTCATGGAAATTCGTCGTTTCGGCACACTGTGCACAGTGGAGGGATGTTAAGAGGCTACTTCAGTCAAACGAAAAAACCCGATCGCTAATGCTAATCCTATGGAAGAAATTTATAAAGATATCTCGGTTGCATTTCAACATTTTTAAATGATTTCTTTTGCATTGAATATTTGAGATCGATCTATGCAAAGGTCGTTGATTACTTTTTCGATTTTGATTACAGGTATTTCTTATGAGGACATTTTCATTTTCGGAACCGGTTTCGAAAGTAAAAGCATCCTCATAAAAAATATCTGTAAACAAAATCGAAAAAGTAAAAAACGGCCTGCATACAGATTTATTTTAACTATTCAGTACAAAAGAAATCATTTAAAAATACTGAAATGCGATCGAGATATCTTTATAAATTTCTTCCATAGGATTAGCATTAGCGAATGCGTCTTTTCATTTGACTGAAGTAGCCTCTTAAATAATGTTGATCTAAACCTGGAAACAGCAGTTACTCTCTTTCTGTGCACAACTTTGCATAATTCTACGCATCAATGATCTTAAATTATGATTAGCATAAACTAACATTTATTGCGTAATAGTTTATTGTAGCTCATACCATCGTGTTGTTGATAATTTTGAAAATTATTTATCTCTATTGTTCAAAAAAATGCACTGAGAATAAATTGTTTCTCACGGTAAGTTTTAGTTTTTTTTGTGATGGACTATGTTTCAGAAAAAATGTATTAGTAATGTTTCGATTGTAAGCATTTACAAATTTTCGAAAGTGCCACCACACAATGCGAAATTCCTTATTTCCTTACATATCTTTATGAAAAATGTTTGAAATCCAGTCGAATTAATAAAGGAGAGAAATAGCTTATAATATATAACAAAGTATATGATACCTGTGAATGCTCCTTGTTTATTCTCACTATTAGCTTGTTTTCTAAGCAAAAACTTATTCTAATTTCGGCTAACATTTTGGAATACACCACTGTGCGGTAGTTTCAGAAGGGTCGTCATCTGGGAGTAATAGATTATAATTTACAATGTATGCCATTAATGGAGAAATTGAGAATACTACTCTATTCTTAGGTCCTTTGAATGGCACGATGTATATTATTTAGACCACTTAATATTAACCACAAATACCAAATTTGTACCAGAAGTTTGGAATAAAATTTTGCTTTTATAAGGTTTTTGAAAAAAAGTCTCTATTCATTTTCAAATGAAATTTTATCAAGTAAATTCTGGTGTCATCCAATCATTTTAATTCAATAGTTAATGTCTACAAATTTGACGAGCAACAATAAATTTGCGAAATTGTCAGAAAGTTTTAAGTTGTTCAACAGGAAAAATAAATAAGAGAACTACAAATGCTGTAATTTATATGCTAAACGGAAATTATGTATTAAAACACAATTCATATAAAAACAAATGTCTATGCTTATAATCAGGTATGATATCATCAGTATGTGCGAATAGAAATAGTAGAATGAATGATATTCAATTCTGAAAGATTTCAGATTTTTTGTGTCTGTATTCTATTTTAGTGCAATAACTATTTATCTCATGTAGAAATAAACAATCAACAACAACCAAAAAAAAGGTAAGAAAAATCATGCGTTAAGCATAGATTATTAAACACTTTTCAACACTTCCTGGATGCTTTAACAAAACTTCGTTATTTAGGGAAATAAGGTATATAACAACTACGTAAACATTTTATAAAACGCATAAAGCATTTGAAAAACTGATTTTAGCAGTAACCGTCCGTAGCAAATATGTATTCCAATTCTTTTGAACAGCCCTGTATTTGATCTGTAGGTTGATATATATATATGCTATATAATGGGGAAATTTAGTTTAGCAAGAAAACGCAGAACAGGTTAAAATTTCTCTTTCAGCAATTTATACTAATAGATGGAAACATACTTGTATACTTTTGTACAACTCTGTAGTTAGCCTAGTACCTTTATTACACGCCACTATTTAGCTAAAGTTTAATTCAAACTAAAAGACTCTTAAAACTGCTGAAATCACATTTCCAGAAATTATCATTTATGGAGGGCCATGTACCCAATTCTTTGCGTGGCCATGTAATCATTTTATCTATGTTCTACAAACATTTCTTAGCAAACCAAATGCAGTTCAGCGTAAAAATGCATAACTCATTTAAAAGCCACCTTTAAGCAATTTGCAGTCATACCCAGTAACCATTACGAATTCTTTTGTGTAGCCCTGTATATGAATTACAGCATTTATACACACCATATACTATGTATAGATATGGTGAAGCATAAAAGCACATAACATAATTAAAAATGCATTTCTAGCAATCATCACTATTGTACAGTACTTCGGATACAATATGGTATCTGAAATCTTTTGTGTGTCCCTGTAAATGCTATGCACTTCGTATTATACATGAAATAAGTTATAGTAAACCTCAGCGACGTATATCAATTTCATTATACATGAAATAATTTAACACAATTAAAATACGCCGCAAAAAATTCCCTCCACCCCTATATCATTATGTAACGTAATTATTTTGTGTGACCCTCCCTGTAAATGAATAATAACTACTCTTTGCACCGCATATTCTACAGAATGCATATTTTTGTGCACTTTATAAATGCATATCAATTTTATTATGTTTGAAAGCATGTAACATCATTAAAAATCATTTTAAACGATTTTTTTCTCATACGCCATAATGTAACTGAAAACTTTTGACTGTCCCTGTAAATGAACAAAGCATGCTAGAAACTTCATTTGAAATAGGGAACGTGCTATGGTAAACATTAATAACATCCAAAAATTTCAGGTCAATCCGTGTCTATTTACGGGAGTTAGAGCGCGGACAGACGGACAGACAAACCGAAGCCATAAACACTTTTCAACTTTGTTGGAAAGTGTTAAAAACAGTTGTGACTTCAATTTTCCTTACATTCTTCTATAGTTTATCTTGTAGTGCATCACATGGACTTTTAGAGTATGTCATTATTTCTTTATTAAATGGCTATATCCAAAAAAAAATTTATCACATTACATATTATAAACATCACATAAAAGTATTTCTTAAGTAAAGGATTAATGCTATTTTTTTATCTATCGGATATAAAATGTTTGTTTTCATGGAAACATCTCTCAAATTGAAGATCTTTAAATTTATCGTACTAATATAACAAAAAAGCGAGAGTGATGATTGATCGCTGATTGAAAATTCAATAATATGAAACAATATTACCGTAACTGATGTTAAATTGAATTGGTGTCTGGAAGAAAGGCTTATGTTACAAATTTTGAAAAGTTGGGTTTTTCGTTGTAAAAGAGAGTATGAGGAATGACTGATGATTACACAGTGTTAAAAATTTCGATTTCATAATATACAAGTTTGTTTATTTACAATAAATATTTAAAAAAATAACTTATAAATAATATTACTTTCCTTACCCACTTTAGTTTTTTTATTACTCGCCAATAAAAACAAAAGTAGAGAGTAATTAACCCCTTGCCTGTGACGCCCGAACTCAGTTCGGGCAACACATAATATGTAATTTACCAATTTCCCAATAAGATGGCGATACATTCCAGCGAAAAGTTCGGCAGTTTCGCGCCATCTGTCGGATTTTTGAAATTTTGCAGCTCTTTCCAAATTTTATTCAAAACATTCGGATTAAAAATCATTTTTGGCACGTTTTTCTCAAATATATTCCACAGGCAAGGGGTTAAGGCCGACAGAAGAGCCTACGTTTACTAGGTACTCGGGACATCGCTAATCAATGACATTAAGGGGCTGCTTCACTCACGAGAAAACACATGCTCGCTAACGTTAATCCTATGGAACAATTTTTTAAAGATATCTCGTCATTTCAATATTTTTAAATGATTTTTTTGCAATGAATAGCTTAGGGCGATTTTTACAAGGCCGTTTTTCACTTTCTCGATTTTCTTTGCGGGCTTTATAAGGATACTTTTACTTTCGAAACCGGTTCCGAAAGTAATAGTATCCTAATTTTAAAAAACCTGTAAACAAAATTTTTTTAAAAGTAATAAACGGGCTTTGTAGAGATCGATCTCAGCTAGCCAATTCAAAAAAATCATTTAAAAATATTGAAATGCAAACGAGATACACTATATGGCCAAAGGTGACCAGTCACTTGCGATTTTAGACATTTTGTTAAATATCTAGAAAAATACATGAGGAATTAACCTGAAACTGCAGGTGTGTAAACAGCATAGTATAGGTCATATATTTCCTCGAAGATTTTTTCCCGAAACCCAATAGGGGACCGCCAACAAATTGAAAAAGAACGAATATATTTTGGATAACCCTGTAAAAATTAATGATAGCATGTACACTCGTAGAGAAATTAAGGTTTTTATAAAAACAGTCTCAAATTTCGCCAAGTTTTTTGCTTATAATTTGCAGAGTTCTTAATATTAAAAAAAAAAGGTTCTTTTCAGAAAATATGACAAACAGCACTGTACACAATACTCTGCAATCAGAATTAAAAATAATAATAATTGGATGAAAAATGATCAGGTTTACTAAAAAATGTTTCACTGCGCATGCGCGAATGCAATCAAAATATAATGTGCATAATGTATTAGCTAAGTATATAGAACAACTTTTGTGAAAGTTTCAAAATCATAGCTTGAAAATCTGAAAATTATCGTCGATAGAATAAGCTCGAAATCCGTTGTTCAACAAGATAAGGGATTGTATCCAAATATAGTAGTACGTGCAATATTGTGTACGCTATCTTGGCACTAATTAACATATATTTGATACAATCCCTCAACTTTTTGCTTATTTTTGGGAACTACGGATTTCGAGCTTATTCTAGCGACGATAATTTTCAGAATTTTCAATCTGTGATTTTGAGACTTTCACAAAAGTTGCTCTATATACTTAACTAATAGATTATGCATATTATATTTTGATTGCATTCGTTCATGCGCGGTAAAACATTTTTTAGTAAACCTGCTCATTTTTCATCTAATTTTTTGTATTTTCTAATTCTGATTACAGGGTATTATGTACAAAGTTGATTGTCATACATTCTGAAAAGATCTTTTTTAGGTAGCTTTCTTTACAAAAAGCTACCTATTGCAGCCGTTCGGAGGAAAGCGATTTCAAAAAATTTTGGTATATTTTCATCGATCATGACCCCCAGACCCCGAAACCACCCTTCGTTCAAAATTGATATATATATATATATATATATATATATATATATATATATATATATATATATATATATATCAATATATATATATATATATCTGAACTATGTCACACTGTAACTCTCGTATTTATGAACCGATTTGGATGTAAATCGGTGTGTACATAGTACATACCAATGTCTCGACCGAGTTCGTTGGCCAGCTTCATCCGCCATTTTGAAACAAAATGGCGGCCATTTAAAAATTTTTTAAAAATTAAAATTTAAAATGTGGTACCAAAAAATTGAAAATGGAAAAATATTTTTTTCTTATGTATTTGACCTTTATACAAAGACTCCGTAGCAGTTTTTGTTTCGTCTATATCTTAAAAAATGGCTGAGTTATAGCAGTTTGAATTTCTAGCGAAGCTGACATTTTGAAACGTCCTGAATTTTGTCACGCGATAAAAGGCGTATTTATGAACCGATTTGGATGTAACTTCGTTTATACATAGTACAGACCAATGTCTTGACCGAGTTCGTTGGCCAGCTTCATCCGCCATTTTGTTTAAAAATGGCGGCCATTTAAAATTTTAAGAAAAATTTAAATTTGAAATGTTGTACCAAAAAATTGAAAATTGAAAAAATATTTTTTTCTTATGTGTTTGACCTCAATAAAAAGATTCGGGAGCAGTTTTTGTTTCGTCTATATCTTAAAAAATGGCTGAGTTATAGCATTTTGAATTTCTAGCGTGGCTGACATTTTGAAAGGCCCTGATTTTTGTCACGCGATAACAGGCGTATTTATGAACCGATTTGAATGTAACTTGGTCTGTACATAGTACATACCAATGTTTCGACCGAGTTTGTTGGCCAGCTTCATTCGCCATCTTGTTTCAAAAGGGTTGCCATTTTTTAAAAAAAAATGTAATTTAAAATTTAAAATGAGGTATTAAAAAATTGGAAAATGAAAAAGATTTTTTTTATGTGTTTGGCCTTGATACAAAGATTCTGGAGCAGTTTTTGTTTCTGAAAATTTGTTCTTTTGTTTATATCTTAATCAGCCATCTTGTTTCAAAATGGCGGCCATTAAATTAAAAAAATACATATTTAAAGTGAGGTGCAAAAAAATTAAAAATTGAAAAGGTTTCTTTCTTAAGTATTTGACCTTGATATAAGGATTCAGGAGCATTTTTTGTTTGTCTTTATCTTAAGAAATGGCTCAGATATAGCAGTTTCAATTTCTAACGTGGGTGACATTTTGAAAAATCTGATATTTTGCCTGCGACAGCACTCGTATGTATCAACCGATTCCGATGTGAGTGAGCATGTGAACAGCAATTACTAAGGTCTCGACCAAGTTCACTGGTTAGCCTCAACCACCATGTTGTCTTAAAATGGCAGGCACTTTAAGAAATCGCCGAATTTGGCAGCGAAATATAAGTTACTTTAAATAAAAGCAGCTTGGATAAAGCTGACTAATTTTGCGAAATTCTCATTCAAAATGATTTAGTATTGATAAAAATTAGTATTGAATCTCCTACATTCGGTTTCCACTTAATTGAGCCTCGTGTGTTTGAATAATATAAGTTGGCTTTTTTAAAATAAGGAATATGAAAGCTACCTCTTCCTCCCGGCACCGGCCGGAAGGACTTTTTTTATATTAAGAGCTCTGCAAATTAAAAGCAAAAAACTTGGCGAAATTTGGGACTGTTTGTATATAAACTTCAATTTCTCCTCGAGTATACATGCTATTCTCATAAAAATGAACACAGTATATTAAAATAAGCCACTTATTAATAATCTCGAGTTTAAACGCTTTTGCTACATTAGTTTTTACAGGGTTACCCAAAAGATATTCGTTCTTTTTCAATTTGTCGACGGTTTCCTATGGGGTTTCGGGAAAAAAATCTTCGTGGAAATATATGACCTATACTGCACTGTTTACATACCTGCATTCTAAGGTTAATTCCTCATGTATTTGTCTGGATATTTAACAAAATGTGTAAAATCGCAAGTGACCGATCACCTTTGGCCATATAGTGTATATTAAAAAATTTCTTCCATAGAATTAACATTTTTGAGCGGGTGCTTTCGCATGAGTGAAGTTAGCCTCTTAACAGTTTTTCCTTCTTTTCGTAAAATTTTAAACTTGTAACAGGCACTTCTTTCAGACCTCATTTAATTATAAACCATAAGTTTTATAAATGTATATCATCATTTAATTTGCTGTCTAACTACAAATTCTATTATGAATGCAAAGATGCTAGTATTACAATCAGATTATTAAGAACAATGAGTTTTTTCTAATCTGTAATTTAATATCGATTATGATTAAAAACATTTCAGTATCTGCTAATGAAATTTTTAATAGTTTTCAAACTGTTAAGTAACATATCTTACATAATATATCGCATAAAAATTACCCTTAAATTTTGAATACCAAAAAAATTTAACTGCTACTGGAAAAAAATTCTTTGTTCTTACAAAAAGAGCACTATTAAAAAAATGATCAAATATTCCTAAAAATGTCCAAATATTTTTGATTAAAAGAATTTCTTCGTGATATAAAACTATTTTAATGACGTCATGATTTCATTTTTTCGTTTAACTTATTTAATCAAAATTCCATTTAAAAATAAAGATGCAGTCTGAATTTCATAATAAAACAAATAAAAATTCATCTAAAAAACTGGATAGTAAATAAATCTAACCATTATTTAAAAAGAAAAATTTTGTTTACATTTCCGATAAAAGAAAAATACAGTATTAAAAATAATCAAGTATTTGTATAATAACTTACGATAAAAAGAATGATCTAAAATTCGTTAATGACTTCATCTATGCGTTTATCTTTTTATTTCATGTAATTAAAATTTTATCCTCAAATAATGATGCAACCAGTAAAAAATAATTCTGAGAATGTACCTAATTAGTTTCGAAGTAATTCATCTGAATTACAGATTCTTTATTTTCTAAATAAAGCTCTTTTATAATTGTTAACTGATTATATGCAGTCTAGAAAATATTCCTTAAAAAAACTGTTTGTTCTATAATTATAATGTCCAGCGCTAAAAAAAAAAAGAAACATAAATAAAATAAAATAAAAAATGTATGCTTTAATAAGGTAAATTGAAAGAAAAAAAAAAAAAAAAAAAAAAAAAAAAGATTTTTTTTATTTAAATCTGTTTAAAAAAATTAATTTAAAATAAAAGAAATTAATGAATCAGAATGTACCTAATCAGAGTGTACCCTGATTTTTTTAATGGATTGTTAATACCATTTAAAAAATCAGAAATAAGTAAGCAGGTCGCGTTAATTAGTAACTATATCAGCTTAGACTCCTCAATTCGCCGGTAGAGGTTAAAATAAAAGTAGTGATAAGGTTACGTGGGGCAACTGGGCCATGATTTTACAATGTGACTCTGGAGATTCTGGCAATTCAGCTTCAAAAGGCTAATATTCATTTGAATTAAAGTCTGAACTTTTGTAAATGTGTTCAGTTAGGTTCCCTCTATCAGACAGAAATGTTCAAAATTACATTTTAATATCTAAAAATAAAATATATATATATATTTCATCTTTATTTCATCATGGGTCCAGTTGCCCTATAAAAATGGGGCAAATGGACCAGGAGGGTCTATGTTCCCCGCGCGTTTTTTTTTTTTTTTTTTTTTTTTTTTTAATATTGAGTATCAGGTCCTGTTTGAAAAAGTGTAAACAACTTAAAAAATTTAAATCAGGCAGATCATGTACATTATATATCAACTAAAGGGCGTTGTAAGGGAAACCTTTACTATTAATGTGCCTAAAAAATCCCTAAAAGTGAAAATATTAGATGTATGTACATAAAAATTAAGTAAGTACTTATGTACTTTAGTATAGGTATTAAGTATAAAAGTTACATGGGTATTTTAAGGAAAAAAATAATAAGATAAATCTATCAGCAAACGGCTACGTAAGTACTTAAGTATCTCATTCTGTTTTTTATTTACCACAAAGGAAGTTCGATATGTCCAACAAACCTGTGGAGAATGTAACCATATTTTTATATCGAACAGAACTATTTTTTATTCGCTTCAATAATTTTCTAATAATCTCACTTTGTCTAATGTACGAATTATCATATGTATCGTAAAATTTCAAGCTATAGCTATCACACTTAAGAAATTTGGTGGGATACTCGGAAGATTCTCAAAAGGTGGGAGCATTAAACGTTAACTATATGTAATTTTTAAAATTTTCAAATTTAAGGCCAAATTTTTTAATAGTATAGTATTTTGTCTATAAATATAATATATAAATATTTTAATAGTATGTCTACAAAATTATGCACAAACATTAAAAGACAACTATTCTGTAAAATTAATGATTAAAGCATTTAATTAGCAGTTGTGTACGTTACAAATTTTGGACATTTGCAGATTTTGGACTTAAAGATTTTGGACGTTGCTCTTAGTATTTAAAAAATTCTTAAGACTAAGAATGTAGTAAATGTGTCTGTATACATATATATATGTATAATTAACTTTTTGTTATCCAGTAATAATAATAATAAAATCAAATGCTTTGTTACGTACGTTACTTTCGGACATAACGAAATACAGAAAAATGCTTTATAGAAAAGTCCTTCTATCTTCAAATAAGCAATAAATCAGTCTGCCATCTCTTAACAATATTATCAAAAAATCATTCGTTTCCTTTATGCATTCGTTGTTTACCATTAGAACCACCTGGAAAAAAGTTAAAACTCTTTTTCTTGGTGGTACATTGGAGCAGTTAACGTTATGAATGTCCGAAATTGGCCTCTTTAGCATAAAATAATAAAATTTTAAGATATTTATACAAAGCTTTTACAATAAATTATGTCATTTTCTATCTCTGAATAGAATTAAAAACTCAGTGTTAAAAAAAAATAAAGTCAATGATAATTAAAGTTATGTTTGAAAGGCTTAAAGTTATGACTTGTATCCAGTGCCCACCTTTTGAGAATCGCCCACTCCCAACATGCTTTTTTAAAATTTTTTTATGTAATTTTAATAAGGTATTATGTAATTTTCTTTATTGCAAGCAAAAAACAATGGAGAAATTACTTTCCCTTAGTAAGAGAAACTGAAAAAGATATTTATAACTGTTGGGGTATAACTGGATCCCATATGGTCCAGTTACCCCTGATACATGTCCCAGTTACCCCATTCTTGAAAAATTTATGGGATAACTGGAACATCGGCCTTACATTTAAAACATGAAGTATATATGTATAGATACCTAATAGTATTAATGTATTTATGTGTCTAATCTTTAAATAAAAAGATTGTTTAATGCTCATCATATTTTAATAAAAAGCCGAGGAAGTTCAACCAAATGGACGTTGTTTTTAAAAAAATGAACCTAAGTTTTTGGCAACCTATCACAGCAAAGGCAGAGTTATGATTGAGTTGACACATGTTGTTTTAAGAAGTAGAGTTGGAGGTGCTATGTTGACAAAAGCTAAAACTTAAAAAACATCAACGGTTTTTTATAAAATAATCTATGGCCCAGTTACCCCGCTTACCTTAACTGGTAGTTTCATTATGCAACATATTTATAAAAAACAAAATATATGGAATGAATTTTTAAACGGAAAAAGCAGGCGGTATTGTAATAAATTTATTTTTGGTATGTCATTTTGGGCTTATAGCAACGAAATGACACGCGATTCTATTATGCGACGCAAATTCAAATGGCATGCAAATTCAAATATGACACAGATTTTGTGCGACGGGAATATGTGAACGCATAGGAGTGATAATACTTAGGAGAATTTCGTATGCATTTAGCTTTAGTTATACTTTTGTATAATTTTTAGTTAATTTAAATCAATTTTTACCATTTAAGCTTATTAATTTTCAACTATATTTGTAATTTTTTCTCGTGATACTTCTAAAAGTGTAGCGCGGACCAATGTAATTCCGCAGAACGTTCGTTGGGAAAGGTAGTTTGAAATAATGCAAGTTTTACTGATACCAGGCAATTCAGGCCCGGGCTACCCGTGATAAAGATCCCGGTATACTGTCCGATGCACAAACCATAGATGAAAATCGTCTTTAATTGAAAATTTTAATAGATTTTTTACATTTAGTATATTTTCTTAGATTGCACACCACTACACCAAAAAGCTATTTTTGATACTTTCGCATTAGTCGCTTCCCAGCAGTCAATTGCGAAACATTTCACTATTTATAGCAAGCTTTGTTATTCTGATTATTTTCGTGTTTAAGCACGAAGATCGATTACATGACCTGTTAAAATCGTGTTTTATTTATTTATTTATTTGTGCAGATTTAATTTCTTTTTTTCAATTATGCAATGTTACACGGCCACAAACAAATTCTGAATTATTGACATTGTTTTGAGTGCAAACTGGTGAATCTCTTGTAATTCAGTTGCACACCGATTTAAAAATATCCATGCCTGAGAATTAGCTTAAAATTCATTTAAAAAAAAATTAGTAGATTTAGATATAGTTTTCAAACAAATTGCATTAGAAAATACACGTATTTTGTTGGACGGTGTAAAAAATTAAGTTATGCGCTGTTTAAAAATTAAGCAATAACGAAAAATCATGCGTCAAGCATAGATTATTAAACACTTTCCAATCCTTCCAGAATACTTTAGCAAAACTTCGCCGTTTAATAAGGTGAATGGTGATGTCTATTTGGAATTTGGAAAAAGCATAACACAACTGAAATCCCAATTTCAGTTATTACAATCAATGATCAGAAAAATATTTTAATTCTTTTGTAAAGCCCTGCATATGTTCTAAAGATTTGCATATATACCACATGGTATGTACAAAATTTTGTTCAGTTAGGAAACGCATAGTACAGTCTAAAATTGCTCTTTAGCAATTTCCGCCTATAAACGGAAATGTACTCGAGATCTTTTGTTTTGACCTGTATATGATATATAGAAATACACACACCAAATAATAGACAAAAAATTATTTAATTTTAAAAACGTCCACGATGGAAAACTTACTTCAAAAAATTATTGTTTATGGACAATACTGATTCCGAATTATTTTGTATGCCCCTGTAAATGAACGATTAATGCTATGCACGCCCTATTCTGTAGTAAGCTTCTTGTAGTGCATCTGGGTGATGTATAGCAATTTCAATATGTTTTAAATAGTGTAACATTATTAAAATAGCAAACGATTTTTCCTCCATAGACCGTAATGTAACGGAATTCTTTTGACTGCCCCTGTGAATGAACTATCAATGCAACACAGTTCGTTTTCAATATCGAACATGCCATAGTAAATCTCAATAACGTATATCAATTGCAAGACAATCCGATTATATTTACGTAAATTAGAGAGAGCACTGAAAGACAGATAAGACGGATTCATAAACCCTTTTCAACTATATTGGAAAGAGTTAAAAAATTGCGATAAAAGTGAAATTTATTGGTCAGGTCATTGACATCAGTGTTATTCATGGATATAGTTTTTGCTTTACAATACAGATAGATTATTCCAGTTTTTATTTTCTCGATTTTAGAAACCCCTTACACCTTTATTTTTTAAAAAAGAATTCCTTTTGATTCATTAGATTCTAGATATTACGCTATATGGGGCATTCTCTCAATCTTTTGACTTTTAAGTCCCTGAATAATAATTTTTATTTTAGTACATATTCTTGTGTTTTTTTTATTATCATTATTATTTCATATACTGGGTAACATCCCATTGCATGACTGAATAACAATATTAACGAGATAAATAAGTTTGGGATGATGTTGGGGGTCCAAATATCCAGGAAAACTTCTATACCGTCCCGTGTTCCTGATGCTGATTTTTAAGTTTGGAGCTGTCTGTATAAAATTGTTTCAATAAAAGTAATTCGATGTAATTTTTTTCCGAAACTGGGGCGGTTTATATAAATGTGTAACAAAAAATTAACCTGCACACATTTTTACGGTTGATATTACAGTAGCATCCCGCTTAACCGGCCTAAACGGGACCGAGGGTAAGCCGGTTAATGTGGAGGAGAAGTAAAAACAAATTAAATAATATCTGAATAATTTAATTAATTAACCCGTAACGATGCATTTAGTTTTTAAATTTAGGTAGTTTAAAAAAAGTACATATTTTCTATATTTTGTGAAATGAATACTAGTTATGATTAACTGAATTGAAAGAAAAATTATCACTGATAACAAATAATGAAAAATATTTAACAGAAATTTAATTGTTGAAAATCGTGTCACACACCTTTACAAGAAGTTGAAATTGTTCTACATTATACATATTTAATTTAATCAACCATAAAGAAATCAGCGGCCTTCTTCTGTTGAAGGCAAGATGCCCGACATTTTGCAGCATAATCTCTCCATCTCTTTAACATCATAAGTTTAACCGAGGAAGCTGTTAGCCGCCGCTCAACGTATAGCGTAGCGCCAATTCTAATGCTTTTAGCATTTTAGCAGTGTCTACTTTAACTGGATCATCATCAGGATCGTCTTCGTATTGAACAACATCAGTTACTGCCCTAATCATATCCTCGTCAAATGAGGTTTCATGCTTGAGATCTTTATCAGACTCAAACAACTCTACATCTACGGTGATCTGTTCTCATCCCTCAAGCTTTTTAAATGTTTGTACAAAACAGTTTGCAGATAGATCAGACATTATAGAGTTCCTGGTGGGGGATTGCACTTTTGACCATTAAAAATAAAAAATATTCAAATCTCCCAAGGGGACATCTCCTTTTTCTTCCCCCTGGCCACACCCAGAATTCAACACTGGTAAAGGCCATTTAGAACCGACATTCTCCTTTCTGAGTTTTGCCTCCTTCCCCTCGTGATTGCATTGCAAACCGAAAGTATAAGCTGAGTTCCCTAGGCCGTCATCCTTGAATTTTTCCTGATGTTGGGGAAAAAAGTCGGCCGGTTAAAGCGGAGTTCCGGTTAAGAGGAGGCCAGTTAAGAGGGAGGCTACTGTATTTTTTTTTACTCTGTCCCCGGGTTTTGCATTCCTTACCATCCCTCTTATAAAATTATACAGAAAATCATTTCAGATGCAACCACAGAATTTTTTTCAAGTTTTTTCACATGCAGAAGTATGCTAGAGAAAGAATGGCTAAAATTCTTTGACAGGAAATTTACTGCAGAATTTAAATCAGTATTTAAATATCAATTTCAAGCATCGTGGCTATATTGGTAGTCTTACCGTCCCCAAGGTTTATCCCTGCACTTTTCGAGGTAAATTAATTTTTTTTTTAAGTTTAATCCAATGTAAATAACTGTTTCTAAAAATTAATGAACATTGTAGGTATCACTTAGTCTTAACATCATTTGCCTAAAAATAGGTGGTAATTTTCATTACCGTCACATCCTTACCATCCTTACCATCCTTTTTTTTTTTTTTTTTTTTTTTTTTTTTTAACCTTACCGTCCCTTTTTGCCTATACCTCCCCCTTTTTTTATCTTACAGTCTCTTTTTTCCTATACCTTCCCCATTTTTTACTTTACCGTCCCTTCTTTAACATCCCTTTAAGACAATATTGTACCAAAATTTTGTACTAAAAATACTACATTGTTATTATTTCTTATTTGAATGTCCTGTGGGTACTATGCAAATTCATTATAAGTAAAAATTTAGAAGAAAATAAGAAGTTTTAGTGGTAAAATGGTATGGAAAATTAAACTCGCAAGCTTAACTTAAACCTCAGTTAAATAAAAAAAAATTCGCTACTGACCATTTTTACTTTATTTTGAATCATTAAGGTATTCGTCTATCAGATTAAAATGTTATTTTAGCAAGTTTAATTTCATCCGATTTTTATTCCTGAAAGTCAAAAGATTGTGAGAATGCCCCATATATAGCTTCAATCGTAAAACTTTATAATTATAACATACAATGAATTATGTTTAAATTTAATTTTCCCAAAATTCGTATTTTTGAACTGAGAAAATTTGAAATTTTATACAGGTTGTCCATAAATTATTGTTGGGGTGTTCTTACTTCATAAGTTTTTATTTAAGAATATGGCAAAAAGTATTATTACATATTCGTAAAATGCAACTAAAAAAAATCTTTTAAAAAGGTAAACACAGTTGCATATGCGTAAAGCTGCAATTCTAGATGTTATGAATCAAATAACGATTATAATCAAATAATTATTATTATTAAAATTTTATCAAATTTATCAAAAAAGTTATGAGTTGATTATGAGCACATAGTTATACTGATATACAGGGTGTCGCCAAATTCAGGACCAAACCATAAGGGAAGGTAAAGTACACATAAAGAAGCAATTTTGGTATAGAAATGTAAGGTCGGAAATTAAAAGTTTTGGCGAAAAACAAGAAACGCAGAAGAAATGAAAACGAGCATTTTATTGACATAACAATTATGGTGAGTGCTCAAATGTGTCACTGGCAGCGTCTGGAAAGTTACTTGCGTACCTTTTCGCAGATTCCAAGTGTTTTACGAACATTTGTAGCAACGACTGAAAGTCTTGCAATAAGGTCCTCATCAGCGTCAACTGGTGTCTCATAGATTAGACATCTGGAACCTTCGGAAAGGGATACGCCAATCACTTACTAGATGCTGCCAGGTATGTATCGATGTTGGTGGTGGCACATTTGAGCAGTTACTATAATTGTTATGTCAATAAAACGCTTGTTTTCATTTCCTCCTCATTTCTTGCTTTTCGCCAAAACTTTTCATTTTCGACCTTATATTTCTATACCAAAATTGCTTTTTTATGTGCACTTTACCTTCCCTTGCAGTTTGGCATATGAATTCGGGGACACCCTATATATATTACATAATTCATTAATAACTTTTTAATAAGTTTGATAAAATTTAATATTATATGCCATTTGATTATAATCGTTATTTGAAGTAAAGAATCTACTTCAATAACTTATGAACACCCTGTATATCTTTCACATATTCTGCTCGTTAAAATGACTTAAAATATAAGAAATTAATTAGAAATAGCAAACATTCATTTGAACCAATAAGAAACTTTTAAAAATACCGTAAGTGATTAATATTCCAAATTTAAAAATATATCTTTACTCCTTATATACAGGGTGCCCGGTCTCAACGGTGTCCAATGGCTAATTCCTAAACCGTTAGTCATAGACATATAGTTCCAATTACAAAAATGTTTAAAATCAGGTAAAGAAACATTTTAAAAGCGATTTGGGTCAATAAAAACATTTCTTAAAAAATTACGAAATTTAAATTTTTATACGGTCCCCCGGTCCTATAAGTTATATTTAGTAATTTTTTTCTATTACACTGACAAGTAAGACAAAAAAAGTCCCATTCATATAACGCTAAAATTGAGCGAGTTATGAAACTTTAAAAATGCATGACTTATGCCACTTTTCTACTCTGAAAACAAATGAGTTCGGCTTGGCTTTGAGGGATCATATACCAAGTGCTTAAAGTATTCGAAGATCTTACTTCATGTGTATCTGCGCTTTGAAAAAAAATCCTACAAGTATTATGATTAAGTCTCAAATTGGCTAAAATAACATAGGTTTTATTTTGTCAGGATTTGAGACTGTTTCTCTTATGATTTCTTTTGACAAAAATTATGTTTTTTTATAAGATTTTATGTTACTTAAACAATCGTATGTATGTTTTTCCAGTTCAAAATTTGTACTCGAACTTTAACCCACTTTTAAATATTCGATCGAGATTGCATTTTACATACTGGCGCAAATCCGATAACAATCTAATATTATTAAGATTTTCGGTGGTTACCATTTATACTTATTTCACAGGATAACACAAAAAATTTCGGATAGATTTCTGCCAAGGAGTATAAGAAAAAGTTTTAGATTAGATAATACAAGACTGCCATTGTTGGATTTTTTAACTTTTAAGTATTTTTTAGCACTGAATCCGAAAATTACCTTAATTTTTAACCATCATGTCAGGATATTTCGCAAATCATAAATTTTCAAATTTAAAGAATAACAAGAATCGAATACTAGTAAAGGAGATGGTTGTGTTTTTTAACTTTGGATAATTGATTTTTACGCACTTTTTAGCACTGAATCTGAAAATGACCTTCATTTTTAACCATTACGTTAGAATGTTTTTGCAAATCGCAAATGTGTAAGTTAAAATATAGCGAAAATCTCATACTATAAAACATATGTAAAACATTTTTTATTTTATTGTATTTTATTTTATTTTATTTTATTAAAAAATTTATTCGATAGTTTTGCTTATCCTGGAATTCTTACAGCTAAACAGCTGAGTGGTCCGATGAGATGGGGGGGGGGGGATTCAATTTTAACATTGAACTTCTTAACTTTGAAATTTGCAGTTTGCGCAAAATTCTGATTTGATAGTTAAAAATGAAGGTCAATTTCGGATTCAGCGGTACAGAATATATAAGAATCAATTATCAAAAGCTAAAAAACATGACATAACCCAGCTTTTGCAGGATTGTGCAATCTAATAATATTTTAAAATACGTATCATTTTGTAAAGAATTGAGGCTGTTAATTTAGAATCATTTTATTTAACAAAAATTCTGTTTTCTCTTTCTTCTTAAATGTTTATTACAAATTGTATATTTTCCATTAATATGCCAGAATGATTAAAGATTTCAAATTTATATTGCAATGTTAATTTTACTCCCAAACATTTTTTATATCTGACGAAATTATATTTCGACTAAATTTGTGAATGACCCCCAATTTGCAGCAAAAAATATGCTCCAACTTTAAACAGCTATTACTCGGTCAATTTTAATCGTAGAATAACGGGACTTTTTTTGTATTACTTGTCAGTGTAAAAGGAAAATTTCACTAAATATAACTTATAGGACCGGGGTCCGTATAAAAATTTAAATTTCGTATTTTTTTAAGAAATGTTTTTATTGACCCAAATCGCTTTTAAAATATTTCTTTACCTGATTTAAAACATTTTTGTAATTGGAACTATATGTCTATGACTAACGGTTTAGGAATTAGCTATTGGACACCGTTGAGACCGGACACCCTGTATATCAAAGCTTCTTATTTACGAGAGGGACTTAGTGATCAAAGATAAAATCGAAAGACATTTCTAATCTTCTTATTATTTGTTTTTCCTTTCCTGCATTTGGGAAAGTGTTTCAGAAATACTGGATTTTTTTTTAAAGACTATTCGCATATTATTGATAGAAAAATGTTGATATTTTGCGAATTTCTTTTCTCTAATTCTCTTTATTTTACCCTTTCAAAATGTGTAAATACTATCACATGAAATATCTTTTATGATAACAAATACAGGCGTGTTTAGAATATCTTTTCTTTGTGAGACTTTTTTGCTGTCTTTAAATATTTTTCGGGATAAAAATTTGTGTATTTTTATTGTAATGAACAGGATATTCCAGAAAGATTAAAAAGCGCTTTAATTTTTTACCTCTAGGCTATAAAGTAGTTAATGTAATTTGCAAAAGTTTTCAAAATAAGGTAGGAAATAAGATTGTTAATAAGTTAGTATTTCCACTAATTAAAAAAGAAGATGCACTTGTTAAATTTTTATACGACCCCCATAGCGAAAAAATGGGTGAGTTAAAAAATTCTTTTTTTACTCCAACAAGATTATTACAAAACTCTGCCTATTTCTATCTTTAAAATTAACTGCATTATAAAATAAGAAAAAAAAATCGTGCGTCAAGCATAGATTATGAAACACTTCCCAACACATTCAGAATAATGTAACAAAACTGCACCGTTTAATAAGTTAAAATATTATGTCTAATTCAACCATATAGGAACGCATAACACATTTGAAAACCCAATTTCAGCTGTTCCCGTCTACAATCGGAAAATTATCTGAATTCTTTGAACAGATCCGCAGATGATATATACTTTAGTATCTATTAACAACGTTCATGCCAAAATTTAGTTCAGGAAATACATATACCTCAGTTGAAAGTTCTCCTTCAGCAATTTCCGCTAATATGGAGAATGGTGCGTGAATTCTTTTGTGCTTCCCTGTATATGAGGTATAGAATTTATATAGATCGAGTAAATGCAAAAAAGTAGTTAAATTTAAAAGAGCATAACGAATTTTAAAACGCAGTTGCAGCATTTATTACTCAAAGACTGCACTGTAACCGATTTCTTTTCTGTGTCTCTGTAAATCAACGACAAATGCTATAAATGCCCTATTCTATCGTAGTCATCTTGTATTAAAATTCCGTGATTTATATCAGTTTCAATACATTTGAAATAGCTTAATTTCATTAAAATACTCTGAAAACGAGTTTTCCCCATATACCATAACGTAATGGAATTTTTTGAGTGCCCCTGTAAATGAAGTATTAATCCCACATACTTCATATACAATATGAAACATGCCTTGGTGGCACACATGCCCTTTAAATCCACGAGGGTCGGCCCTGTTAAGGTCTTCTCTCTTTCAGAGCCGTGCCCTGATCTTAAATTTTTCTGAAAATTTATGTCGGGCCAGACTTCTTTTTCTTCCAGGTCGAGCCAGGCCTGGACTTCATTCTTACTGGAGGTCTGCACTGGTCAAAATTTCCAGGTCGGGGCTCGTCCCGGAATAAAAGCTAAACGTTCGGTCCGTGTCAGCCCATATGATAAGCAGTATTGGCCCGATCGCGACAATATTTGAAATATGTAATGAAATAAAGGCTCAATTTTTGAACCTATTTTCATAAATATATATATATACCCAGCGAGAGGGTTAAGGCATTCGGTTCCGAAAATAAAAAAAATTCATCAACCCGAAAATTCGGACATAAAAATAATCGCGAATTTTGACAAATGGTCGCCATAAATAATTTATTTCGTCAATCGCTCGCAGAAAATAACTTAAATTTCGCCAAAGATTCGTGGAAAAAACGCGAATTTGGTCTAAGGGCCACGGAAAAAACGCGAAATTCTTCATATAATCACGGAAAACGCGAATTTCGTCAAAGGATAGCGGAGAAAACGCGAATTTTGCCAAATAACGGCGAAAAAGCGCAAATTTCGTCACAGGATCGCGAAAAGAATGCAAATTTTATCAAAGAATCACAAAAGAAACGCGAATTACATCAAAGGGTCGCGAAAGAAACGCGAATTTCGTCAAAGGGTCGCGAAAAAAACTCGAATTTTGTCAAAGGATCGCGGAGAAAACGCGAATTTATTCAAAGAATCTCAGAAAAAAGTTAATTTCTTCAAAAAAATCGCGGAAAAAGTGAATTTCATCAAAGAATCGCTTAAAATTCTGAATTTCGTCAAAGGATTGCTGAAAAAATGCGACTTTCGTCAAGGGATTGCTGAAAAAACGCGAATTTTATTAAAGGATCGTGGGGGAAAAAACGCAAATTTTATCAAAGAATAGCAAAATTATACTAATTTCGCCAAAGGGTTGTAGAAGAAACTTAAATTTCGTCAAAGGGCATTGGAAGAAATGTGAATTTCATCAAATGGCTATGAAAAAACGAAAATTTTATCAAAGGGCTGCCAAAACATGTGAATTTCGTCAAAGAGTTGCGGAAAAAACGCGAATTTCGTCAAAAAGTCGTGGAAGAAATGCGAATTTTATCAAGGAATCGTGTAAAAAATACAATGGTCCCTTTAGAAAATAGCACACATACATACACCTATGTTTATTATTATAGGTAAAGTTTTTAATCTGAAATAATATGCTGAACTAACTTTTGAAGAAAACGGGTTAAACCAAACCCAGCTTGCAGGAATCTGCACTCAGCCTGAAATTGACCCGAATCGAAAACAACTAACCCGACCTGCAACAAAAATAATTAGTGCCAGGAAGGAATCCCCCCCCCCCTCCCTCCTCTGCTGTAACACTTCAGATAATTTCAGAGATTTTTTTTTTCTTTTTACTAAACCCCTGATTATGAGGTTTTTTTTTTTTTTTTTTTTTTACTGAAATTTTTAATTTTAGTTTAAAATAGAAATGGGAGATGACGCTGCAAGCAATGGCGCTAAATCGGTGCCTGACTTAACGACTACTGTTTGCAGCGTCATCTATCGCTGCTATTGTAAAGTAAAGTCGAGAATCGCAGTAAAAAAATCCCCTGACATCTTACATAACCCTCCTGAAAGATTTTTTTTAAATTGCTGTCACCATTTGCAAGTTACTGAATTTTAAAATCAGTCAGTCCATTTTACGACGCCCAGTATGCTTTTTAATAAGTTTCAAAGCATTCCTTAATGAATTACAATTTATCTTAGATATAAAGAGACAAGCAGTGTTACCAAATTAGTATTTTTTACATAATTAAAAGAAGATTAAAAAGTATTATTAAATAATTGTTTGGGCGTGCCCATTATGGAGCTTATAATGTATATAGTTTTTATCTACAAAAGTATTTAGACTTTCTTTTCAAAATTTGGGTTGGCCCGAACCTTTCTCGCAAGAGTGAAAACCCAATCCGAAACTGACCTAAACCCGAAATCATGTATGCCAATCTGCTCCAAACCCAACGCGCTAGAGCGCAGCTAAAAAGTACAAGTCAACCCCGCCCGCAGCGAAAAGTAGAAGTCAACCGGACCCAAACCCAACGCGCTAGAACGCAGCTAAAAAATACAAGTCAATTCGACCCGCAACTAAAAAGTACAAGTCAACCCGATCCGCAGCAGAAAAGTAGAAGTCCACCGGACCCTGGCGCGACCCACAGTAAAAAGTATAGTCAACCGGACCCAAACCCGACCTGCAGCAAAAAGTAGAAGTAACACGACCCGCAGTGAAAAAAAAATTAGTCCCGACCCGCGTATCAAATTGGAATTTCCAAATTTCTAAAATCGCCCCCCCCCCCCTCTTCAGGACTCTCCAGATCCGCCCTTGCTTGGCAGTCGGGTAAAAAGGATATTGTTAGAGATCGACCTCAGCTATAGCGTGCAGAAGAAAAAAAAAACTAAATATATGGAAATGCAATCGATAAATTTTAAAAGAATGCTCCCATAGGTTTAACGTTAACCTGCAAGTGTTTCGAATGATTTGAATAGCGGGCTCTTAAGACTCCATGTGTGCTATGTCCAAATTTTTTAGTTCGTGGAAAATTAAAAAAAGAACATTTATCTCTTGTATAACTTGATAACTAAGAGCAACCTTCCATTTTTAGGGTTCATTATATACATTCTAAAATTGCAGAGGTGTTTTTAAAATTAGAACCAGACGTCTAGAGTGCCTACAAAATTACTTACCATAATTTCCAGTCTATATATATAAAAAATATATATGTTTCGAATCAGAAATTTTACTTTGAAATCGTGTGATTTATATGAAATTGGTCCTTTTAATATTAACATAGATGATATCCGTTTTCATGCACCTTTCCATGAATAACAAGCCAGTGACTGTTACCCAACTTATTAATAGTATATACTGCTTAAAGTAATACATAAAATACATTTTGGTTGAAATGTTGACATATTAAACAAAAACATAATTTGAAGACCAAATTTAAAAAAAAATTATTGGCGCCCCACGTTGAGCGCCAATTTTCAGGCTAGCTCAGATTAACATCACACAGAAATTTCACATAATTTCAAAATATCACTTTCTCGGGGTATAACTTTTTAAATATTTTTTATTTAATCTTGGTAAGACGGCACATCACAAATAGCACGGCACATAACACATATATAATAACACGGATATAACTTTTTACATGTTACCACAGCTCAAAACAGAACAGAACACCATCGAACTCACAGCATTTCTCATTCGGCAAAGCTCACGCAAGCTAGTCACGTGATTGCCGGTCGAGTCGATTTTTGAAACGGGCAGCGCGCGTTACAATATTTCATTCAATTAGTTCTACAATTAATGTTAATTTTTTTTAACAAATTAGTTAAGCCAATTGAAGATTAAAAAATAAAAATAAAATTCATACGATATGATACTTAAAACACTCTAAAAAATTAGATTCCGTTCAAATGAAATCGAAATAAATCTTAAACTTTTTTTTTTAGTTTTGTATTTTGCATGCATCTTATCATTTTATGTACAATTGTCCTAAACATAATACAAAATCTGCAATACAAATATTTTCAATTAAAAATGGGAGAAGTCTAAGACTTGCTTCGATTTCATTTGAACGGAATCTAATTTTTAAGGGTGCTTTAAGTATCATATTGTATGAATTTTATTTTTATTTTTTAATCTTGAATTGGCTTAATTAATTTGTTTAAAAAAATTAACATTAAATGTAGAACTAATTGAATGAAATACCTTAATATCTGTCCCTTCTAGGGCTTAAACAATGTAGGAAATAACTTTTTTTTAAATTATTATTTGTTCTTCAAATTATGTTTTTGTTTAATAAGTTTTTGTGCTATTTAAAATCTTAACTTGCATTTTCTGGAAAACTGCGTTTTAGGTAGATTTCGTATGAAATACTACCTATTGGGATCGTTCCTATGTTGGAATTTCTGAAAAATTTTTGCAGATCTACACCGATCATGACTCCTAGAACCCAAAACCACCCTCAGTAAAAAACTTTATATATATATATATATATACAGGGTGATTCAGCTCGTCGGTGACAAACTTTAAGGATCGATAGAGCACACCTAGACGAACATTTTTGAATAGGGAATGTAGGGTCCCTGACGCGATGGTAAGGCGCTAGGCGCTTTCGAAAATTTGGGTGCCGAAATTCGAAACGTCATAAAAACTAGGGAAATGGTTAGATTTTCTTGCTTGTTGCGTCGAAATGATTCTGTTTGTTTAGACTTTCTTCAGTACCAATTTGATAAGCGTATCTCTTAAAACATGGATAGGGGGCGCTGCAGACTTTGGAGAGCTAGACAACAACTTTAAGCCCGTTATTTTGATAATTTAACACATGCTCGCCAAAGTTTATACTCTAACTTAAAGTTTGAACCCAAAAGTAGAGCCCTGCAAAAAGCGTAAGAGCCGGAATAAAATGTCAAAGTACAGGGTGGTCGAAACTCGAAGGCTCCTAGGAGATAAACAAACAGATTTCTTGACTTATGGCATGCATTTTCATGATTCTGTTTGCTGGGGCTCTCTGAAACTCAGTTGAACGGTACAAAAAGAAACATCGATAGGGGGCGCTTTGGGCAAAAAACATAATTCGTTGACATTTCGGACGCTAACTGGAAACGGGGCGCTACGATCAGTTAGAAACAAAACAAGAGAGTAATTTACTTATCATAAGAAGCTATTAAAACTGCAGTTTGTTTGTTTTTTTTAACAAACATAGCTGGTTTCAATCATGCACAATGCGCGCAATAAAATTTACATAAGGTGCTTTTTGCTGATTTATGCAAAAGATATCGTACCATATCGATATGCAAAAGATACGTAATGCGTAGACGACAACGCGAGATGACGTAGTTGTATGCGCAGACACGTCTTTTGAACGTGCGGTACCTACTTAAGCTTCGGGTTACTTGTCTGCAGATCGGTAGTAGGATGGAACGGTACACAAACTCTGAATTGGCTGACATGCATTTGGCGTATGGCGCTGCTGGTTGTAATGGACGAGCCGCTCAGCGGTTGTACGCCGAGCGTTACCCCAACAGGCAAATCCCCTGCCAAGCCTTCTTCGCTCGAGTACACCAGAGGTTGTCCACAACGGGATCTTTCGACGGAGGCAGGCCTGAACGGGAGCGATCAGTGAGCACCCCCGACAACGAAGAGGCTGTGCTTAACCTGGTTGAGGACAACCCAGGTCTTAGCACGAGAGATATCGCCAGACATGTTGGCATTTCGCAAGCAACTGCGTGGCGCATCTTACGTTCCCGGAATCTGCACCCCTACCACATCCAGCGGGTGCAGTTGCTCAGAGAGCAGGATTTTGGCCCTCGAGTGGAATTCTCAAGATGGTACTTGGCGATGAGATCCAGGGATCCCCGTTTTGTAAACAGCATTTTGTTTACGGACGAGTCCACCTTCAGCCGGGAGGGAATGTGGAACGCCCACAACAGTCATGTGTGGTGTGATGAAAATCCACATGAAACCAGAAGCCGAGCAGCCCAGGAGCGTTTCTCAGTAAATGTGTGGGCCGGCATTCTGGGGGATTGCCTCATTGGCCCTTATTTGTTACCTGAACGGCTGACAGGTGGAAATTACCTGATTTTCCTGGATCAAGTGCTGCCGCAGCTTCTGGATGAGGCGCACGTACCCGAAGGTTCGCGTCGCCAGATGTGGTTCCAGCACGATGGAGCTCCGGCCCATTACACGAACGACGTGCGTCTCCATCTAAACGCAAGGTATGGCCAGCGGTGGATCGGGCGTGGGGGTCCAGTTCACTGGCCTGCCCGATCACCAGACCTCACCTGCTTGGATTTCTTCCTTTGGGGTTACCTGAAGGCCGAGGTATACCATACACCTGTCAGCAGTGCTGAAGAACTTGTGGCGCGCATTGTGGCAGCTGCAGGGCAGATCAGAGATACTCCTGGCATTGTTGGAAACACACACTCCTCAATGCGACGAAGGTGCGAAGCCTGCATCATGGCCCAAGGTCGAAATTTCGAGCATCTTCTGTAGTGTTATTTTTTGTAAATAAATTTCCAGTATCATTGATGTTTTTGGTCTAAATTTATTCAGAAGTGTTGAGCAGAGGTAGAAAATGTGTTTTCATTATTACTAACTGATCGTAGCGCCCCGTTTCCAGTTAGCGTCCGAAATGTCAACGAATTATGTTTTTTGCCCAAAGCGCCCCCTATCGATGTTTCTTTTTGTACCGTTCAACTGAGTTTCAGAGAGCCCCAGCAAACAGAATCATGAAAATGCATGCCATAAGTCAAGAAATCTGTTTGTTTATCTCTTAGGAGCCTTCGAGTTTCGACCACCCTGTACTTTGACATTTTATTCCGGCTCTTACGCTTTTTGCAGGGCTCTACTTTTGGGTTCAAACTTTAAGTTAGAGTATAAACTTTGGCGAGCATGTGTTAAATTATCAAAATAACGGGCTTAAAGTTGTTGTCTAGCTCTCCAAAGTCTGCAGCGCCCCCTATCCATGTTTTAAGAGATACGCTTATCAAATTGGTACTGAAGAAAGTCTAAACAAACAGAATCATTTCGACGCAACAAGCAAGAAAATCTAACCATTTCCCTAGTTTTTATGACGTTTCGAATTTCGGCACCCAAATTTTCGAAAGCGCCTAGCGCCTTACCATCGCGTCAGGGACCCTACATTCCCTATTCAAAAATGTTCGTCTAGGTGTGCTCTATCGATCCTTAAAGTTTGTCACCGACGAGCTGAATCACCCTGTATATATAGATAGATAGATAGATAGATAGATAGATAGATAGATAGATAGATAGATATAGATAGATAGATAGATAGATATCACTTTCTTCTGGACACGATAACTTTCGTAATTCTGCACCAATCTCTTCCAAACTGATACATAAAATCAAAGGGCATAAAATCTCGGTCAAGTTCGTTAATGGGCAAAATCGGACCAAGGGGATGGAAACAGGGAGGGGTTTTGTGAAAACAGAAAACCCCCCATAACTTCTTAATTTTTGTACATATCAAATCAGTTTAAAGTTTTTTTTACTTCTAAAAATAGGGCCAAAATTTTATGTATCACAGATTTTTGATAAAGTTAAAAATGGGCTCAAGGGGCGCAAAAAATAGGGTTTTTGGGAGAAAAAAAATTTATAACTTCGTCAATTCTCAAGATATCAATTCCAATTAATTTTATTATAAATCTCCATAATATTATCTACAACTTTTATATTCACATGTTTTTGATAGGACCAACTCGTACCGCAAAAAAAATTAAAAACGAAAACAAAAAGGGGGTTTGAAGAAGTAAAAAATCCATAACTCCGTCAATTCAAAAGATATAAAATCCCCATGAATTTATCATATATCTTCTTAATATTGTCTACAACATCTACATAGACAAGTTTTGGATAGGACCAATTCTTACAGCAAAAACAAATTAAAAATGCATAGCGGTTGAAGAAAAAAATCATCTAAGTAAGGGTGTATTCAAATCCAAACTGCGTATTTTCTGACTCATTTTACAATTCATTTTTGCTCTCAAAGGCTTCCAATTGGTACGTTTTCTTACTCAGAAACTATATAATGTACCGTAAGGGTCGATGTTTTGATAGAGGCAGAATATATTTTTAAAAATGCTGTTAAAGTGGGCATTTTGAACCGAATTTCCCGAAGCGGATTGTGCTGGAAAAATCATTGCATTAAGGATGCACTCAAATCCAAACTGCTTATTTTCTGACTGATTTTTAAATTAATTTTTGCTCTCAAACGCATTTAATTGGTAGATTCGTTTATTCAGAAACTATATAATGTACCGCAATGATAGATTTTTTGATAGAGGCAGAATATATTTCAAAAAATTATGTCAAAGTGGGCATTTTGAACGGAATTTCCCGAAGCAATTATGTTGTCACTTTCTTCTGGACACGATAACTTCCGCAATTCTGCACAAATCTCTTCCAAACTGATACATAAAATCAAGGGACATAAAATCTCGGTCAAGTTCGTTAATGGGCAAAATCGGACAAAGGGGATGGAAATAGGGAGGGGTTTTGTGAAAACCGAAAAAACCCCATAACTTCTTAATTTTTGTACATATCAAACCAGTTTAAAGTTTTTATTACTTCTAAAAATAGCGCCAAAAATTCATGCATCACAGATTTTTGATAAAATTTAAAATAGAGTTTTTGGGAGAAAAAAATGCCTTACTTCGTCAATTCTCAAGATATCAATTCCAATTAATTTTATTATAAATCTCCTTAATATTATCTACAACTTTTATATTCACAAGTTTTTGATAGGATCAATTCGTACCGCAAAAAAAAAATTAAAAACGAAAAGAAAAAGAGGGATTGAAGAAGTAAAAAATTCATAACTCCGTCAATTCAAAAGATATAAAATCAACATAAATTTATCATATATCTTCTTAATATTGTCTATAACATCTAGATAGACACGTTTTGGATAGGACCAATTCTTACAGAAAAAACAAATTAAAAATACATAGCGGTTGAAAAAAGAAATCATCTAAGTAAGGGTGTATTCAAATCCAAACTGTCTATTTTCTTACTCATTTTTAAATCCATTTTTGCTCTCAAACGCATCCAATTGCTAGATTCTCTTATTCAGAAACTATATAATGTACAGTAATGATCGATTTTTTGATAGAGGTAGAATATATTTCAAAAAATGATGTCAAAGTGGACATTTTGAACAGAATTTCCCGAACCGATTGTGTTAGAAACGAAAAATATTGCCCTACTGAGAAAATAATTGTTTATTAATCAAGTTTTAATTAATTGAAAGAAAAATAAAAACACAGGTCGCTTATAAATCTCTTCAAAAATCACGTCAGCATGTTTCATATATATATTTTTTTTTTTTTATTAAAAATTAATCTGAAAATGTGCCAGAAAATTTCGTGTTGTTGAGTATGGAAAAATATTTTTTTAATATCGCCTTAACATGACTCTGATAAAACCATCTATTTTATAAAAAGGAAATAAAAACTCGTCAAAAGCAGACGGATAAAACTGTTAAAGTGGATTTATATCTAATAATGATTTAGTTTTTGTTGGTGAAATTAGTATACTTAACTTCGAAATCTACCTCTGCCTGTAGGCCGGGCCGGCAGGGATTTTTTCATTGTTTATGTTTACAAGAAACCTCATTTCTTAAAAAAATTTTAAGATATTGAAATAAAATTTGGTCACAAGGTTCTCCTCATCTATTGGTATGTTATGAAGTAAAACACAGCTTTTAAGAATGTATATATTAATTTAAGAGCTGCTTTTATTGAAAAATACACATTTTCAAAAAATCATGTTTTGTATACAAAATGTGGTATATGTTAGTAAACTTATGAGGTATTGCAAATCTTTTGCTTAATAACACAGATAAGTGGTTTGCTAATATACATTTTTTCTTTTAAGTGAAACATATTGAATAGATTTTGTTATAGAAGGTTTGGAATAAACACAATTCTTTGCTAAAATTTGACTAAATATTTCGTAAATTTGAAAAGTTAATTAAAATCCTTCTATATATAAAAAAAGCTTTGATTTGGAAATGGACCAATGCAAATCTGCGTAGATATTCCCGACAGATCGGCATCCAATTTGAATGCTTAAGCATGGCCTTTCTTCGTTAATATTAAAAAAAACTGTTGCATACAAAAATATGAAAATCGGTAGTATTATAGAGAAATGTTTGATAAACACGCTGATGCAGACAGTTTTCAAATCGAAGAATTATTTTAAGAGACATTTAATGCCAAAATTGGACAAAATCGTTCCATTAAAAAAGTTTTATAGGAACAAAAACTGTACATAGGAATTTAATTATTTTTAGATCATTTTAGGCGTCAGATTTTCCCGGTGTGCAGACTGCATTTAGTTTTTTAATTTGACTCATTTTTTGTGGTTTTATTTCTATTTTAAATTCAAATTTTCAGCATTTCGAGAGATATTTTTTACATATTTTAGAAAATTGTATTAATTTAAACTGTTGCCAACTGTATAAACAGCGCAAACAATAATGTTTGCTTCAAATTAAAAATTTATTTTACACGTGACTATTACAAACAGAAAATATAAAAATCAGGAACTCATTGAAAATTACGTCATAAAAACTATATTTACACGTGAATTTTAAAAGAGAAAGAATATTGTAAAATAATAAATTCATTAACATGCGTTAGAAGTCTTAAATAGGAGAATTTACGTCACATTACACTTATTACGTAAAATGAACAAAAAATAATATTGCAAAACAGTTTAAAATTAAAAATTGCGCGAGAGATTTATTTGATATTTTAAGATGATCATAATATTTCATTTCTAACAAAAGTATTTTTACGTGAATATTAAAAAGAGAAAGAAAAGTTTGGTGAAAATTGCGTCAGATTATAATTGTCAGATTCAAATTATAATTCAATCTTCCGAAATCTTTTTAAAGCCGATCAAATTAGCGTGCTGTTAGAGTCTGCGGTGTCTGAACGGGGGTTGACGAGCGTAGTTCGTAAGGGGCAGAGCCCCCCAGTTCCATTAAAAATGTATTTCATTTCATAGTTTTATTCCCTGTTTTAACTAAAAACCTATGTGTTTAGCAAAAATTTCACATTTAAAAAAACAAATGCCCCGAAGGTAGGCACATACCTTGAGGAAACATAAAATCAAATCAAGGATTGCATTTATAATTAGTTATTGCACGCCAGTTGGCCTATTTTATTGAAGGTGATTTGGCACAGGAGAGTGTTTGTGACGATCCTTTATTGTTATTCGCATTCACTTTAAATCCCATTGTTACCAATATCGCTTATTTTGACGCGCATTAGACGATCCTATTTTTTAACTTTTGACATGTCCTTATAAAAAAAATAAACTGTACACAATACCACTACAATTTAAAAAAATAGAAAGCAATAACTATGTATTTTAACAACATATTCAAATCTCATGACGATTGATCAATTTTTAGGAAAGTTAGAGTCTGTAAAGTCAATATAAGACAAGAAACAGACAGAAATGTAAATTATACCATTTTTTAATCGATATTTAGAATGGAACGACCCCAGAAAGAATCAGTTCTAAAAGAGAAAAAATATCATAAAACTGGAATATTCATTGAAAAGTTATAGGTGGACAGACACAATAAAATAAATATAGAGTCGAATCCTATAACCTTCTTTGTTTGAAGTCGATTAATAAAATAAAACTTTTCTTTGTAAAAGTTTATACATAAAGATAATATAGATTGAAACCGTTGTTCTCTATTATTAGCAGAACATTTAATCAATAAGATACATGGGCCTGAAGTAACTACGTGCCATTAACTTCTTATTTTTCTACAACACACTTTCATGTATAAATCAGTAACAGGTATTTAAAGCTGGCGACAGCTAATAAAGCCTTTTATATTCGAATAATTGGCCGATTATTATGAAAGGATATGAATGAAAGATGTGAAAAATGAGTCAAATCTTATCTTATTAACCCTTAAAAATAAAAGTAGTTTATAAATCAAATACTCACCTTACCTTAAATGCAGACGTAAACATTATGGGAAAATTTCCTTTATAAGAGATTATAAGAAACATAAGCATATAGAAAAATAAAATAAAATTTTAAAATATCGCTGCAGTGATAGACATATTTGTTTCTACTAATTTGAAAAGAATCGAGTGTTATCAGATCACGTTGTTATAGAATTGGAGTTCAGGGCATAAAATTCACAATCCGATAGGAATTATACTGAACGTAACTTCTTAAACACATCATAAAAATATCGAAAATTCAGCGTTTTAGAAAAACTGGATTTCTCTTCAACTGGCAAATTCACTTACAACCACAAAAACAGGAAAAACTGCAAGGAAACAGAAGATACAGGAGAGTAAAACAGGTGAAGGGTTCTCAGCGAGGCAACTATTTCGTGAACACCTATTTTGAAACAATAATCCGTGATAGCTTTCTTTGATATGCACCGTCTACCATCTACCCATGTACAGTCGTGGGAAAAAAAAAGTAAACACTCCTACTAACTCTGCAACTAATTATAATAGAAGAAAGTTACTGGTACCAAACGATTGGAAATAAAGTCTACTTTTAAATGATGTATATAAAATTTGCTTATGGGAACATCTACATATCAAAACTAGATTCAAATTTATTTTTTTCAGTGACAACATCCAATTTTGACAATATATTTTAAATCTTCGGTTCACACTATGCCTAAAAACGAAATTTCATAGCATTTGGATGATAAGTTTTTGGATTATAAACATTTAAAATTTAGAGCTGTTAATGATAAATTACATTTTCAAATTTTTATTAATATCTCCTGAAATTATAATCCTTATATGATAATTTTTTGTGAGGTTATAATACTAAAAAACCGAAACATAAATACATTGAATTTGTAACTTTAAAAAATTATAATATGAATTATGAAATTAATATTTGAAAAAAATATGAATTGCAACCTACAATGTTTTTGATAAATTTAAATTTATTATGTCCTGCTTGATGCGAATTCTCAATTTCAAATTTTTCTTTCAAGTAGTTTTCGTATTATGATTAAACAAGAAAGAAAAAATCATGCGTCAAGCATAGATTATGAAACACTTTCCAACACATTCAGAATAATGTTACAAAACTGCACCATTTAATAAGCTAAAACGTTATGTCTATTTCAACCCTATGTAAGCACATAACACATTTGAAAACCCAATTTTAGCTGTTCCTATCTATAATCGGAAAATTATCCGAATTTTCTCAGCAGACCTGTATATGATATATAGATTTGTATCTATTAACTATATGTATGCCAAAATTTAGTTTACTTAAGAAATACATGTACCTCAGTTGAAAATTCCCCTAATGAGGAGAATGGTACGTGAATACTTTTGTGCCGCCTTGTATATGAGTTTATAGAACTTATATATAACGAGTACCATGCAAAAAATTAGTTAAATTGAAAAGCGCATACCGAATTTTAGAACGCACACTCCAGCAATTATTACACAAAAACAGTACCGTAACCGATTTATTTTGTGTGTCCCTGTAAATAAATAAAAAATGGTATGAATACCTTTTTCTGACGTAATCGTGGAGAAATTCAGTGATTTATATCTGATTCAATACATTTGAAATAGCATATTCTCATTGAAATACTCTGCAAACGATTTTTCCCCATATACCATAATGCAATGTAATTCTTTTGAAAGCCCCTGTAAATGAACTATTAACCCTACATACTTCATATACAATACCAAACAAGCTTTGGTGACCCTAATCCTAAATAACCTTTATCAATTGCATGAAAATCCGAGTATATTTACGGGAGTTAGAGCGTGGACAGACGGACTGACAAACCGAATGTATAAACACTCTTCAACTTTGTTGGAAAGTGTTAAAAAAGTCAAAATGATGGTTAAAGGAGGGGGGGGGGGGAGCTATGATCAGTGTTGCCACATCTGGTGGATTTTTTATTTAGAAATATTGAATTCACACCAGAAAATTTTGAATAGTAATTTTATTTTGTTTTTATGGAATATCTATCATATCTAATAAAGCCAAAAAAAAAAAAAACCTATTAAAATATTTTGGTGAGAATTCGGAATGCCTAAATAAAAAAATCAGTCAAATGCGGCAACATTGTCTATGATAAGGAGAAAAGCATAATTTGAAAAAATATATTTTACTCATTTTATTGAAACATTTGGGCTGGCAATAATCGAAATATATTAAGGGAGTGAAATTTTCATATTGGTAAGAAATAACACATTAAAAGAAGTGACATAGTCATTCTGTAGCATTTCAACAATCGAGTACCGAACTTCAATTTGGATACAGCCCCTAAAATAGGCTCATTTTAAAATAATTAATTTCTCTGGCGCTAATCGTACCCATTTCATGAACATTTGTATTTAGGCTAATTGAAGGGTGTAGAATTCATTTATGGTATCAAACTTGGGTATTGCTATTGAAGAAAAAAACGAAGCTTGGGTTCGTTTTGATATATAGATGCTTCCCTAAGCAAATTTCACATATATCATTTAAAAGTAGGCTTTATTTCCAATCGTTTGGTACCAGTAACTTTTTCTTACAATAATTTGCTGCCGAGTTAGTAGGGGGTGTTTACTTTTTTTTTCCACGACTGTACATCTACCGTTTGGAAATAGTGGTAAAAATAGTCGCGTCGCTGAGAACCCTGCAGATAGGAGAGAATAGAAAAATAGAATATAATTAAAAAATTAAATTTAAAAAATCAAAAAACCCGGCTGCGTAAAAAGCGAACTAATTAATTATTTCTCATCAATGTGAAACTATTTTTTATATTACTTACCTATTTTTTTTTTATTTACTTGTATTGATGAATTTTAAGCTGTGTTTAATTGTTAGTTCCTATCTATAAACACAGTTTTGATGAGGCCTATAGATGTCTATAAAGGTTAGAGTTGCTGTAAAGCTAGAGATCCTATCTACACAACTTCCAGGTTGTGTAATATTTAAACATAGCTTCTGACTGTAAAATAGTCAATGAAACATCGTCTTCATTTTGAAAGCCCTATCGAATGACATGCCACTCAATAGCGTGCGGGAAAAAAATCGTTTCTATCGCCATTTTGTATTTTACGGCTGCCATTTTGAATTTATAAAAACACAACCTACCCTATAACCATCGGGCGATTAAGATGAATCGATAGATACCTCATTCATTAAAATCCATCCAGCCGTTGGGATGTTTCGAGGGTATAAAGAAATCCACATACCCAGATACGCGTGAAACACATAACCCTTCTTGGCAGTCGGGTAAAAGAAAACAATCAATCAGAACAGATTTGATCTGCTAAGTAAAAGAGAAAGATTTAAATCACAACAAAAAGTTTTCGCTAAAAAAAAAAGCGCCAAGTTCTCCTTAATGTTTCGGCCAGAAAAAGTAGTGATATCTGATGTTCGCACAAGTTAAAAGCCAAACATCCCAAATCTTTCATTGAAAATGGCTTCCTGCGACTTGGCCGTTAATGCCTTCTACAGCATTTCAAAATTAATGATTGGAAATTACGAATTTATGAATTATTTAAATATTAAAAGTAATATTAGAATGCAAAGAGGCAAATTCACATAAAGACATAAGTAAAAGATTTCTGATAAGTACCATTCAGTTTCAACAAACATTAGTTTTGATTACAGATCATTTAGCCCACTTGCGGTTTAATTGCCATTTTGTACGGTCTAAAGCTAAAGTCATTAACGTAAAACCCAAGAAATAAAACAAAATTTACTTACTTCATATATCACAATATGTTACATTATATTTTATTGTATAATATTGAAACCTTGTATATTGACGAAAGAGATTTTTTTCGTTTGAACATTTATTATAGTTTGTTTGCAAACATTCAGAGGTATTCGATTTATAAGCTGTTAAAAGTTTATATTAATTATGTTTTAGCAATTAGGGATATTATCTCCTGAATACAAGTATTTTGTTATTTTTAACTTCTAAGCATTTAAATAGACTGAAGTTGTTTAAATGCTTTTTTCAAATGTGTATTTTATTTCTGTATCCTGTGTCACAAAATGCCTAAAATAATCAAAAAATGTAGTGGCATGTAGCTCATTTGTACATATTTTTAAATTTGAAAAACTCTCACGAAGGCATTAACGGCCAAGTCGCAGGAAGCCATTTTCAATGAAAGATTTGGGATGTTTGGCTTTTAACTTGTGCGAACATCAGATATCACTACTTTTTCTGGCCGAAACATTAAGGAGAACTTGGCGCTTTTTTTTTTAGCGAAAACTTTTTGTTGTGATATCACTACTTTTTGTATGTTTTATCAAGTTTGTTATTCTAAACTATATTAATATGAAAAAACTTAAATTTCGGTACTTTTATGTTAGCCGGGAGCAAATCTTCTCATTAGCCTTTTGTTTTTTCGCCAATAGTAGTTTTCATTTTTCACATGTGTATATTAGAAACAATGCTTTGATTTTCAAATCAAATATTTTGGTTTATGTTATTATTTCTTATTTATTTATTTATTTAATTCTATGTTAAACATTCTATTAAATAAAATGAGGGAAATGCATCTATTTTAAATGAGATGACTGAAAAGTATATATCTTTAAATGAAATGAATGCAATATGAACAGTGGAGTTGGGAACAGCATTTCGCGATTTGCCACTTGCGCCCGGCTAACATAAAAATACCTAAATTTATTTTATTGAGCTTTACAAATTTATACTTTATTTCTTTTTATATTAAAGTACTAGCCGCCTCTAGCATGCAGTATTTACCGTATTACTTCCATGTTAAACGTTGCATCATGTTACTGTGATTCATAATTTAATTTACTTGCCCATTCTTTCGCCAATTCGGAAGCTTTTGATAGAGAAATCAAGAACTCTTTACGATCATGGAAGCACATCATACATTTTGTGTTGTTATGTATTTCATCTTTCGTGACAAATATCTCTTAACTCACTTATGCATGCTTCCTTAGCAGTTACGATTCGTTCTCTAATGCGGAAATTTTTAATCCTATTAAGTAATCTTTTCTAATTGGGGTCACTGCCAATTGTTGTATTTTAACTGATACGACTGAGTACAAGTGAAATGGTTCTTATAAAATCCTTTGACACTTTCTGCATTGGCATTAAAACACATTGATGCTAATATCTTTTTGTTTCACGTTAACCTTTTCAATAGACTCGATTACGGAAGAATAGAAGGTCTACCGGCTCACTGCCATGATCCATTTAAAAATCTATCATTCTTCTCATCTGATCGTGTTGAAGAATTAGTCAATGTGCCATGGTTTTAAGATTTTAGCTAATTTTACTCGAAACCTGAAAACTAAAATGCGAGGAACCGGATTATAGAAGATTCATTCTAACGTACCTATTGATTAACAGGTTACATATTATAGAATTATAATAATCATAAGGAGAACTGGCAATTTCAATGCTTCAATAGTTTCCGTAAATTCTCTTTATATAATACAGAAGTTTTAGCGGTGTAAAGGTTAACAACATAGTCACAGTAAGTATAATAACAGTACAATATAATAACAATAGCAGAGGTTTTGGGCAGTGACGAAACTATTAGCACTTTGGAAATATTAGTACGTTATATCATTTAACTATTCAGATGATATGCGGAAAAATAAAAATAGATGACTCGCATTAATAATTAACTCATTGAAAAATAGCCACTAGCGTCAAATATTCGCCAAGCTTGGCGACATTTAGCAAAGTCTCGCCAAATTTGGTAATATATCATGTCAATTCTCAAATTTGGCGACAAAAAATGTTTTGTTTATTCTGACGTCATATGTATTATGTATTATACACATACCTATAAATATGTATGATGCAAATGTATTACGTATTATATGCATATGTATAATATGTATAATACATATGCATAAGTTCATTAACATCACTAAAACGCACTTAAAGGAATAGTGTTTCATAAATAGTAGGGATAATTGCTAAATTGACCAGAGTGCTATTGAGATTAGAATACCGACATTTATAATAGACGTCTGTACACACCATCACCTCATCGTGTTTACAGCTGAAATTTTAGGATTAGTTAAAACTAGATTAGCATATTTAAATGCAACTGGTCTGTTAAGTCATATCTTGGTAGAAACCACCTGAAGACCTAATTTTAGTGGTTAACTGATAGGTTTACTATTGTATTTTCCTGCATCTAAAAGTTTGGAAACATGGAGGAATGGGTGCAGGAAAACACAATGGAAAATCTACCAATTAACCCGTAAAATCGGGTCTGTAGGTGGTTTTCACAAAGATATGACTTGGCAGACCAGTTACATTTCAATACGCTAATCGATATTTAACTAATCCTAAAATTTCAGCCGTCAACTCGATGAGGTGATGATCTGTGCAGACGCCTCCCGGTCTTTAACAAAATTTGTTTTAAGGAAGTAAAAGATAGAGAGATGGACAGATAAACTGAAAGATTTGCCTTATTAAGATTTTTGAAAAAGCATATAAAAATTCATTCAGCTTGAAATCATGTAACACCTGATTTCAAGTGTATGACCTTTAAGATGTAACACCTTTATAACTCAGGCTAATTTTCTGTAATCGGGTTTTGGCGACCAATATATCTTATCTATAACTATAATCTTTCTTTTACAGATTTAAAATTAACAATAAATTAACAGTAAGTAGGCTAATAATCTATTTATATAAAATCCAAGTCTCTGTGTGTCCCTCACTATTCCGGTAGGACCGCCTCATTGAAATGAGTAATTGTTGAAAAATATCAATGCAGGGTAACCACAGTAGCGCCAAATGTTAGCCAACTTGGCGATAGCTGGCTAATTTGGCGAAATTCCCATTTAAAACCATTAATCTTTCATAATGGTGGTCACCGAAATATAATTTCAACTCCACTCTTTTAAGATATTTTTTCGAAATGTATGGGTGAGAATTTAAAGTACATCTTTACATCTTCTTCCCGATGCTACTAATAAAATAACCGCCAATAGACATCGGTGTACTGTATGAGCTCCTAACTGCGCGATTTTAATGTGCTTTAGGTACTTTTCCAGTATAGGTGCCTTAGCGAAAAAGGAAATTTGGTAACATATTTTCCGGGAACCTATTCACTGTTTCATTTTATATACACGCGCATTTTTTTCGATATTTATACGATTTACTAAACATAAAAAAGCCGTTTCTCTAATTTTATACAGAAACAGATGTAATTTGTACATAAAAACATCAATAATATACATATAAAACAAACAAAAACGCTCATCAAATTTGTTTTCATAGCTGTTTATATGATTTGACAACAAATCTCGATATTTTTCCGTTATACGGACACCATGCCAAAATGTATGCTAATGCGCCAATTATTTCAAAATGCTAAAAGATATTTGTAATTTTATGCCAGCAGTTTAACGTGAGTTTTATTTTATTGCTTTATTTTATAGCAGTTATTTGTTCTTATTTTAAATATATTTTTGTGATTTGATGAAATAGTTCGTAAAAGTCTGGAATTTTCAAATGTTATATTTTTTAAATGCTCACTTTAGTATCGACAATGGTTTTTCTTTTATTTTTCAAATGCTTCAATTCACGATTTTGCGCCAACTATTACGCTTGGCGACAATGGTGTCCGCATAACGGAAAAGTACCCAAATCTCACTTTCTGATGCCCAAATTACACCAAGCTTTTTTTAAAAAAATGCCAAAGCCCCTACAGTGGAAAAGTACCAAACTGGCTATTATTTTGCGCTATCCGTGTTATAGTTTGTACTATATGCAAGGGGAGTGGAGCGAAGAGTTTAAACATTAAATATTAAAGTTTCGGCACAGATGTCACATACGCCCCATATTCGCGCGATTTGTTTCTGACGCCAATGTCATATACACAACGGGTACTTAACTGGCGCCAAAGTGTCGTAATTTTGCTTGATATGGTAATCCGGATGTTGTTGTTTATGCTGTTGATGTTTTCGCCAAATTGGCGTCGGAAGAAAATCTCGCCAATATATGATAACATATATGACAACTGTGCCAAAGTTTCTTTAAAGCAGTATAAGACTAAAAAATTAAGAATAAAATAAATGCAAAATAAGACTAAAGAAGAAAGAAAAATCATCCGTTAAGTGTAGAATATGAAACACTTTCCAATACATCCTGAATGCTTTAACAAAACTTCGTTATTTAGGGAAATAAGGTAAATAAGATAACGTTACTTCTTAGATATCCCGTCGACCAATTTCGCCAAATTATATAAATCGCCAAATCAATAGTAAAACATTAACAAAAATACAAATAAAACGTCGAATTAATGTTTTATTGGCCATTATTGGCATTTAATATTACAATTAATTAATTAATGACAACTATTATTGGCAATTAATCTTATAATTTGGCGACAGTAATTTGGTCGACGGGATAACTAAGAAGTACCAAGATAACTAAGTAAACATTTTAGAAAACGTATAAAAAAAATTTAAAAATTGATTTCAGCAGTTACCGTCCATAGCCAATGGTACCGTTATTACATGCCACTATTTAGCTAAAATTTAATTTAAACTACTCTTAAAACTACTGAAATCACATTTCTAGATATTATCATCCATAGACGGTTATGTATCCAATTCTTTGCGTGACCATGTATATCATTTTATCTACATTCTGCAAACATTTCTTAAGAAATTAAATGCAGTTCAGCGTAAAAATGCATAACTTCTTTAAAAACCACCTTTAAGCAATTTATTCTCATACTCAGTAACCCTTACGAATACTTTTGTGTAGCCCTGCATGTGAACTGTAGCATTTATACACACAGTATAGTATGCATAAATGTAGTGAAACATAAAAGCGCATATCATAATTAAAAATGCATTTCTAGCAATCATTGCTTATGTACAATACTTCGGAGAAACGTTTCTTGGCGAGAAAGAAGTTTGCCAACGTATTTTCTGGCAACCTATTTACTGCTTCATACTCACAAGCAATTTTTTCCATATATATATATACAATTTGGCACAGATGTCATATACGCCCCATATTGGCGCGATTTTTTTCCGACGCCAATTTGGCGAAAACATCAACAGCATAAACAACATGTGGGTTACCATTACTAGCAAAATAACGACACTTTGGCGCCAGTTAAGTTCCCGGTGTGCTTATGACATCGGCGTCAAAAAACATCGCGCCAATATGGGCGTATATGACATCTGTGCCGACAATTTAATATAAAAAAAGCTATTTATCCATTTTTATAAAGAAACAGAAGTAATTTTTGCACAGATATCATATAAGCATGGGGGTTGGCGTGATTTTTCTATGACGCCAATTTGGCAGAAATCTCGCTTTCGAATACCAGTTACTTATATATTTTTCAGTTATTTGCTATCATTTTGAAAAGGAAATAACTATAAATAAATAAAAGTTTGAATAATAACTATAGAACAAAGCAGTTTATATAATTAAAAAACAGAAAGTAAAAGTAAATAAACAATTTATTAATAAATAAAAAACAATAGCCGGGTTACCATAGCAGGCAAAATAACACCATTTTGGCGCCAGTTAGGTATCCCGGTTCATATATGAAATCTGTGCCGTAATTTGTATATATATAAAAAAATTATATATATTTAGAAACGATCTTTTTATGTATATAAGTGCATATATAAACAAAGGTAAAAGTTCATTAGATTTGTTTTCATAGCTGTTTATATATTTTCGCAACATATCTCACTTTCTGATGCCCGAATCGCGCCAAGCTTTTTTTAAAAATGCGCTATAATGGAAAAGTACTTAAATAAATAATTAACAGAAATAACAAATTATACAAACTAAAACTTTTTATTTCGAGATCAAAGCATTGTTTTTAATTTAAATTAAAAATACATATATCCTTGGATAACTTCAATTGAAATTATTCACAGCTTAATATCTCATTCCATAAACCTAAACAAACACAAGTGATTCATTCATCGTGAAACGTCAAAAATATTAAATCATTGAGGTAATCATTCACAAAGCAAATTCTCCAACAATCAATGGGCAATATTCTAATGACGTCATAGTAGGTAAAATGGTGGCGGTATCGTTTGTTTATGGTTTGTAATTAGAAAGATTTAATTTTGCAATGTCTCTTAGTTACATTATTTTATTGTCATATTTATGAGCTCAGAACAAAAGCCTATTTTTTCATTATTTAGTTACTAAAGACGGAAAAAAATCATAAATGCATGATTTGAAAATTTTAAGTAATTTTCTTTCTTAATAGTAAAAAATAACATCGGGAAGTAACAGCGGGTTTAAGTTAAATAAGTTTAACTGTTGTAATATTCAAAATAACTGTATTTATTAGATTTCAGTACTCAACATCACGGCCCGATTAAACTTTGAAGTTAGAGGAATTACAGTGTCATTTCAGGACCTTTCTTTTGGAAAAGCTTTTCTAAATTCCATATATACATGGAAAATCTTCAGTGTTAGAAATATTATTCCTAGGACTGACATAACACGAAAACGGCCTGCAATTTTACACAAGTTTTTGAAAGCTACTTTATATCAGAAATTTTACTAAAAACTGGTTACTTTTTTGTTATAGCGGCCCACACTATTAGGATTATAACAAGTTGCAGCCAATTTCGCCAACGCCGTAACCAAGATCGTGAAGCACACACATATAATACCATATAATACCATTTCACGAAATCGTATACGATAATTTAATAGTTTTTAACCTTACTTCAAGTGTGTTATTTATTTATTTTTAAGGCTCAACAATCTAAATTGTCCAATATATGAATTTTAAAAAAGGTGAACAAAGATTGAATAGACATGACCGCAAAAAGCTTCAAATCTGCATAACACTTGGAACCAAACTGTGCAGATTAGTGGTCTTCTACTGTACACAGTTTTTCATAAATGTGTTTCGTTCTTAAAATGTGTTATTTTCATCTATCACTGCGGAACAAGCGAGAAAACTCATATTCTTGCACGTGAGTTCTATATATCTTTATATCTAAATTTCCGTCATTTTTGACGGGCTACCTTTCTAGTACAATATAATAACATTAGCAGCGGACTTCGGACGCCGCATCTGTCACACATCGTTAAAGATAGTTTATTAGTTAAACATTTCATTTAATTAAAAGGAGATTTTTAACCTTTCATATGGAATTAGGATATTTTCCACTATAGGGACCTTGGCATTTTTAAAAAATCTTGGCGCAATTCGGACTTCAGAAACTGAGATATGTTGCCAAATGATATAAACAACTACGAAAACAAACCTGATGAACTTTTATGTTATTTATATGTATTTATATACATATAAACATTTTATTTATAAATGTATAAAATATTATTTTTTATATACAGATTATTTATGTTGGTATATAAAAATAAATAAACGGGTTCCTTACATTAAATAAAATATATACATATGGAAAAAATTGCTTTATATGAAACAGTAAATAGGTTGCCAGAAAATACTTTATTATCAAATTTCTTTTCTCTTCAAGGCTATTTTCTGTATTTCGCCAAGGCCACTATATCGGAAACGTACCGAATTGCAGTTATATTTTGTTAAATGTTTTATTGTTTTAATATCGTAAATATATCATAACCTATACTGATTAAAATTTTTAGGTATATTAATTTTTTCTATTTAACAAACATCTTTGGAAAAGCATATATATAAAATGTTATTCTTCTTGAAATCACGTGACCGCCTTCAAAGCTCTATAATCGAGTTTTGGCGACCAACATTGGCACAATTGAATGCGTAGGAACTGTTTACGTCCAAATGAACACCCCCTGTATGAAGGGTTTAGAGGCGGAAATTCTGTGTTTTCAGATTTTTCTGGTTAATTGTGCTACAAACCCGACTTACTTGTGAAATTTCATGATTCTACGACTTTTAGAAGTACCTTAGTTATTTGATGATGCGAAGTGAGTCAGTGACAAAAAAGCGCTTTTTCGGAATTTAATATTTCGAAAACTACTGAATATAGAAACATGAAATCGTGGAACCTTAGTTCAGTTTGACCGTACGAACATGTGTATAAAAGAAAGAATTCTATATCTCTCCCTAAAACGACGTTATGAGGGGGTGAAAAGTATGCCGAAATGGTTCAGGAAAAGGTAGCTTACGGCTTGTGCGAACTTGGCGGACGCACTGCCGTGCTCCCAGATTATCCTAGTCCAGGCAATTTATGCTCAAATCTGGGCCAAAATGTAATAGAAAGGTTGTAGTTTTTTTTTTATCGGTAATCATTACAGAACAACTTATTCAAAAGCGGACCACGGGAATAAACCTAAAATGGACTTCTTTATACCTTAAGCTTGTCTAAAACAAAAAGAATTGTAATCTATAACAAATAATAAGGAAAGAATCGAGTGTGTGAGTGTACCGACGAGGGTCTGAAGAGACCGCTTTACGTAGAGCTACAAAATTTGGGGGAGAAGGTACCTCTATATATGAAGTTTTGCACCTCGAAACCCGATTTTTGATTTTTTTTATTAAATTTTTTATGCGATTTTTAGCGTTTTTTTTTTTTTTTTATGTTTCTAAGTAATTTTTCCACATTAGTAAAAGGAATACGGCTTCTGTCTTTTAACCCAATATCTATATATATATAAAAGCCGTTCTCTGTGTGTATGTCCTTTATACAAATCTTTAATTTTTGACCGATTTGCACGAAATTTGCTGTACATAGGCTTTAGAACGTGGAATAGATCCCTGTCACCTTTAAAAAATCATCAGACCAATATTTATCCCTTTTTTCTATCATCTTTCATAATTTAACATTATAGAAATATCTCATTTTAAATTTTCAAATTCAATAGCTTCTTTCCTGTTGCCACACATCTAAAAAACTGCTCATTAATTAAAAAAAATTGATAACTCGAGTACTTTGTTTTATTAGCCAATAAAAATTCAGACTCGACTGCTATATTTTTACATTTTTGAAATCGACGTCATTCTAATCAGAAAATGAACATTTTTCATATTTATGTAAAAACTTTAACTAAGCATGTTTTAAAATGACCTTAGAAGTACTTTAGTTGAATGTTAAAAAATCTATTTTAATGAAGTCGTTTCAATATCAAGAATCAAATAAGGAAAATGATAATAGTAAAAAAAAATCGTTTGCTAGATATGACGTCAATGTCATCAATATAATTTCAAACTGGCTCTAAAAACTGGATGCAACAATTTATTCCCTATTTCTTTATAATCTTTAATTATATCATTTAGATAAATGTTTTAATACCTGAAAGGCAGTGATAACATTCTACGATTTGTATCGAATACGGTTACATAAAATACGATTTTTGTACGATTTATATTAAATAGAAATTACAGCTACTATTTTTTAGGGTAAGCTTTTTTCTTTTTTAAACAAAATTTCATGACTGACAGACTTTTTTGTTAGACGTTGAAATAATGGGATGCATGATGTTTAGAGATCAAATTGCAGTAAAAGCGTAATTTATGGTACGGTTCGGTTGTTGCCACCAACAATATGGTGCTAGGCGTTACTCATAGATATGTCTTTTCTTCATAATATTGCATTAATAGCAAACAGATATATCTTTCTGAATTGGGTTACAGGTATATTTAAAAATATATCCGTGATTGAAAATTAATTTAAAATGGATAAACAATCCGTAAATTGAGATAAGCTTTTCAAAAAAAATTACTGGAAGTACTTTTTGTATTCTATTAGATTTTGGAATAATCAAATGTGCGATGTTTAAAGGTTAAATTGCAGTAAAAGTTAAATTTATGGTTGGGTTATGTTATTGCCACCAACAATATGATGCTAGAGTTACTCACAGTTCATCAATGTCTTTACTTTATAATATTGAATTAAGAGCAAACAGGTATATCTTTCGTAATTGGGCTGCATGTAGGGATGAGATTTCCACGTTTTTGCACACCGGTATATTCTTAAAGAAAATGTTGTTCTGTTAAATCAAGAGAGTGTCCCGATTAAATGAAATATCATTTACTCTAACAAAATACTGGTGTGAAAAAATGTGGAAATCTTATCCCTGGCTGCATGCAAATCAAAAATATCCATGATTGAAAATTACTTTAAAATCCATTCACATGAAAAAATTGAGATATAATTTTCAAATAAATTTCATTTGACAGAAGCTTTTTCTATTCGACAGTGTGAAAAACGAAATTGTATGATGATCATAAGTTAAAAAAATTTTAGTAAAGGCAAAATTTATGGGTTAGGTCATTGCCAACATCAGTATAATGTCACAATTGGCATTGTGTTTGTAGTTTATATATATATATATATATATATATATTCTGAAGATGACACAATGAAAGAGTCGAAACATGTAAATTTTTAATATTTTTAATGTTTTTTATTATTTAAATGACGCTTTTTAAGCAAATAATTGTACTTTAATATATGTTATGACATTTGTTAGGAATATACATTATTATGGTATAGTTAATAGTAGACGCAATTAAAACTATTTTACTTATATTTCTTATCGGTCTTTTAACGATTCGTGAACGGTAATGCACCAATCTCAGTTATTGTCACTGCCGTATTATTTCATTTTAATGTATTTTACCCGGGTGGACCATTATTATTGACACGAGCGAAGACGGGTAGATCTGCTAGTAGTAAATATTGCTCTCTTTTCAATAAAGTTTATTCGGAATTTGTACAGCAATTTATGTATTTTTAGCGAATTTTTTAATTCAATTTTTAGTATTTTTTTGTATTTTGCAGCTATTTTTTGATATTGATAAAAGGAATTTTGTTTCAAACTTTCATCCTAATGTACTAAATTTTGTCTGCTACCATTTTTGAATTTCAGCGGTTTTTAATGCGATTTTTCTAATTTTTTTGCGTTTAGTTTGTAATTATTTTTTTGTAATTTATGAAATATTTCACACTACTGTGTATTACACCTTTAGAGTAAATTTGATCTCTGCGATTTATTAATATTTAGCGATTTTTAATGCATTTTTAATGCGCTTTTTCGAGTTCTACGGCGATTTTTTGACATTCGGAAATAAAATTTGGTTTCAAACTTTTAGCCTAATATAGTAAATTTAGCCATTTATGATTTTTTATTTTAGCGAATTTTTATGCGAATTTAAATGCGATTTTTAGCGATTTTTCAATATATTTTACATGCCGCGTCGATTTTTTATCATTCACGAAAGATTACCGATTACAATATTTTACCCATTAGACTAAATTTTGACTTCTGCGATTTTAAAAATATTAAGCGATTTTTAAATCAATTTTCAATGCGATTTTTCAATACGAATTTTAGCATTTTTTCGATCCCTACTTTGATTTTTTGACATTAAAAAAGGGAATTTGGTTTCAAACTTCTATCCTAATATAGTAAATTTCACCATCTACGAATTTTGAATTTTGGCGATTTTTAATGCGATTTTATCGATTTTTCGATTTTACTTATGTTCCGCATCGAGTTTTTGCAATTCATGAAATATTTACGATTGTAATGTTTTACCCGATTGGGCTAAATTTTTACGCCGGGATACTTTTATATTTAGCTATTTTTAATGAATTTTTCAATGCAGTTTTCAGCAGCTTTCGAATCCCATGGCGATATTTTGACATTCGGAAAAGAAATTTGGTTGTCAAACTTTTAGCGTAATATAGTAAATTTTGCAATGTACGAATTTTGAATTTTAGCAATTTTAATGCGATTATTTGCGCGATTTTTATCGCGGTTTTCAATGCGATTTTTATCGATTTTTCGTTAATTTTTACGTTTTGCGTCGATTTTTTGTCATTCATGAAAGCTTTCCAATAACAATATTTTACCCCATTAAAGATTATTAGTTTTGACTGCTTTCGATGTTTTAATATTTAGCGATTTTTAGTGCATTTTTCAATTTGACTTTTAGCGGTTTTTCGAGTTCCAAGGCGATTTTTAGGCACTCGGAAAAAGAATTTTTTTCCAATCTTTTGGCCCAAAATTCTCAACTTTGTCATCTAGCTATTTTCAATGCGATTTTCAATGCGATTTTTAGCGATTCTATCAATACCGCGGCGATTTTTTTACATTGGTAAAAAAAATTCGGTTTCAACATTTTAGCTTAATATAGTAGATTTTGTCCACTACGAATTTTTAATTTTAGCGATTTTTAATACGATATTTGGCGATTTTTAGAGATTATTTGCGCTTTGCGTCGATTTTTTGTTATTTATGAAAGAATTCAAGTTACACTATTTTACTCCATTATTGTAAATTTTATCCCCTGCTACTTTTTAAAATTTAAGCGATTTTTAATGCATTGCTATGCGATTTTTCTAGTTTTTTCGAATCCCACGGCGATTTTTTCATATGCGAAAAAGAAATTTTTACCTGTTCCCTGGCAATCAGCTTTATAATGAAGGATGTCCAACAAATGTATTGATGTAAAATATCTGTCCATATGTCCATATATAAATTACAGCCAGAGGGTAAATTCTCAGAAAGTCTAAGCACTACTTTGCCACCAGTATCTAAATACTTTGCATCATTGTCATTTATACTTGTATTTATTTTGTCTCCCGTACCTTGATATATAAAAAATTCTAATGGCTAAAAATTCTAATCTCGTTTCTAATACAATCGCTTCGGGAAATTTCTGTTCAAAATGCAAACTTTGACATCATTTTTGGAAATATATTCTGCCTCTATCAAAAATCGATCATTACGGTACATTATATAGTTTCTGAATTAGAGAATCTACCAGTTGGGTGCGTTTGAGAGCAAAAATGAATTTAAAAATGAGTCAGAAAATAAGCAGTTTGGATTTGAATACACCCTTAATAAGATTATTTTTTTTCTTCAACCGCTATGTATTTTCAATTTGTTTTTGCTGTAAGAATTGGTCCTATCAAAAACTTGTCTGTATAAATGTTGTAGACAATATTAAGAAGATATATGATAAATTCATGGGAATTTTATATCTTGTAAATTGACGGAGTTCTGGATTTTTTCTTCTTCAACCCCCCCCCCCCCCCAGCCTTTTAATTTTTTTTTTTACGATCAAAAACTTGTAGATATAAAAGTTCTAGTAATATTAAGGAGATTTATGATAAAATTAATTGGATTTGATATCTTGAGAATTGACGAAGTTATGAATTTTTTTCTCCCAAAAACCCTATTTTTTGCGCCCCTTGAGCCCATTTTTAACTTTATCAAAAATCTGTGATACATAAATTTTTGGCCCTATTTTTAGAAGTAATAAAAGCTTTAAACTGATTTGATATGTACAAAAATTAAGAAGTTATGGGGGTTTTTAGGTTATCACAAAACCCCTCCCTATTTCCATTCCCTTGGTCCAATTTTGCCCATCAACGAACTTGTCCGAGATTTTATGCCCCTTGATTTTATGTATCAGTTTGGAAGAGATTTGTGCAAAATTGTGGACGTCCTCGTGTCCAGAAGAAAGTGATATATATAGAGAGAGATAGATAGATAGATAGATAGATAGATAAAGTTTTTTACTGAGGGTGGTTTTGGGTTCTAGGGGTCATGATCGGTGTAGATCTGCAAAAATTTTTCAGAAATTCCAACATAGGGGAGAATGTAATAGGTAATATTTCATACGAAATCTACCTAAAAGTATCCTAATGCTGTCATCTATTAACAAAACCTAGTACCTTTATTACACGCCACTATTTAGCTAAAATTTAATTCAAACTAAAACACTCTTAAAACTACTGAAATCACACTTCCAGAAATTATCATCCATGGACGGCCATGTATTCAATTCTTTTCGTGACCCTGTACATCATTTTATGGATATTCTACAATCATTTCTTAGTAAACAAAATGGCGTTCAGCGTAAAAATACATAACTCATTTAAAACCCACCTTTAAGCAATTTACGCTCATACTCAGTAACCCTTACGAATTTTTTTCTGCAGCACTGTATATGAATTACAGCATTTATACACACTATATGGTATGCATAAATATAGTGAAACTTAAAAGCACATATCATAATAAAAAATGCACTTCGAGCAATTATTGCTAGTATACAGCAATTCGGATACAATATAGTATCTGAAATATTTTATGTGTCCCTGTAAATGCTACGCAATTCGTATTATACATGAAATAACTTATATTAAAGCTCAGCGACGTATATCAATTTCATTGTATATGGAATAGTTTAACATAATTGAAATACGCCGCAAACAATTCCCCCCCCCCCCCTATACCATTATGTAACGGAATTCCTTTATGTGGCCCTGTAAAAGAATAATAACTACTCTTTGCACCACATATTCTATAGAATGCATATTTTAGTGGACTTCACAAATGCATATAATTTTATTATGTTTAAAAGAATGTAACACCATTAAAAATCATTTGAAACGATTTTTTTTTCCCATTGGCCGTAATGTAACGGAATACTTTTGACTGTCCCTGTAAATGAACTAAAAGTGCTACAAACTTCATTTGAAATAGGGATCGTGCTATAGTAGAGGTCACTAACATACAAAAATTTCAGAACGATCCGAGTATAGTTACGAGAGTAGAGCGCGGACAGACGGCCAGAAAAATCGAAGTCACAAACACTTTTCAACTTTGTTGGAAAGTGTTAAAAAGCGACATTCAAAGCCAACTTCTCAAAGTAGTTACTGAAGCATTTAAATAAAATGAAGTATAAACAAAGTAAGAGACTTTCAATTGTCATATTCAATTTAACAGGGATTAAACAAGACTTCTTAAACTAAGATTTCAGGAAGAGGACAAAATTACTCACGTTTCACAAAAGCATTCTTTCATGCAACATCTTAGTTAATAATTAAAGCTCTAAAACATGTTCTTTAGACTCACATCAGTGTCACCTGAAACATTACATGAAATTTTATACGTTGTGCTAAAAACAGCTTTAATGAATATAAATTAAAATATAAATTTAACTATTCAAAGACCTCTTTTTAATTAAAATATAAATTTAACTATTCAAAGCCCTCTTCTTAATTGTGTGAATTAAGGAAAAGAATCACAGTATTATTCATCCATTATTAGTGAAAATTTTAAGTAGTGTAAACGAAAACAACTCGTTACAATTTTGCATTTGTTGAAATCTGACAGAATAATATTTTTTATGATAAAAATTGAAAAATACCCACAACATTACTGCTTACAAAAATAAATTTTCTTCCTTGAACCACTTTATTCATTTCAAATATTTTAAGCCCGAACGCTTGCATTTTAAAACTTTCTTACAAACAATTTCCAACGTAGTTGAAAAGTGTTCATAAATTCGGTTTGTCTGGCCTCTGCCTTTTCGCTCTCTAACTCGTGTAAATATACTCGGATTGCTATGTAATTGCTATATGTTACTGAAGTTTATTGTGGTATGTTCGATATTGTAAAGAAACTGTGTAGCATTTTTAGTTCGTTAACAAGGACATTCAAAAAATTTCGTTTCATTATGGTCGATAGGAAAAATTATCTGGAATGTATTTTAAATTACGTTACACTATTTCAAACATATTGAAATTGATATGCATCACTGAGATGCGCTACAAAATGCTTACTGTAGAATATGGTGTGTATAGCATGTATCGTTCATTTACAGGAACACTCAAAAGGATGCGGTTGCAGTACTGTCTGTGAGTGATAAGTTATGGAAGTGCTTTTTTAGTTGTGGTGCGCGTTTATAAATGTAAATATTTTCTGCATATTCATTAGTGCATATAAATTCTATAGATCATATACAGGGCTGCACAAAAGAGCTGTAGTATATTTCCGTTTATTGGTGAATATTCCGGGAATAGCTGAAAGGAAATTTGTGTTTTACTTTTTCAAACTGAAATAAATTTTAGCATACTATGTCGTACATATACAAATCTTTAAATCATATTTAGAACTTCAAAAAATAATTGTTTGAAGATTTAATCAATTCTATCAGAAGATTGAACTCCATCTATATGAGATTTTAACAATAGTCCATAGAATGTAATTAGTTTGAATTATTTTGAGCAACGCTGTATACAATACACAGAATTTATACACATCACATAATATAGTTAAATTTAGTTAGCTTGAAAACGCATAATACAACTAAACATGCACTACCTCCGATTGTCATTTGTAAACGTTAATGTATCCGAATTATTTTGTGTGACTCTTTATGAAAATATTAAATGTTACCTCCACCGTTTTCTATAGAGAAGGTGTTATCATGCCCTTTAGTGTCATACAGGAATTTAATTATGTTAGAAATAATATAGCATGGTTAAAGACCACATTAAAAAGTTGCTGCTTATGGACAACAATGCAAACAAATTCTTTTGCGTGTCTATCTAAAATAACCTTAAATCCTAAGCCCACCAATTTCTGTAGAAACATATTATAGTGCATATTAATAACGCATTATTAATTTCCAAATGTTTCAAACAGTGTAATACCTTTAAAATGTACTTAAAACTATTATTGCCGTTAGACTAAAATATTCTTTTCAGTATGCCTGTAAACGAACTGTAAAGGGGGGGCTCACCAACCGTAGTTGACCAAGTTCGTTTTGAAAAAAAAACTGAGGTAGTCCATTTAGAAGGTGCATAAAATCTGTTTTATCCACTCCCACAGTGAACCAAATCTGTTTTCACATCTTTCTCATGTATGTCGTCTGTTTACAGACTTTGGTTCACTGTGGGAGTGGATAAAACAGATTTTATGCATCTTCTAAATGGACTATCTCAGTTTTTTTTTTCAAAACGGACTTGGTCTACTATGGTTGTGAACCTCTCAAATGTCACACACTTTATTATCAGTAGGAAACATACTTTAGTGAACTTCAGTGATATATGCATATAGATATGAATTCCTTGACAATACATGTATATTGAGGAAAGTTAGAGCTCGGCCAAACAGATAGCTGAACCAAAGTCACATTCGCGTTTTAACTTTAAAATTAAAAAGACTTTTAATATCAGACAATTAATAAAATTAAAAAAACACATTAATATCTCATAATAAAGCCAATTACAGTAAGACGTTTTAAGCTCTATACAAAGCTTCTCGTCTGTACGAATGCCAATCGAAAACCAAAGCTGGCGTTTACATATATTTACGACCACTAAGCACGTCTTACTTCTTAATCAGTAGTAAAGAATAAGTTTGTACGAGTACTTAATTTGAGTACAAATATTTTCGAATAGTAATCTTGGAATTGTTTAATCACGTAGTTTTTTGATTCAATAAAGAGAAAATTACTATTTGGAAATAGCGATTCTCAAGAAAGATTCAGTCTAGATCTTATCAGTTTCACATGTAGTGTTTTCAAAGAAGACATCTGATTAAAATAAACTTTTTTAATAAAGAATATGCAGTATTTCAATTTAATTACATATTCCAGCTCCATCATTCACCGTAATTATTTAAAAAGTTAAAAAACATACAAACGAGAAGATTAAAAATATATTGAAATTTCGACGAGTTAGAAAAGTATGATGCTAGAAAGTAATATGCACTTTAAATTATACAGTACCTTGCAATTTATTTGACCCAAAGAAGAAAACTGTGTTTCAACGATTTAAGGTCAAAAATTTATAAGCCATACATTCCAACGCACTGTTTTCCCTTTCTTGAGCAGTTATTACATTTTTCAGTCGAAATGAAATATATTGCATTGCATTAACTATATTAACTTATTTTTTATTAAATATAAAGGTTTAAAAATTTATTGAAAAAAACAAACAAACTTAATTTTTTTTTTTTTTTTTTTTTGCTTCTTTGGCTTCCGTCACGGTTTTAATATGACTTGGTATGCTTTATTTGCGCTACTGAAAATAGATTCTTGAATATACGGATTATGGTTCAACTCAAATATCTTTCTTTTTGGTTAATTATCTTTCGGTGTTGATGACGGTTTTTTGTATTACTCGCTTTAGGTATTCTCAAGCGTTTTCAACTGTGTTCACGTCAGGTTTCTCCGACCAGCTTAAAGTATAAATTTTTTGCTGTCTCGAGAAGTCTGTAATAATTTAGCTTTATGGCACGGTGTTCCATCTTTCATAAACATTGCACTCTCATAGTTATGTAACAATTTGTTTAACTGTGGTATAAGTGAGTCTTGAAGACTGTTATGAGTTAACAGTGTCGCATCGTTTTCTCAACAATACACGGTGCGCGCGTTAAATTCGCATTAACTTAGCATCGCCTTTTTTAATATGTTTCTTATTAATTACGAAAAATTGTGTTTCTAAGGTTATGTTTTAACATTATTATTTTCGGATGTAAGTGATACTAACAGCAATCATCAAATCAAAGGAATATGAAGTTAGAGCAGCCGTAATTTCTGGACTCCATGCAAAGACAATTGAAAAACGAATTTCAGACTTCAACAACATTTCTTTACGTACAGTTTACAGGCTGAAAAAACTGCACTCGCAGATCCTGATTTCGCCAGACGAAACAAGAAAGAAAAATCATTCTTCAAACATAGGTTATAAAACACTTCCCATCCCATTCAGAATGCTGTAACAAAGCTTCACGGTTTAATAAGGTGAAAGATGATTTCTAAGTACATGCATTGAAAACCCAATTTCAGCAATTACCATTTATAGCCTGAAAAATATCTGAATTCATTTCTGCAGACCTGTATATGATCTATAGGTTTGTATGTATACTACGCAGCCTTCAAAAAGTTAGTTCAGTTAGGAAATGCATAGCACAGTCGAAAATTTCTCTTCAGCAATTTTCCATCAATAAGCAGAAACGTACTCGAATTCTTTTGTGGAGCACTATATATCGCTCACCCGCAAAAAAAAAATAACACATTTTGGCAAAAGTAAATTTAACAGGAGAGGCAAAAGAAAATTTGCATGATTTTACTATAACATGAAATTATAGAATTTAGCTCTGCATACAGGGGTAAAAACGTGCATAAAAGAGTAAAACCCTTAAGAATGAAGACATAGATGAGGTTTGGAGAGTTAAGTCATTTTACCTCCTCACACAATCCACCCCTTTCTGTGGTCACGAATGGACAAATAGTGTAATAAAGCTATTTTCCTGATAACTACACTTATGAAACTTTCTCTGTAGCAAGACGCACCTATGGCAGACCCATTAGGGGAATGAAACGCAAAATGAATTTTTGCTTGATGTGTCACTTTTCTTGCGGGTGAACGATATGATCTACAGAATTTAAACACATACACGGCAAGTAATATGCAAAAAAATAGTTCAATTTAAAAACGCATACTTACGAATGAAAACGAACTTCCAGCAATTATTGCACATAGTAACCGAATTCTTTTGTTTGAATTCGGAATTTGTACGAAAACTGAATTCTTTTTTGTGACACCATATTCTACAGTAAGCATCTTGTAATGTACGTCAGTGATGTATATCAGTTTCAATGTAATTGTAATAGTGTAAAGTCATTAAAATACACTGTAAACGATTTTTTCCATGGGCCATAATGTAATGATATTCTTTTGAGTGCCCCTTTAAACAAACTATAAATGCTACACACTTCCCTTTCAGTACTGAACAACAGCTTAGGTAAACCTCAATAACATCTATCAATTACATGGCAACCCAAGTATATTTACGCGAGATATAGAATGGACGGCCAGACGGCCAGACAAACCGAATTCATAAGTACCTTTCAACGATATTGGAAAGTATTAAAAAGCATGCAGTACACAACGATAGTAATGATTCAGTTAGCGTTGAATTCGTACCATATATGTTTTTGTTGGTGGTGTGGCGACATCAAATTGTCCGGTTCGCCCTGCACGCAGTTCATTAATTATAATTGCTTTATCTTCGTGTTCCTTCGACATGATGATTGCTATCAGCATTTCACACTTACATCTGAAAAAGAATTAAATAATAAACTGAAAATCTGTTTTTCAAAATTAATAAAAAGCGCATGAAATAAGGAGGTGCAAAGTTATTACAAATATAGCACGCACACCTTGTACAAATGTTTTAGTACTTCTATCTCATACAATAGACTTTACAGATTATATTTGGCTTTACAGTTATATTGATACTTATAACTTTTAGAGATTTGTTCAAACAATATAATTACATTTCGAAAACTAAATGTGTAAATTAATCACCTTTACACATGTAAAGTTTTCAAATTACACGCTTGTCATAAAAATAACGCTTTTGTCGTAAAAAATTATCTGTATTTATGTGTGTTTAGCTTATGAATGGAAGTGTGTAATTTGTAATCACTTCAAAAACTTAAACAAGTGCATAAATATAGAAAAATGTAATGGTTGGTTGGTTGTATTTATGTCGGCCAATTATCAGCACGTGGGATATAGGCCCTAAGGGGGAGAGAGTGCCTTCCATGGAGGTCTTTCTAAGGGAACCTAACCCGTATTAACGCTTGGAGAACCAAGGTTCGAAGAAAACCACGAAAACTCCGAACGATTAGGCCGATGGGCGCGATTGGAATTGAACCCAGCACCTCCCGTCTACCAGCTTTCAGAGCAGAACCTCTCGGCCACTGGTGGGGCGAAAAATGTAATGGATTTACCCGAATTGGTGTGTTATTGCAATTTACACATTTCGCATTTTACATAAAAATCTGTGTATTTTGAATATTACGTAGAAAAATATGAAAGAATAGAATATTACGCAAAAATATGTGTATAATAATATTACAGAAAAAGTATGTGTAAGAACATAATATTACACAGAAATATGTATAAGAATATTACACAAAAATAGGTGTAAGAATATAGAAACGTATAAATTCATGTCTTAGATACTCTAAAAAATAAATGCGTAAATTTACACATTAAGACCAATGTCAGACGGGCGTCTTATTTGCTGCTTTTTTGCTTATGTGTTATCCATTTACAATGCTATAGCATTGTGAATGGATAATACATAAGCAAAAAAGCAGCACAAAAGACGCCCGTCTGACATTGGTCTAAAACAGGTATGCTGATGGTACAAAAATGATCTGTCTATATGTGTGTAGCTGCGGTGAAATTTCCAAATACACGGCTGGTGTGTAAATTTAAAAATGGACATTCTCCCGTGTATTTTGATAAAATTTTAATTTGCTAAAATGTAAAAAAGTTATCTGTTAGCTCTGAGATACACAGTTTAATGTGTAAATTGAACATTTACAACACAATCGAATATTTACAATTAATGTGTAAAATGTGCAGAAAGAATTAGATAGAAATATGTGTACTCATGTGTACAACTCAGTAATGCGTCTTCCGATTGCCAATATTCCGATAAAAATAAGGAAATGATAGTGGCGTTCTTAATGCCAGTTATAACTTCCATATTTCACCGAAAAAAAATTACTGTATATTTATTCAGATTATACAGGTTATGTGCATAAATTGTAACTATACGATATTAGGTCTCCAAAACAACTCTAACATAAAGAAGGCATGCAATAACTATAATTTCAGACGAACCTGTTTCTCGTAAATTGTGAATAATGTTTTATAATCTTAAAACAAATCTGCTAGAAAAGAAAGGGAACAAACACACCAAACATATATGAGTTTGTTTTGCGTCCACAAAAACATTTAATTCATAATTTACACACCAACTTTAATATTAAGCTATGTACACAAAAATCTGTCTTTTTTGCATATTAGACAGAAATATGTCTACTCCTGTGGAATTCCACATTAAACTGTGTATTTCAGAGTTAACAGATAACTTTTTATACATTTAAGCAACATCATCAAAATACACGGAAGAATGTGTATTTTCAAATTTACACACCAGCCGTGTATTTGGCAATTTATGCATGCAACTGCATACACATAGACAGATCGTTTCTGTATCTTCAGCATACCTGTTTTAATGTGTAAATTTACGAATTTATTTTTTAGAGTATCTAAGACAAGCATTTATAGTGTCTTTCTTCTGTTGAAGAAGTGGTAATTGCAACTTAATATTAGTATTTCAGTTAAGGGGTCACAGGACTCGTAAAGTTTCAAAATGTTCCAAATTTTAATTTTTATAGATGTTAAACTCCTATCTTTTCTGAAAATTTTGATATAATTGTTCCTTTGGAATCCTCATTAGAACAGAAGTTATGGCTTTTAGAATTGTAGCCTCTCAATAACTGAAGCGGCGTTTCCGAAACTTTGAAGTCAATTTTCTCCAAATGACGTTTTTGGGCATGACGCGCACGATATCTCAAAAACTTCTGAATGTTTTTTCATGAAATTTTCAAAACATATGTTTCATGTTAGCCTGTATAAAATGAACCTAAAATTTTCTTTTTATTGCTCAAAAAAAATTTTTTAGGTGATTATACTGTTGAAATTTTCAAAATTTTGCATTAGCTAAATATAACCTTGTAAAAAATATATAAAAATGCTTTAAATACAAAATTATTTAGGTTCAGGATAATTACTGCAATCTTAAGTATAAATAGGCACCAAAATTTTCATTCTAGTTACAAAATTTATTTTACAATCCTGCGCGTAAGCTGCTATACCAATTTTCTGCTCGTGAAATGTTGACAGTTTAGAGCCCCCTGTAAATGCTAACTCTGCATCTTGCAATTTTATAAATACATGAAATGAAAGAACATACTTTCTTTCATCCCAATAAAAATTGTATTTTAAAATCATATATATTTTAAGATATTAAATTTTGAAAATAGCTTTTTTTTTAATTTTTTTTTCAATTTTAAGAGTCCCGAGACCCTTAAGCAATCTGATTAGTGTTTACTTTAATTTAAGCAATCTGACTAGTATTTACTTTAATTTAAAAAATCCTATTACTCACTTTAACTTAAGCTACATGCTGGATTTTCAGACACGAGTCATCTTCAAAAAAATGTAACTAATTCTGATAAATATATATTTTTCTTCTTCGAAACTTTTAAAAAACTAAAAATATATTACATCTTCATATACTTTCTAACAATATAAAACTTTAACTTTCTCTATCATAAAACTTATCCTTTGTTTCAGAGAAAAGAAAACTGTTTGACAGCCGACAAGCATGGCACATATTTCCATCAATTAATTTGTTTCTAAGAACAACAACATTCTTCATGTTTAAAAATAAATGTTTTTGAAATCTTGTAACGATTGGATGTCACTCTTTTCTATATAAAAAAGGAGTAAATGCCATTGAGTTTTATAGCTGTTTTCTACTTATGAAAATTTTGGAATGAAATATTTAAAAATGAAACAAAAATGACACAAAAGTTCACTTTTGCGTATAATGTATCAAGTAAAGTGCCGTACTTTTGAATTTCGTGTGAAATATATCTCAATAAGATCCCATAAAAACTATGACAGTGAAGCTAAGAAGTTCCATGAATTGAAAACCAATTTGTACGATGCAGTTTGAAGATGAAAATATACTTCAATTCCAGATAAAAATTTGGAACGGAATATTACTTTATTAAAAATATTATTATTATTATTATTACAGAAATCATACATTTAAAAACAACAGTGTTTTTTCCAAGTCGGTAGACAAATAGGAATACGTATGTGCGCATGAGGAATACTGAAATTTTTCGAGCCTTGAGAATACAGAATAAACTGAAGATCTTCAACAGCCTTAATATTTTTAGATATAATTCCATAAAAGAGGACGTACTGGCTGTAATATACTAGATTTAGGGATATTTAAATTTCTTTTTTGGAAAATAAAAAGTCCTTCCGGCCAGTGCCGGGAGGAAGAGGTAGCTTTCATATTCCTTATTTTTAAAAAGCTAGCTTATATTATTCAAACACACGAAGTTCAATTTAGTGGAAACCTATTATAGGAGATTCAATACTAATTTTTATCAATACTAAATCATTATGAATGAGAATTTCGCGAAATTTGTCTGCTTTATCCAAGCTGCTTTTATTTAAAGTAACTTATATTTGGTTGCCAAATTCGGCGATATCTTGAAGTTCCTGCCATTTTAAGACAACATGATGGATGAGGCTAACGAGTGAACTTGGTCGAGACCTTAGTAATTCCTGTGCACATGCTCACTCACATCGGAATCGGTTGATATATACAAGTGCTGTCACAGGCAAAAAATCAGATTTTTCAAAATGTCACCCACATTAGAAATTCTAACTGCTATATCTGAGCCATTTTTTAAGATAAAGACAAAACAAAAAATGCTCCGGAATCCTTATATCATGGTCAAATACTTTCAATTTCTAATTTTTTGCACCTCACTTTAAATATAATTTTTTTTTAATTTAATGGCCTCCATTTTGAAACAAGATGGCTGATGAAGCTGGGCAGCGAACTTGGTAGAGACATTACGATATACTATCCACATGCCTTCTTACATTGAAATAGGTTAATAAATACGCGTGTTATCACGTGACAAATATCAGATCGTTTCAAAATGTCAGCCATGCTAGAAATTCAAAGTGCTATAATTAAACCATTTTCTAAGATATACACGAAACAAAAACTGCTCCGGAGTCTTTGTATCAAGGTCAAACACATAAAAAAAATCTTTTTCATTTTTCAATTTTTTGATAACTCATTTTAAATTTAAAATTTAATTTTTCTTGTAAATGGCAGCCATTTTTAAACAAGATGATGAATGAAGCTGGCCAACGAACTCGGTCGAGATATTGGTATGTACCATGTACACACCAAGTTACATCCAAATCGGTTCATAAATACGCCTGTTATCGCGTAACAAAAATCAGGTCATTTCAAAATGTCAGCCACAATAGAAATTCAAAATGCTATAACTCAGCCATTTTTTAGATATAGGCGAAACAAAAACTGTTCCGGAATCTTTGTATTAAGGTCAAACACATATAAAAAATTACATTTTTCATTTTCCAAGTTTTTGGTACCTCATTTTAAATTTAAAAATTTAAAAAAAATTTTAAATGGCCGCCATTTTAAAACAAGATGGCGGATGAAGCTGGCGAACGAATTCGGTCGAGACATTGGTACGTATTATGTATAGACCAAGGTACATCCAAATCGGTTCATAAATACGCCTGTTATCGCGTGACAAAATTCAGGTCGTTTCAAAATGCCAGCCATGCTAGAAATTCAAAGTGCTATAACTCAGACATTTTTTATAGACGAAACAAAAACTGCTCCGGAATCTTTGTATCAAGGTCAAACATAAAAGAAAAAATATTTTTCAATTTTCAATTTTTTCTTTCCACATTTCAAATTTTAAATTTTTTTTAATTTAAATGGCCGCCATTTTGAAACAAGATGGCGGATGAAGCTGGCCAACGAACTCGGTCAAGACATTGGAACGTATTATGTATACACCAAGGTACATCCAAATCGGTTCATAAATACGCCTGTTATCGCGTGACAAATATCAGGTCGTTTCAAAATGTCAGTCAAGCTAGAAATTCAAAGTGCTATAACTCAGACATTTTTTAAGATATAGACGAAACAAAAAATGCTCCGGAATCTTTGTATCAAGGTCAAACACATAAGAAAAAATATTTTTCAATTTTCAATTTTTTGGTACCACATTTCAAATTTTCAATTTGTAGAAAAAATTTAAATGGCCGCCATTTTGAAACAAGATGGCGGATGAAGCTGGCCAACGAACTCGGTCGAGACATTGGTATGCACATTGTATACACGAAATTTCATCCAAATCGGTTCATAAATATGAGAGTTACAATGTGACAAAGATCAGATATATATATATATATATAACAAAAGTTGATATATATACAGTGGCGGTCAAGAGTTTCCGGCCAGTTAGTTTCTTTGATTTGTTTGACAGAACATTTCAGCGAAGAAGAAACACAATTGCTCCAAAAGTCAGGAATAAGCAAATTATCTCTGACCACGTGATCATTTTTATTGGATACTGAAGATACTTTATGCAAAGGGGAGGAATTCGAAATTCGCGTGTGCAAAAGTGTCCGGCCATTCGTCATCCGTTAGTTTTTGCTATCGCTAAATGTTTTTTGGCCGTGTTTGTTAATTAATCAGCGTGAATAACGTATTTGAAATTCAAAAATGAAAAGTTGAACAATTTATTGTTCTTAACGAGTGATTTGTTTGTCGCTAATGGAATAATCCTCTTGTGAGATTGCGGCAAAGTTGTCGATCGGAAAATTTGCTGTGAACGATAGTTAAAAAAATATGATGATGGTCATGGCCTTCAGAACTTGCTACGGTCCGGAGGACCCCGGAAAACGACTATTCTTGTGGACAGAATTATCAGGAGAAAAGCAGTTGATGAGCCGCATAAAAATGCCGCTGCAATTCCCCGCGATTTACAGTGTTAAAACATTGTTGAAATAAGTTGGTCTAACGATTCAAGATGCTTACGTGACGTAGTACTTTATGGAACAGTCGGTGTTAAAAAACCTTTCATAAAAAAAAAAAAAATCAGAGGGCCCGACTGGCGTTTGCCAAGGAATACAAAGACTGGTCAAGTGAAAACTGGAAAAAAGTACTATTTTCCGATGAATCGACTTTCAATCTTTTTGGAAGTGATAACAGACACTACAACCGACGATATAAAAACAAAAGATAAGATTCGAGATATGTTATTCCTACAATGAAGCATGACAGAGAACACGTTATGATGTGGGGAGCATTTTCTGGAAAATGTGCCTGACCGTTATTTGAAATCCCCGGCAAGATGAATAGTGCAATGCATAAAGATATCTTACTAGATCATTTGCTGCCTTATTGGAGAAAAAATTGTGGCCGCAACTATTTGTTTCATCAAGATAACGACTAAAAACATACATGTAAGCTCGTCAAGTAGTGGCTTTTGCGCAAAAAATTTCCACTTTTGAAATAGACAGCCCAATCACCCGATCTGAATCAAATAGAAAATCTTTTAAACTAACTTGAAAACATGTGTGGAATTATAAATATTCTCATTCAGCAACATTTTGTCAAAAATTGCTAGAACCGTGGGAAAAATGTAACATTGACGATCTACAACCGTTCATTGAATCGATGCCACGTTGCTGCGCCGCAATACTTATTGCTAAATCTATGAATACAAAATAGTAATTGTAAATGTTGTTGATCACTGTTATTTTCTGTTATAACACCATTTTTTTCCAAACTTGCCAAGGTGGCCGGAAACTTTTGAGAACATGCGTTTTCTTTTGCAATTAATTTTGTCAAGTAAATTTATTAATATTTATTTTTTATTCCATAAATAAGTTCTTAACTCTTATGTCAATAAAGTGTATAAGTATCACTTTGAGATTCCTCTTCATATGGGTATACTTACAAATTAACCAAAAATTTTATGCTGGCCGGAAACTTTTGACCGCCACTGTATATATATATATATACATATGTGGGAATTTCGTAAGAACACTTGAATCAGACTGAATGCCTCCGACGTTGTATTCTGTTTTCGAGATTAAAAAGTCCTTCCGGCCAGTGCCGGGAGGAAGAGGTAGCTTTCATAATCCTTATTTAAAAAAAGCCAACTTATATCATGCAAACACACGAAGCTCAATTTAGTGGAAACCGAATATAGGAGATTCAATACTAATTTTTATCAATATAATGAATGAGAATTTCGCGAAATTAGTCAGCTTTATCCAAGCTGCTTTTCTTTAAAGTAACTTATATTTGGCTGCCAAATTCGGCAATTTCTTAAAGTGCCTGTCATTTTAAGACAACATGGTGGATGAGGCTAAGCAGTGAACTTGGTCGAGACCTTAGTAATTGCTGTGCACATGCTCACTCACATCGGAATCGGTTAATATATAGGAGTGCTGTCGCATGCAAAAAATCAGATTTTTCAAAATGTCACCCATAATAGAAATTGAAACTGCTATGTCTGAGCCATTTTTTAAGGTAAAGACAAACAAAAAATGCTCCTGAATCCTTATATCAAGATCAAATACTTAAGAAAGAAACCTTTTTCAATTTCTAATTTTTTTGCACCTCACTTTAAATACATATACATTTTTTTAATTTAATGGCCGCCATTTTGAAACAAGATGGCTGATGTATCTGGCCAGCGAACTTGGTCGAGGTGTTGATGTATACTATCCACATGACTTCTTACATCGAAATAGGCGAATACGTGTGTTATCGCCTGACAAATACAAGATCGTTTCAAAATGTTAGCCATGCTAGAAATTCAAAGGGCTATAAATCAACCATTTTTTAAGATATCAACAAAAGAACAAATTTTGAGAAACAAAAACTGCTCCGGAATCTTTGTATCAAGGCCAAACACATAAAAAAATCTTTTTCATTTTCCAATTTTTTAATACCTCATTTTGAATTTTAAATTTAAATTTTTTTAAATGGCAACCCTTTTGAAACAAGATGGCGAATGAAGCTGGCCAACGAACTCCGTCGAGACATTGGTATGTACTATGCACATACCAAGTTACATCGAAATAGGTTCATAAATACGCTTGTTATCGCGTGACAAAAATCAGGTCGTTTTAAAATGTCAGCCACAAGAGAAACTCAAAATGCTATTACTCAGCCATTTTTTTTACATATAGACGAAAGAAAAACTGTTCCGGAATCTTTGTATTAAGGTCAAACACATACAAAAAAAATCTTTTTCATTTTCCAATTTTTTGGTATCTCATTTAAATTTTTTTATTTTTTAATTTTTTTAAATGGCCGCCATTTTGAAACAAGATGGCGGATGAAGCTGGCCAACGAACTCGGTCGAGATATTTGTATGTACTATGTACACACCAAGGTACATCCAAGTCGGTTCATAAATACGCCTGTTATTACGTGAGAAAAATCAGGACGTTTCAAAATGTCAGCCACGCTAGAAATTCAAAATGCTATAACTCAGCCATTTCTTAAGATATAGACGAAACAAAAACTGCTCCCGAATCTTTTTATCAAGGTCAAACACATAAGAAGAAAATATTTTTTCAATTTTCAATTTTTGGTACCACATTTCAAATTTAAATTTTTCTTAAAAATTTAAATGGCCGCCATTTTTAAACAAGATGGCGTGTGAAGCTGGCCAACGAACCCGGTCGAGACATTGGCATGTACTATGTATAAACGAAGTTACATCCAAATCGGTTCATAAATACGCCTTTTATCGCGTGACAAAATTCAGGACGTTTCAAAATGTCAGCCACGCTAGAAATTCAAAATGCTACAACTCAGCCATTTTTTAAGATATAGACGAAACAAAAACTGCTCCGAAATCTTTGTATAAAGGTCAAATACATAAGAAAAAAATATTTTTCCATTTTCAATTTTTTAGTACCACATTTCAAATTTTAAATTTTTAAAAAAAATTTTAAATGGCCGCCATTTTGCAACAAAATGGCGGATGAAGCTGGCCAACGAACTCGGTCGAGAGATTGGTATGTACTATGTACACACCGAATTACATCCAAATCGGTTCATAAATACGCCTTTTATCGCGTGACAAAATTCAGGACGTTTCAAAATGTCAGCCACGCTAGAAATTCAAAATGCTATAACTCAGCCATTTTTTAAGATATAGACGAAACAAAAACTGCTCCGGAATCTTTGTATAAAGGTCAAATACATAAGAAAAAAATATTTTGCCATTTTTAATTTTTTGGTACCACATTTCAAGTTTTAAATTTTTTAAAAAATTTTAAATGGCCGCCATTTTGAAACAAAACTGCGGATGAAGCTGGCCAACGAACTCGGTCGAGACATTGGTATGTACTATGTACACACCGAATTACATCGAAATCGGTTCATAATTACGGGAGTTACAGTGTGACATAGGTCAGATATATATATATATATATATATATATATATATATATATATATATATATATATATATATATATATCAATTTTGAACGGAGGGTGGTTTCGGGGTCTGGGGGTCATGATCGATGAAAATATACCAAAATTTTTTGAAATCGCTTTCCTCCGAACGGCTGCAATAGGTAGCTTTTTTGTAAAGAAAGCTACCTAAAAGGAAAACGAGCCTTAACGAAGCTGTGTGAAGTGGAAATGCAGAAAAAGTAAATAGAACGAAAATGAGTTCGACGACGCAGGTTTTGTTAAAAAGGAGCAGAACATTTTTCGGTGAAATAAGATAGAATATTTAAACGACGTAAGAAAATCTAAGAAATATTCGACGGTGCTAAATAAATGAAGTCAACGTTGTTGCTTTTTAAGCTAAATAGAGATCGAAAAGTATGCTTTTTTAACTGTATTTTTGTTTTGTCTTCGTCTTAATAAATGTCAGTGTTCGTCTCAGAAGTGAGTTATGATTTATAAATAGAGCCACATCCCATAAAGTGGCGTTCAGAAGTGACAGTTAACCCACCAATTTTATTAATTAGAATTATTCATCTTACGGATTCAAGCCGGATATTATTCTAACGGTGAGTTCATTGCTATTATTTTATTATGAAGTTAGTTGAAATACCAGAACTGGAACTTGCATTTAAAAACGAACGAACAAATAAAATTAAATTACTACATAAATTCCTATTTGATGCTGACGGTGATCGCTCTAATAGAAAGAGAATACGTGATTTTACTGGTTTCGGTTTTCAAACCGACAGCACCGAGTTCAAAAATAAAAAATTAAAGTTCAAACTGATTTTTCATTAAATGATCTGATTACAGTGTGCAATCTACTTTGTATTGCTAACGAAGGATCTCTAAATGATCTTGCAACCCGATTAGTTACATACCTTTCAGACTTGACCTTACTACAAAATAATATTATACAAAATGAAAGTGACACTGACTCGGAACCCGAATTGCCTTCAAATAATATGACTTCAAGTAATAACACTGAATTATCAAATTTTGACAAACAGAAGCAATTTCCAGTTCAAAGTTTTGTGCCATCGTCTATTAATTTCACTGATATTGAAAGTGTCGTACCTCCTTTTGAAGGAAGTTCTTTTAGTGATATAAATGTATGGCTTAATAATTTTGACGATGTCCCTAGTATGTTTAACTTATCTGACTTTCATAAATTCATATTTTGTAAAAGATCCTTACGAGGAAAAGCCCAGTTATTAGTACAGACAGAATTTCATATCAATTCATATGACAAACTTAAACAACTCTTAATTTCAGAATTCAGTACCACTTATAATTCTGCCGAGTTACATGATATATTAAATAAACGAAAATTGCAAGAAAATGAATCGATAGAAGAATATTTTCTTATCATGAAACAAATATGCTCGCGTGGTAACATCGAGGATTCCGCATTAATGCAATACATCATAAATGGTATACCCGACCCTGTTTTCAGAAAATCAATGTTATATGGATGCAAATCCATTGTAGAATTCAAGCAAAAGCTCAAAATTTATGACAAAATTCGACATTACTTTGAGAACAGTAAATTTCGTAAAGTCAAACCTGAAATGCCAGCGAAAGACAAATCCTTTCGACCAAAATCTGATCTTTTTTGCTTTAATTGTGGTTTGTCAAATCATAAAAGTAGCCAATGCAGACATAAAGACAAAGGCCCTCGTTGTTTCAATTGTTCGAATTTTGGCCATAAATCGGCTCAATGTGATCAACCAAGGAGCCCTAGAGTTAAGTCAGAACCCTCTAATTTTTCCACAGTTATGTCGAACACTTTCATGACCAAACAAGTCATTATTTCGTCTGTAAATGTTATATCATTGGTAGATACAGGTAGTGAAAGAAGTTTGCTAAAGGAAAGTATTTACCGCAAACTCCCTACAGTCTCGAACCTTGAACATTCGACCATCACATTAACTGGATTAGGAAATACTATAATCAAACCCCTGGGTTTTTTCTGTGCGGACATTATGATAGATGATTTTAATTATACAACTAATGTTTATGTAGTCCCAGATTATTCCATATCTTTTGATCTTATTATTGGTACAGATGTTATACAACAAAGTATTTTAACAATTTCTGGAAATAATATTTCGTTGCAAAAAATCAAGAAAAATGACGATACGGCCAATAATTTTTTGATTAATGTTGCTCATGTGTTAGACGATCTTAATCTTGATTTATCTCATATTACCGATGAAACAATTCGTTCAAAAATTTCAGAACTTATTCAAAATTATTCCCCAGAAACATAAAGACAACTGATGTTAAATTATCAATTCATCTGGAAGACGAAGAACCTGTCACTTGTCCTCCCAGACGCTTGGCTCCAATAGAGAAAAACTTCGTCGAAAAACAAATTTCTGAGTGGCTCGAAAAAGGAATTATTCGTAAAAGCACTAGTAATTTTTCATCACCTATTGTCCTAGTAAAAAAGAAAGATGGTTCATATAGATTGTGTGTAGACTATAGGAAACTAAATTCTAAAACACATAAACAACGTTTTCCCCTCCCAGTAATTGATGACATTATTGATCAGTTGCATTCTGCAAAAGTATTTACTACTCTTGACCTTAAAAATGCTTTTTTTCATGTCGAAGTAGAAGAAAATAGTAGAAAATATACTTCTTTCGTAACACATTCTCGTCAATTTGAATTCTTATATATGAATATGGCCTTAGCAATGCACCCTTAGTGTTTCAAAAATATATTTATAACGTTTTTCGAGACCTCATTAATGAAAATGTACTTATTGTCTATATGGATGACTTCATAATACCAGCTGAAAACGAAGTCGAAGGACTCCAGAAATTACAGCGCGTCCTTACAACTGCATCCGAATATGGTTTAGAACTGAATCTTAAAAAATGCCACTTTATACAGAGGGAAATTGATTTTTTGGGTTACCACATTAAAAATGGTCAACTGCACCCATCTCCCTTAAAAACTAAAACTGTCCTCAATTTCCCAGAACCTAAAAGTATAAAAGATGTACATTCATTTGTCGGACTAACTTCATATTTTCGTAAATTCATTCAAGATTACTCTTTAATAGCTAAGCCTTTAACAGATCTCCTTAGAAAGGACACTAAATTTCACTTTGGTAACCAGCAACGAAATGCATTTAATCAGCTGAAACACATCCTTTCTTCAGGTCCTGTTTTAAGCATTTATAACCCTAGTAACGAAACAGAAGTTCACTATGATGCATCTATTGACGGTTAAGGGGCAGTCCTCCTTCAAAAGTCTTCTATTGACAACCAATTTCACCCTATCTATTTTATGAGCAAAAAAACCACAGATGCCGAACGTAAATATTCAAGTTATGAATTAGAAGTTTTAGCTGTCATAGAAACCCATAAAAAATTTCGCGTTTACATTCGAGGTATTCCTTTCAAGATAGTTACAGATTGCAACGCATTCGCCCTTACTATGAATAAAAAAGATCTTTGCACCAAGATTGCTCGATGAGCTTTAATGTTAGCTGACTATAACTATACAATCGAACACAGACAAGGTGCACGCATGCGCCATGTCGACGCTTTAAGTAGAAATCCAATATGTATGATCATTCAAGATAGTTTTACTTCCAAAATCATACAATCACAAAACACTGACGAACATATACAGGCCATCAAAGAAATTTTGAAAACAAAGCCATATGACAACTATTTCCTTAAAAATAACGTTCTCTATAAAACTCATAAAGGTATCGATCTGGTAGTTGTGCCGGATGAAATGCAGCTAAATGTCATTAAACGCGTTCATGATAAAGGACATTTTGGCCGTAAACGCTGTGAAGAACTTCTTAACGAAGAATTTCTCATCCCTAATATGTCAAATAAAATTGATAAAATTATAGCAAATTGTGTAACGTGCCTTTTGTATAATCGCAAACGAGGAAAACAAGAAGGTGAATTACATCCCTTACCTAAAGAAGAGACTCCTCTCCAAACCTACCACATTGATCATTTAAGCCCTCTTGAAACAACCAACAAAAATTATAAACATATTTTGTCTTTAATAGATGCATTTACTAAATTCGTCTGGTTGTATCCCTGTAAAACCACTTCTGCTACCGAAGTTATATCAAAACTACGACAACAAAGTTACACTTTTGTCAATCCTTCCACCATCATTAGCGATAAAGGCCCTGCCTTCAAGTCCTGTTTTAAGCATTTATAACCCTAGTAACGAAACAGAAGTTCACTATGATGCATCTATTGACGGTTACGGGGCAGTCCTCCTTCAAAAGTCTTCTATTGACAACCAATTTCACCCTATCAACAAGAAAATCGCAAGCACTATAATTTACGACGTAAGAAACCCCGGAAATACAAGCTTGGTGACCTTGTAGCAATTAAGAGAACCCAGCAAGGACCAGGTTTAAAGTTGAAATCTAAATTCTTACGTCCGTATAAAGTAGTCAAAGTGAAGTCTAACGACACCTACGACGTAGCGAAAATCTCATCAACCGAAGGACCGATAAATACTAGCTCCTGTGCTGAATACATGAAACCTTGGCCTGACGAAAACTGAAACTTCAAAAAAAAAAAAAAAATCTTTTCTTTGTGTGTGTTAATGAACATTTTATAAGTCAACACTTTTAAAGAAATTTTCATATGATGTTACGCCACTTCAACTAGACTGACTGATCTTTCTGATTTGCAGATTATTTTTTTTTCTTCTTTTCCCCTAAGAACAGTTACTGGTTTTTGTTTTTGTTTCTTTTTCAGATTCTATTTTAGCACATGTCGCTGCGGCAGCTCCAGATGTCAGGACGGCCGCCTGTGGGAATTTCGTAAGAACACTTGAATCAGACTGAATGCCTCCGACGTTGTATTCTGTTTTCGAGATTAAAAAGGAAAATGAGCCTTAACGAAGCTATGTGAAGTGGAAATGCAGAAAAAGTAAATAGAACGAAAATGAGTTCGACGACGCAGGTTTTGTTAACCCATTAACCGCTGACGTTGCGTTCACGCAACAGTCAAAATAATTGCTCATGCAATGAACTAATTACATTGGCACCACTGTTTTAGAACTTAAAAAAATGCCTTATTTATTGGCAGAAATTTTGCTATTTTAGGAAAGCGAAATTTACCTTACTGAATTTGTTGTGGGAAACTACTTTCGACAAGAAATTTGAATATTTCTATCGTAATAGTTTTGGCGGTTAATGGGTTAAAAAGGAACAGAACATTTTTCGGTGAAATAAGATAGAATATTTAAACGACGTAAGAAAATCTCAGAAATATTCGACGGTGCTAAATAAATGAAGTCAACGTTGTTGCTTTTTAAGCTAAATAGAGATCGAAAAGTGTTGTTTAAAATCGAAAAATGTTTTAACTGTATTTTTGTTTTGTCTTCGTCTTAATAAATGTCAGTGTTCGTCTCAGAAGTGAGTTATGATTTATAAATAGAGCCCCACATCCCATACACATATATATATATCAACTTTTGAACGGAGGGTGGTTTCGGGGTCTGGGGGTCATGATCGATGAAAATATACCAAAATTTTTTGAAATGTCTTTCCTCCGAACGGCTACAATAGGTAGTTTTTTGTAATGAAAGTTACCTAAAATGCATTTCAGGTTGTGATTTAAGAATTTTAAGGCAATAAAATTCTGATGCAACTTTAAGTCTCAAATAGTGAAGTAATTTATCAATCGTGCACCTTCTTAAGAATAGAAAAAATCTTAAGTTTTTAAAACAAACAATTATAAAAATCAAAATTCCTCTTTAATGATGGAATTTTTTTAATACCTCTATTTACTTCTGTGCACATCGATATCGCTAGTTTTCATTTTCTTAAAAGGAAATTATTTCCGTTATTTTTTCTGATGTCATCATGTGAATCTCTTACATTGAAGGTACTTTGAAACATCTAAAAGCCACATTAAAATCCTTTTATCCAAAATATTGGAGATGAAAAGGTTTGTAAAACACTATCTTAATACTTTCTTTAAGCAGTGGCATGTAGACAACTCAGCAAAATAAACCGCTAGTAATGGAACTCCTCTGAACGATGGGAACATAGATACACGATTATTTCTTAACTCAATCATACTGATTAGTAAAGATATCATACGAATTGAATTTTTCCAACTGAACGAAAAAGTGCCCAAGCCGGGATTCGTGCACAGAACCTTTAACTTAAATTGCCAATGCTCTACATAATTACCAATGCTAAAGTTCCATTACTTGCAGTTTATTCTGTTGAGCTATCTACTTGGCAGATCAGATGCTTTTCGATGCATCTGGACTGCCATCTGGCATCTGGATGCTTCGCACAGATAAGGTTATCTGCGCGAAATATATCCGCCGGTTGTCGGCCCATGAACCTCAATAGGTACAGCATTGGCATTTTAAGTCAAAGGTTATGGGTTCGAATCCCGGCGTGGGCATTTTTTCGCTCTGTTGAAAAAATTTAATTCGTATGATGTCTTAAAGACAGCGTTTCCCGGCACGTGCTAATCGCTCAACTGTGAAACATGCCATCTTGAGATTTCAGATAGTAGCTGATGATAGCCATCGTGTAGAACATCATTTTCTGTAATCGAAATTGTACTAGTGGGAAGTGTAGCTAAATATGCAATTTATTAATACTCGTCCTTAGGTGGCGGCCATATATTAAACTATTGTCCCTTTATTAGTCATCCACGAACTTCCATATTTTTCTGATGAATAGTTATGGCTGTAGGAAACTCTGACTAGGGAATCTTTAATTATGGACCCTCTATACTCTATATATAGCTGTTTAAAATTATAATATTAAAATATAATTTTTTTTGACCTGATGAAAATCTTGCACTTGAGCTCAGTGCTCAGTCCCAATGGCAGGAATTGCGAAATGCAGCGCAGATTATATTAACGAGCTCTCACCCATGCATACAACGAAAACTTCATTTAATAAGCAATTTTTTACCCTGACGTCGTCGTATATGACGACGTTGACCCCTGCGCCCCTATTAGACATATACCTTTTCCGTCCAGAATCCAGTACAACTCGCAACTGGCATCTCTGAACCCTCCACCTGTATATTAAACTAAACTGAACCTGCACGCTACAATTTATTTAGGATCCTGGCCTACAGTGTCCAGCCCTGTTTTCTTGACCATAAGTCTTAAGGTGCTATCCAGCATGTGTCCCGTCCAGGGGGTCAGCTAAACAAGGGACCCTCAGCGTTTAGTTCCCAATCAATTTTGGTACTAAATTTATCGACCCCGACGGTATGAAAGGTTCACCTGCATATTGCATATAACAATATGCAATGTACCTCACGTATATTGTATTTTAATACTTCGATCACTTGAGACATTTCAATTATTTCTATTTCTATATAATTTATTACATCTTGACGATCCTCCAAACTTTTTTCAGAATCTTTTACTGTCTTTTTTTTTTTTTTTTTTTTTGTGCTAACTATTAATTTGTATATCAGGATACATGTTACCGCAGAAAGACAAGAAAGTTTTTTTAAACCAATTTAATTTTAAATTAACAGAAATTAGAAACTTTAACTATAAATTTCCAGTTTTTGTTTATTATCATTCATTTGCAATTGAGTAGCGTGGGTATACCTAATACAAAAAAAATTACATATAATATATAACTACGTAAATATAATAATTAGTACAGAGCTCACATTTTTCAGCCACACATTTCCTTAATATTTCATTATTTTTGCTTATCTTAAACTGTTCTCATCTTATTTTTCCAAATACTATATTTTTTTATCTAAAAAGTTCCTGCACAATGCTTAGATTTAAAAAAGTTGGAAACAATTTCCAAAATTTGAAGCACACCCATAGTACACATTACAGAAATTGCCCATTCACAGAACGAACTATTTTCTAATAATATAAGGCTAGAATCCTGTTAAAAATAGATCATTAATATTAAACTGCAAAATTATCTTTGTTAAATTACTTCTGAAGAAACATTTCAGAAAATTTTGCATCATTTTTTCCTATATTCCTGAAAATTTTTAATTATCTGACTTTGCTTTTCAGGATTAGAAGCTATTGGAAATTTTGAAGTAAAAATAAATGAACTCTTTAAACGTAAATGATTTTTCTCCAGACATGGATTAAATTTGGGTAAGAAGAAAAAATAATTTGAAATACACTGAAGAGAAAAATTAAAGTAGCAAGTACAAGAACTCGTGTAACTTAAATGATTTTGACACTGACAAGACAGGGTTTAAAATGCTGGTCACATCCACTTTATTTGACGTGACTGTAAAAGTTGGTTTTAGTTAGCATATAAAATTTTTGTTTAACGTAAAACTTACTTTCTATTATTTATGTCAAATAAAGCTGAATAAAAATACGCAACATTAAAATAATTGCATATATAAGGAGGTTAAGGAACAGTAATTGCAATATCACAAATGCAAGGTATTTCATGACAGTAATAAGACATATGTTAGGAGAGCGATTATACAGCTCATATTCAAAATATTAGAATAATTACTTTTTTTTTTACAAATTGAAAATATCGTTTGGTAATTTAATGTTTTTTAATGCAAATATGCAAACGATATTTTTATTAATACTTTATTGTTGATTAAACTTATTTATTATCTTAAAATTAATATCATTTTTGAAAAGATTAATTGAAAAAAAATTATTTTGAAAAGTCAAAATATTAGAATATTTATTCAAGTGCTTCAATATATTAGAATATTTCACATTATTTCTCCTTTAATTATCACCAATTCATAACTGGTGGCATCATTGATTAAATTCAGACGATTAAATTCTGATTTTCTTTAAAATCAGAATTCTTTTTGCAGTTTGTTTGCTTTTTCGTCTTAAAATGGGTCGTATGAGTGATATTCCTGAATCTATTAAACTTCGTATGGTTGATTTGTATTGCACGGTAAAAATCAATGTTATATAGCGAATTATTTACATTGTTCGCAATCAAGCGTTAGTAAAATACTAACACATTATTCAAAAAATGGAAAATTTCAAAATAATCGCCGAAATGGCGGCCGAAAACAAAAACATCTGCTAGAGATGACAGGAAACTGAAGCGTATAGTTAAGAAAAACCGTTTTAAAAGTGTTCGATTCGTACACCGAAAATAGAAAGAAGAAGTTGAAGTTACTACATCGACAACATTAAGACGTCTCCATAAATTTAAGTTTGAATCTCGTGTTCCGAAAACAAAACCTCTCATGACTGCAAAACATCTCTGCAAAATTCTCATGACTGTTTTGTGTTTCATATGGTAATCAAAGTATTCGAATTTGGAGAATGAAGCAAGAAGCATTTGATACAGAATGCCTTAAACGTTCCGTAAAATTTGCTGCTAGTGTCATGGTTTGGGGTTGCATGAGTGCAGAAGGACCTGGTAAACTTATGCATCGTCTACAAAAAGGTTAACTCTCAGATATATCAACAAATTTTGGAATATTACATGATACCATCATCAGAAGACTTATTTGAAGATGATTTCATCTTTCTAGCGTCAAGATCTAGCGTCACGGCATACCTCGGTGTCAACTGAGAATTGGTTCCGCCAACGCATCATTAAAGTACTTCCTTGCCCACCAAACTCACCAGACCTTAATCCCATCGAAAACTTACGGTGTATAATGAAGAAAAAACTCCAAGAAAATCCTCCTTCAAGTAAAACTGCGTTAGTGGCACGTATAAAGTTTATTTGGGCTAATATTGATAGAAATGTTTGTAAACACCTTGTATATAGTATGCAAGATCGATTGTACGCTGTTATGAAAGCCAAAGGGCATGCTACAAAATATTAACTACCATTTGCTTCATATTGATAAGGTAATATTATTGCGTAAAATTAAATATTCTAATATTTTGAACCAATATAAATTTTATTCCAATATTTTGATGTGTTTTAAAAAGCTGTATACCTAATTTATTGTACTGTATTTTATATTTGTAAAAGTTAAAATCTTATCTAAACATTCCAGATTTAATTTATAAGAAATTTAATTGCATTTACTTAGTATAAAAAATAAATAAATGAAAAATAATTTCTTCCTATTACTTTTTCTCAATTATTCTAATATTTTGAATATGAAAGGAATAAAATATAAGTAATAAAAATGGAATTTTAATTTCGGTGCCATTTGTGAGGACAAAATGTAGGAAAAATAACACTTGTCGTAAAATTTGCGACAGCACTTGCTGAAAAGTTAAACAAACTTGCATAGCAAAAACTGCTACTTTGCACTAGTAGTTGTTGAAATATGCTAAGTGGTATTGGTACGTGGTAAGTGCCTTTGAAATGGATGTCTAATTTATTAATTCACAAATATTATGTAAAATTCCAGAGAAATCGAAATTTAGAACGTTTTCTACTCATTTAACTTTTTAAACTTTTAAATTTTATTAGAAACCATTTTGAACAAGCATCTGTATCTTAAAAGTAACAGTCATGCCAAATTTTAAGTTCTTAGCCTCTTCAGTATCACAAAAATCGTATGTTTGGAACGTTTGTCGCTCCTGCACCCTTTTAAAAATCGGATTTTTTTTCCTTTTTTTAACGTTTCTGTGCGTGTCATTGCGTCTTAAAGATAGCAGCAATGTCAAATTTTAAGTTTCTATTCTTAACAATTCGATAGAAATCGTAATTTAAAACTTTTTTGAACCCTTTTCGTTTATTTCACCCTTTTACATTTCGAATTTTCTTTAAAACTGTCCTGTGCGAGTATTTACAGCGTAAAAGTAACAACCATGTCAAATTTCAAGTTTCTATCCCTAACAATTCCATGCAAATAGTAATTTAGAACATTTTTAGAACAATTCCGCTCACTTCACCCTTTTAAATTTCGATTTTTTAAAACTCTTCTGTGTGCGCATTTGCGTCTTAAAAGTAGCGGCCATGTCAAATTTCAAGTTTCTATCCTTAAAAATTCCATAGAAATTGAAGGGCGGTGATACCGTCACGGCATCACCTAATTTTAATCCCTAATTGCCACATTGGCACCAAATTTATTGAATAAAAACTTCACTTTTATTAAATAAGCGAAAATATATCTGTACTTGTTTAGAAATAAATTTTCTTGTAAATGCTGGTGTCACTCAATTATTTCAACAGTTTAAAAATAAAAGTACCTTGCCCCTGAAAGGGTTAAAACGCTTTTCGCACATTTCACACTTTTAAATTTCGAATTTTCTTTAAAACTGATCTGTGCGAGCTTTTACAACTTAAAAATAACAGCGATGTCTAATTTCGTGTTTCTATCCCTAACAATTGCATAGAAATAGTAATTTAGAACGTTTTTAGAACGTTTCTGCTCATTTCACAATTCCATAGAAATTTTAATTTAGAACGCTTTTCGCGCATTTCACTCTTTTAAATTTCGAATTTTTTAGAAACCTTTCTTAAAAAGCATTTACATCTTATAAGTAGCTAACATGCCAAATTTCAAATTTTTAGATTCTTCAGTACCACAAAAATCGCAATTTCAGAACGTCTTTCGCTCCTGCAGCTGCACCCCTTTAGGAGTAGTGGCACCAACATAAAATATAGCCGGAGCCTGACTAATGCAGGGGCATACAGGGCAGCTGCCTCGGACCCCCATTTAAGAGGGCCCATCATGGGAGTAATTAGGATTTTCGTTAAGAGGATGGCAAATGATAAATATTGGCCTAAATAACCCAAATTCTTTTTGACCAAAAACATTTTCAAAGATAAGAAATACGGTTTCGCCTTTCCCTCTCAGCTTCCTATACCCCATACCCCCTTCCCCCATAAAAAATGAGCAACATCATCGGAAAACTAACGATTAAAATCTCATTATTAGTAGTCCTGTTCATTAAATTCATTATTGGGGTTTTTCTCTTAGCAAGACAAGTTAAAACCATTTATGACCAATTAGGAGTAGTTTTTCTTTTAGCTATCTTATGACATACATAGATAAGCAAAGGGAAAGTTTGGAAATAAATACTCCCATCAACCAATCCATCATTTTTTCTACTTGTTACGTAACTAATATTTTTCTTAAAGTTGTGACTATCTTTGTCTCCATACCCTGTATACAGATGTGAATAGTACCTGGTATAAAATTTATTTATATGTATACAAAAGGCATGAAGTTTAGTACTAATCACTTAAGCAAAATTCACGAAAATTTACTATTGATAGATAGAGGGGGCCTCCAGAATAATGCTTGCCCCGGCCCCCTACGCAGTCTAAGTCGGGCCCTGAATAATAGCCTATGTTGGAGCAGGGACTTTTAACGTCGATTGCCACCATTACTTTTGAAATCAGTTCAGTAGTTCCAGAGATAGCCTTCTACAAACAAACTAATACACAAACGTTACTTCTTTATAGCATTAGTATAGATTTATATCCAAAATTATATAAATTTATTTTGGAATTTTTACACCTATTTTATTAATAAAACTACGAATCATTTGATGTATTCATATTTTTAATTATTTTGGAATGTTTAAAACTTGTTATTAAAACAATACTTGACTTTTATTTGCTTACAGTCATGCTTTGACTTTTTTTTTTTTTCTGGCGCAAGTTTGAAAATTTTGGCATATTTGGACAAGAGTCTGTACCAGCAATAAATCCACTTAAATTTATATTAGTTTTGTTTGCTTGCTTTTCTTGACGGAAAAAAAACATCTAAATATCTACATGTTTAAATACCTATGCATGTCTAAATATTTTTTGTACCCACTATACTTATCAGAAATTATTTTAACTGAAAACCAAAAATATAATCTTTTAAAAGGTAGTCGACAGTTTTTCGAGACAATAAAAGTCTTATTCTTAAAGACAAATAACTTTTTTCCTCCAAATATTTGCCATTACTAGCACCCATCTTTTATTCTTAAAGTATTTCACAACTATATCACACATAAAATATATGGATAGTTCAAAGATTTATTGTAAAAGAGACATCCTAACTTTTAAAAGCATTCTCTTATTTCATTCATATGCATACACGAATAAAATATTCATGTGCATGAAAAAATGAAAATTCAAGACTTATTTTTCCAGAATTTCACATTTTATTCGAAAGAAGCATCTTAGAGTTTTACTCTTTTTAGGTGACAAAAACGTTTTGCCAAGGGGAAAACTGATGGAGAGTACACAATTTCTAAAATGAAATGATTGTGAAACAAAGACACATTAACAAAGACATGACGAAATAAATACGCAATTTTGACAAATATTAAAAAATAAGGAAAGTGGAGAGACTTTTAAGAAAATTGTAAAAGAAATACTTATGCACCACTAAAAACATTATGCGCACATTATTTCCTTTTATCTTTACATAAGAAGAAAGTATTGGATTCGTGAAAATTTTCGATTTCCAGTTTTAGGCGGATTTATAAGTTTTAGAAGGTCCTGAACACGATTTGACTGTTTTTAGAAAATGCCTGTCTGTGAGTCTGTGCGTGACGAAAATTGTTTTGGGTGCTCTATCTCAAGAACTAATAAACGGAATTTAATAAAACTTTAGATTCAGTTAGAACTTGATGCAAATTGGTGCTTATTAGTTTTTGGTGTAAATTGCACAACAGGTGACACTGCTATGTTGCATTTTTTACGATTTTCGCTATAGCTCTGCCTCATGAACTAATGCATTTTCATCAAACTTCAGATTCAGTTAGGCGCGTTGGCATAAGTTGCTGCTGATTAGGTTTTGGAGTAAATCACCCAACAGCTCGTGCTGCTATGCTGCATTTTTCAGGACTTACGCGATTTAACGATAGCCATACCTCAAGAACTAATGCACGAAATTTCATCAAACTTCATATTCTGTTAGACTTTGTCATAAGTTCGTGCTGATCAGGTTTTCATGTAAATCATTTAACAGGTGGTGCTACTAATGCTGCATTTTTCACATTTTTGCGATAGCTGTATCTTAAAAACTAATGCACGGAATTTAACCAAACTTCACATTCTGTTACATTTTCACATAAATAGATCCTTATTAGGCTTGGGTATATACTATCCCAACAGGCGTAGTTTTTATGCTCTTTGGGTTAGGAATTTTGGTTGCAAACATCTAAGAAGGTGAGTACCGAAATTCATTGATTTGTTTGAAAACTGCGATGCTTATATCGCCTTTTAAAATACACTCAATTTAACGAACCTATACCTTTAAAATCCTCGTGATGGGCATAGATTGTCACTTAATTTTAGCACTGTAATAGTGAATTTTGAAGTATTAGCATGTATGTGATAGAATGAAGTTTTGGGATAGGCACACCCGACTAGTTTATTATTTAGAGTAAAACTGTCCAACCATGGCGCTCTCTTTTAATGTTTTATTCCACTAGATTTAAAATAATAACAATAATAATAAGAAATTCCTTATAGATGTATCCCTTAGCGAGGGGCGCCTTTTACACTTTTTTAATTTTTCTGCACCACTTTTTTTAATTAGAATTTTTCGACTTATTTAATCGATGAAATGTTGCTCTCAAACCTCAATCAGTGGCGTAGCAAATCCTCCCCGAACGAAGAACTGGTTTACTGAATCATGGATACAACAGTAAAAACGGCTAAGATAGCATCAGAAAAAATCTATGAAAATTTCCGCTTTATACCGGTGTTCGTCTTAGAAGGTATAATTCAAAGGTATGTCTTTCGTCGGGACTATGAACTTATCCGCTTTAGACAGGTTTACGTTATAAACACTTTCCTTTTTCACAGTATCTATTAAAACTGCTAAAACATACTCACTTCCCAACCTTTTTTCTTTAACGTACCCCTTTCTTAGGCTTCTCATTTCTGAGTACCCCCATTTTTCATAAGCACGTCCCCCCTCCGCCCCCCCCCCCTTCCATTCAACGAGATAACGTAAACATGCTTATTTTCATTAGTAATCTTCTTATCACAACCATATAATAAATCGGTGCAAATTACATTGACATTTCTAACATTTTTGTGACCTTTTCTAACCATGTTTGTGACTTCCGCCATTACCTATATTATTTTCACGTACCCCAGCAGACCAAGGGGTACGCGTACCCCAGGTTGGAAACTTCTGCTATAGTACACCTCTGAAGAGCATAAATGTATTACAGTAAAATGTGTGAAGATGACCTATCTCAAAGGAAAACAATTCAAGATTCGACGAAAACAACACTATATATTCATGCTTGCTAACGTTCGAAACCTATCAGAAATTAAACTTGTTTCAATTGTTATTCCTTCTTGGCAGGTTTTCTGTAAACACGGGATTCTCTCGTAAACGAAAACATTTTAATGTCCCAAGATGGAAGGATAACTGTTCAAGCATAATACCTGCTATTTTGTTTACACAAATTTTCTTGTAACTAAATTAAACGTAAAATTTCTTTGTGGACTTCGATGGGACATGGGACCAACTGTTGCCAACACTTATGAGAAAGGACGAGTTTATACGAACGCAATAACGGCACATTGGTTGAGTTTCGTGACCCTTATCTTTGTTCACTTTATAACGGACAATATTAACAATTACTTTAAATTTGCTGCCTGCAATTAATAAAAGTAACTTTATTTTTGGACTGATTATTTGTTACCACTTTCAAAATACACTGGCGAGAAAAATTAAAGGAACAACCATAAAAATGAGCTTTATGTTAATTCTATTAAGAGAACTTCGATGAAAGATGGTTGGATGGTAACATGTTACCACGTAGTCCAATGGGATTAACCTTCACTACAGAAAAATAGGCAAATTTTTCAGCCTCAAACTTCCCCGTTCTTTTGGTCCACGTGCGAAAAGGAGTGCACGTGGATAATTTGAAGTCTAATTTCAAAAACTGTATGCGTAATTAGGTCAAATTTTCGCTTGAATTAGGTGCAGTGTTAAATTCAAGGGGTGGCATCCCCCCCCCCAGGAGCAATAAGATGTATCCCCCCCCCCCAAGATTTGAAATTTTGTGTTTTCAATAATCAAAAAGTACAATTCCCCCCCCCCCCCCCCGGATTTCTATAATGTCCCTCCCAGAGCCACAGAAACTCCTCTCGCAGAAAAGTGTCTGAATTCAACACTGAGTAGATGGAATATGTCGTCCAGAAGACATTTGACCGATTTTGAGAAATTGTGTACGATATAGAGAATGGAAGCAGGACAGACACTCTCAGGTGTCTGTAAAGACTTAAAAATAGCCAAAAGCGTCATGTAATATAAAGGTACTGGTATAATGTGCACAGATAACCAGGTCAAGGTAAAAAACGTGCCACAATAGGCTCTCAGGACCGTTATTTGCCAACTATTTCTAAAAGAAATAGGGAATTGGCGCCAGTTCAGATAGCAAGGGAGTTTGCTGCAGCAATAGGAATTCGACTGTCCAGGTTTACTCTGAGTGACAGGTTGCATAAAAAAAGGGCTGCATGCAAGGTAACCCATGATTTGTATTCCACTAACTCTGGTAGCGAAATGCACCCGGTTAAAGTGGCGCAGAGATCATCGCCATTGGAGTACCATGGACTGGAGCCAAGTTCTCTTTACCGATGAATCACAATTTTGTTTAGAGAGTTACTACAGACGTATTACCATATGAAGGGAGAAAATCACACGCAATACGGCTGCAAACATCCGTGAAAGGCATCAATACAAAGGTCGTGGAATCATGGTATGGACGGGCATCATTTTTTATGTCTGCAGTGACCGACACATTTTTACCAGTGCAACTGTGAATGCTGAAATATACAGAGATGAGGTTCTTGATCCTCAAGTCAAGTTGTTTAAAGGTGCAATCGGAATATTTGGGATTTTATGCTTATTATGCTGCGTTTACACTATGTGGCCTGTCAGGTCTTTTGGGTCTTTCAGGTCCAAGAATCGAAAAAATTGCGTCCACACTACGGCATAAGAACTTGGCTTGCGCATGCGTATATTTGCAGGTTGGGGGAAGGGAGGGACAGTCGTGTTTGTTTATGTTCGTATTCGTATCGAAATGAACGTGCCAGAATTGTTTGCGCCGTAATTTTTTTTTTGCACAGACATTAATTACGTGTAAATTAATAAAAATTACGCGTTTTTCTAAACCCATTCCCACAAGGGAAGCAAGAAAATGCAATTGCCCCCTAATTTTCTTTTTCTCTGACTCTGAAAAAAACAAAATTTATTCTTTTCAAACAGTTTAAAATAATGAAACACAGAGAGAAAATGAATCTAACTTTTTTGTTGTTGTTGTCTGGGGAAGGGGTACGATCCCTCCTTTCCACAAAATAAAATTTACATTGATTTTTCCTTTTGATTTAAGGGGGCAGTTTACCTTAAAATTGGTCAAAAAATTGATTTTTCTTTTTTAATATTAAATGAAAGCCTGTTTAATTGTGAATATTTTGACACCTCATTTTTATCCATACCGTAAATATATCGCGAGGTATTGTAAATTTTATTAAAACACTCAGCGCAATTACCACACAAATTAAAACTTTAAATGGCTTTTTCTCCATTTTCATATTTTCTTCACTTTCATGTTATAAGGCTTTTTTTGTATTTGAGATAGAGATTTTTAAGCTTTTTTTTGTGCATGTTCTTTATTACATATGTGATAAATCTGCGCATGGAATTAGCCTTTAGGTTTTTTGTTATTAAAAAAATAAATAAATAAAAGTATATGAAGATATGTTAGATTTCATCGTTTTGCACTATATATATATATATATATATATATCAGTAAAAAAATCATAATAAATGTAATATTAGATGTCTAAAAATCCATGTGCACATTTGTGTAGTACACATTTGAAAAAAAAAATGGGCAAAAATATCAATTTTTTTTAAAAAGTAGTAAGGATTTAAAAAAATTCAAATTTTTATAAATTTTTTTCAAAATGTACTTTTAGTTGAACATTGAAATTCAGTGAGTTCACCATTTGAATCATATTTAAAATTTAAAATAAAGAAAATTGTTAAAAAGGAAAACTGTCCCTTAAGTGTTCAGAAATTACCTTAAACAGAGGTCCAGGAGGGCAAGGACGATTTTTCTTTTTGATTTAAGTGTTCAAAAATTACTTTAAACAGGGGTCCAGGAGGGCAGGGACGACCCCCTGACAAAAGAGATAACTGCTTCAATTCTTCATTTAAAAAATGGCAGTAGGAGCTTACTTTTGTTTTCTTAATTGTTATATGTATGGTTTGGCTTTAATGTTGACATTATGTTGCTACAATGTGAAATGAATACCAACACTGATGGAAAACCTAATCGAAAACATCACCAGTAATCAGGTTACCACTCATTACACATTGCAGCAGAGCGTATGATGTTGCTATGGCAACACCACTCTCTGGTGCAACAGTTAACTGCCTGTCTCATTATTTATATTATTATCATCTGTGACACTACCTTCTGAGCAATAAATCTTTAAAACGACAATGAGGAAAAAATTAATTACTTTGACACAATAATAGTAAATTCCCACTGTTTTATAAGGGAGAATACAGAATTTCTTTGGCACATGTAACAGAAAATATTTCATTTCCCTGACAATACTGGAAAAAAAGGAACTAAATGTAACATTTCGTGAAATTTTACTTTTGGACAGTTTGAAAATAAAGCTTTTACTTTATAGATAATGGACATTAATTTCAGAAGAGCAAGTGTCCTCACCTGATGATAAAACAATATTTTTAAATGGAAACTTACATTATCGCTTGTGAAAATTAAATCTACAATGATTACATGAAAATGATGCCATTTTCTATATACTTTTAGTCGTGATGTTACATTTAAACAAAGGTACTATGGTAACACTTATAGTAAAGGCTTAAAAATTTATATATGAAAAATGTGAATTATCTGTTCAAAATGATACCATTTTTGCATGTGATAATACAGTGAGTCTGATTTTTAATTGATTTATAAAAATAATGTTCATACCCATTTTCTTTTTGTGGCAATATGAAAGAAAAAGTTGCATTAGAAAATTAAATAACATTTTTTTAAAATTATAAACTACAGCAGATGGTTGAAAATAGGGCTGAGAAATCTGATAATTGTTTTAAATTTGCAATGATTTTACTCCCATTCTAAAACTATTGTATGGTGTTGTACATATATAGTGTTATCAACATTTAGGTAATTTTTGTCCCCACCCCATCACTTACAATATTATACGTTATCATTCCTCACCCCCCCCCCCCACACACACACACACATACACACACACCTTAATGAAATCATCATCATCAATGTTTAAAAATCCTTTTTATTTTTATATGTTTGCGTTTGCATAAAGATATGATTTTACATTTAAACAACTGTATATCAATTAACATCTAAAAGGGGCACTTACTATTTAAAAGGGTATAAGACTATTTTGATGTAAAGAAAAAATTAAAGCACTAAAACAAAAAATATCGTTTGGATTAAAAAAAAAAAACCTTTCCCGAAAAATATTATGACAATAAAAACGTCAGGTCCCCCCCCCACACACACACACACATTAAAATGATAATTTTATTTGCACAGCCCTTAATTTGTATAAACACTGCAGCAACAAAAGAAGGTGACATTTCAAAATTCCTCCCACAGTATTTAAAAAACTAATAAGTTGTATTGAAAATACCTTATATTATAAAGAAGCTTTTCTATGAAACCTTTAAACACATAAATGCTAAACTTATTACGTTTGTTTTTGCTTTTCATTACATTGGTTTTTATTTGTCACATATTGTATCCCACAAGGAGTAATAATTCTCCAAAACCCCTTACAAATAAGGATACTGGCTGCACCACTGGTATAAGGAATATACACAAATTATGAAAAATTAGGCATAGATTATGAAACACTCTCCAACAGTAGCTGTTAAAAAATTTAATATTTTCATACAATGAAATGAAATATCTAAATGTGCCATTTAAAAACACGTAACTCAGTAAAAATGCATTTTCAGCACTTGTTGTCCCCATAACACTTTTTGATGCATTATATTTATTGAATTTCACATTTAAATAGCACCCTCTATAGCGAACATCAATAGCATTTAATAATTACAATGCAATTGCAGTATATTTACAAGTGTGACAAACTGAATTCATAAATACTTTTCAACCATGTTGAAAGTGTTTTTCTCATTTTATATCTTGGTCATTTTTTTATAAAAAATAAATAGATAATTAAAAACAATTCTTAAATCAAGGTTTACATGATAGACAAAACAAGTAAATACCTGAAATACCATTTATAATAAAAATATATAATCAAATAAAAGACAACAAATTTTTTATAAATTTCTTTTATTTGAAAGTACAAGTTACAGAAACAAAATAAAATTTCTTTATATTATAAATATTATGGAATATAATGATTACTACATATAATAAATGAAACAATATTAATATGTATCATAATGGTCTATGATGATGACAATGTTTTTCAGAAAACTTTATTGATCCGAAGAAACGGGTATTTATATTTCAATCTGAAAGGAAGATAAAGCATTAGTAAAAATTGAGTAAAAATAAACTGTGTAACTAGCTAAATTGTGAACTATTAAGACAGTTTTTTGGAAAGAAGCGAGATAATCATTTAATAACTTTCAGTTGGTATAATAATTAAGAAGTAATAAATAGTGCATTAAAACCAAAAAACATGTTCTTGACATACCTAAAAAAAAGGAAAGAAAGAAAATTTCAGCCCATTAATTGAAATAAAGAATACATAAATTAGTAAAATAATATTTAGTGAGACAAAAAGAAATAATTCTAATTCAAACTGCTAAGAATATCAGTAGATTGAAGACATACAAAATGCAAGTGATCCTATTAAAAGGGAAACCTTTATTGTTTACACATCAAAATTTCTAAAAATATTACAAGAATGTATATAGAGTATTGTATATTTACTTCTCATAAATAAGAGAAACTTATTGTATGGCTGACAGAACTGCTTTCAGGGAAGTCAAAACTCATACTTAATTTAAACAAGTTAGAAATTGTACGGTAAATGAGACGTGCGTTCATACTATAACTAGTTTTATAAATATTCAGATCTTGGTGCAATAGCTGTTGCAGTTTTATGCAAAAATGCATAAATACAAAATTTATTATGATTCTATATTATAAATTCAGTAATATGGAAATAATAGGATTCCATCTTAAATATGACGTAATCAACATGGCAACCTAGAATCATTACATGTCATGGGATATCACTGAATTAATTATGTACGATAGGATTTAATAGAATGAAGAAAACTTTTATTAATATCTTTTTAAGTTTTGATTTGATTTTCTTAAAATTTGAAATGACTTGACAAAATTCTGCAACGATTATATATATATTAAATTTCAAACCATTTGGTTGGGTATTTTTTGCGCTGTTATATGCAGACAGATGGACAAACCAGATGAAGACTATAGGTGCTTCGTATTTATATAGTTACAAACACATCTAAAAAGAGCTTAAAAAACACTATTTCTGTTTCCCTTTCATTCTGATAAAAATAACATTAAAATGACTTGAAATGGAATAAGTAATTTTTAAGGGGAAAAAAGTTTTATTTTTTCTGTATGAGAATAAATAAAATTGTTAATTTCAGAATGAATGAGTTCGGGCCCACCCGAGCTCGAAGAATGGTACAAAAATGTAGCCCAAGCGTATATCTCTCATCTCTAGTAGTAACACGAGAACACTGAAACTAAATAATAAACCAACAGCAATGTTCTTTTCAAAATTCTTATTTGCATTTCAATACTTTTTTTTTTTTTGTTTTGTTTTGTTTTTGGCCTGGGTAACCTGAACCTGATGTCTAACCAAATATGTTTACTTTTTATTTCTTTGGTTACAGTTTTTTTTTCTTCTGAGGACACTTTTAATTTTGAAACAAGTTCTGAAACTGAAATTTTCCTCTGAAAAACTGCACCTGAAATCAAGGGCAAAAAGATACCCAATTAGACATGTCCCACGCAAAACAGAAAAAATTATTTAAAAATATTCAAAAGCAAACGATAAATTTGTAAAGTTACCATTGGTTTAATATTAGTTTGCAAGCATCTTTCCATGAGAGTTAAATATAGTATAATTAATAAATAAACTTAAAATTTCGAACCCGAAATCAAAATAACATTAATTATTAATAACATTAAAACTCTTCATTTCACGATTTGCATAGTAATATAAAAAATAATTTTAAAATATGGTACTTTTCTGTTAGTCGGCACAGGCAATAAATCAACAAATATTTTTCCTTTGTCATCATTCGCATTGCATTCACTTAATTTTAAATATAAACCATTCACTCATTTCATTCTAATACATATGTCGCATTTAAATACATGCCTTTCACTCATTTCGATTCAATTGCAGAAAAAAAAATATATCATCAAAATATTGTTTCTAATTTTCATGTGTGTAAAAAAAAAAAAAAAAAAAAAAGGTGTTATTGGAAAGATTTGTACACGAGTAACATAAAAGTACCAAAAATACTCAGAAGTTAAATATAAGTATTAAATAGCTTAACCAGCATGAGTAATAGTCAGTGTAGAATAATTTAAATAGAAAAAATAAGAGAATATGCTTTCCACACGTGGAAGAATTCAATAAAACACACTTATTTAAATTACGCACTATACATAAAGGTTATTTTTCCTAAAAAAAAGCAGGGGGGGGGGGACAACCAAACGCAGCTAATGCGCAATATGTTTTACTAATAAACATCATTACTTTCCATATGTTCTATTTATAAACTACATTAATTACACTTAAATAAAATAACCAAACCATACAAGTGATAAATTTTATACCTATGGTCATTTAAATTTCTCAAAACGCTTTTGAACTAAATTCTGATTCAGCAGCTATGAATATTATCATTAACATCTCAAAACTAATCTTTTGAGCTAAAAAAAAAAAAAAAAAAAAAAAAAAAAAAAAAAAATTAAAAAACTTTTACTTGCTATGCTCACAATTTCTTAGTTAATTCATATTTAAAATAAAGTATGAAGCTGCAGGTTACTTACAAAATATATTATAGGAAAAATGTAAATTTTGTGAGTGAAATCTAAAAGCATAAAAATCATAAAAGCATGGCTTCAGATTTTTTTTTTTTTTTTTTTTTTTTTTTTTTTTGTTTAATGAATTTTGACCCAAAAATTTAGAAGACTTATTTCAAATTATAGCATTTTACGGCACCGGATACGTATTAATTCCAATTTTGATTGTCGTTGAATACTAAGGTCATTCCATGGTAATTTACGTTATAATTTAAAACAATTTACAGTGGTAATTTCAGTAATATAACACCAAAAAATTTTCAAATGTTAAGTTGACATGATTTGTTAATTAAACCTATCCAAAGGCCAATTTGGATAAAAATTGCCTAGAAAATGAAAATTATATTTTTTTATGGCAACTTACGTTATTTTTTCAGTAATGTCAGTTACCATAATAAATATAACTGGCAGAGTTCAAGAAAAAACACTAAAATTAGGCCATTATCATCTAAATTTATCTTTGAATAGGTTTAATTAACAAATCATGTCAACTTTGCATTGTGAATATATTTTTTTGGTCTTTTATTACTAAAATTACTGAAGTAAACTGTTCTAAATGTAACGTAAGTTACCATCGAATGACCCAGTGAATTATAAACATTGATTGAGCGAAACAAACAATATCACTTATTTTATTTTGAAGCTCAGAGCTTTATAAAAAATTAATTACAATGTTGACACATTTTAATTAAATTCTAAAATGCACCATATGCTCCTGATAATTTCAATAACTTATACTAATGAAATAGATAATTCATATCACTTCAAAGAATCGTAAATAAACAACCCAAATCACGACAACAACAACAAAAAAAAAAAAAAAACATTAATAATAATACATTTTAGATTAGTTCAACATTAACAAATATTAAATCAAATACATTAGATTATTACATATGCAACTTAATAATTATTAAACAAATAAAAACCATGATACTATCACAGATAATACATTTTATATTATTTCAATATTAAATAAAATATATGCAGTTTAATAATTATTAAGCTGATATTAAATTAAAATTATCCAGGTGTACCAAATGGAAGAAAAAGGAATTAGAAATGGAAGAGATATCATTTGATCATAGTTCACAGCTACGAAGCAATATACATAACCATATTCTCAAATATATACATTATTACTAATTAATTACTGTGCTTAAATTGCTTATTTAACACTGTGATCTTATTTTAGACAAATCTGATAAGTTATTCTAGCTTTCGTGTAATTTCTGAATTTTTTTAAGTCTGAGCGACACATTTTTTGCAAAATCAAATCCTTGAAAAGTGTGTATAGGGAGGGAGGGAGAGGTTAACTGCTTCCTACTAACAGAATACTCATAATGTTTATATAAAACATAGTTTACATATTTACATAAACTACATTTTTTAATTGATCATTTAATGCCATTTTATAAATAAAAAAAAAATGCGAAGAAAACATTGATTAAAGAATAAAACGAATTAAATAATACATATTGTATTGAGAATGAAATTTTCTTAGATACAGATTGATTTTGTGAGAAAAATGACGTTATATACAAAAGATAAAACAATGATAAATAAAATACAGAACATGTACTTTTGAGAAAAATGACTTACTTACAATCATCATACACGAATATTATTGAAGATTCATATCTTCAAAAAAAGCATGCAAATCTCATGTAAAAGTCGGGTCAACAGGCAATCGACAAACATTCACATAACTGTTGAAAATGTCCCATTGAAAACATCCTGCAATGTAAATGAATAGAAAAAAAAGAGTATAATAAACTAATAAAAACAACAAAAACAATGTAGAATGCATTTCAAAATCCCTCGTTCTAAGCAACAGAAAATAAACATATAAAAAAACTACATACTTACAGTCAGTCATACAAGTTATTAATACTTTATTTATACGACAGTTCCTGATTGATGAATTTTAAGTAGAAAACAACAAAACAGCACATAGTCCAAGAGCATCAGACAATCCACTTTCTTGCAGAAGATCACAAATGGTAGTCACTTATTATAGAAGACTACACACCTGCGATATCCTGAGAGCAAACTTGATAAAATATGTATTTATCTTGGCACTAGGACTTCCCTCAGAGGGATTAGTCTGAGCGATATTACTGAGAACATAGATTTAATAATAACATGTGGAAGCAAAGAAAATGAGATGTTACCTTTAATTGTCCATATACTGCGAAAAATTGAAATGATGAAAATAAACGAATCATAGAATTACAAAATCTTATGTATAAATTCGCATACACTGTTTAAAAAAATGGGAAATCAAACCATTCAAGACAGCCATGCATGGATATAAAATTGAAAGTTCGCAATATATTAAAAGTAAAATAGAAAATGAAACACTAATTTACTTATATCGGAATTTTAACTGTATAAAATGATGTCAAGAGCATAATCAGACGCTCCGCATCAATTTGAGTACCTTTAAATGACAAATATATGATGTTTAAAAAGAATGGACTATACTTTATATTGTGTGTGCTCCCCCGGAATAGTTAATATTGTACAATATCTGTTTTCCACGGATGCAATGAGGTTGTCGATAACATTTAAGGAATTCTCTTCTCAAAATCTAATATAGTATCAAAGTACCGAATACATCAAAAGTGGCATGCAATGCTTCGTTAGAGTGTGTTTTAGGTATGCTCGATCGGATTTAAATGATGAGTGTATGCTGGCCACTACATACGCTGTATTGTTTTGTTTTCAAACATATTCTGCACAAGTTGAGCTGTATTTAGCATGTATTAAATAAAAGAAATCGGCAATGATTACAACATAAAGTATGACACAAGATCTGAATATATCGTCTGCATAACTTTTGAGCTGTCAAAGTGTCATTTGAAGTAATTTACAAATCCATACATATTTATTCAGCAAATCATGCAAGCTAACATACGCCAATATGAACCCCATTACAAAATTTCACCAGAATAAGTTAGAATATAAAAAATCTACTAATGATAATTGAGAATATGAACTTATGATAAAATGTCTCGAAAAATGAATCAGATAAAAAATTCATATCACATTTAAAACGGCGCTTCCCTCTGTTAGTGGCCTTAGCGAGAGAGAGAAAAGCCTAGAGAAGGAACACTTTAACAAGTACTTTCGGGCAACCTACTGACTGTTTCATACAGGTCTTTATTCAATATTTACACAATTTATTTAATGCTAGGTGGGTATCTATCAGTTTTGTTGCATTTAAATCGCATGTTTTGCGGAGGAAATGCAGCATTATGAAATATTTAAAGTTGCCGTACCTAATAATTCCAAATTAAAGGTAATTGAGATCACTTTCCGTTAATTTCATCTTTTTAAATTTTAAATTTTTTAGAAACCATTCATAGAGACAATTGTATATTTTAAAACTAACCCGAAGCAAAATTTCAAGATTTTGGGCTCAGCAGTAACAGAGAAATAGAAAATTTTTGAAAGTTTTTTGTTTCTGCACTGTTTTATATAGCGACATTTTTAGAAATTGTTCTATTGCGAGAATTTACGTCATGATAAATACAGCCATGTCGATTTTCATGTTTATATGCCTAACAGTTCCATGTTCTTCGTTACTTAGATCATCTTTAGATCTTTTTCCGCTTTGTTTAGTCTTTCTATTTTTTAGAATTCGTTCTACAACGAGCATTTACATCTTATTAATTACTATCATGCCAAAGTTCTAGTTTCTAACCCCAACAGTATTCCAAAAACTTCAGTATTCCAAATAAATCATAGTTTAGAACCTTTCTAGAAATTTTTACGTTTATCCGTCAAATTGAACCTTTTAGAGAGCGTTCATTACGAGTATTTACATCTTAAAAGTAACTACCGCACCAAATTTAAAGTTTCTAACCCAATCAATATCGCAGAAATCACAATTTTAGAACTTTTTTGCTCCTGCAGCGATGTAGGTTCTTGCACTGACATAAAATAGTCTTTTTTTCGGAGCAGAGATGGCCACCAACATTTTTTTAAGTTGGCTATGTAGTTTCAGAGATAACACCCCACAAACGTACAAGCATTAATAATATTATATACTTTATAATATTATAAAGCTTTATAATATTAGCATTAGATGTACAGATACAAAAGCCATTTATCTGTTACAAACTAAAGTGCCGGCGTTGCCCAGAATTTGAAGGATGTTTGTTCTGAAAAATCAATTTCAAAATTTAACATACAACACAAACACAAACATTAAAAAAAGCAGTCGAAATGTTGTTGAATGAATCATATGAAAACGCTATATAAAAATGTATAAATGCATATAACAGACGCAAAGGAATACAGCTATAAATGAACTTATTTCAATTTATAATTGGAGCAATAATGTTAAAATACGTTAATATTTCCCTAATCGGTTTTTTATCATGCTTCAATACATTTTTCACAGTCATATGACTTATACTATATCCACCATGCCCTTTATATTTCCAATATGACGTAATATTTTCCTCTTTTACGTGGAAACCTTGAAATAGAAAAGTTATGAAGTTATATTCACTTTCATTTAAGTTCGTCAAACCATTTATTTCATTTTCATATTTCACGAGAACATCTTGCAATAGAAAAATTATGACGTAATATTCACCTTTTTTTAAAAAAAAATTCGGCAAACTATTTATTTCATTTTCATTTTTCACGTGGAAATCTTGCAGTAGAAAATTAATTGTTGTAGTAATAATTTTATTGCGTTTTTTAATTGTTGGCAACTACTATAACGAAAAATGTTTAAATTTGGTAAGAAATTGCTGGTAAATTGGTGGTTTTTTATTAATTAAAAATTAACTATAAGTTATTTCGATTCCGGATTACTTTAGTTGTCTCGGCCATGTTTTAATACACATCTACGTATCTCTTCACAATTTTGGCTTCCAAATTGTGGATTTTTTATAGAATTACAAACAGGCAGATAGACAAGTTTTCATTTTTATATATCTCTCTATTCTATAAAAAGTTACTAACGCTGTCACCGCCGCCGCCGCCGCCGGTTTTGAATTTTTTGTGACCGGAGGTCTTTCTTCGTTAATATTAAGAAAACTATTGCATACAAATATATGAAAATCGGTGGTATTATAGCGAAATGTTTGATCAACACACTAATGAATACAGTTTTCAAATCGAAGAATTATTTTAAGAGATATTTAATGCTAAAGTTCGACAAAATCGTACCATTAAAAAAAAATTATAAGAGCAAAAGCTATACATGGGAATTTAATCATTTTTAGATCATTTTATTCAATAGAAGATCCCGGTCTGCAGATTTCATTAATTTTTTTAATTTGACTCATTTTGTGAGGTTTTATTTCTATTTTAACTTCAAATATTCAGCATTTTGACAGATATTTTTTACATATTTTAGAAAATGGTATTAATTTAAACTGTTGCCAACTGTATAAACAGCGCAGACAATAATGTTTGCTTCAAATAAAAAAAAAAAATATATTTACACGTTACTATTATAAACAGAAAAAACCCTTCAAATTAGAATTATATAATTAGGTATAAAAAGCAGGCACTTATTGAAAATTACGCCATAAAAACTATATTTACATGTGAATTTTAAAAGAGAAAGGATATTGTAAAATAAATTCATTAACATGCGTTAGAAATCTGAAATAGAACAAATTACGTCACATTACACTTATTATGCAAAATGAACAAAAAAATAGTATTGCAAAGCAGTTTAAATTTAAAAATTGCGCGAGACAAAATATTAGAGGTTAAATATTAGATTTTTTCAAAATTTTAATATTTGTCGTTTGATGTGAGGTGTTCAGCTATAAGTATGCAAATTTTTGTGTTTCCAACATAATTAGGGGCTGAGTTAGAAACATTACTTTAAATACACCAGTTAGAGCCCAGAGGGTTAAATATTAGACTTTTTCAAAATTTTATTATTTGCTGTTTGATGTGAGGTGTTCAGCTATAAGTATGCAAAGTTTCATGTCTCCAACTTAATTAGGGGCTGAGTTAGAAAAATTGCTTAAAATACACAAGTTAGAGCCCAGAGGGTTAAATAATAGACTTTTTCAAAATTTTATTATTTGTCGTTTGATGTGAGGTGTTCAGCTATAAGTATGCAAAATGTCATGTCTCCGACTTAATTAGGGGCTGAGTTAGAATAATCGCTTAAAATACACAAGTTAGAGCCCAGAGGGTTAAATAATAGACTTTTTCAAAATTTTATTATTTGCGTTTGATGTGAGGTGTTCAGCTATATGTGTGCAAAATGTCATGTCTCCAACTTAATTTGGGGCTGAGTTAGAAAAATTGCTTAAAATACAGAAATTAGAGACCGGAGGGTTAAATATGACTTTTTCAAAATTTTATGATTTATCGTGTTATCGCAAGTGTTCAGCTATAAGTATGCAAACTTTCAAGTCTCCAACTTAGTTAGGGGATGAGTTAGAAAAATTGATTAAAATATATAAGTTAGAGCCCAGAGGGTTAAATATCAGACATTTTTCAAAATTTTATTATTTGTCGTTTGATGTGAGGATTTCAGCTATAAGTATTCGAAATTTCATGTCTCCAACTTAATTAGGGGCTGAGTTAGAAAAATTGCTTAAAATACACAAGTTAGAGCCCAGAGGGTTAAATAATAGACTTTTTCAAAATTTTATTATTTGTCGTTTGATGTGAGGTGTTCAGCTATAAGTATGCAAAATGTCATGTCTTCAACTTAATTAGGGGCTGAGTTAGAAAATTTGCTTAAAATACAAAAGTTAAAGACCGGAGGGTTAAATATGACTTTTTCAAAATTTTATGATTTGCCGTGTTATCGCAAGTGTTCAGCTATAAGTATGCAAACTTTCATGCCTCCAACTTAATTAGGGGCTGAGTTAGAAAAATTGCTATAAATACACAAGTTAGAGCCCAAAGGGTTAAATATTAAGCCTTTTTCAAAATTTTATTATTCGTCGTTTGATGTGAGATGTTCTGCTATAAGTATGCAAAATTTCATGTCTCCAACTTAATTAAATTAGGGGCTGAGTTAGAAAAATTGCTTAAAATACACAAGTTAGAGCCCAGAGGGTTAAATATTAGACTTTTTCAAAATTTTGTTATTTGCCGTTTGATGTGTGGTGTTCAGCTATAAGTATGCAAATTTTCAAGTCTCCGACATATATAGTTTCTGAGAACGGGCTCTGTGACAGACGGACAAACAGACAGACAAAGGAGTGAGACAGGTAGGGTTTCGTTAGATGAACGAAACTCTAAAAACATGCTGCGGATGATTGTAACAGCATCCTAAAATTACATTACCATCCGCGATCTACCAATCCCGAATTTAGTTTATATTCGTTTCATATATTCTTATTCTTTTGTGCGGCCCTGTAAAATAATTATCACTATTATATAGAGTAAAACCTCTGAATAGCGGACACCCCGAGAATGCAAAATTTGTCCTCTATTTAGAGGTGACCGCTACTGAGAGTAAAACATGCACAGTTATTTAAGTGTTGGTAATCGAAAAAATGTCCGCTGAATAGAGGTATCCGCTAATCGGGTGTGTCCGCTATGGAGGTTTTACCAGTAAAACTTCTGAATAGCGAACACCTAGGGAGGGCAGAATTTGTCCTCTATTTGGAGGTGTCCGCTACTGAGAGTAAAAAATGTACAGTTATTTAAGCGTTGGTAATCGAAAAAATGCCCGCTAAATAGAGGTGTCCACTAATCGGGTGTGTCCGTTATGGAGGTTTTACTGCATAATAATATCATCCTTTACAAGAAAATTGCATGCCGTATGATAGACAGACAGACATCCGGAGAAAGATAACCTCCCGGATCAATAAACACTCATGTCTTTTGTTTTAATTATCCACAATTGTATGTCATACAACATGCCAGATTTTATACAACAGGCTAAAAACGGTCACCGTGGTACGGAATACTGTATTATTATTTGTTTGCCCACCAATACTGGTTGCCACGGATTGTTGCACGGATTGTTGTAATCACGTGGTTGAAACTGATCTGTTCAATATTACTGTGTGCGTATTTTTTTTATTTGCTCCATGTGTTCAAACCAGTTGTCTACGAAAACGGCAACCGGTGAAAGTGACGCACACCAAATTTCTGTGACGTATGCAGATAAATTGTGCTTTTTTAAGAGTTTTTTCTATATAATTTTTAAACGATTTGGAACTTATTTTTCATAGTAGGTGCATTCAGTAGGCGAGCATCATAGGTACCTTCTGGTGCAATCAGAAACGAAATCCGACAAATATTTTTTGAGTTATGCTTGACGAAAGGTTTTATTAGGCTTTTTTTTTAAGTAGGACATGGCGTTAATATCCATCGTAGTAGTAAAGTGTCCGGAGAGTAATATTTCGCTGAGTATTAGCCTTCGCTTCGCTCAGACAACAAACTTGATAAAATATGTATTTATCTTGGCACCAGCAGATTCTAATCTCTACTTCTAGTATAACTTTTATAGGTTTAAAAGTTTTTCAAACTCTTTCTGAAAAAAAAATAATTTACGAACTTTTCAATCGTAAATCATCTCTTGTGGGGAAATGGAGAGAAAAAATTCATGTTCTAGATTTTACAGTTTTAATATACTACTACTGATTAATTATTAAAGAAAACTTCAGAAAGATAAACATATAAGATAAAATTTAAAAAAGAATAAGGAATGGTTTATAAATTATTAATAATAATTACAAGTAAAAACTTTATTTAAAAACAAGTTTGTTCAATTTAAAAAAAGTTAAATTTTATAAGTCATTAGAATTTTTTTAGGGGGAGGATAAGAAGCTAAATACAATTCAAAGTCTTCATATTACTTTAGATAGTACCGTATCATTGTAAAAATTAACACATTTAAAACTGATTAATAATAATGTAAATCATGTATGCAGAGTTTGCTATGATCAGTCAATTATAAAAAAATAATAGAGAAAACTTTGGAGTTAATTCAAAATTAATTCTATGGTTAAAAATTTGTTGCTAGTTTTAGGATAAATTAAAAAATTGTCAGTACTAAAAATGCACTGAAATAGAATTTTTAAAAAAATTCCTGAAGGAAATGAAACTATTTATTCACAAAAAAGGCATTACCATACATTATAATAGAATGACGACCGTATTATATTAATTTGTATTCATATACTATCAAATTTGTTTTAAATTCATACATATGAAACCAAGTTAATTTTAAAGAATTTGGAAATGAGGGACATAATTATCTACTAACAAATGCATAGGCAGCGTTGTATGTAAATACAGGAAGATGCAAATTAAAGAATTTACGAATACATCGTTTTATAGAGTTTGGTAATATTAAAAAGTAACATAGTTAACAAATTAATTTTAGTAGCGTAGTATGTAAATACATGAAAATAGTAACTTACGATTGTATAGCTTTTAAAAGAAACTTCTACAGTTATGAAACAATGTAAAGAAATGTTAAAAACATCTGAAAAACCATTACGTACCTTTAATTTGTAAATCCCTTATTAATTTCAAATAATCTTTAAAATCATAAGCTGTCGTCTGCTTCTTCAATCTTTTAAAATGGCGGAATACAGAAAAATGAAGCACGCTGATTGGTTGTGTCTAGTATTTTAAAGCCAAGGCCTAGACCACAGAGACCAAGCCTCGCAGACCACGCAGACCCTCCTAAACCAGGCTAAACCCACGCCTGGCAGACCTCGCAGACCTTATAGACCTGATAAGCCATAGTGTAAACGCAGCATTAATGGTCTAGAAGACTCCAAAGTGTCCTTTCCAGAGCTGCCTAAATCCCACCCGGAAAAAAATCAAGAAATGTCCTGGTGGTAATGAGAGTTTCGTGTCTGAAGATCTTGACTGACATCTTGTCTTTAACAATGAGAAATCGAAATCATAAATTGAAGCTAATCTACGTACCCTAGTCCGAAGTTTTCTACTGAAGTTGCAGAATGCTTTAAAATTGTTTCGAAACATGTAAAATAAATTGGTTGGGAAGTACAATAACAGAAACCACAATTATTTTTTACATATCCTAATACTTCCAAAAAAGTGCTAATTCATCACAAATAAACTTATTACAAAAATGTAACTTTTTTAAAGACGACCAGATATCGGAAGCAACTATTAGATCGAATATTGTATCAAAAATGGCAAGACATGAAAGATAGAAAGCCAAAAGAATTATGGCTGAATTAGATAATTGTAACAAAACTACTTTTTCAGGCATGAACTATATTTGATGTGTGTGCTTCTTACATTGTACTAGTTTCTGTAGCTGAAAATGCAAGATCTTTTCCGACACTTATGTGAAATCGTTATCCTATATCTATTACATCACAAATTCTTAATTCAATGGCAAGAAATTAAACATGGAAATTACTGTTTTAAACTTAACCACTTGATCCTAACTTTATTGTAGGCAAATGTTATGCAATATGAAACTTGATTTAATTAAATTTAACTCTCCAGTATGCGCTCAGTTTTTTACATCATAGTAAAACTTTTTCACTGGTAAATTCTAATGTAACTTCAATGTATAATTAGTTGTTATAGAGATTGGTCTTGCATTTTTTATCCATGTTTTTTTTTAATTAAGAAATTAAATAAGGATATACCCCTAAATTCTTAAAGTTTACTCGAAATACTTCTATTATACATACACAGTCAATTCTGTCAAGACATAATTGCAAGGGACTGGTAAAAAGTTCCATTTTAGACAGGCTTCCATTTAAAGAAGTGTAATTAATTATACTTCTAAGATACGCCACCTCAAAAAGATCTATTATTCGTTTCGTCGGGATCCTGAAACTCTGCTATTTGAGGCAGGATTCCGTTATAGAAAGATTCCGCTTTCACAGGTTTCACTATGTTTCACTAAAGAGCGATGAAAATCCCCTTTCAGACAGGTTTTTAGTAAATTTAACTGTATCGCAATTCATATTGAGACCATGTAACACTTCCGTTAAAGACAGGATTCTGTTATAGATAATTACTATTTTGACAAGTTTCATTCTATTCATATGACATAAATAAGTATATATAAATACACAAAACTTATAAAAAAGGTTAATACATAGAAATTATTCCAGAGGGAAACATTCGCCTTGGATACAATATTTCAAATGAAAATCAAATTTCAAAGTAATTGCTTAAAAGGCGCAAAGGCCAACATAGTGAAAAAGATTCCAAGCCGGGACTCGAACACGGGCCATCAGTATAGTGCACTAACGTTCTACCGACTAAACCACTTGGAACGATACCAGCAAGGAAAATTTCTCACTATTATATGTTGGCAAGGCTACAAACGCAGCACAAGATGGAATATTTACCGTGAGCCACCAACCTGGGGCAAACACGGAATATAATTAAATCCAGCATCGATAGAAACTATGTTAATACATGGAAATTATTCAAGAGGGAAACATTCGCCTTGGATACAATATTTCAAATGAAAATCAAATTTCAAAGTAATTGCTTAAAAGGCGCAAAAGCCAACATAGTGAAAAATGCTGGATTTAATTATATTCCGTGTTTGCCCCAGGTTGGTGGCTCACGGTAAATATTCCATCTTGTGCTGCGTTTGTAGCCTTGCCAACATATAATAGTGAGAAATTTTCCTTGCTGGGTATCGTTCCAAGTGGTTTAGTCGGTAGAACGTCAGTGCGCTGTACTGATGGCCCGGGTTCGAGTCCCGGCTTGGAATCTTTTTCACTATGTTGGCCTTTGCGCCTTTTAAGCAATTACTTTGAAATTTGATTTTCATTTGAAATGTTGTATCCAAGGCGAATGTTTCCCTCTGGAATAATTTCCATGTATTAACATAGTTTCTATCGATGCTGGATTTAATTATATTCCGTGTTTGCCCCAGGTTGGTGGCTCACGGTAAATATTCCATCTTGTGCTGCGTTTGTAGCCTTGCCAACATATAATAGTGAGAAATTTTCCTTGCTGGGTATCGTTCCAAGTGGTTTAGTCGGTAGAACGTCAGTGCGCTATACTGATGGCCCGGGTTCGAGTCCCGGCTTGGAATCTTTTTCACTATGTTGGCCTTTGCGCCTTTTAAGCAATTACTTTGAAATTTGATTTTCATTTGAAATATTGTATCCAAGGCGAATGTTTCCCTATGGAATAATTTCCATGTATTAACATAGTTTCTATCGATGCTGGATTTAATTATATTCCGTGTTTGCCCCAGGTTGGTGGCTCACGGTAAATATTCCATCTTGTGCTGCGTTTGTAGCCTTGCCAACATATAATAGTGAGAAATTTTCCTTGCTGGGTATCGTTCCAAGTGGTTTAGTCGGTAGAACGTCAGTGCGCTATACTGATGGCCCGGGTTCGAGTCCCGGCTTGGAATCTTTTTCACTATGTTGGCCTTTGCGCCTTTTAAGCAATTACTTTGAAATTTGATTTTCATTTGAAATTATAAAAAAGGAACCTGCCTATAACGGAATTCTGTCTAAAGCAGAAATGTTCCATAGTGCTATCGAAAAGAATACTATACAAATACACCTGATAACACGAAAACCTGTGTAAAACAGAATTTTCACGAATATTTCATCTTGACAGGTTTTACTATATATATATATATATATATAACCTGAAGGAAAAATTCTGGGTCCCTCCCGAAACGAAATCCTGGCTACGCCACTGACCTCAATACCTAGCAGCTATATTAATGAAGTTCAAGATACATTTAAAACTTTTCAGGACATTTAAGAAATGCTCCAAATTTTTCAAATGTATCAAAACTGTTACTGGACTAACACTGGAATTGTGCTTCACTTTCCAAAAAAATTAACGAACACCGCGATTTTATCTCCAATCATCCTAATATTGTATTATCCTTCGGAAGTTGCCAAAGTTAGATGTGTTATTAAAGTCCGGGCTCGGGGCTAAGTCGCCGGTATATCTAAATCCCTTCAACCCCTCCTTAATTAGCAACTACCTATCTCTCTATCAAAACTAAACTTCTGGTCTATAATGCTTGCATCCGTCCCATCCTCACATATGCTTGTCCAATCTTGGATTTTGCTAGCAATACTAATCTTAATTATTTATACAGAACTATAATAGAAATAATAGAATAACAGAATAAAAATCTAAGAATCATTAGGAATGGCAAAAGACATCTTAGAAATTCTACTATTAGCAGAGATCTTTGCACCACCTCTCTCAAAGAAAGAATGAATCAACTCACCAAAAAATTCTGTAAAAACATCAATAACATCCCTAACAAAATTATTGCCGAGTTACCAGACTACGAGGTCTCCGACCCTGCCAACAGGAAACTCCCTAGAACCTAGATATGCATTGATTGCTGGGGATGAAACCTGGGTTGTTTCTCCCTCTTTCTAGTTAAACTTTCTCTTAGTCTTGACTATTGTTTAATAACTTAAAAATTCTTTAATAGTTTGTAACTTTTTTATATCTTAAATTTAAATGTACAGTCACTGAAAAATGTATTTTTTTTTTTTCTTTAGAGGTTAGGGTTAGTCTTCGGTAGCTTTTCGCCAGATCAGGAACTTATGGAATATCTACCCTATATATATAAAATCCTAATGAATCGAATTGAAATGAATTTATGCAACGATTCTATGAAACGACTGATTAAACAACTGATTACGTTTCACGGCGATTTCTCCTAAAATATGGAATACTTTGCGATGAAATTAACACCAAAAATCCATATTGATTCACAGATTTCAAAACTGGTATTAGAATTTTAAAATTAGAATTAGTTTTCGAAATATTAATTTTTTTCTAATTTTAAATACATTTTTTCTAATGATGGCAACTCAAATTTTAATCATAACACATATTTTTTTTTCATATTTTAGAAAAGGTTATTTTAAATTAATTTGGCGACGAGTTTGGCCTCCCTTAAATGTATGCTAAGAAATGCATCATGTTACTTTTATTCTGCCACTTGCGAACCATATCAATCGTCTGGTTCTAACTTCTCCAGTCATAATTGCCTCGAATGAAAGAACAATGTAAATTAAAAATTCTGAAAAAAATATCTAAGAACAACAATGGCCGATCCACGTTTGAATACACTCAGGATGCTTACGTTTGAGAAGGACATTTTGAAATACCTAGATTTGGGCACTGTCGTGAATAGATGGGCTTGTCTAAAAAAATGGTGGCTTAAAATGCATGTTATGCAATGGATGAACAAAGATATAATTAAAATAAGTTTTGATTTAATCTTTTTTAATGTAATGTAATGTAATCAACCGCCGTAGGGAGTGGCCTCTTTCCGTCCGCTGTCCTTTAAGCTTTTCTTCTCTTATTCTGACTCTTTTGCGGAAGCCAGGTTCATACGTCTCCAGCCAGTCCCGAATATAAGAGACTCTAGCGGAAGCCAGGTTGAAAAAAATTAAAAATTAAAACCGGACAAATTTAAAAGGGAAATTACTCAAATTAAAGCCACCGAAAAGCGGGAAGGTATACAATCGGTAACTTCAAAGCCCGGGGCTCTGAAGTTACCGAACAACCGCTCCTGCGTCGAGCTTACTATTAGTCTCTATCAGCGGTTGGAGGCGGTTCAACCGCCGTGGGCAGCTGATAAATAAACTGTTTCTGTATAAGTTCCAAGTAGCATCTTACTAAAAATTTCAACTTGTTTAATTAATTCAAATTGCAGATTTCCATCTGCACATTCAGCAAAAAATGTCAAAATACTTTACGGGAATATTTACAACAATGTAACGTAAGTGAAGGGGTGGTATATCCATCTTTAAATGTACCTTATATTCTCCTCAATATTCTAAAGCGTAACGTATTCGACGTTCAAAAGTGAAAATTTTGATCTCGATGGGTTAATAATGTTGAATTTTATATAGAACATACCGAGTGTACTAAAATGGATTGACTGATTTTAAAATTCAATAACTTACAAATGGTGGCAGCTATTATAAAAAATTCTTGTAGGAGGGTTATGTAAGATGTCAGGAGTTTTTTTACAGCGATTCTCGATTTTAGTTTAAAACAGCAGCGATACATGGCACCGCTAGCAATAGGTTCTGAATCGGGGCCTGATTTTTTGTTTCTCTTATCCCTCAGTATTCATGCGAAAGAAGGAGATTAAATATATGGAGTGGTTCTCAGTCGCCGATGAAATTGTGTTCTTAGCACACTGTGTTCACTGCATATATTTAATCTCCTTCTTTCGCATCAATATTGAGGAAAGAGAGAGGCCAAAAATCAGGCCCCGATTTAGCGTTTATTGCTAGCAGCGCCATCTATCGCCGCTATTTTTAACTAAAATTGATAATCGCAGTAAAAAAATTCCTGACATCTTACATACCCCTCCTGCAAGAATTTAATTTTATAGCTGTCTCCATTTGCAAGTTATTAAATTTTAAAATCAGTTAATCCATTTTAGGACACCGGTTAAATGCATATATACAGACACAGAAACGAACTTTTAAAGATATAAATATTTTTTTAAGTCAGTCGGCAAAATAGCCATATACGCCCCCCTAATGAATTCTGCTTAAATACGCCCCTGGTGCCACGTACGATAGCGTAATATATATATAGAGAGAGATTAATTTTAAAAGATTATATCAAAATATGAAATAAATGTCTCGCGCAAGTATATTTTTAAATTTAAACTGTTTGGCAATATTATGGTTTTGCAATTTTAAATATGACGTAATTTCCTCACTTGTCTTTTAACGCATATTAATGAATTTATTATTTCACAATTTTCTTTCTCTTTTAAAATTCCCGTGTAAGTATAGTTTTTATGACGTAATTATCAATATTTTCCAACTTTTAATACGGAATCATTTAATTCTCATTTGAAAGTTTTTTTTCTGTTTATAATAGTCACGTGTAAATATATTTTTAATTTGAAGAAAATATTATTCTTTGCGCTGTTTTTAAATTTGGCAACAATTTAAAATAATACCCTTTTCTAAAAGTTGTAAAAAATATCTCTCGAAATGCTGAAAATTTGAATTTAAAATAGAAATAAAACCTCAAAAAAAAAGAGTCAAATTAAAAAAACAAGTGCAGTCTGTACACCGGGAACTTCTAATGTATAAAATGATCTAAAAATGATTAAATTCCTATGTATGGTTTTTGCTCCTATAAAACTTTTTTAATGGAACGATTTTGACCAACTTTAGCATTAAATATCTCTTAAAATAATTCTTCGATTTTAAAACTGTCTGCATCAGCGTGTTTATCAAACATTTCTCTATAATGCCACCGATTTTTATATTTTTGTATGCAATATTTTTCTTAATATATTAACGAAGAAAGACCTCCGGTCACAAAAAACTCAAAACCGGCGGCGGCGGTGACAGCGTTAGTAGCTTTTTTTTTAGAATAGAGAGATTATTATAGGCTCGATTAAGGTTTCTGCTTCCTTTCCCCTACAAAAATTTTGAGATAGGTTTCCTCTTCATAAAAAGGCATATTTTAAAATTTAATAGGATTTGTGCTTTTTTCCATAAGTTGTAACATGTAAATATCATTGATTTTAATCCGTTCAGGACCGGCATCTTTTACACGAATTTTATTCGTTTGGCACCACTTTTTGTTAATTATTTGACTTAACTTTATAAATCACAAAAATGTAATTAAATAAAATCAATTTTACTTTTCTTTTTTACTGGTATCAAACTCATTCGTTTTAAGCACTTTTTGAGGGTGCATATATGCATCCATGGTCCCGAACGGGTTAAAGAAAACAATCTTTAACCCCTTCGCGATGTTCAGCACCACACCTGCCGTATAAATTAAATGGAATATAGCTAGTGAATCTAAATTTTTATACTGCTGACTGGGCCCTATCTATACTAATATTATAATGTAACGTTTGTTTGTTTGTAGGGGGTAATATCTAGAAGTACAGAACCGATTTCAAAAGTAATGGTGGACAGTCCCTGTTCCAACATATACATTAGGCTATATTTTATGTCGGTGCCAATACCCTCGGGGGTTGCAGGAACAAAAAAGTTCTAAAAAGGCGATTTTTGTGCTACTGAAGGACCTAGAAACGAAATTTAGCGTGGTAGATACTTATAAGATACAGATGCTCTCTAAGAACAGTTTATAAAAAAATCCAAATTTAAGAAGGCAAAATGAGCGAAAAGCGTTTTAAAAATTTTCTAAATCACGATTTCTATGAAACCTCAGGAAATACCAAACCGATTTCAAAAGTAATGGTTGCAAATTGATGGTGTCTCTGATCCAATATAGGCTATATTTTATGTCGGTGCCACTACCACCAGGGGGTTACATGAGCAGAAAACGTTCTAAAATGCGATTGTGATACTGAGGGGCTAGAAACTTGAAATTTAGCATGGTAGTTACTTATAAGATATAAATGCTATCTAAGAACAGTCGAAAAAAATTCAAAATTTAAAAGGGGTTTAAATGCACGAAAAGCGTTTTAAAATACGATTTCTATGTAAATTCTTAAAAAGAAATTTGGAGTGATAGATACTTATAAGATATAAATTATCTCTAAGAACAGTTACTGAAAATTTCGAAATTCAAAACGGTGAAATGAGCGAAAAGTGTTCTAAAAACTTTCTAAATTACGACGTCTATGGACTCAAGAAATACAAAACCAATTTTAAAAATAATGGTGGCAAATTGATGGTGACAGTCCCTGCTCCAACACAGGTTATATTTTATTTCGGTACCACTAATAATAGAGGGTGCAGGAGCGAAAAACGTTCTAAAATTGAAGGGGCTAGAAACTTGAAATTTTGCATGGTAGTTACTTATAAAATGTAAATGCTCTCTAATAACAGTTTCTAAAATAAATTATAAAGGTGAAATGAGCGAAAAGCGTTCTAAAAATTTTCTAATTTCGATTTCTATGGACTTGTTATAGATAGAAACTTCAAATTTGGCATGGTAGTTACTTATAAGATATAAATGCTCTCTAAGAACAGTTTTAAAAGATTAGAAATTTAAAAAGGTAAAATGAGCGCAAAACATTTTTAAAACTTTCTAAGTTACGATTTCTTTGGAATCTCAGGAAATACCAAACCAATTTCAAAATTAATGTTGGCAAATTGATGGTGACAGGCCCTGTTCCAATAGGCTATATTTTTATTGGTGCCACTACCACCAGAGGGGGTGGTAGACCGTATCTCTATCTCTATTAGACTACAAGCTTGGAATATGGCATGATGGTTACTTTTAAGATATAAATGTGTGCTAAGAACAATATTTTTAAATTTCAAAACCTCAAATGAAAACTGAAATGAACGTAATAATATAACAAAAATATATTCTAAATTATAATTTATTTAGAATTAGTTTTAAATCTTCCTACTAAATTAAATCTCACTTTTGCAAAATGCAGTGTAAAAATGAAGTTTATTCAAACTTTAGTTTAAGTAGTAATTTTTTAATTATTTGTAGCAGTATAAATTCTTCTAATAAAAATAGGCACACAAATGCCACTTGGAATGTTTGAACTATTAGGCAAGCAAGCCGCGGGTTTTGCTAGTAAGTCATATTCACCAAAGTTCCTCTTTGCGCTGTTTAGTAAAACAGTAAAACTCCATTCTTCTAAAACCAAAACTCATTGAGTTATGATACTTCGAATTTTATGAAATTTTGGAACAATCAGGCAATAAACAATATGTCTTTTCATAACATATATATACAGGGTGTCCACTCTCAACGGTGTCCAATGGCTAATTCCTAAACCGTTAGTCATAGACACGTAATTCCAATTACAAAAATGTTTTAAATAAGGTAAAGAAGTATTTTTAAATCGATTTGGGTCAAGAAAAATATTTATTAAAAAGTTACGAAATTTAATTTTTTATACGGTCCCTCGGTCCTATAAGTGATATTTAGTTAAAATTCCCTGTTACACTAAAAAGAAAGTCCAAAAAAAAAAGTCCCGTTCATCTAAGACTAAAATTGACCGAGTTGTGAAACTTTGAAATTCACGACTCATACCACTTTTCTGCACCTGAATAGAGACGAGTTCGACCGTGCTTCGAGGGGTCGTATTCAAAGTGCTTAAAGTATTTGAAGGAATTATTTCAGGTGCATCTCCACTTTGAAAGAACTTGTACAAGTATTACGATAGAGTTAACTTTTAAGTTTTAGATTCGTTAAAATAATTGTATTTTAACATATGTTTCATTTCGTAAGGATTTGAGGCTATTTCTTTTCATGATTTCTTTTAACAAAAATATGTTATTATAAAAGCTTCTATTTAACTTGAAGCGATCGTATGTATAACCTTTCCAGGTCAAAATTTGTACTCCAACTTTAAGTCAAAAAACATTTTCCGATCGAGGTTAAATTTTGCATACTGACGTAAGTCTGATGACAACGAAGTATTATGATTTTCATTGCTTACCATTTGTACTTATTTTACAGAATAAAACAAAAAAAAAATCGGATAGATTACCGCCAACAAGTTTAAGAAAAAGTTTAAGATGAGATAATACAAACCCTGATGGTTGCGCTTTGAACTTTTAAAATTGACTTTTATGTATTTTTTAGCGCTGAATCCTAAAATTACCTTCCTTTTTAACCATCATGTCAGGATTTTTCGCAAATCGTAAATTTCAAAGTTAAAAAATAGTAAAAATTTGATGCTATAAGATAGAGGAAATGGTTGTTTTTTTTTAACTTTTGATAATTGATTTTTATGTACTTTTAGCGCTGAATCCGAAAATGACCTTTATTATTAACCATCACGTTAGACATTTTCGGAAATCGTAAATTTCAAAGTTTAAAAATAGAGAAAATCTGATACTATAAAATAGATATAAAACTTCTTTATGCAATTTAATTTTATTTAATTCAATAATTTATTGATTTTTTTTTTACTTACTAGGGGGCTCTGCCCCCTATGAGCTACCCTCGTCAACCTCCGGTCAGACACCGCAGAGTCTAAAAGCACGCTAATTTGATCGGCTTTAAAAAGATTTCGGAAGATTGAATTATAACTTAAACAAGTAATATAAAAATTTTGCTTTTAAAGTCAATTCCTACTTAAGCCATCAAAGAAAAATTTAATATAATCCCTTAAGCTAATATTAGCTATTGTTGCATTAAAATATCTCAATTTGTTGATTTTCTATAAGTAAGTAAACCCTTTTGGTTTTCAATGGAAGTCTATGGGAATTTGGCAAAATATTAGAGATATCGCCAAGTTGGCGTCACTTTTGGCGACTCATTTTGATCGCCAAATTTGGCGCTATATCGCCAAGTTGGCGACAAACTTGGCGGTATTTGGCAACAGAAAAGGGTCCCCCCTATGTTAACCCCCCCTTATAGATATGAAGATGCATTAAATGCTGTTCAATAACCAATGGCCGCCATTTTGCCTCCCATATAAAACTAATTAATTAAAATTTAATTAATGAATTAATATTTGAAAAAACTGCATTAACATCAATTGTCATCCAGTACAAGTTAAAAAAAATTATTTCAACTTGATAGGATGAATAAGTATTTTATTAACGATTGAAGATTTGAACAAGATATATAAATATAGGGAGAGTGTGAACTAATAGTAGGAATTGAAAAACAGTGGCGATCTCCCTATAAACGGGTTTCTATTCATTTCTCTTTGATTGGGGAATTTTAAGGCCAGATCAGCTGCTGTTAAAAGATACAATGGCTGTTTCCGTCTTTGATTAAATAAAATCAGTTAAACATTTCAAAATAAGCTAATATAAAATGAATTAAATAAACAGAGTCTTTGTCTCCCGGTATTTTTTAGCAAAGCGTAAAGAAAGTTTTTTTAAATAAGACACTTTAAATGTATCGTTTTTAATCTGACCTAATTTCCACCAAACTTTTATTTCACTTTTTAATGTTCACGTGAAAATACTTTTGTTAGAAATGAAATATTATTTGTGCTGTCCTAATAAAAATAGTTGAAAAGATCATCTTAAAATATCAAATAAATGTCTCGCACAATTTTTAAATATCAACTGTTTTGCACTATTATTTTTGTTCATTTTACGTAATAAGTGTAATGTGATGACGTAAATGTTACGTAATTTCTCCTATTTAAGACTTCTAACGCAAACGCATGTTAATGAATTTATTATTTTACAATATTCTTTCTCTTCTAAAATTCACGTGTAAATATAGTTTTTATGACGTAATTTTCAATGAGTTCCTGCTTTTTATATTTTCTATTTATAATAGTCACGTGTAAAATAAATTTTTAATTTGAAGCAAACATTATTGTTTGCGCTGTTTATACAGTTGGCAACAGTTTAAATTAATACCATTTTCTAAAATATGTAAAAAATATCTCTCGAAATGCTGAAAATTTGAATTTAAAATAGAAATAAAACCTCAAAAAATGAGTCAAATTAAAAAAAATAACAGTCTGCACACCGGGAAATTCTGACGCATAAAATAATCTAAAAATGATTAAATTCTCATGTACAGTTTTTGCTCCTATAAAACTTTTTTAATGGAACGGTTTTGTCCAACTTTAGCATTAAGTATCTCTTAAAATAATTCTTCGATTTTGAAAACTGTCTGCATCAGCGTGTTTATCAAACATTTCTCTATAATACCACCGATTTTCCTATCTTTGTATGCAATATTTTGCTTAATATTAACGAAGAAAGACCTCCGGTCACAAAAAATTCAAAACCGGCAGCGGTGACAGCGGTAGTTACTTTTTTTTAGAATTTTAGAATAGAGAGATATTGTGATTCTTACAGCTAAACAGCTCAGGGATCCGATAAAGTAGTGGTTGGGGGGGGGGGGGGGGGGTGTCACTTTGACATTTGAAACTTTGAAATTTACGATTTGCGAAAAATCCTGATGCGATGGTTAAAAACGAAAGTCATTTTCGGATTCAGCGCTACAAAATACACAAGAATCAATTATCAAAAGCTAAAAAACATAACACAACTCAAATTTTGCAGTCCAGTGCTAATAGCATTTTAAAATATACTACATAATTTTGTAAAGAATTAAGGCTGTTGCTTTTCACCCCTTTATTTAAGGAAAATTCTGTCATTTTTTCCTCTTATAGTCCTTCTGCCTAGTATAAGCTGTATATTTTGTATTTTTACTTCAGAATGATTTCATGTTTCAAATTTATATTGCAGTGTTAATTTTAGTCTCAAACATATATATATGTTTAATATATCTGACAATTATTTATATTTCTACTAAATTTGTGAATGACCCCTATTTCGTAGCAAAAAATATGCTCCAACTTTAAACAGCTATTACTCGGTCAGTTTTAATCGTAGAATAATGGGACTTATTTTGTTTTACTTGTCAGTGTAATAGGAAAATATTACTAAATATAACTTATACCCACACAGCACACAACCATCCATAGGACCCGGGGACCATATAAAAATTTAAATTTCTTAATCTTTTAAGAAATGCTTTTATTGACCAAAATTGCTTTTAAAATACTTCTTTAACTCATTTAAAACATTTTCTTAATTGGAACTATATGTCTATAGCTAACAATTTAGGAATTAGCCATTGGACACCGTTGAGAGTGGACACCCTGTATAGCAAAAACTTTTTGCATGTTCATATTAAAGTAACAATGAGTATAAGCATAACTTACCACACGCTTCTAAAAAATTGACATTATTTTAGGCTGTACACACAAATTTATTTTTAGGTAGCTTTCTTTACAAAAAAGCTACCTATTGCAGCCGTTCGGAGGAAAGCGATTTCAAAAAATTTTGGTATATTTTCATCGATCATGACCCTCAGACCCCGAAACCACCCTCCGTTCAAAATTGATATATATATATATATATATATATATGACCTATGTCACACTGTAACTCCCGTAATTATGAACCGATTTCGATGTAATTCGGTGTGTACATAGTACATACCAATGTCTCGACCGAGTTCGTTGGCCAGCATCATCCGCCGTTTTGTTTCAAAATGGCGGCCATTTAAAATTTTTAAAAAAATTTAAAACTTGAAATGTGGTACCAAAAGATTAAAAATGGAAATATATTTTTTTCTTATGTATTTGACCTTTATACAATGATTCCGGAGCAGTTTTTGTTTCGTCTATATCTTAAAAAATGGCTGAGTTATAGCATTTTGAATTTCTAGCGTGGCTGACATTTTGAAACGTCCTGAATTTTGTCACGCGATAAAAGGCGTATTTATGAACCGATTTGGATGTAATTCGGTGTGTACATAGTACATACCAATCTCTCGACCGAGTTCGTTGGCCAGCTTCATCCGCCATTTTGAAACAAAATGGCGGCCATTTAAAATTTCTTTAAAAATTTAAAATTTGAAATGTGGTACCAAAAAATTGAAAATGGAAAAATATTTTTTTCTTATGTATTTGACCTTTATACAAAGATTTCGGAGCAGTTTTTGTTTCGTCTATATCTTAAAAAATGGCTGAGTTATAGCATTTTGAATTTCTAGCGTGGCTGACATTTTGAAACGTCCTGAATTTTGTCACGCGATAAAAGGCGTATTTATGAACCGATTTGGATGTAACTTCGTTTATACATTGTACATACCAATGTCTCGACCGGGCTCGTTGGCCAGCTTCACCCGCCATCTTGTTTAAAAATGGCGGCCATTTAAATTTTTAAGAAAAATTTAAATTTGAAATGTGGTACCAAAAATTGAAAATTGAAAAAATATTTTCTTCTTATGTGTTTGACCTTGATAAAAAGATTCGGGAGCAGTTTTTGTTTCGTCTATATCTTAAGAAATGGCTGAGTTATAGCATTTTGAATTTCTAGCGTGGCTGACATTTTGAAACGTCCTGATTTTTCTCACGTAATAACAGGCGTATTTATGAACCGACTTGGATGTACCTTGGTGTGTACATAGTACATACAAATATCTCGACCGAGTTCGTTGGCCAGCTACATCCGCCATCTTGTTTCAAAATGGCGGCCATTTAAAAAAATTAAAAAATAAAAAAATTTAAATGAGATACCAAAAAATTGGAAAATGAAAAAGATTTTTTTTGTATGTGTTTGACCTTAATACAAAGATTCCGGAACAGTTTTTCTTTCGTCTATATCTAAAAAAAAATGGCTGAGTAATAGCATTTTGAATTTCTCTTGTGGCTGACATTTTAAAACGACCTGATTTTTGTCACGCGATAACAGGCGTATTTATGAACCTATTTGGATGTAACTTGGTCTGTACATAGTGCATACCAATGTCTCGACCGAGTTCGTTGGCCAGCTTCATTCGCCATCTTGTTTCAAAAGGGTTGCCTTTTAAAAAAAAATTAAATTTAAAATTCAAAATGAGGTATTAAAAAATTGGAAAATGAAAAAGATTTTTTTTATGTGTTTGGCCTTGATACAAAGATTCCGGAGCAGTTTTTGTTTCTGAAAATTTGTTCTTTTGTTGATATCTTAAAAAATGGTTGATTTATAGCACTTTGAATTTCTAGCATGGCTAACATTTTGAAACGATCTTGTATTTGTCACGCGATAACACACGTATTCGCCTATTTCGATGTAAGAAGGCATGTGGATAGTATACATCAACACCTCGACCAAGTTCGCTGGCCAGATTCATCAGCCATCTCGTTTCAAAATGGCGACCATTAAATTAAAAAATATATATATATTTAAAGTGAGGTGCAAAAAAAATAGAAATTGAAAAAGGTTTCTTTCTTAAGTATTTGATCTTGATATAAGGATTCAGGAGCATTTTTTTTTGTTTGTCTTTATCTTAAAAAATGGCTCAGATATAGCAGTTTCAATTTCTATTGTGGGTGACAGTTTGAAAAATCTGATTTTTTGCATGCGACAGCACTCCTATATATTAACCGATTCCGATGTGAGTGAGCATGTGCACAGCAATTACTAAGGTCTCGACCAAGTTCACTGCTTAGCCTCATCCACCATGTTGTCTTAAAATGACAGGCACTTTAAGAAATTGCCGAATTTGGCAGCCAAATATAAGTTACTTTAAAGAAAAGCAGCTTGGATAAAGCTGACTAATTTCGCGAAATTCTCATTCATTATATTGATAAAAATTAGTATTGAATCTCCTATATTCGGTTTCCACTAAATTGAGCTTCGTGTGTTTGCATGATATAAGTTGGCTTTTTTTAAATAAGGATTATGAAAGCTACCTCTTCCTCCCGGCACTGGCCGGAAGGACTTTTTTTAGAATGGATTTTTTTTCTTTTCTTTTTTTTTTGTTATTTTTAGGTTGCACTTTAAAACACAAACATGGTATTAACAATATTGGCACATAACTTCTTTTTTTTTAATACAACATACAGTCTTTAAAATGCCGGTAAAGTGAAGGAAAATAGCCACAGTAGAGGGTCAAAAATCTACTCTGGGACCAGAGACTTGTGCAAATGTCAGGATTTCGGATCATAACTAAGGAAAAAAAAATTCAGCTATTGCTTTTTTCCTCAATAAATGGCATAACCATACATCAATGTATTTTATTACATTTTACATATTATTGAATTCGCAAGTACAGGGTTCCTAAATCACTTAAACTATTTCAAAAAAAGAGTTTGGCCGTAATTTATGGATATTTATTTAAATTTACAGCAAAACAACTTCAGGACAATGTTAATCTATACTAATATAATAAAGAGAGAGCTCCTGACGAACTCATCAAGGCAGAGCTGAAATGACTAAAGTCAGGATCACAAAATTTGGACAGTAGATTGCTTTTATGACTCAGGCAAGCAATAAGATTCTTAATCAAAACTGATCTTTTTCGAAATTCAATGATATCATTGATATTTATCACAAAGCTTTTACTTAAAGTAGCTTCATATGAAATGGCTTCTTTGCATTCTAATATTACTTTTATTATTCAAATAATTTATAAATGCATAATAGCTAATCATTAATAATTTATGGTCACAATATTGATCGATCATTTTAAATGAAAAATTTTATATTTTAATATCAATAAGGGTTATTATGTATTCGAATTTTTCTTTCAATGAAAGATTTGGAATGTTTGATTTTTATCTTGGGCAAACTTCAGATATCAGTGCTTTTTATAGTCATCAAGGATAACTTGCCGCCTTTTTTTTCTTTTTTACAGAAATGTTTTCCTTGGGATATCAGTACTTTTTGTATGTTTTTTTACTATATTTTTCTAAGACAATTAATATACAGCTATTTTCAAATTGCTTTTATTGTAAGTTAAATAATGCAAATTTATTATTTTTTGCCAGCATTTTATATTAAAATTTGAAGTGACAAATTAACATTTTACAGTGCATGTTTGAAAACCTTCTGTAGTTTTAAAATTTTTTCTCAATGGAAAGCAATATTCAATAAAAACTGGAAATAAATAGGGTTTTTTTCCTTCTTTTTTTCCCATGGCGAAATATTTTTATGTTGTACTTTATAGAGTAATTCAACTCTCTTATTATATTGCATATTTAAATACACCAATGGCTATCAAGCTGAAACAATCCCAGTGTTGATTTCAGGGGGTGGACCGGGGGGGGGACATCCCCCCCCCGGAGCAATGAGATGCCCCTCCCCCCGGAAGATTTGAGATTTTGTGTTTTCAATGGTCAAAAAGTGCAATCCCTCCCGGAGAAAAGTGTCTTAAGTCTGAATTCAACACTGAACAATCCACATTTCATTTATGGAAATCGATTCATTTTATTAGTATGAGGGCAGATATTAAGTACAGACTGCTAAAAACATATGCCCTTTTGCGAGACCACTTTTACATAACTTCCATATATCCCTGAATAAAATGTGCAGCATACGTAAATATTATTCTATCTAGACTTTTTATTACACTGTGCATTTTTTCTCGTGCAATATTGCTTTCTTTAAGTGCCAAAAAAGAAAGCAATATTGCACTTGCATATTATCTGTGCTCTGAAGATACAGCTGCGCCAATTTTTTGTAATTATGTTTACATTTTTTACTTTCTTCTATCTTCAATAGAAGAAAGTATTGTAATCGAAATTTTTTACGACTTCCGATTTTCGACGGATTTGCATGTTTTAGGGGTCAGAGATTCCAAAAAACATGTTTATAGAAAATGTCTGTCTGTCTGTGTGTCCGTCTGTCTGTCGCCATTGTACCATCAAAAAGTGTATGAAGTTATGTATAGAATTAAACCAAAATTTTATTATAAGTTTTTGGCTATGGCAAGCAGGTCCTCCCGGAATTTGGAAAAAATTCGCCGGTAGGGGGCGCTGATATAACAAATTTTGTGCGATTTTGAATATTGTACCATCCAAAAGTGTATGGAGTTATGCATAGAATTGAACCAAATTTTTAGTTTAAGTTTTTTGGATATGACAAGCAGGTCCTCCCTGAATTTGGAAAAAATTCGCCGGTAGGGGGCGCTGTAAATGCGATTTTGAATATTGTGCCATCGAAAAGCGTATGAAATTATGCATAGAATTGAACGAAATTTTTATTTTAAGTTTTTGGCTATGGCAAGCAGGTCCTCCCGGAATTTGGAAAAAATTCGCCGGTAGGGGGCGCTGTAATAGCGATTTTGAATATTGTACCGTCCAAAAGTGTATGAAGTTATGCATAGAATTAAACCAAATTTTTATTTTAAGTTTTTGGATATGGCAAGCAGGTCCTCCCTGAATTTGCAAAAAATTCGCCGGTAGGGGGCGCTGATATAACAATTTTTGTGCGATTTTGAATATTGTACCATCCAAAAGTGTATGGAGTTATGCATAGAATTGAACCAAATTTTTAGTTTAAGTTTTTGGATATGACAAGCAGGTCCTCCCTGAATTTGGAAAAAATTCGCCGGTAGGGGACGCTGTAAATGTGATTTTGAATACTGTACCACCGAAAAGTGTATGAAATTATGCGTAGAATTGAACGAAATTTTTATTTTAAGTTTTTTGGCTATGGCAAGCAGGTCCTCCCTGAATTTGGAAAAAATTCGCCGGTAGGGGGCGCTGTAATAGCGATTTTGAATATTGTACCGTCCAAAAGTGTATGAAGTTATGCATAGAATTAAACCAAATTTTTATTTTAAGTTTTTGGATATGGCAAGCAGGTCCTCCCTGAATTTGCAAAAAATTCGCCATTAGGGGGCGCTGTAATAGCGATTTTGAATATTGCACCATCGAAAAGTGTATGAAGTTATGCATAGAATTGAACCAAAAAAAAATAAAATTAAGTTCTTGGCTATGGCAAGGAGGTCCTCCCTTAATTTGTAAAAAAATCGCTCGTAGAGGGCGCTGTAATAGCGATTTTTGTACAATTTTTGTGCCATTTTGAATATTGTACCGTCGAAAAGTGTATGAAGTTATGCATAGAATTGAACCAAATTTTATGTGTTTATTTTTGGTCATGTCACGAAGGTTCTTCCTGAATTTGGAAAAATTCTGCCGGTAGGGGGCACTATAATTGCGATGTCTTGTACAATTTTCATTATTGTACCATCGAAAAGTGTATGAAGTTATCCATATAATTGAACCAAATTTTTTGTGCATGTTTCTGGCTATGACAAACAAGTCCTTCCTGAACTTGAAAAAATTCTGAAAGAAGAGGGCGCTATAATTCCGATCTCTGTGCCATTTTCATTATTGTACCATCGAACACCGTATAAAATTATGCATACAATTGAACCAAAATGTTTGTGCTTGTTTTTGGCTTTGGCCAACAGGTCCTCCTTGGATTTGGAAATATTGCGCGGTAAAGGGGCTCCGTGTTAGCGATTTTTGTATACTTTTATGATTTTTCGTAGTTCTATTGTGCATCGGCGGCTCATGCAGCGGCAGGAACTCGCTTCCTGCTAAGCCGGCTATTCGCAAACAGCTGATAACAACAGAATAAGGAAAAATTAATAATTTTAACAAATATCATGATATAGATTAACTCGTTTTTAGTCCGTTTAATTGACTTGAGCAGAAATTTAAGATGAAAATCAAAGTTGGTATAGTATTGAACTAATAATATTGAAGTATTAACATGTGTAACTAGGTTTTGAAATATTAAGATGTATAAGATAGAAGAAAGTTTTGGGATTGGCACATCCAACTAGTTTGTTATTTATTACCGCTATTATTACTACTTGTACTTTATTTTATTTTTATATTATTTAATATTTTTAACAATGTTATGTAATTATTAATGTTAAACTACTATTTTGAATGCGATTGGCAAAGATAAATAAGATCGGCAATTGACAACCATTTTTGGTGATCTATCTTCAGGACATAAATAAAATGCAAGTACCTGTTTTTCCTTTCAGGATCTGCATTTTAAATAACTGATATAGTTTTTGGCATAACCAACTTTCAATCATTATTTTTCCCCTCTCTCTATGGCTTTGTGCATATAAATAAAAGTGATGAATCTACCATAATAAGAGTCCTAGGCAAATTGCCATGTCCTGTTCTACTTTAATTGCAGATAAAAAAAAAAAACCCATTATTATTTGTAATAAACATTGAATGATTTATTTTTATTGAATTACTCTGATGCCAACACTTGATACAGACCTCGATCATGGGAGATTTGCTTCAAATCTCAAAGATGATTCAATATACCTACATTTATGTACTTCAACTAGCTATTACATAAAATCCAAATACGATTCATTTATTAAAAAAAAAAAATGCTAATTTGAAAAAAAATATGACGTCACATATTTGCTACAACTAATATCAAGAACTATGGAGATTAGAATCCCAGTATTTGTAACAGAATTTATTTTAATGAAGTAAAATACAGAAAGATTGCCAAACTAAAAGATTTACCTTATCGACAATTTTTGAAAAGCAAATAAAATTTTCATGAGATTGAAATCATGTAACACCTTTAAAACATCAGCTAATTTTCTGTAATCAGGCTTTGATGCCCCACTTATTTGTCTCAGTTCATCTTTCTGTGACTGTTAGAAATACCTTAGAATTTGAATGATCACCAATTAGTCAGTGAATGATGATAAAACTCTTTTCCAGATTTGCATATTTTGAAAAGTATTGAATGAAAAAACATGAGATCAGGGAACTGAGTCCGGCTTGCTTATACTAACATATAGAAAAAAGGAAACCTCTGTAGGTCTCTCCAAAACGAAATTAGGAGGAAATGAAAAGTATACTGAAAAGATTCAGGGAAAGGTAGCTATGGATGAGTGAGCTTGGTGGATGCACTGCTATGGTCCCAGATATATGAGTTAATCACAAGCTTAATAATCTTAATCCTTACCAAACAGTTGTTTATGCCAAGCATCTTAAATTCAAGTTAAAATACAATATAATAAGAAACTTTAAAAATAATCTCCAACAATTTCGCAATTGTTAGCTTACATATTTTAACCCTTTATATCCTGGCAGTACTTTTAAGTACCATTAAAGGAAATTCAACGTAAAATTTATTTAATTCGTCTACTAGTAAAAGTAGATTGCACTTTTCATACAAAACAATTTGCTCAATCCTGTTTAGAAAGCACAATGAAACAGTCGAAGCTAAATATTTTTAATGTGATTATTTTCTCAACTATTTTCCTAATGTAGCTTTTATCCTGTTAAAAAATTTTTTACGAAAAATTTGCAACTACAAAACACTTCTCTGTTACAGATAGGATCACAAAACATTAATTTACACTGTTCTTATAAGAATTGTAAAATTTCCATAATTCTAAAAAAAATACAAAAAATTCGGAAAACTTTTATATTTTAATCACTAAAATGTCAACTATCAGTAACTTTCAACAATAAAATTTACAATATATTAATGAAAACAGAAAAAAATGATCTTGGATAATTATTTAATTACTTTAGTTTTCTTAATTATCCCCTCTTGGCTGGTGGATAAACATTTGTGACGTCAATTGAAACTGTATGTTCTATTTTACGTAACTACACAACGCAAATTATTTCAATGCTTTTTCTCTTTTAATATCATGACCAATGTTCGAAATTAGCGGTCGTTAGTCATGAAATGCAGTTGCATTTGATGATTACAAAATTATTCTTGGTCATCAAATTTGGCACATATATATTTTTTAAATGTTTATTTAACAGTTAGGAAAAAATAAATAAATAAATAAATAAAATAGTGCGCCTTTTGATTTCATGTTATGAGATTCAAATGTAGATGCATTATGGTGTTTTTAATACTAAATTCAACTGTAATTATCAACATTAGATAAAATTTTGTTTTTGATTTGCCATCAAGTTTTAATTTTGTTTTGTACATTTTAGTATTAATTTCTAAATATAGTAATAATTAAAAATGCTTTATATCAGTTTTACAGTTCCTTCAATTATTATAATCTTGGAGATTAAGAACTTCAATAATTTTAAATAAAAACAAGTATTTGTGCATTTCTAAAAAGTAGCATACAATATTACAGTAATATTAAAAAGGAATTTTAGAGATTGCAACTAAAAGTTTTAATTTGATGCCAGAGATATTTACAGTAGTCGTCATTTGACGCCTACCTTTTATTTCCCAATTTCAATCACTGATCAAGACATCACCCCTTAATGACATAATAGCTATTTTCATTAAGAAAAAAACTAATAAATTGGTAAAATATTAAAAATACAGATAAACGTAGAATTAAAAATCACTGGATGATGTAACAAACATTTGTAAAGAATCTGACATCGTGACTATGCATTTTTGGCATTAAATCTTATAGTTTGACGATAGTTGTTTTTTTTTATGAACTGCGGCTAACAGGATAATAAATAAACACCACAAAAATAAATAAATAAGTATAAAATTTTCTTTTGAAAATAATCTGAAACATAGTCTCCTTAGAATTATAAATGTACAATTTTATTTAAAAGTATAAAACAATACATTTCTATTGATAAATAAATATAAAATAAGCAATAAAATAATATAAGCAAGATATTAAAATACTCTTACATTAAACAGTTTTTAATAAAAGTATTGGCATTGCAAAAAACCTGAATAACCAGCTTTAAAAAAAAAATTACAAATTACAAAGAAGAGTTTACTGTTTCACAAATTTCTTCTTTAAGCAAAATAATGTCTTTTTGTCCAGACAAAAACAAACAAAAAATAATTGTAATTCAGTTTACGGACTGCTGTATTAATAATATAGTAATGAAGCAAATATAATTTTCATAGTACAATTAATTTAAATGCACAATTTGATTTTATTACATCATTTTTTTTCTTCTGAATCCTGTGAAAATCTGTACATGTCTCTAAAATAAAATGATATCCAGATATATACATATTTTTATTTAAGTTTTAGCAGTCTTTCAATGAGTTAACTATGAACTTCCAACTCTATCTCTAGGAATCAACCTTAGTTCCGATCCATACTTTAAAAATACATCACCTACAAATAAATGAACAAATAAATAACTTTTGAACTATGAACAATACAAAACATGTTAGTTTTTTTTAATATAACATAATATAGAGGAAGGAGATGTTTGCTTGTAAAACTTGCTTATTCCAGACAGTAAATAAGAAAAGTGAAATATTTGTATACAAGCATAAAACTATTTTTATTAACTATATTATAAATCCAAATGAATTAATATAACATGGGATGGGACTTAAAATTTCTTTTATTAATATGCAAATAGGCTTAAAAATCTGACAGAAATGAGGTTATAATTTTCAAACTTAAAGAAAGAAAAAAAATAGTAAGAATATGTGAGGAGAGGGGATAATAAAATATTTGCTTTAAACACTTCTTTATTACATGATAATCACTTCTTAATAAAAAATTTACATTTAAAAGCCTCTAAAATAGTTTAGTAACAAGATAAAATATAATTAGCACAAAGAATAATAATTAAATCCTTAGTCTCTATCAATAAGAAGATAAATTATAAATTTAATATTAAATTGATATTTAATATTAAAATGATTACAAGAGGAAGCTATTTTTTTAATCAAATTAAAAATATTCAAGAATTGATTTCAGACAATTGTAACAACATATGTTTGTATATCTAAAAAGCATATTTAATTACATGATTTAATTTTAGATTAAAAGAAAAAAAATGAAACCCTTAAAATGGCCAAAAAAAAGTTATTTTAATTAAATACCTCAGACAATGAAATGCAGTCGAAGGGGAGAGATAAAAAATTTCAACTTAGTGCCTAGAATTTCTAGTTTGGAAACTGGCAAGCAAAAATGCACTTAAGACATTACATTATGTAATTTAAATTTTGAATGATAAAATAAAAATTACTTCAATAGAAGGAAGTTTAATAAATTAAAAATGAGATGGCAGCATTGGTTATTAACGAGAATTAATGATTGAAAGAGGAAACTTAATATTTAAAAATAAAAGCTGTTTAACAATAAAAAAAAAAAAAAATGTTTAAACAAAATTTAAAATGCTAAAATTTCTCAAGAATTTAGTAGATGTTCAAGCAGAATTTAATTTTTTTTTTCTTCAAACAAAATTTTAAATTTTCAAAAATTTAGCAGACGTTTAAACAAAATGTAAAATTTTGCAATTTCTCAAAAAAGGAGTTTTGAATTAAAAAAAGCAATTGATAAAATATTTTTCAACAACATGGCAAAAAATTTTTGAAAAAATCTGTAAAATTGAATCTATTAGATAATGAAATCTATTCTGGGGAAAAAATTTCAAGCTCAAACACTCAGCTTCGAACCAGGAAAGCTTTTTAACAGCAGGCAAATTGCGTTACCACTGAGCCACCTAGTCTACACGAAAAAGACTGAAATTAAGATTCTGTTTTAAAATCTAAATTGCAGAAATGGTCAGATGTCATTAAATTAATTCATTTAATTAAAATAACATAAGACTTTTTCAAAACTTTGTTATCTGTCGTGTGATTGGTGGAAGTATTCAGCTGTAAGTATGCAAAATTTCAAATCTCTAACTTATACAGTTTCAGAGAACGAACTCTGTGACATACAGACAGAGGAGTGAGACGAATAGGGTTTCATCAGAAGAACAAAACCCTAAAAAAGAAAAAAAGGGGTAACTCAGATATTTTTCAATTACAAAAGTGCCATCTTTGATTATTGAAGATAAACTATCTTAATGAACTTGTAATTAGTTTTTGACAAATTTTAACTGCAAAATCTCATATACATCAAGTCAATTTATGTGTACTATGTTAATATTTATCTTCATTATTTTGATTAAATTTGAAATTTCACAAATGAAAGTTTTCTGAGTAAGAAAAAAAAAAAAAAAAGACGAAGAAATTTACAATATATTAATAAAAAGAAAAATTTACAATATATTAGAATAGCATATCAGTAGATCTGAAGCATGGTAGTCAGACACTATTGTACCAAATTGACTGACGAATATTGTACCAAAATTGATTAATTGGCTATCACTCTACTCTTAAAAACTGATACATTGATAGACAAGTGATTTCTCAGAATTTAATTTTCTAATATTCAAATTTTTAGTAAATTTCACATTAATTCTCCAGAAAATTTGTATTAACATATTATTTGAAGCAAAAAAAGTACACAGTGTCAAATTTTGTTCTTTTTACTTCAGGTTTAATTTTCATTTACAGATATGATTTCATATAAAACAGCAAGTTAAACTTTTTACATCCACCTATAAAAACAAATTATTTGCAGTTACAAAAGGATAAAATACTGATTTACAAGGCAAAAAGCACGAAGATTGTTAAAAAAATGACTGAATTAACAAAATATTCATTTTGAAATTACGATATTCTAAAGAATAAAAAATTATTGATTTGGGAAAAGATTTCAATGACAGATAAATTAATCTAAATTGACCTACTTTTGAATATATAAAAATCTTTATTGCTAATAGCAGGACTAGCACAGCAGGCTTATGCACACTGCAACAGACTGTAATAAAGAATTTGCTTTTTCACTTGCTTTTTAATTCATGGGTCTTTTTTTCCTCAAATTACGTTTCTAGCGAGTTTTATTAATTCATATAAAAAAATAATCATGATACTCATGTATTTTTCTGATTATTTACAACAGGTCACAGTAGTTTTTTGCAAAAGACTACATATATATTGTTAACTTTCTGCCATGTACACTGTCATAAAAAGTACAACATTCTCATACATATTGCATTAACAAAAATTGGTGTGCCAGCTGAAAGTTTAAATATCAATACTAGCAAAAGCACAGAAACTAAATGCACTTCATTAAAAATATTTACCTGCAGTTTGAGAAGGATTAATTCCAATACCACTATCAGTGATAATAGCACTAGTTTCTGGAGTAACTTTAAACTGCAAAAAATACCATAAAAAAAAAATTAATTTAAAAATTGTTTAAATATTTTCATTATTATTGTTTTAATGATTTTACAAGTTGAACATGATTTTAATACATAAGCTAAAACCTTTAACAACATTTTAAAATACAAATACATACAAATATGGTACAAAAAAATCATACGGCTGTTTGAGGCAGGAATGCAGAATATGTCCGATCTGGCAATCTAGGATCAGGGGAAATTTTTGCCAACTGGGGAAATTCTACAGAAAAAATATGCAATTGATTTTGATTTTAACAATGAATTACATAACTCTTTGAGATAGAAAAACTTTCTCTACAAATAAAAAGATCCGTATGGTGACATTCACAAAATAGAACTCAGGGTAATATGTACCGTATATACTCGCACGTTAGTTGAGAAAGTTTTGAAAAATAAAAAAATTCTATATGTACGGTAATACAGAATTTATGTAAGCCTATAACATATCGTAAAATTTTAAAGAAATTTTCCTGTGGATTTGAGGAAATGTTCAGAGTGAAAACATTTTCTGCACTCCTGGTTTGAGGATTCTTGGTTCCCTTCCTCAGCCTGAAAAAAAAAAAAATTTAAGATTAAAATCGGTTTACAAACCCCTTGGCTATAGCCCCGAGTACTGACTAATGAATTGATTGAAAAGACAAAAGCAAAAGTTTATATATCTTAAAGAAATGACATAATTGACCGTAACTAACTGTAAAAAAGGAGTCACTGCACAAGATCTCTCCACACTAGCGAGAGAAAAGGGGTGCTGGTCATTTCATTCACTAAAGAAGAAGTATGATTATGAATATAGTAAGCTTCGTAAAAGCCTAGATCCAAAACTGAATTACATTTTTGAATAATTTTACCCTTTGGATAATTAAACTGGTCATTGGAATTCCAACAATGTTTAGCTATTGTAGATTTCTCACATTCCTGCCTTCTAACATAATTCTGGTGTTCTTTCAGCTTAATTCTAAGAGCATGCTTCGTCTGCCCAATGTAAGAGAGAAATTCACCTGCACTGACAAAAAATTCTATAAATGCCGCAGGTATTATGGTTGTTGCCAGTTGGATCTTTGAGATTGGAGAAAGAAACTTTATTGGTTGGAGAGCAAACAACTTTGAAACTAAACCTATTGAGAATACGAGAAATTTGTACACTGATTTTAGGAAAGAAAGTAAGACAATAACATTTTTAAATTCTTTATTTGCTGGAAGAGAATCAGTGATTGTCGGAGGTTTAGATAAAATATGGTTAATGATATTCAAGCTAAATCCATGATCAATGGCAACTGCTTTAATATAGTTAATTTCACTATTAAATAACTCAGAATTTGAACAGATTTTACGTGCATGGAAAATAAGAGTATTGAAAGCTGCAAGTTTTTGATGTGGGGGATGATTGAATCTATAATGAGGGGGCAAACTTACAGCAAAAGGCTTACGGTAAACTGTCGTCAAAAACTCACAATCGTTACGAATTACCAGGACATCGAGAAAAGTTAGATGTTGTTGAGTTTCAATTTCAAAGGTAAACTGGATACAAGGATCAATTGAATTAAATAAATCAAGTACAGCATTAATATGTTTCGACAAATCAAGTAAAACAAAGTTCTTGAACCCATTTTAATCCTTTTTTTTCTCACTGAGGAAGGGGATCCAAGAATTCTCGAAATGACAGCATGTGATTTTTTGTGTCATGTTTGTACATATTTTTGTGCATTAAAACATTGTTAAAGGTTTTAGCTCATGTATTAAAATTTGCACAAAGTGTTTGATTTATGCTTATGATTTTATTAACACTAAAAATAAATTGGTGATTAGTCTTCTACCAATAGAGAAAAATTAACAGAAAATTACTATGAAGAATTCAGACATATTCATTAAAACACATTTTGAAATTTAATGTTTGCAGAGGTAGTAATATTTTTGATGGGCCATAAATTCCAACTGTCAAATGATGAATATTGGGTGTATTTCCCTCTGATCCTAAACAAACATTAATTTGTAAAACATAGGGTATGGTAGGATTAAGAGGCTCTGTCATAGAAATGGATTCTAAATAGCATTCTGCAAATCAAAAAGATCGAAATCCACAGTTGAAAAGGATTTCATTTTTTTTTTTTTTTTTGCAATCTTTAAATTCTAGATTTAAAAACAGCTAATAGTGTAATATGTATTGTTTTTGTTTAGAAAAAAATTCTGTAAAAATTTATAAATATTCCTTATAACATTAACACATATGTGTACATATACAGAAATATTTTTTCAATATTGCACAAAATACTTTTAAATCAAATAAATCTATCCTATGGTTCAGCTTTTAAAAAAACTGCAGACTTTAAGGTAAGAATTAAATTATATTGTTTGTAAAAGAGTATCAAGTTAATACTTTTGCATATTAATAAAAATAAATAAAATTCATTGTAAAAAAAGTCTGCATATTAAGACTTCCTAAAAATCTGTCCTGCATTGGGTCGGGTAATTCAATTTTACCTGACCCACAGTTCAGGTTGTGTCAGGTTGATGCTATTTTTTTCATTGTGGGCTGGGTTGACTTTGTTTCAGTCCACCCGGTTTTTCAAAAAAGTCTAGATTATTTTTTTACATGATAAAACTCTACATTGGGGAATTGACGAATATATATATATATATTTTAACATATAAGATAAAATTGAAATTAGATATACATTTGTAGACTATTTTTCCATAATTGTATACTTGGATGATTCTAATCTATATCTTTTAAGATATCATATTTAAGACAGACAGACAAAATATGTTTTGAAAAATTATAGATCATAAATACAGAGTCTTGAATTTTATTTTTTTAACAGTCTAGTGAAATTTCTGAATGCTAAAAAATTTCATATAATAATGTAACTTTTATAACATTGTTTAAAGAAGTTTTAAAAAGAACACAGTAATATGAATATATTTTCAACATTCAACAAATAAATTTCAGTATTTAATTAAAAATATTACCATATTTGGTTTAATTTAACTAATGGTGTAATTTAAAAATTTAATACTTAAATACTCATTTATATTATTCATAGTTTGTCACTGCAATAACTACGGATCTAACACTCATGAAACATTACTAATCAACTAAAAATTATTCGTCACAAATATACGAAGAAAAAATGCTTATTATGTAAAATAAGTTATATGATGGTGTTTGTTAAAATGTTTTAAAAGTCTGGAGAGCCTGTTTTTTATGTTTTTATGATTATGTCGGTGTGTATGTATCTGAGTGACCATGATAGTGCCCAAACTATGCTTTGAACTGAGCTCCCATTTAATGAATATGTGACAGGCCACTGTCGCAAAAAATGTATACAATTTTGAAAAAACTGGACAATGAGTTTGGTATCTAACAGGGTTTCTACACAATTCAGGTAAAAAATTCACTGACTTTTCCAGGTTTTCCATGACATTTTTCAATAAAAATTCTGCTTATATATTGTTGTAAAATCCTCCACAGTGGACAACTTTAATCTAGATAAATGCTAAAAAAAGTATGTGCTGTAAGAATTGCCTAATTTTTAATTATTTTTCAAATTATGCTATTATTAGTTTGCATTTTATATAAAATTTTTAGATTGGATGAATAATTAATTCAAAATTTCTTCCTTTATGATGATAATCAAGATTCTGATGGAAAAATAGTACAGTAAACATCCTCTAATCCGGCACGTTAGGAACTTAAAGCATGCTGGATTATAGAATTTTCTGGATTACAGGATGAATTTCAGGAAAAATAAACAGAAGTTAGAATTAAACAAAAAATGACAGTAAGGCATGTTTTTTATTCTTTAAACAGCTTAAATACAAAAAAAAAAAAAAAAAAAAAAAAAAAAAAAAAAAATACTAAATAATGCAAAGCACAACATATGTACATGGCTATAAAATGTAAACATGCACTGTAGGCCTACTCATAGAAGCCATGTTAAAAAAATCTCGAATATTAGTTTGTTTTGTAGTAGTCTTCTCTCTTCTTTCTTTTAGGAAGTCATTTCATATGATATGAAGTTTCATAATTTCCACATCATTTAACGAATGGCTGCACTAAAAGAACTTCAATACATTCATGGCATCAGCTGTTTGATTCCAAATGATGTTGTTTGACTCGTCCACATCACCATCAGAGTCAACGTCTTTGAGGGCTGTTGAGTTGATAACACTCTACATCAGTGGTTTCCAACGTGGAGCGTAGGCCCCACCGGGAGGCAATTTGACATTTTAGGTGGGCAGTTTCAAATTTGTAACTCACCCATTCATTGGGAGATTTTTTTTTAGAAAAGTAATCGTTTAGATTAAAAATAAAAGTAATACATACAAATTTTAAATAATAATTCGAATGAGTTTTTGTTGTTGCTGTTGTTGTTGAATTAAAAAAAAGCTCGGAATCAAAAGCTTAAAATAAAATCAACACCAGAATAATTACATGATCAACCTTTAAAAATATTTTAAAACTCCTTTTTAATATTTAAATTTTTTTGTAATTTTTCTTTTTACTTGTCTAATTTATAATTTTTCGCAACTTTTTAAATTATTTATTAAATGAGCTTTACATATCTATTTGCTCTGCTGTATGTAACATGAAGAAACTTTTATACGTGAAACTACTTAAAGGTATATCTCAATTTTACTGCCTTGAACCTGTTTAAACTAAAATATATTTCGAATGTGGTACTATCAACTTTGTAAAATTTATAAATCTTAAAAAGCATTATAAAGGAAATGTGTAAATAATAACTATTTAGAGCTGTAATGCAGTTACTCCCACACAGTAAATTAATATAAACATATACAATTTAAATTTTAAAATCTGATAACACATAGCAGTCAGTTGATGTAATCAAGAAGGACAAAAAAAAAGGTAAATATGTTTTCATGGGGAATAATGACATCTTAAAATTGTTAATTTCAGAATCTTGAAATACTAATTGCGTATTTTGTTATTCATAGAAAAAAAAAAATTATATGTTCTTTGTTATGAATTCTAATGCCAAATGCGAGTCTCTCCAGCATTTTAAGAAGACAAAAATGAGGGCCATATAACACTTTTGTTAAATATTTAGGCAAGTTGGAAAGTCACAACAAAACGTTTTGGGTTATAAAAGGGGAGATGCATGGCCTCATTTATAGAATTATGTTAAAAACGCATTTTTGACAGAAAATTCATCTCTTTGATAAGATTTAAAAAAAAATGTGAAATGAATAGTTATTGTTAAGGCTCTGTTAGGCTTCCTTCACATTAATAGACTTAATTTTCAAATGATAAGAGATATCTGTAACAGAACATGTGTGTGGGAAAAAGGAGTGGGGCAATTGCAATTTTACAGATGCTTCGGTGGGTCGTGGCCAAGAAAAGGTTGAGAACCACTGCTCTAAATGAGGGCCACATCTGTCAAATTTTTCTCTGTCGGCTCATCCAAATCTGCTTCAACCCACTCTTTTATTTCTTCTCAATTCAGTTGTGTTCCTGAAAGTCGTGCCGAACCTTAGGATGCCATATTAGAGAATGTTTACTGTACACCAAAAATTCTCTGAACACTTCAAATATTTAAAAAATTCCCTGGCATTTCCCTGACTTTTTGCCTAAATTTACAAATTCCCTGACCCTTAGAAACCCTGACTAAATCCTATTTCAACCATTCTATAATGATAACTGATTAATATTTTCTCTATACCTCAATCATTCAATTAAATTATTTTTATTGCTCTCGTTTATTTTATGTCGATTCAACAATTATGTTTCCCCTGAACCTGACTTAATTTAGTAAAATCTTTTTTTTTCTTAAAAAACAAAGAAAAAAAAGTTACATTTTTCTGATAACAGGGTGTGGAAATTTTATGTATGCATATTTTAGAAGAAAGGTAACAAAATAGCTATATTTAAAACAACTTAAAACTTGCATTATCATGACTAAGCAAACTCAATTTTAATATGAGGGCTATTTGGAAAGTAACTTACGTATATGAATTTTTAAAAAAATTGAAAGGAAACATATTTTATTACTTACATTTAAAAGGCACATTGTTCAGCTACTTCTCAACATAATTGCTGTATAAATTAAAATTTTTGATTTGGAATAATTGACATAATAAAGATCTAAAATCTAATTCGATCTATATCACCAATTTTTACCACACATTTAAGGCAACATAATTACAAAAAAAAAAAAAAAAAAAAAAATCACAGTCATATGAACATCATTTATAAATTCTGTTTAAATAAAGATAAAAATTTTATTTATATAAAAACATGAAAACATTTAAAATGCTTCATTAAAACACATTACTACATAGGTGGCGTAGCTACAAAATTTTTTTAGGGGGAGAGTTCAAAATTTTTTGAACATATATTTAAAAAATTTCCCAACATAAAACAAATTGTTCTATTTTCAAACTAAAATGATAAGTTCAATGTGTGTTTAATTAGGATGAGCAAAGCGAATCCTCTACTAGGATACACAAATTACATTTTGTCGTACACTTTACAAAAAAACTATTCAGTATTTTGACTTGAAATTAAACATAAAAATAAATTATGATCTGTAGATTTGCAGAATATTATTATTTTTTTTACAGAACATTAAAAAATTTATTATTTTAATTAATTTATTTTACATGTTTTTCCATTACGGATGCATTTTTGCAAATAAAAAATTAAACACGTATATTTTCAGAAGAAAAAATAAATCATAGAGTTAGTAATTATAGATAGAATCGTGATTAATTAAATAATATATATTTTCATTATTCTGCCAAAATATCTCAAAAACTGTTTTTTAAATTTAAGTAAGAAAAGAAATATTTTTGCACTTGATAGAAATAAATTATGATCTGTAGATTCTCACAATATTATTTTCTCATTGAATGATTTAACAAAAAAACATTTTTTATTATTTTGTTGAATATATTTTTCTATTGTACTGATTTATTTTTGTAAACGATAATAAAACCTGCATATTTCTTGCAGTAAATAAAAATAATTGAGTCAGTAAAAATAAATAAAGTTATGAATGATTAAGTATGTGAAATATTATCATTGCATCAAAATTTCTCATTTTTATTATTTAAATAAGGAAAGGAACCTATGTATCTGCATTTTATGCAGACGAAATATTTTAAATATTGAAAATAACTGCTGAATTTATACTTCAAACCATAAAAGAACATTAAACTTTCTTATATTAAAAATGTATGTTATTTGATAGGATAATATATATTTTAATAGAATACTTTATTAAGATTGGTTGGAAATGGCGCATATTTTGGTGCTCATTCCTTTTAATCATATAATAGTTTCACGATTTCTTTCATAAAATTTTTAAAATACGTTTTTTATGAAAATTGTTGCATATTTTTAATGAATTAAAATTTGTGAAAATACAGTTATTTACATTCAATTGTAAAAGTATTTTTCAGTGTAAAGAAATCAAATACACAGTTTATTCTTATGTGAAATCATTTACACAGACGATACTTACGCATTTTAAAAGAAATATATTATGACTTTTTTGTAAAGTAGCAACAAAAGAATTGTAAATAAATAAAATTAATTGTTAAATTCGCTATATAAAGTGTTATTCGAATCCGAAGGTTGAATAATAACAATAACATAATAAGTTAAAAATTCTTAGTATCAACGAGAACAGATTTCAAATGTTTTTCCAGAAAATAGGATTTTGAAGAAGTAACTTTCTTCAAGTTCTCTTCAAATATATTATTCTAAGATTGCTATCAAAGATTATTTGATGTGAATTATAAAGAATTGAAACATACCTATATCAAATCATTTTAGAAAATACCAGAGGCTATTGGAAAATGTAAAAACATCTTTTAAAAGAGCTTTTAGTTCAAAATTTAAAAATATTTTCTAAAACTTTGCTTTGAAAATATTTTTATTTATACCAGTCTTATATCATGAATAAAAAATTCCAAGGAAATTCTTAGTTATTTGGCTGAATTTACATTTCTAAAATTTAAATGCACCAAAACTTAAAATAACGTTTTTGCTTAAAAAAGATTAAAAAATAATGTAAAAAATATTGTTACTTTCAAATATTTATCTTATTAAATAAGTACGGGGCTCTGCCCCATACGAGCTGCGCTCGCCAACCCCAGTTCAGACACCCCATATTCTAAAAGTATGCAAATTTGATCGGCTTTAAAAAAGATTGAATTATAATTTAAGAAAACAGTGGTGATCTCTCTGTAAATGGGTTTCCATTCGTTTTCCTTTCACTGGGGATTTTTAAAACCCAATCAGTTGCTGTTAAAAGATACAATGGCAGTTTTCGTCTTTGATTAAAAAAATTTACTTAAAAATTTGAAAATAAGCTAATGTAAAATGTCAAAGTACAGTCAAATACAAAACAGAGTCTTTCTCTCCCAGTACTTTTTAACAACGCTATAAGAAAATTATTTTAAATAAGTCATTTTAAATACATCATTTTAATTCTGGTGTAAATTTCACCAAAGTTTTCTTTCTCTTATTAATATTCACGTGAAAATACTTTTGTTGTTAGAAAGGAAATATTATTTGCACTGTCTTAGAATTCTCAACACAAGAGTAATGCGACTCTTGTTGGCACTTCAATAACATCTGCATTGATTCATTTGTTCAAAATATCTTAATTTGTTGATTTTCTGTAAGCAAGTAAACCGTACTGGTTTACAATATAAGTTCATTTGAATTTGGAAAAATATTAGAGATATCACCAAGTTGGCGACAAACTTGGCAGCATCTGGTGACAGAACAGCGTCCTCCCCTATGGTAACCTCCCTTATAGGTATGGAGATGCATTAAATGCTGTTCAAAAGCCAATGAGATGCGTTTCATTCAGGTGTTGCCATTAAACAATTAACAAATAATCGCGATTTCTGTTTCACATACGATAGCGTAATATATATATAGATTAATTTTAAAAGATTATCTCAAAATATGAAATAAATGTCTTGCACAAGTATATTTTTAAATTTAAACTGTTTGACAATATTATGGTTTGGCAATTTTAAATATGATGTAATTTCCTCCACTTACGTCTTTTAACGCATATTAATGAATTTATTATTTTGCAATTTTCTTTCTCTTTTAAAATTCACGTGTAAATGTGGTTTTTATGATGTAATCATCAATATTTTCCTGCTTGTAATACATAATCATTGAATTCTCATTTGAAAGTTTTTTTCAGTTTATAATAGTCACGTGTATATAAATTTTTAATTTGAAGGAAATATTATTATTTGCGCTGTTTTTAAATTTGGCAACAATTTAAAATAATACCCTTTTCTAAAAGTTGGAAAAAACATGTCTCAAAATGCTGAAAATTTGAATTTAAAATAGAAATAAAACCTCAAAATAAAGAGTCAAATTAAAAAAACAAGTGCAGCCTGCACACCGGGAACTTCTAATGTATAAAATGATCTAAAAATGATTAAATTCCTATGTATAGTTTTTGCTCCTATAAAACTTTTTTAATGGAACGATTTTGACCAACTTTAGCATTAAATAGCTCTTAAAATAATTCTTCGATTTGAAAACTGTCTGCATCAGCGTGTTTATCAAACATTTCTCTATAATACCACCGATTTTCATATTTTTGTATGCAATATTTTTTTAAATATTAATGAAAAAAGACCTCCGGTCACAAAAAATTCAAAACCGGCGGCGGCGGTGATAGCGTTAGTCTGAAACTCGCATTAAAAACAAAAAAAATATAATTATTGATTCATTTAATGAAAGTTTTTGTCTTCAATTGTGTCAGTCATAATCTGAGGAAATGTATTAGAAACACTGTTGATGGACAACAGTAGAGAAATTCAGGTCTGGTAGATGTATGATATTATCTTAGCACAGAGAAACATAATGAGAAATTGAGTCTGGCTGCTTTTTGTATTTCATTTGAAAGTTTAACTATTTTACTATAATTAACTCAGAAAGGTAGTTGGCAAAACAATAAAAAAATCTTTTTTTTTTTACTTTTTATTTAAAAAAAAAGAAAAAGTGTTTTTAAAATCTATAATTTCCCAATTCTAAGTTCAAATTTCCCAAGTTCACATATATTGGGGGGAGGCTCCCCCCCACCCCCACACACACACACACAACCCCCCATCGCGACGCCTTTGGGTGTGATAAAATATATTAAATTTTTTTTTCAAAATTAAAAAACACGATGTTAAAATGATAAAAAAGCTACTTCAAGTACTTTCAGCTAACCTTAAGCCTTTATCAAGAAGAGAATTGATTGAGAAAACACTAGATGCAGTGAGCGTTGAGTGTTTTCTCAGTCAATTCCCTTCTCCTTGACAAAGGCTTAAGGTTAGCCAAAAGCGCTAGGAATAGCTTTTTTACCTATCATTTTAACTAGTGTTTTTTAATTAAAAAAAAAAATTGTATATATTTTGTCACACCTATGTAGTAATGTGTTTTAATGAAGCATTTTAAATGTTTTCATGCTTTTATATAATAAACAAAGGTGAATCTGGCGTTCAAAAATGGAATATTTTATTAAGTCAATTTATTAAAATTTTATTTAAATAGAAAAGACACATGAAAAATACATTATAAAAGCATACAAAGCATATAAAAGCATATAAAACTACATACTTCTTCAGCAGCAAACTTTAAAACTGCCGTAAATGGTGTATTTTCTGGTACACTTAAACTAGAAAAAAAAAAGTTGATTAATAATTAATTAAACAAAGATAACTCATACATACACATATATACATATAACAGCTCTATAAATATATTTATATAATTTATGACCATATATAAAGCAATATTTATAGATTTAAAGAAAAAAAAAGTATAACAGTTTATTCTTTTTTATTATTTGCACATTTCATGCCTATTTATGATCTGTCTATATCATTATGCCAAATTGTCTATTTCATGTACATGAAGTTGGCACCTATGCTTAAGTCAGGGGTCTTGGGGTCGATTCCTGGCCTGGACACTTTTTCATTCAGTTGGAAAAATATCAATTTGTATAAAAGTTTATTGTTATAAATACATTGAAGCAAAATAGTGATAAAGGTCATAAATCACAAGAGGACAGTCTACTCCAACTGGACACAGTGTCATTTTTGCCTTGCTCTTCTGTGGAATTTTTTTATCTGTCAATACAATATATTTCTATGCAAATAAATTTGACACTTGTGTTGAGGTAAGCGGAAGACAAGAACTGAACAATCTGGACCTCAATGTTACTTCAGATTTAATTTCCTATTATGCAAGGTACACACTTTTGTTTTTTCCATACAGTTCAACGTTACTTTCAGAGTTTTCCTTCTATATATAAAACAAGTGGGTAAGTGTGATCACAGATCGCACAGATGGTTTTGTTTAATATTCTTTCAAAACACTTTATCCTTTTGCGAAATCTGTTAGTTCCACATTTCACAACCAGGGGGCACACTCTATTCTACACAAACCTCTATCAGAACAAAATTCCGTTTTACAACGTATCTGTAGATATATTAGTCGAGGGGATCGAGCCCATAGCACCCGAGATAGGTAGGTACCCCCTGGCGGTAAAAAGTGGAACTGAAATATGTAAGGCTATGTGCATAATATGAAAGAGTGGTCAAAGGGGTGTCGGCAAAAGTTAGAAAAGTACCCACCGGGTCCAATGGGGGGAGGTTAGAAAAATACCTTAAAATACACAAGTTAGAGCCCAGAAGGGTAATTAATATAAGACTTTTTGAAAATTTTATGATTTTTTGTTTGATTGCAAGTGTTCTGCTATAAGAATGCAAAATTTCAAGTCTTCAACTTAAATAGGGTCTCAGAACAAAAAACTTAAAATACACAAGTTAGAGCCCAGAGGGTTAAATATAAGACTTTTTCAAAATTTTATGATTTGTCGTTTGATGTCAGGTGTTCAGCTATAAGTATACAAAATTTCAAGTCTTCAACATATATAGTTTCTGAGAACGGGCTCTGTGACGGGCAGACAGACAGAGGAGCGAGACAAATAGGGTTTTGTCAGATGAACGAAACTCTAAAAAAGTAACGATTTGGAAATGGACCAATGAAAGCTGCGTAGATCTCCCTGGTACTCTAATAGATCGGCATCCACATATTTGTGACTGGGGGTCTTTCTTCGTTAATATTAAGAAAACTTACATACAAAAATATGAAAATTGGTGGTATTATAGAGAAATGTTTGATAAACACGCTGATGCAGACAGTTTTTAAATCAAATAATTATTTTAACAGATATTTAATGTTAAAGTTGGTCAAAATCATTCTATTAAAAAAGTTTTATAGGAGCAAAAACTATACATAGGAATTTAAACATTTTTAGATCATTTTATACATTAGAAGTTCCCGGTATGCAGACTGCATTTATTTTTTTGACTCATTTTTTAAGGATTTATTTCCATTTTAAATTCAAATTTTTAGCATTTCGAGAGATTATTTTTTACATATTTTAGAAAAGGGTATTATTTTAAATTGTAGCCCATATTTAAAACAGCACGAGGAATATTTCCGTCAAATTAAAAATTTACTTACACATGGCTATTATAAATAGAGAAAAAACTTTCAAGTTAGAATTAAGTGATTACAAGTTAAAAATCAGGAAAATGTTGAAAATTCAGTCATAAAAATGTTACACATGAATTTTAGAAGAGAAAGAAAATTTTAAATAATTAATGCATTATTATGTGTTGTAAATGGAGGAAATTATGTCAGGTTTAAAAAGGCCAAATAAATAACAGTTGGCAAAACAGTTTAAATTTAAAAATATATTTGCGCGAGGCATTTATTTCATATTTCGAGATAATCTTTTAAACTATTATCGTGAATTCTAAGCCATCGCAAATAATATTTCCTTTCTAACACCAAAAGTATTTTCACGTGAATATTAATAAGAGAAAGCAAACTTTGATGAAAATTACGTCAGATTTAAAACGACACATTTCAAATGTCTTATTTAAAAGAACTTTCTTAAAGCGTTGTTAAAAAATACCGAGAGGCAAAGACTATTTATTTGATTAATTTTACACTAGCTTATTTTCAAATTTTTAATTAATTTTTTTTAAATCAAGGACGAAAACAGCCATTGTATCTCTTAACAGCTGCTGATTTGGCCTTAAAAATCTCCAATTAAAGGAAAATGAATAAAAACCCATTTATAGAGAGATCGCCACTGTTTTTTTAAATTATAATTCAATCTTTTTAAAGCCGATGAAATTAGTGTGCTTTTAGAATCTGGGGTGTCTGAACGGGGGTTGGCGAGTGTAGCTCATAGGGGCAGAGCTCCCTAGTTTAATACAAAATTAATTTGAATATTTTCAGAACAGCTTTAATCCTGAATGGAGATTTTCGGTTCTATTTTTTATGCTTTTTGAGGTTTGATACATGTTTCCTCATATAAAGGTCAAATGATTATTTTTTACCCCATTTTACTCATTAAAAAGGTTCTATGTGTTCAGGTGACTGTTCTTGATCACATCCAGTCTTTGAAATTATTGAAAACATATGAATTAAATAAATTTTGGATGGGGGGGGGGGGGGGTGCAAGAATGAGAGACAGAGATGAATTAAAAAATTTCTTGCCCATGAGCTGATAACATTTTCCCACTTCCAAATTTTTATCAATGCTCAGGCTGTGGTTAAAAGCAACATCCTAGTATGCTGTGGTCCCAGGTTCGATTCCTGGCTCTGGCTACTTTTTCACTCCAGTTGGGTTTATTGTATGTATGTCTAATGTATAATATTTATATATACCTTTAGATATCAAATACTTACACTTTAAAAGGCAATTTGGGATCTGATGTTAGGGTGATCTTGAATGTAACTTTAGACCTAGGAAAAATACATAATTTATGTACAAAACTAAAATATATTATGTTAAAAGAAGTTTAACACTCTATGGCTAAACATATAATGAATATCAGGAAAAAAAAGAAGTAACATGTTATACATAAAAGCAAATACGTTTATTAAACACCTACAAAAGCAATTAAAAATAACTAGAATGTAATAATAATGTAATTACATGATTTTAAACATTACAAGCATTTTACAAAACAATTTTTTAAGTACACTGATGGTTAAGAATAGGCTTTTAATTTGCTCTACAAATATTATGGGCACATCATTTCTTGTACAAAAGCACAAAAATACCAAAAAATGGAAGAGAAAAAAGCCAATATACTAAATCTCTTAAATTGAAAACATTAATTTTATGATTTAAGAAATTCATTTTAAAATATTTGTTCTTATTCTGTTTTGTACATTATACAGGATGCCCTGTTCCTTGTCTGAATATAATATTACTATAGAATTGTGAAATGAAAGAGATGCATATTCAGAATAAGTTACCAGTCTATACTAATAAAAGAAAGTTTTGCTCTGTCTGTCTGCAATGGCTAGCAAAATCTACTGGATGTACAAAGCTGAAAAATTTTGTGAGGGTAACCCAAAGTCTCTCCTGATGCACCTGAGAGTCAGAATTTTAAAATTCTAATAATTAGTTGTTAATTTAAAAGCACAACTCACTCTCATTAAAAACTCATCTCAATCCTTGCATGAGAGAAAAAGCTCTGGCGCATGTGCAGAAGCTTTATTTATGCATTGGTAGAAAATGAAGATCGAAAAGAAGGAATTTTGGGGGGTATTTTGTTATTATTTATTAACTTAGATCACCTAAACGCTTTGTAAAGTTAAAAACAGAAGACATATTCTGAAAGATCATACTCTTATGTTTCAAATGCCACAATCAATTTTTAAAAATATCGCAGTTAATTCTTTGAAAAAATAATTTTCAAAAAGGGTAATTTTTTCGAAAAACATTTTTCTCCCTTATTGCAATGCCCCCCAAGGGAGCAATTTTAGAGGAACCGACAAACCAAAAATATACTCTTAAAGCTGAAACCTTTTTCTAATCGATGGTGTAATCGGTTTTAAAAAGCATGATTTTTAACTCTTTCAAATACACCGGCGAACTCAGGTCACTTCGTGCCTCGTGGAGACAATATTTTTACTTTCTTCTATCTTCAATAGAAGAAAGTATTGTAATCGAAATTTTTTTCGACTTCGGGTTTTCGACGGATTTGCATGTTTTAGGGGTCAGAGATTCCAAAAAACATGTTTATAGAAAATGTCTGTCTGTCTGTGTGTCCGTCTGTCCGTCCGTCCGTCTGTCTGTCGCCATTGTACCATCAAAAAGTGTATGAAGTTATGTATAGAATTAAACCAAAATTTTATTATAAGTTTTTGGCTATGGCAAGCAGGTCCTCCCGGAATTTGGAAAAAATTCGCCGGTAGGGGGCGCTGATATAACAATTTTTGTGCGATTTTGAATATTGTACCATCCAAAAGTGTATGGAGTTATGCATAGAATTGAACCAAATTTTTAGTTTAAGTTTTTGGATATGACAAGCAAGTCCTCCCTGAATTTGGAAAAAATTCGCCGGTAGGGGGCGCTGTAAATGCGTTTTTTGTGCGATTTTGAATATTGTACCATCGAAAAGTGTATGAAGTTATGCATAGAATTGAACCAAATTTTTATTTCAAGTTTTTGGCTATGGCAAGCAGGTCCTCCCTGAATTTGGAAAAAATTCGCCGGTAGGGGGCGCTGTAATAGCGATTTTTGTGCGATTTTGAATATTGTACCGTCCAAAAGTGTATGAAGTTATGCATAGAATTAAACCAAATTTTTATTTTAAGTTTTTGGATATGGCAAGCAGGTCCTCCATGAATTTGCAAAAAATTCGCCGTTAGGGGGCGCTGTAATAGCGATTTTTGTACGATTTTGAATAATGCACCATCGAAAAGTGTATGAAGTTATGCATAGAATTGAACCAAAAAAAATTTTAAGTTCTTGGCTATGGCAAGGAGGTCCTCCCTTAATTTGTAAAATAATCGCTCGTAGAGGGCGCTGTAATAGCGATTTTTGTACAATTTTTGTGTCATTTTGAATATTGAACCGCCGAAAAGTGTATGAAGTTATGCATAGAATTGAACCAAATTTTATGTGTTTATTTTTGGTCATGTCACGAAGGTCCTCCCTGAATTTGGAAAAATTCTGCCGGAAGGGGGCACTATAATTGCGATGTCTGTACCATTTTCATTATTGTACCATCGAAAAGTGTATGAAGTTATCCATATAATTGAACCAAATTTTTTGTGCATGTTTCTGGCTATGGCAAACAAGTCCTCCCTGAACTTGAAAAAATTCCGAAAGAAGGGGGCGCTATAATTCCGATCTCTGTGCCATTTTCATTATTGTACCATCGAACAGCGTATAAAATTATGCATACAATTGAACCAAAATGTTTGTGCTTGTTTTTGGCTTTGGCCAACAGGTTCTCGTTGAATTGTGAAATATTCCGCGGTAAAGGGGCTCCGTGCTAGCGATTTTTGTATACTTTTCTTGATTTTTCGTAGTTCTATTGTGCATCGGCGGCTCATGCAGCGGCGGGAACTCGCTTCCTGCTATGCCGGCTATTCGTAAACAGCTGATAACGACAGAATAAGGAAAAATTAATAATTTTAACAAATATCATGATATAGATTAACTCGTTTTTAGTCCGTTTAATTGACTTGAGCAGAAATTTAAGATGAAAATCAAAGTTGGTATAGTATTGAACTAATAATATTGAAGTATTAACATGTGTAACTAGGTTTTGAAATATTAAGATGTATAAGATAGAAGAAAGTTTTGGGATTGGCACATCCAACTAGTTTTCTATGCTAAAAGAAACTAAACAATCGTATTTTAACACGGTCTTTTTAGAGCATTTCAATAAATGCTATACAGTAAAATCTAAGACTGAATTGCATAGAAAAGAAGAAAAAAAATGTGTTATAGGCAAGTTCCCTTCTTAGCAAGTGTAAATGTATTATATATTCTTTTCTTACGTAGTAGTACATTCTTTAAAAAGAATGAATTTGAATGTTTAATTTTAAAATAATGGCGATTTAAAAATGTATGCATTTTTTGAAAAAATTTTTGTGCCAAGCCTAATTTTACTGACCTTTCAACGGACCAGGCTACACTGAGATAATGATTTTCATACGGGCTGGGTCAAAACTAGGAATGGAAATTTTGGGCCGTGAAGATTAGGAATGAAACCAGTACCCCAGTTTGTGCAGAAAAAATAGCTTAGGCCCGGCCTGAACCTTCAAGAAAAAAGTAAGGCCCGAGCCTGTAAAGAGTAGTGACTAGGCCCAGCCCAAGCCTTCAGAAAAAAGTATGGCCCGGGCCCAGCCCAAGGGCCATGAATGAAAATAGGCCCGAGCCCGTGCAGATCTCTAACCTGTATTGACCCCTGACTGTGTCTAATAATTTGGCTGAAGATTGTATATAAATTGTAATCTATATTTTAAAATTAATTTTCAAAAAATATGAAATGTAAAATATGAAATTTTTAACAGAAATCAATTTCTAGAAGCTTCAAATATGCAAATCTAAAATGATTATCCATTCAACCAAGTGATGTTTGAGTAATGCTTAAAAAATACCTGCATTGCAACATATTTTACAACTAAAAATGAAGTTAACATTAGCAATATTAAACTTTAAACCTTCTTAATGCCTGAATTACTTAAACAAACGATTTCTTTATTTAAAAAAAAAAAAAATGTACAAAATTGAGATGCACTTTTGATGGATTAAATGCTATTTCAGCTGCTTTCAAGATTTTTGCTTTATTATGAAATCACTTTTGGTATTCCGAGTAAAACAAAAAAAAAAAAAAAAAAAATTAGAAATTCACGGAAAATTTTCGGAAAGGTAGGAAAAAGGAGGGGGGAGGGATCGTTTGACGAAATTCATATTTTTTCCACGATCCTTTAACCAAATTTCCATTTTCCCCACGATTCTGTGACGAAATTTGGATTTTTTTCCCCGATCCTTTGCATATTTTTCGGGATCCTTTGACAGAATTCGGATTTTTTTCCTGCAATCATTTGATGAAATTCGGATTTTTTTCCTGCAATCATTTGATGAAATTCAGATTTTTTTCCTACAATCATTTGACGAAATTCATGTTTTGTTTGCGATCCCTTGACGAAATTTGAAGTTTTTGCGATCCTTTGGAACAATTTGCGTTTTTTTCGCGATCCTTTGACGAAATTCACTTTTTTTCCAAAATTCTTTAACGAGATTTGTGTTTTTTCTGCAATCCTTTAATGAAATTCATGGGTTTTTTCGTGATTCTTTGACGAATTTTGCGTCTTTTTCGCGAACCATTCAACAAATTTGTGGGGTTTTTTGGCAATTCTTTCACGAAATACATGCTTTTTCGTAGTCCTTTGATGAAATTGACTTTTTTTCTGCGAACGAATGACGAAATTGATTTTCTTTTGACGTGCATGTTTTTGGCAGAAAATCGTAGTTTTAGACCGATTTTCATAGCATCGTAGTTTTTAGGTCCAAACCGTAGAAACTACGATTTTTCCGTAGCAGTTGGCAGGTCTGTAAATTTTCATTACGCCAATGATACTTTTTATTGGATTAGTGGTGGATCAGTACAGATGCGATTTTTTTTCTTCTACAACCCCCACCCTTTTTTTTGTTGTAAGAGTTGGTCCTATCAAAAATTTGTCAATATAAAAGTTGTAGATAATATTAAGAAGATTTATAATAAATTTAAGCAAATTTGATATTTTGTGAACTGATGAAATTATGAATTTTTTCTTCTTAAACCCCTATTTTTTTTTTTTTTTTTTTTTTTTTTTTTTTTTTGCACCTTGAGCCCATTTTTAATTATATCAAAAATCTGTTATGCATAAATTTTGAGCCCATTTTCTAGAAGTAGTAACTTTAAACAGATTCAATATGTATCATAATTAAGAAGTTGCAGGTGTTTTTTTTCCGCTTTCACAAAAACCCTCACAATTTCCACCCCCTTGGTCCAATTTTGCCCATGAATTTGACCAAGATTTTCTGCCCCTTGATTTTATGTATCAGTCTAGAAGAGATTTGTGCAGAATTATGGAAGTAACTGATTCCATAAAAAAGTGATATACAGTAAACATCCTCCAATCCGGCATCCTAAGGTTCAGCATGATTTTCGGAAACATAACAGAATCGAGAAGAAATAAAAGAGTGGATTGAAGCAGATTTTGATGATCCGACAGAGGAAATTTTCACAGATGAGGCCATCATTCGGAGTATTATTAACCCAACATCCCCCAAAAAGACGTTGACTCTGATAATGATGATGTAGAAGCGTCAAACATCACTTGGAACCAAATGCCTTGAATACATTTATCAAGCTTTCTGAGTGCAGAAGTTCATTCAACCGTACAGAAATTAATGAAACTCCACATCATAAGAAAAAACTTCTTGAAGACAGAAGACTACTACAAAACAAACTGATATTCGAGATTTGTTGAAGATAGCTTCTACGAGTAGGTCTAGTGCATAGACCTACAGTGCACGTTTCATTTTATAGCCATGTTACATATGTTGTACTTTACATTATTGGGCATTTTTTTAAAAATTCTATTCAAACTGTTTAAAAAATAAAAACATGCTTTACTGCCTTTTTTTAATTCTAATTTCTGGGCGATTCCATGTGGAGAGTCACACACGTAACGCAGGCTTTAATTTGCATTTATTCAATTATTTATTATATTTTAGGTGGTATGGTAAATAAATTATTAACATTTTTTAGTTTAAATGTATGTAAGTAAAACTCACAGAAATATATCATTTAATTTCATACTCAAAATGGGCTTTTTTTCTGAAGTAAAAAAAAAGCACATTTTGAGTAATGAAATTAAATTATATACTTCTGTGAGTTTTATTGCCACACATTTAAATTTAAAAATGTGCTAATAACTTATTTACCATACCACTTAAAATCAGAATTAACATTAAAATTTAATAAATAATTGAATAAATGCAAGTTAAAGCCTGAGTTACGTGTGTGACACTCGCCACGGAATCGCCCTTCTACACATTTTTCCCAACATTCATCCTGTAATCCGGAAGATTTCGTGATCCAGCATGCTTCAAGTCGCGAATCAAAGGATGTTTACTGTATATAGACAGAGTTGTATAATATAGATGCACGCGCGCACGCCGTGCATGGAAAATTTTCCACAAAATTCGGCACTTTGCGGAAAATTAAAAAAAAAAAAAAATTGTTCTTGTAATTTTTTTTTTTTTAAATACCGAAATGTTAAAAATATTTTTCAATTTTATGTCCGATTTATTTATTGTTTGCCAGGGGCGATTCTGTTCCGAATTTTCCGAAAATTTAAGGCATTTGGTTCCAAAAATTTAAAAAAGATCGGCCATCAGCCCGAAAATTCAGGCATAAAAAAATATCACTTAAAAATATCGCAAATTTCAACAAATGGTAAAAAAAAAAAAAAACCTCGTTAATCATTCGCAGAAATAAATCACCCCTTTCGTCAAAGCATCGCGGAAAAGGCGAATTTCATCAAAGGAATGCGGAAAAAAACGCTAATTTTTTCAAAGGATCCTGAAAAAAAAAAAAAAAAAGATAATTTCGTCAAAGAATCGCAGAAATAACGCAAATTTCGTCAAAGGAGCGCTGGAAAAAAACGAATTTCATAAAAGCATAGCGAAAAAACCCCGAATTTTGTCAAATGATCGCGAAAAAAACTCAAATTTCGTAAACGAATCGCGGAAAAAAAATAATTTCGTCAAAGGATCGCGAAAGAAACATGAATTTAGTCAAAGGGCCGCGAGAAAAGCACAAATTCCGTCAAAGGATCACGAAAAAACACTAATTTCTTGAAAAGATCGCTGAAATAACGCGAATTTCGTGAAAAGATTGCGAAAAAACGCGAATTTCGTGAAAAGATCGCGAAACAAACAGCAAATTTCATCAAAATACCGGGAAAAAACACGCAAATTTCGTCGAAAGATCGCGAAAAATACACGAATTTCGTCAAAAAATCGCGAAAAAAACGTGAATTTTCTCAAAGGATCGCTAGTTTCGTGAAAAAACGAACAAAATGCGGTCAAAAGATAGAAAAAAAACCTGTAAATTTCTTCAAAAGATCGCAAGTTTTGTCAGAAGATCGCGAAAAACGCAAATTTCGTCCAAAGATCACGAAAAACACGCGAATTTCGCCAAAAGATCCCGAAAAATATGCGAATTTAGTCAAAAGATTGCGAAAAACACGCAAATTTTCTCAAAAGATCGCAAAAATACGCGAATTTCGTTAAAAGAACGTAAAAAATATGCGAATTTCGTCAAAAGACCGCAAAACACGCGAGTTTCGTCTAAAGATCGCGAAAAGTAAGCAAATGTATTCAAAAGACTGCGCAAAGCACTCGAATTTCGGAAAAAGATCGCAAAAAACACTCAAATTTTGGTAAGAGATCGTGAAATCACGTGAATTTTATCAAAGGATCTCGAAAAACATGCTAATTTCGTGAAATTGTTGCGGAGATTTTCTTTGTTATTTTATTTGCTGAATTTAGGTCCCTAAAGGTTCCTTTTTATGCGAAATATATGGTCTTTTTTGGCCCCTTTTTTTTGAGAAAAAAGGTCCCCTTTTACCATTTTTTACTACAAAAGTGGGAGTCCTGTATATTGTATTCATAGGCTTTTCTTTGATTAGTTAAAATTGCTGCTCTAAAATAATATTTTTTAAAGCCAAATAAACTGATTTTTTTTTTCTTCCTGCTGCTAATTTTTCATTATTGCAATCTGTACACAATTGTCGTTTAGAATGCCCAGAGTTAGCAAAATGTGAGGAGAAATTTTATCTGAGTAATTATTCTCTCAAATGTGAAAATATTTTCAAGATAGCAATCATTTTAATTTTTAGGTGTTTATTAGCATTAGAATTTGTCAGTTCCAAAAACAGAATTTTAATTTTATTGCTACAAAATTAGATTTTTGCTGCTATAAAAATGGATTTTACTGCTACAAAATCAGATTTTTGCTGCTCCAAAAATGGATTTTACTGCTCCAAAAACAGATTTTTGCTCCTCAAAAATGGCTTTAGTGCACTTTCATCCCTGCATCAGTCTCTTTAATGATGATACCTATGAATAGATCTCTCCCTATAAAATGCAATTCAGTTGTTTCAGAAGCAATGCTGTATTATTTTTGTGAACAGAGTGACTGGCATTTTGTGCGAAGAGGTTACAATGTTAAGGATTGGGCTGTTTCTAAATGCATTGACAAAATAATTGATAAGAATTTCCCATTTCTTATAATGGATTTTTAGTTTTATTATTTTTTTAAACTAAAATAATTATTCTTTAATTAATATCAATTAATTTTTAATTGAAATGGTAATTACTTTAAAACTACTGTTTTTAATTAATATCGTCAAAATAATATAACACATTATTTTATTAAACATTAAATTAATTTGCAGAAAGTTTTTGACCCAATATTTGCGTGCGCAGAAAGTTTTTGGTTTTATACAAGTCTGTATATAGATAGATATATACATAAAGTTTTGAACTGGGGGTGGTTTTGGGTTCTATGTGTCATGATCGGCATAGATCTGCAAAAAATTTTCAGAAATTACAACATAGGGAGAATATAATAGGTAGTATTTCTTACAAAATTTACCTAATTGGGGAGAAGTTAGAGTTGGTTACTATTGAAATAGCAGGACAAGAAGAATATGGCTCTATATCCAGAAGAACATTTTAAATATGCATTATTCTACTGAAAGCTGACAGTACATAAAACAGAAAGAGACATATGTTTTTATAAATATGCATGCATATATATGTTATATATGCATATTAAATGAGATAATATTGATAATATATTTAGATCATTATATGATAAATATATTTAGATCATTATTTCATGTAATACTACTGGGTTAAATATACAAATAAAAGACAAAAAAAAAAAAGTAAAACAGTTACATCTCAGATCCATAAAGTATAACTTACATTGTTGCAGAGAAGTTGCCTAAGGAATGTATATGCACACTATAAGAAGAAATCAGAAAATATTTAATTAAGGTACATTACAAATTTTCAATTATTTAAACATAGTACACTTTTGATATATATTTAGTCATTTACATGAAAAAAAAAAAAAATCCTTTTTTACTGAAACATTTTCTCCACCTTTTTTTATACATAATATGAAATCAATGTTTTTCTTTAAAGTACAATATAGGAAATTTTACTGGTGCACTTTTAACTACATAATCTTAAGAAATACCATTACTTAACATATTATTCATGCCAAGTCAGATACACTGCACCAACAATGGCACAGATTATACTACAGTCGAACCCCGTTAATACGCGAATCAAGGGACCGATCAAAATTCGCGTATTAAACGGGTTCGCAAATTTTGACCAGTGGTGCATATAATAACTCCTATACGGATAAAGCACATCTTTATGACAGTTTTTAGCGTTTTTAAGACATAAAATGACATTTTATTTATTTGTTTTTATCAGTCTGCATTTATTAAGCAGGAATGTTCGATATCTGGAAATTCAAATAATAGTTATTGTCTTAAGTAAAAATCGGTATTGTCTTAAGTCTATTCAAAATTACATTTATTATATACGTCACATAAAATTGAATAAAACGAACATAAAAATGTGTGCTTACCAAGATGTAAACTAAAACTAATATTAATAAAATTAAAATTCTTGTTAGCTATACAGAACAAATAGAGAACAACTTCGATAATACTAAAAGTTCGATATAAAAACCAAAAGTTAAAAGTTAATGAAGTCAATAATGACATAAAAATTTCTTTTTGCCAAAGTGACATTCCATCAGTGCAATAAGTATGATGTTTTCAGCTCTATAAGGAAAGGGCATGTTTACAAACAAACACTTCCGTCAACCAATATACCGCTGCATTTTTTGTCATAGCTATCATTGCAAGAATCGTCTTGGCGACGTGGGCCAATCGAATCATAGACCTATTAAACATAGAGCAATCAAATTTCCAGAGCTCATGTGTACAGTAGGAGTCATAAGGAACGGACAGGTTTTTCTTGCTGATCCACAGTAGTTCGACCAACAGTGACGTCAGCTGCCCTTTCCTTATTCAGCTGATGATAAAGCTAAGGCTCCTGTAATAAATAAAGGAGCCCTAGGTAAACCCCACTCGTCTAGGGCCCTTCTGCCAATGACGATGCAAACTGCATGAGAAAACTGAACGTCTCCGTGGATGTGAAGAATGGAAAACGGGCAGTGGGTACAGGTCTATTCTCTTCTTGCTCCTCATGTGGTTTACCAGTCGCAATTGATGTCATCCAGACTTCTGAGCTCGGAGGCTACTAGATCTTTGTCGATATTAATGAACGTGTCTAAATCAACAAAATCTTCCCTTTCAGTTTCTCGTTCACCAAGCCAATGTTCTCTAACATCAGGGTGCGAGGTCGGCTCTTTACAAATAATGTCTTCACTACTTCCAAAGCCCTCTTTTCTAAAACAATTTGCAATCGTCGTTTGTATGACGCTCTTCCATCATAATACAGTAAGCATGTATGACGTCGAGGATTATAATAGCACGGCTCTTTTAGCAGTTAAGGTTGCTGCCGCGTTCCATTTGGTGAAGGTATTGTCGTACTACGCGAGTCTTGTAATTTACCTTGGCGCTGTTAATGATTCCTTGGTTCATTGGGTGAGTGACACTGTTCGAATTTGGAGAGAAAAATTCAATTTGGATATTCCTCAGGCCTTCGTTATTTTCCGGATGCGCAGGGCAATCCACAAGCAATAACACATGGCGTGATTCTTTTCCTATACGCCGGTCAAAATTACGAACCCGTGTTAAAAAAAGAGTGCCTGTCGTCGTAGCTGTACTCTGACTTTCGTACAGGGAAGGAAGATTTCTGACTTTTTTAAAGCATTGCAAGTTGCGTGATTACCCTATGACCAGAAGCTTCAACTTGTCTGATCCATCAGATTTAACATCGAGAAGAAGAGTAAGACGCTCTTTTTAATTTACACCCAGGACATGTTTCTCCTTTTATAGCTGTTGTTTTGTTCGATGTCATTTTGTAAAAATGCCCAAATTCATCCAGGTTGTAAATATCATGGCTTAAATAGTTTTTTACAAACTACGGAAGAACATATGTTTTTTAACAGTCAACGACTTCATTGTTTACAGCTGCTGATTCATCACACACTTTCTTGAATTTTATTCCACGGCGATCTTTAAATCAATGCATCCATTCATTTGAGGCATTGAAATCTTACAATCCCAATTTTGCCCTACGGACTTGGTTTCCGTCTGAACAGTCCCTCGTAGGCTATCAAATCAAATCAAATCCCTTTTTTGCTGCAATATCAGAAGCTTTTTCTTGGATTAGCATGCCGCTTATTAGGATATTCGTAGGTCGCGCCACCGCCGTGAACAAACGACTCGTGGAGGCCTTCTCCATGTCCTCAATCTTGTTGATTTTTATTTTCTTGTTCCTTGTTTCCCCAATAACAGCCTTGTTAACTATGACATCCCTAATCTTCAACAAAATCCTTAAAGTTGATTCCGTATGCCTTTTTCTTTCGAGAACGCCGGCTTATTCAGGACAGCCTAGGTATTGTACTGATTTATAATTTGTAACTTCTCAGTGGCAGAGAGAGCCTTTTTTAAACATGTTTTGATCCTTTTGCCATCGTAAAAACTAAATTAAACTTTTAAAAGCACACGTGGATATCGTAGGTCAGACTCTGCAGTGAGCGACAAACAATTCTCTTCCTTCCTAATAACAGCACTGACCAAACAGCGAATCGGCACTGCTCCAAGTTAGTATGGGGATCACATTGTTAGCAGTCAAATTTTCTCTTCTCCCTTTCTGGCCTGTTTGACTATAAATAGGGATCAGCGCCCGGAAAGATTTCTCCTTTAAGAAAAGAGAAATTCAAAACTGATAATTTTGGTAAAGCCATTCATGGATGTAATAAATTTGGACAGAAAAAAGCATTCCTAGTTTAAAAAATAGTCGTATGTAATGCTTGGGACATGATTCCCTCTGAAACCTCCTCTGTTTCGAACTAAGCTCATTCGCGTATTAAACGTAGGTTTTTAACGCCAAGGGACTGAAAATTCCGCGTCTTAAGCGGGTTCGTGTATTAACCGTTCGCGTATTAAGAGGGGTTTTTTTTAATGCAAAAGATAGGCGTTGTTCAAGGGACCGAAGGAAATTCACGTATTAAGCGGTTTCGCGTATTAACGGGGTTTGACTGTAATTACAGTAAACTCTTTTTTTTAATTCTACTTTGTGATTGTGACTGCATTTTATATTCTGTACTTTTAATTGTGACAAGGGTTGGAAATTAGGAATGCTATATAACGCATCAAATGATGCCTACAACTTTTTTCTAGGTGCCAAAATGCATTTCATGGATGCAATTTTATGTTATATCATATTTTCTCAATTCTTTTCGCAACAATGTTAACCATGACCAGGCCTGGATAATACGCAAGTACCTTATTTTTTAAATATTTTTTTAGATATGTTATTTAACAGTTTACTGTAGGATATTAAAAAAAAAAAGTACTCACGTATTATCCTGGCCAGGTCAGATACAAGTGCACCAAGCATGGTATTAATTGTACTAATTACAGTAACCATTGTTTTTTTACAACTATATAGTTTATTTATTATAGTTAATAGTTTTTTTGTATTTATTATGCTAGTTTTATTTTATATTATTTATAATTTTTAACAATGTTATGCAGGGTCAGGTAGGTGGGGGAAAATGAGGATAAAATCAAGATTTTTTTTAGAGAAGGCTCTAAAACCAGACTATTAAATTTATTTTAATGAAACTTTTAATATATTTTATATACATTGGATTTATATAGATTAAACATGAAACAACCATTTAGTTTTGTTAGATATTTTTCTCACACCGATACATTTAAAATAGCATGTTTTGATACCCCCATTTTACCCCATGGTGGGGGAAAGTACGGTAGTTCTAAAATTAGTGTATATTTAAATAAAAATAGGTCTATGGTGTTTTTGAAATAGAAATACACTGAAATAAATATATCTTAATTATATGTAAAGGTACAAATGCACAGAAAATATTTGTAACATATTACGGGTCAATCCATTTCAAGTGGTCCAGCACTGGTTGCTCGACCATTTTTAAAAAATCTGAATTTTTTTGTACAACAACCCCAACATGATGAAGTTCAAAATGACTATTACCGGGTGTCCCAAAAAGGACTGACTGATTTTAAAATTCAATAACTTGCAAACGGTGACAGATATTTAAAAAATTCTTGCAGGAGGGTTATGCATAAGGTCAAAAGTTTTATTACAGTGATTTTCGATTTTAGTTCGAATTACAAACAATAGATGGCGCTGTAAGCAATAGTCGCTAAATACAGGCTCGATTTCTGGTCCTTTCTCTTGTTCCATGCTGAAAAAGGAGATGGAAATGTATTATCCGGGCCACGAAGTACCAGAAATCGAGCCTGAATTCAGCGTCTATTGATCGCAGCGCCATCTATTGTTTGTAATTCGAACTAAAATTGAAAATCACTGTAAAAAAACTTTTGACCTTATGCATAACCCTCCTGCAAGAATTTTTTAAATATCTGTCACCGTTTGCAAGTTATTGAATTTTAAAATCAGTCAGTCCTTTTTGGGACACCCGGTATTTTAATTTTATTAATTTTTGTTTGTGCATGGCGGCCATCTTTGTTTCATCGTCTGCAGCAATTTTCTCACAAGGAGGATTTACAGAATTGTAAATAATTCATTGTTTATTTATCCAATTCAAGTGCGGATTAACGCAATTTGTACAAAATATATTGGGCTAAAATCTGGTAATGGAGCAGTTTCCGAAACTAACTGCTTATTGGTAAAATTTAAGTATAAAATTTCAGTTTTTTTCCAAAATTTGTCCGTTTACAAGAGGAAATTTTTCTAGCAAGGAAAACTGTCAACATGATATATTTTATTTTACAAATAGGCCGAAAGTACTTGTACTCACACGCCGAGTTCCAAATCTGAGACTTGCTTTCTCTTCACTAAAAAAAATCCCAAATTTTTCAAAAATGACAAAAATCGCACTTTTCAGGCTGTGATATCCTGGTGGGGCACGAGATAAAAATCTGAAATTTTTTTTTTATAAAAGTATTATAAGGTAGTGTTATACACAAGAAATTTCAGGATAGAGATTTGACTACAAGCTGCGATATGGCAAGGGCAACATATCAAAACAATACTGCCAAACTATTGTTTTGTTGTAGTCACAGCTAAGTATTTATCTCAGAGTATCATTTAAATTTATTTTTTAGATTATCTTTAAATAATAGTAACAGAAAGTAAAGCCTTTTGCAATTAATTTAAAAAATAATTATGCCTAAGGCCTACATTTTGTATGGTTTCAGTAATTTTTGTTGTAATTTTAGTAACTAAAAGAATATATATATATATATATATATATATATATATATATATATATATATATACAAGACCTGAGACAAAAACAGAATAGGAAAAGAGAAAAGCTGTTAATGTTGGCATACTTGTTGAGACATGATCAAACGTGTCAAAACACATTCCTGCTTGTTGGCTTAAAAACCACAATTTTAATGCTGCTTGCCAGTCTCTGAAACTTGTTCTTACCATAAGCATGTTCCTGTAAATGAAACATTATGCGATGTTACCATGCATCAGCCTCAAGTAATTTTCAGAAAGTAAAGATACCCAAAACCTTTTCAAAATTTATACTGCAGAAAAATCATATTTTTGCATAAGAAGTAAGCTAGGAATTATTAATGAATTGAGACTTGCACGTAGTGATTTCAAAGTATATTTCTATGAGTCAGCAGGGACAAGATCTTCAATCAAGTTATCAAGAGATGACAAAACTTGGTTCCTACAAATAAAATTTTGAGAAAGATCAAAATTGTGGTTTTTGAACCAACAAGCAAGAATGTGTTTTGAAACGTTTGATCATGTCTCAACAAGTATGACTACATTAACAGCTTTTCTTTTTCCCTATGTTGTTTTTGTCTCAGGTCTTGTATAAAAATATTTTTTTTCTTTATGTAAAAGTGCTGAGGTTTCTTTTAGTTACTAAAATTACTTACAACAAAAATTACTGAAACCATACAAAATGTATGGCCTTAGGCATAATTATTTTTTTAATTAATTGCTAAGATTTGCAAAGGGCTTTATTTTCTGTTACTATTATTTAAAGATAATCAAAAACATAAATTTAAATGACACTCTGAGATAAATACTTAGCTGTGACTACAACAAAACAATAGTTTGGCAGTATTATTTTGACATGTTGCCCTTGCCATATCTCAGCTTGTAGTCAAATCTCCATCCTGAAATTTCTTGTGCATAACACTACCATACAATACTCTTATAAAAAAAAATTTCAGATTTTTATCTTGTGCCCCACCAGAGATATCAAAACCTGAAAAGTGCGATTTTTGTCATTTTTGAAAAATTTGGGATTTTTTTTAGCGAAGAGAAAGCAAGTCCCAGATCTGGAACTCGACGTGTGAGTACAAGTACTTTCGACCTATTTGTAAAATAAAATTATGTCATGTTGACAGTATTCCTTGCTAGAAAAATTTCCTCTTGGAAATGGGCAAATTTTGGAAAAAAACTGAAACTTTATGCTTAAATTTCACCAATAAGCAGTTAGTTTCAAAAACTACTCCATTACCAAATTTTTAGCCCAAAGTATTCTGTACAAATTGCTTTAATCCGCAGTTGAATTGGATAAATAAACGCTGAATTATTTACAATTCTGTAAACCCTTCTTGTGAGAAAATTGCTGCAGATGATGAAACAAAGATGGCCGCCATGCACAAACAAAAATTAATAAAATTAAAATAAGTCATTTTGAACTTCCATCATGTTAGGGTTGTAGTACAAAAAATTTCAGATTTTTTAAAAATGGTCAAGCAACGAATACATGATTTTCTGGACCATTTGAAATGGATTGACCCTTACAATAGAAGATCTTTATAATGCAAACCTAAAAACGCAAGGTTGTGCGTTATATAGAATTTTGCGTTATATGGATCACATCATTAAATTCACCTTGTAAACATGGCCAAATGTGCCTGAAACATATCAAAATACATTAGAATATCTTTCTACTGCATTCCTTGTTACCAAGAGTTCTCCAAATTATAAATTTTTGCATAACATAGGTCAGGCATTGTTAAATTTACTTTATAAACATGATCCAAATATAACTGATACAACCATCCCTTATATTAGACATTTTCAAAAATGTTTATTATAATAATAGCATTTTTTTCAGCAAAAAGGTATTAAATTAGAAGATTAAGTTGAACTAATATATCAAATTTAGTCCTCTAGAGAGTAGCAATATTTTATAATGTGAAAATGCAGGTGCTTTTTAACTGCAAAAATCATTGTTTACATCTGAGAAGTTGTGCGTTATATAAATCTTCTACTTTACTTAATTAAAGAAATAATGTCCACAGCCATCAAAATTAGGTTCACTATGTGGCATATACTGCTGAACTCTACACAATCTTCAGCCCCACCAGTGGCTGAGAGGTTCTGCTCTCGAATCTGGTAGACGGGAGGTGCTGGGTTCGATCCCAATCGCGCCCGTCGGCCTAATCGTTCGGAGTTTTCGTGGTTTTCTTCGAACCTTGGATTTCCAAGCGTTAATACGGGTTAGGTTCCCTTAGAAAGACCCCCACGAAGGGCACTCCCCCTGGGCCTATATCCCTCGTGCAGATAATTGGCCGTCATAAATACAACCAACCTACACAATCTTCATCATCAATAGCAAGAAAAGTATAATAGTCCCCCAATGGTGACTTAGTCAAATACTTTATGTGATTGACTTAGTCAAATACTTTATGTGATAGAATTCATTTATTTCTATCACTTGGCCGACGAATTTAGCTGATTGACTTTCTGACCGGTACTCAACTTCTACGCATGAACATTGCTTTATTACTTTAAAGTCCACTTGTATATTATCTTTTTCATTTCTTTTACTTTCATAATTATTCTGATTTTTAAGTTTGGGATGCTCTTCCTTTCCTTAATAGATTTTTTCCTTATGGTCAGTTTCTTCTGCCTTTTTTTACTATATTTGTTTGACTAAATTTTCCTTACAGTCACATTATTCAACAGTCAACCTTTCCAAAACAATTTTATTGATTAAAACTTCAACACTCTTGCTCTGCATGTATGTAGTCATTTTATTATAAAATATAGAGCATTAGACATTTGCTAAAGTTAACACAGAGGTAAAAAATATCCTTATTATACAACACTTAGCTAAGCCTAACCATACCCCCAAATCACCCTACCTCAGAAAACAACTCTTAATAAATAGAATCAGTGACCCGGAGCCGAACAATTTTTGATGCTCCAGCTCCAGCTCCGCTCCTAGAGAAAATAGCGTGGCTCCAGCTCCGGCTCCGGCTCCAACTCGGCTCCGACTTCGCGCTTTTAAGTTGCAGATTTTAATTTACACGTTTAATTTTTTGCTCACAAATACTTTCTATCTTCATTAAAGATCTGACAAAATGCATTTTTCTTCTCATCAAACTTGAAATGCTTGTTCAGAAAATATGACATCTTTTAGCTTTTGCTTTTAAAATAGAAAGTTTGGTAGAATTTTAAACACAAAAATCTTAAATTTCTTCTACACTTTTCGAACAGCCAAAATTGTACGACTACACATGTAAACAACAGGCGGCCATATTTGTTTTCAAATAGTGTTGTCACTTAGTTCAAGTAGAAAGTAGAAGTAAAGTAGTGTTGCGATTTTTTGAGAAGTTTTCCTTCCCTAATAATAATAATAAAAACCTAAAAAATGATATAATTAAAATACTGAATCATGATGTAATTAAAATATTTTAAGCCTAGAAATTTAAAAGACTGAAAAAAAAAGATTTAAAAGAATATTAAAAACTAAAGGAGCCCTGGAGCTGGGGAAAATTTAGAGCTCCAGCTCCGGCTCCAGCTCCAGGAAAAACACAGCTCCGGAGTGCTCCGGCTCCAGGCTCCAGCTCCAGCTCCGGGTCCCTGAATAGAATTGTTAAATTTATTCTTAACTTTCTTTGTAGATCTGTTCCTCAGATGTTCCTCTACAAGTCTGAACTAAAATTAATAGCTTTTATAAGGACTTTAGAAGCTTTAATAAGGACTTTAGAAGCAAGTTCATCAGAAGCTTAATCTAACATACCATATGCAATGAGAATAAACAAGATAGTTCGTAAACATCCCAGTAGCAGAAAGTTATGGTTGTGTCTGCGACAGCAATTTAATGGGATGAAAATTGTCTGCGGGAGTAGTGTGTTACATTTTCTTATGTATACAAAGATTAGGAGTGTTAACCCATTAACGCCCAGTGGCATATTTTTAGATCGCTAGACTTAGTAGCAAAAAAGCGCTTTTCACACCAGTAAATATGAAGATAAATATGTACTTTCTTTCACGAGGCAAATTCCTTGATAAAATAAGATTAAAAATTACCCTTCTTTTAAAAGTGGTGGGAAATCCAAAATTTAAATTTTAATGAAGAAAATAATTCGGGCGTTAATGGGTTAAAATAAACAGCATTCTTACTGATTAATACCAGAGGTGATTCTGAGTAAAAAAAAAAAAAACTTCTGAAATTGACAGCAAATTTTCCGAAAGGTTACAACAGGGGTGGGGGGGGGGGGAGCGAAAATCCACTACCAGCACCAATTACTATGTGTTTTTCTTTGCATGCTTTTGATGAAATTTGCGTTTTTTCCCGATCTTTTGACGAAATATGCTGTTTTTCGCAATCTTTTGACAAAATTTGCCCTTTTTCTTGATCTTTTGGAGAAATTTGCCATTTATTCCGCGATCTTTTGACGAATCTGTTTTTTTGCGATCTTATGAGGAAATTTCTCATTTTTTTTGCGATTTTTTGACGAAATTTGCCATTTTTTCGCGATCCTTTGACAAAAATTAGCTTTTTTTCGCAATCCCTTACAAAATTTGAATTTTTTCATCGATTCTTTGATGAACTTAGTGTTTTTTCTACGATTCTGTGACAGAAATTTGCATTTTCCCGGGACCTTTTGATGAAATTTGCATTTTTACAGCGATCCTTTGGCAGAAATTTGCGTTTTTCGCGATCTTTTGACGAAATTCCACAAATTTAATTCCAATCTTTTGACATAAATTTTCTTTTTTTCATGATCCTTTGACAGAAATTTGCGCTTTTTCGCGATCGTTTTACAGAAATTTGCATTTTTTTCGCGATTGTCTGACTAAATTTGTGTTTTTTCCTCGATCTTTTGATGAAATTCAAGTTTCTTCCGCGATTTTGTGACAGAAATTTGCGTTTTTCTCATGCCATAACGAAATTCACGTTTTTTTTCAGGATTTTTGGATAAAATTCAAGTTTGTACAGCGATCTTTTGGCAGAAATTTACGTTTTTCGAGATCTTTTGACAAAATCCCACGTTCTTTCCGCAATCCTTTGACATAAATTTGCATTTTTTCGTGATCCTTTGACATAAATTTGCATTTTTTCGCGATCGTTTGACTAAATTTGCGTTTTTCCAACAACCGATTTACTAAATTCGCGTTCTTTCCATTTGACTAAATTTGCGTTTTTCACACAATCGTTTGACTAAATTCGCGTTCTTTCTGCGATCCTTTTACTAAATTCGCATTCTTGCCGCGATCCTTTGACGAAATTCGTATTTTTTCCGCGATCCTGTGACAGAAGTTTGCATTTTTTCCACAACCCTGGGACGAAATTCATGTTTTTTTCTGGGCTCTTTTGACGAAATTCGTGTTTTTATAGCGACCCTTTGGCTATAAATTACCGATTTTTTATGCGAAAGATTGTCGAAATTGACATTTTTCGGCGACCATTTGTCGAATTCGCGATATTTGTCAGAATTTTCGTACTTTTTCTTTTTTTTCCCCCTTAACCTCCTCACCGCCGTGAACTGATATATCCGTTCACTAAGCTGTAGGTTTCACTGTAGCAGAAGCATTATTTAAATGAATATAATTCTACAGATATAATCCATTTTTAAAAAATTAAGTTATGATTAATACTCTCAAGGCTTATATGCCTATATGTAATAATTTTTTTTTATATCATGTTAGAAAAAACATCTTTTTTTAGCATTTGAAAAAAATTAAAAAGAAAACAACATTATAATTTTGCCCTTTTGCTTGGCGGCCAGGGGGTTAAGGAAATATTTTTTTTTTTCAAGTTGGCAAATTTATCTGCAAGGTCCAAAATAAATCTGCGACGCATGTCGCACACTTTCTGCTACCGGGGTAAACATTAAACTTGTTACCAGTTTCTAAACTAAAAATATTTGCCATAATCTCAAAATATTTTTCTAAAAAAGAATTAACTAAATATCTTAATTTAGAAAGAGAAGATAGGTGTTTTTCAATATACCCCTACTTTACCCCGTGGGCCCACTTTCCCCCACCTGACCCTATTTAATAATGTTAGATTACTGTTCTGAACATGGTTGTCAACGATAAACAAGGTTGGCTATTCTCAACCACTTTTAATGATCTATCTCCTGACCCGGTTAAAAAAAATCTCGCCAAAATGCCGTTTTGGCGACATGAAAAATTTTCCAAGATTGCAGAAAAACATCATTTTAAAATCTTTATATTATTTATAAATCAATGATTTTGCACCATTTTTAAAGATAGAAAATGATATAAAAACATGGATTTAAAAATTACACAAAGATTTAAAAACGAAGTTTTTGCGCCATCTTGGAAATTTTCTTCTGATACAATTACACAAATTTTAGCAGCATTCTAAATAAATGTCATTTTTGAGATGAATATTTGTTATTGTCAGGGGGGCTGCCCCCCTGACAATAACAATGTTAAGAATGTTTCGTTCAATGTTAAGAATGTTTCGTTCTTAAAACATTTTCGACAATAAAAAAGAGAAAAAAACTGGCCAGAAACTTTTTATAAATTTCAACAATATTTCAAAAACTATTATTTTTAATGCAGGTAAAATACCACTCACAACTGGCAAAAAAAAAAAAAAAAAAAAAGTATTAAATCATAGGAAAAATGTATAAAAATAATTTTAAAATGTTTACACACAACAACAACAATAAAAAAAAAAAAAATCAGCAAGAATTTAATGTTTATAAAATGATCCCAGTTAGGTCTGAAACAGGGTAGCAACTATTCATCTGAAAAAGCACATGTTTAGATTTATTTAGAATACTGCTAAAATTTGTGCAATTGCATCGGAAGAAATTTTCGAAGTGGAGCAAAAACTTCGTTTTTAAATCTTTATGTAATTTATAAATCCATGTTTTTACATCATTTTCTCTTTTTAAAAATGGTGTAAAATCATTGATTTATAAATAATATAAAGATTTAAAAATGATGTTTTTCCGCAATCTTGGGAAAATTAACGAGACTTTACTTACATCGACCAGCGCAGAGAGTAATCCAAATGTGAGTGTGGCGCAGTGTTGCCACATTAGTGAGAGAAGAATCCGCCAAAACTGGGTGACAATTCCGCCATAGTCAGCCAAATCGCATTTGAAAATCCACCAGATTTTCCGCCAGATCAAAATTCTGCATTTTTTTTTTATCATTATCGTTTTCTTTTTAAAAAAATAAATGCCTTAAAACCTGTAGAAACGGATCTGTGATATAAAAAAAAAATGTATGTATGGTTCTGTCCTGCGTTCCCTTCGGGTTTGAGGCTATAAAAAAAAACAACTGTTTTGAAAAACACTGAAGGAAGATTCCTCCGCTCCATTTAAAAGCAATGTGCTTTTGAAGAATTTTTTTTCTGCTGCTGATCAGTGTTGAATCTGTGGATCAAGAACAGAGCAGGGCGAGGGGGGATTACACTTTTTTACCATCAATAAGCATAAAATATGAAATTTCCGAGGGACCCCCCCTCCCCCTCTCTTCCCCTTTTTGATGGATTCATCACTGGATCTGAATAATATAAGAAATGTTCATATATGAAAAATGAATGTAATTTGTAATTTCTAAATTAATATTCAAACGTTCAAAACTGAAGAGATAACTAATTCTTGAAAGAAAAAAAACCTCAGGATGTTAAATCATATGCCAACTTTAAAAAAGTACAAAAGATGATATATATATATGGCTCTTGTTAAAAGAATCTGCATACGAAGCAATGACTTTTTTCAAATAAATTAATTCTATACTCTGCCTTAACAACATATAGTCAAATTTCATACTAGCTTGAGCATTTTTCAGTGAATACCGATAGTATGTACAAATTTAAGTATATACCTTACGGAAGTATATGTACGATGAACACACTTTTCAAATGAAAAACATTTAATCTCATATAACATATTCAAATATAGCTTTTTCAAAATTCTAATGTACCAAACACAGTACATAAAATCAAGAAAAAAGGATTAATTTAATATTTTTATATAGTCTCATTACATAAAATCAAGAAAAAAGGATTAATTTAATATTTTTATATAGTCTCATTCGCAAATGATAAATAGCAAGTGTAAGCACTTTATTAATGTTTTTTAAACTAATTAAAATTAATAACGCACTTTTAATGACCACATATTATGTTTTACACAATAAAAAGCGTGTAAAGAGAGCCTGTGTATAACGGAAACTTCACTGAAATGATTATTTCGTAGTCTCTGCGATATAACACATTTTATAAGATGAAAACTTGTCTAAAACGTAATATTTTTCTAGTTCCTCTTGAATTTCATCTTAGCAGGTTTCATTACATTTTGCTAAACTTTTGTAATTATTTTTGATATTTTCTACAAATTTCAGAGGGGACTGCAGCCACATCAGCACACCCCCTGAATACGCCACTGACCGGGCTGACAAACAAAATAAACGGGCAGGGCCGGACCGTCAAAAAAATTTAACGGGCCTACCGGGCCGAAAAAAATATTAAGCGGGCCTGATATAAAAATATCTACGAAGACGATAAAATATGGGCCATTTTCAATGAATATAACTTTCGCGAGAATAAGTATAAATGTGCGTCACGAGCCGATGAGAGTTTGACAACATCAATACAGAAATGTAACATGTCCAGCGTAGAGATCGACATCGGACAATTATATGGGATCTGATCCCGGGCTTAATTTTTTCAGTAGACTCGTACCGGGTCGAGATCAGGCTTGCATTTTTTTCTACATAGTCGAGCTGGGCCGGAACTGGACTTAATCGTTCTCGGGATGTGCAGGGCAGACGATATGTTTTGTAAAAATATTAATAGCGATCATGAACTTCTACTTCTGTTAACGGAATATTTGGAAATATACGTTAAGGTAGGTCTCAAATTCACTGCTAAACAATACAAAACTTTCTGATACGTTTTCTGACTAATTTTTAACTGTAAAGGCATAAAATTGAAAGGCCTGACTAGAGATGTAAATTTTCCGGAAAAGTTGAAGTGGTGGAAAAAAACCGGTTTTTTTCCAGTTTTTTTCTGGAAAAATTGATTTTTTACAAATGTTTCTCCCAAATAAATTACATTTCTTAAGAGAATATTAAATAATAAAAAAATGTTTAATTTATCAACACTAAAATCAAATTATTTTCACTTTATATGGTTATATTGCAAAAAAAAAAAAAAAAAAAAAAAAAAGAGGCAAGGCCTGCTTTTAAAAGTTTAGTTTTTCAGTTTCAGACCTTTTACAGTGGCATTCACACTTTATTTAACACTATTGTTTATTATATCATGTCTATGTTGAAATGATTTTTCAGTTTTATTTGTTTATTTACCAATAGAGCTAATTTAAAAAACAAATAAAAAAAACCTCATAAGTTTCAGCCAATATCTCTACAGTTTGAAAACAAATGTATTATCATCCCATCTACATTGTGTTGATTTTTAAGTGTATAAATGATGCCACTTTAAAAGAAACAAATTGTTGCAGTTCTGTCATCATTATACATATCATAATTCAAATCTTCCTTTGTTTAAAAAATGGTATATTTTTACAATATTAGATCTTCCTTTCTTACTGTTATAATTTTCATTTCCTGTAAAGAATATATTTAGTTTTGGTATAGTTTATCTATCTAAACTGAAACCAAGTATAAGAAGTTTTGGCAAAGTAAAGCAACAACTCTCAAGTTACCGAGTAAAACAAGATGGGATGGAGTTGTAATCATATTTGAGAGTCTGGAAAATGGAAAGCAGCCTCTTCAAGAAATTGCTATAATGAAAGACGTAAATATGGATAAAGAAATCCGGCGGTTAATATTAGATGATGTGTTCTGGGTACAGTTGCAAAACTCGTTAAAGATTTTAAAGCCTATAGTTCTAGCTATAACAAAATCAGAGTCAAATCATGCTTTGCTGTCTGATGTTCCTCAACTTTGGTCGAGTACAGCAGATGCAATAAGTAGTAATTTAACTACTTCACCCTTAAATTCTCAGGAAGAAAAAAAATGTCATGAAAATTTTAGAAAGAAGGAAACTAATTTGCTACTAAGAAATCCATGCTGCAGCAAACTTATTAGGTCCACGTTATAAGGGGCAGTGTCTGTCAGATGATGACATTTGTAGTGCTTTTGATTACATCACAAAAAAGCAGATGATTTTGGATTATATATTGGAAAAGTTATGTTCAATGTGGCAGAATACAGAAGTTCGTCTGATTTTTTGGAGCAGAAAAGGAAAAGAAAGAAAGGAAGAAAAGAGTAAGTAATTTCAAATGCATGTTGTTATTAAAAAGATTTTTTTTTCTAATTAGTTAAATATTTTTATTTTTATCTTACCATCTGCTTACATGATTAATAGCAGCTATGACGTTAAAAATAAATGCACGTTTCAGATTTTATGTTAAATTTTCAACTTTACCTTTTCCATTAATTGACATATTATTGAAATAATTTTGCACATGAATTTTCATTTTTAACAACAGAAGTTGCATTTAATTATCTTACCAGGAATCTGTTTAGATTTTTTTTTCATGCAATCCTGTTTTTGTTAAATTGTGAACTGTTGTATATACCTGTAAAAATGTAATCGAAATTTGGTGAATTAGAAAGTATCGTTATATTTTAGTTAATAAAGTCTTTCATACATTTATATAACTAGATAAGTTTCAATGGTAATGTGGGCTGTTATATGTTGATTTTTTCCCTCTTGAATCATTTGTGAAAGGTTCAGTTTGGAGATTGAAAAATTTTCTGAAATGTCTATTTTTAAGAGAAAACATTTCGTGAAGTGTCTTGTGTTTTCAAATGAAAAAGTTATCAAGATTCCTTTAAAGGACTTGAGTTTTCTTAAACAGATTTTTGCTTAGAGATCAGATCTTCCACATTAATGTTTTCATGTGGGACACTTAACATAAAAAGAAATATAATAAAATGTATCAGAATGTAACTATTACAAAATTTTGAATATATTATTTTGTAAATGAAATTTCAATTTTTCCAATTTGGAAAAATTGAAAAATAGCCCTTTGGAAAAAACCCGAAAAAAAAAAACGTTTTTTTTCCTAACTTTTCCGGGTTTTTTTCCGAGCATTCCCATCTCTAGGCCTGACTATTGAAGGGATTTGGAATCGAATAGCGTTTTCCATTTTTGATAAATAAATTACTTATCGAGATATAAGAGATTCTTGTTATGTGACTGCAGGTTTTTCTCCTTTCCCGTGCTATCGCTTCCGGAAATTCCATTCAAAACGATAACTTTGACAGTATTTTCTAAAAGATATATTGCTTTTATCTAGGGATGCACCGGATATTGATTTTGCCGGATATCGGATACCGGATATCCGAAGCTCGTTTGCCAGCCGGATTCGGATATCCGGCCGGATATCCGATCGGATATCCGGCACTAGATATATTTTTAGTTATATGGTGAATTATTTCTTTATATAATGCCATCTCAGAACAATAAATTACAAACATGTTTCACACATCATTAAAACATTTTAAATGTAAATATCAGGGCTTGAAATTCAAGTTTTCCCAGGAAAAGAGTTTCCCACCCAACATTTATAAATGCAGGGGAGTTGAACTGTTAGAAAGGAAAAAAAATCTTTTAACCTCATTATTTTTTATGTGCCACTTTAAGTAATGCATTTATACAGTCATGACAATGACAAAATAGCATTGAAATAATTTAAATTAAAAACTCAAGATAATTATTCAAAATTTTTATTTTATTAAAACAAAGGAACATAATCAAGCTTTATATATACCATGTCTATTTTTCAACCTTCACCTAATGTTATGGGCAGTTAACAATTGGGTTGCTAAATGAATTTCTTAATTTAGATTTTATTCTATTTTGCGTGTTTTAGCCTCTTTCACAAGTTACACTTTTGACAAACAGCATAGTGCAACTTTTATAATTTTAGAAATTATCGGAAACACATGATTATGCTCTCTTAAAAATTTTTAGAAAACTTTGCAAAATCCGATGTCCATTAATTTTTAACTTACTTACTTGCTTACTTACTTACTTGAATAATGCATATCGGTGATTGTATTGTCAATATCCTATAGTGTTTATATGTCATTTCTGAACAAACTTGTTTTATTAGAGTCCTTAATGGAATTATAGTCAAAACTGTAATCCCTGGTAATTTCGCTAATTGAACTATGTTCTATGCATTTGAATTTTAAATCCATATCCAAAGTTTGAAAAAGGAATAGTCAATTGATTTCTTCTATTACACGAGAAAAGTTTGATTTTAAAAAGTCATGTCCTAATTTTAGTGAATTGCGAGAATCAACTAGTTTGTTGTTTCTAAATATGTTTTTTTTTTCACGTGCACCAGAAGTATCTCATTTTGTTTAGTGCTGACTATTGGCCAATTTGATAGAGCACAGTTTCCGGTGGCCGTTACTTATTTCCTATTTTGGGCAAATGGAAAAACATTGCAAAATATGTAAATCGGTCATAGAAAAAAATATCGCTGATTTCATCAATCATGGTAAAAATAAATAAAATAATTTGTCGACCGGTCGCGAGAAAAAAACTGAAGTTTGTGGGAAATCGACAGCGGGAAAATATCACGAAATTGGTCAATCGATCACGGAAAAATATCATGAAATTTGCCAGTCCATCATGAGCAAATATGAAATTCCTCAGCCGGTCGCAGAGAAAAAATGCGAAAATTTTCAATCAGATGCAGAAAAACAATCGTTACTTTCATCAGTATGTTGCAAGAACAAACAGGGAAATTTGCCAATCGGTCACAGAATAAAATGGCTAAATTTGTCAATTGATCATGAGAAAAAAAATTATGAAATTCACCGATCGGTCTCTAGAAAAAAATCATGAAATTCGTCAGTCGGTCGTGGAGAAAAATTGCAAAAATTTTTCGGTTAGATGCAGAAAAACAAACATAAATTTTGTCAATTTGTTGTAAGAAGAAACTGTGAAATATGTCAATTAATAACGGGAAATATCACGAAATTTGTCAGTCGGCCCTGAGACTTGATCGTAGTTTTACAAAGAAACATTTTCGGAAAATGATTTTTTGGAAACACAAGCCTCCCGTCCCGATTATTCTTTAGGGCACGAATCCTGCCATCCCATCTCAAAATTCAAGCCCTGTATTTGCCATTCAAGCCCTGTAATGCATATTAATAATGCTGTATAAAAAATGTAATTTAAACATCAAAATATTCTGTTTATTTGTACAATGGAATGCTGATAATTGCTATTGGATTTGGATATGGGATTGACTATATTGAAAATTTCTAATAATTAATTAATTTGCACAATGAAATACTGATAATTTGTATAACAAATTTTAACCAATTAATATACCTATAATTGTAGAGTATTTTCCACAAAGAAATACATACTTTCTTTTTATAATTTAAACATAAAATATCTACTAATATACCCATGATTAAAGAGTCATTTTCTCAAAACACAGGTTTAGTTGATGCCTTTTTTTCTGTTTTAATTATTTGATACTGTTTTGCTTTAAGTAAGTCACATTTAGTTTTATTTTAAGTTAAATTACTTTGATACTTATAAGTAAAAAGAAAATTACTTTTAATTTTAAATATTTATAATGAAGTTACAAAAATAACTAATTTGATGTGCCAATCCCAAAGCTTTCTTCTATCTCATACATCTTAATGTTTCAAAAGGTAGCTCCAAATGTTAATACTTCAATATTATTAGTTCAATATTATACCAACTTTGACTTTCATCTAAAATTTCTGCTCCAATTAATTAACCAGAATCTCGATCATGATATTTATTAAAATCAATAACTTTTTTGTTATTCTGCTGTACATCAGCTGTTTGTGAAATAGCCAGCTTAGCAGGATACGAAGTTCCCATTGCTTCACGGGCCGCCAATATACAGTACCAAAAGCGAAAAATCGGGAAAATTTTACAAAAAAAAAAGCTGTTACAGTGCCACCTTCTGGCGGAATATTTCCAAATGGAAGGAGAAACTGCTGGCCATAGCCAAAAATATACACAAAAAACTGGTTCAATTCTATGCTCAGCTTCATACACTTTTCGTTGGTAAAATAATGAAAATAACACAAAAATCACTATTATAGCGCCCCCTTCCAGCAGAATATTTTCAAATTGAAGGAGGACCCTGATGGCCATAGCCTAAAATATACCCCCAAAAATTGGTTCAATTCTAAGCATAACTTGATACACTTTTCGATGGTACAAGAATGAAAGTGGCACAAAAATCGCTATTACAGCAACCCTTATGGCAGAATATTTCCAAATTAAAGAAGAACCTGCTGGACATAGCCAAAAACATACACAAAAAATTTTGTTCAATTCTATGCATAACTTCATACACTTTTCGATGATGCAATAATGAAAGTGGCACAAAAATCGCAATACAGCGCCCCCTTCCAGTGGAATGTTTTCATAAGGACACGCTGGCTATAGCCAAAAACATTCACAAAAAATTTGGTTCAATTCTATGCATAACATCATACACTTTTTGATGGTACGATGGCGACACACGGACAGATAGACATTTTGTATAACCTTGTTTTGGGATCTCGGACCCCTAAAACATCTAAATCCGTCGAAAACCAGGAATCGAAAAAATTTTAATTACAATACTTTCTTCTATGAAGAAATTTAAAATAGGCCTGTTTAATTGTTAAACTTAAAATAAAGAAAGAAAATTAATAAAGTCATACTTTAATAAACAACTTCAAATCTTGTTTTACATTCTGAAAGTGAAGGTACAATTTTCTAAAAGATGTAAACGTAAATTCTTAAATTTATTATAAAGAGTTCAAATATCAATGTTAGGAAAGCTGGCAATTGTTTAAACTTTTGAGAATTACCTTTTACTCATGAATAGTGAACTTTCTTTCATATTTTGCATTATAAACAAAAGTTTTTCGGCATCGTTTGGGTCAAACGATTTCTCTTATCGTTAGATATTAGCTTTGCTGCGTTTTGCCGGATATCCGGCAGAGAAGTCGGATATCCGGTGATTGTGATTCGGATATCCGATGATATTTCGGATATTGAAAAATCAGCCGGATGTGCCGGATATCGGATATTTGCCGGATATCCGTTGCATCCCTACTTTTATCAAAAAATAGATAACGCCATTCGATTACATAGTTTCTGAATCAGAACACCTGTCAATCTTACGCGTTTCCAAAAAGAAATTAATACAAAAATGTGTCAGAAAGTTAGCTCCTTTGGACTTAGGAAAGCCTTAAAAAAGACAGAGATACATTTTCACAAATCTACTTTTTATTACACAGTTTCAAAAATTATCATGTTTTTAACCCCCCTTTTTCTTTTTTATACTGAACTACATTATTTTTTTAATGAATCCTTATTTGAATGTTGAAACGTCTAAGACTCTAAGTAATGTTTAATGTTGCTATTGTGTATTATTTTCTGTCGTGCGAACATGTATAAAATATACTGTAACATTACCCCATAAAGATGTATGCAGTATTCTTTAAAAGAATCTTAATTGTATGTTAAGAAAAATCTGAATTCTTTTGTAGAAATTGAGTCGGGCATTATTTGACTTTTCAATGGGCCGGGCCGGGCCTGTTTTCGCTGATTTTTGTACGGGCCGGCCCATGAACTGTGAAAATGTAAACAGGCCAAGCCGGTCCTGCGCCGAACTTTTAATTTTTGCATCGGCCGGGGCCTGGAAATTCCGGCCCATGCAGACCTCTACCTGAGGTTCGGGCATGTAAAAGTGGGTAACCCGACCCGATGCAGGGCACTAATATGGAGGTAAAATCATTTACACATTGTTTTTAACACATTAAAACTTTTAAGATGGAATCGCAAGGTAAGGAAAAAATCTGTTTTATACAAGTTTTCATCTTGTGAAGTACATCATCTATTATAATTGTATTGCATCTTTTTTACAGAAACCATGAAAATTGTTCATTTAAGGCAGGATTTCGTTATAGACACATTCCGTTTCTCACAGGTTTTAGTGTATTCTAAAATGTTTTTTAAATCTAATATTCTTTTGATGTATTCATCGTGAGTATAACTATAAAGATGGGCATAAAATTAAATGCGAGTTCTCATTCTTTTAAATAAATCAGATGGAAAATTCTTTTGTTTTACTTAGAATCCTAAAAAAAAAGCCACTCAGAAAACTAATCTTCCCTCTCCTCCTCAAAAGATCTCCCATGAACGAACATGTGCTTTAGTTCTGCTGTCAATTTTAATTTATCTTTCAAAACTTCTAAAATGATTCCAAATGCAGCAAACGATTAGTTTTTCTGCTATTAGAGTATGATAAAGCATTGAAGCCGCAAGTGTTGGTTTGGGACAATTAACAAGTGCAAATGAACCACGGATGTCAGTAAAACATGTACACATGCTATATTAATCACATTCTCATTCAGGGAAACAGAAAGACACAGACATATCTGATTATAGTTAAAACTCCTTGCCTGCAGCTTCCCATCCCCAATTACCCTTAAAAGAATCCCTGATTCTGAAGTTAAGTGAAAGCAGTACTATCCTTCCCTTCTCAAGACCTGTCCTCCCATTCAACAGTCAATTCTCTCATGGGTGGTGCGGTGGGTGGTGATTTATCTCTCATGACAGCTTAATTAGGAGATATTTTAAATGGTGAAAAGTAATAAAAGATTTTCTACACAGCCAGAAAATTGAAATATACTGTATTTTCTATAATCATGTATTCAATAGGAATTCTGCCAGATTTCAGATGCAAAAGGCTAAATTACCTTATCCACCAGATAGAATATTTTTCCTGCCAGACATGGCAGAAATCCGCCAGATCTGGCGGAAAATCTGCCAAAACGGCAACACTGGTGTGGCGTCGGCAAGCCGCGGGAGCCATTTCTTATCTAACCGAATTCAAAATTCGCTGACTAACAGTTCCCATGATACTAGTAAACCAATAAGCTTCAAGATCTCATGTCATCCAGTTGGCCGGTTTTGAAAAGGCATGTCTGAAAAAAAGCAACCCTAAAGCTGTTCGAACGATCCGAAATCTGACGAACAAACTTAAACCAGATCGAAACATTTATCGCCAAACAAAGCGCGCCAAAAAATCGCCAAATCTTCCGGCACAGGTTATGGGATTACTCCCCATTTCTTGAAAGATAAATGCTCTCAAACTCTTGTTACATTTGAAATCATCACTAAATTAACTAACACTACTATTGTTTGATGCAGAGCTTGCCCACATACCTGTTTGTGGAACTTTAACACAATATTCGACCACATGATTAATTTTTTCAATAACTTTTTGTACTAAGTGGATTAAATAAGTACACGTACATAGTTTGCCTTACACCTCATGTTTGAGAAAATTATAGGTACTAATGTTGAATCTTTCTTTGAAATTACAACATGCATAAATTTATATATGTTTGCATTCATAGAACAAGAGGTATTGTCACAGATTCACTTTTCTGGTAAAAATTAATATTTTTCTTAGTCTTTTATAAATAATCTTCACTCAATATTTATGCAACTAGAAAATATATATACATATATACATATATTTATATCAAATAAAAATATAACATACAAATAAATAACTTTTCAAATGCGACTCATCCCAACTAATTTAATTTCATTCAGATGAAATTTAATAAACAATATGTTACATGTCAATGTTTTGTAAAACTAAACTATTTATTCATACAAAAGAATAATTCGGATTAAGTGCGCCTAATAAAACTAATAAATCAACAAAAAGAAGAAAGTCCCGTTTGCTGTAATAGTTTTCATAAAAGAAAACTCACATTAATGTTAACTAACCTATTTAAAGAGCTGGTACACGTTCAATTTTGAAGGCAAATTGAAAATGTTTTGAGAACGAGAAAGATTTTTTAAGGAATGAATCTAATGAATGAATACATGCTGTCGTGTCGATTCTTTTGAAGGAATGAATCAATTGTGAACATTTAAAATTATATATCGTGTTGTAAAAATGAATTATAAAATTTTCATAAACAAATAAATTTAAATTATTAACATTTCAGGATGAGAATGCCAAATTCTATTCAATATACTGAAGTTAAAACTACCTTATGTTTTGTTTTTTGTGAAATGGCAACAGCTAAACCGGTTTGCATACATGCTTTTCATCAGCTTTTCTGCTACAGCTGAGCTGGAAGGATTTTATATTTTAATCAATAACCTTTTTAAACAATATTGAATATCTATTCGTAATGGAAGAAGTAGCAAAAATCAAACAACTGGTGAGTTTTTCCATAGTAAAAACTCTTAACGTGTATAAATACTTATTCTGAAATGTTTTCATTACTTTTTCAGTTTTAGCTAATTTTCTAACTTATTTTTATTACCTAAATTCTTTCTATATCTATATAATGTGTTCCATATTTTTATTTTATTTTTTTATTGATTATCTGGTTTCTTATTAAAACCTATAGATCTGAACAAAACTTTATTTAATATGTTGATCATTCAACAGTATGTTTCTTTTATTTATATATTATTTATTATAATTTTAATCAAGTTGTTTTTTAATTTTAATCAGTCCTCTAATATTCTGAATACTTTGTATAGTATTTATATTTTGACATTTCATTTGACAGGTTTTATTTAACTTTGTTGGTTTTTAGTATTATACAGTTCATATATTTTTGCAATTTATATAATATTGAGAACAAACATCCCTAAAAGTGTTCATTTCTTAGTTAGAGAATTTTCTTTTATTTAAAGCTCCTTATTAAATGGAAGGTAATTTTTATCACTGATTTTATTTAATTTTGTTGGTTTTTAGTATACAGTTCATATATTTTTGCTCCTATAAAGTTCCTTATTAAATGAGAGGTAATTTTTATCACTGGTTTTATTTAGCTTTGTTGGTTTTTAGTATACAGTTCATATAATTTTACAATTTATATAATATTGAGAACAAACATCCCTAAAAGTGTTCATTTCTTAGTTAGAGAATTTTCTTTTATTTAAAGCTCCTTATTAAATGGGAGGTAATTTTTATCACTGATTTTATTTAATTTTGTTGGTTTTTAGTATACATTTCATATATTTTTGCTCCTATAAAGCTCCTTATTAAATGAGAGGTAATTTTTATCACTGGTTTTATTTAGTTTTGTTGGTTTTTAGTATACAGTTTATATAATTTTACAATTTATATAATATTGAGAACAAACATCCCTAAAAGTGTTCATTTCTTAGTTACAGAATTTTCTTTTATTTAAAGCTCCTTATTAAATGGGAGGTAATTTTTATCACTGCTTAAATAGTATTGGGAGTACAAATTAATTCGGTCCGTTTTTTTTTCGTTAAAAAAACATTTTATTTATTATCAAAATGAAAAAACATGTTATTCAAAGTATTGTCCACCGGCAGCCACAACCTTTGTCCACCTTTCTGGCAATTTTCAGATTACATCTCTGAAAAATGAGTCCTCTCTGGACGCAAACCATGAATCGAGCCATTCTTGAATTTCTTCGGAAGAAGTGAAGCGGTGTCCAGCCAAATCGTGATGCATCCGTCGGAACAACCAATAATCAGAAGGAGCAATGTCTGGCGAATACGGCGGGTGGGGTAGGACCTCCCATTTCAACGTTTCCAAGTAATTTTTAACGACAATTGCCACATGGGGCCGAGCATTGTCATGTAACAAAATTACCTTGTCGTGCCTTTCGATGGTTTCTGGCCGTTTTTCACGCAATGCTCAGCTCAAGCGCATTAATTGCAGTCGGTAGCATTGGCCAGTAACTGTTTTGCCAGGTTTTAGCAGCTCATAGTACACTATCCCAGTCTGATCCCACCAAACGCACAGCATTACCTTCAGACCATGAATATTCGACTTTGGCGTTGATGTTGACGTCGATGGCAATGATTCACCAGGCCGAGCATAGTATTTTCTCTTCTTGGGGTTATCGTAGTGTATCCACTTTTCGTCTCCGGTAACAACTCGATGTAAAAAACCTTTCCTTTGTTGTCGTTCGAGCAGCAGTCCACTGATGAAAAATCACTTTTCAACGTCGCGCGGTTTCAACTCGTATGGGACCCAATTTCCTTGCTTTTGAACCATTCCCATGTTTTTTAAGCGCACGGAAATTGCTTGCTGAGTGACTCCCAACGATCCTGCAAGCTCTTGTTGCGTTTGGCACGAATCTTGATCGAGCAATTCCTCCAATTCGGCGTCTTCGAACTTTTTCGGCTGGCCCGGGCGCTCCTTGTCTTCGACACTGAAATCACCATTTTTGAAGCGTCGAAACCACTCTCTACATGATTTATCAGATGGCGCAGATTCACCATATACTTCCACAAGCGATCGATGCGCTTCAGCGGCACTTTTCTTCCAATTAAAAAAGAAAATCAAAACTTCCCGCAAATGTTGTTTATTTAGCACAAAACTCGTCATATTGAATGCTCAGAAAACCAATTTTGTTGTATAAAACTCGAAGCTTCGTTGACTGAATATGGTTGACAAAGGTCAAACCTTTCTAACAATGCCAAAAACATCTATCATTATTCAGTAAACAAATCAGCTAGAGCCATCTATTGAAAACGGACCGAATTAATTTGTACTTCCAATAATATAAATTACCAGGAAATCTGTGACCATACGCAGCTTTAATAGACATTACACCCTGAGCAAGATTTTCGTCGTGCCCTTTTTTGATATCAAGTATTCTATCTGGAAGAACTATTAAAATATTAATTAATATTTTGTGCTTTTGAATTTTTTTTAGATTTTAATATAACATGTCAGTTTGTTTTATGAAAATATTGTCATTTAGGTATTAACAGGGCTTGACAAATATTGTCGCCAGATCGCCAAAATATTTTAATGGAAAATTGTGCTTATATATTCCTTTTTATAATTAATTCATTAACTTAGATTGTATGTTGTTAAACCAATTCATGATACATTATTTCTTTAATGTTTTTTTTTTTAATCAATTTATAAAACTCTTATGTGCTTTTTGAAAATCCATGATTAAATGATATGTGTGAGAGGGAGGCACAAATCTTGCTGGTTACCAGATTTTTTTTTTCTTATTTGTAGATCTTTGAGATTTAAGGTCAAAACTGGAAATTTTCATTTGTGGCGAAATTTTTTTTTAGTTAAAAGGGTATTTTTGGGTTATACAGGCATGAAAGAGTTCCTTCTAAAAGAGGAATTCCACCTTTTTAAAAGCAAATTTGGACATTCTCCGGATTGATGCAAAAATGCAAAGAAAATATTAGATGCATTTCCGGGGGGGGGGATCTAGAAAGCTTAATAATTAGACATTTTGTCTACTCATATCCTTGGGGTTTATTTCTGAATTGCTGTACTATCAAATCAAAGGCGAACTTTTATTAAAAGCATCTGAAAGTCATGTAAATAAAGTTCTTTAACTAGGAAAAAGAAGTTTCCATAAGGTTCTTTTTGGAATAGTGTTTTATTCGATTTATAAAACATTTCTGGGTAATTTCAGTGATGTATTGCTGGAGTAAAGATCAATTTGGCATGCATATATTTTCATTAGAGATTTTTAAGTAAAGTCTTAAACAGTCAAATCATTCAAAGTAATACATTTATTTTGAAAAAATAATCTCTGTACATCACATAAGTTCATGAGATACATTTGGGTGGATGCAAATGTTTCCAATTTTCTTTTTTGATTTAATGAATTTACACTATTATTATTATTATTTTAATACTTTTTAAGTTACAAAAAGAAAATAACAATCATATGTGCAGTTATATTTCATTTTATTGTATGAATAACTGTTAAAATGTCTCTAAGTTATACGAGTTTGGCCTTATTGTATAGATGGAAAACATTTTCCACCTTTTTTCCTATTTCTCACTTTCATGCCTGGTTATAGCGACCTCCAAGGATGAATTACCAAGATACTATGATTTCATTTGTCGCCAAATTATAAAGCATACTAGTGTAAATACCCGTCCTAGAACGGTGGGTAAAAATTGTGTTTTTCACTTAAAATTTGAAAAACTGATAAAAAAAATAATTGACAATATGGAAGCGTTTAGATGAGCAAAGTGCGGCTAGTTTATGTTCTAATAAACACACAATTAGCTTTTACAATATTTCTGGATAAACCAGGTTTTCCGGCTAATATACTATAACAAAATTAAGATTTCTTAATAAAAGAAAAATTTAATAAATATGCAATAAAAGTGTGTAATTAAAACAGTCTGCTGCAACTATTGAAATAATACTATTTTTTTTAATAACACTTTGGAATTGTATTTTTATCGTTTACCCCATCTCCAATTTTTTTTTTTTATATATTTATATTGATTCATAAATAAGTATCGCGGGTTGAATCCCATCCGTCTAATCCCCTAAGCTTCTGTCCTCCTGATGCAAAGCTATAAATTAAAAATTATTAATTTTACTTTTCGTATAAATATTAATTTTTTGCGTTTAAAATATGGGATGTGTTTTTTTTTAGTTTAAATTTACATACACCTGTATATAGAAAAGGAAAATATAAGCAATGTGTAATTTAAAAATGAGTTACAAAATGCCAAGATATTATTTCAGGAGGGGGGGGGGGGGGCGACTAATCCCCTAAGCTTCTGTCCTCCTGATGCAAAGCTATAAATCAAAAATTATTAATTTTACTTTTCGTATAAATATTAATTTTTTATTTTTAAAATATGGAATATGTTTTTTTTTTTTTTTTAAGTTTAAATTTACATACACCCGTATATAGAAAAAGAAAATATAAGTAATGTGTAATTTAAAAATAAGTTACAAAATGCCAGGATATTACACTGCTCAAAACAATTAAAGGATATTGCAGTTTTAGGTGGATTTTGTATCTGGTAAACTGTTTAGCTGATTGATACATGGTCGACAGACATAGTAGGTTATATGAGAATAAATTGCACATGTTTGGCAGAAAAAAATGCATTTTATTGCGCATTTGTGTACTAAAGGAAAAAAACACAATTTGTGCATATGAGAAAAAAAGAATAAGAAAAGGTGTTTTCTTCAAAGAAAATCATTTTCAGTAGGGGGTATGGTTTCCACGGGCGGCCAGCAACGTTGAACACCTTTGAGGCATGGACTCAATGAGGCTATTAATGACAGTTGGGGTATTCTGCCCCACTCTTCCAGAAGAGCTCTTTCCAGTTCTTGGAGAGTTTGTGGGGGTTGTTGGCGGCCAGAAACTCGTCTTCCTAGAGCGTCCCAAACGTGCTCAATTGGATTCATGTCTGAAGAACACGCTGGCCATTCCATTCGAACGATTCCTTCCTCGAAAAGGAAATCCTCCACCAGGTTTGCACGATGTGGCCTGCAGTTATCGTCCATTAAAATGAAGTTATCTCCGATTGCTGCAGCGTAAGGGACTACAATAGGTCTGAGGATCTCATCCCTATATCGGCGACCAGTCAGAGCTCCATCTCGAATGATGTAGAGGTCAGTGCGCCCGTCAATGGAGATGCCACCATACACCAACACTCCTCCACCGCCAAATCTGACACTTTCATGCACGAACGCAGGATTATTCCTACTGCCACGGTCCCTCCAGATGAAAATATGCTTATTATCCGGATGCACAGAAAAACGGGACTCGTCAGAAAACAGAATATTGCTCCATTCATTTCTCCTCCAGTTGACATGCTCGGTTGCCCACTCCCTGCCGTCAAGACGATGCCTTGATGTTAATCTAACACATACCATCGGTCGGCGAGCATACAGACCTACAGCATGGAGTCGGTTTCAGACAGTCTGAGTTGAAATCGTGGTGCCTGTAGCCGAGCGAAGGTGTTGTTGGAGAAGAGTAGCGTTCATGGTTCGGTGTCTCCGAGCTGTTAACGCTAAATACCGATCTTCATTGGGCGTTGTTGCCCCGTCTACGACCTTGCCCTAGTCTTCGGCCTGCACATCCACTCTCCAAAAAACGGTTCCAGATCCTGGAAATGACACTTTGTGACACTCCAATGGCTTGCGCTATTTCGGCTTGAGTTTGGCCCCCTTTTAACCTGCCAACAATTCTCAAAGCTTCTGAATCTGTCAAATGACTTCGCTGAGACATCGTACTCATCGAAACAAAGCAATCACTGAATGCCGATCATCCTTGTCTTCATTCTCTTTTATCCAGTTGAAAGTCAAATTTCATTCGCTGCCGCTGAAGCAACGTTTTTGGACGTCGAACTCAAAATTTGCATACTCCCAGTTTGAAAACCATAAAAATTTGCATTTGTGATTCTCTTTTTCTATTTTCGGTAAAAAAAATTTCGTTTATATCTTTATTTTATATAAAACTTCAAATATCCTTTAATTGTTTTGAGCAGTGTATTTTGGGGAGGGGGGGGGGAGGCGACTAATCCCCTAAGCTTTTGTCCTCCTGATGCAAAACTATAAATCAAAAATTGATTTTACTTTTCGTATAAATATTAATTTTTTACTTTTAAAATATGGAATATGTTTGATTTTTTTTTTTAAGTTTAAATTTACATACACCTGTATATAGAAAAGGAAAATATAAGTAATGTGTAATTTAAAAATAAGTTACAAAATAATAAGTCTAAAATATTTAAACTGATTACTTTTTAAAAAGTAAGTTAGTTTTTTCAATTTTTTGCAGGGAAAAAAAGGATATTTTTAAAAATACCATTGTTTTCCGTGATTAAAATTCCTTACATGTCGCAAAGAAAATTTAATATGATTGCAACTTAATACTTGAAATAATCTCAGTTAGGAAGAAGTGTCTACCACTGCTCAATTATCAAGATTTGTAACCTTGAGAAGTAATCGCGGGATTCTTGTTTCTTGTCGACCAATGGGAGAATGGAACCTTTTACCCTTGAGTCTCTTCCTCGGAGGCTGGTAAGATTGATGGATTCGCCCTGCCCTGTGTTACACTGCTTTTTATTATATAGAGATATGACAATATAATAATATTTGGGTACAGATGTCATATTCGCCCCATATTGGTGCGATTTTTTTCGGTTGCCAATTTGGCGAAAACATCAACAGCATAAACATAATCCAGGTTACCACATCAAACAAAATAACGACACTTTGACGCAAGTTAAGTACCTGTTGCCTATATGATATTGCCAACAGAAAAAAATCGCACCAATATGGGGCAAATATGACATCTGTTCCAATATTTGATGTGTATAACATTTCGTGATGCATATGGTCCAATTATAGTCACATATGACATATGGACATGCATATATGATGTATATGACTCATATATAAGGTTTTCAACTTTCACGTCTCTATATATGTGTATTATGATGCTTATATAAGGTTTTCGGTGATCTTGATGAAATTATAACTGCAATCTACACATATTGTAATTGCGGGTACTCTCTATATCCCAAAAGTATTGTTAAAAGTGCTAAACAATAAACTTTTTAATATTTTCTGTTATTTAACCCATTTAATTTTATATGTATACTAAGTATATCAACATATAAGACTTACAAGAAATCCTTAATGGCATGCAACTAAAAAAAAAAAAAAAAAATAGTAATCCTGTGGCCATTGGCAGATAATTTAATACTACTTGATTATCGCATCGACCAAAAAACTATCACCAAACTATAAGATTAAATGCCAATAATGGTTGATCGTAAATGTCACAATCGCTTGACATTAAACACTATACACGTGTTTGTTATGTCATCAAGTGATTTTTAATTCGAGTTTTTATTTGTATTTTTATTAATGTTTTATTAATTTATTTGTTCTTTTGTCAATTAAAATAAAAATTATGTTAATTTGTATAATTTGGCGAAATTGGTCGATGGGATAACCAAGTAGTACTGATAATTCAATAGCTTTTTTATTTTCCCTTTCATGGAACCAGTGGTCACCATTAATTTTTCTTCTTACTCTGAGAGCTAAAAAGAATTTATGGCAACTGTCCTGTTTTAATTATACCAACACCAAGATTACTTTTACTGTTACTTAATATTGTATTATACTGCAATTTTTTTCCTTTACTATCGGTTAATACGAAGTGGTTCTAACAATAATTAGATCATGATAATATGTGCAAAGAAAGGAAAGGTGGAAATCATTTTACATGCAAATTATAAAAAACAATTAAGGTTGTGTTATTTTGTAGCTTTAATATTCAGATTTATGCTATATAAAATATTTCAAGATAAGTAAGTTAATCCATTGTTTGAAAAGAAAATTGGGTACTTTTCGGTTAGTCGGGCGCCAGTGTTATATATACATATATATGTTATATACATATATGTATTTCATTACTTTAAATGCAAAAACACCATAACTCAGAAAAGGTGTATATCTGCAATATTTAACTATAAAAAACAAGTAAAAAGACAGGTAAAAAACAAAAACACAGGCAAAAAGCAGTATATTCTTCTTCAGTGTATAGGTGAAAACTGGGAAATTGAGTTAGTAGCCAGTGGCCGGTAGACTCAGTTTCATTAGTGGCCACTTTTTAAAGTTAGTGGCCACTATAATGTTTCAAACTTTCTTGACATCTACATAAACTATAATCGTTGTATATATACATATTTTTCTATAAGTCAGAGTTTTATACCAGCCAATTATTCATAAGAATAGGGAAGAAGTCAAAATTAAGAAAATTTTTTTAAAACCACAGAATCTGTTATATTAATTTTTTTTAGAATATATTTTTACAGTATTTGTATATGTTCATTACTATTATCAATTAAATTACTATTATTTTCTTTATATAAAAAATAACTAAATCAAAATTCCGACAGTTAGGTGTATACAATATATATATAAAAAAAAAATCAAAGCACAATAAAATGTTATTTGGATTTTATTTAATAAGTAAATGTATTAACATTACTACACTCATTACATACAGTTGAAATCTAAGCTGATAAGTGTATCAAGCAGGCTTAAACAGTATTTCTTGAAGAAAAATAATCTAACTGGTGAGCATGCGGCAGGAGTCAAAATATTGAAAATACTGCAATGCCCTTAAAATCCACTTGCATCCGGTGGTAAAAAAAGGGGGAATAAATTATTTTAAATGCATGTGGAATCAAAGCTGATGAATATATTTTGCAGAATAAAACTATTTCTTGAAAAAATAATCCAACTGAAGAGCAACAGCGAAAAGCCGAAATATTGAAAATACAGCTGAGTTGTTATAATCTGCTTGCATCTGGTAGAGAAAAGAATTAACAAGTTTGCTAATTAGATGTAACCAAAGTAGAGATGCATATTTCTATGAAAAAAGCTATATTTCACTTGGCGATCGATAACAGATTTTTTATCGCCACTTGGCGAGTGGCGACTAAGGTGGCGATCGATGGCCGATTTTTTAATCGCCACTTTTACAGCTTTAATCGCCACGTGGCGAGTGGCGACCGCTAATTTTCACCTATACTTCAGTGGGAGGACAGACTTAACCTAACTTCACCCCCACTGTTAAAGATTTGCAGGTTTCTGAACACACGTCCAACCTGCATTCAATATAGAAAAACTATTGTCAATTCAATAACTAAATTCAAAAAAGCTAAAATAAACCAAAATTAAGCAAAAAAATAAATAAGTAATGTAGATAAAACATAATTTAAAAATCTTTAACAAAATAATCTTTTAGAAAAGTACTTAAAAATTAACAATTTAAATATAAACAAATTAACACGTATGAATGCAGATGAACGTGCACCCACCCATACCTACAAGATGAAAATCTTTTCAAAAACATGAAAAACAGCAATACCTGTATAATGTTCCTCACCTGTTAACAATGAACTATTAATTTTTTTTCCGTATCCAACTTCAAAAACTAGAAATTCTGAGTCCGCATTCTTCCTTCGATTCGATACATCAACCCACATTTGTTCTTTAAACAAGACTTTAGAATGCAGCTTTCATTTAGAATCTTCTGGAAAGATGCCATCACATGTTGCTCAAACCGCCAATCCACAATGACAACATTTTGAGCAACATGTGATGGCATCCTTCCAGAAGATTCTAAATGAAAGCTGCATTCTAAAGTCTTGTTTAAAGAACAAATGTGGGTTGATGTATCGAATCGAAGGAAGAATGCGGACTCGGAATTTCTAGTTTTTGAAGTTGGGTACGGAAAGAAAATTAATAGTTCATTGTTAACAGGTGGCGAACATTATACAGGTATTGCCGTTTTTCATGTTTTTGAAAAAATTTTCATCTTGCAGGTATGGGAGGGTGCAGGTTCATCTGCATTCATACATGTTAATTTGTTTATATTTAAATTGTTAATTTTTAAGTACTTTTCTAAAAGATTATTTTGTTAAAGATTTTTAAATTATACTTTATCTACATTACTTATTTATTTTTTTGCTTAATTTTGGTTTATTTTAGCTTTTTTGAATTTAGTTATTGAATTGACAATAGTTTTTCTGTATTGGGTGCAGGTTGGACATGTGTTCAGAAACCTGCAGATCTTTAACAGTGGGGGTGGAGTTAGGTTAAGTCTGTCCTCCCGCTGAAGAACAACAGACTGTTTTTCGCCTGTGTTTTTGTTTTTTACCTGTCTTTTTACTTGTTTTTTAAAAGTTTTTTATAGTTAAATATTACATATATACACCTTCTTTTCTGAGTTATAGTGCTTTTGCATTTAAAGTAATGAAATATATCTTTGTTGCATTTGATGAGCTGCTATTAGTGCCAGTTGTGCAATAATTTTTTCATTAATTATATATAAAATATACATATATGTATATAGGCATGTATATATACATATGTGTATGTGTGTAGTACAATAAATGTATGTATATACATATGCATATATACATATGTGTATGTATATATATATTATATATGTATATATAATACTGCGCCCGACTAACCGAAAAGTACCAAAAATTGTTATCCTTTCTTGTTTCTATATGTGCACACTAATAAAAATTATTCTTTCTCTGTCAGGCACTGTTTCTTCATAGGTTTTAAATTATCTCTATTTTACACATGTATAATTTATTTTCTTAGGAACAAGTATATGCATCTGTTTCTGATGAAGTCAGTAAAATAGAAAAATTATCAGGACTAAATGGAGATCTTCCTCCTCATGTTGCAGCATTAATCACTGAAAATGACAAGCTTCAGTACAGAATTGGAATATTAAAAAGGGTATGCATGTTTGCTTTAACTTTGAATGTAAAAATATACTGATACGTTAAATACATTTAAGAGAACTGTAAAACATTATCATAACCAGGGGTGGAGAAATACATCATTTTGCTCGCCACTGGCGGTTGGATTTTCTGACAGGGCGAGTGAATTTTTAGGTAGTTTTTGGAAAACAGAAGACTTTAGAGATATGCAAAAAACTTTATTTTTTTTCCTTGCTATATTTTTCAACTTTCCAAATTACCACAATATAAACATGGTACTATGTTCTATCCTATACCAACATTTTGCTCGCCACTGGCGGTTGGATTTTCTGACAGTGCGAGTGAATTTTTAGGTAGTTTTTGGAAAACAGAAGACTTTAGAGATATGCAAAAAACTTTATTTTTTTTCCTTGCTATATTTTTCAACTTTCCAAATTACCACAATATAAACATGGTACTAAGTTCTATCCTATACCCAACTTTTCGCTGTTGTGTACATTTGTTAAATTTATAGAAAAAAATGTATTGATGTAATAGTAATTCACTTTTGATGCACTCGATTACATTTTGTTAATAACAATTTTCAACTGTATGTTGCATCTTGCTGATTAGTAGTATCCTTGGCTGTTAAGATTTTCTTAAAATTCCCCACCCCTGATCATAACAACCATTTTAATTTGCTAGTTTTCTGAAATTATCTAGTTTTTGTTCTGATCTGTGACCTGATATTTTAGTTTGATTTTTCCTTTTCTTTTCACCCTTTTCTAGGGTGTCAACAATTTTAATCAGATGATTTGAGTCTGTGATTACATTGTAATTTTAATCTACTGATTTTTTTTTTTTTTTAAATCATTGATTAAAATCATAAATTGTCTAAACGTTTAAAATGAAATAAAAAAAGTATTAAAATGTAAGGTGACCATAATTTAGAAAGTTTTAATAGTATTTTGCCATATGAATAAACAACAACAACAAAATCTTTAAATATTTTTTGTAAGCTTAATTCCTTAGGCTTGTAAAAAATTAAGTACAGTAAGTTTGTAAAAATCAATTTTTATCTGGCATAAAAAGCATTTCGTTTAAAAGTGATGTTTAAATCTAATATAATTTGCAGTGCCATAATTTCTTTTAAGTAATCAAATTATTCATCCTTTTATATAAAATAATCATAGCAAGTATAATAAATTCCTGCAAGTAAAAGAATAAATAGCCAGTATCTTTTTTTTTTTATCATTCTACTTTTGCAATAATAAATTTATAGCAAATTGGGGATAAAGACGAATGATTGAACAGCTATTATAAAAGAAAGAATAAGAGAAAAAGAACTAATTGGTATAAAAATGTTAATTGCAGCAAGAGATTCTTCAGTAAAGGTTGAATAAATGTTTTTTTTATTTTTGAACTCATATACTTGATAACCAAACAAAAGTTGTTAGGAATTTAAAAGGTAGCAACACTTGTTTTTTTTTTTTAAATGCTGGTAATCCCCAATGAGTATTTATAATGCTACTGTTTAATATTTTGAGAATTTCAGGTATAACTGGCTGTTCATTATATGGGTTAACATATTTTCTTCCTTTTTTTAAAAATTAGCATATGTATGTGCCAGAGATCTGTTTAGGATGAAATTGGGTTCTTTAAAGGATCCTTCATAAAATTTTTCATTTCAAAACTGGACCTTTCACAAAATATTTCATCTCAAAACAGGTCCTTTCACAAAAGTTTTCATCCTGAAACAGGATCCTTCACAAAATTCTTTCTCTTAAAAACAGGCCTTTGTCAAAATTTTTCCTTCTCCAAACTGAACCTTTCACAAATTTAATCCTTTAAAAGTAAAATCTGACATGTCACTTTTACATATGAAAAGAAAATATGTGTATTTTAGATACATAAACATATATCTTCTTTAAAATGTATAAAACAGGAACCTGAATATAACTTTCAAATTCACAAAATTATAACTAGATTTTTCACAAATGTAAAAAGCTTTTCACAAAAATAGGACCCTGGGAAAAAGGTCTAGACAGACCCCTGCGCACATGTGTGTAAGTTTAGAACTAAGCCATTAATAGTAATTTTTCTAAGTCCAAATGCAAAACGAGCTGCCAATGATATTTATTTTGTAATTTGTGATACTAACTAATGAAATTACTTATTTGAGTTTTTATTAATGCTCTAATTACTTACTATTCCCTCTAGGTCATTTTTTAAGGGTGCAGCACCCTTTCATTTTTAAAATCAGCAAAATGTACCCTGTTTTTTTTTATAGTGAAATTCACTTTTAGTTGTACCCAAAGATTTTTTGTAAAGACTTCCCTTTACCAGAGTATTTCTATATGTGTGTGCCTAAGTCTATGCAAAAATTATTAAACTTCTTAAGAAAAAATAGATTATTAAATTATGTTGTAATTCAGTTGTATTTTTCAATTTGTAATTCATAAAATTATTTAAAAATTGTCTAAAAAATGATTACTTTTTTTTTTCTTATATTGTAAATATAACTAGAAATAGTGCCCTTTTTCAGAACTAGCATCCTGCCCCTTTTTCTTTTTGTAAGGCATGCTAAATTATCATTATTTTAGTAATTAAAGCATAAAACTGTATATTACTTTCCTAATTAGATAGTTAATTGTTTAATAATTATCAATTTTAAGCAGTGTCAACAATTTAACATTAAATGCAGCTATTAATCTATACTAATAAAAGTAGTTTTAATAAATCTAAATATCAGTGGTATTTAATAGTTTTCCATAATTATTATAAAATGTTAATGTACAAAATGTTATTGTATGCTACTAACTAATGAAATTACTAATTTGCAATTTTTATTGTAATTACTAACTAATAATTATAATTTTATTAATCAAAGCATAAAAAATAGATTATAATAGCAGTTAGATTTAATTGTTTTGGAAACATACAATTTTTGGTAGCTATTCTGTATCTTAATGCAGGGGGGGGGGGCATAAAAATCCAATTTAGAAATTTAAAAAAAAAAATCTGATTATATATATATATATATATATATAAAATTCTAATGAAACGGCTGAAATGAAGCGATTCTTTGAAACGACTGATTAATCAACTGATTATGTTTCACGGCAATTTCTCCTAAAATATGGAATACTTTGCGATGAAATTAACACCAAAAATCTGTATTGATCCACAGATCTCAAAACTGGTACTAGAATTTTTAAATTCGAATTAGTTTTCGAAATAGTAATTTTTTTCTAATTTTAAATACATTTTTCTAATGATGGCAACTCAAATTTTAATCATAACTGATATTTTTTTTTCCTATTTCAGAAAAGGTTATTATTTTAAACTAATGTGGCGACCAGTTTGGTCTCCCTTAAATGTATCATGCTACTTTTATTCATAATTCAATTTACTCGAACAATCTTTCGCCAAATCGAAAGATTCTGATAGAGAAATCAATTCTGACAGTATTTTTATGTTAGCGAGACGCAGGTGATAAATCGCCAAATATTTTTCTGTCACATTTTTTAATATTTCATTAATTTCATTTAAAATATAATCCTTTCATTCATTTTATTTAAAATACAAAACTTTCATTTAAAACTGAAACAATTAAAATTGATGGCTTTCACTTCTTTTTTCTTAAAACAAAAGGAAAAGAAAAATATTAGGCACAGATGTCATATATGCACCGGGGTACCTAATTGGCGCCAAAATGGCATTATTTTGATTGACATTGTAACCTGGCTATTGTTTATTTAACAATAAATGTTTATTTACTTTTATTTCTTTTTGTTTAATTATAAATTATTTTGTTCGGCACTTTTCTGTTATACGGACACCATGCCAAAATGTATGCTAATGTGCCAATTATTTTAATCCTGTTTGTAAAAAGGATTTGATCGTGAAAAGCAGTTTAATATGAGGGTTTTTTTTATTACTTTACTGTATAACATTATTTGTTCCCTTAGTTTAAGTATACATTTGTGGTTTAATAAAATAGCCCATAAAAGTCTGTAATTTTCAAATGTTATATTTTTAAAATGCTCCCTTTACTATCGACAATGTTTTTTTCTTTTATTTTTCAAATGTTTCAATACACATGATTTTCACTTTGCTCCAACTATTACGCTTGGCGACAATGGTGTCTGTGTAACGGAAAAGTACCTTTTGTTCTATAGCTATTAATTTTTTTTGTTATTTCTTTTTGAAAATAATAGAAAATAATTAAAAAATACGGTACTACTTAGTTATTCCGTCGACCAATTTCGCCAAATTATATAAATCGCGAAATTATACAAATTGACATAATTTTTATTTTAAATAATGAAAGAACAAATAAAATAGTATAACATTAATAAATATACAAATAAATCGTCGAAATAAAAATCACTTGATGACGTAAACACATGTAACTTGCTTAAAGTCAAGTGAGTGTGACATTTACGATCAACCATTATTGACATTTAATCTTATAGTTTGGTGATAGATTTTTTGTTGACAGGATAACTAAGTAATAGCAAAAATGCATATGTAGCTGGTATTCGAAAACGAGGTTTTCGCCAAATTTTCGTTTAAAAAAAAAAAATCAAACGTATATGACATCTGGCCAAATATTAAATGATGCAACAAACCATGACATTTAATTTCCACTTCAAATCAATGTTTTAATTTACCAATCGAAAAATTAAAAAAAATGCTAACTGGCGAGTTGGAAAAAAGCTATTAGCCAGATTTGCACCCGGCTAGCATAACAGTACCAAGAATTCTTTGGACCATGACAACTTTTATGTAGTTTTATTCAAAAAAAAAATTTGATTTTTTAATCAAAATGGAAAACTTTCGGTACAGATGTCATATATGGCCCTATATTGGCGCAATTTTTTTCTGACGCCAATGTCATATACGCAACAGGTACTTAACTGGCACCAAAGTATCGTTATTTTGCTTGATATGGTAAGCCGGATGTTGTTGTTTCTGCTGTTGATGCTTTCCCCAAATTGGCGTCGGAAAAAAATCGCGCCAATATATACTTATATATAGGGTCAGGTGGGGGAAAGTTGTGGTAATATAAAAAAATGCACTTTTTTCAGAATAAATGTACATATTTTTACTTTTTTTTTCTATTAATACATAATTGGAGTTTGTGACAAATATTTCTATTAAGATTTGTAAATCTGGCAACAAGTTTACTGTTGTTTATCTTCTTGCTTACATATATGTGCAGTTTGTTCTTAACACATGGTATTGATAAACTTTGTTCTTGATCCTTTCTCACTTGAAAAAATTAGTATATTTTGATACATTTCAGTAGAAGAACTTCTTAAAAACAGATTCATGCATCAAGGTAAGAATTATTTTATTATTTCAATTTTTTATGATTTTTTTCTGAGGTGGGGGAAAGTGGTGGTATTAGGCTTAGCTCAATGTTGTATGATGATTCAATTTTAGTCTGTAGATATGATTAATTTATAAAAATGGGCTGTAATAAAAATATTAATCTAAAAAAAATAGGCTTTATTTATAAATTTTAATCTTAATATGATAATACAATTAAATTAAAAGTTATTTTTTAGATAGGGTCAGGTGGGGGAAAGTGGGCCCATGGGGTAAAGTGGGGGTATATTGAAAAAAACCTATTTTCTCTTTTAAATTAAGATATTTTGTTAATTCTTTTTTAGAGACATACATTGAGATTATGGCAACTATTCTTATTTTAGTTTTAGAAACTGGAAACAAATTTAATGTTTACAAACTATCTTGTTTATGCTCATTGCATACCATCAAAAAGTTGATCAGCTAAAATAATCGCCCAAGTGATAAAAATTAATACGTTATATCACATTTGAATAAGTCACCATTGGGGAACTATTAGATTTTTCTTGCTGTTTGGTGGTGAAGATTATATAGAGTTCAGCAATATATGCTACATACTAAGTGAACCTAATTTTGATAGCCATGGACATTATTTCTTTAATTAAATAATATCTGAAAAATATTTTTTTTTTTTTTTTGTGCATTTGTACCTTTAAAAATAATTAAGATACATTTATTTCAGTGTATTTTTATTTAAAAAACAATATTTACACATTTTTATTTAAATATACACTAATTTTGGAACTACCCCCACTTTTCCCCACCATGGGGTAAAGTGGTGGTATCAAAACATACTCTTTTAAATGTCAGAAAACAATCGAATAAAATTGAGTGGTTATGCTTCATGTTTAATCTATATGAATCCAATGTATGGAAAATGAATCAAAAGTTTTATTAAAATAAATTTAATAGTTTGATTTTAGGGCCTTTTCTAAAAAAAGCTTGATTTTACCATCACTTTCCCCCACCTGACCCTATATGGGACGTATATGACATCTGTGCCAAACTTTCATATGAAAGGCAAAGGGATCAGACCGTATTTGTTTATGGCAGTTGATGACTTGAACTATTATAATATAGATAGAATGATGGCGATATAATAATATTTGGCAACTTATCACCTGTGCATAGCTAACATTAAAGTACCAAAATGGCACCTACAGTATAAAAAGCGAAGTGGTCCGCCCAGAACTCTTGATGATAGTCACATGACTTAGCCTATTGTTATAGAGATTGTTTTAAAACACCAGGAGACAAAGACTCTGTGTACTTAATTCATTTTATTTTAGCTTCTTTTCAAATGTTTAACTGATCCTCATTAATCAAAAATGAAAGCAATCATTGGATGTCTTAACAGCAATTTATTTGCCCTTAAATTTTTGCAATCAAAGGCGAAACCCGTTTACAGGGAGATCTGCACAGGTTTTTTCAATACAATTCAATCTTCTCTTATATTTTTAAAACCAATCAGATTAGCATGCTTTTAGATTCCGCGGTGTCTGAATGGGGGTTGGCGAGCATAGCTTGCAGGGGGCAGAGGCCCCCTAGTATATATATTTTTTTTAAATCATGATTTTTTTACACTTTATCTTTCCAAATCAAACATTGAGTATATAAATATGTACAGTCAGTCAAAAAAAAAAAAACTCAAGCTGTTCCTATATATTTCTATCACTTTAAATTGTTGCAGGGGAAAACAAAAATAACCTCTTCGTATAGAATTATGTCTTCTTTAAATTTATGTATTTAAAAAAAAAAAAAAGTTTAGGGAATTATTTCCATATTGAAATAGTAATAAATTTTTAAATTTTCAACACAAACACCTAACTTTGACACCAGGATATGAAACTAGACCTATAAATTTGCATAAAGTTTCTATGATTAACAGAGATATCCAGTGGTAGGTACATATATCCAACAGGGGGGCTCTGTGGCTGAATGGTCAAAGCACCAGTCAGCTAATCGCTTGTGCGTAAGAGTTTGTAGGTTCGATTCCCGCTGGTTCCATTGCACACACACTTTGTGTGGAACTCCCAGTGTGTATTTCTCTTGTGTTGTAATATTTCCTTGTGCTATCTTGTCTCCGACTTATAAGCGGGCTCTCATGTCAAGCACACAAGTCGTATGTTTGTTATTCAATAAATAAATATATCCAACAATCAGATTTCCTGTGGAATTTTTTTCTGTCGTTTTAGCAATAATTGGTTTTGTTTTGTTTCATTTGTGATTAAGTTTTTTTTAAAAGGCTGTTATTATTATTCAGTATTTTAATTAGTTTCATATCAAGCTCATTATTTTTGTTTTTTATTATGAAACATGGGCATCTATTGGAGGAAATTCTCGTAACTCTGATTATTATGTAAAAAGATTGATTGTTCAATGCTAAGGACTGTGATACAATTAAGAATTTTTTTTTTTTTTAACCAAGCATGCAAAATGTAATTTCAGAAAAAATTCCGAATTTAAATTATCCAATATAGAATTTAATTATGTTTCCTTCAGAAACATAAACACATGAATGGAAAGATTGTCAATCAAAATCAAAAGTAAGTTGAAATTTTAACTTTATCTTCTCAGGAAATCTTGCATGCCAAATATCATAAATTTGAAAAGAATGTTTTGATAAAATGTTGTTTCAAGTCACCAATATACAAATTAGCATAGCTGCCAACTCTTCCGATTTTTTCAGAATTCTTCCGAAAAATCAGCATGTTTTCCGATTTTACGCGCATAATGCGTTTTCTTCCGCTTTTTGTCATTTTCTTCCGATTTTCGGCCATTTTTTACGCGAGTTTCGTCAAAGGATCGCGGGGAAACCGCGAAATTTCGCCGAAGGTTCGCGAGAAAGGTCGGAAGATCGCGTAAAAAACGAGAATTCCCCCAAAAGAGCACGTAAAAACACGAATTCAGTGAAAAGATCGCGAAAAAACGCAAATTTCGTCAAAAGATCGGGTAAAAAAAGCGGCGTCAAAAGATCGCGTAAAAACACTATTTCCGTGAAAAGATCGCGTGAAAACGCGAATTCCGTTAAAGGATCGCGGAAAAAACGGACGTTTCGTGAAAAGGTCGCGGGAAAAACCCAAATTTCACCGATGGATCGCGGAAAAAAACCCAAATTTTGCCGAACGATCGCGGGAAAGACGCGAATTTCGTCAAAAGAGGGCGTAAACAACGCGTAGGGGTGATTTTGGTCCGAATTTTCCGAAAATTTAAAAAAATCGGCCACCAATTCGAAAATTCGGACATAAAAAATATCGCGAATTTCGACATCTTCGCCGAAAAAAATAAATTTTGTCAATCGTTTGCAGAAAAATCGGCAATTTCGTCAAAGGATCGCATGGAAAACGCTAATTTCGTTAAAAGATCGTGAAAAAACGGCAAATTTCGCCAAAAGATCGTGAAAAAACGGCAAATTTCGGCAAAAGATCGTGAAAAAACGGCAAATTTCGCCAAAAGATCGCGAAAAGCGTCAAATTTCGCCAAAAAATCACGAAAAAACGGCAAATTTCGACAAAAAACGCAAAAAAAACAGATTTCCTTAAAAAATCGCGAAAAAACAGAAATTCCGTCAAAAAAATGCGAAAAGAAAAACACAAATTTTGGCTAAAGATCGCGAATTTCGTCAAAGGGCCGCGGAAAAAAACGCATAGCTAGTGTCGGAAGTGGATCCCCCCCCCCCCCCCCTGCTGTAACATTTCAGATATTTTTTTTCTCAGAATCACCCTAAAAAAAAAAAAAAAAATTAGAAGAAAGAAAAATTTAGGAGTCAGAAGTTTTAAGTGTCTTTTAATGTGAAAGGTAGGATATCTATAAATATTCCAAAAGAAAAAAAAAGTAATTTTTAATATATTCAAGTTATTATTTTTTGTCATAATATATATTGTGTAATTGCAAATTAGTGAATATTTTATTAGTTTCTCTTTGAAATTTGTTTATTTATAAGGATTCAGCTGTTTTTTAATCCTTACTGAAAGTGCTATAAGACTTAAAAAATCTTCTGATTTCTTCTGATTTTTCGCCAAAATCTTCTGATTTTTTGTCCAAAATCTTCTGAGTTTTGCCGAAATTTAGTTGGCAAGTATGAATTAGAGATGCAACGGATGTCAGTTTGGCCGGGCACTGGATATCCTGCTGTCCAGCCGCAGTATGTTTTGATCTGTCCTTTTATAATTTTTATTTACCTTTAAAGAAATTAAGTGTGCTGCATTTACATACTATTATGTTATTTTCTTTTCAATCTAATTTTTTAATTTTCTATTAACAATTATTTTTATAATTATTTAAGTGTAAATGCCAATATTGTAATTACATTATTTTAAAATCATTAGTTATACTAACATCAGCTAAATAGTTTAGAAATAATAAAATAATTTTATGAGAACAACTAATTTACAACTGATTACTTTGGAAAGAGAATATTTAATACTAATAATTTAATTGATTCAACTTCATTTTTGAGAATAGGTTGGCTATTTTTTGGTCTGTTGGAAAGATTTTCGAATAGAGGTTTACTGTGGTTTCTGTTTTTAAGGGGTCGGGTCATGAAGTCTGGAATACCTGGAGTATTTAAAGATGAACTCTTGTTCTTAGAGTTTGTGAGCTTGTAAGCTGTTTTTTTAAGCCTTTTTCCCAGTGGTTATTAGGAATTTATTTTTAGTTGTAGCCGTTGCCCGAGTTCTGACATATCTTTTAGGTTAGAGAAGGTTAGAAACGAATATGCCTTCCTAATGTTGCAATACCACTTTTCTCCCACAGATGTTATCTAACATGGGATTAAAATATAGAAATGCTCCTATTTTTTTTGAATGATTATTGGTTGATTTATATTTTTAGTTAAGTCTTCAAGAACTTTTCTCCCAGATCGTATATGCCTGCGTGTTTATGTAGTACAGGTCGGTGTGTATGAAGACCTTTGGCCAAAGGCAAATTTCTTTTCTAGGTGCATCTGGATCTGGATAAAGAAATTGTTTTTTTATGTATCTCATTTTCATTTTATTTGGAATGAGTTCGTGCTTCGGCATCTGTGCTGGTTGAATATGCTGAATTTCAGCATGTTGATAGGCTCTGTGAAAGGTGTCTTACTTCAACAACCTAGTCTTCTTTTGTTTAAAATTTGATTTTTGGTTGGAAGGATTCTCAGGCATATCGAAGTGATTGGGGGGGAGTTTGTTGAGGACAGTTATTAGTTTTATAATAGTAGGTTTTTGTTTAACTTTTAAAATAAATTTTTCCTGGGGCATTTGTCATCTATGTAACTTTTGTCAAGTAGTGGCCTTCAAGTAGCGCTATTGTGGGTTCACTTGTTATGACAATGTTTGAAGTTTTAGCGTCAGTTGGGAGGAAGTTTGTGTTTGATAAGTTTGAGTTCGTTAAGTGGATTCAGGTAGACATAGCTGCATTATATTGAACTGTTTTAGAATTTCATTACACATTACTTTTGCATATATATTTAATTAGCAATTTGTAGCCAATCATTTGTCAGATGGGGATCATCACTAGCAATTTTAAGTTTCATATTTTAGAAATTGTATACTGCATACCTTGACTTCATTATATTGTGATTTGTTTTAGATCAATCGTGTAAAATGTTACTGAATACTTTTGAATATTTTGAATCAACGAATGGGGGGGGGGGGGGGGTCTGGAGAATGTGTGTCCTTACTAATATTTTTTTTGTGTGTGATATGTTTTTTTTTTTTTCATGTTTTAGTTAAATTTTATAAATTTATTTAAATGTTTAATCATTGAGTGGCTTTGCGTTCTGTGGTTCGTCTTTTGTCTTTACAGATATGGTGGAGTTATTCTATTTTAAGTGGTTGGAGTTAATGATGGTATTTCAGCTCTGGTGGACACTTGCATGTCGTATAGGTGTAATGTCATGTTTTAGTAGTCTTTGGGCATTGACCATACTTTTTATTCCGCCCCAGTGTCAAGACGGGGGGCATTTGATATATGTAAAACCCTATTACCTGTCTTGACACTGCTCGGGAAATCTCCTCTACATTTCATTTTTACTCTGCTATACACTTCACATTCTATCTTTATTAATACATTCATTCTACTTTTCTTTATTTATCTACATAAAATATCTTTTATTAATACAATAAGGTTATTCTTTATTTCACTTACCGTTCATATATTCCTGCCATCTTATCTTTAAATCCTTTTTAAGTTGTTTATTTATCGTATGTATTTTCCGACTTACGATTTTCAGCCATCCACGTTCCAGGCAATCAGGAGCATAGAATTCATTTCGAATGACGAGTGTTTCACAGCCGCCACTAGATGGCGTCGCTCGTTTGAAACCACTGCACATCGTTCATACGACGTTTCGTCACGATGTCCTTCGAGAATCTTCTTCTACTGCTCCATGATTGGTTTTTCCATTCACCCGGTTCATATAAGTAAAGATGTAATATCTTTCCCTTTACCTCCTCTCACCTCTTTCCTTGACTTCAGCATTTTAACAGTGTTTCGTTGGAGGAATTTCAAAGCGTGTTATTATGGCGTTTGATGTTGACATTTAAGTTCATTTTATATATCTTCATATAAAAGCTGTTTTCTATATTTCTTCATTCAACGTTTTGTCGCCGATCACGTATTCATTTAAGTGAGCCATATTGTTTTATCATGGGCTCTGGAATTGCTGATAAACTTTAAGTGTTTTCTGAAACGAAGGACTGTGATTCATCATGAAACGTGTCGGCAGATGTTATGAAAGTAAATCTTTATCTCCAGATATCTAAATGTTTTCCATGCTGCTCTTTAATCAGATGTCATTTAGATAGAAACTGGTAGTGTTTGGTGTATTGACAAGAATGTATATTTTTCATGAAAGCTCCGAGATCGTATGGCCACTCGATGATCCTGTTCTTCATATGTCATGAGGGTTTGTTTTATTTTACTTTTGTTAAATCTGTTTTAATAGTTTAATATGTTTATATATAAAGTTTGGATATTGTATAATGCTATAGTTAAACTATATATTTCTGCTTTTTGGTTTTTAATAAACTTTAGTTTGTTTTTAAACTTTCTTGTAATTATTTCATCACCATATTACTTCATAAACTTTTACATTTAGGGATTAACAGCTTAAGTTTCCATTGTGTATTTTTGCTCTGCTAACTTTTAATCTATAACTTAAATTTAATCGCCTTCAATTTGCAGTTAATGGGTTTCTGGGCAGACACAGTCAGCAAATGTTTCCAATTGCGTGTTAACTCTCAGTTTAATGACTTTCAGCAGTAATTAACCTTTGGTTATTACTTTCAGTACTTTGAAATTTGATTTTCATTTGAAATATTGTATGCAAGGCGAATATTTCCCTCTGGAATAATTTCCATGTATTAATATAGTTTCTATCGATGCTGGATTTAATTATGTTCCGTGTTTGCCCCAGTTTGGTGGCTCACGTTGAATGTTCCATCTTGTGCTGCGTTTGTAGCCTTGCCAACATATAATAGTGAGAAATTTTCCGTGCTGGGTATCGTTCAAAGTGGTTTAGTCGGTAGAATGTCAGTGTGCAATACTGATGGCCCGGGTTCGAGTCCCGGCTTGGAATCTTTTTCACTATGTTGGCCTTTGTGCCTTTTAAGCAATTACTTTGTACTTTGAAATTTGATTTTCATTTGAAATATTGTATGCAAGGCGAATGTTTCACTCTGGAATAATTTCCATGTATTAATATAATTTCTATCGATGCTGGATTTAATTATGTTCCGTGTTTGACCCAGTTTGGTGGCTCACGTTGAATGTTCCATCTTGTGTTGCGTTTGTAGCCTTGCCAACATATAATAGTGAGAAATTTTCCGTGCTGGGTATCGTTCAAAGTGGTTTAGTCGGTAGAATGTCAGTGCGCAATACTGATGGCCCGGGTTCGAGTTCCGGCTTGGAATCTTTTTCACTATGTTGGCCTTTGTGCCTTTTAAGCAATTACTTTGTACTTTGAAATTTGATTTTCATTTGAAATATTGTATGCAAGGCGAATGTTTCACTCTGGAATAATTTCCATGTATTAATATAATTTCTATCTATGCTGGATTTAATTATGTTCCGTGTTTGGCCCAGTTTGGTGGCTCACGTTGAATGTTCCATCTTGTGTTGCGTTTGTAGCCTTGCCAACATATAATAGTGAGATATTTTCCGTGCTGGGTATCGTTCCAAATGGTTTAGTCGGTAGAACGTCAGTGCGCTATACTGATGGCCCGGGTTCGAGTCCCGGCTTGGAATCTTTTTCACTATGTTGACCTTGCGCCTTTTAAGCAATTACTTTGTACTTTGAAATTTGATTTTCATTTGAAATAAGCTTACTTTTTACATTTCGCAATCGTGAAAAATGTATGAACTCCGAAAAAAGCCTTCATTTAAGCATATAAATATCCATCTTATGCTGTCATCTTTCGGTAACAAAGAAATTTATAGATAATAATGTCATACAATTTTTGTGTTATAAATAAGAAGAAAATTATACAAATTTATTAAAATTTGAAGTGTCCTAAAAATAGGATGCTAGGCATAAATGGATTAACTTTTACTGTAATTTCTCTTCTTTTGAAATATGGCACATTTTCAATTTTTACACCATCAAATTGGAGAAAAAATAAATGTTCTTTCTAATGCAATTTGTTTGAAAACTGTATTGCAGTTTACTCATTTTTAAAGTTTTTTTAATAATTTTCAACCATGATATTTTTTTAATCTATGTCTGTCATTTGCAGGCAAACAATTATAAAAGATAAATCTGTATGCACTTAATATAAATAAAATAGCTCAGCATTTGTTTTCAGTTTATATTCCATAATGAAATTGATACTTTATCAATCTAAAAATAAAATACAAAGTCATGTAATCAAACCACATTTAAAACACTGAAATTATTAGAATAAAAAAGGCTAACAATCTTACGATTTCTTCGGCTGTTTATTCCTTACGCGAGGTCAAGACAAAAGTATTGTTTTTAATAAATTTCAAAATTTTATTTGAATATGTAATTGCTATTTTTTATATAAAAGCCATTGTTGGTATTGTGTGCGAAAAATCTAAAAGATGTAAATTAACTGTAAAAATTCTATTAGTGTTTTCAATTTTTTTAAATATATGAGGTTTTCACTTATATTCTTTAACCCTGGAAGGAACTCTTCCTTTCTTTTTTAACAGTGTATGTTCAAGCTGTTAACTCTACTCATTACCTATTGCTTTGCTATTTAAAAAAAGTTTTGTGTTGTCTGTTGTGATAATAGAAAACTTGTTCAACATAATTGAGTTGCATAACAAAATTAGTAAATTAAGTTATTAGTTTAGTAATAGTACACTTTTTTCGTTGAAAAAAAAAAAAAAAAAGAAGAAGAAGAAGAAATCTTAACTGAATACATATAAATATAGCAGAATATTTTATTATTATTTTTTTTTTCCCTCCTTGAACTTCATTCTATACACTATTTTATGTTATATAAAAATAAGTTTTGTGTTGTGAGAACAGAAAACTTATTCTTTCTTGCTACTAACACACAGTAAAATGAGATTTTTCTTATTTTGATGAGTCCTTCTGCATTTTTTCTTTTTTAACTGTGTCTGTTGCTGATATATGAAGGTATGTAGCGTATGAGTAGTTATAGTTATTCACATGTTTTTATAGGTTTAGAAACAAAATGCCATAAATATAAATAATTTTAAATTTAATAAGTTAATACATTGTATTTTACAAAATTAAATTACCAACTTTGCAATCTGCAAATTTTAACAATGAGATAGAACAATAAATGCATAAATGGCTTTATAGTTTCAGGCCAGATGATCATAATATCTCATCTGGCTACTGCCAAACATCTGACATACTGGCCGGATGCAGTATGTTTGCCGGATATCTGTTGCACCCCTAATACAAATATAGCTATTTTTTGAAAAATTACTTTTTTCATAAAAATAAAAATTCACAAAAATAAGACTCTGTGTGAATATTTCCTTTGTTAAATAAATTATGCATTTTTTAATTCAATATTAATACGGTTCATTTTCATAATTCTTAAGCAAAATATTATGCTGTTTCATTCGTTTTCTTTTCCAGCACGCAGATGAACTTGGTGAAGGTGCAGCTCTCCATGGATCAATTTTACATTTTCTACAAGATTTGTTTACTTCGTCAATCAAAAAATGTTTCCCACTGCTTAAGGATTTTACTTGTAGTGTAACTAGAAGCACATCTGAAAAATTTGGAGATTATCAGTGTAACAGTGCTATGAATATTGCACAAGTAAAGTATTTTGATTTTTTTTTTTTTTTTTATTAGTATTATTTGTAAGTTTTAATTATCACTTTCCACTAAAATTCCCATTAAGGAAAGTTTTAACCAAAAAACTATTATTTGAATATTTGTTATATATTAATTTGATATAAAATAAACCAGAATGTCAGTAATTTAAATTGGTTGTTTTTTAAATTACTGATTGAAATCATTCTATCAGTTTTTAAAATGGTGTAAAAAAAGTATTAAAATCAAAGAGAAAAATAATTTAACATTTCTGAAGACATTTTAATTATTAATAAGCGAAAGAACGTATAAAAATTATTTACTATCTTAATTCTTAAAAAATTATTATTTTTAGGTAGATTTCGTAAGAAATACTACCTATTGCAGTCGTTACCATGGTGCGACTTTTGAAAAATTCCTTCATAACTTTTCATTATAGGACCCCAGGAACCCAAAACCACCCCCACCTAAAAAGTTTATGTATATATGTATATATATATGTATGTATGTATTAAATTTTGTCCGCACGATAAAAGTCGCAATTATGCACGGATCGTCTTCAAACTCGCCAACAACTTTGAGATGGCTAATATCTCGGCGGGGATTGAAAATGGGTAAAATCGGACCAAGGGAATGGAAATGGGGAGGGTTCAAAAATTTGAATACCATCTTAACATGATTCCGATAAAATCAGCTCTTACACAACAATAACAGAAAAAAATAAATATTTTTCGTTATTGCAGTTGCCAACAATTTAAAAAAAAAGCAATAAAATTCTCACCACAACAATTGCTTTTCTTTTGCGAGAATTTCACGTGAAAAATTAAATAAAATAAATAGTTTGACGAATTGAAAACAAATTGAATATTACGTCATAAGTTTCCGAGAGCAAGATTTCCGCATGAAAACTCAAAATAAAATAAATAGTTTGACGAATTAAAAAACAACAACAAAATATTGCGTCATATTGGAAATAAAATGGACCTCAGCAGGTGAATATGTAACGTCATGTGAGTTTGAAGAAACGCATTAAAACATGATAAAAACCCGACTATGGAAATATTAACTTATTTATCATTTGGAGGTTCTCTGAATTTGCTTTAGCTATTTTTTAAACCTATTCCATATGCATGCGTGTGTGTATTCGTGTATATTAGAATTTTCACAAAAGGTTTAGCTCCCTAGACCCTAGAGCTCATTCTTAGTAGAGGAACTGGGTTTATCTCTAATCTTGATTTAAATTTTGTTGGTTAATTTAGTACTTAACTTCGAAATCTACCTCCGCCTGTAGGCCCGAGCCGGCAGGGATTTTTTTTTTTTCAGATGTAAAAAACATTTTATTTAAAAGTGATACCTGTAATGTTTTGCATCAATTTTATTTTTTTAATTAGATCTGTTGTAATCTTCTTAATATCATGTAACAACTGTCTTTGAAAATGAAATTTTTCACTCTATTGTATAAAATAAACGGTATTTGTTAGTTATCCCATCGACCAATTATGTCAAATTATATAAATCGCCAAACCACTCACCAAATTATACAAATTTGCATAATTTTTATTTTAAATAACGAAAGAACAAATAAATTAGTATAACATTAATAAAAATACAAATAAAACGTCAAAATAAAAATCACTTGATGACGTAAACATGTGTTGTCAAGTGAATGTGACATTTACGATCAACCATTATTGGCATTTAATCTTATAGTTTGGCGATAGATTTTTGGTCGACGGAATAACTAACAAGTACCAAATAAACATAAGGATAATAAATTTTTGTAGGTAAATAAATTTAAAAAAGCAGTGATTACCTATTTTTATGTTTTACTTAAAAATGTATATACAGTGGAACCCGGTTAAGACGCGTTTCAAGGGAGCGGTCAAAAGTCGCGTATTAAGCGGGATCGCGTATTAAACGGGATTTATATAATGTTGTAAGAATTGGGCTTCATTTATACGTTTACTGTCGAAAGTTGAGTCTTTTACATATATTCAGATTGAAATTTAATTGTATTCCACTTTAACGTATTGCTTCTTTTTATAGGACAAACTGGAATAACAACGGAAAATAAACATAGATTTCAACATGAATTTATTGTCGATTAATGCGTTGCAACCAAAAATAATTTTCCTACTAGACTCATTTTTTTAAACAGAAAGGAAAATAATATTAAATCTTTGAAGCACAACCCAGTTTTTAAAATCACATTTAGTACTTGTAATAATGAGTACCATTATAATCTGTTCTTCATTATCAAGATAATAAGAAAACTATCCTTATAAAATATTGATATAGCAAAAAGTAAAGTAAACATAAAAGAATTATCCAATCACAGTCGTATTTAATCTTTGCGAGTTTCATTTTTTGTTGCCTATAATATGCATTATAAAACATAGTGGCGATATAAAGTACATTTAAAACATCTCTAACAACACGTATGAACAACTCTAATCATAATAATTTTTGTGACGTATCTAAGTAACCTGAATGCGTCTATCTCTCTCTACTACAGTAAAAACATACCCTCTTGAGACCCAAGCTCGCATTTTTCGTACTAATTTTACCATTTTTAGGATTAAGGCTCTTTATGGGGCTAGAAAACTTTATATATATGCATTTATTTTTAAAACTAAAAAATATATAGAGTTTTGGCGTGTCCAATATAATGGACATTGGGTCTTAGTCCTATAAAAACCATATTATTGAATTACATGATTATGAATGAAAAATTCTTAATGGCAAAATTTTCTTTCATTATAAATGTGTTCTTATCGTTCATGCATCACCTTTAAATATTGCACAATTATAGTTTTTTTATTTATCAAAGAAAAAAAAGTACTTTTGGATGAGATTTATTTGAAAAGTATAAACAAATTTAGTGATTTTTAAATAGATTTTTAAAAGGAACAAAAAAAACTCTATCACATCAATAAAAGTTTTTTCAAAAAGGAAATTAAAAAGAAGTAAAACACAATTTATTTATAATCTTAAATTATTATCTTCAGTTATATTTTCTTTCATTATAAATTTTCTTTTATCGTTTATACATCACCTGTAAATATTGCATAATTTTTTCATTATCAAAGAGAAAAAGTATTTTTGGATGAAATTTACTTGAAAAGTATAAATCAATTTAGTGACTTTTTAAATAGTTTTTTAAAAAGGGATTTAAAAAATATATCACACCAATAAAAGATTTTCTAAAAAAAAAATTATAAAGTTAGTGGCACGGTTATCACAATTGACATTTGGATGCCAAAGGGAATTAAAAAGAAATAAAATGCAGTTTATTTATACTCTTAAATTATTATCTTCAGTTATATTTTCTTTAAATTTTTATTTCTGTTTAATTTCGATTAAATTAACTAATTTAATTATAAACGACTTACAAACAGTAAAAGAATATAAAAAGCTTGCATTTATTTTTTGTAGTTAAACGAATATACAAATACAAGTTGCATTTCATGCTTACTTATTTTACAGGCTTACTTATTTTATTTTATACTTATCAAATAAGATGAGATCGCTACATAGGCTTCAAAAACCAGATTTTTAGCGTCAAGTTCCTATTTCTTTCAGTACAAACTTTGCTGACATCAGAAGTGTATTTTTATCTTTTATACGTCACTTCCAAATATCACATAAATTCGATCTTGGCATCATCAAACAGAAAAAGTGTATTTTAACCAGGCTCAGACTGGCCCATCGGCCCGAGGGCCGGTGCGCCCTCGCCCAGGGAAAACGTTGCGCCCCTAAGTGCCCAAGCCGCTCCAATATTTTTTCACTTGTTGTATACATACATTCTGATTAGTGTACTAAATTTCGAAAATTCGTTTAGGGATAATCATCAATTAATAGACAGCACAAGAGACATATCTTTTTTATATTATTATCACAAAGAAATTAAAGATATATCGTTGCAATTTCAGGATCGGAAACCAAACGGACATCTTTGCATGCGATTGAAAGAGAAAATATGCACCCAACGAGATCTTTAGTAGCCATTGCGCCCTGGACGAAATTTTTTTCATCGCTTCTTTTCATGATATGTTTTAGAATTTAACCACTATTTTGCATATTTTCTGTCCTTTTGCTTTTAGTACTCTGCGCCCCCTTTCCTTATAGCCGCCCCTGAATGCTCATATAATGGTGCTTTTTGAAAGAGAGAAAAAAAAAAAGGAGACGTATCAGAAGGCAAAAAACTTTTCGTATGAATTTTGTTTTTGATTGGGAAACATGATGATATTTCTTTTCGGGGAATACAAAGTTGGTGATACTTTTGGATTGCAATCCTGCAAGCTGTGGTATCTCGCGGACAGCATTTTCTCATTCACAAAATCTGCCGTTATTTTCGGATAGTAATCTCGCGGCTAGTTTAGGAGTAATCAGTGAAAATACATTAAAAAAATACATATGCGTCGAAAAGAGAACCTCTTTCTTTTTTTTTAAGTCGATTAAAAAATACTGGCTATGTACCCTGCAGCTTGCATGAATACAATCCCTGAAGCACTTACACTCAAGTACAGAAACTTAAATATTTCCCTTGATCTTTAACAATGATAAAAGTTTTGCAATCATGGGAAGAGTGTGCTGGGAATAGTAAATTTACTTAATTGTTTTAGGGATTTTAGACTAACAAAGCAATGTTTTAGGGTGTACTTTTTCTGTAGAAACCTTTTCATAATTGATATCAATTCAGTTCTTTATGGACGGATAATAGTAATTTTTAAGGATAAAAAATACCAATTATTTTCACAAGCAAGTATTATTTTCACATTCAAATAGATTTATATTTCAGCATTCCAATACCCTATAATACGTGGTACAAAAGAAGCTTGAGATTTAGTTTTCAAAACTTCTATTTCCAAACAGAAAGTATATTTTTGTTCTAATTATAAATATTTTTTAAACGAAGTTTGCATACCGAATGTTTCTTGTGTGTTGAAGGAGATATTTGTAGATACCACATGTAAATATGCTACTTGGTTAATAATATGAATACTAACAAAACAGTAGATAATGAAAAGTAGTGGCTCTCAGATTGTAACAGAAATTGAATTTATGACATTTTAAACTGGCTTGATAACTAATTCCTATTACATTAAAGAAATATATTTAAAAAGAAAAGGTTGAAGCCCTTAGCAGCCCCGCAGCAACCCTATTTGGCGCTTGGTGCAAAAAACAGTGTTAGCTTTTCTAAGGATCCTCAGTGCATCAATGGTGATAGTGGAAAAAAAAAGTGGTTTACAACTTACAAATTCTGCTAAAAATAATCGTAAAAAAATATGTAGGTACCAATCAACTGAAAATAATGTCTACTAGTTATTGTTATGCATAAATTATGTTTCCGAAGTCGTATACTTATTGAGAATTGTACCAACTTTTATTTTTCAAGCAATAATACCCCATTTTTGACACCTTATTTGAGTTTCTTGGATCGAGACAGCCCGGAAAAAGGCATAGTTTATATGCATTAAATTAAATCATGGTAGGGCTAGAAGGGTTTAAATTTGAGGATGTTAAAGATAAATCCATTTCAGAAACTTAGTTTTTAACTTCATAAAAATTATCTGATGATTTTTTATTAATTCATTAGAGATATAGTGAATAGACCCAAACTTATTCCAAACTTTTTTTCTATTCAAAAACTTTTCTTAATTAGAAATTATTAACAAAGTCATTAAAAAATATATGTATTATGAACAAACCACAATTGTTAAAAACATTGATGTGTACAACTCATTTGAATAATTGGTTTTGGAGATATAGAGAAATTTTTCTTTTCCATAAATTAAGGGGTCCGTATTTCGCTATCAAAGGAGCTACAAAAAAATCGTAGAAACTTACAAGAAATATTTTGTAGGATTTTTTTTAATGTAAAGTAAGATTTTAATAAATTTATTATTCTAGTAAAATTTTACTGGGGACTAATTGAGAGTTTTTGGTACTTTTTCTTGTAAGATCTTCAATTTATTTTCCGAAGTTTAGGGATAAACCCCTAACACATTTTCTTTTATAACAGTATTAAGATTTAAGAAAAGCATATAAGCTATATCTCTTTCCTGGCTAGAAAGGAATTCAAACAGGGTGTCAAAAGTGGATGTTACCATTTGAAAAATCAACGTTCGTGTATTTTTTAATATGTAGACAGCCTCCAAAGCAAAATTTATGAAAAGTATTTAATAGTAAATATTATTCCTAATCAATTGTTATCTTAATCAATCCTATGTCTTTTTCATACAGTGATTTTCAGGAAAATTGGTAGGGGCGATGATTTTTTTTTTCTGCAAGGTGTCTATCGATAGAAGAAAATAAGAAAACTCTAGTCTTGATATCAGTAATCTACTACAAGTTAATCTGTGTTCAACTTGCTGGAGCTTTTAGATGTTATGTGATGTGGCTTAAAAAACTGCGTAATATTGTGTAGGATTGATGGAATTTTAAACATGCACGGAGAATATTGCGAAGTCTTCTATCTAGAGTTAAAGATTTAATTTAAGCCATTATCCTTTACTTGGTGCTATGCAAGTGTGTTAAACCTTGTCAAGCCAGATACAACACAAGCAAGTCAAATTGACTTGAGTTCGTTAAAATTTTTGCGCCCTCTGAAAATCCAAGGTCTGCGCCCTTTACACTGACCCAGTCCGACCCTGATTTTAACTAAGAAACGTGTTGATCAATTTAGTAATAACAATAAAAATTTAATAACATTTTTTTTTTGTTTTTAATTCTTCTCAACACCAGTAATTTGTTTGTTAGAATAATGATAATAAATAGTGGCACAGCTACCACAATTGGGAAGTAAATGCCAAGAAGAAATTTAAAAGAAATGAAAATGAGTTTATTTAAAATCTTAGAACGTTATCTTTAATTATAGTTTCTTAAAGTTTTTTTGCTAATTAAATATAATTAAATTTATTAATTAAATTATAAATGGTATACCAACAGAAAAATAATACCCAAAATAGTTATGAATAAGAATAAAACACAATAAAGGCTTAATTATCTATCTATATTTACCAAATACTGCGCCAAAAAAAAAAAAAAAAATTCATTGAAATCCAAAATTTAACAATGTACTTATTCAGAACAAGCATTTTATCAGTAAAATAATACATTTTTAGGATAATATTTAAATATGTTTTTATTTATTTAAGAATATATATTATCTACTTCGGTATCTATTATTTGTTTCACTACTGTGTTGATTTTTAAGTAAAAACTAATGTTTCTCTTCAGTATACAAAAAGAGTCTAATATGAATAAAAACAACTGATGAAGACCCAACGTCCAATAGAATGGACATTTAAAAAAAAAAGTTGTTTATTCTTTAAAATATACATTAGATTACTTTAACTGCTATGTCATTTCATTCATACAACACTTAACAATAGATGTATGTAGCATTAATATCAAAATACTTTTAAAAAATATAAAAAATTAGCGTTAAAACTGTCTGCTTACCTTCAACAGTCTTTCTCTTGTTGCCTGCCACATTCAAATGATTAAAATGCACATTTAATTGCAATTTTTTTATTATTTTGGCGTACAGATAGCAGCACCAGACTGTATAGTATAATGGACAGCAAGTACTTACAAGTTCCAACTGAAATTAAGTATTTTACATAAAAAATAAAACTGTCCAATAGAATGGACGCGGGGTCTCAGGAGGATACACGAAGCGAGAAACAAAGAATGTTAGGAGGTGGGATCAAAGAAGAATTGCAGTTTTGCTAATTTAACGGGGATTTTTTTTGTTATTCAAACATCTATCACTATTTCCGATTAGTAATTTTCGTCTTAATTAATCTGTTGCTAAATAAATTAAATAATATTCGGAAACAGTGTTTTTTTATCTGAATAATAAAAATCCTCTAAATCGTTAACACTCGAGAAGAAAGAAGGAATTCGCATCTTGATCAATGAATTCGCGTCTTAAGCGTGATTTTTTTCCTCAATGAACCGAAAATTTATCGCGTATTAAGCAGGATCGCGTCATAACCGTTCGCGTATTAAACGTGATCTTTTTACATTAGCCTTATGGGGGATGTTCAAGGGATCCGAAAAAATCCGCGTATTAAGCGGGATCGCGTATTAACCGTGAGAGTCTTAACCGGGTTCCACTGTATATGTTAAACAAATGGGAACAAACATTTTTTAAAAACAAAATATTGACTGTGACTGTCAAACTGACACTGAATACAAATAATGCCCGCTTAACAGTAACACTATATTTTGAAAAGTTAATTTATGGATTGCAGATATAACTGTCATTCTTATTATTGTATTTACTCTGTGTGCATGTATGCATTAAAGAATGCAACTAACTGTGTCATAACTCTTTTTTTTTTTTTATTAGTTTAACCCCTTAATTGTCACGACCGATACATTCATGGGCAAATTGCACGTGAAATGAAAACCGTGATGATTAAGGGGTTAAATTTAAGTGCAAGTTTGAAAACTGCCATGATATTTGGTTGTTTTATTTTTGCTGCTAATTAATGAAATTGTTTATTTACATTTTTTTTATTATTTCTGTAGTTATTAATTATATTTTTTAAAGTGTAAAAATATAAATTAAACTTTTTAATATCATCTAATTGGGGGTTTAATTATTTTGAATACCAATAAGTCTTTGATACAATTGATTATTTTGGGAACTTCTTCCTCCTTAAAACAATATTAACATAAATCAGCATAGTACAGTAAAAAATGTACTAAGATCCAAGAGACCAGTAAAATGTTCCGTTGTGGATATAAGATGGAAATCTTAGTATTTGCGCCATCTCTTGTAATTATATTGTAATTTTTTTGCTTGGTCCAAACATTTTTTTCTGTTTAAAGTAGAATTCTGTTGTGGACAGGTACCATTTCTACGGTGTTTTGCTGTATAATGATATCATGACCAAGGGTGAAGAATTACATTATTCAATTCACCACTGGCAAGTAGATTTTCTGACAGGGCTAGTGAATTTTTAGGCAGTCTAAAAAAGTACAAGATACAGAAAATATATCACAAACTCTATATTTTTTGTTACCCATATTTTGCAATTCATCAAATTGCCACAATGTAAACACTAAGTTCTATTTTACTCCAAACTTTTCTCTGTTATATATGTTTCTTAATTTTATATTTAAAAAATATATGTATGAAAATGTTTGTGGTAATTTGCATTGTAGTAATGAATTATTTTCGCAGTTGTGTAAATTTTGTCATAACAATTTTCAACTGTACGCAACAAAACTTGCTGGTAAGATTTTCAGAAAATGAACGTGCAAACACCACTGATCTTAAGAGTTTAAATTTACAATTATTTATGGTTAAATATTGATGGTAATTAGTAAATAATTAAATCTTCCTTCTTCTTGTAATAGTCTGAGCAGATAACAGCTAATGAATTAAAGATTTCAAAAATATTATTTCTTTATAATAAAAAAATCTTAGTTGGTTTTTTTTATAAGTATGTTTGTATGATTTAATAAAGTTTACCATATCAATCCAGTTAATTCTCAATATTTTGCCACTTCTGGAACAGTATTAGTATCCCACATGCTCTTAACAAAAACTATCAAAAGTCTCAAACTTTCTATTAAATTTGTAGTACTCAAATTCAAATACTAAGATTAAATTCACAATTCCCGATATATATATCAGGGTTCACAGCATCATGGAAAGTCAGGAAATTTCAAAGTAGTCAGGAAAAATCAGAGAAATTTCAAAATATATAGAAAAAGTCAGGTAATTTAAAAATATTTTCTAAAAAGTCTTGGAGAAAAAATTAAAAATGATGCGAAATTCATCAAATAGTTTTGGGGGAAGAATCACAAAATTCATCAAACGATCGCAAAACAAATCGAGAAATTTGAAGAACAATTGCAGAGAAAAATCGCTAATTTTGACAAAGGATTGCAAAAATAAGTAGCAAATTTCGTTATATGCCCATTTTGTCAGAGAATTTTTTGAGATTTGGTCAGGGAAGGTCAGGGGATTTTTTTGAGATTTGGTCAGGGAATTTGCCAGTCATGTTTTCTGGGAACCCTGTATATTTATCTAAACTTAATTTTAATTATTATAGCTTTAAGATGGAAATGTTATGGTTTTGACCCATTTATGTCTAGAGTCCCATATTTAGAACGCTTCGAAGTTTATTAAATTTGTATAATTTTTTTTTTCCCCGTAACATAAAAACTGTGTGAAATAATTATCTATAAATGCCTTTATCTGTTACTGAGAGATGACGGCACAAGATAGATATTTATTTGCTTAAATGAAGACTTTTTCTCAATGTTCGTAGATTTTTCATTGTTCAAGATGCCGAAATATAAAAACTAAGTTTATTTGTATTTTTTCTATCAAAGTTCCAAATAAGTTATAATATTAGATTTCTTTGAAGCACATATTTTTTTAAATTGTCAAATTACGTGTTCTAGCCTATTTTTTATGCATGTCTGTAACGTCATAAATATAGGACACCAGGCAAGAATGGGAAGAATCTTTCAATATGGCTTGCATTTTTGGTAATGTTTCTTTCATATAAAAAGTTGATTTTAAATCGATCTAAACTGCTCCAAAGTTCACTGCACAGTAAATTGGTGTAGGTGATTATGTGCTCTTAATATTCATCTGAAACAAAAATTCACATGGATAAATATATCAAATTAGTTGAAGGCCAAATCGAAAATTGATGAAAGATCAAAATTCTTCAAAATGGCAGCTGTTTGAATTTTGAAATCAAGTTTTGGCACTAATTTTTCACTATTAAAACTGTTTAAAAAATCAAAATTATTAAAAATTGTAATTTTTTAAGGGTATGTACACCATTTAAAAAAATATCTAGTTTAATTTGTAAAAAACAAAACATCAATAGCTTGAACAGTTTAAACATAAGAAGCTACACCAGTTGGAAAAAAAAAAGCATATGTTTTTAGTTTATCAGCCATGACACCAACCTGTTGAAATGGCTTTAAATTGTTGGAGGGGGAAGATTCTGAGACACTTTAAGGTTGCTTTTTTTAAGAAAAAAAAAAAACAATTTTTTGTAAGTTTTCCAGGAAAATCTTAAGGCATCACATTGTGTGCCTATATCCATAAAAAATGTAAATATTTACGAAGAAATTCAAATTAATTATATATTAGCTACATAAATTACTTATCCATCTATATAAATTCCTTTGGTATATAGCTAAAATCTTAAAAGTGAAATTTTAAAATTCTTTAAAATTTCACCCTTGGTTATTTTTATTAAATTTAGAAAAAAAAATTATCTTTAGTAATTAAAACAAATCTGCAAGTTATAATGTTGCAATTTGAACATTTTCACCTATTGAAATATTTTTCTGAAAATGTGCTAATAAATATAATTTTACTTTCTCTTCAGTTACTGAGACAACAAGGAATGAAAATGCCTCCAGTAGAATGTGCTGAAAAAATAGTTTCTAATACTTCTTGTGATTCTATAATTGAATCTATGGAAATAGCAAAACCTGGTTTTATCAACATCAAGATCAAACCTAATTTTCTCAGTAAGCGGTTGTCTAATTTATTAAATGAAGGTGTTAAACCTCCTCCTATGAAAAAAAGAAGAATTATTGTGGATATGTCATCACCAAATATTGCAAAAGAAATGCATGTTGGACACTTACGGTAATTAATTTTGGATTCTTATTTTATTATTTGGATTACTTTTTTAACTACCTTTCGATTACATTTATTATTTTTTTTTAACTAAACTAAAAAATTAGAATTATGTTTTCCATGCTTTTTTTTCAATTGACACTCACAAATATTATATATACTAGTAAATCTTCAGATCAAGCCCTCAACATCAATTTTGTAAGACATTATAATTTTCATTTCACTTTACATGACATTTAACATCTTGTAATCCACAATTAAATAAGGTTTGATTATATGTATATTTCTACATAAAATTTCCAAGAGAATCAGAAAATCTAGCTTTTCAGAATTGTTATATTAAACATGATTCTGTGAAATTATGCTCTTGAACTGCCTATTGTTTAAATATTTTAAAATAAAATAAACATCTCTTCAAGGAGGTGGTCCCTACATTGTCTCTTTGAATTCATTTCAAAGTACCAATAATTGTGTTATTTCAAGGTTCTAGTATATCTAAGAGTGTTTTTAAACTATATTTTATTATGATAAGCATTTTGTTGTACAGGAGATTTTTTCCTATTGTAATGAATACTGATACTAAAGGATCACGGAAAACACGCGAATTTTGTCAAAGAATTGCGGAAAGAACAGAAATTTCATCCCAAGATCGCAAAAAATGCGGATTTCGTCAATGGGTCGCGAAAAAAAATGCAAATTTCGTCAAAGGATTGCGAAAAAACGCTAAATTTTTCAAAAAATCGTTTAAAAAATGCGAAATTTCGTTAAAAGATCGTGAAAAAACACTGAATTTCGTTAAAAGATCCCAACAAAAACACGGAATTTCGTCAAAAGGTCGCGAAAACCACGAATTTCGTCAAAGGGCCACTGTTAAAACATGAATTTCGTCAAAAGGCCGTGATAAAAACTGAAATTTACTCAAAGAGCTGTGAAATTTGTCAAAAGATCGCAGAAAAAACATGGAATTTCGTTAAAAATTCGTGGAAAAAGCATGGAATTTCGTCAAACTATTGCAGAAAAAACGAGAATTTCGTCAAAGGATGATGGAGAAAATGCAGCGGTCTTGTGTTGTGAATTTCAGAAATTTTTTTACAACTCCGAATCACCCCTGGGTTCACTCACATTTTCGTTTTCTATGTGTTTCATATGAAATGGTCAAACATTGTTCTGTTGGAGAAAGTTAAGCAAAACTGGTGTGAGTCAATGTGAATACAGACTTTTGAGTGTTAAGTTCTCTGAAAACAACTGATGGAATGCATCAAATTCAATAGTATAATAAAATAGCGTTGAATAAAATGTCGATGGTAATTTTTATTTTTTTTCTTTAATCTGATTTTATATTTTATCCCTTCACACTTTTTCTGCAGTTTTTTATTTCATCTTAAGGCAAATTTGCTTTCTGCTCCTTGTGTTGCTTATTTTAGCTTGCTATAAAATGTTTTTCTCCTTGCAAAAACATTTTTTGTCTGAGTGCAGGTACAAAAACTGTTTGTTTACTTGCTCCATAATTTGTCTTTTGCTGCTACAAAACTCGATTTTTGCTGCTCCAAAAACTGATTTTGCTGCTCTAAAATTCGATTTCTGCTGCTCCAAATTATTTCGAGTGAGTGTGACCCCTGAATTATCCTGATAGTTGATAACTTTACCTCACACATTTAATTTCCTATGCTCCATGCGATCCTAGTGGTTTTCATCCCACCAAATGTTTCCTCAATTTTGCAGCCGATAGATCAAGGAGTGATTCATTCTTTCAAAAGAAATTACAGGAGGCTGCTTTTAAAAAGAAACATGCTTAATTTAGAACTTGAAAAACATTATGTCGTTCATGTATTCAGTGTGATCCTTTATCAGTTACTGCATGGAATGATGTTTCATAAAAAAGAAAGTTTCAAGGGAGGATAAATAATCCAAAAAACCGAAAGCAATACTGATGTCTCCATGGATGAATTCTTGATGCAAGATTTTCGAACAAGGAATCACCAAGTTCCTACAGAACTAACTTTCAGAGATTTCTGACTATAGATGAAAACTTAGCCGGCATTGAAAGAATTTTGGACAATGAAATCATCGCGGAAATATTGGACAATCATACTTGAGAACAATCGGATACGGAAGAAGGGCCAGAACATGAGCAAACCATCTTCAGGCCTACTCTTAAAAAAGCTACTAAATGGCTCTTAGGACTCTGTTGTTATTTTGAATCAGATGACAATATTGAGATGCTTTCCCACATCGATAGCCTTGAATCATATGTTTATATCAGTGTTTCAATGAAACAAAAAATAACTGAGTTTTTAAAAATAAATAAAAGTGAGTTATTTCACTTTTTTTTTTTTCTTGTACCCTCCCATTTACGAACACATTATAATAGTCCGCTCGAGTTCGTAAAATCAAGCATCTACTGTATTAATAGATTTACTAACTTACTTACTGTATTACTGACTTACTGATATATATATACTTACTGATTTACTTACTGTATTATTTAATACTTAAATGGCTAAATACATCTAAGGCAGATTATTTTTATTTATTTTTTAATGTGTATGATATTTGTGCATTTTATTTTAATAACTGCTTAATATTGACTCTGTTTTGTTTTTGTTTTTTTGCTATAAAAAATGTTTTTTTATATATATTTTTATCAATAATTTGTTATATTATTTTACTATACATTTAGATCCACTATTATTGGAGAAAGCATAAGCAGACTTCTTGAGTTTTCTGAGAATGATGTTTTGCGATTAAGTCACGTTGGAGATTGGGGAACTCAGTTTGGCATGTTGATTGCACATTTGCAAGAAAAGTATCCTGATTATTTGAATAAATCTGCATCCATACAAAATTTGCAGGAATTTTACAAGGTATTTTCTACTTTATACATTTAAGTTACATTGTTATATCTAGGTAGATGTTGTAAGTAGTATATTGAAGATTGAGTGGTGTTGTGTAATGTATGGTGTAAATATGTAGTGTAATGCAATGTATTGAATCTTCTTCTATTGAAATTTTCAAGAATTATAGTAAAAATAAACTATTTCTAAATCATTTTTCATCCTTCTTTATTGATCAAAAGAGTAAACTTGAGTTATTAATGTTTAATAACTGGCATAACAAATTTACTGCAGAGAGTGGTCATAGCAGGGTTCGTACGGTCCTTGAAAGTCCTTAAAAGTGCTTACATTTTTCAAAGGAAATTTTTGGTGCTTAAAACTACTTATTTTCATGCAAAATCTGAAAAAAGTGCTTAATTTGACTGTCATATTAATTCTTAATCAAAGGTGAAACTCTTCTTCATTTCTTTTAATTTCTGATTTTAAAAAAATCTTCCCCCTTCGTAATTTTTTTTTCATTTTTTTAATCTTTTTCTACTCTCAGGGATATAAGACCTGCGCTAATTGCACCAGACGAAGCCAAAATCGCTTTACTGCGCCAAGCTTCTACAAAACAGTTATTATTTTCCATTTCGCGCCAAACCTGCGCCAAAATGCACTTAGTGCCAAGATGAAATTTAGCACGATTTCGTCGATCCGAGAAAAAAAAAAAAAAAAATCCATTTTTAACCTTTTTCTAGGCTGCTAATTGCATCAAAAAAAGCAAAAAACCGCGGTCAAAAGATCTCGAAGAACATGCGATGTTTGTCAAATGATTCCGAAAAAACATGAATTTTGTCAAAGGATCGCTAAATTCGTCAAAAACGAACAAAACGCGGTCAAAGGATCGTAAAAACGATAATTTTGTTAAAAGATGGCAAAAAAACCCTGCAAATTTCATCAAAAGGTCGCAAAAAACCACTCGCAAAACTCGAACTACTTGCTCTCAAATATAAAACTAACTTGAAGTAAATAAAAGTCTAAAGTCCGGCCAAATATTCAAACATATTTCTTCAATGCTGATACCAGACACTAATTAAAAGATATTTCCATTAAGTGTAGACTTCATATAGCTGAGTTTAAAAGCTGACAGAAAAATATAACAGACGCCTTTAAGACAAATAAAAGTCTGCACTAAACGCCAGACAACAAACACATCTTAAAAACTCGAAACTGTTGGATGTTCACGGTTGAAGGATATTTATATCACAGCCAGCCACAATAACAGTGCTAGTACGCAGCTCCGGACATGCCCATCGGTCAGATATGAATAATTACAGAAGACGTAACCATGGCGACACCTGACAATGCTAGATGACTCACGCCATCCAGTGGCAGTTGGAAAAACTACGTAAAGATCGTATGGCAGAAAGTAATATAAACAATATTGTAAATGAAATCAATATTGTAACTAAAAGAAAGATAATAGAAATAAAACAGAATTATATTAACAGGAAACTAGAGAAGAGAAAAGAAATAAAAAGATGTTTTTATTTATAAGTAAGTGAGCTAAAACAGGAACTTATAGAATGAGATGGAAAATGGATATTCATATGTACAGGGACAAGAATAGAAAAGCTCAAATTTGTTATCAAATGCCCCCCCTCTTGTCCACTGTACAACTTGAGGTAGATGCTCAAAAACAAGTACATAATCTCAAAGAATTATCCCTCAACAAGAGCATTCACAAAACCCACAACTCTATCTTTAAAAGAAAAACTATCCACAATCCAAAACTCCATCCACAGCAATCCAAGCATCACCAAAAACAAGTAAATAACCATAGTAAAAAGCAAGTGATAACAGCATTAAATATAGAGTCCCGACGCATTAAAAGCCTGTAAATACAAAGACAAAAATATTTAGTTATAATACACAAAAATACAACACATAACATAAAGCTATAACTATCCAGTTCATAGATAAAAATCATCACATCACTGTATTGTGATACAACAGTCTTTCACCATCTTTCCCCTTTTTTTTCCAATAACTCCCTTAAACTTCTCTATAGTATTCAACATCAGCACATACACATTAATTTTCAAGAATAATTAAATACCAGTACATACAAACATTAATTTTTAGGAATAATTAAATATAGGATAAAACAACCATTTTTATAATTTATGATAACAAATATGACTCAAGATGGCATTATATATGTATAAAAAAAACTTATAAAGTTTGGCATATGACTTCAAACAATGGCACAATAAAAAAAAAATCTAAAACACTAGAAAACCTTTTGACTGGTCCATCAAATAAACTTGCACGACATCCAAAATGCAAAACCAATTACACCATGAAAACAAGTTAACCCAAACTAGTATATAGGGCCACATGTTCCATGCCACTGTATATTTAAATATATCATAATAGATGAAGTCACCAATTTACCTAAAGAACGGTAACTGGGCAAAGGTATAATGGTACATAACATCCACGCTAAAAAAAAAACACCTTTTGCATTCATCCACTACCCTTTCGCTTACATTTGTTCACAAAAACATTCTTTCGGAATATTCACTCTAAACATTTGCAACTTCACATTTGCTCGAGGCCTCAAGACTTCATACTCACAAACTCTCAACAAAAAGAAACCTAGGCAAACGATGACACAGATAATGAAAGATCAATGTTGAAGGATCCATATACAAAACTTTAAACAACAGAATTACAGCCCTAAACAATTTCCAGAGCCAATCAAGGAACATGCAAACATGGACGTCAAACAGCCATTATTCAGAACCAGAACAACAGACTTCTAGACCTAGAGGGTGCTATTTCAAAAACTATGTTATCTACTTAAAAAGACAACCATTCGAAATCTAAAATTTCTATGCAGGAACAACAACATTTTGGTTCCACCCCTCTTTTACCAAACTATGCCATATTACATTGATCAACTATGCCATAACTTATTGAAAGCCAGCTCATCTTATTCTTCATCCATTTCTACTTTGACAGAATACTGGGAATGAGTTGAATGAAAACAGTTAAAAATCAAGTGAAGAATTCCATCTCTTTTCATTTAATATTCAGGAAAAGCATTTAAAAATTCAAATCACACTTTCCGATAATTGTCCTAAAATGAAAAGGATAAGAATGCTACTAACACAAACATGACTACAAGCCGTTAAAAATAAATTATCTGGCCCCCCTCAGAAAGTAAAAAAAAACATTTAAACTTCCAGGATAGGCTCACTATCAAAAGACTGCCAATTTAACTTAGCACTCTTAAAAATCTCTTTAAGATATATAAACGGTTAAGCCTTTAAACTTGATCCATATATGACCAACATGACTAACCCACATCTAATTTTCCACATACAACTTGCAGTTTTGACATGCTACTGATTTCTTCAATACCTCCCAGAAAAATCTGCTGAAAAAAAAAAAAGTTGTCCAACATATTTATCCCACACTGTAATTTATCAATCAAAACTGATTACTAAACCATTTGGAGACCATTTACTATTGGAGACCATTTACCAAACCATCAGAAAAATTCCGTCTCAAAACCAAATTTCACCTGGGCCATCAATAGGAAACAATCTTCCATCCAGTGCTCTAAAACATTCCAGCAATGAACCACTTCTAGTCCCTCAATATATATATATATAGCTCAATGAAAGGAACCCCAGACTATACCTCTACAGACCAAACACCTACAGTAGTATAACCAATTGTTATGCTAAAAATCTCCAAGTACTATGTCCAAATCACCACATTGTCCAGCCATCGAAATCCATCTAAATCCTTAAAAATATTCGGTATATGCAAATATACAGTCACTACATCTTAAAAATTAAAATTGATGCTGACTTTACACAAGAAAAATTCATGAAGGAAAAATGACTTCATTGGACAAAAGTAGCAATATGACAAAAAGATTTCTTCTAACTGATGCAATAAAGGTTCACAATCATGTCTTAAAAATATATTAAATGACCAGATCAGCATAAAAGATTAATTTAAATGTCAATACCATTACATGTGTTCATTTAAGTGCTGAACATAGACTTATTCTCAATTAAATAACTCAAATATACATAGTTTACATTGCCAAAAACTGGATTTAAGTGTAATGTAAGACAAGGAGATCAACATTATATAAAGACATAAATGAAAGGATCAAAAGATCGCGAAAAAAACGCGAATTTTGTCAAAAGATCACGAAAAATACGCGAATTTTGTCAAAAGATCGCAAAAAATACGCGAATTTTGTCAAAAGATCGTGAAAATTTACGTGAATTTTGTCAAAAGATCGCGAAAATTTACGTGAATTTTGTCAAAAGATCGCGAAAATTTACATGAATTTTGTCAAGACATCGCGAAACATACGCCAATTTTGTGAAGACATCGCGAAAAATACGCAAATTTCGCCAAAAGATCGTGAGAAATACGCAAATTTCGCCAAAAAATCTCAAGAAATACGCAAATTTCATCAAAAGATCGCAAAAATACGAAAATTTCTTTTTTATTAGAATTAGAATTTCAATTTGCTCCAAAAACAGTTTTTATTGTTACAAAATTAATTTTTGCTGCTACATAAATGGATTTTACTGCTACAAAATCAGATTTTTGCTGCTACAAGAATAGATTTTACTGCTCCAAAATTCGATTTTTGCTACTACAAAACGGCTTTAGTGCACTTTCATCCCTGTACTCTATTTCTTACTTCATACTGAATAAATAATCTGTCCTAAATTTCAGTAACAATTCATTCCATCACATTTCATTAAAATTTCATCTGAATTTCACCCTCAAAATTTCTCTTCCTCCGTTTTTCTTTGCTCCCCCACAGTACTCAAAGTTTAAAAACTCTTCGAAACTGTTTAATTAATTTTTTTTTGCTTTGTCATTTTATTGCCACAATAAATAATCAATCAAGATTTCTCTTTCCACCCGAAATTGGAATTTTCCTTTTGCTTCCCCCCTCCCCTCCACCACCACCACACACACACACACTTAAAGAACACATGGAATTTTAAGTCTTTAAAACTCCTCTTAGTTTTTTTTTCTTGTAAATTTTTAATAAGGTAAATAAATAAGTCATCTAATAAACTCCCTCCCTCCCTAGAAAAATTTAAAAAAATGTGCTTGTCCCTTTGCCCCCTCAACTTATAAAGTTTAAAATCTTAAAAATCATTGCTTTTTTAAAAACTTTTTCTGCTCCATTAGTTATTTTATTGTAACAATAAATAATCGATCATACAGTTTTACCCCCCCCCCCCCCCTCCACCGAAATTGACGTTTCCCTGCCCTCCCCCCTCCTTACCAAGCATACAAAATTTAAAGTCTTTTAAACTGTAAGTTAATTGTAAGTCTGTTAAACTACCCCCCCCCCCCCCTCAATAATAAGAAAAAAAATTTTCTTCTCTTTGTTTATCTTTACAATAAGAAAGTATTTGATTCGGAAAAATTTTTGACCGATTTTCCTGTTTTAGGGGTCAGATATCCTGAAAAACATGTTTTTACAAAATGAGTCTGTGACTCTGTTTGTCTGTATGTGACACAAATTTTGTGGGTGGTGTATCGCAAGAACTGATGCACAAAATGTAATAAAAATTTATATTCATTTAATACTCAATATAAATTAGTGTTGATTAGTTTTTGATGTAAATCGTACAACAGGTGGTGCTGCTATGCTGCATTTTTCACGATTTACGCCATAGCTATATCTCAAGAACTAAAGCACAAATTTTCATCAAACTTCAGATTCAGGTATACCTTGATAATTATAGGTGCTGATTATGGTTTGGTGTTAATCTCTCAACAGATGGCGCTGCTATGCAGCATTTTTCGCGATTTCTGCAATAGCTGTATCGCAAGAACTAATGTACAGATTTTCATCAAACTTCAGATTCAGTTAGATGTTTACATAAGTTGTTGCTGATTAGGTTTTGGTGTAAATCCCCCTACAAATGGCGCTGCTATGCTATATTTTGCAGGATTTGCACGGTTTTAACAATAGTCGTATCTCAACAATTAATGCACGGAATTTCATATCTTTAGAATCCTCATGAGGGGCATAGACCATTTAATTTTGGCACTCTGATAATGAATTTTGTAGTATTAACATGTATGAGATAGAAGAAAGTTTTGGGATTGCGCATCTGACTAGTTTTTTCTTCTGCTGTATGTTATTTTAATTTTTCTAAATTTCTACTGCCACATGGTGAAATCCTCCCCCCCCCCCTTCCCTTCCATTTGAATATTTAAAACTTTTACAAAAATGAAAGAAACCCTTTATTAAATGCATGTTATAATTTATTAGTTTATTTAAATTGAAGTTCCTTAAATTATTTTAGTTTTGGTCCTTGAAAGTCCTTAAAAGTACTTGATTTTTATTTAATGAAATGTGTACGAACCCTGCATAGAGTACCTCCATTAGTATATATGTTGAGAATGAGGTAAAATTGCTTTGCTATTTAAATGTTTTTCTAAAAAATATATTTTTTTAGTTACATTGCACCCAGATGTATTACATATAATGTATTTAAATATTTGTATAAAAAAGACTCCTCCTATAATAGTTGTAACTTTTATATGTGTATATATTAGACATCACATAGTTAAAAAGTAATGTAATACTGAACATTTTTTATTTATAAAGTTGCATGTCTAATCCTTTAGTGTAATTAACTTCATGATATTTCTTCCAATAAAATGTTTTATTTTCTATTATGACTGAATCTTACATAAATATATTTCCACACTCTTCTCATTAAAAATTCACTTTTATAAAAATTGACTTAAAAATTCATATTCATTTTTTTCCCCTAATTGTTATATATAAATTTATGGACTCTCATTTTTAATAACTCAGACATTCTAAAGGTAGTGACATAAGAGAATCTCCTTTTACTTTAAATTTTATGTTTTTAATTAAATATTTTTAATGACACAAACTCTGAAAGTTCTCTTAGTATTAACAGTTGTCATTTTCAGCAATCACTCTCAGAATTTTCAGCAATTTTATTAGTAGCGTTAAGACAAGGATGAGAAATTGAATCAATCTACTCACCACTAGCGAGTAAATTTTTAGACTGTCTTTTAAAAAGTGTAGAATATGGAAAATATACCAAAATTTTTATATTTTTTAATTTGTTGACTATGTTTCATCTTTACTTATGAACTGTACAATCTGTCCAATTTATTTAAAAAATAAAAACGTTTACATTAAAACTATGTTGACATAATCTCAAAACTTAACTATTTTATATCTTGAAGAAACTAAAATTTGAACTTTTATTTGCCACACTTATTGATATAAAGTCCATCTCCTTTAATGCCATTACTGTGGGAAGTATGGAAATGTTAATTTTCTTGTAAAGACTGATTTATTCTACTTGCAAAATTTCCCAACCTAAACCTCAAATATAAATTTAAAGACAAACATTCATCTGTTAAATCTATTTTTAATTTTATCCTAAAATTTTCTGAAAATATTTCTACGAAAATGCATTGTAATGTATTATGTTTGCAGTCATAATTTTTCTATTACAATTTTCGACTGTCTGTTGTATCTTGCTACCTGATTAAAATTTCTTGGATGCTAAGATTCTTGGATACAAATAGGAACATACTTATAATTTTATGGGACAGAAACGACTATGAAGGAAAAATTGGCATCATTGCCAACATTATTATTTTTGCATAGGGTTCTCTTATTGAAATAGAGGAAAGATCCAATTTATTTTTTCCTCTCTTACTCTCTCTGCGTGCATGTATGTGTGGGATAGAGAATTTTTTTTTATCTCTCTCGTCTCTGTATTCTTTTCCTTTTTTTCTCCTGTAGTGAATAGGAGAGTTCTTCATCAGCCCACAAAAGTACAGTTTAGACAAAAAATAAAACTATGAATTGTATTTTTTTTTTTTTTTTTTTTTTTTTTTAGTCTAAATTCCTCAGAAAGTACTGATTTAGGTGTAGTCTCTCAAACACAGGCTCTGAATACATGTAATAAATATTTACATAAATCAGGAGTCAAGACGACAATTTGGTCATTTTTCAGGATCCTCAACAAAATTGCATTTAGTGAAAGAAACCTGTTCATAAAATTATATTTTATAAAAGAGGCCCTTTCACTAAGTTCCATTTAATAAGAGTTCTACTTCACAAGAATCCATTCCATGAAAGTAAACTCATTAGAATTTGAAATGTGTAATTTACAAACAAAATAAATACACCAGAAAGAAAAGCTTTAACCTGAGTACTTGAAAAAATTAGTTGTAGTAATAAATACTTGGTTTTAATTTGAGTTACTAAATTCGATCTTTTGTTACAAAACTTTATCCTTCACAAAAATATAAATTTAAAAAATGACTTTTTTTATTTTCTCAAAATAGCACCCCCCCCCCCCCCCCCCAAAAAAAAAAAAAAAAAAAAAAAAAATCAAGCACTGTAAATATTTTATATTTTTTTATAGAGATTAGTTTTGTGAAAAATTAGTTTTGATAATTGTGTTATTTGTAAGAAAATTCTCTCATTTTAATTTTAGGAGTCTAAAAAACGTTTTGATGAGGATGAAGATTTTAAGAAAAGAGCATATAATTGTGTGGTTAAACTTCAGCAGTATGATTCAGACATGATGCATGCTTGGAAAGAAATATGCGATATAACTAGAAAAGGTAAAGTTGATTTTTAAGTTTATTATAGTTACCTATGCATGAAACAAAAGCAATTAAAATGCATTATTTCTTTTTTGTTTGTTTTCCGAAATTTGTCACCTCAATTCATTATTGCTAGAATTTATATTAAAATGGCTGCATATTTTTTAATAATTTATATATATAATATTGATGCGTATAATTTATTCATTTTTTACAGAATGACTTTTTTTATTTAAATTACTTATTATTGCCATATTTATATATATATATATATATATATATATATATATATATATATAAACAGATATATATGATAAACGAAAAAGCTTTAACTTTGAAACTATAAAAATCTTAAATTTTGGATCAATTGTGCATATCTCAATATATAGAAATATTTTTATTAACGGGTTAAACCGTATAGATAGATTGACATCAAATACTGGGGAAAAAATTGAAGAACTTTACAATTGGTATATTCTGGCATTGCACCATGGCTATCCTGAGAGATTTTTGAAGAGTCTGTTACGAAATTTCGTAAAGTGTAAGACTTATCGCAGAGATTTAGAGGTAATGTGGATGCGAAGAGAGGAGTAACCGTGGCTTTGACTGTTCAGGGTTTGCGTGCACAATTGTTTGGGGTTTCATGTTCAGTTGTTGGTTTTCGATGGGTCTAGGCAGCTCATTCGATTTGTTAGTTTTTTTCTTTTTGGTCTTGACAGGTTGTTTGGGGAGCGTTGTGCACATAAAAACTGGTTTTAACCCCGCAGTTGCATGTCGCAAGTGCATGCCGCCTGTCTCCATGGATTCAATTTCTTCTGGTTTTAGTTTGAATGTTTTTAAAGTTTGCCGTTTTTAAAGTATGTTGTTTTTGAAGTTAGTTGTTTTTAGTTATTTTGTAGTTGTCATTTGGTTTAGTTTATTTATTGTTGGATCAGTTCCGTAGTTTCAAATTTTTGGTTTGGTTTTTGGATATATATATATATATATATATATATATATATGTAATGTATCACACGTTTGAGACCAGTAAGGGAGTCGTGGCCCGTTCACTTCCCAGCATGTGTCCGTACAGCCAGCTTTACATATGCAAGTACATCTTGGGGTTGACAGAACTGGTAGATAATAATTTGACTCAGAAACCTCTTGTTGGACCGAACTCATTTATTTGGTGCTCCATCTTACAGTCCGTTTCGCAAGCCCGGTCGGAAGTCCTCGAGCCCGTTACTACATGATTTTAGGAGCTACATCGTCATAGGTTTTGCAAGCATCTCAAAATTGCAAATTCTCTCGTTTTTGGCGTGGGTTTTAGCTAATATCTTGGGGCTTGTCATATTTTCCAGCAGAGGGCATAGTTGTGAAATTGGGAGGAACATTTCTTTAATTGGTTGATTAGCTTTTGATTGATTGTCCGGGATCAGATGCCAGAATTGGGCTTGGCTCGCCTGGGGATGAGCTAACCACACATGGCTACAAAATTTGCAGCTCAGCTATTTTTACTCTTAAAGATCATCTAAAAATGATATCTGAAAGTAATAGAATGTATTGCTGGGAAACAAAGTTAAAAGGGGTAAAACTGGTTTTAGAAATAGATTTAAAGTTAGGAGAAAGAAACTTCGGATTTTAATTTGAACGTTTGAATTGTAAAAAGGGTTTTTATCCTTTCATATATATACACCAGACACGTTCGATTTTAGGCATTTTGTCTAATATTTAGAGAAATACTTGCAAATTCTTCTGAAACTATCAGGAATATAAAGAGCATGTTTAACCTTCATATTTTTCTGCAAAGGTTGATCTCTAGGGCAACTAGAGAACCAACACCAAGTTCAATTTAAAAAATATATTTTTGGTCACCTTGTAAAATAAAATGCTTAAAATGGTCTGCATGTATAGCAAATGACTATATGGATCTCATGCAGCATTTGTGTCAGAATATTTTCTCTTAATGTCTAATTCTGAAGCTGCTCTTTATAAGTTGTTTTCTCAGCTCAACAAATATTTCAAATATTAAATTTTTATAAACTTTAAAATTCAATGTGCAAGCTAAGCGTAACCTGCAGTTGATTGTGCTTGAGTTTGGAAAAGCATAAATTTGTCAATCGTAAGGGTCTTGATCACACATCATTCAAAATCTATTAAACCAATAAGTTTGTTTCCTCCCAATTTGACACCTTCACGCTTTGCTGGAAAATGCTGCACATGCAGATAAAAAAAAACACATGCACATGAAAATGTCAAATTTTTTCGTTTTGAGCCAGCTTGCTGAATCATGTAAGTTGCTTGATCATGTAAGTAATCTAATATTTATGGCTCCCAGGGCCTCCTCCAAACATGATTGCATATGTCTATATTCTGCAACTGCTAAATAAAATATTTCAGTCAACAAAGAGGCCCGAGTTAATTATTTCTATCAGCAAGCCAGTGCAAAATGTTTTTCTCTTTCTTCCTCATCCCCCCTACTCGTATGCACAGCAAGCAGTAATCTTACTCTTCTCTCATACTTTTAATGGTTTAATGGAAGGATCGAGTTTAAAAGGCATTTTTCATATCATGCACAGAAAATGCTATTCTTTTCTATTCTAGCCTGCTAGGATGTAGATTGATTAGAATGGGGTGGGGGTGTTCAATTATACAGTAAGAAATAGTGTTAGGCTCTGTGGCATCTTAAATTCAGGTCTCCTAAATGGTACACCAACTGAACACCAATATTTTTTTACATAAAATTTCATTGTAGGTTTCTACAACATTTGCGCTAGAATTTACCTCCGAAGGCAGTATCTGCAAAATTTGCAAGGAAAATCTAAATTTCTAAGAAAATATTGGTATTCATTTGAACGAACCATTTGGGAGCTCTGTAAATTAGATACAATGCTAAAAAATGCTCAATTTTTTTGTAAATTTCAAATCAGATTTTTGTGTTCAAAATTAAAACTGATCTATCACATTCATTTTAAAGAATAACAACATATAAAAGATTATAAATAGTTCACTTGAAGTAAATCTGTAAAACTTAATTAAAATTTCAAACCCAATTTATGATTTATATCACTGTAGATACAGTCAAATGAGTAATGTAACAATCACTTTCAAAACAGAAATTCTGTCACCCAAACTTTCATTGTGACATATCTATAGCTCATATGGTCAGTGTGAGTAACCTTCTGAACATTAACCACTTCAACGGCTGCCCCGAGATAAGTCGGGGGTAAAAGCACTGTTTCCCTATACCCGTCGCCGGTGAAGTGGTTAAGAAAAGCAGAGATTAGTCGGGAATTCAGAATTTCTCTATTTTCTAAAACCTTTTTCCATTTTAGTCCATTTTCAAACCTTCAGAAAAATTCCATTTTTAATAAGAGGATGTGACATGTAAGTTTGAAATATCGAAATTTTCACATAAAGAATAGTGTTTTACTTTGAAACAAAAAAAAAAAAAAAAAAAAAAAAAAAAAAAAAAAATCTACTGTAAGTGGGATTTTGCAAAATTCTATTTTGTGTTAAATGAATTAACATTAATTGTCAGACTTATCTGACAGTACCTCAGTATTATTTCGTGTTAATGAGGTTCAGCTGTGTAGCCATTAGATCTCAAGGTATTCTTGAGAGCTTGAAAAGAAAGTACAATTAGCAGCTGTTAGAAAAGCTGATTGAAGATCTTGAAGGACTGGGGGTTTTAGAATTCTTAAAACTGGTTACAGTGAATGATGTTGTTTATTGGATTGCCAAAGCATGGAAATAAGGTAAACCAGTGACTCTACAGAAATTGTAGTATAAGAAGATAATGGCACCAGATCAGTCAAATGAGGAAAATGAAGCTGGTGGTGATGTATCCTTCTTGAGCCTGGCACAAAGACGTCTTGTTTCTTAAATATTTACTGATAATACTGAGTGGATGAACACAAATGAATAACAAGAAGTTACAGACGACATGATTGAAAACCATGAACAAGATCCAGTGATGATGAAAATGATGCATTCCAAAGGTCTAAGTTAGATTGAAAAAACTATTAAATACTGAGCAGTAAGAAGATGCGATACTTGCAATTCTGATGACACTAATACAATGGCATAACATTGCAGCAAATAAATGTTCAGCATCCAACAAGCAAAGAGCGATCAAGGGCTTCTTCAAATCAGGGTTGTAGTGGGTAGATGCCTGGGTACCTGCCTAACTGCCCACCCGGGCTGGGTTTTTTACAACCCTGATAAGATTGTTGTGTTTATATAGTATAATGAAACTAAGACGGAATTTCCAGGGACAGAAGAAAAATTCCATGTTAAACAGGTTACCGTCTTAGTAAGTATGGTATTCTTACTGTAAGGACAAAGACATTTTTACATTTAAGACCGGATTCCATTGTAAACAGGTTCCATTATCATAGAATTTACTGTATTTTATTACTGATTTTATTATTTTACTACTGAAGATTATTATTTGTGAGGAAAGTGGAATTGTAGTCCACATTTTAGCATTTTAATTCAATTTACTCGGGAAAAGTTGCCCAATGGAAAATTGACTGTGAAGTCGTTCCCGTCTATTAGACTATGAAGTGTTCACAAAGATTGTATTTGAGATCAGGATTGGCACTTATTTCGGCAATTGAATTTCTTGCACTTTCCTGAGCAAAAAATTAAATTTTCCCAGAGTAATTCTTCTGAGAATTTTCAAAATTTCAATGGATAAATTTTGCAAAGTACTAAAATTTAGTAAAATTCTTTGTTTTTAATACTCATTTTTAAATTCCCTCAGTTTTCCATATACAGTGGCAACCCTGAAGATTATTATTTGTGAGGAAGGTGGAATCATAGTCCATGTTTGTCATTTTAATCAAATTTTCCCATGGAAAATTGTCCATTTAACCCGGGTTTTTTAATAAAACCTGCCCGGGTTGGATTTTTTATTTAAAAAAAAAAAACAGGTTTTTTACAACCCTGCTTCAAATGAACAATTTCATTTCCCATTTTTATAAAACCATTAGAAGTGTATACCAAAAGGACTATAAGTACTACCCATAAAAATTAATAAACTGTGTGTAAATTTATGTTTCATTTCCTTAGTTAGTGATGATTTATATAAATCCCATTTATCTGAGACGAACTTGGTCCTTATTAACCATTTTCATTTGATTTTTTTTATTCAGGACTCTACTGTATTAATTTATAAATTGAGTCTATTTGAATTGAAAAATTTTAATAAAAAGGAAAAATTTGTGCAAAAACTTTAACTTATCTTTTTAATAATTTGTGGTTGTTTTTTTTTCCAGTGAATAGTTTATTTACAAGTAATAGAGTTGTATGTGAAAGTTTTCAAAATATCCTGTATATATTTTTGATTACATAAGTTCTTAAATAATAAATTTTTAATTTCAGAGATAGCTAAAATATATGACCGCTTAGACATAACTGTGACTGAAAGAGGTGAATCATTCTATCAAGAAAAAATGAAGGTTGTAGTTAAAGAGCTAGAAGAAAGGGGTAAGATCTTTTTTTATTATTATTAACATTAACATAGAAATTCCTCCATTGTACATCACTGGACTTAATTATATTTTGATGTATATTTTATTTTTTCCCATTAAGACGTTATTGAACAAACTATTGGGCATTTTTAAGCAGAAAAGTTTGTTTTATTTTGTTCCCCTTCAATTTCTAAGAATCGACACTTTGTTGACATTTTCTGTACATAAGTGCTCATTAACATCAATATTTTCCTAGTTAGTAATTGAGAATAACTCTTAATAGCTTTAACATTAATAGTTTTCTCTCTCTGTATGGATAACAAACTTTTTTGTCATTTGTTCCATTCTGAAAAATATGTTTAGCTGATTAATATTTTTTTGCTAACCAGCTGAACATACCTGAATAAATTTTACACGAACCAGGTATCTAAGTTTGCTGTCTTTGCATCTTCATTAGAATTAAGATCATTTATTTGTGAGTGAATGGGTTTTTAGAAATGGGTATTAAAAAAATTGTGAAATATAATAATTAACTTAAGTAAGCAAGGGACACTATCATCTTAAATGAGATTCTCTTAAATTTGCTCATTTGCTTTATGCAACTATACCCATGTTCCAACATTCTGTAGAAGTGCCATATAATAGTGGTCAAAAATATACTTAAAATGATATTGTGTTGCATTATATTCAAAATTTATTTCCTTAAATTAAGCTTTCCAATTCATATGAGCCAATGATTAAAATTGATTATTAATGTTTTAATATAAAATGAAGAAATTCATAAATAAGTTAGTATTTCAAAAACAATTTTAGCTTTATTATTTTAATTAAAAGGAAATATACTCACCCCAATAATGGTTTCCGATTCTATGTTTGTTTGTTTTTTTTAGGCAGAAATTCGAGAAATTGTAATATATATGTAAAAGTCCTAAATGGGTGGCTAATCAATGCACAGCCTAAACTACTGAAGCTAGAAACATGAAATTTTGAGGGGAAATGTTTCTTGTGACATAGGGGCACACTCAGAAACAATTTTCTAAAATTCCACACCTAAGGATTGTAAAACGGATAAAACTTTTAAAAAATTCCTTAAAAATTGGCTTTTATAGTTATCTGTCAAATGACAGCATATTTTAATGTATTTTTGTATTCTGAATCAAATGGCACTGAGTAAATTTCTCTAAGTCCTTAGTTTGCGAGATATATCATAATTTACTAATTTGGCAATGTTTTGGGTGCCAAAACCTCTAAATTCTTTACATTACAAGTGATATTTCATCCATATTCATTCATATAATACATCCGTTATTATCATAATGGAAGAAATTCAAATGAAATCTTTTTGTTAATCAATTCTTTTGGTTAAAGAATTAAAATGTCTTTCAGGAGAAAAAAAAAATACCATGAAAAATAAAATAAAAAAATCCGTTACTAATTTTGTTCAAAATACTAAAAAAAAAAGATTTAATGAGAAATTACGACAGCATTTTCACATACTTTTCACTTTTATCCATGGAAAGACAAAGAGTCGTAGATATAAATATATTTTCCATGACTTATTGATGTTTTGCGTATTGTAACTTTCACTTTTCAAGGTTTACTGCACACACACACACACACACACACAAAAAAAAAAAAAAAAAAAAAAAAAAGAAAACTACTGAGCGAGGTTTGGTCTGCCTGACACTTATTATTATTCCCATAAATGGCACGATTTTGAAATAAAACATGTGCACTGTTGAATTGCAGTTTTGATGGTCTGTTTATCATTACATATCACTTTGTTTTCCTTTTCAGCCATATATTCCCTTTTCTTTGTGTAGTTGTTCATGGGATTCTGGGCTAATCTTCTATAATTGGATACCTCACCAATTGGTATATTAGCCATAATATTGAAAGCACCGTTTGTTTGAAGCAAAACCTCCCTGATGAATCTTATTACAGAGAATCATATTTATAGTAGATATATAAAACACAAATCATTTACTATATATATAAACAGGGTGACCACAGACCTGGAAAACTGGGAAATGTCAGGGAATTTAAGATTTAAGAAATATCAGGGAAAAATCATGGAATTCTGCTTAAAATCAGGGTTGTCATTTTTCTTTTTCTGTAATAGCACGAACGGTCTTTCATTACACACTTTCCATTCGAAACGCGACTGCTTCTCAATTAACTTGGAGCGGTGAAGGAGAAAATGCTCTTATCTGATTGGTGGTGACTCATGAAGCCACTCCTTCGGGCAACTCATCCGCTGTTCTGCCTCAGCTCATTCCCGCTATCTTACAATGCCTTGTCTATCTCGTATTGAAAATTCAATCGCATTGCTAAATGGTGTTACTTTTTTGTTACTTCACACCCCTGTGGCAGAATGTGCACGATGGGCATCGCAGACTTTTCAGGGCACCTGCAGACTAAAAAAAAGTATCTCGAATTTAGACAAATGATCGGCGAAAAAAAAAATCTTTGTTAATTGTTTCCAGGAAAAAAAAACGTCAATTTCACGAAAGGATCGTGGAAAAAAGGCAAATATTGTCAAAGAATCGGGATAAAGCAAATTTTGTTAAAGGATCGCAAAAAAACTCGAATTTCGCCAAAACATCGCTAAAAAAAAATCGCGAATTTTGTCAAAAGATCACGCAAAAGTGCAAATTTTGTTAAAGATTCGCGGATAGAACTTGAATTTATTCAAAGAATTCCGGAAAAAACGCAGCTTTCTTTAAAGGATTGCAGGAAAAAGCGACTTTCTTCAAAGGATTGCGAAAACACGCAAGTTTTGTGAAATATCGGGGGAGAAAATGCGAATTTTGTCAAAGGATCATGAAAAAACACGATTTTCATAGAGAGACAGCGACAAAACTGTGATTTTCATAAAAGGATCGGGGGAGAAACGAAAATTTCGTCAAACAAACGTGCATTTCGTCAAAGGATCGCAGCGGAAAAACGGGAAATTTGTTAAAGGATAGCAGAAAAAATGCAAAATTCGTAAAGGATCATGGTAAAAAGGCGAATTTCTTCAAAGGATTACGGGAAAAATAAATTAATTAGGTTATATTATAATTAAAATGTAGGTATATTTTTAAAAGTTAATCAGTAAGAATCCTATTTATTTTAACGCTTATAATGTTCTTGTTCACAATAAGAAAATTGAAACATGCTACTCCCGCATCGCAGACAATTTTCATTTCACTAAATTGCTGTCGCAGACACAACCATAATTTTCTGCCACTGGGCTTCGCACCTGAATACGGAATAATTATTTTTCAATAACTGTTCATAGTTCATGCAGTCATACACCTCAACATTACAGAACGAAATCTCGTCCGTGTACTGCGTGTTCGTGTTGTTATTTCGGATCGGACGTGCGGACAGTCATATTTTCTCTTACTTGGATTTCGGATAGAAACCCTAGTTATTTATGGCGATGTGGTTTCAAGTCGATTGGTTTACTAATCCAGAGTTTAAGGATTGGATTAGAGAAGTTCCTAATGATGTGCACAGAGCAAAATGCATAAAATGCCACTATTCATTTACACTAAGTAATATGGGTCGGAGAGCACTTACAAGTCATGCAAAGGGAGCTGAACATAAAAAAAAGGATGAAAGCTGCATCACAGCCAAGTATAATAAATTCATTGTTTAAAAAAAAAAATTGCAAATGAGGAGAGTTTGACAGTAGAAGAAGAATCAAAACCTGACCCTACTACTGCAAATATGTCGCTTTGTTCTGAGCCATCAATTTCGAGTTCCTCATCCGGTAACAAATTAGCTGTTCCAACTTTACAGAAATTTTTCATTAATGACCAAGTAACAAAAGCAGAAATTCTTTGGTGCATTCAAACAATGATACACAAATCCATGCGATCAGCGAGTAAGGATGTGATGCTTTTTTGAGCTATGTTTTCCAATAGCAAAGTGGCGCAAAAAATGCAATTGTAAAGAACAAAGATTGCATATTCCATCCTTTATGGTATAGCCCCTTATTTAAAAGATATTTTATTAACAAAATTGGCTCAGTGTAAATATTATACCATTGGATTTGACGAATCGTTGAATAAAGTTTTTCAGAAGACCCAAATGGATGTGAATGTCAGATTTTGGAATAAAGATTATTCTGAGGTAAGCACAAAATTTTTCACTTCATTTTTGGGTCGTGCCACTTCTGACAACATATGAAAAGCTTTTAAGGAAGCTCTCTCTCCTCTAAATATGAAATCCATTTTACAAATTTCAATGGATGACCCAAATGTGAATTTTTTAAAGATTTGAAAGTGAACATCACTCAGAGATTTTAAATATTGGTACCTGTGGTCTCCATGTAATGCATGGTGCCTTTAAAGCTGCCCTACGATCAACAAATTGGTCTGTTGTAGAATTTTTGAGAGCTTTATTTAAAGATATACCTGAACGTTGGGCAATTTATACTGAATTATCCTGATCAAAATGTTTTCCCAAGAAATTTTGTGCTGTACACTGGCTGGAAAATGGTGACATTTCTTAGCGAGCAATAAATATTTTGCCAAATGTCAAAATATTTGTGGATTCGATAAAAGCTGAGAAAAATCCACCATAGTGCTCAAGTTTCCGAATAGTTCAGTCACACTTAAAAGACGCTCTACTAACTACAAAACTGGTTTTTTTTGTATTGTTGACTTTTGAAATTCAACCATTTCTAAAAGAATATCAAACTGATAAGCCATTAGTACCATTTTTATATACATCACTGTTAACCGTAGTAACATCGGTAATGTGCAGATTTGTCAAAAAAGATGTTTTAAAAAAAGCAAAATTCGTGACACAAATCAATTTAAAAGATGCAAATAATATTTTGACAGTAGCTGAAATTGATTTAGGTTATGGAACATGCAGTGCTCTATAAAAACGTAATAAAGTAAGCAAAGTTTCAGATGGCGCTGTTGTACAGTTTCAACGTGCATGTCTTGAATGTTTTAAGACTTTCACTTCCAAGCTTATAGCGAGGTTAGCACTTTTTTTTCCACTCACTAAAGCATTGACATGCTTTGATCCAGTAGTCGCTGCAGATGAAAATGCTAGGAAGGCGAGTTTAAGAAATTTGTTGGCAGTTTTGGATGAAAGTCGGTGGATAAATTCAACAACAGCGGACAAAGCTGATCGTGAATTTAATGCTATATGTTCACAGTCAGAAGTGAAAGAAAAATTTTAAAATTTTTGTCGACTTACTGAACGAGTGGATCACTTTTGGAGGGATATTTTTAATAAATTTGAAGACTCCAAATGCATTTGAGAAAATTTTAAAATTGCAATGATCATGTCTCACGGAAATGCAAATGTTGAGCAAGGATTCTTGGTAAACAAGGAATGCCTAATTGAGAATTTAGCTGAAGAAACATTATTGGCACAGCAAACTATATATGATAATTTTCATGACTGTGATGATATTGGAAAATATGAAGTAACAAAGTCTCTGATGCAGTACTACAAAAATGCTAGAGCGCGGTTAACAGAAGCCACAGAAAAAAAAAAAAAAAAAAAAAACGGGAGGAAAGTGAAAAGGAGACTGGGGAAAGTAAAAAAAGAAAATTGGCAGTAACAGCAAAGCAGTTAGAAAAGAAGATTTCTGAAATAAAAGAAACTGCAACTAAAGAAGTAAATTTACTTACAGAAAAAATAAAGTCGCTGAAAGAAGGAAATATTTAAAACATTATTTTTTGTACATAATTTTATTAGCCTAAAACTTTTTGGAGCTGTTTTGAAGGAAAAAAAAAAAAAAAAAAAAAAAAAACTAGAACAAGTATTTTAATTTTTGAATCTTAATTATAACTTGAACTTTCTTCAAGAGTTAGAAGTCTAGTTTTTTAAATATTATTTATAAACTTTAAACTCTTCTCAAGGAGACTAGAACTCAATTTTTTTATTTGAATCTTATTTATGACTTGAAACTTTTTTAAAACCATTGTACGTAAACTGAAATAGGACTCCATTTTTTAAATTTAGAAAGAAGAAATATCTTTTTGGCTTTGTGAGTATTTTATTAATTTTTTTGTAATAAATGTTAAAGATAAATTGTATGTTTAAATTTGCATCAGTGAATGTTATGCATTATGTTTTTAAAATATTATAAATTAAACCTTTTTGCCAATTTTGCTATTAGATCATTTTAAAAACAAAATCATTGATTTATTTGCTAAGGCAGTAAACCATCTTGCCTTTCCTCTCACTGATGTTTCATGACTTTTCAAAAACTTATACTTTTTTTACTGATTACATATTTTTATAATTTTGTAAATAAACTTAGTCATATAAAGTACTCATGACCAAGTATAAGTGAACAAGTATTTCCATAAAATAAAATATAAAAATCTATTTTACTTCTGATTATTTCAATCATTTGGATCATTCTTTTGAAACTAACTTTAACATTGAGATATATCAGGGAAAAGTTTAAATATATCAGGGAAATTGAAAATTATATTTTTGTGGACACCCTGATAAAACACAAATTTGCATTTCAGTCCAATTGTTTATAATATTTTGATAGGATGTACAATTTACACTGTTAGTTAGGTAATGTTTTTCAAAACTTTTAGATTATGCACGTCGTTCTACATTACTTAGTTATAGAGCTACAGGAAAAAGGGTTATAATTAAGTGAAACCGATTTATTAAATTTAGCTTTTTATAAAAATTCTACTGAACAGATTTTGATAGAAGTGGCATTGTTAGATAATTTTTCAGGAATGTTTTTAATATATAACATATCATTCTATGTTGCGTAGTTATAGAGGTATTGGGAAAGTAATACAGAAAGGTTAACACGATTATGAAAGATATATCTACAGTAAATAAATAAAATATAAATTTGTATTTTATTCCGAATGTTTATAATTTGAGTTCTGCTGGACATATTTTGATGGGATTTACACTGTTAGTTAGGAAATTTTTGTAACGGTTAGTACTTATCTCTTGCAAAGTTTTCTTCTGTGTTGTTTTTCTGAAGCTTAATTTTGACAATGAATCTGATTACAAAAAATCACATCATCATCTACTATATATAAAAAAACACAAATTTGTATTTCATTCTGATTGATTAAAACTCGGGTTTTGCTTAACAGATTTTTGTAGAACTTACACTGTTATAGTTGGGGCACGTTTAACTAGTCAATGGGTACAATGCTACGCCAGCCTTTTTACTAACTTTGGCGTTGTAGGATCGCCGGATTTGGCTGTTTATCGTTGTTTGGGGGAATAAATTTGAGCGAGTTCATGTTACCAATTCTTTTGTTTTTTCATGTTCCACGCAGATTGTTCCGTATTCCTAAAAGAATTTCGGTTCCATTGTTTTAGCCTAATGTACTAAATTTTGTCATCTGTGATTTCTGAATTTTTAGCGATTCTTATGCGATTTAATGTTTCTGTAACAGAGGTCAGGTAAGAATAAACAAACTCGTAATTAATCACTATCAAGCCAGCTGAAAATAACTTTATTTGCTTGCCTACTTGACAAGACAAACTAAAATGAACAAAACATAGCATAGGAAAACATAATAATCATAATGCTCCACATCTCTCAAATACCAACTACCCAGAGCAGTCCAACCATCAAAAACCCAACAGTCAACCAGAGACCACTTCCAAAAACATACTCCAGCCATCCAGTGCAACAACCCTGCCATCTGGAGGACAAACTATCCTGCCATCTGGTGGGAAAAGATATCCTGCCATCTAGTGGACAAAAACAACATCAAAAAATTTAACCAAAACGTATTTCCCTAACAATGCTCCCCCATTTTGGTTAAATTGTCTAAAGACAAGAATTTACAAAGAGAAATTAACTTAGAATTGAATCCCGAAATTTCAAAAATGTACTCTTGGGTAATGGCTTTGTAAAAATGTCAGCAACATTAGAATATGAATCTACTCGTAATACAGTCACATGACCTTTCAAAATGTGATATTTTACAAAATGATATTTAACATCGATATGTTTATTTGCACTATTTTCAATATTGTCCTTTGAATAGTCAATAGCACTTTTTGAGTCACAATATATTACAGGAGTTGGCAAGCTGGCAAAGTCACATTCTCTCAGAATTCTGTCTAACCGTATCATCTCACTACACAATTCAGCCATAGCAATATACTCTGCCTCCATGGCAGATTTAGCAACACAACCTTGTTTCTTTGATTTCCATGATACTGGTACACCATTTAAGTAAATAATAAAGCCAGTTACTCTTTCTAGTATCTTTACAATTTGCAAAGTCACTATCGGAATATCCTATCAATCCATTTAAAGTCTCATTATTTTCATATTCGACGACTAAGCCCTTTGTAACAGCCACATATTTCAAAACTTGTAATAAAGCTTTCCAGTGTTTAATACCAGGATTTTGATTAAACTGAGACAATTTACACAATGAATAACTTATGTCTGGTCTAGACCGTGTTGCAATAAACATCAAAGAACCAAGCAAGTTTTTAAAAGGAATTCTTTCCATAACACTTTTGTCTTTTTCAGTTGTTGGACAATCTTTATCTCCTATTTCATAACCAGGGGATGGTATGGAAGGTTTGACCAGCAAATTTGGTTTAAAAAGATTTACTACTCTATCAATATAATTTTGTTGATGCATTCTAATACCATTATCATTCATATCAAATTGTACTCCTAACACCATATTTAATTGACCTAGTTCTTTAACTTCAAACAATGATCCAATTAACGCTTTTACTTTATCTAATACTAATTGGGTCTTGGCAAATATAAACAAATCATCAACATACACTAAAATTATAGCATCATTTCCATAATTATACACACAGTTAGTACTTTTAAACTTAGAAAAACCTACACTTACAAATTTTTCATCCATTTCTAAGAACCACATGCGTCCTGACTGGTGAAGTCCATATACTGCACGTAATAATTTATAAACATGATTTTTCTTCTCTTTATCAATGAAACCAACAGGTTGTCGTACATAAATTTCTTCTTTTAATTTACCATAGAGATAAGCACTATTAACATCAAGTTGAAAAACTAACCATTTATGAATAACAACTAAATACATAACAAAAGCTCTAATAACAGTGAAACTTACTACTGGACTGAATACATCTTCAAAATCATAACCTGGTCGTTGGGAGTTACCCAAAATCACTAATCTAGCCTTAAACCTTTTAATCTTACCAGAAGTATCTCTTTTAATATTATAAACCCACTTTGTACCTATTATAATCTTCCCATCTTCAGGGGAAGGAACTAACTTCCACACTTTTCTCTGCTCAAATGATTTGATCTCTTCATTCAATGTCCGATCCCACTCTTTCTTCCGAGGCGAAATTTGTGCATGATAATAGTGCTGAGGAATTTCAATATCATCAGTAAGGAAAAATTGAAAATCACCCATCTCTTTTAAAATATTTATAGAATGTTCCTTCTCTTTCGAACTATCTTCGTTTGAAGACCCACTATCTTCATCTGAAGCTGCTGAAACTTCAGTATCTCTAACATCTGTTCCTTGACTCGGTTTCCAATTAAAATCTTTTGGATCATAAGTTAATGATTTTTCCTTGCAATATTTTTCCATTTCATTTTTACTCCTAATATTTGGCTCTCCTGTAGAAGGATAATAATAAACATCAGTTCTTCCTTTGGACATTCCAGATTTACGAATAACTTCTTTCCTAGTAAATGTTATTGGCTTTGATGCATCCAGATTAATTTTTTCAAACATTCTTGCTATTTCTTTCACAGGAGATTTGACCTGTTGTTTCTCAAGATTCTGCAATTCTTCAGGATTCTCCACTCTATGTGATTTGTTTAGGGGACAGCTCTTTTCTTCTGAGAAGTTTTCTTCAGATAACACTAATTTCAACCACTCGAACATTTGATTATCTACCTTGTTCACTGATCTTCTATCCATCTCCAGTAGTTTCTCATTGAGCTTCACATTTTTAGTTTCTTCAATTCTTCCTTCCTCCGGGTACCAAATACGGTAACCCCTTGTATAGACAGCATATCCTACTAAGACACCAATTTTTGCTTTGGGTTGTAACTTGTGTCTTTTCTGTTTGGGAATATTTACATAAGCAGTACATCCAATTCTTTTAAAATAGCTAACATTCGTTTTTCTACCAAACCATCGAAAGTAAGGGATTTCATTGGTAGTTGAATGCAGCACTCTATTTTTCAAATGATTTACTGTCATTACTAATTCAGCCCACATCTTTGATGGTAGTTTCGCACTATGCAAATAAGCTAAAACACCTTCCATAATCGTTCTATTATAACATTCCAAAACTCCGTTCATTTCAGGGGTAAAAACATTTGTTCTCTCATGACGTATTCCTTCTTTTTCCAATGCATTTTGAAAGACATTTGATAAGTATTCCAAGACATTGTCCGTTCTAAGGGCTCTCAACTTTTTCCCTGTTTGGCGTTCTGCCATTGCTTTAAATCGCACAAAGGTTTCGTAAACACTCTTTTTATCCTTAACGGATAGATAAACGCCCTTCTACTAAAATCATCAATAAATGTAAGAAAATATAAAACATTTCCTATTGACCGTATTTTTGCAGGCCCCCACAAATCAGAGTGAACCAAACTGTAAAATTTCAGTTGACCTAACTTTATCCATAGGCAAGTGACTTGCTCTCTTTGACTTTGACAGACTACAGCTTTCACAATCAACAACTTCTTTAAAGTTAGTATTCCTAACACCAGTAACCTTGTTTTCAACAATCATCTTTCGTAACATTCGGTTACTAAAATGACCAAAACGTTCATGGTTCATATCTAATTGACTATGAGTTTCTTAGATGCCATTGCAGTCCAATGAATTTGCACAATAACCATGAAAAATAAAGAAGTTTTTCTCTTTCTTAGCTGTTATAAATGGTGCTCCATCAGGATAATAAAATTTTATCATTCCATGTCCTCCTCTAAATGTAAAACCAGCATCATCCATCTTCTTTCCCGATACTAAATTTCTTTGGACTGATGGAACATGAAGAGCATTTTTCAGAATGATAACATGCAACACCTTATTAGAATAAACATTCACAACAGCATCTCCAATTCCTATAACTTCTGTAGGGTGAGGTCCAAACTTAATAAATGTTTTCTCTAAAGGCTTATATGATTGGAAAAATTTCTTTGAATTTAGAACATGACAAGTTGCAGCTGAATCCCAAGTGAAAATATCTCTATTCTCTTCAACATTAGCTTCATGAGCAGTTTCCATTTCTGAAACATAAAATAATGACTGTTTTTGAGATTGGGATTTCTCATTCTTCTTATAATTTCCAAACTTTCGCTGCTTTTGCTCATTATTTAAATTAACTTTACAATTTCTAGCAATATGACCAGTATTGTTACATCGATAACAAATTATTTTTGGTTCTCTCTGCTTATTTTGCTTCCTAAGATTAGTTAATTCATTTCTTCTTGCTCCCTGTACCAAAAACGTTTTATCCAGTCGACTAAACTCTTCCAATTTCTTTTTGCTTTCTAAACGTCCATATTCAGTTAATAATTCTGTTTCCACTTCCGCTGAAGTAAATTTCTTATCTTCTAAAGCATACAGCTTAGTTACTACATTTTCGTAAGTTTCAGGAAGAAAAGCAATTAACTGAAATGCTATTTCAGCATCAACAATTTTCCCAGCATCAGCTAAATCTTTGACCACTTTTCTCACTCTAGCAATAAAAACACCAATATGCTCTCCCTCTTCTGGCTTTAATAAAATAAATTCTCTTCTAAGTTCAGCTATTCTTGCACGAGACTTGGGACAATATGTGTCTCTTATCTTTTGCCAAGTTTTTAATGGAGACTCTATACCATCTAAAATAGCAACCTGGCTACTATCCATATAAGTTTTCATTAGACCTAAAGCTCTGTCCTTTCTAGATTCAAATCTATCTTTATCTGCTTCTGTAGCATCAGCTGATAATACTGGTTCTGGATCAACAATAAATTTCTTACAACCAGTTAATTGTAATAAAGACTCTAATCTATCTTTCCATGAGTGATAATTTGTATTAGAAAGCACAGGAATAGTTTTATGACCCATTTGACCAAGACAATCTTCAGAGTCAGCAGCCATGTTGTCATTAAAAAAAACAAAGTCCCAGAAATGAATAATTTAAAACTTCAAAAGGTAAACAAAAGTTTCTTGAAAACAATTTCCTATATTTAATTTTTATCACATACTAAATAATTGTTGCTGAATTCATGATAAAGCATACTGTCATATCTAATAAACATTACTAAGCCTAATAGCATGCTTTCATTAAGCCTAACTGAAAAATGTAAACATTTCAAACTTCACTAAATAAGCAACAAACACCCAACCACGCTCTGCTACCATGTAACAGAGGTCAGGTAAGAATAAACAAACTCATAATTAATCACTATCAAGTCAGCTGAAAATAACTTTATTTTCTTACCTACTTGACAAGACAAACTAAAATGAACAAAACACAGCATAGGAAAACATAATAATCATAATGCTCCACATCTCTCAAATACCAACTACCCAGAGCAGTCCAACCATCAAAAACCCAACAGTCAACCAGAGACCACTTCCAAAAACATACTCCAGCCATCCAGTGCAACAACCCTGCCATCTGGAGGACAAACTATCCTGCCATCTGGTGGGAAAAGATATCCTGCCATCTAGTGGACAAAAACAACATCAAAAAATTTAACCAAAACATATTTCCCTAACAGTTTCTTTTTTGTTTTTCACTGCAATTTTCTACATTATTAAAAATAGAGTGGAACCCAGTTAAGACGCTCACGGTTAATACGCGGATTTTTTTCGATCCCTTAAACATCGCCCATAAGACTAATGCAAAAACATCACGTTTAAGACGCGAACGGTTATTACGCGATCCCGCTTAATACGCGATGGATTTTCAGTCCTTTGTGGCAAAAAATCACATTTAAGACGCGAATTCATTGATGAAGATGTGAATTCCTTCTCTCTTCTTCAGTGTTTCCAATTTAGCGGATTTTTTTATTCAGATAAAAAACACTGTTTCTGTATACTACTATTTACTTTATTTAATAGCAGATTAATTAAGGCAAACATTACTAATCGAAAATAGTGGTAGATATTTTTTTTTTTAAACCCTCTAAATCAGCAGCACTACAATTCTTCTTTGATCCCGTGTCCTAACATTCTTTGTTCTTTGCTTCGTGTACCTAACTACTGTAGCAAAGAGAGATAGATGGATTCAGGATGTTCAGATACGTCATAAAATTATTATGATTAAAGATGATTATACCTGTTGTTAGTGAGTTTTTAAATGTACGTTATATCACTACTATGTTTTAAAATGCATGTTATAGACAAAAATAAAAAGAAACATGCAAAGATTAAACAAATATGACTGCGATTGTATAATTCTTTTATGTTTTCTATGTTTTCGTTACTTTTTGCTATGCTAACAATATTTGTTACACAAAAATTAATAAGGACATTTTTTTCTTACATTAAAAGGAAGGACAAATTATATTGGTACTCATCATCACAAGCACTAAATATGATTTAAACAGCTGGACTGTGCTTCAAAATTTTATATTTTTATTCTTTCTGTTAAAAAAAAAAAAATAAGTCTAGCAGAAAAATTTTTGTTAGTAAAGTTGAATACAATTAAATTTAAATCTAAATATACGCATGACACAATTTTCGACCATAAACATATAAATGAAAGCTCTAAAGTTCATTTAGATGATTATATGTACTAAATAAGCCCAGTTCCTGCAACATTATCCAAATCACGTTTAATACGCGACTTTGGTCCACTCCCTTCAAACGCGTCTTAACCGGGTTCGACTGTACATCCAATTGTTAACTTTTAGTCCAATACAATAAATTTTATTATTTTTTCCCAACCAGAAAAAAAAGGACAGGAAATTTTATTTTAAAAGTGCACGAACAAAAATCATATCATATTAAATTAGTTAACAAAAAGCTATATCATATTAGATAGAACAGTTTTTTTTTAATACATTCAATATAGAATTTATTGTAAATCACATGAAACGTGCATAAAAGAAAAATTGTTTTCCCCCTTATTTTTATAATAAAAATAAATGGTCTTCGCTGATTTGTTTGTAATAGAAATCATCTTCGGAAAATCATAAAAGAAAACAGGAATGAATATTTTTAGCTTTTCTTTTCTAAATCAATTATTATTTAGTCCCAGATTTGAAAGCTTTCATTATAATAATAACAATAAATAAATCTACCGGTGTAATAAACTCATAGTAATGAATGCTAAAATTCAAAAGCTGTGCAGTGTTTTATTATGAAGCCGAATAAAAATTTTATTGATATATCTGTTAACATTTTAAATAAAGGTAAAATTCTTATTATTTAGCATTCAGTTTTTATGTTTAAAACAAAAGAAAAATTTGAAAATAATCTAATTATATCCTTACAAATTTTATTCAAATTTCATCTTAAAAATTATTATAATATCACTTTTTTCAAAATTATCTATTAAAATAGAAGGAAACACGCATACACACCCTCTCACAATGTTCTTACAACACTTTACTCACATTTTTTTTTCTCACAATGTTTACAAACAAATGCACATTTTTAGTAGCATTGAAGAAATTGTTTTAAACTAATCCAATATATTTAGATATTTTGCAATTTCGTTTCCAGTTAATTGATTTATGTCAAATTATAATTTAACTTATTGAATCAAATTAACTTACATTTATGTACAAAACTATAGTATGCATTATGAATAACTGGTGAATTTTTTCTTGTTTTTGTGACTAAAATACTGTTAAAATATTGAATTTATAACATTGTTTAAAAGACAAATTAATTTAACTTCTGATCAATTCTTTCTAAGTAAAATAAGAATAGTTTAAACTTCTGTATGCGGAGGTATGGAAATTATATTGTGAATGTACTTAAGAAAAGCCGCATTAAAAAAAAAAAAAAAAAAAAAAAAAGGTTCGTTTTAATTCATTCAAAAGGAAAATTCTTGTTATTTTACATATTCTTTCCACATGCTTCATATTTACTTGAGGTGAAATGGTCTAATCCACCAAAATTTTCTATCCAACGCGATTGTCCAGTAAATTAGATAAATAAATAAAAATTCATTCTTAGACAACAATTGCTTGTAATTAATTTACCGGAAACTAAGAAAAACTGTTCGATTGCAAATCCCTTCAAATATCATGCCTGCAAGTATCCTGTTTTTACATTTAAAAAAGAGCCTTAAAATATAAAGTTTCCGTTCTTGACCGAGGAAAGATAATTTTTTTTAGAACAGCCTTAAAATAAAGAGCTTCTTTTATTCGTTTTAATTTTCAAAAGATTGTTATTTTAAATGTTTCATCCATATATTGGGTATGTACTTGAGGTGAAATTTTCCGAAAAATTTGAATCCACCGAAAATTTTTCTCTATATTTAATAGTTTAAAAAAAGAAACTTTTGATTGGACATCAAAAATCTACAATCTCTGATAATAAGAGGAGGCAATATCTATTGACCATCACCCCGCACAGCTCTATTGGGGGTCTAAGGTTGCTAGTTATTTGCTTGCGCCACGCCACGTCCTCGCCAAAAATCTTCCTTGCAAATAAGTACATTTCCTTGATTATTATTAGATATTTATCATAAAAATGAATATATGCTAAGCTCAATCGATTTCGATTAATGAGTCAATCATTTTTCCTGTGAAAATGAAGAAAAAAGAGAGATTTAATATGCTTTTTCTTTTATATTCAGTACAGAACTATTTATTGTCGCAGACTTACACTCTTCTCTAGTATAATCACCATGGACAACTTAGGTCTTCCTTAGGTTTAGTTAGGTAATTTGTTTTAGAAATGTTTTAATTCAGAACACATCATCCTATGTTGCTTAGTTATAGGATAGAGCACATGCAAGTCTGCAAGAACTTTTTCTACTAGTTGGCACCTGAAATTCACTTTGACATTTTTTATTATTTTACAATTTTAACTCCTTCTCTTGAAAAACAGATTCAAAATATGCTAAAATTTCAAAGAGAAAATTATGGGGGAAAAAAGATTTCTTTTGAATAATAGTTTTTCGGTAGTTTTTTTTTTTTTTTTTTTTTTTCCAACTCATCATTTGTAAAACTGAAATAACACTTCTTTTTAAGCTATCAATAAATTCATTAAAGTGAATATTGTTATAATCGTAGAATTTTTTTAACAACCCAAAAAAATTCTTTAAACTGAAAAATTTGTTAAAGTGACATTCATTGTAACGACATTCTACTGTGACTGTATATCTATTTCTTTTATTAAAAAAACTGTTTATCTTACTTGACTGATAATGATAACCATGTTTTAAGGATAGAGTTTATATCATGTAAATGCATAAATTTCTAGGCATATTTTTTGTCTACCAGTGTTCTTTTGATTTTTCTTTCGCAGGAGTTTTAGTTGAGGATGAAGGCAGAAAAGTACTTTTTGTTGATGGCTTTAATGTACCTTTGACTATCGTAAAGTCTGACGGAGGTTTCACATATGCTACATCTGACATTGCTGCTTTGAAACATCGTGTTGAAGAAGAAAAAGCTGATTGGATTATTTATGTTGTTGATGCTGGTCAGGTAATTTGAATTACATACAATTGATATTTAAATTTTCAAAATATAGCTGATGAAGAGTTTTTAAATTTTTTATAAATATTTTTTATTAAAAAAAATGCGGAATTGTTTATTTGTAATTTAATTTTTCAAAGAAAATATGATCCTAGAACATTTATTAAGCATTCCCCCTACCCTTCTTTGGGTAAGAAGTTAATGACTTTTGTTTGTTACTCAATTTTTCTCCCTTAAACCTTTAATCAGTCTTTATCTCCCTCTTTTCACATTTTATTTATGGCAATTGTTTCAAAGATATCCCATTCGCTAATATTTATTGGTTTCTATCTAACATTTGTTTTGTGAGAGAATTTGATAATTATCCATTAACCAAAGTGTTAAGTGTAATTTTAAGAAAATGTTTTTATGTAATGTAAAATATTTTAAAATTGTTTCATTCTTTTTTTTTTCCCCCCCAATTAGATTTTTAATAGAAAATTATGTTTAACTCCTAATTGACAGACATTTATGACAAAGTTTGAATGGAAAAGAGTTAGACATTTACTTAATCAAATTTTTGAAGTGATAAACTATCAAATAAAATAAACTTTTAAAAAGCATTCTTTAAAATTTAATTATTTCATGTTTATGCAATTATGTTACTGTTTTGTTTCCATTTATTTATTGTTATTTACAGTCTCTACATTTAGAAACTGTATTTGCTGCTGGAAGGCAACTAGGCTTCTGTCCACCTCATGTAAAAACTGACCATGCTGCATTTGGTGTAGTTCTTGGTGAAGATAAGTATGTGTTTCATTTTAAATTATTCCTTCTAAAAATAGCTGATAGTATGTAGTCATATTAAGTAACAATGTAATAAGTCTGTTGCATTAAACAAATTAATAATGAAACTTTTTAATATTTACTTGAATTTTTTTCTCTTTTTATCATATATATATATATTAATATTTTGGAAACTCTTGATCAATTTTAACTAGCATAGCTTGTATTTTCCCTTGCAAATTCAATTTATTTAAAATTTTAGCAAAACAAGAAAAAATGATTAAATGATAGACATGGGTTTTCTCATAAATAGAACATTCCTTCTTACTCAGTTTAACAATTATGAAAAGTAGTTAAAAATTACTTTACTAATTTTCTTTTAATATGATTTTTTTTTCTCCCTTGATTTCTAACATTTGAATTCTGCAAATTTTTATTTAATTTGCAGTGTCTTACGAAAAGACAAGTTTGAAAATACCTTGTGCTAATCTGTGAAGATCTGTAGGAAAAAAATTTCCTCCCAGTTTTCATTGTTAATATTTTTTAACAAATATAAGTAATAAACAGTAACTTTATTTATGGCTTGTCCACAATAGAATGATAACATTTTTCTACTCTTCCCAGGATTTGTTTTCTTTCATAGCGACATATGAAGCATTCAGAAACTAAGTGGACCAAGTCCTTAAACATTACCCAAATCATACTTGCCAAGTGTCCTGATTTTCCCACACTATTTTTTTTTTTTTTTTTTTTTTTTTTTTTTTTACATACGTCTTTGGCTTTTCTGATAATTTACCAGACTGATAAAAACTGCAAATTAGATACTTGATTGAGGAATAGTATTTTATGTGACATACTGTATTCATTTTAATTGCATGGGATGAATCTTTAAAATTTTATGCATCTTACCATGGATACATTTTCAACTTAAATTGATAATTTGGTATACACAAAACTGCTACTATTAGAAATAATCTTCATTGCTAACCAAGCACTGTTTAAATTTGTATTAACCCTCCGAGCGTCTTGCAAAAGGGTAAAATTGTGATGTTTTCTTTGCATTTTGTTTTAAATGCTAATAAAATATGATTCTTTCAACATTATAAAAAAAAAACTCAATTAAAAATATGAATGTAATCCTTAAGAGTATTAATAATTCTTCAATGTATTTAAAATTCCATAAATCTATAGAATTATGTTATCTTAAATATTGCTTGTATTGCTGTGAAACCTGGAGCTTAGTGAACGGAATAATACGCCCCAAACACTTAGAGGGTTAAACATGTTTCCATTTAAAAAATGGGGTTTTTTTTCTTGATTTTGAGCTTTCAAAATTTGGCAAGTATGACACAGCTATTTAGAGGTAAAGTTAATGGTCTCTTGTGCATTTCTTTCAGAATCATATTAGACTAGTGATATTTGTTGCTCACATTTTCAATCTATGACTTGGTTTGTTATAGCACTGAACAAATTGTCTATAGGAAAATCTTTGTAATAACATTCTTTTTCACAAATGATTTTAATGAGACTAAATAATAATAATAATAATAAATACTAATAGCATTCAAAATTACACATTGTTAAAACTTTTTCTAAATGTGAAGTAAAATTTTTTTGTTTGTGTTTATTCTGTACTTAGAAAGAAATTCAAGACTCGTTCCGGAGAATCTGTGAAACTAGCTGATTTACTTGATGAAGGATTACAGAAAAGTTTACAAAAATTGAAAGAGAAAAAGAGAGATGAGGCAAGTTATAATTTAAATAAATTAAAAATCTGTAAATCCAATTGACTCACTTATAAAAATTGAAATGCAAGATTTTTAAAATGATTGTTGCGTTTTAACTGTACACATATTACTTTCTAAATTAATGCATTTTAAGTTGTGATTACCTGTATATTGTAATGCATCTAAAAAGCTTGTATGCCCCTTTAATAAATGGTTATAAAATCTTATAGTAATAATTTTTTCCCCAAAATCTGAAAATGCAGCAGGATTGGTTTGATGTCACTACACATGAAACATGGATTCTGCATTATGTGAGCAGGTTGTTTTTGATTGCTGTCTATCTGCTACAAACACTTTTTTAAAACTCATTTTCAAAAAAAAAAAAAAAAATCTTCTGAAGTCAAAAGATTATTTTAATGTCTCTAAATATTGGTGATTTAAGTGCTTGAATATGCCATCTGGTGGAAACACGATTTCATGTTACATTAGTTTTCTTATAGGACAAGGTAAAAATTCTCTGAATTTGAATATCTAAAACTTCCAACATGTTTACAATAAATAATGATTTCAATGACACTTTTACATTAGTAGCGATGCCGCGGACGCGCTATAGCGCGTAAATTACGCGAAAAATCGGAGACGGGACGCAAAAAATTAACTCCTACGCGTCCCACGGGACGCGTAATTTCATCAAAAAATCACGGAAAAAAGCCAATTTTCTTCAAAGGATCACAGCAAAAGCGCAAAATATCACGGAAAAAGCGCAATTTTTGTAAAAGGGCTGCGAAAAAATAGCGTATTTCATCAAAAGATACTGAAAACATAGCGAATTTCGTCAAAAAATCGCAGAAAAAAGCGATTTTTGTCAAAAGATCGGGAAAAAAGCGCACATTTCATGAAAAAATGCGATTTTCATAAAAGGGTCGCGAAAAAATAGAGTATTTCGTCAAAGGATCGCGAAAAAATTGCAAATTTATTTCGTCAAAAAATCGCGGAAGAAGCCGATTTTTATCAAATGATCGTGAAAAAAGCACAAATTTCATCAAAATATCGCGCAAAAAACGTGACTTTCGTAAAAGGACCGCGACAAAATATAGTATTTCGTCAAAAGATCGCGAAAAAATAGCGAATTTCGTCAAAAAATCGCGCAATAAAGCTGAATTTCGTCAAAAAAAGATCACAGTTTGTCAAAGTATCGCGGAAAAAACACGATTTTTGTAACAGGTTCGCGAAAAAATAGCGAATTTCGTGAAAGGATCGCGGAAAAAACGCGAATTTCACCAAAGGATCGCAGAAAAATGCGAATTTCATGAAAGGATCGAGAAAAAAACGCGAATTTCGTCAAAGTATCACGGATAAAACGCGAATTTCGTCAAAGGATCACGGAAAAAATGCGAATTTAGTCAAAGCATCCAAAGCACCAAAAAAGATGTGCAAATAAAACTTACAGGTAGAACATTCATAAAATGGGATTTAATTTTTTTTATGAGACTCTTAAAAATACAGCATGATTTCAGTGCACTTTGATAATGTATTCAGGGTGTGGACCAGTGAAAAATCCCCCCCCCCCCCCCCTTCTTACTACATTGAAATGTCTCCCACCTTAGATTTAGGATTTGATGCTTATTTATGATTTAGATGTGAATTCCCCTTCCAAGGAAAATGTCTGATTCCAACACAGATCTATGCTGACAAGTAATTCAATGGGAAGTGTAATGAAAACACCCATTCATTCAACAAAAAGTACCCCTTTACTTAATATAAGTATTATTTTTTCCAGCAAAAATATCTTTTTCAATAAACCCGTCTTGCCCCTTTTTAAAAGAAATGCGAACATTCGTGATACTTGTTAGCAGAACTCGGTATCTTTTACTCTCAAATAAGCATTATTTTACAATTAAGTTGTATCTTGCATTTTTACTTAAAAAAAAAAAAAAAAATTCTTAATATTTTTTAAAAATATCTTATTTGAGTGCAAATAATACTGGTTTTAATTCATTATTTAATTATTATTAAAACAATAATTAATGCATTTATTTTATCTTTTCCAAATAAATAAGTTTCATTTATTCCTTTAAAATATGAATTATTATTGATGGGGACCCGCTTTTGTAAAAAAGGGACCCAGGATTTTTCAAGTACGGCGACATCAAAGCAACAGTATTCTTGTACTGATAGCTGTGATTAGTGCCCTCTTTATAGGCCTTTTTAAGTCCAAATAAGGCATTATTAGTTTATACTTTTGCCTTAATTTTCATTCAGAAAAGTGGTCAAATTTGAAAAATGTATAATTATATCTTTCAGAAAAATAATCCTCCACCCCCACCCCACCCACAAAAAAAAAAAAAAAAAAAAAAAAAAAAAAAATTACTTTTAGAGCAGAAACTGGATTTTGTATCAGTAAAAATATAAGGAGCTAAAGCTAAAAGTCACATATATGCTTTTCTCTTACTCTGATTTACTTTTTACTTTTTTTTTTCTTTTTACAAAAGAAAGCATGGGTAAATCCTTTATATAGTTATTGAAATGCATTATTTTCTTAATCAATGTTAATAGTTGATAATTTTTTTTTTATATGAACAAAATTTCCTGATATTCAGATTATAATACTGGCAAAAATCATACAAATTATTTAAAACAAGGGGGAATTTTGAGCATAACGCCGGAAAACGAATATCTGCATTTAATACTGATTTATCGAACTGGTTTATAAAACTTTTAAATTAACTACTGACAATAATAATTTGGCATTCATAGATCAAGAAATAAATTAATATAACTTGTGTGAGAAAACTCATCACTTTTGCCTTTTAATTTATCTTTTTATGTGCTTGTTTATTTATTATTTTATTTTAATTACAATTTTATTAATGTTTGCTTGTGTATAACTTTTGAATGCAGTTCATTTACCAGGCAATCCTATTTAATGATTATCATGATTTAAACATGCTATGTCTGACTGTCTGTCCCTCAATGATCAAACTTTCATAAAAAATAAAAATGATGAAATGTTTGAATATCTTGTTAAAGAATAGGAAGTCTTATTTCCTTATTGAATGTTATAATATTGTACATAGCTTAAAAAAAAAAAAAAAAATAATAATAATGAAGTGTTCTGGGAGATTGGATATATTATTCAGGTAGAGTACATTCGTTTTACTTTTGAAAACAACCATCTCATTATACATAAACTGTTTATAGTGATATGTAAAGAAATTAGCATATATTATCATTCAAGGGTCATTATTTGCTTGAATAATGCATTAGTATCATAAAGCCTAAGAGATATTGTGCTATAATATCACAATTGACACATCCAACCATGCTCAGGTTTCTGAATTCAATTCACAGATAAGACATGAATTTCCATGATTTATTTAATTATTTGGAAAGTATTGATTATTTATCAACTAGCTGGACCCACCCGGTGTTGTCAGAGTCCATGATGATAACCTTAAATATATTTAAAATCAATGTTGAATGAATTTATATATATATAAACTAAAATCTTTCTAAATGATCGTAATGCTTCCCTCTACAACTCCCCTCCCCACTGTCTTCAGTAATGGACACCCTCGATTTTGTGAATTTTTATTTTCAAATGAAAATCTATCCAAACTTTAGAGTTGAGGTCCTCTCTGCTTTTGGCAGCGTACAACGAGCGTGCAATCTGTTTTAATTTTATATTTTTCAACGAAAAATGAAGTAACCTGGGCTCAAGATAATGACCTTAAATATACCTAAAATCAATGTTGAATAAATTTAAAAATGTAAATGAAAATCCTTGATGCAAGCCAAATAATGGGGATCCAATGCCTTCTGCACAAAAAAAAGTGTATCCTTCTAACTTTTTTTTCTCCATTTGGACATTTAATATTAAAAATAATTCTTCAAACTTTTTGAAATTTTTATAAGTTATAAATATAGTATTTCCAAAGCCTGTGAATAATTTTTGTGTAAAATATTGATATTTAGTTGTAAAGGGCAGTGTTTTTCTTCATTTTTTTGTTCAGATCAAAATCCTATGGGGATTTTTTTTTTTTTTCCCAAACTGATTTTTTTCTAAACCTCATAATTTCTGAACCAATTTTTATATTTTATCATTAGCTAAAAGGTTAGTTTACTGTATTAAAATTCCAAAGTGATTGTATAAAAGCAAGTGTATTTTTTTAACCAAAATAAAATGTGCGTTAATCCTATGGTCAAATGCACGAAAAAATGAAATTACCAAAAGTGATTTTTGGAAAAGAATTTTTTTTTCTGAGGGTTAGTATTCATATATATATATATATATATTAACAGATTGCAGCATTGGAAGGACAAATGAATATATATGCAGTTTAGTATTTTTTTTTTTTTCAGTGGACTGCCTGAATTGACATTTAAATCAGAAAACATAATTTGATTTTTTTTTTCTTTTTTTATCTAGTCTTTGTAAATCTTTATTTTATTATTATTTAGAAGACAAAATCTCCACAAATATTGACATGTGTAGATTGACAAATAGGTTGTCCTTTTCTGTTCTACAAATTCACTCAATCTCAGAAAATTATTGTTAATGTTGCTGTTGTATAATTTAATGATTTGAAAAATATGTACTATTTGGAACTTCTATTCTGCATTGCACAATGTCATGTTTTGTGTTTAACTGTTACACTCCTCTAAAATTACATTATGTGGGGTTCAGGGGAACTTATGATCATAAACCTTATTTAGTTTATTGTTATTCTAAGCGTTTAGTAATGTTTTTTTTTTCTAATGTTTTTTATGTACCAAAATTTCTATTTTATATTTTGAAAATTTATTTTTCTTTTAGTATATGTTAGTTGCAATGTATGATGCTGATAAGTCTTTTTATTAGTTTTTCTTTTGTTTTTATGTGCCAAAATTTCTATTTTATATTTTGAAAATATATTTTTCTTTTAGTTTATGTTAGTTGCAATGTATGATGCTGATAAGTCTTTTTATTAACACTTTCCAACAAAGTTGAAAAGTGTTTATGACTTCGGTTTGTCTGTACGTCTGTACGCGCTCTAACTCCCGTAAATATACTCGGATCGTTCTGAAATTTTGGGATGTTAGTGACCTCTACCATAGCACGAACCCTATTGCAAATGAAGTTTGTAGCATGTTTAGTTATTTTACAGGGACAGTCAAAAGTTTTCCGTTACATTATGGCCTATGGGAAAGAATCGTTTCAAATGATTTTTAATGATGTTACATGCTTTCAAAGATAATAAAATTGATATGCATTTATCAAGTGCACTAAAATATGCATTTTCTGTACAATAAGCGGACCAAAAAATAGTTATTTATTTACAGGGCCACACAAAAGAATTCCGTTACATAATGATATAGGGGTGGAGGGAATTTTTTCCGGCATATTTTAATTATGTTAAACTATTAAATGTATAATGAAATTGATATACATCACTAAGGTTTACTATAACTTATTTCATGGATAATACGAAATGCAGAGCATTTACAGGGACACACGAAAGATTTCAGATACTATATTGTACCCGAAGTACTGTAAAGTAGCGATGATTGCTGGAAATGCATTTTTAATTATGTTATGTGCTTTTATGTTTCACTATATTTATGCATTGTATATGGTGTGTATAAATGCTGTAATTGATATGTACAGGGCTACTCAAAAGAATTCGTAATGGTTACTGGGTATGATTGAAAATTGCTTAAAGGTGATTTTTAAATAAGTTAGGCATTTGTTACGCTGAACTGCATTTAGTTTACTAAGAAATGTTTGTAAAACATATATAAAATGATATACAGGGTCACACAAAGAATTGGATACATGGCCGTCTATAAATGATAATTTCTGGGAATGTGATTCCGGTAGTTTTAAGAGTGTTTTACTTTAAATTAAATTTTAGCTAAATAGTGGCATGTAATAAAGGTACTAGGTTAACTACAGGGTTTTACAAAAGTGTACAAGTATGTTTCCATCTATTAGTATAAATTGCTGAAAGAGAAATTTCAACCTGTTATGCGTTTTCTTGCTAAACTAAATTTCTCCATTATGTAGTATATATATCAACCTACAGATAAAATACTGGGCTGTTCAAAAGAATTGGAATACATAATTGCTATGGACGGTAACTGCTGAAATCAGTTTTTCAAATGTTTTATGTGTTTTCTAAAATGTTTACTTAGTTCTCTTATATACCTTATTTCCCTAAATAACGAAGTTTTGTTAAAGCATTCAGGAAGTGTTGGAAAGTGTTTCATAATCTATGCTTAAGGCATGATTTTTCTTACTTGTTAGTTTCTCTTTTGTTTTTATGTACCAAAATTTCTATTTTATATTTTGAAAATATATTTTTCTTTTAGTTTGTTAGTTGCAATGTGCAATGCTGATAAGTCTTTTTATTAGTTAAAACAATAAAATAACTTTGAATTTGTAATTTTCCAAATGTTTCCTTGTTAATGAGAATAAGAACAAATCTATGCATCTGGTTGCAGATAAAATTTTATGGATTTTTCGAATCCGGACAATCTCAGAACAAGGTCCAAGCGTTGATGATTTTTACATTTTTTAGTCTTTATTTTCTTTTAGAATATTTTTAAGAGCATTTTTTAAATACTTTCAAGTTTTGTCTTTATTTATATCTTCAAAGAATTTTCCTAAACTTTGAACATTTATTTTTTGTAATAGGTGATCCGTCCATTGTTGCCTGGGGCCTGTGTTAATAACCTTAAATATACTTAAAATCAGTGTTGAATATTTTTATATGAACTGAATGTTGGGGACCCCACTGTCTTCAGCAGCAAACACCCTTGAATTTCTATTTTTAAACAAAAATCTATCCAAACACAAACCTAGAGTTAGTGTGTGCGTGTAGGGGGAGGGGGGCACTGCCCTGGACAGTATACACCAGGTGTGCTGTGCACTCTCTTGTCTATTTGGATTTTATATTTTTAAACGGAGACCTTTCCAAAAAGTAAAAACCCATCAAACTGAATCTAGAGTTAGCGACCTTGCTGCCTTCAGCAGCATACACCCACAAATTTATATGATTTTATATTTTAAAAAGAGGAGTTGGTGCCCCACTGTCTTCTCAGCAGCAGATTCTATGCATGCTCTGGTCTGTTTTTGTGAAGGAATTTTGAATATGTGATTTTATATTTATTAAATGAAAATATTTCAAAATAATACTAAGGGGTCCCTGTTATTGTGATTAAAGATTAAATTTCTGACATTTAGGTACATTAAACTTTCAGTTCTGACCAAAAGTTCCTGAGAAAACCTAAATAATATAAAATGGGCAACAGTCCCTTGCTGTTTTGAAAGGCACAATATCTTGCAGTATATTGACAATCTGTGTTAAACATCTGAAGATTTCCCTGCACATGCTCAGAAATGAAATCCCTTTTGAAAATGTTCTAAAACACAATTAAAGAGGGGAATTATTATCTTTAAATGCACTGGGAGGGAAAAAAATCTCTGGCGAATCCATGAAATGACTTAAAATATATTTTTTTAGTAAATATTAGTATTTTTTAAAATCAAAAATATTGTTAAAACCGGCAAAGTACTCGTTATAAGTGGACATTTTTTGTGATTTCTTATTTTTCATTTATAAAAAGATGGCTATTAAAAACTAGAAAAAAATGGAAAACGTGAAAACAAATGTGATTCAACCTGCAAAAACCTAAAAGTGCTTTGTCGAATGTTTACAAAACTGTTTGATTTTTTTTCCTAATTGAAAATTTTATTGCATTACATTTATTTTATATATCAGATTCAAGATATTTTTTAAATGTTTGAAAAAAAAGAGGGGGGGGGGGTTCTCTTTTGCCTTTTTAGAGTTATTACTTTTTTTCCCCCTTAGAAAATAATGCTATTAAACAAAATCTGATAATTTTGTTAGATTGTAGATAATATATAAAATTGAAACAAAAAAACAAATAAAATGACTACACTAAGTAAAATCATAGTGTACATCTAAAATAGAATTTGTAAACACTGATTAAATTTATTGCTTATAGGGATCATGTGAGGTTGGATAAGGATTTACTTTTTAAAAATAACTTTTTATTCATCATCTAGTAGACATGATCCTCTAAAATCCCCCCCCCCTTTCCTCTTTTTGCTGTATATTTATATATTCAGAGTTTCCCTCATGTTTAAAAAGGTACAGGTTGGTAAGAAAAGAGCTTTTTTGTAAATCTTTACAGGCATTTTTAATTCATTCTTTTGATTTATAAGAGCACTTTTAATATTTAAAAATTAGGGCACTCTTTTCAAGAGACAACAATCAGACTGCTTTTACTATGCAAAAGGCAGTAAGGGTTTTATTTATTTATTTATTTATTTTTTGACTGAGGAACAAGGAAAATGCTATTTCATAAACAAAGGGCAGACAGGGTGTAGCAGCCTCCTGAAACTGTCGGGGAGAAAACCTGGTTACAGGTAACTTTTATATACATTCCATGTCATAGGAAAACTGAATAACTGGCATTTGATTAAAGCTGGAGTAAAATAGTTACCTTAATATTTTCTGCCAAAAAAAAAAAAAAAAATTCAAAAGATTAGTTTAAAATTTATTTTTTGACTGAGGAACAAGGAAAATGTTATTTCATAAACAAAGGGCAGACAGGGTGTAGCAGCCTCCTGAAACTGTCGGGGAGAAAACCTGGTTACAGGTAACTTTTATATACATTCCATGTCATAGGAAAACTGAATAACTGGCATTTGATTAAAGCTGGAGTAAAATAGTTACCTTAATATTTTCTGCCAAAAAAAAAAAAATATTCAAAAGATTAGTTTAAAATTTATTTTTTGACTGAGGAACAAGGAAAATGTTATTTCATAAACAAAGGGCAGACAGGGTGTAGCAGCCTCCTGAAACTGTCGGGGAGAAAACCTGGTTACAGGTAACTTTTATATACATTCCATGTCATAGGAAAACTGAATAACTGGCATTTGATTAAAGCTGGAGTAAAATAGTTACCTTAATATTTTCTGCCAAAAAAAAAAAAAATTCAAAAGATTAGTTTAAAATTTATTTTTTGACTGAGGAACAAGGAAAATGTTATTTCATAAACAAAGGGCAGACAGGGTGTAGCAGCCTCCTGAAACTGTCGGGGAGAAAACCTGGTTACAGGTAACTTTTATATACATTCCATGTCATAGGAAAACTGAATAACTGGCATTTGATTAAAGCTGGAGTAAAATAGTTACCTTAATATTTTCTGCCAAAAAAAAAAAAAATATTCAAAAGATTAGTTTAAAATTTATTTTTTGACTGAGGAACAAGGAAAATGTTATTTCATAAACAAAGGGCAGACAGGGTGTAGCAGCCTCCTGAAACTGTCGGGGAGAAAACCTGGTTACAGGTAACTTTTATATACATTCCATGTCGTAGGAAAACTGAATAACTGGCATTTGATTAAAGCTGGAGTAAAATAGTTACCTTAATATTTTCTGCCAAAAAAAAAAAAAATTCAAAAGATTAGTTTAAAATTTATTTTTTGACTGAGGAACAAGGAAAATGTTATTTCGTAAGCAAAGGGCAGACAGGGTGCCCCCCCCCCCCCCCCCTGTAACTGCTGGGGAGAAAGCCTGTTTGCAGGTAACTTTTATTAATATACATTACATGTCATAGGAAAACTCAATAACTGGCATTTGATTAAAGCTGGTGTAAAATAGTTATCTTAATATTTTCACCAGAAATATAAAAGAAAATTCAAAAGATTAGTTTATTTATTTATTTTTTAATATTAAACTTCTTTATGCCTATTTATTTAAAATGAATATTTAATATTTATTGCTCATTTATATTTTACATTTCTTGTGGGAAATTTTAGGTTTTAACTCCTGAAGAACTGAAAGCAGCTCAGGAAAATGTAGCATATGGTTGTATAAAGTATGCTGACTTAAGTCATAATAGAATGCATGATTATGTCTTCTCCTTCGATCGAGTAATTATTTTTTTTAATGAATTTTTTTGTCTCAGAATTCAGTACATTGCCCTTCATTAAAATATAAAATGGTAATATAATTTTTATCTTATTTCAGATGCTTGATGACAGAGGAAATTCTGCTGCCTATTTATTGTACATGTTGGTAAGGATCAGGTAAGAAACTTTCATTTTCTTTGTTTTTAAATTTTAGTAAAAGGAAAGTGTTGTTTATTTATATTATAAAATTTTCAGATCTATAGCAAGGAATGCTAATATTGATGAAGAGACTATAAAAAATGCTTCAAAAACTACAGAGATAAAACTTGAACACCCAAAAGAATTAAAACTTGCTAAAATGATCTCACGGTTTCAAGAAATCATCATCACTGTCTTAGAAGATCTGTCACTGCATACATTATGTGATTATTTATATGAACTATCTGTTGTTTTCTCTGAATTTTATGATAGTTGTTACATCATTGAAAAGGATAAAAATGGTAAGTATAGTAATCTGAATTATGCTTATGTTTTACTATGCATATTTATACTTCCCAGTTTTTATTTAACTTTATGAATTCACTTTTTAATGATCTAGTTTTAATTATTTTTACTAGCCATCAAGACTGAATTTTTATTAATACTTTGCCTAACAGCATCTTATTTGTTTCAAAAAACTTTTAAGTAGAATTTTAACAATTACAGTTACCGTTTAAGTTTTATGTACTATATATTTTTTTATTATGTATGTGAATTAGTGTGAAATTTTGGATACATAACACAATTATTCTAATTGGTAAATAAATGATACGAGTTGTAATTTTCCAACTGAGTGAAAAAATTTTCAGACTGAGGTTCTTTGGGTGAGAAAGGTCTACCAGATTTGTTCAGGATAGTTCAAATGGTAGAGCATTGGCAGCTTATGCCAAAAGTTTCTAATTCAAATCATGGCCTAGACACTTTTTCACTTGGTTAGAAAGTTACAATTTGTATGATTTATTTACCAATTAGAATAATTCTGTTTAAATTAATATGGTGTAATTATGTATCCGACAATTTATTCTGTTGAGCTGATTCAGATACCAGACCAGATGTCGCAATCAATAAGGTTCTCTTGGTGAGAAAGGCCCATCAGATTTGTCCAGGATTGATAGAGCATTAGCAGCTTATGCCAAAGGTTCCTTGTTCGAATCCTGGCCTGGATACTTTTTCACTCAGTTGGTAAATTACAACTTATATGATACTTATTTAGTACATCTGTGCTACACTGCTATATAAGCTACACTGATGAAAATGTTTTCTATGAGAAGAGGATTTCTATGACGTAACTTCAATGAATCAAAAGGGAAAATGCTACATAAAATTAATAATGGGAGACTGGAATGCTAGAATTGGAGAAAAAAAAAGAAAGAGTTCTCAGTAGGAAATCATGGACATGGAATGCAAAATGAAAGAGGTTACAGTTTGATTGAGTTTGCAGAAGGTGAACAGACATATATTATGAATTAATTTTTCAAGAAAAAAACCACAAAGAAAATGGACATGAAGTATAAATGGAGCAACAAATGAAATCGACTGCATCATGACTAACAGAAAGCATCTTATTCCGGATTGCAGAATTCTCAGTTACTTCATTATAGGAAGTGATTACAGTTTGGTAACATGCAAAATGCTGTTAAATACTAAAGAGGAAAGAATGAAACTTTTCCAACACTCCAAGAAATCAGTTGATATTACAAGTCTCCAAACAAAGAATAATTTCATTTGGAACTTAAAAATCATTTTGAAGTGCTACAATCAATTTTGGAAGAGGAGCAGCATGTTACAGTAGTGAACACGAAATTAACCAATACTCTACAAGAAATTTCATAGGAGATAGCCCGTGAGACACATGTAAAGTAAAGAAAATAGGAGAGGCAACAAGAAGGTTCATAAAAATATGCAGAGAATTTAGAATGAAGAAAACTATTCCAAACCAAGATTTTAATATGCAGAATTGTGTAAAACAGTAAGAAAGTATGTTACAGAAGATATCAGAAAATTTAACTGTAATCTTGTCAAGAAAGCTCTACGAGATAACAAAAGCTTGAAATCAGCTATGTACAAACTGTGTGTTGGAAGAAAGGGTATTTTTACACTGAAGAGGATAGATGTTAGAATCACCAAAATCAATAATGAAATCATAAGTATTGCCAAAAAAATTCTATAACTATCTATATAAATGTAAAAAACAAAGAGAAAGCAACGTACTTGATCAAAGAAAAAACATAACAGAAGCTGAAGAGAGAATCCCAGTGGTGAGAGATGAAGTTCTACAAGCCATTAGATGTGTGAAAAAAGGTAAATGTCCTGGCAAAGATGAAATCAAAATTGACATTATCAAAGAAGCAGGAAAAGAATTTGCTAAAACACTAGCCATGCTGTTTTCCAAATATCTGGAGAAGTCAGATATACCAGAAGACTGGAATAATGTTGTGATAGTGCTACCTTACAACAAAGGGAAGAAGGAAAACATTAACTACCTTCCAATCAGCTTACTGTTGGTGATTTATAAAATTTTCGCCAAAGTTTTATCGACAAGACTTGAATCAGTTCTAGACTTTGCTCAACCCAAAAAAACAAGCAGGATTTAGCACAATGGATCATATTCAAACAGTAAGGAAACTTATAGAAAAACAAAGAATATAATTTACCTCTGTGCCTCACCTTTATTAATTATGAAAAAGCATTGAATTCTGTCTGCACATCAGCAGTAATAAAATCTGTGGGGTACATTGGTGTAGACAAACCTTCTAACTAAACATCAATATTAGAAGGAAGATTTACAAGCAGGCAACAACCATCTGTTTGGACAGAGGAAAAGCCAGGATCAAGCTTGGAAGAAGAGTTAGACAAGGAGACATCATTTTGCATAAGCTTTTTACTGCTGTCTTAGAAAATGTTTTCAAGAAGCTAGATTCAGAGAACAAAGGAATGAGAATAAATGGGAAATGCCTAAGTCAAATTGGGTTCGCTGATGGCATTTTAATTTTTGGTAAATGCCCTGAAGAAATGGAAGATATTTAAAACATTTGACAGAAACTACATTAACGTGGGTTTAATAATAAATTTTGAAATGACTAAGGTGATGTTCAATTCATTTGCTCCAAAAAAGAAGATTGTCTACAACACCTAGATTTAAGAAATGCAGAGTTATGTGTACCTTGGACAGAAAATAACATCGGACAACAGCATCATGAATGAAATGAACAGAAGAATAAAAAATGGATAGAGAGCTTTTGGGAAGAACAGTGTTGTTCTGGAGAATAGCATGCCTCTCTGCTTGAAAAGAAAAGTGTTTCACCAATGTGTTTTGCCTGCACTTACTTGTAGAGTGGAAACATGGCTGCTAACAAAATGTATGATACAAAGATTATAAACAACACATTGAAGCATGGAAAGGTGTATGCTAGTCATAACTAGAAAAAACAGAAAAAGAAAAACCTGGTTAAGAAATCAGATGAAGGTTTTCATCAAGAGAATTGAACGGTTAAAATAGAAATGGGCTGGGCATATTGCAGAAAGACAGGCAATAAAGTACAAACGCCATACAGTGATGTCCCAGAGATGTAAAGCTATGAAGAAGACGACCGGGTAAGATGGAGCGATGGAATCAGAATAATAGCTGAAGTTAATTTAATGACCAAGGCACTAGACAGGAAACAATGGAAAAATCTGGGGGAGATCTACATCCAGTAGTGGATTAAAAATGGTTGATGATGATGATATGTGCAGTTTTCATTTTTATGTTTTGAGCTTGCATCATGATTCATTCTTCAATTTTCTAATGATAAAATATTTCCTTTATATCTTTTTCACTCAAGAATTTAGTCAAAATGAAAATTCTGAAATAGTAATTTTTTATTTTTTCTAGCACAATACTCCATTCACTTTTTTTTTTCTTTTTTCCTTAATAATTATTTATATTTTTCAACAGTTGTTAAGTTTTTTCTTTGTTCAGCAGTTCTTTCTTTATTTAAAATATTAAATTAAAAATAATTATATTAATGAGAAAATGCTTAACCCCATCAAAATGCATAATTAAAATTGCATTATTGTGTTTGGTCTCTTATGTATTACAATGGATTTTCAGCTATAAATTTTTAGCATGGTACTTGAAAAATGTGTAATCAATAAACCATTGTAATATAGGCTTAAAATTAGCTATCATACTTTTCTAGAAGTGAATTGCTTTTAATAAATACTTCTAGTTTTTAGATTTTTTTTTTTTTTTTAATTTTAAATGTTTATTTGTGAGGGGGAAAAAGGGTATTCTGTGGTATAATTTATAACGAAAACAAACAATTAAGTTTACCTTTTTTATTAATTTGACTGGAATATATTTCTTGTTTGGTAAACTTTAATTTATATTATTTCTCTTTACAGGTGAAATTAAAAACATAAATATGAGCAGGTTACTTTTATGTGAGGCAACTGCAAGTATAATGGCTACTGGTTTCTATGTACTGGGTATTAAACCTCTTGAAAAAATGTAATTTTAAAATAATTTGTATTAAATTTTATACATAAAAATGCCTACTTAATTTTTGAAGTAATTTTTCAAAAAAAAAAAAAAAAAAAAAAAAAAAAAAAAAAAAATATATATATATATATATATATATATATATATATATATTGAAGGTAAGACTACAACATTTATAAATTAATTGCTATTGCTTTTAGTGAATCACATTTGTGCACCAGAATTTTATTTTAGTAAATGGCAAAAATAATTGTTATTCCCATTTTGTCCTTGAAGATTTTATCCATAAAAAAAAAAAAAGGTTGATTCATATTAGCGCAGTAGCAGAAAGTTCAGGCCTCGCAGCGCTCCTATATTTCCTATAATTCCTATAAATTTGAAAAAGTTCCTATTTTTCCTATATTTCCTATTTTTTCCTATATTTTTCAACCCTCCACTCTCACGATTATTTTTTATTTAGGCCGCGAAGTTCCGCAATCCGTATGTGGTTTTTCCACTAATATATTTTTAAATTTTGCCGAATTCCGCGAATCATTCTTTTTAAATCATGAGTTTCTTCAATCACCCATTTAAAAAATGCCAAATTTCGTCAAAAATTGAAAATTTTGGCAGTCACTCGCTTAAAAAAATCGTGTCTTTTGTCAGTGAATCGCAGCAAAAAAACGATGCATTCCTTCAATCAGTCGCGGCAAAAAATCGTGAACTTTTTCAATCAGTTGTGGCAAAAAATCGTTCTGTCTTTGACAGTCTTGTCAGTCTGTCTTTGAAATATATTGCAAAATTTGTTATCGTTCTTTGATAAAAATCGTAATTTTTGGCAGTCTCTCGTAGAAAAACAAAACAAAAAAAACTCGAATTTGTCAGTTTGTTGCCAAAAAAAGTTTGACATTGGAAGCTTCCTCAATCGGATGCAAATTGGCGCAAATTTCATCGATTATATCAAAAGAATGTCAATCAGCTGTTGAAATAAAAAATGCAGATTTTGACTATTGTTCTTTGAGAAAACTACGAATTTTGTCAATCATTTGTGGCAAAAAATCGCGAATTTCTTTACTCAGTTGCGGCAAAAAATTCCGAAATTTCTCGATCAGTCATTGATAAAATCTGAAATTTTGTCAATCGATCACATAATTAGTCAATCTATCGCATAATTTCACAATTATATCTATCACGAATCTAAAGGGCAGAGGTGTTTCAGTTCCGAAAAACTCTTTTTTTCGTCAAAGGATCGCGAAAAAAAAAAAACATATTTCCTCGCTCCCTCCTCTGATGTAACCTTTCATGTAAATTCAGATTTTTTTTTTTTTTTTTACTCAGTATTACCCCTGCTATAGATATAAAACAAATGTCATTCATTTTATATAAATTTATTGCAAAAAAAATCATTTATATATTTAAAAAAATAAAAATTAATTAAATAACTTCTATTTCATTATGTTTGTATTAAAGGTGATTCTGTTCTGAAAAAATAAGGCATTCATTTCCAAAAATTTTAAAATAATCGGTCACCAGTACGAAAATTCGGACAAAACATATCGCGAATTGCGACAAATGATCGGCGAAAAAAAATTTCTTTTTCAATCGTTTGCAGAAAAATCTCCAATTTTGTCGAATGATCGCGGGAAAAACGCATACTTCGTCAAAGAACCGCGTAAAAAATGCAAACTTCGTCAAAGAACCATGGAAAACATGCAAACTTCGTCAAAGAACCATGGAAAACACGCAAATTTCGTCAAAGAATCGCAGAAACAGGCAAATTTCGTCAAAAGATCGCTAAAAACCACAGATTTCGTTAAAAGATCGCTAAAAAACCACAGATTTCGTTAAAAGATCGCTAAAAAAACCCACAGATTTCGTTAAAAGATCGCTAAAAAAAAACCACAAATTTTGCCAAAAGATCTAAAAACCACAAATTTCGCCAAAAGATTGCTAAAAATCACAAATTTCGCCAAAAGATCACTAAAAACCACAAATTTCGCCAAGAGATCGCTAAAAAACACAGGTTTCGCCAAAAGATCGCTAAAAAACCACAAATTTCATCAAAATATCGCTAAAAACCACAAATTTCATCAAAATATCGCTAAAAACCACAAATTTCATCAAAAGATCGCGAAAAATCGCAAATTTCGTCAAAAGATCGTTAAAAAACCCGTAAATTTCGTTAAAAGATACTGAAAAATTCAAATTTCGTCAAGGGATCTATAAAGACGCGAATTTCGTCACCCCCCCTTCGAAAAAAAAAAATGCATAGTTAGTACCAGGAGTGGATTTCCCCTTCCCCCCTCTGCTGTAACGTTTCAGAAAATTTGCTGTGAATTTGAGAATTTTTTTTTTCACTCAGAATCACCCTTGGTTTGTATTGATAAATACAAATGCTATAAGGGGTGATGATTCAGAAATAATCGTAAAAACTATTTAAAAATATAGCTTGAAAAAAAAATTGCATACAACTCCTCAAACTAATATTTTACCCCTGAACAGTATTAAAAATTCCTGATATAGTCTTATGTTGACGTCTGTGATATTACATATGGAAATGTATTAAAACATGTGTAGGTGTGTTTACTTATAAATAAAAATTCCTATATTTTCTTGAAAAAATTCCTATATTTCCTATAATATTTTTGAAGAATGTCACTTCTAGGACTGAAAGTTCAAGACGGGAGTGTCACAGATTTTCTTTTCTGTTTTGCAAATTCTTTTTGCATTGAACCTTTATTTTGTTTTATATCATGTTTGGCTCTTTAATATTTAATACAAAAACTTAAGATTATTAATAATTAACATGAATAAAATGCATAAAGACATTACAGATAAGTGATTGTTTGATTACTTAACACTTCAGTTGTAAAATATTTTACCTGCAAATTATTTTCTGCTCCTGAAGGATCTGTTGCAGACACTTGCAGAATTTTCTACTACTGGGCATAGCAGTGGTTAGTATTCCATTAAAAGTTGGTAACTTGTTGCTTCTAAAGAAATTGTAATTTGGAACCAGTACAAAGTGAACTGTTCCATAATACATTTATAAGTTTAGAGTTTGTTTTTGTACAGGAATGTCTTGTGCATTGATATATTAGTCACCTGTTCAAAATTTCAAACATGATATTTGGTATTGATATTGTTGATTTGATTCCTTTATTGATCCTGTACAGAATACCACGTGGCCATGCAACTTTCTTAGCAAGATACTGTGGTGTAAATAATTATGAAAGTATTAATTGAGTGCCGAGAATAAGATAAATTGAGTTGCAGTGAAAATAAAAAGGAATTGCCTTACTTAAATGATGAGGTAACACATTGACGAGACAGCAGTTATAAAAAATCTTCTTTATTCGTCAATTCACTTGAGAGGTTGGAAGGTAGAAAAAGTAGGTAGTTCACCGTACACATTAGAAAATCGTTCCATGTAGAATTATTAAAAACTTGAAGTAATTCCATGATAAAAATGAATGCTGGTTTGATGCTGGTTCAAATAATTCTTTAGAGAATGTCTTGATGATAAAAAGTCCAAAATCGAACATGCGTTAAATTAAAAAGCCAGAGACCGAAGATAAACTTTTAGATATCGAGATATAGCTATTGAAGAACATCACTCTTTGAATTTAGGCGCACGGCCCAAAATCCAAAAGACAACTCACATTGTCAAAAATAATACATTTTAAACTTTGCTAAAAATCTCAAATCTGTTAAAAAACTGGCTGCATTGATATCTGGGGGCACGGCAGTGCCCCTGCCAAGTCGAGAAAGCACAGCCATAAGCATCCTTTTCTGGAAGCAACTCGGGGTACTTTTGCCGGGTCCCTGCGCTGGAATTTCCCAGGAACTTGAAACTTTGTTTTTCTAAAAGTACTCTTCAAGCGGAAGCAAATGTTTAAATTTCTGCGTTTCTAGTTCAGAAAATATATGAAATCAAAGTTTCGCTTTTTCGACACTGACTGACTCACCGATCATCAAAAATCTGAGGTACATCCTGTAGCCCTAGAAATTTGAAATTTGGTAAGAAGGTAGTATTTGGGATACAAAGAAAGGAAAAATTAAAAAATTCGGAAATTATCTTCTGTAATCGGAATTCTTGCCAATACTGTTGCTCACTGATTATCAACACGATAAAACACAGTTTGTCAACTAAACCATCGGTTTGTCAACTATACTAAATCGAGCATGAAATAGCTGGGTCCTGAAAACAGTAAAATTCGTTTTAATTGACTAGAACAAATAAAGGTACTACTTGATTATCCCGTCGACCGAAAAACTATCGCCAAACTATAAGATTAAATGCCAATAATGGATGATCGTAAATGTCGCATTCACTTTACATTAAGAACCATACACGTGTTTGTTACGTCATCAAATGATTTTTAATTCGACTTTTTACTTGTAGTTTCATTAAGGTTTTATTAATTTATTTGTTTTTTCGTTATTTAAAATAAAAATACGGCAATTTGTATAATTTGGCGAAATTGACCGACGGGATAATCAAATAGTACCCAAATAAAATAAATTTATTTTACCAAATGTTAATTTGGTGAATTTAAATATTTTATAAACATTCTGCAAATCTGCTAACATTTCTTCATAGATAGCTGCTCTTATACTTTTGCTATATTTAACATCACTACCATATTATTTTAAACATCGCTATAGTTTGATGCAATGGCAATAGACCATGGCGCAAAATTAGCAGCAGTTTTAAAAGCAAGAGAATTTTGCTGTCAAACTTACCTCATATTTACAAAATAGCTCACATTTGCTGCCTAACTATTGACCTAGACAACAATTGTTGAAGAATAATAAATTCAATTTTTATAAAACATGGAGAGTGGCACTCAGGATATGACTAACATAATCGCATACGTAAAAAAAAAGTTTATTTTTTTTAAATGGCAATACAAACTACCATTCGATGTATAATTTTTTTAAATGTTTTTTAGGTACTCAAATTATCGTTTTGGAATTCAAAATCAAAATTCTACATTCCCCGCTACCCCGAAAAAATGACATATTGAAAACAAATCAATTATTTTTTTATTTAAAATTTAAACATCATCACTTTTGCACCCCTATGACGTCATTTTCTCTGACTTTTCACTTTCAACCGTGCTAAGACTACGAGCCCTAGATATTAATATTCAGTGAACAACTGTTAGTGGACTTCCAAGGGAGGCCATTTTTCATCTGTACTAACTGAAATCTGCAATAAACGATGCCTTTAACATTAATTAAAATATGACGGGGAAATGAAACTGTCCGCGTTAACCGGAGATACGTCTTAAGAGGAGATGCAATAACGAAAATTCCGCTATATTCTCCGCAACTTATTGATGCTTTGCGGATAGTATCTATCACATTTCTACATTTACTAAAACAAAACAAATATTTAAAAAAAAAACTACCGAGCTATGCTCGGTCTACTGTGTACTAAAATCATTTAAATAAAAAAAATTATTACGATTTACTTTAAATTCGAAAGTATGAAGGTTTGAATGTTTAGTGTAAAATTCTTTCACCTACTTGTTTCTAAAAATAACTTTATTGTAAGTGTTACATATCGAAAAGAGGAATAACTGAATTTCAAATTTTGGTGACACAGTTTTTTATTGTGTAAAATTGGAATTCTAGATGTCAGTGTGCATCTGCAAAATTGCTGAAAGGACGCGGTGACGGATTGAGACACGAATTTGTATGATATTGCAACGAAAGACATTGTTGATCGAAGAAAGTTTGAAAGGAAAAAACTGAAATATTATATTTTGATCACAGCGAAGAAAGTTCTCATCGAGTAGTTCCTACATCTGGAGATGGTTCATATCTATTTCATCTATATTTTCTTTTCTGTGCTAGGTAACATAGCCTAGTCGTATGATATCAGATGTGCTATAGGTTGAGTATGTGGTTGCGCACTGGGATTAGCTGGGATTAGTTTCTTAGGAGGTCACTTTGACGTTCTACTTCCTCTTCTTAACAGCTAGCAATAATCTATTATTTTTCCTATGAATACCTATCACAAAGAGAAATCAGCTAGAGAAAAAAATTAGAAGACCTATTGAGGTCAAAAGAGGAAGGCCTAATCGTTCCGAGAAATCACGTTCTCAACAGCTCCAAGAAGCTAGAGCTCTCTATCGTCAAAACCATCTTCGAAAACAAAAACACACATTAAAACGTTACAGCGATTCATACCCTTAAATGGGTAGACGTAGCTCACTAAGAAGTCACGCGCTATTCTGTTGCCCACTCTGGTATGAATATTGGAGCTTACTGACGAAAAAGGTCTAGAGGTAAGCTGCAGTTTAAAATAAACACTTTATTAAACATTACGAGAGCTATAACTAAAAAAAATGGGAAATAGACTGGAAGCAAAGTTATAAAATGGACTCTGCACTGTAGAATTAACTTTGGAGGACTTTGATTGAACAGCTGATAAATGGAAACAAAAACTAATATAGTTTCTAGAAAAATTGAATGAATGGATTTCAAACAGTAGCACACATGCCAATTCACTTTTCTAGGAAAAGCGGAACATTGAAGCAATCAGGAACCATAAAGTCTATGAAGTTAAAGATAGTGTAATTGAAATCGACACTACTGGAAAAGCTTTCTTTGGCTTTATCCTTACAATAAGAAGTGAAATCGTATCAAAAACATCTCATGTAAAAAAAAAAGCCAAGTCTCCTGACTCTTTGACCGTAAAAAGTGCTGAGATCCTGTGTAGAGCCAAGCTTAGCTCTTTTATTAACTCTGATATTTTAATTCACAAATTACTCCTTGTCTCTACAACTTTAGTAAATGATTATTTTGTGACTTGGCAATGATGCAGCACGAGAATGTAAAGGCTGTTGTTTACATTTTAATATTAACGTTTATTTATAAAGTTTTGCATAAAATAGTTTCTATAAGAGCACTGAACGTATATGTATTTGTAGCATGGAAATAATTTTACATTACATTGTAAGCCCGGATGCGAAAACTCTCTACTGGTCAAACTTGATGTCCGGAGTTTTGGGTGATTTTCTTCTTATGTAACGTGAATACGAGCCAGACCCCTCTTTTACAAAGACCCCCAATCGGTGCATCCCTCCTTCAGGCTTCTATCCCTCGCGTTCATATTCAGCCTTAATCAAATAATCTAATCCCAATTCAAAACATAAGTAAAGTGTTTACGTAATAACTTTCCTGTGCTTTGTCATTGCCAAGTCACAAAATAATCATTTACTAAAGTTGTAGAGACAAGGAGTAATTTGTGAATTAAAATATCAGAGTTAATAAGAGAGCTAAGCTTGGCGCTACACAGGATCTCAGCACTTTTTACGGTCAAAGAGTCAGGAGACTTGGCTTTTTTTTTTTTACATGAAATGTTTTTGATGGGATATATACTACATAAAAGGGGTTTACAAAACTACATCCACAATCGATTTAAATCTATTCATTAAATTAAATTTACGTATTATGATTAGCGCGTATAAAAACAGCAAAGACAAAAAAAAAAAGGAAAACAGAACCTGTCTTAAAAAAGAACGAACACCTAATTCGCCAAACGAAGACACACCCTTAATATGACGCGGTCGACGTCACTTGCAACACGCGCTGTTTCTAAAAATAGAACAGAGGAAGGGGAAAATCTGAAATCAAAACTTATCTGCTGCTTGCGGTAAAAAGGAAAGAAAAAAAGGCGATTTGAACGATGAAAGAAAATCATTTAAAAAGGGCGAGATAAGAATACTGTATTACAAATAAAAAAATAAATAATAAATGTGATTACTACATCACAGATACCAAATTTTTTTTTTCTTTCTTTAGGTTTATGTAGCAGTTTTTATAAGCAAATGCCATTCTAGTGCAATTTTGCTAATCATTCAATGTATCCAATGTAATGTAGTGGCTCTAAAGCCATCAAAGACCAACACATGCTAAATACTCAAGGGCTAATTTCATATGAGCTCTAAAACGAAACGAAAACTTAGCTTTTACAAAAGTATTGGTTTATATTGATAAATATATCAATAAATAAAACTACTTCTAGATTACATCAGAAACTCATAAATCTGAGCAATTGTTCACACCAATAAGAACTTCCAAACATTAAAAAGTATTTTCAAATCTGTCTGATAAATATTGTACAATTTTGCCTTCAAATCAGAAAATCAAAACAGAGCTGTCTCTTGGTTCCTCCATGCATAAAAGATTATATACCAGTTGATATTCATATGAAGAGTGTGGGGTCAAAGAGTGACTAATGTCTTTTGAAAATTTTTGCATTCAATTATACTCAAGCTTTTTAACTCATGAAATAGTGAAACAAAAGCAAAGGATAAATTTTGTTTCTAACTATTTTTCAAAACAATTTATAATTCACAAGAGAAACTTCTGTACATTCTTTCAAAATGAAATCAATGTATTCTATTAATTATGAGTGAAGTCAGGGATCTGAAAAACTACTTTTTTATTGTAGTGAACTACAACCACTTTATCAAAAATGTAGTCGGCTGCAACTACTTGTTTTAAAAAATAGCAACTACAAACTACTTTTCAAAAGTAGTCACTACTTCCAGATTTTTTCAAAGGATTCAATTTACACTCAAAATTGAAGACAAGGGTTCAATAATAAAGTGATCCCTCATAATATCGCATCTACCAGGATACAATTAAATAAGTGCAATATAACCGAAGGCATTAAAAAATGAGAAAGATAACATAGGTACAAGAAAATGTTTTGTGATTAATAAAAATTTAGATCCTAATTTTACAAAGGTGAAGCTCCTGTGAACTGACAACATAAGAAAATTTTAATATGCACTCATACATCTGCACATACATATGAAAATCATTGTAAAAATAGCTAAAATGAATTCAGGTGACATGTATATACACTTCCATAATTCGGTTTTTATAATAATAATACTTTCCTTAAAGTGTACGTGTATGGAAAGTAAAAATGCAATTAAACTATAGCTTATTTTTTCGGTAGGCATGAAAACAGATATATATATGTGTGTGTGTCATATAGCAAGGGACTACTCTTTAATATAACACATTTATGCACAGTCATCCACTGCATAAATTTTATCTATTATTCTTACAGTAATTATTGCATTGGGATATAAAATTGACATGTATTTACCAATAGATTTGTTTACTTAACTCCCTAATGCACTCATAATATGTTAATTGTATTGAGTTTTGTTGAACGTTATTTATATTGAGTTGTCTAATTTTATAATCTAGAAAATTATAGAAAAACAATTCAAAATACAAATGAAAAGTAAATCTGTGAATAAATCAATTCCATATAATAAGAAACATGACTATGACGATATTAAAACATGATGACTTAATAGGGAGTACTTAGACAAGTGTTGCCAGCAAGAAAATTAATTTCTTTAACGGGTCAGTCTTTGATTTTAGCAGCAAGTGTTAATGGGAAAAATCTGTGATTTCATGCAATGCATTGCTATATACTGCATTAGCAGCTTGACAAGTGTAAAATACCTTATTCCTATCTTGACACTGTCCAGATATATCTCCTCCACATCTCATATATTTCTTTATTTAAATATCTTTAACACTCTTTAAATATCTTTTATTAATAATATAAAGTCAATCATTTCTTTACTTATCTTTTATCTACTTCTGTTATCCTGTTTATAAAGTCCTTTATTTTATTTACTTTCTTTGCCGGCCGTACTTTCACTTTTCAGCTATCAGCTTCCATGCATTCAAGAGCACGCATTTCATTTGAATGACCGCCACAATAATAGTTCCACGTATGCTGCCAGATGGCGTCGTCCATTTGAGTCTACGGCACATCAGCTGTGCGATCTTTCGTCACGGTTTCGTCTGCTGCTGCTCCTTGAATTGCATAATGAGATGCTATTTGAATGCCCGGCTGATATAAATACAGATCCATTTTCTTTGCTCTTTGCCTCCTTCTTCTTTACCCACTAACAGTGTTTTTATCTCTCCAGAGTTTCGGTGGCTGAGGATGTCCATTTAGAAGTTCTGTTGGTTTTCAACAAATCATCACTTTACCTGTTCTTGCTTTAACTTGTGTCAGCCATTTCCGGTTTTGATGTATGGACTCTGTTTTATCTCGACAACAAGTAAATGCCGAGTCGTGAGTCATGAATGGAGGTTGTTAAAGTGAAGCTTGAAGTTGATTTATTTATCAATGATTCTTACTGCATCCATTTTTAAGTGTCATTCAATAAAGTGATTTCATCGGTAAAGAAATATTTTCCCGGTGTTATTTAGCACGGATATTTGTGAATCATAAAAGGTCATTGGCAGCTCATGGATATATCTAAACAACACATAACTTTTAGGGATTGACGGTCACTCAAGCGATTTCATCTTTTTATTTCTTGAGGTCAGTTTTCCTTTTATTGTTAAATATGTTTTTCTAGATATGTATAATTCGATAATATAATGTGCTTAATAGAATTTAAAGATTTATTATTGTTGGAAATATATTTAATCATTGTTTTATATTTTATGTAATAAACGTTTAGTTTGTTTTTAAACTTAATTTGTTTTCATTTCGCCACCATACATTTCTTATCTTTTTCATAACTATTTAAAACACAAACGGGACATTTAGCTTTTGCTTTCATTGTGTATTATTCTAAACTCTGCTAATTTAAATCCTTGTCGTTAATTTAATGACATCACAGCTGTGATTTGATAATTGTTGGTACATTTTTTCCCTGGAAGTAGCATTAAAAGTAGTGTCGGTTCTTGCTACAAACTATTGATTTTTTGTATTGTGCTACTTGCTATACATTGTTCAAAATGTAGTGCAGCTACACTTCAAACTACTGTAGTTTTGCTACTCATGCTATTTCTGACCCCTAAATAGAGTATTATTCAAAGCGATACTGGGGCATACTCTTTTCCTCTTGTTATGCTTTCAATATTGTATATGATGTTATGAAAAACTAATTTGTTCTCATTTTGTTACTTCCTGGGATGCAAGTGTGTCACTTTTCTCATTTTTAGTCACTTTTTTTAAAAATTTGTCACTTTTAAGCACTATTTTTCAAAAAAGTCACTTTTAGTCACCTTTTTCTGACTATTGATAAATGACCAAAAATTTGCGAGCCTACAAAAACTGGCTCAATCATTTTTAGTCAGAAAATGTGACTAAAAGTGTGCTTTTTATCTGTTTTGGATTTGTGGATATTTTTGCTATATAAAAGTTGCTTCTACATTTATACAAAGTAAACTTGAGCTCTAGCACCATTTATACTGATGTCCGTACCTAATAACCACAGTCAACTAAAGAGACAAACCACAACACCTCTATCCCTTTTGGCTGTCACATGATCAAGATAGGCTGGTTTTCACCAATATGTGATCAAGATAGCTTAAGAAGCCTCCGAGAATGGGTGAGTACTGCAGCACGTCTCTTCTACTGACTGTTCTAATTACACTATCAAAACTGGTATGAAACGGAGATGATGAGCTCATCCCCAGCCTAGTCCAGAAAGGAGCTCAGGCTCGATTTTTATACCAGTCTTTGGGCTCAGTCTCAAAACGGAAATTTTATTTACTCACAAATTGAAAAAGGAAAAAACTTGCTATCTTTGAAAATCTGTTTGAAACAGAATTGAATTGTTACTGATGGGATATAAAGAGGCCTTTTTATAGTCAGTGTTAGTAAAATAAAGAAGCTGTGTGATATCTCTTATCTATCTTCACTTTCAGGCCTTTTTCAAGGATTACTACAAAATAGAACTTACATCTTTCTATTTCTGTCAAGATATTTTAAAAGAATAAGAATTGTGACTTTTGCAGATTTCTTCAAGTAGTTGGGTAAATGGAATGTCCTTTAAACAGATTTTAAAGGACATGAAAATCATAAAACATTTTCATGAGGGAGTATTTAGGATTAATACTTATTTGTATGTAAGATTTTTAAATGAGAAAATTAATTTTGAAACAATTTTAAAATATTATTAACAATTTTCTACTCACTCTAAAAAAAAAAAGAGCCTAAACTCATTTCTACTATGCATTAGAGATTGGAAGATCCAAGCCCGGATGCGAAACACGCTCGAGTTCAATTTTATACCAATCTTTGGGATCAAGGTGAAAATTTTATTTATTCACAAATTGAAAAAAGGAAAAAAACTTACTATTAGAGAGAAGCAAGAATGTATTATAAGTTTCTTAAAGTGTTTTACTAGTTTTTAAAAATCATTTTGAAAGGGAATTGAATTGTTGATGGGATATGGGGCATTCTCAATCTTTCGACTTTCGTGAATAAAAATCTGGTGAAATTAAACTTGCTAAAATAACATTTTAATCTGATAGACGAATGCCTTAATGATTCAAACTAAAGAAAAAATGGTCAGCAGCGAAAATTTTTTTATTTAACTGAGGTTTAAGTTAAACTTGCGAGTTTAATTTTTCTTACAATTTTACCACTATAACTTTCTATTTTCTTCTAAATTTTTACTTATAATGAATTTGCATAGTACCCACAGGACATTCAAATAAGAAATAATAACAATGTAGTATTTTTAGTACAAAATTTTGGTATAACATTGTCTTAAAGGGGCCTTAAAGAAGGAATGGTATAGGAAAAAAAGGACGGTAGTAGGAAAAAAAAAAGGGATGGTAAGGATGGGATGGTGAGCAAAATTACCACTATTTTTAGGCAAATCATGTTAAGACTAAGTGATAACCACAATGTTCATTGATTTTTAGAAACAGTTATTTATATTGGATTAAATTAAAAAAACAAATTAATTTACCTCGAAAAGTGCAGGAATAAACCTTGGGAACGGTAAGGCTACAAATAAAGCCACAATGCTTAAAATTGATATTTAAATGCTGATTTAAATTTTGCAGTAAATTTCCTGTCAAAGAATTTGACATTCTTTCTCTAGCATACTTCTGCATGAGAAAAAACTTGAAAAATATTCTGTCACTGCATCTGAAGTGATTTTCTGTATAATTTTAGAAGGATGGTAAGGGATCTAAAACCTAGGGACAGAGTTCAAAAAATAATATCAACTGTAAAAATGTGTACAGATTAATTTTTTGCTACATATTTATATAAAACAATTGTCCCAGTTTCAGAAAAAAAATTACATCGAATTACTTTTATTGAAACAATTTTATACAGACAGATCCAAATGTATAAATCAGCATCAGGGGCACGGGACGGTATAGGAGCTTTCCTGGTATTTGGATCCCCAACATTGTCCAAAACTTATTTATCCCATTAATATTGTTATGCAATCATGCAATGGGATGTTCCCCAGTATATGAAATTAAAAAAACACAAGAATATGTACTAAAATAAAAATTATTATTCAGGGACATAAAAGTCAAAAGATTGAGAATCCCCCATATAAAGTGAAATATTCTATCTCATTCTGAAGCATTTTGCATGGCCAGTGTTAGTAACAAAGAAGCATTGGGATATTTCTGACATAGTTGTACAATATTTTAAAACAATAAGAAGTGTGATTTTTGGAGATTTCTGTCAGTGGTTGGGTATAAATAACTAAACTATTATTTTAAACAGATTTTCAGGGTCATGTGCAAAACATTGTCATGAGAGAGCATTTAAGATTAATACTTATTTCTACCTAAGAAGATTAAATGTCTCGAGTTAAATTAATTTTGAAATAATTTTAAAATATTAAAAATTTTCTACTGCATACTTTTGATATCGAATTTAGGCTCTGATGACACAAATTTTTTTAGGCTCGGATTTCAAATCGCCACACTCGGGCTCAAAAAAAAAAAGTCCAAACTCATCTTTAGTATTTACTCATTGATTTTTTTTTTTTTTTTTTTTTACTTAAAAACAAAGTCATTATTGCTAACTATAAAAATTACTATTGCTGACAATGAGCATGCATCCTTTTTTAAAAATACATATTTTTAAATTGTTTATGAAAAGTATTTTTAATTAGGAATGCACCGAATAATGATTTTGGCCGAATACCGAATATTCAGCTGTCCAAATTCAAAGTTTAAAGATATTAAAAAGATAAATTTTAAAACAATTTTACATAATATTTAACACAGATACTTCCATTTTGATAAACAAGACCTTTTCACAAGTAAACTTTACACACACACACAATTTCTGGCACTTCTTGTCATGATATCATTTCACAGAAATCAAAGTAACTCTGTTGAAAATACATTGTATTTACGATATTTTCATTATTATCACAAATGAAAATCATTTGACCTGAAAAGAGATGAGATGAGTGTTGTAAAGAAATTATACAACATAGCTTGACAATCAACTCAACAAATTAGACAATTTTGCACGATCCAATAATATTCAAAAATAATTCTTTAATGGTCGAAAGATAATTATTTATTAATCAATCATTACATTAAATTAAAATAAAAAAAAAATACTTCCAATAGCAGTGTATATTTTAATTAAGAATTATTATAATGTGTATATAAATATATATATATATGTTGTTAGGTATCAATATGTTTGTAAAAAAAAATAAGGAATAATAATATTGTATTTATTTTGTAATAATATTAAAATTTTGAGTTGTATATTATTTATATGTGCACAAACAGAGTAATAAAAATTCACAAAATAAGACCAGACGATAAATAGGGCAATTAGTGACAAGGATTCAGCATAAGACGCCATATTCTGTCATAGGTTGAAAATAGAAGAACAGAAAATTTACGACGTTGGAGCAACTGACGAAGGAAAATTTATGATACTCAACATGAGTGGCGATAATTTTCTTGAGAAGTCAGAATCAAAGCAATAAAAATTAGCTATGCAGTGGGAAAGAAAATAGACACGCCGAAGGATGCAGGGAGCCAGCATGGAGAATTATGAAACTACCAATGGGGGAGCAAAGAGGAGCAACCAATAAGCGCTATAGCTTTATGTTGATTAAGCTCTCCCAAAAATTGGGTCTGAAAAAAAAGGAATGAGAGAAGATCATTAAGTTTCGCATCGTGCTGAGAAGAGGTTAAAAAAAAAATGACTCGTCTCTCTCCGGAAAATTTAATTCCATCTAAAATTCCCTACTTGGCCAATTAATGATCTTTGAAAATTACTACAAGTCTCTTCGCAACCAGCGATAATTTACCAGGTGATAAATCAAGGGATATAGCAGAAGCACACTCATCATCGTCAGGAACGAAATGGAAGAACTATCTTTTACCTGAGGAATTCACCTGACTTAGCGAAAAGAGCATACTGTATGGCTGTGATAAGAAGATAATTTACAGAAAATCTGAACCATCGGCTAACATTGCGCCCGAAGGCCAACTCCTGGACTATGCCTCATCTAGCTGTTCACCATGAAAGTGAAAATTGTGATATTCGATCTCTATAAACTGTATGCGTCATCTAACCGTTTCATATGCAAGAGAAAATTGTGTGATAGAATCCAATGAACTATATAAAAAAAACTTTTGTGCATTAGATGAGTACAGGACTGATCAAGGTCTAATTGGGTGAGAAAATGTACATATATTTATCTCCAATTATTCTATGGCTATTGATTGTTTGATATACCGGGTGTCCCAAAAAGGACTGACTGATTTTAAAATTCAATAACTTGCAAACGGTGACAGATATTTAAAAAATTCTTGCAGGAGGTTTATGCATAAGGTCAAAAGTTTTATTACAGTGATTTTCAATTTTAGTTCGAATTACAAACAATAGATGGCGCTGTAAGCAATAGTCGCTAAATACAGGCTCGAGTTCTGGTCCTTTCTCTTGTTCCATGCTGAAAAAGGAGATTGAAATGTATTATCCGGGCCACGAAGTACCAAAAATCGAGCCTGAATTCAGCGTTTGTAGATCGCAGCGCCATCTATTGCTTGTAATTCGAACTAAAATTGAAAATCACTGTAAAAAAACTTTTGACCTTATGCATAACCCTCCTGCAAGAATTTTTTAAATATGTCACCGTTTGCAAGTTATTGAATTTTAAAATCAGTCAGTCCTTTTTGGGACACCCGGTATATATGGTGTGTATAATTATGCTTACAAAATTTATTTTATAGTCTAAATTTAATTGAAGTCAGTATTATTATCTCATTAAATATTTTAACTAATTATTTTATACATTTTAATGATAATTGGAATAATAAAATTCCATTAAAATTTTGATTAATGTTTTGGCCAGAAGCCTCTTATCTTTGGATCGGTGCTGTGAGTAAGTTAATAGAATAAATAAATAAATAAATAAAAATTTTACTGTTCTAATGTGGATTGAACTATATCTTTTAAATAAATGAACAAGTTGAATATTAATCTGAAATTAATATCGTAACTAAACAAATAATTGAAATATGAATTTTATACAATTGAAAATAAAATTTGTTTATATGTGTACTCTTCTGTCCTTTTCTTTGAATCATTTCATTATTCTTTGGTTTCAGATAATATTTATAATTTTACTGTTTTAAGAATTAGTAATTTCAGCAACGATTAAATTTGATTTTTTCTTATGCAACCTACCAGTTTTAAATTTACATTTCTCAACATTAAATAAGGCGTCCTTGTTTTATTGACAAAAAATTATATTATTCAAAATTTTCTCTTCCCTAATTTATTAATTAACGTTGTCCCCTATGATCTTTCACAATGCGGATCGGGGATAATTGTTTTCTGAGTGTACTAATCATTCTTATTGTCATGTGACCCTATGTGTGGTGCAGATCGTCACCACAATGAGCTGTATTTTTGAATGAATAAGTGGATTGCGATACTGGTTTCTTGGCCAAAAGTTGTCTGTCTTGGTGTCTATTATTACCTCTGAAAGTTTTTCCATTATCTTTAGAAACTCTTTTTGTAAAAAAGCTAAAGACAGACAAGACATTGTTCAGCAACTTGCATTTCCACATCATTTATTCCTATGAAGGTCATCATTAACGGTTAATTTTCTAAGTGATACTTATTGAGCAGCAAATAATGCAACAGCATTCTCTTTTATTTAAATATGATTCTGTTTCTAATTATTCTGATTATCCTTATAAATTGGCAGTTAAAAGTAGAAGTCATGAAGATTTTAAAAAATATTTTTCAAAAGATATTTTTAAGTATTCTGTTTGGTCGAAAATTCTGATATTCGGCTGGCCAAATAGTTTGATATTCAGCCAAGCCAAATATTCAGTAGACCGAATAGTTTGATATTTGACCTAACCGAATATTTGCTGCATCCTTATTTTTAATTTTTAAAAATCTGTTTGCTGTGTATTTGTCACTTTTTTAAAAGCACTATTACAGTTGCATGACTGTACTTCATGTTGACATTGCACACAATGTCAATTATCTCTAAAATTTCTGATAGGGGTTGGAAGTAGCCCACTACAAGCAGTGCAACTGTTTGTCCATTACATAAATAATGGCTCAGGTTTGTGGATAAAGCAGAGTGCAAAAAGTTGCAAATGAAAGCCTTTAAGCTGTATTTAAAATCCCTGATAATTTAGATGAATTGCATATATATATATATTTAATTAAAACAAAATAATTATGAAAATAGAAATAAACACCTAAAGAAAAACATTAACTGTACTAAAGAATTAACTGAACTTATGGTGGAAAAAGAAGATAAAGTTAAAAAACAACAAATATATTTATTAAAATCTTAAAAGGACAGACAACAAATGAAAAATAAATAAATTACAGAATTACTTAACCCATTAACCGCTGGTGTTGCGTTCACGTAACAGTCAAAATAAATGCATATAAAAAATTAGCTATCAAATGAATTTTATATTAATAGCAATTTTTAAGTAAGGTATATTACGGTTACTAATTCAATAGAAAAATATTTTCTTTCAACATTTTTTTTCTATTTAATAACAAGTTTGAAACTTAGTATTTTTAAACGAAAACTTTCATGTTGTCGTTTTCGCAGAAGAAATATAGTTAAAAAAACTTAAGGTTTAGAGTAAATCTATTTTTAGACAAGGTCAAAGTACATCAGAACATTCAATGAATCAGTTGCTTTTATTTTAGTGGGGGAGGAAGAGAAAGTAGGTGTTGCGTTTACACAACGTCAGCGGAAAAGGAGTAGTTCCAATACTTACTCGAATCGTTCGACTCTGTGGATTTTTTTCTTATTCTGTGCTCATAGAAATGCTTCAAATAGATATCTTACATTCGAGGAAGGTCTTCAAAGAATTTTTAATAAAGATTCATATAATGATGGCGGGAACGAAACGGATATTATCATTATTTCATCAGAAATAGCAGAAATTATTGATGAAGAAGGAAATGATAATATATCAAAAAGTGATAATAATATTTTACCTTTCGATACTGCTGGCAAATTAAAGTGTGCGTGAAAAAGAAGTTTGTACCCTCTAAAAGTAGTGCAAGTCACACATACAAATAAAAAAAAACTGGAGACTTGAAGAGGATAAAGGTAGAAAAATTGAATATGACAACCAAAAAATGAAGAAAACATAAAACCTTGACCAATGCGAGAAGGTATAAAGATTATGTTCGAAAATAAAAATTCTTAGATTTCAGACATGAAGTTGCATTGTACTTTTTGCAAACACTCTTTGAAAGTAAAGAGTTAGGTTCCTCATGCAAAAGTCATTACAGACAGAACGCGGAAATTTAACCCTTTCTGGGGCAAAGTACTTAAATTTCTGAAAGGTTGAAATGAATGAATGACACTGGTATTTACGAACAATTACATAATAAAGGGCAATTACTTTACCACAATTCTGGTGCCATTTTGGCATTTGGGAACTAAAATTAATTGGTTTCATAAACATACCTACCGCCAGGGTTCTTGCTGTCGCTTGCCATTGCACCAAATTGCGACAAAATGTTTCATTTGGCGAGTAAACTAATAATCAGACTCGCCAAATTACAAGTGCTCAATTTCTGTAGTGTTTGTGTGTGTGTGCCAATACACTTGAGACTTATCCGTGGTTCTGAACGGTTGATGTAGATTTACATGTTCAATCGCACCGTGCCATTTACATTGCTGTATTTATAGAGGTACAAACTCAGTATCAATTCAGTTTAGTAACAGCCAAAAACACAAAAAAGATTGTGATAGGTTTTTGTCAGTTAATCACTGTCTATGCACTGGCGTCGTTCTGGTAAAAACATAAACAAAATTGCTCGCAAGAAGTGCCAAATATTGAAAAGTTTTTCTGGAATGTTGTGTTGAAATTAATCGTGCTATTTATTAGTTGTACATAAAATATTATTGGCCGGTCAATTTTTTCTATCGCTTGAAATATCATAGCAATTTTTAGTGTATGTTTTCACAATGGTAGATCAAAGATAGCTGTTTTTAACTTTTATTCAACCTGCTAAAAGAATGTCTGAAACATTTACACATTTAGGAGGCATTTAGAATGTATTTATTTTTAATAGTTTCTGTAGACGATAGTTCTATTTTTTGAGTAATTACAAAAAAAATAGGTTATTTTAGAACATATTCAAAAAATGGATACAAAAAGGGGTTAAAGATAGATTTTTCAGTATTCTACGCCAAATCTATTTTGCTAATATTTATTTTCATTTGGCTACTGTTTTTTATTTCTTATTTGCCAAATCGCTAATGTTGGTCAAAAGCCAGCGAGAACACTGCCTACCGCCCCTGAAAGGGTTAATTGTCAAGTCCGATGACAGCAGAAGACTGCATTGTAAGCAATGCCATAGCCAGAATGCTTATCGCTGCAGTACATTTGTGATGTTGATTTGCATCAAAAGTGTAACGAATATTTTGATACTTGAAACTGTTTTCAGGATATAACCAGTAATTTAGAATAAAAAAATAAATTAAATTTTAATAATAAATTAATTACATTAAAGTGATTGTTTGCTGTGTAAATTGTAAAAAAGGTAAAAAAAAATCCTACAGTGACCAAATATGCAAGAAACCCTGCTGATGCTCAGTTGAACTCAATAAACATCAGTACTCTTATTCCGCTGATGTTGTGTGAACACAACACTCCATTTTGCGTAAGCTAATACAAATTTTGTTTTTTCCACTATAAATTAATATTATATATGTTCAAATGAATAACCAATATCATTTGTATAAAAAAATTTTAATCCCTTATAGTTTTGGTGGTTAATGGGTTAAATTTATATTTACTATTATTATAGAACCATGAACATGACATGCAGTAACTAGATCAAATCCAATGTCTTTAAGTAAATTTCATTACAACAGCAGTTTTTATAAATACATATACTTCTACAATTAAAATAGTAATTGATGATGTATTCAGAACTCTCAGTTAGTTCTTCATGGCCACAAGAGCAAGGATGTCAAAAAGATAAAGATATTTAAAAAGTGAAATCTAGAAATTATTCAATGCTTTATATTCTAATGCTCTTCCGTCATTAAAGGAACACTCTCTCTCCGTTGTTACTTAACATCAGTTCATTCCAAAACTCTTTAAAACTAGGCTTACTCCCTCTGGGGTTTCAAAGCACAACACGATAGTTGATGTGGAAAGAAGCGAAACCAATTGATGAAAAATATTTTTAAGAAAGACTAAGTAATTCTAATACTACGGATGATTTTTAATACCTCCTTTAAAAAAGTAAAGGCATCTTCAAGCACAGCAGATAAAACGTATTACGTATGAGAAATTAGACATACATTGAAAAGACAATGCCGACTGGTGACATCTCAACTAAACTAAAAGTACACCTGCATTACTGATAAGCAGATCATTGTATTTAAATATCCCAGACCAGCAAAAATTAGAATGATTCCAGAACTGATGACACAAATCACAGTAACGAAAATGATCATGGCAGACATCTAACACCATCTTGTGACTATGGCCTGAACTAAAATAGTTACCAATGAAAATATCGCAAAGCATGAGTTGTTTAAGGAATGAATGAGACATGCCATGATTTAAATAAACATAGTCTGTAAATAAAAGTGTGAACTGCAAATAAAATTAATGTTACAATAAAGAGAAAACAAAAAGAAAGGCTTTATATTAAGGTAAGTGATGTTATAATTAAGGAAACATTTTAATAAAGAAATGGTTGCTTATGTGGATGAATAAAGATGTGTTTTGCACAGTGACAAGAATATGGTCTGCATTAATCATAACAGAAACAACAGTAATACCTAACACACTACATTTTAAAAGATGTAATTGTAAAGAATAGCACGATACAAAAAATTAGTAGTTTGTAGCAAGCATTCACTATACTTTTAATGCTACTTTACGGGAGGGGGGAATGCCATTCTTCTAATCATGTGATCATAACTCGTTTCTTTTGTACAAAATGTGTTCTGTATAACAATTTGAAAATGTCAGCAACAAGCCTCATTTGTAATGTCAGTGTTTTCCATTGACTCTTGCTGATGAAATAAACCAAAATGCTAATTCTCTCCCCCCCCCCCATACCCCCTCCAAAAAAAAAACTTACTGGCAACACTTTGTCTACTTGTTCATTATTAGATGTTACATTTTAATGCCAGATTTCTTCTTTTGGAATGACAACGGAAAATAATATGAAATTGCCCTGGTCAGCATATAATGAGTATTTTAAACTTATCAAACAAGTCAATGGTAATTACACTGTAACTTGTGAACTTTTTAGTAAGAAATCGCTCGCTTTCAACATGAAGCTGAACATAGAGGTGAGTTAGCATTTCCTTTATTAATTTCATAGTATACAATTATGGAAATTAGATACAAGAGTATAAAATTTATGTTTAGGCTTGTAGTTAATGCAAAAAATCAGCATATTATTTTTTTAGGAAATAAAAATATATTAATTTTACATTAGAGGGTCGAAAATTTGAGTAATTGTAATTCTAAAACTTTCAGTCCAAGTTACTTGAAATTTGGTATATGGGCATAAATTTCAATGTAGATTAAAAATATTTTTTCAAAAATATTTTATTTATTTGTTGCCATTGAAAATTTAAAAGTTAATTCAAATTTCAATATGCTGACAGCCCTAAACCCTAATCCATCAATAAAATTTAATAGTAGTAGTTATTACTAACTAGCTGAAGTGCCCGGCCTTGCCCAGAATTTGAAGAATGTTTGTTTTGAAAAATCAATTTAAAAATTTAACATAAAACAAAAAAAAAAAAAAAAAAGCAGTCGAAGTGTTGTACACGTGAATCAAATGAAAACACAATATAAAAATGTATAAATTTATATAACAGATGCAAAAGAATACAGCTATAAATGAACTTATTTCATCATTGGAGCAATAATGTTAAAATCGCCAATATTTCTGCAATCGAGTTTTTATCATGCTTCAATACTTTTTTTCACACTCATATGACATTATACTATATTCACCACGTCCTTTATATTTCCAGTATGACGTAATATTCCTTTTTTTAATTCGTCAAACTATTTATTTCATTTAGTTGAATACAGCGAAACAGCACCGAAAACTGGCATTTCACCTCATCTTTTCATCTGGAAAACTCATTTTTGAACTTGTTCGTTTACGGACACGTGTATGCTTAGCTGATGACGAGCTGTTATGTTTTTAGCTCGAAACGCGTCCTGTGTTTTGTTTTAATTTTATGGTGATTTTTTACAAAGTTTTATTATTTTAATTATTTATTTCATTTTTCAGGTGGAAACCTTGAAATAGAAAAGTTATGACGTAATATTCACTTTTATTTCAATTCGTCAGACTATTTAATTTTTCATGTGAAAATCTTGCAATAGAAAAGTTATGACGTAATATTCACCTTTTTTTAAATTCGGCAAAGTATTTCATTTTCATTTTTCATGTGGAAATCTTGCAGTAGAAAAGGAATTGTTGTAGTAAGAATTTTATTGTGGATTTTAATTGTTGGCAACTGCTATAACGAAAAATGTTTAAATTTGATAGGAAATTACTGTTAAATTGGTGTTTTTTTTATTAATTATAAATTATTTAGAATCCGGATAATTTTCAGATTTTAATACACATGTACGTAACATTTCACAATTCTGGCTTCCAAACTGTGTATTTGTATAGAATTACAGACATAAATTTTCATTTTTATGTATTGGATTGTCTGGTACCAGTATAATTTTTGTAAGATGATTTGCAGCAGAATTAGTAGGAGGGTAATATACTTTCTTCCATGAATGTACGCATTACTTTACTGCAAATATATCTGTTTTATAATAGCTATTTAGTTCATTATAATTAGTATTCATACATATTTGTCACATTTATATTAAAAATATACAGAAATAACACACCTATTGTACATAGATGCATTTTTGATAAAAATTGTTTCACGAAAGGATAAAGATATTTATTCATTATTTTTAAATTATTTGCTTTGAATTTACAAATTGCAATTGACTAAAAATGGACAAAATATTTTGTCTGGCAAATTTTCTACCATGGGAAAAAAGACAACCCTGATTATATGCCAACATATATATTTCTGTATTTTATAATTTACTTGCTATACATGTCTTACCTAGCAACAAAAACATACAAAGTATGCTGTATTTAAGAAAAGTAAGCCTTTACTTTTGTATGACTAACAATGTGGGTTTTAATAACTGTTTAATGATTAATATTTATATCCTCTAAAACAATGAGATTTTCTACAACACATGGGCACATAGTCAAGCACCACAAACATTTTATTCTTATGTACTTATGTGAAAGTGAATACTACTACATGAGGATGTGAGTTTCAAAACTTGCCTTATCCAGAAAATGAAATTTTGAGAAATCACAAAAAACCTCTAACTGCATCCATTGGTTTTCATTGTAAACGAAGGTTTTACAATGGCAGAAATACAGGATAAAACTAGTTTTTTTTTTTTTTTTTCAGATTGTTTTTTTTTTGTGCAGGTTTACCTATAGAATAGATTGATAAAGAAAACGTTATGATTTTTTCAATTTTGGATAAGGCGAGTTTTGAAACTCACATCTTCATATTGTTAGTATGTTTGTATGTATGGACATTTTTTAAATCAGTAAATTATTAAAAGACCACCAATGGACAAAATACTTTTGAGTTTTCATCTGATATTGCAAATCACTTTAGCAGTTAGCAAATAACTTATAATAAAATTCCACAATGTTACCATATTATTAGTCTTAACAATTTCAAACAGAATTATTTTAGGAAAAGTATTTAAAGAAGAAAATTTATTTAATTTCAAAGTTGCCAGGCATTTAAAAAATAATCATCTCAATCGAAAGTTTCAGAATATACTAATTTCATTTTGAAAAATATATTAAAAATTAATTCAAAAGATTTTTTTTTTATTTCAAGAAATGTGAAAATCAGTTTTTATCATTTGCTTCACATTTAACAATTAATGCTAAAAAGAATGTCATGTGCGTGTGACTTCGAATGAACATGATTGTATTTTGATGTACAAATTTATTATGTGTAATAGTAATAACATATATGTATATATTTTTTAATATGGCCTGTGGCATTGTATATAATGCTTAATTTGGCATGTGGCAGTGAACGAGTTTGATGCCTGCTGCAAATGAACTATAAATGTTACAACTTCATTTCCAATACCAAACATACCATGGTAAACCTCAATAACATATATAAATTACATAGAAACTGGACTGTATTTATGTGAGTTAGAACACGGCCAGACAAACTGAATTCATAAAGACATTTCAACTATGTTGGAAAGTATTAAACAGATTAATTGGCAGTGAAAGCAAGCAGCAAAAATTTCAGAAACAAAACATATTTTTCACTAATGAGCATGTTTTGCATTTGCTTCTTTACTTCTAGTATATATAATACTAGCCGCCTTCGCCCGCTACGCTGGTCGGTTTCTTCAAACGAAACTTTAATCAAACGAAATATATCGCTGTATTTGATCTTGTGTTTTATTGCAATATATACATCTATCTCCAATGATGAATCGCATTGCTGAAAAAATATGAACATCATTACGGTTTAATAACTTTTATTGGCTTAGACAAAATTTGGACTGTTAAAAAGCAAATCTTTTAGTTGATTATTTACAATCGAATATGGAAAAGAACGGAAGAATAATATGTAGCATATTAAATCATCCCTGAAAATTTAAGGATCCAAATCTCATCAAAATCCGTTCAGTAGAATCTTCTAATAAGACAAATTTGTCATAATCAGGTTCACCAGATTATAGAACATTCACCTATAATTCTATAGCAAAGCGATGTAGGACAATATGTGTTACATTCTAAAATCTTTCCAGAAAAATTGTATAACAACCAGTGCTAATTTCATCGAACTGGACTCAGTAGAACCTTTTAAAAAGGTTAATCTTTCCAAATAGGCTTCACTGATTAAAGAACTTTCGCACATAATTCTATAACTAAGCAACACCGAATGATATGTATTATATACGAAACCCTTTTCTGAAAATTTATCTAACTAACAATGCAAGTCTTCTCAAAATCCATTCAAAAGATCTCAAGTTATAAATGGTCGGAAAGAAATTGCTTTTTGTATTCTATATGTGGAGTAGATAGTTAAATATATTTTTCAGTATCGCGTTAACGTGATTCTAGAACTTTCAGGAATGTAGCGTTGCCTATATGCCGTAGACCTTCTGGATTTTTTCAGAAACTCTACACGCCCTCCATAGCTATAACATATATACTCTCTAGTATATACCCTCTGCCTGTAGATATTATCCTACTTTTTTTACAACTACACCACTGAAAACTTTCCTCATAGCTCTATAACTAAAAATGTTGAATGATATGTCAAATATTGAAACAACCCCTGAAATATTACCTAATTGTGTAACTCCAATTAAAATACGTTCAGTATAACTTTAAATAAAAGGTAATCTTTCGCAATCGGGTTCACCTAAGTTTTGGTACTTTCTCTTGTAATGTGATTTTCTGCAATCTGATTTGTTGTCCAGTTTGTGGTTCAGAGAAAACAATAACCCAGAAAAAAAAACTTCGCTACAGAGAAATACCACCCATGCAAGAAGTACCAATCATGTAAGAAGAGCAATCATGCAAGAAGTAGCAACCATCCACAAAAAATTATCTAACTAACAGAGTTAAGTCCCATCAAAATTCATCCAGCAAAACTCAAATTATAAACGGGTGGAAGGAAAGACAAACTTGAATTTTATATAATTACAGTAGATGTATCTTTAATAATTGCGTTCACCTTACTCTATAACTTTTCCAATAGCTCTATAACTAAGCAACATATAAGGAAATGTGATATACTAAAGCCATTCCTGAAAATTTATGTAATACTGCCACTTGGATCAAAATCTGTTCAATAGAACTTTTTTTAAAGGCTAACATTTAATAATCAGGTTCACTTAATTTTTTTAAGTTTTTCCTTTATCTCTATAATTAATCAACGTAGAACACTATGTGTGTACACAAAACCCGTTCCAAAAGCATTACCTAACTATTAGTGGCATATCCTATCAAAATATTATAAACAATCGGAATGAAATGCAAATTTCTGTTTTAAATATGTAGTAGAAGTAGATGGTGATGATACGATTTTCTGTAATAGAATTCATCGTGAAGTTTTCACTTCATACGCAAACGATGCTTTTAACTTGGTAGCTAATACATCGATTGGCGAGATCTCCGATTACGGAAGATTAACCAGGAATCCCATGAACAACTACCCAAAGAATGGTGAGTATGTGGCTTTTGGGATACACATTTGTGTTAGCCGGAGTCAAGTAATAAATCAACAAAAATTGTTTCCATACCTTATTCTTTATTTTATTATTTTCATTCAAAATATAAACGTTTCACTCATTTCCTTTAAAATCCATGCATTGCGCAAATTTCATTGAAAAACTGAAAAGTAAAACAATAATAGGAAATAATACCATAATTTAAAATGAAAAAATGTTTTTAATTTACATACATGAAATGTAACAACTGTCACTGGCAATTTTTAAAATGCTAATGGCGAAATTTACACACGGCTGACATAAATGTACGTATTTTTCTTCTTATACAGGAGCAAACGATAAATCCCGATGCATTATTTCAATTCCAATTTCTTCCACTGAAAAAAGTGGGTTACTTACGTATTATCTGGACCATGAGATAGATCGCCAAAAATGGTTGACAATTGCCAATCTTGTTTATCGTTTGCCAATTACGTTCCTAACAGTAATTTAACGTTCTTAAACACATAACCTTGTTAAAAATGGCAAATTGTTTAAAGTAAATAAATAAATAAAATATATAACATAAAACTACATACTGAAATTATAATTAAAAAAAAACTATAGTAATAAAATAAATTTAAAACTGTAATAAATAAACTATCAAATGGGCAAAAAATTAGGGTTGCTGTAATTAGTGTAATTGTCTTGTATCTGACATGGCCCGGATATAAGTACCAAAAAAAAATTTAAGTCGTAGAAACGTTGCTTTCTTTTTTTAATACTTTTGTTATATAATGTTAATTTCTCAGTGGATCACTTTCTTGTATTTTAAATAAAATCAATATATTTTTTTTCTTTTTTCAAGGCGTTTGTATTTATTTATTTATTTCAAACTCATATAGTTGTTTTAATTCTTTAACCAAAAGAATTAACAAAAAGATTTAATTTGAATTTCTTCCGTTGCTACAGTAACGGATGTTGAATATGGATGAAGTATCACTTTTAATGTTAGATATTTCGATGTTTTGGCGCCAAAGGCATCGCCAAATTAGAAAAATATAAAATATCTCACGAACTATTAGACTTAAAATAATTTGGTTAGTACCATTCGATTCAGCATACAAAAATACATTAAAATATGTTATCAGCTGAAAAATAACTATAAAATCAGATTTTTAAGGAATTTTTTAAAAGTTTGTTCTATTGTTTACCCCCCTTAGGGGTGGAATTTTAGAAAATCCTTTCTTAGCGGCACTCTATGTCCTAAGAAGTATTTTTACCACAAATTTCAAGATTTTAGGTTCAGTAGTTTTGGCTGCGCGTTGATTAATACAAAATCCAGACTTTCTTTTATATATATAGATTATACATATGCAGCTAGCAAAGTGATTATTTATACAACTTAATGTATATAAACATTAACAAAATAAAAAAAGTTTTAATATATTTTTTATTGTCATTTTAGAATTTTTTTTTTCCTTTAGTTGATTGCTTCAGGTTAATTTTATAGATTTTTGGTACTACTTAGTTATCCCGTCGACCAATTTCGCCAAATTATATAAATCGCCAAACCACTCACCAAATTATATGAATTGACATAGTTTTTATTTTAAAAAACAAAAGAACAAATAAATTAGTATAACATTAATAAAAATACAAATAAAACATCGAAATAAAAATCACTTGATGACGTAAACATGTGTAACTTGCTTAAAATCAAGTTATGTGATATTTACGATCAACCATTATTGGCAATTAATCTTATAGTTTGGCGATAGATTTTTGGTCGACAGGATAACTTAAATAGTACCGGATTTTTCTTTTTTTCATATAATTAAAATGCTTACTATAACAGGATGGCCATTAAAACTGGCAATATATGAGCTCCTAGCGACCATATTATTCAATGGTATGGTCCCATGCGGTTATTTTATGGCATGGGCTCGAGAATGAGTTAAAGAATAACAATTAACATTAATAAATTGACTTAATAAAATATTCCAATCTTGAACGCCAGATTCACCTTTGTTTATTATATAAAAACATGGAAACATTTAAAATGCTTCATTTAAAACGCATTACTACATAGGTGTGATAAAATATATACCAATGTTTTTAAAAATTAAAAACACTATATGTTAAAATGATAAAAAGCTACTCCGAGCGCTTTCGGCTAACCTTAAGCCTTTGTCAAGGAGAAGAGAATTGACTGATAAAAACACTCGACACTCGATGTTCACTGCTACACATTGACCGGAAACTCACTTCAGGAAGCCCGCAGGTGGTCGTATCCATTAAACTGAAGGAGGGGGAAGGTAGAGAAAGCTCAATCCTCCGAGAGACCAAACTCTCCATTGGAGAGTTCGGTCCGCTCGCAATGTTTCCCCACAAGCATTGGGATATTTGATTGGCTTTTGGTGAGCGCTTGTGGGAAAAAATCGAGAAGTTGATTAGCTATAATCCATCGTGACGTTGTATGACGTCAGTAATGCTTGTCGTCCATTATCTTCATGATGGAAAATCATGAGAGTTTAAAAAAAAAGTAAGTTTAGCAGTGGAAATGGCAACATGAAACAAACACTAAAGAAAAGCTGTGAGAACAAATGTGCCTACACAGGCAACAAAACCAAATAATTTTACTTTGGATTACAAAATTGTTTGTTAACAGACTATGACACATTGCATGCAGGACATTATGGGCAATAATAAATCATGGCATGAAGACTGCAGGATCTCATGTTTTATGCCATTTTTCATGTGACTCACTTGGTGGATTTGATGTGCATACCAAGAAGTTTAAATACCACGAGACAAAAACTGATTGAGATGTAATCAGGTGATCTTGCCAGCCATGGGAACGCAAAATTGGTTGTCCAACTCATAACTTTAATTAGATTAGCATCTATATTTTGTAGATACTTCTTCACTGCTTTGGTGCGATGTAGAGTCGTGTTATCTTAAAATATGAAGTCATTTGAATCTCCAAACCATTGATCGATGCAGAAAATTAAAAAATTCTCCTAAATGTCAAGTAAACTTCAGAGTTTACTGTACGTAACACAATGCACAATTTACTGATGCCTTATGGTATCATACGACGCTAAACTGTTTATTCTTCGTATTTTCATATCACCGTACTCTTATTATAACTAATTACTCTTAACTAAGGAAGAAAGCATAACTATAATATTACTTATAGTTTACTATATACATTATTTACAGCAGCTGCTAAACGCAGCTCTCAGAACAAGTCACATTTTACAACTGCGCAGAAATATTCTCGGCTACGTGCAAAGCCTTACAATTCCAGACTATCCGTGTATGGTGCTGCCATCTATTAATACAGATCGCTACTAATTCTGATTTGGTAGGGATATAACACGTATTGACACATTAGTCATTGAATTTTTCATCTCGTGACTCATACGTGACAGGGTAGTCACAAATATCTTATGTTAAAATTCCCTGATATTTCCAGGTTAGCATTAAAATAATGAAGTTTGCATACATAATTTCTTTTACAATAAATATTACTCTGACTCATGCAGTCATTACTTAGTAAAAGTTTATATTAAAAAATCACTACAAGATATTTAAACAGGAATAACTTAAATAACATTTTTTTCCCCCTAAGAAATTATAAATTTATTCAATTTATTGTAGCCAATAACAATAAAAAAAAAAGGCTTAATCTTGTGCATATGTAGTACTTATTTGCAGAGCCACCAGGCTTTGCCAATGTTAACCACCAGAAGGGTTATAATGTTCTGGGTAAAATAAATAATTCCATAATATGGCAATTGTAATAACAAAACTAGCTCTGTGCTTTCCTGTCCTTGAATGTTAAAAAGAAAAAGAAATGAGGTTACTTTGACACAATCAAAGTAAAATCACTCAGCTTTAAAAATGTTTTCTTTGATACAGTGATGGAACAGCTGCGCCAACTACTCCAATTGCACCAAATCAATAATGCTGTGCATTTCTGTGCCAAAACGATAATTTTTCAACAAAATTACGCCAATTCGATAATAGTTCTTTAGCCAAATCGATCATTTTCCACACTAACTTCGCCAAAAGTTTGTGAATAACTTGCGGGGGGAAGGGGAAGTAGAATGTAAAACATTCAACCAAATGTCATAGTATCTAGTGAAATTCTATTTCACTGAATGGAAACTTACATTTTCGTTCTTAAAAATTAAATCTACAATAATTATATGAAAATAATGCCTTTTTCTGGCTGCTTTCAGTCATGGGGCACAGTGTTTCTTTTGAAAAGAAAAAACACTTACTCTATAGCTATAAGGTATATAACTGAAGTATACAAACAAAATGAGAAATAAAACATAGCCACTGTTTGTTTGGAATCAATTTGATACCACACTGAAAGTGACGTCATATTTAAGAGGTTATTTTTGTCCATAAATATCTTTCTTGAAATGTCTAACTTTGTAGATTTTTTAACTCCAAATACTGTTTAAAAAAAAAGCTTCATCATTTTAATTCTTATACTAAAATTTTTTAAACTTTATATATTAAAAGTACACCTTATTTGTTTAGAACAGCCATACTCAACCTGCCGGCTGCATGTGGCCCGACAACATTTAGTTTGCGGCCCGAGACAGTAACAATTAATTCACATTTATAAAATTAAGATGTTCATAAAGGTTATTACGACCTTATTTACTGTGCTATATTTTCATGGAAAGACAAAATCTCACCTGTTATTTATAACAAGTCTGGATTTGCCCCTTTATCTCATAGCTTTTTAAGAAAATAAACATTGGATAGATGGCCGAAGACTTCTTATATATTAATCATATTTATTTTTATGCAGAATTACATTATAGACAGGCTTAACCTTAATGAAACAGTTGGTCAGGAGGGCGAAGTCTGGTTGTATGCTGTCTAAAAGAAAAGCAAATTAATCTCCTTTGATTAAGAAAACTTTAAAAAATATATTCATCTGATTTTAAAACACAACTACTGTGTCTTTTATTTTTCCATACTAAAAATATCATAGCTAACAGATTACACAAATTACCAGGGTTCATACAGAGTTGGGAAGAAAAAATCCAAGGAGTACCCGAAAAATCCAAGGAGTCCAAAAAATTTTAAGGATTTGCCATATTTTGTTGTTGCTTTTATGTGCTGCATCGTTATGTGGTATGCACACTCCAATTTTTAATGCCCAATTTGGAGAGAAAAACATTTCAAAAACAAATTTTACTCTATTAGAATATAATTGTTAGTGCTGAAATTGCACAGTATTCACAATATATTGCTTATTGATTTCGTAAGTTTAAATACAAAATTGACAATCTACTTTTTTATGCAGTGACCAATGGTCATGTCACAGGGGTGATCTGAGTTAAAAAAAAATTCTGAAATCTACTCCCGACACTAGCTATGCGTTTTCTCCTTGGCTCTTTAACGAAATTCGCGTTTTTTCGCGATCTTTTGACGAAATTTATGGGTTTATACACGCTCTTTTGACGAAATTTGTGGTTTTTTTCGCGATCTTTTGACAAAATTTGTCGATTTTTTGCGATCTTTTGACGAAATTTGCTGTTTTTTCGCGATCTTTCGACGAAATTTGTGGGTTTTTTCGCGATCTTTTGACGAAATCTGTGGGTTTTTTCGCGATCTTTTGACGAAATTTGTGGGTTTTTTCGCTATCTTTTGACGAAATTTGCGGGGTTTTTCGCGATTATTTGACGAAATTTTCATTTTTTCGCGATCTTTTGACGAAATTGGCGTTTTTCCCGCGATCCTTTGACGAAATTGGCTATTTTTCTGCAAACGATTGACAAAATTTATTTTTTTCGGCGACTAAATGTCCGAATTTTCGGATTGGCGACCGATTTTTAAAAATTTTTCGGAAATGAATGCCTTACATTTTCGGAAAATTCTGACTAAAATCACCCCTAGGTCATATAAATAGAGATTAGTCAAACCCTAAACACTTATTATGTATATCACATACATGATACCTCTTAAAGAAAATCTTAAAAGGCAAAAAAAAAAAAATAATGCTAAATGCTATACAAGAAAAAATATAACAAGTTTTGAATTTATTCTTTTAGAACAGCGGTAATCGCTTTCTTTAAAGGTGAAATTTTGACAAATTCGCATTTTTTTCGCGATCTTATGATGAAATTCGAGTTTTTTTTTTCTTTTTCGCGATTTTCAGGGAGAAATTCAGTTTTTTCGCAATCTTTTAATGGAGTTCGCGTTTTATTTTGATTGTTTAACGAATCTGACGTTTTTCGCGATCCTTTGAGGAAAATTCGCGTGTTTTCGCAATCCTTTGAGGAAATTCGCGTGTTTTTCACAATTTTTTGAGGAAATTCGCGTTTTATGCGATTTTTAGAGGAAATCTGCTTTTTTTCTCGATCTTTAACGAAATTAGCGTTTTTTCGTGATCCTTTGAATAAATTCGCGTTTTTTAGCTGTCTTTTAAGAAATTCGTGTCTTTTTAAGAAATCCGAGTTTTCCCGCAATCTGTAGGAGAAATTCACGTTCTTTCACGATCCTTTGACAAAATTTATGAATTTTTCCCGCGATCGAATGACGAAATTTGACGTTATTTTTGTTTAACATATTTGCGGAAAACGCGATTTTTCCCAGATTCTTGGCTATATGCCAAACATCGATAAAATTTAAAATAAAGGTCGGCTAAAAGTGTCGAAAAACGGACTTTACGGACCTAATAATTGAAAAACGGACCTAGTGGGAGCCCTGCTATTAAGATTACCCTACCCAATCAATGTTGTGCTTCAGATGAATGACGTGCATAAAGGATTTACCGTGAATTTTTCAATCGCGATTTTTTTTCCCTCGGCAGCAATATCGCTGCGTCCGAAGCCGCAATAGAATATAAGGAGCTTCTAAGTAGTGGTTTGCTTATCTAAGTAGTTCTAAGTACTACTTGGAAATATTTTCATTTCTAAGGAGTTTCCAAGGAGTCTGTGCGAACCCTGATTACATATTTTTCTCCAAGTTTTAAAAATGAAATTTTAACAATTATTCTGCAAATCGTAAGAAAATATATATTGAAAAGAAAAGTTGATGACAGCATTTACAAAAAATGACACATCAATTTCTGGCTAAAATGTAAATAATCGAAAGTTTTTTTTTTTGTTTTTTTTTTCCCTTTCTTTAAATAAGAAATACCCAAAGGGTGCATCTTTAAGTCATTCGAAATAATCCAATATAAACTGCGAAACACAAATAAGACAGAAATTTATTTCTTGGAAAAACATTTTCCAAAAGCAGAAGAGAAAAATATTTTAAAAATAGATCAAAGTTCACAGCATGGTGAATGATAAACTGTTATTGTTTTAGAGGTGAATGACATCACACGCAATGAATTTTTTTGTATATTGTTTGGAAATAGCAGTGGTAAAATCTTTTGGTAACATTTCTTCGTGACAAACATTTAACTCTACTTATAATATTAACTCTGTTTTATTGCATTATTCGATTTTGTTATTCTACTTACTATTTTAATTACATTATTATTAAAGTGTATTGCGGCCCGCCAAACGTCGCAAACATATATTTGCGGCCTGTGAGAAAAAAAGGTTGAGTATGGCTGGTTTAGAATGACGTCAGTTTCGGGTGTGAAAAAATGCCGAACAAGTCTGATTTTTTATTGTCTTTGTAAATATATTTCACATATGCAGGTTTTTTTTTTTTTTTTTTTTTTTTGGGGGGGGGGGGGGGTGGCAATGGTAAAGAAAAAAAAATGTTTAAAGATAAATTATGGCAGGTTGTGGTAAAAACGGAGTAAAGAGTAGTCCGAGAAATTTTTAAAGTAGCTAGTAATTTTACTCTTGTTCTAAAATGCATGCATGTCAAGTTTCATTCAAATTTTGTCAAAATTTTAGATTTGTATAAGGAACATGCATTCAAACACTGATTTATAAATATTATATAGATTAGCAAAACAAACAGGGTTTCCTGAGTTAACCATGCAATATCCTAAAAATATGGCAATTGCATTAACAGAGCTCTGTGCATTCACACTCATAAATCGTAAAAAGAATCGGGGGGGGGGGGGGGGGAATTGTTACTCTGTGCACTCATAGTAAAAAGCCTTCAACTTTATAAATAAGAGTGCACATTTTCTTTGGTGTGTATAGCAGAAAAATATATTTCCTTAACAATACGGGAAAAATGCAATAAAGTCAACAAAATGATGTAACATTAAGTGAAATTCTATTTTGTATGGCATTAATTTTAATGGAAACTTCCATTTCCATTCAGGGGCGGACTGGCTTAGTTTGGCCCACCTCGCTAGACTTATGCATTGGCCCACCAAACGACAACCTTATTGTTAAAATGTTTGAATACTGACTATCAACACGACCCCTTGCTCTAACTCTATGAAGACAACTTAACTCCAGTTTGAGACATATCATATTTGTAATCCTTTATTTTCAATTGGTAGTAATTTCATCATGAAGAAAATAGTGAAAAGTAATTTATCGGAGGGGGGAGGGGTGGCGGAAATTAACTTGCTTAATTTTTATTTATTTTTTGAATGTGGAAACTTAAAAAAATTAAAGGTATACGCTTAATAAATAAAAATGTTTTTAATTTCTTATGGGAATTCTGTTCGGGTTTTTATTCTTTGTATTAAAAAAAATTGTTTGGTCCAATGGTGGGTAAATTGCACTGTCAGCATCGACCAACGATATCCTTAGAATAGATGATGGCTGCTTCTGAAGGCGCTTCAAACTGGAAAAGGGCATCACTGACCCTAACCTATGCACATTGACAACACCTAGGAAAACGCCCATTCCTCACCCGGTATTTGGACCAACGCCCCTTTGTGTTGTAGGCTAACATGCTGACCATTATACCGTAAAAAAAAATTAGATTTCTCTGTACACGATATTGTAAATTTTGTACTGGAAAGTGGTAGTGTTGACCGGAAGCAGTGAATAATATTAAAATTGACACATGTACATTGATTAATTTGTTATTTGAAATATCTTTATATTAATTTGTGCATTTTATTTTGTTATTTGAAATTATCAACATTTATACACTTTGTACATTGATTAATGTTAGTACAAAATATCAATGTAGTACCTGAAAATTTAACAGTTTGTTTTATACCCTCACAACTATCTAATTAGAATGTCGGATATCTGGACAGTTCTTTTGAACTTGAGAAAAGTCCATTTATTATCTTATCATAATTGTAATCAAAAGATCATTCAACACTGAATAGGATAAAATCATCTATCAGTTCTTGTCCTAGACATGAACGCAAGCAGTTCTTTATAATTTTAAGTGTTGAGAACACTCGTTCACAAGACACTTGAGCGTATTATATATGTACTTACGAGCTATGTACAATGTTGGATAAATACAAGCATAAGCATTCAACTCGCATAATAGTTGTAATTCACAAGCTAGGCATTTTTTACATTTCTTATTAACTTTATAGCGATTCTGATCATCTTTAATGTGTTCTTCTGAATCGCTCGTTTCACCTAATGACTCCTTATTCACTGAGGTCCATACTTTCATTCGCCTATATGAATCTGAGATAAACACAGTTGTAACTTGTCCAAGATGTCTGTTGTCAGTTTTCAACCTCCTTTTGCAACTGTCAGGACCAAATTTACCACATACGCATATCAATGCACTTGCCAATGCTTTATATTTCAATTATCCTTTTTCACTTGTGCCTGCAAACCTTTATATCTCCCACTCATATTTGCTGCACCATCAAAAGAAGCGCCAACTACACTCATGTTCAAAATTAAGAGAATTTTCAGATTTGGTCGATTATCTCCAGAACTACTGGACAGATTTTAATGAAATTAGGTATGCAATATAGGTTAGGAATATAGTTTATATAATGCAATAAAAATAAACATTCAACAGTTATAATGCGCAAGCATGATTGCGCGTAAGAATCATAAGCTTTGGAGGTATAAGACAAAGCTTTCAATATTGAACCAAAAAATGGGTTAATAGGGATTATGGTCCCTTCTTACAGTTATACAGCTCTGACAATGTGAACTCATAATGGAAATCAGGCAATTTATGGGTCCCTGTGGCAGTTATTCTCACTCCTCCAGAACACTGTTTTCAGGCCCTGGGTGGTTCTGGTAGGTGGAAAGGGAGTTCCAATTTTCCTCCCCATAGCGTCCCAGACATGATCTGTAGGGTTTAGGTCTGGAGATCTGGCTTGACAATCCATCAAGCGAATATCCTCACTTTTTAGTAATTCGTCGACCAGATGAGCTCTATTTGGGCATGTGTTGTAGTTCAATAAAATGAAATCAGGGCCAACTGCATACCCGAAATGGGAACATATAGTACCAAGATATCACCCCTACACCTCACATTAGTCATAGAGCCTCAGCCAAATGCAGGGAGGGGTGTGCACCCATCCAACATGATGCCTGCCCAGACCATCAAACCTCCACTGCCATAGTGTTCTTTTTCTCGGAGGTTGGAACGCATGGTGCAGATCCCTGGTTTTCTCCAGAGAAAAGTAGGTCGAGAATTTGTATTTAGGCTGAACAGAGACTCGTCAGTGAAAAGGATGGTCCCCCATCGATCCCTGATCGAAAGTCTATCTCTGCACCATGCTAAACGGATTCTCCTGTGTGCATTCGTTGGCTGTCGTGGATCTTGGATGACCCTGCCCAGGCTTTCTCTCTATGGATCCAGTGTCCTTAAACTGTTTCCATAAGTTCCATAAATTGGACACGCCGCTGGGCATTACATTGAAGTCTCTAGGAATCTGCACTTGAGACTGCCCTCTTTTCAGTCTCCCTGTGATTTTCCACCTCATTCTATCATCCAAACGTAAGTGGTTACTCAGTTTTACTGTTTTCTTTTGAATTTCATCGAATGCTACAATAAAACATCAAGATATTCTGCGAGATGTGCTAGCGAACAAACATTTTTACTTTATCACTTAGCTCTCAGCTTCTATACAAAATGAGTAATTTTCACAGATATTTTAAAGATTGCTGATGGGCAAGGGAAAGGAGAAATTGAGACGTACCCGATCAAAAAACGCTTCACAGGGAATAAAAGGGAAATAAATTGAGTTTCATAATTATTGTTTTTTAGTTTTATTGAAAAGAAAAATAACTCAAAAAACTTATTTTTTTACCTATTGCACCCATTTGGCCCACCTCGCGATCGCAGGGTAGGCCAGTCCACTGCTGTTTCCATTCATAAAAACTAAATGAAATTATGACATTTTCTGGATGCTTTCAGTCATGATGTCAGTCCCTGGGTTTTGTTTAAAAAGAGAAAGAACTGACTCTAAAATAACAGTTGCTATCTTTCATTTCCTGTTTAATATAAATTATAGAATATATTAACTGCTGCTTCTAATAACAAAACACTTAGCTGTAAGGTATAAAGAATAACATACCGACCATTTGATAAGTTTGACATCACACTGAAATTGCCTGATAGAGACATCATATTTAGTAAATGTATTTTTTTTACCCTGAAATTGAAAATTCAGAACGACATTAATTTCTCACGCCAAAAACAAACTAAGTGATTCTAAATTTTTATTAGCTGATAAGAACAAAGTAGATGCATTATAATTTTTTTTTTTTTTATTCTAGCGCTGTTTTACAGGGTATGGCAACAAGAAAGAAAAAGTTGCATTAGAAAATGTAAAAATTTTCTTTTTATAAAAATGAACTATGGCAGGCGGTTGAAAAAAAGGGGGTAGAGTGGTCTGAAATTTTTTTAATATAATTTTATTATTCTCCTAAAACATATGTTTGGGTCATTCCCAGGTTTAAAAAAATATATATTATTTTAATTCCTTATTTTTAGTTCAAATTACACCATATATTAAAATAATAAGTATTTTTGCTAAGGAATATTAGATTTTATGTCTAAAATTGTCAGTACTGTGTCCCTAAAATCAACAGGATTGATCCTGAGTAAAAACTCATTTTCTAAATTTTGCAGAAAATTTTCTGGAAGGTTCCATTCCCTTCTCCTTGTGAAGCTAGAGAAATTCCTCCTAGAGATAAACGTCTGAATTAGAATCCTACATCAGGTTGGGTAAGCTGACCCAACTCTGCAGGTTGGGTCAGTACTAATTGTTTCTCTAAATGTTTTCAGTTTTGGAGCAAGTTTAGATTCCTGCAGGTTGGATTTGGGTTAACCCAATTTTTCAAAAGTTTGTTCAATATATCGTTCAATTAAAAACTATATCTATAATATAATGAATTATATATTTGTCCGTGTGTGTGTGCTATTTTCTGAAAAGACTGTTGCACATGGAACTACAAGATTTGGCAGAAAGGTGCCTGTATGTCTGAAGTTATGAATTTTAAAACCAGTTTTTGGATTTTCTTAATTTTTTTTTCATTTCATGGCAAATTTTTCCCATTAGTCCAAGGAATGTGGTTTCAATCTTTTAGCCATATGTCGTAAATTTTGTCCTCTTTTAAATAAAGTTTATTCAGAATGCATACAGTTATTTTTGAATTTTATGCAATTTTTTGGCAGTTTTCTGACAGTCGTAAAACGAATCTTTCACCTTAATATAGTAAATTTTCTTCTCTGCAAATTTTATACGATTTTTAGTGTATCTTTTATACGATTTTTAGAATCTTCAGGATGATCATTTCACATTCGTAAAAGAAACGTGGTTTCAATCTTTTAGCCCAATGCAACAACTTTGTTTTTTGCTATTTTTAACATCCTAAGGTGATTTTTTGATAATTTTTTCTGAAATGGAGAGAATTCTCTGTAATTATTTTTTCACCTGATTAGGATTTCTGTGAAAAATCGGGTCAACATGAACACGAAAAAAATTTCTTATCCCTATGGAGCTAAAATTTACAAATTTCGCAACCTTTTGATGAAGTTTGTGTGCTGATTACATCATGATCAATGGAATTTTACAATATTTTTCTGCGATTGTTTGACAAAATTCACAATTCTTTTCTGCGACCATTTGTCAAATTTCAAGATTTTTTCCGTGACTGATTGACGAAATTCAGGATATTTTTCTGTGAACAACTGACGAAATTTGCAATATTTTCCCCTGACTGATTGGTAAAATTTGCAATATTTTTCTGCAATTCATTGACAAAATTCGCGATATTTTTCCATGACCAACTATTGGCTATTTGTTTCTCAATCTTTTGACGAAATTCGCAATATTTTTCTTTGCACTTTTTTTGTGCGACCATTAAACGAATTTTATCATTTTTTTGTGACTGATTGGAAATCTAAGATCTTTGACGAAATTCATGATATTTTTTGACAATCATTTAAAGAAATTCACAATATTTTTTCATGATCGTTTGAAGAACTTCACAATATTTTCCCGTGATCGTTGGAAGAAATTCGCAATGTTTTTCCATGATCGTTTGCAGAAATTCGTAATATTTTTTCATGATCGTTTGATGAAATTCGCAATTTTTTCCACGACTGAGTCATGAATTAATTTTGTGAAATTCTGCAAAATAAAAAAAAAATCACCTAATTCCACGAAAATAAAAAAATACTCGCTGTAGAATCGCATGCATGTGAAAGAAATTTAAGGGGTAGGGAGCAAAATACTGCACAGCATTTTTATGATGAAATTTTCCTATTTTGTGCGTGATTCGCACAATCCCGCACACTATTTTCTCAAAGAAAACTTGTCCCAAGGAAGGGAATTCGTGATGTAAACATTCACAGAAATGTGATTCACTCATGGTTAATATCCATTAAGAGGGTTTTATGTTGAGAAAATTGTTTTCTATCACAGATTTTTTTTTTCTCTTGCTTTGTGTTCGAATTTTTGGACTGATGATTGATTTATTAAAATTTCTGGAACTGAATGCTTTTAATTTTCAGAAAATTCGGATCAGAATCACCCCTGGAAATCATAAATCGGAAAGGATTTTATAATGACCATGGTAATAACATTCTTAACTTTAAGTCTATTTCAGCTAAACTATAAGCAATTAAAATCTTATGGGGTACTTATTTTGAAAACAGTTACAAATCTTTTTTATAATTAATTATAGTTAAATTATTAAACATGTATTTCTGCTATAATAAACTTTGCAATGACACATATTAAATATACTGACTGCAATTTTGCAACAAAAGGCACAAATTGAAGTACTTCTTGCATAGTTAATTGAACATAGACATTACTCCTCGTAAGAACATGTGGTACTGTACAATCTAAGAATGTTGCGATATCAAAATGGCATATAGTGGAAGACTGAATAAAAAACTACTGTGTATCATGGTAATGACAATAGGAACAAATTTTAAATGGATAATTAATAGAAATATTTTCCTTTTGCATTAAGTGTCAAATGTATGTATGGAAAAATAGAAATGAAATATACCCGTGACATTTACAACTTCACACATTTTTTAGATATATTTAAACTAGTGCAGAATTTAGTACTTGAACAAAAATGTTCACAAAAAATTTAAACATTCATAGTTGACTTGATTAATTCCCATTTTTTAACCAAGACCATAAAACTTTCCATTATCAGAGAATAACTCGTATATCAAATTCCGTCAATTGTAAATTTGTAACAGGAACATACATAAGCTCGAATATTTATGTATATATAGACTAGATATTAGTTTGGGGTCTTTTTTTTTAGCCCGAGCTCAAAATCAAAAGTAAATAGCAGATAACATTTAAAAATTGTTTCAAGATTAATTTTTTCATTTAAAAATATCTCCTTACACAGAAAAAAATATTAATCTTAAATACACTCTCATGCCAACATTTTACGAATTTCATATTCCGGAAAATCTGTTTAAAATGGCAAAATTGTTTTTATACCGAACCACTGACAAAAGTCACTATGCTTATTCTTTTGAACTGTCATTGTACAACTAAAGCAGAAAGACATGAGTTTTGTTTTCCAGCAATTTTGGGAAAGGACTTCAAACAGAAAGAGAAGATAGACAATGGCTTCTTTATGTTACTGACTATGAAAAAGCTTCAAAATCAGATATATTTCTCTTTATCACATTAAGAGCCATTATTTTGAAATTCAAACAAAAAAGTGATATTTTGATAGTTGTATTTTTTAAATGGCTTGATTTTTTTTTTTTATGTTGAAGTAGATCATATTTAATGAATATTGTGCAATTTTGAAGACCTGAAAAAAATTCCTGCTTCCTGTAGAAAATGTCAAAGTTCAAGATCATGAATCCCTTTTTCAAGAAAATTGAAATTCCAGTATGTTTGGATTCCTATATCTCTGGAAAGCAACAACATCCCAAAATTCTTTTGTCATAAACTACTAGTATAACACTACATGCTTATTAAAATTTACTTGGTTCCATGGGGGCATTGTTAATTTTCATTGTTATGTTGCCACAAAATGCAATCAAAATGACGTTTTTATCCGTTTTCTGCACGTATTATCTTAGTTAAGCAATATTACCCCAAAATTTTTCTTATAGAATATGAAAGTTTACTATTAGGACAAGCTAAGTAATATAGAACTTTACCGGGATATCGATGCTGTTAGCAGATATAATCTGTTAAATATTCAAAAGTTTCAAAATCTGCAACTTTTGAATTAGTCCTATCTCAAAAAAGCATCACAGTTGAATAAAACAAAATATATCAGGTAGTAGTTGAACATATGTACAAAAACATGGAAATGAAAAATAAGTGGGGTCTCATGCTATTTTCAGAAGAAAAAAAAAGGTGACAAAAAGGCAGTATCAATATCAGGCTTTTTCCCTATAAGAAAATGATTTATCCCGTTTCTCTTTCCCTTTCCTATGTTTTTCCCCTATGAGGAAATGGAACATCCCTTTTCTCCTTCTAGGGCAAAAGCTTGATTATTGCACTGCTTTTTTGTAATTTTTTTTCTTCTGAAAATAGCATGAGACACCACTTATTTTTCGTTTCCATGTTTTTGCACTTATGTTCAACTACTACCTGATATATTTTGTTTTATTCATCTGTGATGCTATTTTGAGATAGGACTAATTCAAAAGTTGCAGATTTTGAAACTTCTGAATATTTAACAGATTATATCTGCTAACAGCATCGTATCCGGTAAATTTCTATATTACTTAGCTTGTCCTAATAGTAAACTTTCATATTCTATAAGAAAAATTTTGAGGGTACTATTACTTAACCAAGATAATAAGTGCAGAAAACGGACAAAAACGTAATTTTAATTGCATTTTGTGGCAACATAACAATCAAAATTAATAATGCCCCACGGAACCAAGTAAATTTTACTAAGTATGTAGTGTTATACTAACAATTTATGACAAAAGAATTTTGGGATGGATATGGACATGGATTAAAAAGTATATTCATTCATTGCAGGAATTTTTAGATTTAGAAAGAAATATATTCATAAATAATTATTTGAAATGACTCATAAATAGAAACGATTTTGGAATTGTAAATTGATATTTTAAAATGAGCAGAGCTTTGCAGAGATATAGCAATCCAAACATACTGGCATTTCAATTTTCATGAAAAATGGGATTCATGGTCTTGAACTTTGACATTTTCTACAGGATACAGGAAATTTTTTCAGAGCTTCAAAATTGCATATTATTCATTAATATGATATACTTCAACACAAAAAAAAATCAAGCAAAACAAAAAATATAACTATCGCACTTTGTCCGATTTTCAAAATAATGGCTCTTAATAACAATTCCGTTTACTTTAAATTTTTAAAGGATTGTAAAACTCTTTAAAAAATGTACATTACATTTTAGTTTCTCAAATAGTTTTTCTTCTTTTGTTAAATTTGTGAATAAGTAAGATTTTTGCCATGATCCTGAACCTGAAAATTGAGCCAATCTCGTTTTGAGCATGGGCTAAGCCTGAGAAACAAGAATATTTTTTCCCTGCAGATTATCACAATCGTAATAAAAATTTAAATTTGTTTCAATCAATTCCCAGGTTTTAGTTTGAATTTCCCTGATATTTCCATATTTTCAGGTCTGTGGGTCCTGCATGATTTTTGCACCATTGCAAGTGCACTTTTCTATGCTTCTTTGTCAAGTAAAGTTTTGTATTAGCTTTACAGAATTTGAATCCGATGCATTCAGACCATTATGTACAGTGCGGTTACATATCTTTAAGTTATACTTTAGGCCATTCGGCATTGAGTTTTTTAAGGTTGCTCGCCACTTTTTTTTCGCTATTTCAACAAGCTTTCTTTCCTCTCTAAGCATCATTGTTTGTGGACGTCCACTTCAAAGTAAATTTTCCACATTATTAGTTAGCTGATATTTTTTCTGAATGTCACATACCATACTTTGATCACAAGTTTATAAAGCAGCTACTTTTCTTTGTGAATTTCCCTCTTGCAAAAGTTTAATCACAAAGATTTTTAAATTGCAAGACAGGTTTTTCACATGAGCCATTGCCCAGTGCTTCAGAGATGATTTTGATCTTGCAACTGGAAGGTTTCTTTTTTAAATATCATTCAGATATTGTACACATGCGCAGGCACTCATATCAGTCTTCAATATGCAAATTTCAAACTTGTTTTCTCAGTGATTGAATACTATTTTACAATTGATGCCTTGATTGGATTTTTTTTTTTTTTCATGTGGAAACTTTGTCGCCTGTAGTATAATATATACATGATATGACTGTTATATTAAATTTATATTTTAATATGTGTTCTTATATTTTGCATATTGTAAAACATCTTTTGGATCTCAAAGCAACATTTCTCTTACATAATCAACACTTCTTTTTCTACTTCTCATGAGAAAATAGCTTTTCCCACCCCTTGATCCTTTATCTGTCTTTAAATATAGTATTTTTTTAAATATTTATTTTAGAATAAAATGCTAGTTTAAATTCTATGTTATATATATTCTATTGACTTTCCATAACAAAGTTTGGCTGTATATATATATATATTTCCAATGTAAAATACTGTATGCCATAATGTAAGTTATGTTGTATCCATGACTGGATTATCCATGTATAAGGCGAGAATTTTTGGGTATTTTATTTGGCTCTAAAGTGGGAAGGTCGGCTTATAGACAAGTCCAAGAAAATCTCCAAAACTAATACTCTAAAAAAAAAAAAAAAAAAAGTAAATATAAAAAATACTTACAAATTTCTAAAAATACTTTAATATTCCATTCTTTTACATTGAAAAAAGTCACTAATCATCATTCACTATCCAAGTCACTATCAGAATTTTCAACCAACTCTTTAAAATTGCTTTCTTTCATTAGTACATTAGGATGAATATCATCAGTATTTAAATCATCATCAACACCTTCTTCAAAAATGACATCATCATTCCATCCATCGTATTACTGATGCAACATTTTTTAAGATAGGACGATCATTTCTCGTAGTAATTCAAGCCAAGCTTCTTTTACCCATTCAGAGATAGTGACAATGTTAACTTTTTAAAATTTAGCGCAATTTGTCCTGCATCCGCAGATGACATCCATTCTGTCCATTTCGAATGAAGCCTATCTTTAAATGGCTTATTTAGACAAACGTCAAGTGGTTGAAAAATAGAAGTAAGGCTACTGGGGATCATAGCTACTGAAGATCCTATCTCACAGGAAAGTTGTTTTACTTTTTCTGCATAGTGTGCTTTAAACGCATCACAAACAAGCAAAGACGGCTTCTTAAAAACAGCTCCTTTTTTATCCCATACATTTTTAAGCCAACCTAAAATTCCATTTTCATCCATTCAACCTTTCGGATGGGCACGTACAATAACACTTGGGAAATGTGTATTTTTAGGCAATGTTTTCTGCCATGCAACTTAAAACAACTGTGAAGTGTGTTTTCCCATGACCAGTTATACTAATAAAAATAGTCTTTACACCTTTCTTCTCCACTGTGCGATTTGTTGATAAATCAAAGCATACAGGAGTTTCATCCATGTTTTCTATTTGTGAAAGTTCAAAGTCATATTCACAGTCATTTCTTTTGCAATTGGATGACATGCTTTTGAAAAAAGTTAACTCCTAGCGCTTTTGGAAATTTTGGGGCAATTTTAGTGTGTTCGGATACACAACCCATATTGATTCAAAAAACGCTTGCACCAGCCAACAGATGCAGTAAATTTGGATCTTTTATCATATTAAAGGCCCTAATATGAATAGTTACAGGTTACAATAAAATCGCTTTGCCATGACACTTACACTCAGTTGGCCAGTTTTTCTTCAAGTGCAGGAAATGACTGTTTGTGTCCACGTGCAGTGCAGCTTTCATTACTTTTGGAAATTTTAAAATTTCATATTTTTTCTTTCTCCATCCTCGCACTTGTTTTTATCGAGTGTAAAAGGATGAGCAGCCGCTGAGTTATTCAACTAATCTGCAAATTTGATGAATTTAGTTTTAAAGCCTGCATTATTAAGCCATGCACTTTTGTCCAACCCTTTTTCCTGAAACCAAACTAACAGTTAGCAGTCACATGAAGTAGAGAAAGATTTTCCCATTTACGAAAATACGAGGTTTGGTATTTATGAATGAGCGAGTCATAACAGAATAAGCGGAACCCAATTAAACAGATTTGGCAGCGCACCAAGACAGAATAAAAGAGATAAATAATTTAGGAAAGCTCATTTTTTCTGTTAATTATGCTACGTTTTTGATCGCTGAATTTTTCATCACTTTTTTAACATCAGCTTATATACAGGTTTTCAACTTGGACGATTTTTCAGTGAAAAGTCATATACTCGGCTTATACACACGAATATATGGTAGATGAGTTTTGTGTAAGACTCATTTGTACTATTGTACAATCAAATTCTCAATAACAGAAATCAACAAACCTTCATCATGAAAAATATTTATGTTTATATCAGCAGAATTGTTTATTAATATTGCACACTTTGATAAATTTTTACATTTGCAAATATAAATGGCATTAGATTTCAATATGATCCACTATGATAGTCATATAATACAAAAGTACTGTTGATAACTTAAAAAAAATTTGAACATGTTATTAATGACAATAATGTAGTTTATTTAAATAGTTAAAGAAAAAGACAAAAAAAAAAAGTTATTGCATCAGATTTTTAACCTTAAAGCATTTGCATATGCGGTACATGTTACTTTTCTATTTAAAAAAAAAAAAAAAGAAGTTCATAGCAAATGGGATGTAAGGGACAAAGCATTCTTCTTTAATTATATGTATATATATATTTTTAAAGTATTACTGGGTAAATATAATTTCTAATACAGAAAAAATGACAATCATCAAATATTGATGAAGCAACCTTTAACATTTAAATTCATTAGTGAAGGTTTCGTAAGCAAGAAAATCAGTTCAAAGAAAGAAAATTGGATATTTTTAAAAGCTTAATATAATACAAAGTAATTTATATTAATGGAAATTAACATTTTTTTCAATGAATTTCCAGGTTTAGTTTCAATTTCCGTGATATTTCCAAGTCAACAAAATTCCCTGATATTTCCATGTTTTCAAGATCTGTGACCACCCTGCTAATACAAAGAAATTTATATAAAATTGTAACTAGCAATAAAAAATAGATTTATAATAATAATGACAAATAGTTAAGGTTCTCCATATGATAATCATTTGTTTAGACTGATCATACATGACAGTTATTTACAAATATTTACAATCTAATGAATAACAGAGTTTGTGCTAGAGCATAAGACAACACAATATTTTTAAGAATTTCAATTAAACACTTCCTTACCAATTTTTTTTTTGCAAAAAATCATCATATTTTTTAATTCTATTATTTAATATCCCTTTAAGACCTTTAGAGTTTTGGTAGAAGTTAAAAGTCTTGCTTTTTAACCCTAATTAATAGGTTGGTTGGTTGGTTGCATTGCATTTACGACGGCCAATTATCAACACGTGGGATATAGGCCCAGGGGGGGGGGGGGGGGAGTGCCCTTCGTGGGGGTCTTTCTAAGGGAACCTAACCCGTATTAACGCTTGGAAATCCAAGGTTCGAAGAAAACCACGAAAACTCCGAACGATTAGGCCTACGGGCACGATTGGGTTCGAACCCAGCACCTCCCATCTACCAGCTTCGAGAGCAGAACCTCTCAGCCACTGGTGGGGCCCTAATTAATAGGATCATATTTGATTGAAAAAAAAAATATTTTAAAAAATTTCCGATGTCAGGTTATGTCAAGGGAAGATCCACACAATTGTGTGGTGCAGGCTTGACTTTAAATCGGAGAAAAAGAAGAAATTGTTTTTTCTTTTTCCTTAGGATCAGCTACACAATTGTGTAGGTCAGGTCTTAAGGGGTTATAAGGAACTGAAAAAAATATAATATACAGGTTTTAAGTTGAATTTTAAATTTTTTTACAGGTGTGAAAGCATTTAGTTTTATTGTCAGTTTACTATCTTGAGTTATCTTGGGCAAATGAAAAAAGTTGTCTTTGTATGATAGTTTTTTAAACAAGAGTCAACACAAACACTATTTGGTACACTGTGGTATCTGGTCTCTTTTCTTACTGGCTTACCTCTGGAATCTATTTTACGGATAACATAGTGCACACTGTCTCATTGGATTTGATTTTTTCTCAGTAGCAGGAATAACACCTGGAAAATGCCAGGTTAGCCTGAGTGGTGAAGGACTAATGCTGGGTCCAACTGATGTGGCAGAAAACTCGTCACAATCATTTTCTGCAATTAGTTTTTCAACAAGTTCCATTCTAAATTGTTTAGGTGATCGTCTTGAACTATCGTCTTCCATTACAGAAGAATCACTTCCATTATATTCAAAGTCCATCTCTTCATAACCACTATCTGAAAAATCATGTGCATCGTTTTCACTTTCGTATGCAGTCATCATTTTTTGTACTCTTTTTCAACGTAACTGTCCTTACTTACCTAGCAGCCGCTGTACATACAATTGGGGGAAAACACTTGTCCAGTCCTGCTCTCCAACTAAACTTCAGGGTTCATACTCATCAGGGGATTATGGGATTCCTGGGATAATCAGGGGATAAACTTTGGCCCTAAAAAATCAGGGGAATCTCAGGGGATATTGCAAAAGATTCTCCAAACCTGGGAAAACCTGGCTAAATGATTGGTTACCCTGGGAAATTGAGGGCAATTGCTGCTGTTTGCGTGTTTTGTGTAGTCTTAATGAAATCAAACTAAGACGTTTTTTCTAACATCGTGATATGTAGAATTGGAAATTAGCCACCCCTTCTTACAGATTAGATATAACATATGTTATATTTAATCTATACTACTAACGTCTGGCGACATCCATTCAGTCACTAGACATGCCTTCTAACATCGTGAGGTTTGAAAACTGTTAAAGAAGAACTTAAGAAAAATAAAGGACATTTTAAAATTGATATTGACACTTGAGCCTTCATATTATTCATAATGCTTTTCAAAAAGGTAATAAAATCCCTAAGTGGAAATTAAATTCTTACTGCAATCTACCAAGTTTTTTAAGGAGAGCCCCACAAGGCTTGCAGACTTCATCTCTGTTATACACAAATTAATGTTTTTCCTTTAAAGTTCTATTCATATTGTTTATATAGGTGATATATAAACTGTATTTTTATCTGATTATCTAGTTTGTATTTTTTTTAAAGGAGAAGGGGGTGAGGGGTCGTGATACTGGTTTAAAAAATGTCATTAATTGTTGACATGGAAAAATTATGCATCCCTGAAAATACATCAGGGGATTCTCAGGGGATTTTTTCTTGGAAAATGAGTATGAACCCTGAACTTGGAAAACTGCTAATCAAAGCAGAATATTTTCTTTCTTTTTAAGCTTCAGGCTTAAAACGTGGTCAGGGTAAAAATGTGATAAAACAAATCGTACTAACAAATTCTGCTACACCCTAGTTTTCTCGGAATAATAATTAATTGCCATTTATAATAACTTGGGATAGTCAGGGAAGCAGTTACGATCTAAAAATCTCATTCCCCCCCCCCCCCCTCCCCTCCCCTAAGCATGAATCCTGTCCTGACCAAATCAAAACATCATTTGATAAATGGAACAATTAGAACAGATATACCTATTGATTCAAAATGTCTCAAGAAGTCAGATGTACCAGAAGATTGGAATAATCCTGTGATGGTGCTACTTTACAAGAAAGGAGAGAAGGAAAACATTAAAAACTACCGTCCGATCAGCTTACTATCAGTGATTTATAAAATTTTCACCAAAGTTTTAATGGCAAGACTCTCAGAATCAGCTCAACCTAGAGAACAAGCAGGATTCGAAGTGGATACAGCACAATGGATCATATCCAAACGGTAAGGGAACTCATTGAAAAACATAAGGAATATAATTTACCTCTTTGCCTTGCCTTTATTGATTATGAAAAAGCATTTGATTCGGTCTACGCATCAGCAGTAGTAGAATCTCTGAAGGACATTGGTATAGACAAACGTTACATCAATATTATAAAGAAGATTTACAAGAAAGCAACAGCAACCATCCACTTGGACAAAGGAAAAGCAAAGATCAAGATTGGAAGAGGGGTAAGACAAGGAGACACCATTTCGCCTAAGCTTTTTACGGCTGTCTTAGAAAATATTTTCAAGAAGCTGTATTGGGAAAACAAAGGGATTAGAATAAATGGGGAATATTTAAGTCATCTCTGATTCGTTGATGACATTTTAATTTTCAGTAACAGTCCTGAAGAATTGGGAAATATGCTAAAAGATTTGGCAGAAGCTAGTATTAATGTGGGATTAAAAATAAACTTGGAAAAGACTAAGGTGATGTTCAATTCATTTGCATCAAAAAAGAAAATTGTCTACAACAACACTGAAATATAAGAAGTGCAAAGTTATGTGTACCTTGGGCAGGAAATATCATCGGATAATAGTATCATGAATGAAATCAATAGAAGAATAAGAAATGGATGGAGTGCTTTTGGGAAGAACAATATTATTCTGAAGAGTAGCATGTCCCTTTGTTTGAAAAGAAAGGTATTTAACCAATGTGTTTTGCCTGTGCTAACTTATGGAGCAGAAACATGGACGCTAACAAAACGGATGGTACAAAGATTGCAAACAACACAGAGAAGTATGGAAAGATGTATGATAGGTATAACTAGAAGAGACAGAAAAAGAATAACCTAGATAAGAAGTCAGACGAAAGTTTTTGACATCATTGAAAGAATTAAACGGCTAAAATGGAAATGGGCTGGGCACATTGCAAGAAGACAAGACAATACATGGAGCACAAACACCCTACAGTGGTATCCCAGAGATGTAAAACGGCCAAGAAGACGACCTCAAGTAAGATGGAGTGGTGAAATCAGAAAAGTAGCCGGTGTAAACTGAATGACTAAAGCACTAGACAGAAAACATTGGAAAAATCTGGGGGAGACCTAGATCCAGCAGTGGATTGAAAACAGCTGATGATGATGACCCTTGATTTATTCAAAAAATAAATAATAATCAATGATAGACTTTGAATGAAACATAGTTTACTACTTTGTAAAAGTTAATACTCTTTTTGAAAAAGAAATCTAAAACCTAATGTAAAAAAACCACACAAAAAATCTTGAACATGAATATGACTAAAAAAAATTAACTTTGTACAAAGTTTTATCTAAGTTTTGCAAAATCTTATAATATGAATAATATTTTTATAATCTTATTGAATGTGTTACAAAAATAACATAAACAGAAAAAAATTCCAATAAATTGCTTTATTTACTTCTGATTACAATAACAAAACTAAAATTGAAATCTATTTACAATGATTTTCAAGCTGCTCTTTGTAAAACAAATTAAAAATACAAGTATAATACAGCATTACAGAGCCTGAAACATGAAAGCTTGATACATAATCCGATTATCTTTGTATAAATTATGAGGATGAAAATGCAATGAGAAATTTAAACAGTATAAAAGTTTTTAAATGTGCTAGTAGATTACTTGAATATCTGATGTGACTTAGAGAAATTCATGGACAATAAACCTATTTTCAGAAACAGCATAATCATGAGGCATAGGTAAGTTTTTGAAATAACTGGCCAAAGATATCAAAGAAGTCTTATTTTTAGAACATTCAACTTGTAATATTGCAATAGAACGCATAATTGTAGCAGTTTTTTTTGCCATCTCTGCAACACACACCCTGTAAGAAATAAAATAAATACATAATTTAGATATGGTATATTTTGCTTGCTTTAATTACAAAAGCTTTTACAACAAAAATAATTTAAATATGCTATCTGCTGCACAATCTTGATTTTTATTATAGAAATATTTAGTTGTATGAGCATTTAAACCAGTGTTTTATTATCAAGACAAAAAAATTCCTACTGCAACTGTCACAACCCTAATGGGAACATTTTGAGCTAGAACTGAAACAAATAATACTCTAAAAAGGAAGAGTCAAATTACATGATGTGTAGCATGTGACAAGAGTCAGATCATTTTAAGTTCATCTCAGTTATTCAAGAGGCATGAAATCTTGCATAAATAAAAAGTGATGAAAAAGAATTCCCTGTTAACCAGTTCTGGTAATTTCACAGTACAATACTTATCGAACCAATATTGTTGGTGACTACTAAACAATTTCACTAAACAAAGTATTTATATATATTTTTTTTATTATAGCCCAATTTTGTAAATAAAAGTTCCTAATAAGATAGTTCTACACATTAATCTTAGTGAATATCACATATGGAAAACCCTGTTATATATAATTTTCTCAAGTAATTAATAATTATTATAAAATAGCTGACATTATTTGTTTATAATTTTTACTGACAGATTATTACAACTTTTTAAAATATATTATAATAATCACAAATCTTAAATGTATATAGTGAAAATTAAATACACTATGACATAAAATCTTGAATAATAAGCCTTTATTGCAATTTCCTTTTATCTATACATAATTGGACTAATAATACAGCCATGGAAAAACTTATAAGGACAAGTGAAAAGTCGCTAAATGTAGGAGCTGCTTGGCTAGAAAATTATGCAAATATTTGTATGATAAAAATGCTTGAAACGGAACACTTCCAAACAAACTTTCAGTTGAAAATTTGGAAAATCATTAAAAGGTTTTAATAGCTTGCTACTCGAAAAAATTATAAGGGCATGCATTTCTTTTGAAATCGCAAAAAAAATTTAGTACATTTGGTAATATCATAGGATTGTTTAAAGTTGGCTAAAACTGCTGTGCAGTAAGGTTGTTCAGTTTCCCTCGTTCTTCATCCTGCTGAAGAGCACGACACAACTATCTGCATTTTAAAAGGGAAAAATTATTGCTTACAGAAAATGTGGAATGAGTGGACGTGAAATTGCAAGAATATAAACAGATCTAAAACAGCAATTTATAATTTTTTGAAGAATCCAAAAGATTATGGCAAGAAGAAGCATACAGGTAGGCCTGTTTCTCTGACTATGATCCAAAAGAGTGGAATTGCGCATCGAGCTTGCTTTAAAAAACAAGAGTTCTACTCAAATTAAAACAGAAATGAATCTACCATGCACTATAGCCGAATAGCGTGCAATATTCTGCAAAAGAATCCCAATGTTAGATATGATAAATTACAGTCACATCCACTGCTTACAAAACTACCTAACAGGCATGAAAGTGGGGAATAAGAAAAAAAGGAAAATTTTTTTCCATCTATACAGTGGTGCAAAACTTATATAATTTAGACACATTTTAACGGTTATTTATATAATAAAATTAAAGATAACTGTGCCTATGATGGTTATTTTCTGTTGTTAACTTAGAAAGTATTAAAAACAAATTTAAACTAACGATAAACGTATAGGTTCAACGAATTAAAAAAGAAAATGGAAGAAAGTTTGCTAAAGGTATATCTAATGAACAGTACAGTGAAGTACAGTGATTAATTTTTCAAAACAAATATTACTCTGGATGGTTTGGCTGTTTAAGATTTTTCCTTATCAATCAAAAGAAAATAAAATCTTCATGCTAAATATATGCATATCAAACTGATCTTTTACCCAAAAAAGTTGCATAAATAGGACAAAATATTCTATTCCAAAAATAACCTTCTGAAAACTTCCTTTCCCTTTTAAAGTCTAAAAAAATTTCACTCTGGAAAGACACTTTAAACAACTTCATTTACATGACTTTTCAGATGCTTTGGTTTGATGACTCTCCTCCACAGCAATTCAGAAACAGATACCACAAACTTGAGTAGACAAAATGTCTGATTTTTAAACTTTCCGGACCCCCCCCCCCCCCCCCACACACACACACACAACTTATACCAGTGGTTCCCAACGTGGGGCGTATGCCCCAAAGGGAGGCAATATTACTTTTCAGGGGGGCATTTTCAGATTTCTTATTAACAAATTTTTTGCAATTTTGTTTCCTGATTGAAAGTAGTGTTGCAATCTAAAAATAGAACTAATAAATGAAAAAAATAAAAAATAACTGAATAAAAATTAAATTCCGAAGCGTTCCCATTTAAAAGTTCAAAATGCACTGAAACCGGAATAATTATGTGAACTTTTATATATATATTAGCTGACCTGCCCGGCGTTGCCCGGGTCAGTGGTAATATTTATAAAGAAACCTTTAATTTATATGATTTCATATGTAACTCGATTTTGTCTGAAATACGTACCCACTCACAGTGTGAAAATGGGGGAGAAGCAGTTGCAAATTGTTGAGATGTTGTGCAAATTTTATTCATAAATTTTTATAAAATTGTATGTCATAGTCATGAACAAATTAAAATTTTAAAACACCCTCTACTGATGAAAAAATTAGTTAAGAGGAGAGGAGTGAGTGCTTAGTAATGTACAGGCCAAAAGCTTTAAAACGACCTCTGTCAGAAAACAACATATAAAGGATACTCATCGTAGAAAACGCTACAGTTGAAAGGACAATTATCGTCACCTGCCTTCCAAACTCGAAATTCAACTCTCCCACCTTCTTTAAAATTTTAAAGTGTTATCATTCACGTAAGTTAATTTCAATTGTATTCGTTCTTCGTGTTAATGGCAATTTACATATGCGTAGTCACCCAAGCATGGAACGTGTTTCTTGAACTTTCTATGAAGTAAATAATTTCCGTTCTTGAGCGATAAGAGTCCATTCACATGCGATTCTTATAAAACTCATAATATATCACAAAATGCACACCATATTAAGTATTTTATGAACTCAAGGATTTTTCACTCAGTTCTTATTCTTTTGTTAATATTCTCTCATCCTAATGAAAACATATGTTATACTTTATTGAATGTTTTCACATTGAAAGGGCAGTGTAAAGTTTAGGCATAATTCAATAAAGCGAAAATTTTGAGTGTTTGTTATTTATTATCTATCTTCCTGTTAATGTTGTTGACTACATTTTTAGACACCCATGAACGGTGAACACATAACATGCGATAAATTGTCACAAATTTAAAAAAAATCACAAATTTTGTCATAGATCGTTGAAAAAAATTGTGAAATGATCATTTAAAAAAAAAAAAAAACAATTTCATCCAACGATCTTGGAAAAATAATCATGAATTTTGTGAAACAATCGAAGAAAAAAATTGCAAATTTCATCAAAAGATCGCAGAAGCACATGTTGAATTTTGCCAATCTGTCACTCAGGAATATGAGGAACTTCGACATATAGTCGCAGAAAACAAAATCAAATTCGTCACAGATAATTGAAAAAAAAATGCAAATTTCGCCATTCTTGGGAAAAAATCGTGCATTTCGTGAAACGATCACTGAAAACAGCCCTCGAATTTCAGTAAAAAAAATTGAAGAAAAATATTGCAAATTTCAGCAAAAGATCGCGGAAATGCATAGCAAATTTTGTCAAAGAAATGCAGAAGCATATGTCAAATTTTGCCAATCTGTCGATGAAAAATATCAGGAACTTTGGCAAATGGTCGAAAAAAAAAAATAAATAAAATCACAAATTTCGTCACAGATCGTTGAAAAAAAAATGGATGCGGAAAAGAAAAAAAAATTTTGTCACTGATCGTTGAAAAAAAAAAAAAAAATCTCGAAAAAAAAAAATGCAAATTTTGTGAAACGATTTGGGGGGGGGGGGATCGTGCCTTTTGTGAAATGATCACTGAAAAAAAACAAAAAAACGTGTATTTCAGTAAACAGAGAAAAATGTTGCAAATTTAATCAAAAGATCGCAGAAACACATAGCAAAGTTTGTCTAAAGAGTGCACATTACAAATTTTGCCAATATGTCGCTGAGAAATATTGGGAACTTCGACAAATAGTCACAGAAAAAAAAAAAAAATCACAAACTTCGTCACAGATCATTGAAAAAAAAAAAACGCGAATTTCGTCAAACAATATTGAAAATAACAATCACTATAAAGAAAAAAACAAATTTCGGTAAACAATCGATGGAAAATATTGCAAATTTCATCAAAAGATTGCGGAAATGCACAGCAAAGTTTGTCCAAAGAGTGCAGATGCATATGCCGAATTTTGCCATCTCGCTGAGAAATTTTGGGAACTTCGTCAAATGGGTGCATTAAAAAAATCACAAATTTTGTCACAGATCGTTGAAAAAGAAAAAAAAAACATGAATTTCATGAAACGATCTTGTAAAAACAATCACTATAAAAATAAAACACAAATTTCGATAAACAGTCGAGGAAACTGCACATTTCATCAAAAGATCGCGGAAATTTATAGCAAATTTTGACAAAAGAGTGCAGAAGTGCACACTGAATTTTGCCAATCTGTCGCTGAGAAATATCGGGAACTTTGACAAATGGCGACAGAAAAAAAAATCGCGCATTTTGTGAAATGATCGCTGAAAAAAAGCGCGAATTTCAGTAAACGAAGAAAAATATTGCAAATTTCATCAAAAGATCGCAGAAACGCATAGCAAAGTTTGTCTAAAGAGTGCAGATTACAAATTTTGGCAATATGTCGCTGAGAAATATCGGAAACTTCGACAAATGGCCGCGGAAAAGAAAAACAAATTTTGTCATTGATGAAAAAAATCATGAAAAAAAAACTGCAAATTTCGTGAAACGATTTTGGGGTGGAGGGGGGGGGTGGGGGGGGGGGGGATCGTGCATTTTGTGAAACATTCGCTGAAAAAAACGTGAATTTCAGTAAACGAAGGAAAATATTGTACATTTCCTCAAAAGATAGCAGAAACACATAGCAAAGTTTGTCTAATCTTTGGCTAAATGACGCAAAAAAACCCCAAATTTCGTCACAGATCGTTGAAAAGAAAAAAACTCTAATTTCATGAAACGATCTTGTAAAAACAATCACTGTAAAAATAAAACACAAATTTCGATAAACAGTCGAGGAAACTGCAAATTTCATCAAAAGATCGCTGAAATGTATGGCAAATTTCGTCAAAAAAGTGCAGAAGCATATGCCAATTTTGCCAATCTGTCTCTGAGAAATATCGGGAACTTCGACAAATGGCTGCAGAAAAGAAAAACACATATTTTGTCACCGATCGTTGAAAAAAAAAATTGCAAATTTCATGAAATGATTTGGGGGTGGGGGTGGGAGAGAATCGTGCATTTTGTGAAACGATCGCTGAAAAAAAAAACATGAATTTCAGTAAACGAACAAAAATATTGTACATTTCATCAAAAGATCGCAGAAACGCATAGCAAAGTTTGGCTAATGGTCGCAAAAAAAAAAAAAAAAAAAAAAAAAAAACACGAATTTTATGAAACGATCTTGTAAAAACAATCACTATAAAAATAAAACACAAAATTCGATAAACAGTCGAGGGAATAAATTGCAAATTTCATCAAAAGATCGCAGAAATGTATAGCAAATTTTGACAAAAGAGTGCAGAAGCACACACTAAATTTTTCCAATCTGTCGCTGAGAAATATCGGGAACTTTGACAAATGGCGACAGAAAAAAAAAAATCTCAATTTCTCTTCATTGAATTACGCCTAAACTTTAAACTGCTATGCCTGGCACTACAGTTGCAGAAAATTCTCCAAGTGTCTGTGACAGATACTTCAGTGGCAGAAAATAATCTGCTGGTAAAATATTTTACAATTGAAGCATTAATTAATCAAACCACCACTTACCTGCAATGTCTTTAAGCATTTTATTAATTTTTATAGATAATAATCTTAGTTTTGTATTAAGTAATAAAGAGATAAACATAATTGTAAAGTGAAAGTTTAGTTTTCAGGTGAAAAAGTTTGTAAAAAGCCTACTTTTATGACAAAGAATTTTGTGAAGGGTCCTTTTTTTAAGGTGAAAAGTTTTGTGAAGGATCCTGCTGTGAGATGAATTCTCACAGTGTTTAAATTATGTTACTGTTTTATTTCTTTTGGCCTTATACATCGATGTTCTTTAAACTTAAATCCATATTTATTTTTGCACGGGCGATTCGTTTCAACCACAGATCGGCAAGTTCTTCGATGTTTCGCAGCGCCTGGCATAGGATGCTTCTCCTTTGAACTTTGTACGATTGTGATGACGTCATCGGAGCAAGTCTCTCATGGCAGATGCATTGAATGGATGTCGATCTTTCGGAGTTGTGTCTAATCGCCGAGCGTACAACAAATAAAAATAAAGCTTTTTAAATGTTTTCTTTCAGATTTGTTTATTAAGACATTACCTAATATTTTAAATTCTCTAATAGATTTAAATCTTTTCTTTCTCTAACTTTTGAAGTCCCCGTATTCTTACTATAAATTAAAAATTCTGTTAATTTTAAATCAGAATCTGTTTTGATGGTGATCTGTTACGATTTAGTTCTTGTTTTAAAGATCGCGGGCCGCGAGCTTCGACTCCGGTCTGTCTGACGAAGCCGATGGATGTGGAAACCGATAAAAAGTTTTTCGAAAACGATGTCTACGATTTTAACAACTCCTGTTAAATTATTTCTAGATACCGTGGAAAAGATTTTAATTACGTTTCTCATCAATACTAAATTTGATTTATGCTGCACTTTAATTTTTAAAAGAAATATCTATCTTCAAGTGGAGTAGATGCTTTTATTGGCAAGAATTAATTTATGAACGGTGACCAACGGGAAGCCTTTTCTTCTCTTCTAAAAAGATGGAATAAACATTTAATTTATATCGTTATCAAGTCTCCTCTTCATTTATTTTACAGACGACACGATCCAAGTAAGAAGTTTCATTTATTTCTATTTTTTTACAATTGCTGACCTCAAAGAACAGAGGGTTTTATTGCGATACTACACAATGCATGTTAACTAAAAAGAACTTCCAATTTAATTATACCTTCAAATTAACAGCACATTATTAGTAATACCACACCTGCTTTGATTTGAAAAAAATTGTGCAGGGTCCAGTTTTGACATAAAAAATGTTGTGAAGGGTCCAATTTTGACATGAAAAATGTTGTGAAGGGTCCTGTTTTGAAATGAAAAATTTTGTGAGGGGTCCTTTAAAGAACTCAATTTTTCCTAAACAGATCCCTGTGCTTGTTACATATCATGACTTTGATAAGAAATGAAAACATTCAGTAAAGTGTAAAAAATGTTTTCATTGGGATTTGTTATGAAACTCATAATATATGGGGAAGTGGAAAAAAAAAAAAGATAAAAGAAAAACCCAAATAACTTCATTCATTTCCTCTGAAAAGAAATATTTGTTTTATTCCTATTCTTGGGTGATGACAACATACATCTCCTTCACCCGAGAACGGAAATTATTTACTGAATGTTTCCATTTCATAGAAAGTACAGTTTTCATCTTACACTTTACTATAAAATGTACAGTTCCATTTTTGCTAAGAAATGAAAACATTCAGTGAAGTGTTAATTCAGCAAATTTGAAAAAAAAAAAATTATTACTTTAAGATCCCAGAAAACAAAGTTCAGGAAACATTATACTATTTCATTCTTGGGCGACTACGCGTATGTAAATACGAAGAACGAATACAATTTAAAGTAACTTACGTGAATTGTATTAGTTTCTTTATAAACAATATCATTTTATATTATAAACAATATAAAAATCATTATAAAATAATGTCAATAAGATTAAATCTTATAATAACAAAAAAAAAAGCATGAGAAAAAAACAGTGCAATTTCCCGCTTCAGTTCGGCTAGGAAATGCAGTTGCTGTATCTCATATTTACCACCTGCTTTCATTGGCTGGCTTCTTCATTGCCGCGGATTGGCTTAGAGCTGTAAACAGCCTCAAACACATAACGTTTTAATTACATTTTAATTTTTTTTTTAAATATCTAAATTGAAATTTTAAAATCCGGTGGTGAAGTGCACTTTCCAGTAATAGAATCTACACATGACAAAAATTTCAGAGGTATAGGTGTTATAATTTCAGAGCTTTCCGCAGTCAGGCAGGCAGACAGACATCTCTTATTTTATATATATATATAGATTTGATACCTATTATATACTAAAGAATCATTTTAATTTTTCTGGTTTTAGTATTCTTTTAGTAAAACACACCTCTTTTTTTTTTCACTATTTATAAAATAAAAAAATAAAATCTTGTACATCCCCATGAAGGAACTTTTACAAATGAAATTTTGTAGGGTGTTTCTGGCGGTGAAGTGCACTTTCCGGTAATAGAATCTACACATGACAAAAATTTCAGAGGTCTAGGTGTTATAATTTCAGAGCTTTCCGCAGTCAGGCAGGTAGACAGACATCTCTTATTTTATATATATATATAGATTTGATACCTATTATATACTAAAGAATCATTTTAATTTTTCTGGTTTTAGTATTCTTTTAGTAAAACACACCTCTTTTTTTTTTTCACTATTTATAAAATAAAAAAATAAAATCTTGTACATCCCCATGAAGGAACTTTAACAAATGAAATTTTGTAGGGTGTTTCTGGCGGTGAAGTGCACTTTCCGGTAATAGAATCTACACATGACAAAAATTTCAGAGGTCTAGGTGTTATAATTTCAGAGCTTTCAGCAGTCAGGCAGGCAGACAGACATCTCTTATTTTATATATATATATATATAGATTTGATACCTATTATATACTAAAGAATCATTTTAATTTTTCTGGTTTTAGTATTCTTTTAGTAAAACACACCTCTTTTTTTTTTCACTATTTATAAAATAAAAAAATAAAATCTTGTACATCCCCATGAAGGAACTTTAACAAATGAAATTTTGTAGGGTGTTTCTGGCGGTGAAGTGCACTTTCCGGTAATAGAATCTACACATGACAAAAATTTCAGAGGTCTAGGTGTTATAATTTCAGAGCTTTCCACAGTCAGGCAGGCAGACAGACATCTCTTATTTTATATATATATAGATTTGATACCTATTATATACTAAAGAATCATTTTAATTTTTCTGGTTTTAGTATTCTTTTAGTAAAACACACCTCTTTTTTTTTCACTATTTATAAAATAGAAAAATAAAATCTTGTACATCCCCATGAAGGAACTTTTACAAATGAAATTTTGTAGGGTGTTTCTGGCGGTGAAGTGCACTTTCCGGTAATAGAATCTACACATGACAAAAATTTCAGACGTCTAGGTGTTATAATTTCAGAGCTTTCCGCAGTCAGGCAGGCAGACAGACATCTCTTATTTTATATATATATATAGATTTTATACCTATTATATACTAAAGAATCATTTTAATTTTTCTGGTTTTAGTATTTTTTTAGTAAAACACACCTCTTTTTTTTTCACTATTTATAAAATAAAAAAATAAAATCTTGTACATCCCCATGAAGGAACTTTTACAAATGAAATTTTGTAGGGTGTTTCTGAAATTGATTCTTTGGACATGTTTAATCTAAAAAATGTTTCGAATTATTTTACTTTTATGAAATTAATAAATCCCTGTGCGCATCACGGAAGGAAATGGGTAGAAAATAAACTTCTTATGGCTCTTCTGCAGACCACTTACACAATATATGAACGCACTTCAGGACATAGGCATTTTAAAATTTATAATTGGAGAAAACATATTGGCCAAATAATAATAATGGGGAAAAGAAAGCCCGCTATCAAAGAAATATGTTTTGTGGGGGAAGAAAATTAGTTACTTAAAATAGATAAAAACGCGAATCCGGAAGTTTTACTTGTGAATTATGTTATCCACAGTCTCGGTGATAAACAAATATCACTTGCTCTTAATGAAGTGCTAAAATCCACTATAAAATGTATCAGTTCTATCAGATGTAATACAAAATGTGAGAAAGATTTCAAAAAATTTTGCGAAGATAAAAATGTAGACTATTGATCACTTTTAAATTTGGGGTAAGTTACCAAAATAAATAAATAAATAAAGCTTTTCTGGATGTAAATGCGAAGATTCATGACCTCATTGCATTCATAGAGTCATGTTAAAACCATACTTCTAATAAAAAAAAATATTTTGATAAATTAAAGAATGTAAAATCAATTATCAGAATTAATGCTATTTCCGGGTCCATCCGGGAAAATAGAAGTTTATTTTTTATGTAATAAGATTTATATGATATAGAATGGAAGGGGGGACATCATGAGTTTAAAGATGCTTGGGTGGGGTGCGACCTAAAAAAAGGTTGGGAACCACTGACTTATACGATTCCAATATTTTCTTTGCATTTTTGCATCAATTCAGAGAAAGTTCTAAATTGCTTTAAAAAAGGTGGAATTCCTCCTTTAGGAGGAACTCTTACATGCTTGACATAAGAAGCTTAGTTTGGAATTTTTTGCTATTTGGGTCTCGCTGAAAAGATGGGGTATTTTCGGACGAAAAAAAAAAAATTAATTTGGACGGACTAGATGGTTTTTGTCATTATTGGTATGAATTGCGAAAAGATAAACCTGTTTCCCAAATGCCAATTTGGAGGAGGTTCTGTCATGGTGTGGGCAGGTTTTGTAACGAATAAGAACAACACCAATCGAGTGCATTCGAGGTCGCATGAATTCAGAATAATATGTGGATATGCTAGCTGAAAAATTATTGACTGAAGAACTCCTTATCAGAGATGGTAATTATTTGTTTCAACAAGACAGTGCACGTTATCATGTGTCTCGAGCATCACGTTCGAGGTCAATTCTGTTCAACTTTTGTATTGGCCACCAAGAAGACCTGATTTAAAACCCACAGAGAATCTGTGGGCATTTTAGCTAGAGAAGTATACAAGCATGGCACACAACATGCAAATACAGACGATTTGACATCATCCATCGAATTAGCGTGGAAAAACTTTTCTAAACAAACTGTAACCAGACGTTCTGAGTCAAGGACTGCACGATTAATAAGGGTCATTGAAAAAAAAAGGTGATTTTGTAGAATATTAATTTATTTCCAGACATATTTCATTATGTCCTGATAATTTTTTCAATGTTTCATATACAGTACAGGACCCATTATCCGGAATTCCAAAATCCGGAAAAAAAATTGAAAATTTTCTAAATTTGTAAATTTTTGTAATTTCTAAAAATTTTCGAACTTCCCAGTTTTCTAATTTTTTTTTCAGTCCGTTGTGTTTCAGTGTGTAACCACTAAAATATGTTACTTCAGCGGCGGGGGAACACGGAGCCCCCCCCCCCCCTCGAAATTAGGAAAAAAATATTTTTTCTCTCAAATTTTAGTATAAAATTAATTTACATTACGATTCGTTAAAAAAAAAAAACGTCAATTGTTCGAGGTAAAAATCACTAATTTTGCCAAAGGATTTCGGAAAAAACGCTAATTTCGTCAAAAGATCGTGAAAAAAAATGCTAATTTTGTCGAAGGATCGTGAAAAAAAACCGCCAATTTTGTCAATGAATTCCAGAAAAAAACGCTAATTTTGTCAAATAATCACGAAAAAACGCCGCTTTCGTCAAAGAATCGCAAACAAAAATGCTCATTTTTTTCAAAAAATCATGAAAAAATGCAAATTTCATCAAAGGATTGCGAAAAACGCAAATTTTGTCAAAGGATCATGAAAAATAAACGCTAATTTCGTCAAAGAATTGCAGAAAAAACGTTAATTTCGTCAAAGAATCGCGAAAAAATGCGAATTTATTTCAAAGAATTGCGAAAAAAATGCGAATTTTGTCAAAGGATCGAAAAAAACGCAAAATTCTTCAAAGGATTGCAAAAAAAGCGCAAATGTTTTCAAAGAATCTTTGAAAAAAAAACGTGAATTTCGTCAAATGATCGCGAAAAAAACGTTAATTTTGTCAAAGGATCTGAAAAATAAACGCTAATTTCGTCAAAGGATCGCGGAAAAAACGCGAAATTTGGGAGGACCCGAAATCCGGAAAATTCCAAAATCCGGAAAGCCTTCGGTCCCGAGGATTCCGGATAATCCTGTACTGTATTTCTATTATTATGTGATTTATAAATTTTATTGTAATTTAATTTTGTATTAGTAGTTCCTAATGTTTCCTAATTATGATTATGAGCACTGAATTATGTTTGATTTTGTTTTCAGTTGATGATTACTTTAATACATATTACTCATTTTTCAACGTGTCCTTATAATTTTTTCTATGACTGTACTAGACAAACAAATTGAAGCATGATAAAAATGTCAGCAAAATGCTACAATGGCAATATGATTATGGATATCTCGACTCTTCTCTTGATGTCTTTTATTATCACTTGCAAATTAAATGTTAAAAATTAATCATGGCTAGAAATGTAAATGAAATTTCAGGAAGTTTTGAAATGGTGGTGGTGGTGGTGGGGGGGGGGGGGGGGGGGGGCATTTTTTCAGTTTTTGGGTTTTTTTGGAAATTTAGCAAAAAAAAAAAAATAATAATAATAATAATTTTTTACAAATAAAAGTTGTTTTAAAAATTATTTTTTTCTTAGAAAACATATAATAAACACTTTTAAGGCTTATGCACATTAAAAAATTATTTTCACTTTACATGACTATGTTTACAAATTAATGAATAAATAATTTTTACTATTAAAAATTTTAGTCTCAGAGTTTCCACAGAAGTTTTTCTTGTTTAATTTAATGTCATATTTTTAAAAAATATATAATTAAATTGTTAAAATAATTATTTCAATTGCATTTTCTAGTTTAAATTGCATTTAAAACTAATTTTAAAATTTTAAGGGGAGAAAAAATCTTATAATTTTCATCTGTTATCACTACAGTTTGAAAGAAAACTTTAACTTTATTGTACATTTCATCTACACAGTACTGTAAAACTTCCATAATGAACACTCCTGAATAGCAGATAACCTCTTTTCAGTAAACATTTTTTCAATCCTCAACCCTTAAATACAGTTGAACCCCGTTAATATGCACCCTGCTTAATACGTGAAACTGCTTAATACGCGAATTTTCTTCGGTGCCTTGAAAAATGCTTATCTTTTGCATATAAAAAAGCATGCTTAATACGTGAAGTTTTATCAGTCCCGTGAAAAAAAAAAAATCCTATGTTTAGTACGCAAATGCAGTTTGGTTCAAAACAGGAGAGATTTTAGAAGGAATAAGGCATCAAGCTTTACATAGGACAATTCTTTAAACTAAGAATGCTTTCTTGTATCCAAATATGTGTTGTTCGCCATGCCTTTCTCTCCCCCCCCCCCCCCCCCAATTCTCCAAAGTTACGTAAGCGTTCAAATTTCTCAGGCCATATGCATCGTCACTGAAGACGAAGGGCCCTCGAGTAGCGAAGGGCGAAGCGAGGACAAAGGTCCCTTGAGTAGCGAAGGACGAAGGGCCCTCGAGTAGCGAGGTTTACCATCATCAGAATAGGGCTAAAAACATATGTTGACGGTACGGCTGCATATCGAACTGGCCAAAATCAATATCTACTTTGCCAAAAAGTATTTTTTATGTCATTATTTAATTTATTAAATTTTAACATTTCTATTTTTATATTGACTTTTTATTAGTCAGCTGTTCTCTGTTTGTTTTGTAAAGCTAACAAGGATTTAAATTTTACTAAATTGATAGTTCAATCATATAATAAAAATCATAGTTAATGTGATTGGCAAAACGTTTTGGTATCACTTTGTTCCAGGGTTGTAGTGGGTAGCTGCCTGGGTACCCGCCCAGCTACCCACCTGGGCTGGGTTTTTTTATAAAAATCCGGGTTTTTTACAACCCTGCTTTGTTCAATTTTATGTGTTATACATAATAAATATAACTTTAACAAAATTTTAAAAGATGTTTACTTACAGTAAAAGTACTTATTTTATTTTCCAATAGATTGGGCGGCGGTTGCACAAACCGGTACCTCATCGCATTCACGGTTCAAATTTTAGAATTAATTAAAACTAGATTCGAATATTAAAAAACAATTGGTCTGCCAAGTCATATCTTGGTGGAAGCCACCTGCAGACAAGATTTTAGGGGTTGACTGGTAGGTTTACCATTGTGTGTTTTTCTGCACCCAATCTTCCATGTTTCATACCTTTGGATGCAGGAAAACACAATCCTAAATTTACCAGTAAACTCCTAGGTCTTCATGTGGTTTTCACCAAAATATTACTTGGCAGACCAGTTGTGTGTTAATATGCTAATCGAATTTTAACTAATCCTAAAATTTCAGACATGAAATCGATGAGGTGAGGGTTTGTTCAGCCGTCTCCCGGTATACAACTTTCGAACTTTTTCACCAAAATATTACTTGGCAGACCAGTCGCTTTTTAATATGTTAGTCGAGTTTTAACTAATCCAAAAATTTCAGCCATGAAATTGATGAGGTGATGGTTTGTTCAGCTGCCTCCCGCTATACAACTTTCGAACTTTCCTGCTTGATAAACATAGAATGGTAACAACAAATGAAAAAGTTATTTTATGGCTTAAAAACACTAAAAGCTGTCATAATGATGTGTTTTATCCATATAGGTTGTAATTAGATGGACTACTGGACAAAAATTCGTGTACCTCGGTTAATACGTGAATTTTGATTGATCCCTTGATTCGCGTATTAATGGGGTTCGACTGTATTTGTATATTTTTACCTTTGAATAATTTTATGTTCCCCAGGTGTCTGGTATTAAGAGATTCTGCTGCATTTCCTTTTAATAAGTTATAAATACTGCCAAGCAAACCTCTTTTTGATATGATTTATTTATATGCACATAAGAAATGGGGTCATTTCTTTTACTTTGACATCACCCTTTGGAATTAGCTTGTTGTGAGATATTGCTGGTAGTTACTTTAATTCATCGTCTGCTTTCATTTTAGAGTGTAGTCATGGCTAGAGATGGGAATGCTCGGAAAAAAACCGGAAAAGTTGGGAAAAAAACCGGTTTTTTTCAGTTTTTTTCCGAAGGGCTATTTTTCAATTTTTCCAAATTGGAAAAATTGAAATTTCATTTATAAAATAATGTAGTCAAAATTTTATAATTGCTACATTCTGATACTTTTATTTATATTTTTTTCATGTTTAGTGTCCCTCATGAAAACTTTAACATGGAAAATCTTAGCAGGGATCTCTTTAGAAAGAACTTGAGTCTCCTAAGGGTGTTCTTAACTGCTCTGCTCAACAAGCGCAAAACATTTTGACACATTTACAAATTCATTTTTTAATGGAAAAATATAAAATTGGAAAACCTGACCATGAAAGCGATTTGGAATCGATCTGTGTTTTCCCTGTTGTGATCCATAAACCACCTATTGAGTTATAGGCGATTTTGATCACGTGACAAATGCGTTTTTCACCCATTCTTGACTGGCTATTCTTTTGCGTTGAAATTCGGTTCAAAACGACCGCTTTGACACTATTTTCTGAAAGATCTATTGCGTTTGCAAAAAAATGGAAAAAACAGCTTGATTACATAGCTTTTGAACAACACCTGCTAGTTTCATGTATTTCTGAACAAAAATAAATTAAAACTTATGTCAGAAAGTTGCCCTTTTCGATTTGAGAACAGCCTTAATGGATCCTTCGCAGTTTTTTCTCCTTAAAACATATGACCTCTAACGAAATTATTTCTCTTAAAAATAGACATTTCAGAATTTTTTTACAGTCTCCAAATTAAATTCTTCACAAACGTAATGATTTTAGAATAAAAAAAAAAAAAAAACCTGTTGTATAATAACTGCAATAACCAATGAATCTATTATCTAGCTGTTTATGTACAAAGGACCATCTCAATAATGTCTAAATAAGAACTTAAATATGACAAATTTACAAAATTCCAATTACATTTTTTACATTTCATTCACATTTTTTACAAGTTCACAAGTTTTATAAAAGTTCACAATTTCGCAAAAACATGATCGTGTGAAAAAAAATCCAAGCAAATCCCTGGTAAGATAATTAAATGCAACTTCTCTCGTTAAAAATGAAAATTCATGTGCAAAACTATTTCAGTATTATACCAATAAATGAAAATGGTAAGATGGAAAATTTAATGTAAAATTTTAAACATGCATTTATTTTTATTCGCATAGCTGTAATTTTTCCCTATTGTTAAAAAAATTTCTTTTGATAATAACATGTAGTTAAAATTATGTATTATTATTATTAATTTTTTTTTTTTTTTTTTTTTTTTGAAATACAGATTCTTAGATTTGTCTAAATGTATTTTCAAAAAATATAAATCCATACAAACTTTGCAAAGAAAATGTAAGCAAATCTCTGTGAAAAATCAAGTTGAAAACAATTTTTAAGCATATGGAAAAATCCACCTGTTTTAAAAGTTTCATTAAAAAAAAAAAAAATACTGCTTTCAATATTAAGGATCTAAATCTTACTAAAACATAGTTTGGGTTTAGTCTGGAAAGCTGCACCAAAACCACATATACAGGAAACGAAAATTATAACTGTAAGGGGTGGGGGGGAGTAATATTTTAAAATAATATCAATTTTTAAACAACAGAAGATTTGAAAATGATAATAGTATTTATAATAATACCAGAACTAGTGTAATTTGTTTCTTTTAAACTGGCATTCTTTATGTATTTGAAAACCAGTACTATGTAGATGAGATGTACAATATAGTTTAAAACTGCTTTAAAACTACAGTAATATTGGTTGAAACTAAAGTAGTTTTTAATTAGCTTTACTGATATAGTTAAAGTGCTACTGAAAAATCATTTTAACGGACACATGATATAGTACAAACACTGGTGTTAAATTAAGCAAGAAAAGCTACTGTCAAAATTCTGAAACTGAAAGGATAAACTTTTAAAAGCTGGCTTTTCTCTCTCTCTCTCTCTTTTTTTTTTAATAACATATTCACATGTAAAGGGAAAATAATTTTTTTTAATGTGCATAAATATTGAAAAAGTTTATTATTGTATACTTTTTAAGAAAATATAACTTATTTTTGAGAAACATTTATAGAAAATCAATTTTTCCAAGTTTTCCAAGTTTTCCAGAAAAAAACTGGAAAAAAACCGGTTTTTTTCCGCCACTTCAACTTTTCCGGAAAATTTACATCTCTAGTCATGGCTAGATGTTAAATCATGTAGATGGAAAGAGAAGTTTGTACAGGAGACCTGACTTTTATTCCTTTTACCTCACATGACAGTCTTTTTTAAACTCAGGCTCGAGTTGCAGCAAAGGTTCAGTCGATTTAAATCCTACATTGTTTAGAAAATACACCCAAGTGCAAGCCTCATGGAGAATGTTAACAACTATTTAATCAAGAAAGGCCCATGTCTTCTTACGCCAGCAACTTTTATTCACATACTTATAATTTTTCCCAGTATGCGGAAAAATAGTCAATTTTCAAAATTTAAGTGTAGTATAAAAACAACAATAATAAAAATCATATATTTTCTTGAAACACCGTTTAGTTTATAAGGTGACAAAAACAGGCATCTTGAGTGATAAAACACATCAAAACATTTGAAATGTAACTAAGAATTTTGATCAATGTATGCCAGGTTTTCTGAACTTAACGACTTTTCATGGCTAGGAATATTACTTTCTAGATTAATTGGTTGGCACCCTTTTTATTACTTTTAGCTGCATTATTTACTTGGTCACCCAATTTTAACTTAAACTTACTACTAGTGGTAAATACAAAATAATAAAATTTTAACAAATAAACAGTTTAAAAAAATTCAACAATGTAAATATCATTTTAAATAAAATAACAACAAAATATGTAAAAGGTTGTATAAATAATACCAGTTTCACGAAATATATCGATGCTTTACTTTAGCTGATCCTTAGCTCCAATGTAAACCCAGTAGAACTGGACGATATCAGAAATTTAATATTGCAATATATCAACCAGTTAATATTGATAATATATTGCGATAACTACCTTAAAGTGTGTGGGAGTTGAAAAAAAATCCCTATTTCAAAAGATAATTGGTAGGTAGCAGCAATTTAAGTACAAACAGTTGTGGAAAACATTTTATACCTATCTTCTCACACAGTATCCTTTAAATAACTAAGTATATTTATTTATTTATACAAAATAGAAATATTTAGAAAAAAAGAAACAATGTTCGATATCCAGTTGCATTTATACCATAGGGTTTTCTTTAAAAATTGTAGGTTACCTATTCTTACTATTTTATGCATCATTCATTAATAACATTTTAACTAAGTCATTTTTCTCGTGTATAACTGAGAATTTAAAAAAAAGAAGAAATGTTCTTAAATTTAGGAGGGGGGCATGATTCCCATGACCTCCCCTTGGATCTGCCATTGGTAGAGTCAGAACTTAGATATCGATATTACGATATATCATCAGAATCAGAGCTTGGATATTGTTATTGTGATAATTTAAAAATATCAATATTTGTCTATATATTGATAAATAATCCAGCCCTAAAACACAGCACATGAACACAAAAATAACATATCACCATTAAGTACCATTTTTTTAACCAATGTGACACTTCCAGGCGAAACAAATAACCTTGATTACCTTCTTCTTTGGTCAAAAACTAAATTCCATACTCCTATAATTGTGAACCAGTTTAAGATTCTACTGATAAGGAACGGTTGTGAAATATAAAATTGATTCGTGGCTGGCCAACAAAAAATGTTTTACTTTCGGATTACTCAGATGAACACTTGGAATGATTTTTTTTGTTTGCTAAAATTATGAGATGAACAATTCGTACTAAGTTTATACACCTTTTTCTTTCAGTACGTCACTCCATTGTTATTACGATTGTTCTGGCAGATAAAATAAAATTCATCCAGATAAAAGTTCATACTGAGGCAAAATGATGACGTTTTGATTTCTGCCATGATATTTTTATTTTTTTTTTCCTCAGCTAAAGTTCAGAAGAATTCACGAAGTTTTTCATAGCAATGCTGGAGTAATGAAACCGCAAGAAGTAGCATTTAATTATCTTACAGATTATTAAGTTAAACTTTTCATGTAGAAGATAAATATGTTCTCATGAAGATGAAAAAAATCACCAAAGTGACTATTATAAAGATGTAACCCCTTAATCTACAACTACATGTGTGACACATGGTCTTGTATTCAGACCAAAACTGATTATCACGTGTCTGGGCGACAGTACATTGGTCGGACCAAATGTAATTATCATGAGCATGGCCCGTGGTGCAACAGTAAAGGCTAACGGGATTACTAATACACCTTTTGTGGTATACAATTATTACATCAGGTTGTAATTGCTTATCAAATATTCCACAAAATTGAATCAGTTGTATCTTACACATGTATTTACATTCCATAAGTCGTGAGTGTTTGGTATAACTTAGACCCGATTTTCCGAACCGTGGAGTGGCTTGAAAGTTGCACGACCTTGTTTACGTTTTGGACCCAGGCTGTTGAAACGTAAATCGTAGGTTAAGGGGTTAAGTATAACATTTCAAAAATTAATTTTTCCAGAAGGTAAAAAACCTTTTTTTTTTTTTGGAAAAAAATTTCCCCTTCTCTTGAGCATTCTTATTTATAGTAATCATATCTTTTAAAAATTAATAATAATTTATGAAGCAACTTTTTTTAAAAAAAAATTCTTCAATTATAAGAAGGAAAGGTAATCTAAGTCTATACGGGACAATATCACAAAATACGAAAATTGCAGCCCGTACAATAAAATGTCTATTAAATGTTAAATAATTCAATTTTCTTTTTTACATTCTAATAAAAAATATTCTTAGAAGTATTTTCAAGAGATATTATATTCATAATAACACAAAAATAAAGCAATTAACTTAAACTAACTAACAGACTTAAACTTTCAGACTGTCATTTTCCTGGCATGTTACACTGTGATGTGTGCAAAGTAAAAGGCTTTCTGCTATACTGCACAAATATCTTTTTCTAGTTTTTTTAATTTCTAATTATTAATTATACCTTATATAACACATATATGAGGAAGGTAACAAGTTCTGTATTTTACAAATAATTTTCCATAATTAAAATATGATTGTAACTGAAAAGAATGTCACTTTCCCGGCCTGCTCATTTTAGTTCTTTATGAGATATAAAGATGCCACTGCAGAGTTGTTCTTGACATAGTTCAAGTCAGAAGCAGTAAAATCATTGCTACCAGTAAGATCTTTTAAATATTTCTTTCAAAAAATGTGTTTAAAGGCTTCGTAAATCTTGAGTAGACTTTTATTATGTCATTTTCCTGGGTTCAATAAATTACAAATAAAACTGAACATTACACTGAATTTGAGGTACTATAGAGGAAACATGTTCCTTTAAACGAAATTAAAATGTTAGATCTAAAAATAAAAAGAAAGAAAAATATTTTAGAATGAAATTGTCATTATCCTGGCATACATATGCCAAGAAAATGACATATAATTATAATTACATAAAAATGAACTTAAGCTCTTCAAACTTTAACAATTTTACGTATAAATTCCTTTATTCAGCTGTTCAACTAACATTTTTAAAAGAATCAGAAGCTTTGAAATGTTTTAAATTTTCAAAATCTCACATTTTGTGATATTCACCCATACTTACTATCAAAACAAGTTTAATTCTAATAATTTATTAAAATATAATAATTATTGATAAATAATGATAAATAACATGATTAAAACTTGTTTTAAACATGTCCCAATTTAATAAATGATAAGATAAAAGGTGTTTTTATAAATGTTATGCACAAAAGCATACATGTATATACTTTGTAATTTTAAATTTCAATCACAAGGGTTCTTCCAAGATAAAAATCCAATCTGAGATGGAAACATTTGCACACACAATCCCATTAAAATTTCGCAATCTGAGCATTTTTATGAAGTTTAAAATCAACAGGAAAAATAGACAAATTGAAATTAAAAGCTTTTGAAAAATAAATTAATAAAGTACTTCATTATTATCTGGACTGGATATTTATGTAAAATTTTAACAAAATCAGTAATAAATCTAAATACAACAAAAAAGGTCAGGCTAAATAAATGAATTTAAAATAGGCATCATATACCTGTCTTTTATAGTGGGAGTAGGAATGCTAGACAGACGATTGCATAAAGATAGCACTTCAGGAGTAATTTTTTCTAATTCATAGGCACTGATTTCTCTCTGAAAATAAAAGAAAACAAATATACAACATAATCATAATGACTATCTAGTTTTTGAGTTAAATTATTTTTATAATACAAATATCCAGCGCTTTTTCCAAAAAAAACCTTCCAGCCTGCATTTCTTTTCAAGAATTCAGCTAATTTTACTCAAATACACAAAGTTAAAACGCACGGAACACAATTACAGAAGATTCATTCACAATTTTCATGCATACAGAATTCGAATTTTGCAAAATTAGCTATTCTCAAGTTTCATTAATGTTTAGTTATTTTTCTCAGCAATTTGACAGTAATTCTGCAAGTACCGCCAAGCTTGGAGAGAATATGACACCGGTGGATATAACTATGTAATTTTAAGCATATGAGAGTAACAACAATGGTTACAACAATTGATGTAAATTTGCAAGAAACCACATTTTCTAAAGTTTATAAACTAAACCTGATTATGGGAAAGATGCGCCACCCTAGAAATTCAAATGCTATAATTTCAGCCATTTTTTACAATATAGGAAAAGCTAAAAGTGCTCGGGAATCCTTTTATTCAGGTTGAACACTTAAGAGTAAAAACTTTTTCCCCCTCTTTTTTTTTTTTTTTTGTACATTTTTAAGCAGTTACAATTTTGAAACAAGATGAACTTGGTCGAAACTTTTTTTTAAGAATAAATTTGCACATGCATCTGCATTCATAAGTTACAATTTATAAGCATAAGAAGACTAAGACATAGCATGACTAATTTAATTATATTATTATATAAATTATTTTAATGTGCAAATTCACCTCATGTTCCATTTTGAGCAAAAGCAACAGATTTTGAGTTATATAAATTGAAAAAAAAAAAAAAAAAGTAGTTAAAGATAAACAGTTATAACTTTCTAAAGAATAAAACATTCACTTATAAAACCAGATAAAAACTTACTCCTAAAATTCCTTTGACCATCTCATTCATATTGATGTAGTCGAGATACACTTGGCCACCATTTGCCCAATCTGATATGGTACAACTTCTTTCAGGTAAAGCCATCTCACAAAGATACTTTTTTAGGTAATCAAAGTCCTCTGGAAATAAAAGTAAATTATAAAATATTTAGATAAATTTTTAGATGCATTCATTTCAAGGGGGGGGGGGGGGGAGTGAAAGAGAGTGTGTTTGAATGGATTATTAAATTGATAAAGCTTAGAAAAAATATATTTTAATAATATAATTCTGATTTATAATTTTTTACTTTACCATTGATAATAGCATCAGATGCAAGGTATTTGATGACAATACTGTGACTTTTGTTCCAAGAGCCAGCCTTTAATAAAAACCATGCTTCTTCAGCATGTTTACCCATGCTATGAGCTTTTATAGCCTATATATTGCAAAAGAAGGAAAAATATACTATTACAATGCTAGAAAAACAATTCATTACAAGACAACTACAAGCAACTTTGTAGATAATGTGTTTTAGAAATAATAAACTTAAACAACATTCACACTTAATATATATATATATATAACCAAGACATTCAAATGAGTTTGTATTTAGCATATGATGCTTCCACTTGTTTTTACTTTAAAAAGAAAAAATGAAAAATATATCTAAGGACTAAGATTGTTCAAAAATCTTTCCAATTTTCTTTTCGCTAATAGCTGGGATTTTAATAATCCTTCTAATAAGTATACCATAAAATATACATCCCAACAACCCTTCAAAATATACATTAAAACACATTTACTTGCTTGAAAGACATTGATTTCAATAAAAACACTAAAATATATTAAAAATTACATGTTTCGATTCATTCATTGAATCATCCTCAGAAAACGCAAAAACACAAATACAATGCACATAAAAACTGGAAAACAAGTCATCTATTAAAAAGCTAACATACGCTGCCTTCTATATTTTTAATCACTCGTTGCTCCCTCTATATTACGAATCCTAAAGTTGTTTAACCACTCTACCCAAACACTTTGAATATGAAAAAATAATGTATCATTACAAACTTTTGAACCCCTTAAATAAATTTCAATTGGCTCCTTTATAAATAACTGTAAATAAAAAATTCAGAAATTATTATGTAGGTATGACCCACAGGGAATTCAACATCAGATGTAAGGATCATATTACAGATATAAAATATAACAAAAGAAATACAGCTTTGTCAAGACTGAATAAAGCAGAGAATATTAACATCCTGTTTAACGAAGGCAGATTGATTTATAGATCTAATTTTTATTCACAGCTATTTATAAGGGAGTCAATTGAAATTTATTTACAGGGTTCAAAGGTGTGCAATGATACATTATCTTTTCATATTCCGAGTATTTAGGTAGATTGGTTAAACAACTTTAGGAATATACACTAGTTGACCCGCCCGGCATTGTCTGGGCCCGTGGCAATATTTTTAAATGAGCCTTAAATCGTTTTTGTATGAAATACATACCCGCTTACTATGAGAAAATGGGGGAGAAGCTGCTAATTGTTGAGATTTGTTATGTAAATTTTTTTCATGGTTTTTTTGGAAAATTGTATGGGGTAGTAATGAACAAATTAAAATTTAAAAATGCCCTCTACTGATGAAAAAATGAGTTAAGAGGACAGGACTGAGTGATTAGTAAAGTACAGGTCTTAAAACGATATATCATGTGAAGAAATTCCTTTCTGCCCCCCCCCCCCCCCCCCCCCCCCAAAGGGGTGTCAAAAATAGGCCTCACCAATCGAAGGCACGTGAAAAGTTTCACCTTCGGTCAAGCTTTCAAATGAGGTCGAATCTTGCTGTAGCTTAATTAGGAGCTGAGTTAGAAAATTGACCCGGGGGGGGGGGGGGGGGGGGGGAATTTGAGTGATGCGGGTAGAAAGGTTCATAATATGAAAGAGTGGTCTGAGGGTTTTCCAGTGATATATCACATGAGGGTTTAGCAGGCGTATTGTAAAATCTTGTAAAAAATGATATAGAACCCTTTAGTTCCACATTCCACCACCAGGGGGGAATTCTATTCTTAACAAAACTGTTTCTGAATGAAACTATGTTAAACAACCAACCCATAGATATATTAGTCAAGGGAGTGGTGAACTTCAGCAAGAATTTAAGATATTTGCTGAAATTACTATTCAAAAATAGTGGTAAGTAAACTTTTGAAATTTTTATATTAAATGAGTAATATTTATCCCAGGACTCTGTCAAAAAAATGCATCTAAAACTGTATAGTTTTAAATATTTGATTCCCCCCTCCCAAATTTCATGCCCCTTATTATTTTTTTTTTTTAATCTTTATTATGTGTTATAAACTATCTGAAAGTTCTAAATCGACCGGTTTGTCAGTTTCTTAATTTTAACAAATTCGCATTTCAACAAAGCATTTCTTTTCCTTTTTAAAAATTGAAATTTTTTATAAAACAAAGACTTGTAGATCGATTTTTATAAAATTTAGATATTATTAAACAGTGTTTAAAGATAGGGCTAGATGCATAACTTTAAAGTCTCTAAATCAGTGGTTCCCAACGTGGGGCAGTTTGACTTTTCAGGGGGGCAATTCCAAATTTATTACCCCCCCCCCTTCAGCTACCTGTTCATCCAATATTTGTCTAAATAGTGTAAAGGAAAACTCTGAGCCTTTAGACGATGAATTTATTCCAACACAGTTAAAGATCTTGAAAATTATCTATTAGCAGTCGGAGAGATTGCGCTTTCTGCTAGAAAAGTGATGGGACATCACAGATGACTTCATAAGACTTTCGCTCTTTTCTGACAGAATTTAAATGGAAGAAAGCAAATTGTTGTAGAGCAGTTTACAGTTATGCAAGCCCTTAAGAAGTGTTATGTAAGATGAGAACTTGAGATTTTTAAAGAAGGTGGTGTATGACTGTCAGACTTTGCAACAAGAAAAACAACAGAACCCTTACCTCGTATGAATATAAGGAATGAATTAAGCTTTCTCCCCGTATGAATATAAGGAATGAATTAAGCTTTCTCCCCGTATGAATATAAGGAATGAATTAAGCTTTCTCCCGAAAAATGAAATGACAATGATGACTATCCCAAAGAAAAGGAATGGCTTCAAAATTTACAAGTAGTGAATGACAGTGCAGAACGAGGGGTTAATGGAAATTTCAATAAAATCATAACAAATGATGAAGATGAAAAGCAATTCTTGCTGCAGGTCTTAGAAGCAAATAGAAAATACATTCCATCAGAAACAACGAAAAAATCAGTTTTAGACACTATTTTGTATTATTAAAGACCAAATATGATTACATTTCTATTTTTTACTTCTATATTGTTTTATTCTTTTCTAAGAAATTAATTTTGGAGGTCTTTATTTATTTATTTTTTTAAAACAAATATATAGAAAAATTAGAATGGAATACACTAACTTATGAAGTTAGTGGGTGTTGAGCACCCTCTTGCAGTTGAAATATGAAGTTCAAATTCCACCAGAATATTACTATACGCAAGTCTAAAAAAATTGAGGGGTGACCTGGTGTATAAGTGAAAGTTTATTTTTTTACATAGACGGCTGAACCACCCTACTTCCGATTCTTTATTGAATAACCTTTCAATACCACCTTTTTATTGAATTCACTCTGCTATACGCCACACGAAAAATCTTTTACATGTGAAACTATTTAAAAATATATATAAATCTAGCTTTCTTGAACATACTTAGCCTAAAAAATATCTGAAACGTCTGAATGTTGTACTACCAACCTTACATAATTTATAAATCCTAAATAGCATCAGAAAAAAAAAAAGCAGATAGTAAATATCTTTGGCTCCTAGTGCAGGCATCCTACACAGTAAATAAATTTACATGACATATACATTTTAAATTTCAAAATCAGATAGTGCATGGAAGACAATGATATTAGGAAAAGGAAAACAGAGAAAATGTGTTGTTTTGAAGAATAATGGCTATTTAAAATTAATAAAGATGAGTATCTTGAAATGCTTCTTGTGTCTTGCGTTATCTATAGAAAGAAAATTTAGCACTCAAAGTTTTTCAAACAATTCTTAATAAGTTACAAAAAATGAATTATAAAATGTGTGAATGTTACCAATTTTAATGCTAAATGTAAATCTCTCTTCAAGATATTTTGTGAAGATAAAAAATTCTTTAACATTGAGATAAGTTGGAAAAGTAAAAAAAAACTCTTTTTGGTACAAGAGTGAAGATGTATAATGGGTATGTATTTTTGATATGCATTTATAGAATTATATCAAAAATATTTTTGTAAGAAAAGATTCACCTCTTTGATAAGTTAGAAAATATGAAATAAATAGTTATTGTAAAAGCTATATTATGCTTTCTTCGTGTTTACCTTAAAAACACATAACTTACAAAGTGTGTGTGTGGGGGGGGGGGGGGGGCATTGTGACTTCCTAGATGCTTTGGTGGGGCATGGCCATTAAAAGGTTGGGAACCACTGCTCTAAATAATGTATTTTTTAAGTTTTTGATGGCGTTCCAAAGAATCCTAGTACAAAAATCATTTGCGGTTTGGGTTTTTTATTGCATAGCCAGTCGTCTGCATTCCAACACCTGCTCTCACTATGAAAGATTTCTCAAAAACCAGTGTTTCTTTGAACGGAAATAAAAGAGATTTTATAAATGGATTTTTGAACTATTTATGGGAGTATAAAATTTTTTTTTAATTTCTGAAAAGGGAACGGTTTGATAAAATCTATGTTTTTGTTGAATTATGAATACTTTTCCATTCTTTTAATTTGGGTTTTTAAATTAATTTATCAACTAATTATTAGAAATTTGAAATTCTGAAACTCAGGTGCATCAGGACAGGTCTTCGAGCATCCTCACAAAAATTTCGAGCCTCATACGTGACGTAGATTTCGCTACCCATCGCAGACATGTAGACAGACACACAGACAGCGAAACTTTGTTTTATTAGTATAGATTTTGAAGAGTTTTTTGGAATATATATTTTATGGTTATAGTTCATATTGGATGTATTTATTTTAAAAAAATAAATTTGAAACTTTCAAACTGAAAATAATATTAATAGTTTTTTTTTTCCTTAACTAAGATTATAATTAAAGTAACTGCATTAATAAAAGAATTTATAATAATCTTATTGTTCCATATGCAACTTTTAGTTCTTTTCAAGAAATAAAACACAAATTTCAAAAGTTAATTTACACATCAAAGTTTATCCTTAATAATAATAATAGAATAACAATAGTTCAATTTACAATATATATATATATAAAATTTACTTAACTGTTCAACCCTCAAACAAGCTGTTTTGTATTTTTCTGTTTACTAAAAACGACTTAAAATAGTTACAGTTTTTAAAAATATCGAAGATAATGGGATATGAAAAGTATGTTATTACAAAACTACAAAAGAAATTAATCTGAGTTTTAAAATCAATCTATTCTATTAGTGAACCTGCATAGAAAAAACACTACAATCTGCAAAAAAAATAATTTTATTGTGTATTTCTGGCATTGTAAAATCTTGGTTTACAACGAAAAGTAATGGGTCAGAGGTTTTTCTCGATTTCTCAAAATTTGCTCTTCTGGATAAGGCGAGTTTTGAAACTCAGATCCTCACATATATATACATAGCTGCTAAGTGTGAAGAAAAAAATAATCTGAGTTTCTTTGATATTCTCAGTGCACTCCGAAAATCCGATATTGCTCAGAAAAATCAGATTTTTCATTTATTTATTGACTTGACAACAATGGAACACAGAACTTAACAGTGCACTTATCGTCACACACGGTAAAAACTTGGGGAAGAAAAGGTGATCTTTATCTCCAATGATTCTCTCATCTATTCTTATCAACTTATGAATGCATACTGTTACTTTGTATTTGCAGATGTACATGATCTCTTTTGTTTTCATTATCATTATAATTTTGAATGTTTTTTACAAATGAGTCGCTTGGTGATGTTACATGTTCTATCTTTTCATATAATATGAAATCAAAACAATGAAGTCACAATCAGAAGTTCTCCAATATATATTCCAGGAAATTTAATTTAATTTAAGTGCCTTGGAAAGCAGCTTTGTGCGTTGCTTGAAATCAAGATTTTTTTATTAGTTGTAGCAACAAGATTGATATAAACACTAATGCTACTACAGAGCTTATTTCCTTTAATGAATCTTTAGTTGACTATTAGTATTATTTAAACAAAAAGTGAAATGAACAATATGTTGAAAAAACATAGTATAGGGACGGGGGCTAGAGAACTAAACCATGGCGTGACAAGATGGTTGTCATTGTGAAAGTGCCTTGGACACCTTGAGCAATGAAATGTTCTTTTATTTCATTTTAAACAGTGGTGTCTAAATAAATTTTAGGATGATCTTTCAAATTTAGAGCCACAGTTTTTCAGGTAAATTAACTTTCCCCATTTAGAGGGATGATATCTACTAAAACAAAACATACATTAAATAAAGAACTTAAAAGTTTAGTTGGGAGATTTTTGCACTGTAAATCTTGCTCTTATTTTTTTCTATAAAACTAGGGGGCTCGGCCCCCTACGAACTACGCTCGCCATACCCTGTCCAGACACTGCAGACTCTAAATGCACGCAAATTTGATCGGCTTTAAAAAGATTTCGAAAGATCGAATTATAGTTTAAAAAACAGTGGCGATCTCCCTATAAACGGATTTCTATTCATTTCTCTTTGATTGGGGGAATTTTAACGCCAAATGTGCTGCGGTACTACTTGATTATCCCGTCGACCAATTTCGCCAAATTATACAAATTGACATAATTTTTATTTTAAAAATAACGAAAGAACAAATAAATTAGTACAACATTAATAAAAATACAAATAAAACGTCGAAATAAAAATAACTTGATGACGTAGACACGTGTAACAACATTTCAAAATAAGCTAATATAAAAGGAATTAAGTAAACAGTCTTTGTCTCCTGGTATCTTTTAACAAAGAGAAAAGAAAGTTCTTTTAAATGAGACATTTTAAATTAATCGTTTTTAATCTGACGCAATTTTGACCAAGCTATTCTTTCTCTTTTAAATATTCACGTGAAAATACTTTTGTTAGATATGAAATATTATTTGCGCTTTCCTAACAAAAATAGTTGAAAAGATCCTCTCAAAATATCAAATAAATGTCTAGCGCAATTTCTAAATTTAAACTGTTTTGCAATATTTTGTGTTCATTTTATGTAATAACTGTAATGTGATGTAAATGTGACGTAATTTCTCCTATTTAAGACTTCTAACGTGTGTTAAATAAATTTATTATTTTACAATGTCCTTTCTCTTTTAAAATTCACGTGTATACTTTTTATGACGTAATTTTTAATAAGTTCCCGCTTTTTGTACATAATTATTTAATTCTAATTCCAAATGACTTTTTCTGTTTATAATAGTCACGTGTAAATAAATTTTTAATTTGAAGCAAACATTATTGTTTGCGCTGTTTATACATTTGGCAACAGTATAAATTAATACCATTTTCTAAAATAATGTAAAAAATATCTCTAGAAATGCTGAAAATTTGAATTTAAAATAGATATAAAACCTCAAAAAATGAGTCGAATTAAAAAAAAGAAATACAGTCTGCACACCAGAAACGTCAACGTATAAAATGATCTAAAACTGATTAAATTCCCATGAATAGTTTTTGCTCCTATGAAACTTTTTTAGTGGAACGATTTTGTCCAACTTTAGCATTAAATATCTCTTAAAATAATTCTTTGATTTGAAAACTGTCTGCATCAGCGTGTTTATTAAACATTTCTGTATAATACTACCGATTTTCATATTTTTGTATGCATTATTTTTCTTAATATTAACGAAGAAAGACCTCCAGTCACAAAAAATTCAAAACCGGCGGCGGTGACAGCGGTAGTTACTTTTTTTTAGAATAGAGAGATTTAAAAGGCACTAAAATCAATGTCATTTGTGCGTTTACAAATAGCAATAACTATATGTAGACAAATGTGAAGTAGACTGCTACTGTGCTGATTTTGATCACTTTTTTGCCGCATGTGACAAAATTTAATCCATCAAATTTGAAAATGGATCATTAGTATTGATTGAAATGCTAGAAAAAGAGCTTTAAATGTTATCAAAACTCTTGAAGAGTATGAAGAAAGGAACAAAATGAAAATAATCTAATAGAAATCAGCATCTACAAGAAAATCAACGAATTTCAATATGTTATAATTAAATGACTTTCAAAATGTTCTCTCTTTCACTAAACTATATTTGCTAGAATACATTAATAAGTGTGCAGCCCAATTAAAGAAGATAAACCAGAAATTTTAGGTAAGAAAAATAATAGATTTTCTAATTTTTCATAATCAGGTTCACAACCAAGTTCGGTATTAAACATTGAAGATAAACATTGAACAGCAACAATATGGTTTAATGTGAATATGGATACAATTAAAAGACTATCACAAAAACCACATTACACAAAATCATTTTTGATAAAATGTGCAACTGGCAGTAGATGCAATTATGAAAGATTATTTAACAGGTTTAAAAGTCTCCACAAATTAAATGTACCTCCATTGAAAAGGAAGCAAGATAAATGGGGAATTGGGTGCAACTATGTACATAGTTATAATATATACAAATACATAGTTACTAATATATGAAAATTTTAACTGGAATTAACCAGTATAGAAAAAATTAATAACCTTAGCTTCAAATATCCATTTCTCAGGCAACAGCAGATGATCCTTAAGAAATTTTTCATTCTCTTCATTTTTGTCATTTACATCTAAAGAAACATGTCTAAGTAATATATCTTTGACTATCTTCATTCTCCTACAGAATAAACAAGTATATAAATATAAACATATTTTACTTTAGTTATGTAACATAGTTTAGTTAAGAAATCAATTAACAATAATTAATCTTAGTTTCGAGAGAAATCATACCATTGACTATCAGGGTGATGGAGGGATATAAAGATAGCCCAATGCCACATATCGATGGATTCTAATTCTGCAGCAAAATTTGAATGTAGGGTGCAAGATAAATCTACTGGAAGATTAAATCCAATTGAGGATAAAGCAAGATGTAATAACCAGCTAGAAGAAATACAAAAATTTAAGACATTTATGTAACATTTCAACTTATATCACATAAATTGCATTTTTAAAACTATTTCAAATGTTTTGGTAATATTGGTAGATTGTAGAAATATTGGTAATTTCACCAAGTATTATCAAGAAGAAAATGTCAGGTATATTTTAAAATGCATACTTATAATTATTGATAAGTTTTCTTAAGTAAAAAATTAAATATTATAAGAAGCTAAGGTCAGTTTGATTTTGCATTTATTCTAGTTATTTTACTAAGTTACTATCGAGAAGGAAATACTAGACACATTTAAAGTGTAAACTTATGAGAGGATAAGAAATTAAAACCCTATTAAAATGCAAAATTTAAATTCAAATTTTGGCAAATTTATTTCTCAGTCTGGCATTCAGTACATTCAGGTTTTAAATTCGAAGTAACTTTAAGATAAAAATTGCAGATCTAAGTGCATCTCTCACTTTTTTGCAGTCAGTTTTGCTAGAGTTAATCCTAGTTTTGCAGCAGGCTGACCCAGGCATCAATCAAAAGCTAATTATCCAATTAAAATTACCCAGACATCAATCAAAAGCTAATTATCCAATTAAAATTAAAGTCCCTCTTACTTTGACTTTATCAGGTGCAGACTTCCTAGGGGAAATTGACATGTTTGCACTTTAAACAATATAAACAGTATTTATTCCCTGCCAATATTCCACAACAAGATTTAAACTTCATCAATAAATAAGTAAAAGAATGACATAAATAAAACACAAAGTTGACAGACATATAATCAAACTACACTCCTAATCACTGAAAGAAACATAATCACGAAGATTTCTTTAAATAGTGACATCTTTGGGTATTATCTCAAACAGTGACTGTAACCTTCTGGAAATTTATGTCTTTTATGTAATTATTGCAGATTCAATTTTTATGAGTGAAAAATGTGAGTTTCCATAAAAAAATAATGCCATATGAAATAGAATTGCACTAAATGCAATGACATTTAGTTGAACTTCTTGAATTTCTTTCCAATATGTCACAAAAATCATAATTTTTTCTATTACATGCACCAAAGAAAACATGCATTCTCATTTATAGAGGTTAGGGATTTTACTATGATTGTGTCTAAGTAATGTCATTATTTCTGACTGTCATTTTAACAATTTATGGGCGTGAATGCATAGAACTTCATTATTGTGATTGCCATATTTTTAGGATGTTACATTTTCATTTATTTTGCATCATGCTTTGTTATGGAAATTGTCAATTTTCAAGCAAAAGACACTATCTTGTCAAAGGAACTATAAAATAGATTACAGTAATACATTTAAATAAACAACAGAAGATTTGATAACAATAAAAGATTCCGTTTTGCCTACTTTTGGTCACAGTTTTTGACATTAAAGAACTTTAGCAGAACTATTGCAGGTATGGGGCTGTACATATATAATGTTACCAACTTTTTGGCAATATTGGACCCCCCCCCCCTTATGATATTATGCGTTATCATTCATCCCCCTCCTCCTCTCCCAAATGATATCGTTATCAGTGACCACTTGTACATTTATTACTCACATACTTTACTTATTTAAATGACGTAAAAAAGTTAGTGAAATAACTTTATATCAAATAATACTAAGAATCATTTACTACTTAAAAGTATTTAATAGCATTCAACAGTGATATTGTTTTCTTGCATTTGCCACCTGCATGGGGGTAAGGAGAACTTCCCCTAATCAAAACAGATGGACAATATTCTTCCCCATTTTTTACTAGTAAGCATAAGTATAATTTTGAACCTGGTTTCTCTAACATTGCATTATATATGTGGCAAAAGAATATGAATGACGAATGTTGGGATATTCCATATTTTGAAATAAAATGATTTTATAATCCTTTAATGGTTTTTAAAAAAAAAAAAAAAAAAAAAGGGGGACAACGGACTATATTGAAGTAAAGAAAAAGTTACCAAAAGAGAAAATTTTGGTTGAATCAAAAATGATAATGATATCAAAAGAGAAATCCCCTCTTCCCCTAGAGATATCTTGCGATATCAAGTGCCAGACCCCCCCCCCCCCCCTTAAAGTGATAATGTTATATATGTACAGCCCTTATATTACGGCTGTCAATATATGAATGTTCATTTCAGATACAGAAATTATCAATATCTTGCTTGACGACATCGAATGAATCTTTTCTTGCTCAGGTTCCCCACATGCTTCCCTAGTATTTTTTTCTTTTTTTTTGTGCGTATATGACATCTGTGCCTAAATAAATATTATTCAGTCTTTTTTTTTTTTTTATGAAGTCCACTCCGCTGTTATATTTTTCAGTACTACTTGATTACCTCGTCGGCCAAAATACTATCGCCAAATTATAAGATTAAATGCCAATAATGGCTGATCGTAAATGTCACATTCACTTGACATTAAACACATAACACGTGTTTGTTACATCATCAAGTGATTTTTATTTTGACGTTTTATTTGTATTTTTATTAATGTTATACTAATTTATTTCTTCTTTCCTTATTTAAAATAAAAATTATGTCAATTTGTATAATTTGGATAATTAAGTCATACATATTTTTCAATGACAGTCTGCCTGGGCAATGCTAGGCGGGTCAGCTAGTATTTTTTTTATTCTGGCAAGATTGCAAACAATAATACATAGCAGTTTTTATAAAAATGTACATTGAAGTTCAAAAAGGAGCATTTTGAGAACACTAAATTAAAAATTTATGTGTGTAATGTTTATGTATGATGTAAACAAACTGAATTACTTTTTTTTTTTTACTTCTTGTTGTCATAGAAACAAAAGCAATATACCATTCAAAAGCGGGAAAATAAAGAATTCAAAATATTAAAAAATAAAAATTACTTTTTTCACGAATTTGACTTTGAACTATTAAATAGCAGTCTTAAGAAAATTTTATTTTTACAAACAAATACATAAATTCACATTTCAATATATTCTTCTCCCCCCCCCCACACACACACACACACTAAATGCAATTTTTTATATCCTGATATCAATCCAGATGTTTCACAATCCAAATAACTGACATGTGGATATTTAGAGTTCTACTGTAATTCCATATTAAAAGTATATACATACAGAAAAAAAGAATAATTTAAATAACTCCAGAACATTTTAATGCTTTATATGGATGGTAAATCATTGACTTTTTGTCAGAATTTTTCTTCACTATTAATAGTAAAAAAACACAGGGTGTCCGAGAATTGTTGGACACAAGTGAAAAGACGTTATCGTTTAGAGTATGGATGTCAACCTCCATCAATAAATTCCATTAAGAGATGGATGGAATAATTTAAAGAAACTGACAGTGTGAAGCATCATCGCAGAGCCAGTAGGCCTAACATAAGCGATGCGATGGTTGACCTAGTCCATGAACGTTTCTGCCAAAATCCCAGGAAATCTGTTCATAAAGCAAGCAGAGAACTGCAACTTCTGAAATCGACAGTTCATGACATCTTGCACAAGAGATTGAAGCTTCATGCTTTCAAAATTCAAGTACTGCAAAAACTCCATACAAACTATCGCACACTGTGATACAATTTTGCTGTGGATATGCTCCATAGAGCAAATGGCGATGAAAACTTCATCAGTAGTATTATCTTTAGTGATGAATCAACTTTTCCTGTATCAGGTGTTGTGAATCGCTACAACTGTTGGATATGGGGCAGTGAAATATCTCTTGTTGCTGTTGAACTGGAACATGACTCCGCAAAAGTTAATGTTTGGTATACCCTATCTAAAACAAAAGTTACTGGTCCTTTCTTCTTTTGGCATAAATGATGACATTTATTTAGGTATGTTGGAAATCTTTGCTATCCCCCAGATCCAAAATTACGCCAATGTGATTTTTCAACAGGGCAGTGCACCTCCGCATTGGGCAACGTCTGTCCGCATTGCCTCAACCAACATTTCTGCAACAGATGGATTGGTTGCTGTAGTCCAATTCTGCGGCCTCCTCGATAGCTAGATTTAACCCCCCTTGGATTTTTTCATGCGAAGGTTATGTCAAAGATATCGTCTATAAGACTACTTGTCCTGATGTAGAGGAACTCAAGCGGCGAATCACAACTGCTATTCATTCCATCACTACTCGGATACTGTCAAATACATGGAATAAAATTGAGTACCACTGATTGACAGGGGATACAAGAGTATCTCCCTATATTTAAGAAGTATAGTAGAGCTAGAATTAAGTAGTGGTAAACGTAAGTGCTGAAGTTTGAAAAAGCATACCAAATTAGATTTAAACTGAAATTATAATTAAGCTAAAAAAGAAATTTAACTTAAAGTGGTGGATTAAATAAAGACAATGATTTAAAAATGAAATAACATATTTATTAAAAGCTCTAAGATGAAAAACAAAAATATAAAATAAAACTATTTTAAATAAATAAATAAATCCGATAACATACAGAAAGGCACTTATCTGAATTTTCATATCACAGGAAACTCGCTTTATCATGATACGTAAACAATACTAATTCACAATCAGACAGCTTGAGACACTTTGGAAGAAACACACTTTTGAAAACTGGAGCTCAATATCATGACATCGTTGAAGTCAGAGAAATAATATCTCACAACCCACTCTGAAGATCACAGCGCAACATAATTAATATTCATACTAAATGTTCTCCAGAAAAACTGCAAGTCAAATTCAACAACTCCTGAGCAATATTTAGCTTCTTAAATATCTTTAGTGAAACAGTTTAGTTCATGATGAAGTTAACTTATTCTCTGACTAACATGTTTTTCAAACGTTAGGGAAAAACAGAATGCTTGTACCGTTCATGTTTTACTGAAAAACTACAGTTGTGAATTCCCATACAATAACAAAGATATTCTTTAGTTAAATCATTCCAGAACCCTGATAATGAACTGCCTTTAAAATAACATCATTAATAGATTAAGAAGCACCATCTGTAGGTTCCCGAATTTAAAAGAAATAACTTGTCAGGAGAAGATTGTATCAACATCTTAAAACTATATTTATCTATGCTATGAACTTCCATTTCCGCAACACTTTACAAAAAAACAGCTTCGGGAAAAATTACGCTTACATACTCTGATGAACTAAAGTAACAAGTTGTGAAGAATGTCGAGATACCAAAGTATATATGGATCTCAGATATATGGAAAACAGTCTACTATGCATCGCGAGACAACGCCCTCCGCTTCTGGAAAGTACGAAATGAAGATGTTGTATTGCATATGCAAATCACGACTCAAAGATCGTTACAGCCATCTCGTAGCAGTGACGAGAACCAGGGTTGGCAGGTTTTTAACACATGTCAGTTTTTGACAGTTTAAACCGTCATGTCAAAAACCTCGTCAAAAACCTCAAATACTTACAGTGATCTGTAAAATTTCACATTAAATGTCACACATTAGATGTAATATATAAAATTCACTATTACTGTAATTGTATAATTAGTATATAGTATTAATAATAATTACAGGGTTGGCAGGTTTTTGACATGTGTCAGTTTATGTCGGGTTTAAATCATAGTTTAAACCGTCATGTCAGAAATCTCAAATACTAAATTGATCTGTAAAAATTCAAATTAAATGTCACACATGACAACATTACATGTAATATTTTAAATTCACTCTTACTGTATATCAGTAATTAGTACATAGTAAAGTATTATTCTTAAGTACAACTTTTTAACAGGGTAAAATTTTATTTATTTATTTATTTATTTTGTAAAATTGTGTTTTTCTAAAAAGTAGACATTAAGCTCACCTGAGCTGTACATTTTTTCTCTTACTTAAAATCGTTTTAATTTCACTTACTTTTGAGAGCTTTTAGCTAGCTTTTTTTATGGGGAAAAAAAAAAAACTTAGAAAAGTGTAGATTTTTTTGTATATATAACAAGATAATGTGCATCAATGTTATTCTAGTCTAGGCAATAACCATTCCATTCAAAATTGAAATTGGATTATTAATTTTAAACATTTACAAAATAAGAAGTAAGTAAAGAAAAAAAGCTTAAAAGTCAAAATCTTTTTAAAACATGCTTTCTTTCAATATATAAAAATGTTTTAGATTTTAAAACTGAACAAAATTGGCTCAGTCATCTAAAAGAAAATTCCTGTAAGCCCATATTGAAAAAGTGCATAATAGAAGGGATCAAATCATGAACCATACCATTGTTTGGCTTATACTTTGCATCCCAACCATCAGGGGTAAGGGTTGACTGCTGTATCAGTTGATTCAGCTCACGCTTGAGCTACTGAGAGTTTATGGATGCTTACCATACTGATTGTGTATGAAGCTAAAGAATACCCTTTCCAGCCTTCTTATTTCAGTGCTATAGGGATTGTTGCCTCCATTGTTTGGTGGAAAGGTATCACTAAATGCAACAGCTTGTTGAGCCTGCTTCAAAACTTGCTCATCTAGCAATGCTTTTGCTATCAAGTCCTACTAGCTCAGCATCAATTAAGAGACAGACTATTTTCTAACGCTTCATACACTCTAAACTCAAAAATCTTTTGGGTGTAAATAAATGTGCTAAACAAGTGGTGTGCTGCAGCATGCTGCGGGGTAAAATTGATCCGGATTATTTAATTGTACAAAATTATTTTCTTCTGGTTGAAAAATCAAAAAAAAAAAAAAAAAAAAATATTTTATTGCAAATAATATATTTTTTAAATTATTAAATTTCAATAAAAGATCACATAAATCATTGACTTATTTAATGTCTGTCTATTGTTAAAATGTTTTAGCGTGTTACATATGTTTGGCAGTTTTCGACGGTTTAAACCAGTTTATGACAGTTTAAACCAGTTTTTGACGCTTGTCGTGTCAAAAACCAGTTTTTGACGTCAAAAAAACCCAACCCTGCCGAGAACTGCCAAAGAAAAAGTGGAGAGGGAAAGATAATTCGATATGAAGTGACGTTTCCTGATAAGAGAGAATGTTTCTGAAGTAAACAAACTAGGGATGGTTGGAATACATTTAAGCTGCAACTAAAGAACTTTATTAAAGGTTTTATTTAAAGAAGAATTTAAAAAAAATAGATTGCTGTAAAAAGGTAAATGAGCTATTGGCGATTTATTAAAAGGGAACATTAATAAAGTAGATGTTATATGAAAAAATGTACAGTGACAAGACCAGGAATATGGATATACATATCCATCAAGACGTACTAGGTTTGTGTGCTACTGTTTTTATAATTATTTTTATTTTATTTTGTAACAAGTCCAATAATTCTTGGACACCCTATATATGTCAATAGAGTGGATGTAAATGATCCACTTTTACAGTACTAAACATTTTTCTATTGAATAAGAAATTTAGAAAATAGTTTAAAAATAATTTTTAAAAATTGAACTTCGTTTTTTAAATTAATTATTGATTATGTAAAACTGATATAAACATTGAGGTTTATATATAATATGATAATGAATGTTATATTTGATTAACTTTAATTTCAGTTTCAAAGAAGAACAAAATGCTGAATGCAATCACTCCTGGTTATGAGATTCAGTGCTGCAAATATGTTATCAGTTTAAAAAGTAGGGTGAAATCAAAACAACAAAGATGAAAATACAGTAATAAATTTCAAACACAAAATGAGTTAAGTAAAATTACCTTAATCTATAATCCAAATGATCAGTTGTATATGTCTCAGGCATTAGAAGCTTATCTAAACGATATGATCGGTCACAATATAATTTCAATAGATGATAACAGGTATCGTAAACATTCTCATTTTCATTGCTATTATCTTGCATTTCTTGATTCATAGAAAAAGGATCAATGTATGGGGGGTATGGTGGCAATGAATATTTCTCATTGTTAACACCCTGAAAAAGAAGAAAAGCTCATTGTTTAGCAAGTAAATCAAGTTTGATACAACTAGTGGTGTATGCGAGTATAATAACACTGGTACATATTTTTTATTCATACAAGACTTGAAATTCAGTTTTTTCTAAGAGAACTCCCTACCAATACCTAAATGGTGGAAAGTAGAGCTGTTTTATAAAGAAAGAAAATTATCTTTAACCTTCCCCACTTATAACATGCTATTTAAGTTAACCATAAGTATTAACCTATGTAAAGTATAGTTGAAAGAATTTACATAAACAATTCAGAACAATGATGCTATAAGTTTATTGTATTTCCTTTTAAATCCAGTTTTATGTACAGTTATTTTTCAATTTTAACAAAATTTTATGAGCAATTGAGGTATTCAGAAAACAATCTGACTAACTCTATTTTAAGTGGCACTTTTTTAAACAAACATTGAAAATTTTCTATATATTTATACAATGATAAAAAGTTACCCTTGATTAAAAGAAAATTTACGAGTTCAATCAAAATATTCCGAACATAGTTTCTGTCTGAGAACCAAATCACATTTTGCTTGAATTTTTTTTTTCTCTAGATCCAAATTGTCTAACAAATGGGGTATTCTAGATTCTCTTCAAATTCTTGTGGTGTTCTAGAATGAAGCCAATAAATTTTTCTTCACAATAATATAAGCAGTTTTAAGGATTTTGTATATTGAAGGAGTTCTAAGCACTCCTTGGAATTTTTTTCATTTCTAGGTAGCCTAAGGAGACAGCATTGAACCCTGCAAACAGTTCATTCTAATGAATTGTGTTCAAGAATTGAGGCACTACTGCATTCAAAAGTGTAAAAATATGTGTAAAAATCAAAATATATAAAAAAATGTTCATGAGTTGAACTAACATAAAAGAAAAAGAAAGTGTCACAATAATAATAAAGAAATTGTTGAATAAATACTAACATAAAATTAATTATGAATAGTAATTAATTTTTAACTAATAAAATGACATTTAAGAGCTTGAAAGTACTGAAATGAAAATAGCAAAACAGAAGATTCTTATTTTTGATTGAGCTCCATCAGATTGGATAATATTTTCTCATAAAAAAAAAAAAAAAAAAAAAAAAATGCATTTTCATAATTGTAAGCAAGAAAATTTAAATGAACAAAACGACTTTTTAAGAATTTTTCAAAGACAAACAATAAATAACATTCTTAAAATTTAACAATGGATTTTTATACCAAGTTGATATTAAATAAAAAATTCAATATTGCTCTTATGAAGAGAACATAACAACTGGAAATTTTCGATTTGGGGTGAAGATGATGATATATTTACTGAAAAGCTATTTTTGATCTGAAATACATCATACGGCTTGATGTAATTAACAATATATTATATGAGTTGGAGTATACATGGATTAGTTTTCTAACTAAATTAAATACATCATTCTAATGAATTTCTATAAGGTCTTAAGCTAAATAAAATGAAAGGGAACAATGGAGCTGCAACTATCAATGACCTTCTCTATGGAAATAACTTAAAATGAAAGTTGAATGGTTAATGAATTATATACATGATTTACAAATCTTTTTTGTACATAGTTATTGGTTATTAATTATTGCTTCCTCTTTCGCATGCATTATTTTAGAGTGGAAATGCGAGTCTTCATGTGAAAAATAGAAGTGAGTGAAAATTTATTAGAACATATTTTTACATATTTTAAAAGTTCATAATATCTGCATGCACATTTTGGCCTTTTTTTAGTGCATATAATCCAGAGTCTACAAATTATACATTATATTTGTAGATAATCATATGCTTACTTATCTTTGTATGATACAATAATCAACTTTCATATCTGAAATTTACTATTAAAAAAATCATCAATATGAGAATACTTTTTTTTTTTTTTAAATGCAGTACATACTTCAATGAAAATTAGAAAAAGAAATACCTGAAAAGCTTTGTCATATTCTGCAACGGCAACCTGAATGCTTGCATTTGGTTCACAATGATACCTAACAAAAATGAATATAAATAAAATATCGATTCAAAAAATGATATTTTGTTATTAAACTAGAATGCAGGAGCACTTATAACAGTTACCATAAATGAAGAGCTAATGCTTGCTTCCAATCAAGATTTTTACAGCAGTTGACAGTTTCATAGATATTTTCCCACAGTAACAAGCCAGCTAAAAGAGCATATAATACAATCCTCTCATTTTTTATAAATTTATAAGCCTGCAAAAAATACATGAAAAGTTAAAAACAGATAACAACCCAGTCAAACAAAAACAAAATTGAAAGAGGGGGGGGGGGTGGCGGGGGGGGAGGGGGGGTATGAAATCTGGCTGCTGGAGGAAAGAGGTTAATGAGTTAAAAAGCATTAGCAAACAAATTATATTTAGCAACATTCTAGATAAACCAAACTGCCTTTCCAATATAATGCTTTGAATAAGTTACTGTAATTGTACAGCTGCATAGCAACCCGATTACATTTCCAGTATATGAGATCTCCCCATTTTAGGTGGAAGAAATGTAATTTTATTCTACAATTAAAAACACTTACTGCCAACCGGGGTGGCTTTGTCACAACCTGCGGATAAAGACAAAATGTGTAATAAAGAAAAGTTGCTAGAATAAAACTAATTAGTAAAGCTGATTTTTGACCGACTGCAGCAGTAACTTAAACATAAGTTATTTAATTTAGCATTTTACAAATTCAGTTTGGCATTACTTTGGTTGTTGTTTTGTTTACTACTTGATGCATAATTTTACTAGATGAAACTTTTGATTGGAAAAGTTATTTAAGTTTGATGCTGTAAAAGGATAAATACATTAAAAAAAAAATTTTAATATGGTTTCTTTACAAATCAATGAGATTTATATATATTAAATTGATATTTTAGATTTTACATTGACTTTATTCACAAGCCAGCATTATGAATGTTAAAACTCCTCTTGTAAAATTCAGCTTTTCATTTGTTTTTATTGAGACTTCATCATTATTTTAATAAGCTAATCAATTTAAATCTTTATGTTTGATTACTTATCTCGCCCTGTGAATTTTGCTTATATACAAAATTTCATTAATTTTAAATCACACTTTGGTTTCATGTGATCCTGACATGACGTGAAGCTTATTAGCACAGTCCAGTGAAAAATGGCCCTCATTGCCACTTCTTCCATATGCCAAATTTTCAATATGTCTAAAGTTGCTACTACTTTTTATACAATGTGGATAATTTGTCATGCTGTAATTTATTATTTACCTGTGCTGCTTTCAATGGAATTATTATAAGGAATTCAAATTTTAATCTTCAAGAATTTTAAGTTGTGGGAGTTTACTTTTCATTGCTGCAGTGACTATCTGGAAATATTCTTAAATCTTTCTATAAGAAAGAGATAACCTTTTATATTTACTATTATTTTCTTATTCATTTTAAACTAGACCATAAAGCACAACTTAGTTGCATTAGGTTTATTGCCATATTCCACATTCTGCAATATATTAAACTCCACAAAAAGAAAGTAATCAAAATGCTCTTCCATGTAATTATATTAATGCACCATTTTATAAAAGTCTTGTCACACTTGGCAGACTTCATTTTGGAGGGATTAATTAAAAACAATGAAACATAGAAAAAATATTATTGCAGAACAAATTTAAATCAATAAAAATAAAGAACAGCATTCCAAATTTACTTTGGCAGTATGTTATGAGTTAATTATTTTTTAATTATAGTTATTGCAAAGTAACAAATAGAACACAATTTAAAAAAGCTTTAAACTATGTGAGAATAGGAGCATATGAAGAGTAGAAATTTAAATGATATTCCTCCCCCCCCCCCCCAAAAAAATGGCTACAACATAGAAGATTAAACAAAGAACAAGACATCATATTTTCATTACAGCCCTAAAATGTACTCTCATAATGTACAGCCATCAAAACACAGATATAAAATATAAAACACAAATGTAATAAAGAAAAAACTAAAAAAAAGGTGTGTTTAAAAAACATACTCCATTCTGTTCCCAGCTTAAAAGTTGATTGCACAACCATTTACGCACAATTGCAGTGCCTTCAGCTTGAGAGAGCAGCAAAGACATGCGATAATCTTGATGTTGTTGAGCAAGTTTGACAGCATCAGAAATGCGGAGGGAGGTCAAGTATAGGAATATTTTGCCCAAATAGTTATCCTGTAAAAGTAATCATAAAATCATGACAGAAAAAAGGGTAAAGTTTTCGAAAGTGAAAAAAAAGATTTTTTCCCCCTGGTTTTATAAAATAACAGACTACCTTATTCTTAATAATTCTACTTACTAATTAATTTTCTTTAAGAGGTGTTATTCCTTAAAAATATTATATTCAATTCCATCGAAAATGAATGAATTTCCCTGCTAGATTTTTAAGTTTAGCACAAACTTTGGATTAAATTAATAAGATCTTTAAATAATAATAAATAATACATGTTTATAGAGTATTGTACAGTTAGCAGATAATAAAAACTTCAAATCATAAAATTTTTAACTGACTGCTTACTTCACACAGAAAAGTTTTTAACTACAAGAAAAGAAATTGCGATTGCAGATTGAAGAAAAGAAATTACAAGCAGAGATTGGAGGAAAAAAACTACTAGAAAAGAGGAATTTTGCTTTTTCAGAATTTAGTGTCACCCCGATGAAAAATATATATATATGTACATACATATATAGTACAAAACATATTTCAGTTTTAAGACTAAAAACACACACTTTTATTTTATATAAAATGATGCCATTTGCATCCAATGAAGAAGTCCTCATTTACGATCCAGTCTCAAACAACATCTACAGTAAAGTATGCCTATGACGTCACTATCGCTGAATAATACACAAATTCAAAAAAAAAGATGCAGTCATTCAAGAAACTGAAAAAAAAAAAAAAAAAAAAAAAAGCTATCAAATTTTTCATATGCCTTCATTTGTTTGTAATATTAATATAGATAATTAAAATTAAATACAGTTTATAATAGTTCCATGTTTTATCAGAAATCATTCATTTATATTTTTTCAAAATAGCACGTATTTTAATTACATTTTTTTTCAGTAGTTATGGGAAAATGGCAACAAAAAGATATAATTACAATTTTGTAACTATTTTTCCTTTACTTTCTACAGAAATGGAATACTTGAGTTGCCAACACTAAACAAATGGCGCTGAAAACTACAAAAAAATTAATACAGTAAACTCTGTCTAAGGTGAAATTGATCGGGACCGAGAAAATTTTCTGTTGTAGACAATAGAGCCTTAGACAAATTTTACTCTATGTCTATGGATTCGCAGGGACTTGAAAATCTTTCCGAGTTAGACAGATTTCCACCTTATACAGAGTCCGCCTTACAGAGAATTTACTGTATCTCAAAAATAAATTGAGATGCATTTTTCAAACCAATTGCATTTAAAAATACTTTTCCCAATACGACAGTATAAAAATTGAAAATGCACGATGCTTAGAAGTTTAAAAAATTGCAGTAGAGTATTTAACCGTACAATGATACATCTGCTTTGTTTTACAGCTGGCTTATACAACAGAACGTTATTTTTTAGAGACGACATTTTAATTGCTGGCCGAAAGAAATAGCATATTAGGGGACTAACAAGGATTTCAAACAAAAGTATTAGCAAGCCACAAGTGGTTACATGAATTAAGTAGGAAGTCATTTCATCAGTAATAAAGCAAAAATTTTCAATGAAATGGCAGTCTCATAAATAGAAAAATCTTCATATATATTATTAAATAAACATCATTGAATTTGAGAAAAAAAATGCATTTTTTGAAACTAAATACTTTTCATTTCTCAGACAAAAGTTAAGTATAGCATAAATTAAGCATTTCAAAGAGTACTGTGGGCTAATAGTTGCAAACTCTATAACTAAATAAGGACTAATAGAAACACTTACCTGAGTAAGATTAGTTATAGCTTTTGCTACACTGCTTTCTGACGATTTAATTAGCCAAGATGATACAGCTTCTCTTCTAGCCATTTGAAGGGCATAACTAGACAAATCTAAAAATTATATTGGAAATAAAATATTATATTAATTACCTTCTTGGAGAGTATTTTTCTTAGTTAAGATTTTATGGCTATTTATGTGACATTTGCTAAAAACTGTTAAATTCAAAAATTCAAATAAATTATCATTTCTTTCCCTTATTCCCTTTCTATTATATATTATGTGTGTGTGTGTGTAAAATAAGGTCTAACGAAAACATAAATGTGAAAAAAGGGAGCCATGTTCTGTAAAGACAATGGCAAGAAAAGAAGTGATATCTAAGTGGGTGCCAAGTTCAAATAAAATTCACTCAAACTTACCTACTGAAGTATTATAGCATTTTTTAAATTGTTTAGAAAGAAAAATTATTCATAGCATATTAATAATAAATCTAGAACTTGGCAAGTTTTTACCTACGAGTCATTTATTTTTATTAATGACATTATTATATCAAAACTTGTTATTTCATGTTTGAAAGCCTTCATTTGTGTGAGCTCCTTCCCCTTGAAGGGCGGTGGGATAAAATATATCCCACCTAATTTTAAATGCAAAATGCCACATTGACACCAGAATTCAGGACTATAAAGTTTAATTTTATTAAATGCGTGAAAAGAAGCTTTTACCCATTTTGAAATACATTTGTTTTTAAATTCTGGTGTGATTCAATCATTTCAGCATGTCACGAATAAAAGTTCTTTGCCCCTAAAGGGTTAAAGGGCTGCAGTCTCTAGAGTGGTGAACAAGAACAAGCGAAAGTGTATTTGTCTCTTTGTCAGGCCTTTTAGTCTGTTTGCATTGAGGTTTCCGAAGGGTGGGTACTAGAGTGATAACCAAAGACGAGTGGGAGTGTACCTGTGTATTTATTGGTTTATCAAATCTTTAACATGAGTCATTTGTTTATAATAATAACTATATTAAATTTTTTATAATGACATTGTTGTTAATATTAACATCATCATTTTATTAAGACATGAAACTGATAGGCATAAACATTTATCAGAAACTTGCCAAGTTCTAGATTTATTATTAATATGCTATGAATAATTTTTATTTCTGCTATATTGAATGCATGTTTTGAAATGAAATGTATTGATTCGAAATTTTTATTGTTTCTGAAACAATTCCTATCAAATTCCTATATTAAATTTTCCTGTTAAATATTTCAATTAAATTTCCTATAGCTGGGCCTGATTTTTTGTACTGAAAGTGAAAAATAAAGTTATGTGCTTATGCCACACTATGTTTCATTCATCCATGAGCGCCGGCAAAGAGGCAGTGCACAGGAAAGACATTGCCCCTCCCTGCATTTTCAAATTAATTAAATATTCTTTTTCTCTGATGATTTGAAAATAAAAATGAACTTTATTCTTCTCAAGTGATTTAAAATAATTAAAACACTGAGAAAAGAAGGAAATAAAAAATTCTTATAGTCGAAATTTTTTACTACAATTAACTGGATATTTCGTTTGCAAACAGGGTTTTTCTCAAGTTTGTACCATACTATCGCATTTGAGAGTTCTATTTTTTTTATAAAACTTCCTGTTTTCGAAATGAACATTCGGGTTTTTGAAAAATAAGACCGCAACTGTTCATTGAAAATTTGATAAGGTTCGGAGAAAAAACTTGACAATAAGTGTTTTCGATATTTCATAATAGGTGAATATAGGAAGAAAGTAGTTACTCAATGTTAATCGGCTTCAGATCAGACTAGTTTCAAATGAGTCAGGCCTTATTCATTAAAGGAATGTTTCAAGATAAAATGATTTTTAGAGTTATTTTTCATTAATTCGAGCAAATTTGCTTCTTTTCAACGTTCCCTGCCTGCTTAAAATATCCCAGTACGTTTAAATAACCAATTCTCGGCAAATGTAACATATTATTTTTATTGTTTCATATGAAAGACTGTGCATTTAGCTATCCAAAACTGTTTTTGTTTTCTTTGTACGATCATTGGAAGTGCAGCTATGACTGTTTCTTTTTTTTCTTTTTTTTTTTTTTTTTCAAGTTCTCAAACAAGAAGTCTTTATTTAAAAAACGGATATGTAAGTTTAGGTAACCTAAAGAAAAGTAATGTCTTTCAATATTGAAATTAAGGGAACCGGAAAAGCAAAATTCAACCAAAAAATCGATTTTTACTTTTTTATATCATTAAATAGTTTAAACTATGTGTCACACATATTTATATACAAAAAAAAATAAGTGTTGAAATTATTCATTCTTTTCTAAGAGTACTTCACAGCTTAATGGCCATTTAAATCTTTAATTGACTTTTTCTCAAAACTTAGATTTTTCATGTTTATGTTCCTTTTTTTCAATATCTATTAAACTTAAGAACTCAGATTTTTTTTAATACTTATATTATTTTATATTGTATAGTTTAACACAGCGATTTAATGATTTGTTGAGTACTATTTAATTTAGGCAGCAAAATCTTACCAAAAATGCTAATTTAAAAATGACTTTCAATAAATAATTAATTTTGAGTTTCACTTAGAAAGAAAATGGTCTGTTAAAATACGTAAATCATGTTATTCTAACTACTCTAAAAAATCTAGACCTCTATCTTTCAACATGTCTGAGAAAAAGGTACATAAAATTGGTGAATTTAACATGGCAGAGATAGGGCTTTCCCGGTCCCCTTAAGGAAGGTACAACGTATAAATTGAGAGATTTTTGAGGAGGTTGAGTATTTCTAATAAATTTTATGAAATAAAAACTTTAAATGCTCTTTCTGAAAACATGATTTTTGTGAACAATCAGTTGCTGCATGTTTTGGTCGGATTCAGCATTTGGCGCTTCTTTTGGCAAATTAAAATTTCCTTTAATAGACATAATGTTAATGTAATAAAATAAACTTTTCAAAAAAAGGTAGTAACCGACTTTTAAAAAAAAGTGCTAAAAAGAATGAAATAATTCTTTAAAATTCTCTAATGACGAAACGTTATCCAATAACCACACATCGGATATCATATGTATCTCCAAAAATGCCTTAAATTTGATATGTAGAATTTAATATCCACCAAACATGGATTTTCTAGAGAATATTTTTTCGAAGAGATTAATTTACATATTTATGATTTAATTTACATGTAAAAAGTAATCAATTACTTTTGAAGTTGGTGCCAATCTATCTTAAGTATAGTAAAATTGTGAATATAATTGTACCTATTACCATGAATAAAGTGATAATGGAAAATATGATACAAAGTAAAAAAAAAAAAATGCTCTATTTCTTCAGAAACTTATTTGTTTAATCATTATTGATTGCGAATGTTTGGCACCAACTTTAAAAAGTAATTGATTATTTTTTATATGTATATATTCGTAAATTAAATCATAAATATGTAAATTAATCTCTTGTAAAAAATATTCTCTAGAAAATCCATGTTTGGTGGATATTAAATTCTACATATTAAATTTAAGGCTTTATGCCCATATATGATTTCCGATGTGTGGTTATTGGATAACATTTCATCATTAGAGAATTTTAAAGAATTATTTAATTCTTTTTAGCGTTTTTTTTTTTTTTTTTTTTAATAAATCAGTTACTACTTTTTTTTTGAAAAGTTTATTTTATTTCCTACTTTTTAGTTATTCATACCGTAATACATAATTATCCTGATTTCAATCAATATCTGCTGAATAAATAATTAATTTGTCATAGAAATTATAATTTACAAAAATTATTTATTAAACAAATAGTTTCTAATAATTTTTTTGTAATTTCATTCGAAGTATTGATTTTATTAGCATTTAATAATTATGATAGTTTTTTAAACAAGTACATTGTATTCCAACAATCTACATTCATTTGACATTTTATTAACATACATCTGACCTGTGCGCTTGGCGTCAAGCGCCCGCTTATAAGTCATCATCAATATATGCGGATGAGATAGCACACACAAGAAAATTTACAAAACAGATAAATACAACAGGGAGCTTCACAAAGAGTGTGCAACTGAGCCAGCAGGATACTCGCAAGCGATTAGCGGTGTAATGCCTTGACCACTGAGCCACGATGAGCCCGTCTACATTCAAGAATTATTTTTTGTAGGACTCCGTTGTCAAGAAGCAAAAGGAAGACTATGTATTAAAATTTATATTGACTCTTCATGTATGTTGGACAGTATCCAGGTAGATTTTTCGCTGTTAGCGAAATGAGATCAACCAATCAGAAGCCTGCATTTTTGCGAACTTTTCTCTGTTTACTTCAAATCGGCAAAATGCAGGCAACTGATTGGTCAATCTCGTAATGCTAACAGCAAAAAATCTATCTGGATCCCAACTTAAAAAGCAGAGTTGCCAAGCCTCTGGCTTTTTGGATGCCTGCAATTTTTATAGATTATGTCCTTTTGAATTGGAAAAATTCTTCTATTAAAAAAAAAAAAAAAAAAAAAAAAAAAAAAAAAATCCGTACAAAAATACTGGCATTCAAAAAGCTCTAGACTTGTCAGGTTTGAAAATGTGGTCTGGAATTCTACATTATTATTTTGTGATAACCTCCATCAATTGTTTCCTCATGTAAGATGCCTCTATATGAGAGTGGTGACATACAATGTTCAGACTCCATTTATACATAGGCTGAATCCATATCAACTCAGGCAGGGGGGTTACCTTCATAGTTTCAGAAGTTTTTGAATTGAACATATGTTAAAATTTAAGAAAAAGTAAAATACTTGTATATTTTCATTTTGCCCCAAAAAATTCCTGGCCCGAGATACAGGCCACCAAAGATGACATCCCCGGCATCCTTTCTCATTCGCGATTTTCCATAAAAATTTTAAAGTGCTCTATCTCTTGAACGGTGCAAGATATTTTGTTGCGGTTTATTTTATTTGAAAGATAATAAGTCTTCTGTTTAAAATGATATACCCAATTTTTAAAAATGTATTCAACTTTTCTTGTGGCAGCCTTTTGAAAAAAAAAATTTTTTTTTCAAAAAAAATTTTTTTTTGGAAATGCCAATCCCAAAAATTTTGATTTTTTTTTCTGTTGATCAATACCATTGGGAACTACCTTCACTGTAAAGGAGAACTTCCACTTTTGAGTTTAACAAATTTTAGAAACATTTTAAAAATTCAGAGAAGTTTACAGGAACTGTATATATACAGTTCCAGTAAAAGTCACTGAATTTTTGCTTATTTGTATCATATTTGTAAGGATAAGCCTACTATATATCCTAAACAAGTTAGAAATTGCAATATCAAATGTGGCAAATGAGGTGCGTGTGTACTATAACTAGTCTTATAAATATTCAGATCTTGGTGCAATAAGTTACACTCTTGGGCAAAAAGATCATGAATACAAAATTTATTATGATTCTACATATTAAATTCAGTAATACGGAAGTAATATGAATTCATCTTAAAAGGACTTAATCGCCATGGCAACCTAGAATCATTACCTATCATGATATATCAGTGAATCAATTATGTATTATAGGATTTTTAAATAGAATGCAGAAAACTTTTATTAATGTCTTTTATGTTTTAATTTGACTTTCATAGCATTTGAAGTGATACATACTTTATTTTCAATACTGAACATAGTAAAACAATCTCAATAACATATATCAATTACACAGCAATACAAATTATATTAATACAAGTTAGAGTTCAGACAGATGGGCAGACAAATCGAATCCATAAAGACTTTCAACTATGTTGGAAATTGTTAAAAACACATAAATATGTCAGAATTTGACTTTTAGAAATTTATGTCAATAGACGGAAGCATGCTTGAATACTTTCATACAACCCTGTATTTTACCTACTATCTTTATATACATGCCACTATTTAGCTAATATTTAATTAAGATTAAAACATCCTTAAAACCAGTGAAATCACACTTCCAGAGATTATCATCCATAGACGGCCATATATCTAATTCTTTGCGTGGACCTGTATATCATTTTATCTATATTCTCCAAACATATCTTAGTATACTAAATGTAGTTCAGTGTAAAAATGCATAACTCATTTAAAAATCACCTTTAAGCTAATTTCATTCATACTCAGTAAACCCTTACAGCATTTATGCACACAACGTAACATGGAAAAATTTAGTTAAACTTAAAAACTCAAACACAACTAAAAATGCACTTCCAGCAATACCCTTACGATTTCTTTTGTGTAGCCCTGTATATGATCTACATCCTTTATACACACAACGTAATATGGAAATATTTAATTAAACTTAAAAACTCATATCGCAACTAAAAATGCACCTCTAGCAATCATCGCTAATGTACAGTATTTCCAATAAGGTAAAGTATCCGAAATCTTTTGTGTGTCCCTGTAAACACTATGCACTTTCTATGACACAGGAAGTAATTTTTTGTAAACCTCTGCAATAAAGTATGTATCACTTCAAATGCTATGAAAATCAAATTAAAACATAAAAGACATTAATAAAAGTTTTCTTCATTCTATTTAAAAATCCTATAATACATGATTCAATGATATACCATGATAGGCAATGATTCTAGGTTGCCATGGCGATTAAGTCCTTTTAAAATTGATTCATATTACTTCCGTATTACTGAATTTAATATATGGAATTATAGTAAATTTTGTATTCATGCCTTTTTGCCCAAGAGTGTAACACTTATTGCACCAAGATCTGAATATTTATAAAACTAGTTAATACTATGCACGCATCTCATTTGCCACATTTGATATTGCAATTTCTAACTTGTTTAGGATATATAGTAGGCTTATCCTTACAAATATGATACAAATAAGCAAAAATTCAGTGACTTTTACTGGAACTGTATATATACAGTTCCTGTAAAATTCTCTGAATTTTTTAAATGTTTCTAAAATTTATTAAACTCAAAAGTGGAAGTTCTCCTTTACAGTGAAGATAGTTCCCAATGGTATTGATCAACAGCAAAAAAATCAAATTTTTTAGGATTGGCATTTTCGAAAAAAAAAATTTTTTTGAAAAAAAAATTTTTTTTTCAAAAGGTTGCCACAAGAAAAGTTGAATACATTTTTCAAAATTGGGTATATCATTTTAAACAGAAGAATATTATCTTTAAAATAAAAAAAAAACGCAACAAAATATCCTGCACCATTCTAGAGATAGAGCACTTTAAAATTTTTATCGAAAATGGCGAATTGGTGCCCGGGATGCCATCTTTGGCGGCCTGTATCTCGGGCCAGGAATTTTTTTGGGCAAAACCAAAATATACAAGTATCTTATTTTTTATTGAATTTTAACATATGTTCAATTCAAAAACTTCTGAGACTATGAAGGTAAGATTTTTTCTTTGGCTGCCTGAATTGACATGGATCATACCCATACATGTTTTTCTAAACTATGGCAAAAATAGACATTTTCTGTTCCAGAACTTGGCGATACTCGCTTGGAGAAGTTTGATTATGCTAGTGGCGGACAATTTAACAAGCATTAGTTTAGCAATAATGGAAGTAGGTCAAGATTCATTGCGATAGCTTTTGTCCAGAATCTATCAATCAACAATTGTTTTTTTCGTATGTCGTCATTCTCATACCAATACTCCCTATCCCGAGACAGTAAAGATATCAGAAATGAGCGGCAATGATTAGGTGTTTAGTCCGAATCTTATAACCAATGACAGTGCTGGTACACATAAGAAGGCACTTTACTGTGCACAAGCATATAGAGGCACTTTTATGTGTACTGAGATATGGAGGCACTTTGCAGTGCACCGACTAAGGAAGACATTTTGCTGAATTGTGATGTATAAGGTCTCTTTTCATTAAGATTGGATTGCATCATGCATTTCTATTGGATTGTAAGCTTTTTGATATTAACTTCCGATGTCGGTTAGCATCGTTTTAGATATTTGGGTTTTTCTGAATGCGGTAACTTTTCTAGACAAGATATCGCACTTTGGAAAGTTACCACATCCAGTAAACTTTAAGGTCCACATTGATACCTACGCACATCGGAATTGGGTATGGAAAAGCTGACAATCCATCAGTAGAGTTAAACATCAGAGCGCTTTGAGAGATGCTTTTGGCCAAACTATAGCAAACCTAGTCATTTTCTATTGCATAACTATAGTGTCTAGAAGATGGAAATCAGTCAACCAAAAAACCGTGCCATGCTTCGGTAAATAAACTGCAGCTATCTAATATCCATAAAAGTAGTAATGGCATTGGAAATGAGTGGTGATGTTTGGATATTTAGCCCGAATCTAGAAACCTGAACCTGACAGCCTCTATGTGAGAGTGGCATAACATTCTATGCTCAAATTGTGCTTTGACAGATGCTTTTGTCCAAACTATAGCGACTAGAATACATAGCAGGGTTGGCAAAGTGGACCCAGGTTTTTGTGGGTGGGTCCACCAACAAAAACCCGCCTGGGTTTTTGTTAAAAATCATTTCTGAATCTGCAAATCCCTCCTATAGTATTTAAAAATAGAAAATACAAGTTTACCTTTTAAGCCCAAAACCTAGGTGGCTTCTTTATCTTTTATCAAAATTACATAAAAATAAATAAATAAAAATCAGTCATATTTGTGGTAATCAGGTGGTAGTTTATTTCAGAATATTTATTTATTTTTAAATATATTTCAAATAACTTACACAATCTAATATATTTAAAATAATTATAATTGATCTTTTTTATAGTTTACCAATCAAAATCGCATTCACTTTGATTTTTATAGTAATATTTATAAATCTTTACTAGTTTTTCACACTGCTCTGAGCCTAGTCTGTTCCGCAATTTAGACCATATGAATCCAAATGTAGAGAAAATTCTCTCGATGGAAGCAGAACTAGGTGGAACAGAATGCAGAGATTGGAAAAAACTTCAAAAATCACAATCAACTTGTTGTTTTTCTTTCAGAATTTCCCATCATTTTGAAGCTGAAAATTTTTGACACAATATTTTCTGAGAAAAGTGATTTAGGAAAACAGTCTATGTCTTTAATTTTAAATGCTAATATTGCAGGCAACTACTCTGAATAATACTGCATTACCATGCCTCAGCTTCTTCCTCTTCCGTTGAATTAAGCCTTTCCCTTCTAAACTTTGCATCCATTATATTAGTTAAAAAATGCTCAGGCCCGATAAACTGTTTGTAGTGTTTCAGTATAACTTCCTTGTGTCCCTGCTATACGGCACCGTAGGCAGCAGGGACCCGGTTCGAGGTTTGTTCACTTCGAGATTTCATATTATTAGAATTAGAGGCCCAAATAAAAGGAGGGGTCTGCTAGCATGCGAAGCCAGCTAGTTTAATTATTATAGTTAATAATTATTATAGCAACTTTAATTATTATAGTTATTACAAAAATAAAAATTAATTATTCATTATGACAACTAAAATGTATTTAAAAGTGATAAGATAAGAACTCACTTTTACCACTTAATAGTACCGTGTTTACTTGTGTAATAGTCGCACTTTTTTTTACCAATTTTTCATTATGAAAGTTTAGATGTGACTATTATGCAGGGAAATCTACTACACAATATTGTACACTCTAATGCTAAAACATCACTGGTATAAAAAAAACACATTATAATAAAATTAGCGACTTACCAAATGTTTCCAGATTATGTGCTGTTTATTAAATATCATTTTTCTTTTTATGGTAATATTTTTATAGACGTAAAATTTACACATAATCTTTGTGAAAATTTTGACAAAAATTCTCATAATAAATCACTTTCACTGAATGTATCAGTATCACTACTGTAATGTGAATCGGTGTCTAAAAAATATCCGTCTCATTCCATAAAATGTCATCTTCGCGGCCCATCTTCGTCCACAGCCCTTTATTCTTCCACTTATTCCGACTCTTTTGCGGAAGCAAGTTTCATAGGTCCTCAGCCACGTCCCGAGTAAGAGACTCTCTAGCAAAAGCAAGATTGGAAAGAAAAAAAAAAAAAATCAAAAATTGAAACCGGACAAGTTTAAAAGGGAAATTACACAAATTAAAGACACCGAAAAGCGGGAAGGGTTGGGCTTGGGGCGATGAAGCTACCCAACGACTCCTAGCTACTTCGAGCCCAGTCTCAGAGTCGACTGCCGCGACGAGCGGCCCATCTTCGTCCGCAGCTCTTTATTTTTCTACTCTAGTCCGACTCTTTTGCGGAAGCAAGATACGTAGGTCCCCAGCCACATCCCGAGTGAAAGACTCTCTAGCGAAAGCCAGGTTGAAAAAAAAAAAAAATCAAAAATTGAAACCGGACAAATTTAAAAGGGAAATTACACACATTAAAGACACTAAAAAGCGGGAAGGTTTGGGCTCGGGGCGATGAAGCTAGCGAAAAGCATGTCCAAAGCATCGGAGATAACCGTCTTAAAACTTTTTGAAATTATATCGCTTGTCATTAAAGTCAAGCTTTGCAATATCAAACAACACATTAATTCCAGGGATGGAGAACTTACTGTTCCACTGGGAGTTTTTCTTTGTTCTCATTGACCATCCAATCTCCCTATACTCGTCTTATACTGTCTTTAAACGGTTTGTTAACCGATACGACTAACGGTTGCAGAATCGATGCGAGTCCTTCAGAAATTATCAAAAGATCTGTTTTGCCTTCTGAAAGTTCCTTCTTTACATCATCAAAAAGCTGTCCTTGGAAGCTATCGAGCACCAGCATGGCTGGTTTTTGAACAATGATACAGAGCTTTTCTTCTAAACATTGCGAATCCAATCTTTCATCATTTTTCCATCCATTCAATTTATGCAAAGAAAATATTTCGACGATTTTTTCTGCTTCAAATCTGGGGTGTGACTATTACGCGAGTAAACATGGTATTCAGTTAATTATAATAGTAATATTATTAATTAATAATAGTATTAATAATAATTAATAATAATAGTATTAATAATTAATATTAATAGTATTAGTATTATTTTATAATATCAGTTAATAAATTTATTCTGATATTAGTATTAAGTTAATAATATCAGAATAGAATAAATTTATTAATTGATATTATAAATAATATTAATTAGTAATAAATAGATAAAATGTAATTTAAAAAATGTAGCTTAATAAATATATTTTTTAATGAGTACACACATATATTATATAAATATACAAACATACAGAAAAATAACTAAAACCCACAAAAACCCGGGTTTTTGCCAACCCTGATACATAGTGTGGAAATCGGCTATCTCTGTAATACTTAAAAAAATGCAAAAATATTGTATCCCTTAAATACGCAACGATGCTGCTGCAATATACAGTAGGGTGGGTCGAAAAAACCGAAATATTTATAATCTAAACGTAATAGCGCGGAAAAGTTGCCTTTTGTAAAAAGGATAAAATACGTAAAATATTGCACCGATTGGTTAATATCTTTTACCGCTGCAAGGGGTCCAAATTTCGAAAAAATCGCAAAAAACATTTTTTTTGCATTTTTTTTTTTTTAATTGTTCAAACATACCTATTCAATTTCAAATAGAACGTAATAGCCACGCCAAGGTATTAGTAATGTAACATTAACATTTCATTTTTGTGACATCGTTGCTTTTACCGCCGCAATAGGGCCAAAATTTCTAAAAAATGTTAAAAATTAAAGTTTTTCATTTTTTTCAATTTTCATAACTTTTGTAATGTTTTCCGATTTTTTACATTTCTTATAGGCTGGGAAAGGCATTTTATGTTGTTAATTTCATGCACATTGTTAACCATGATCACAGTAATTCTCTTAAAAAAATTTGCTCAATGATAGAAACACCTGCAGCTGCCTGCACGTAAAATTAATTTCTCGCTGCTAGAGGGCCACGTTACACTTTGTTCGTTTTTTTTTTTAATGTACTCATTTTACTCTATACTTTGATGGCCCTAAAGATAGAAATATCTACCAGGTTAAAGAGGTGGCAAAGTTCCATCTTTGCGAAGTCAAGGAGGAACATATCTCTTTGATACTAGAACCAGGTCTCAATTATTTTCGTCATTTGACCCCATCGTCTGGCAAGGCGACTTCTATATGCAATGACATTATAGATTTTTTGAAGAAAAATGAAATCCAAACTGTAATAATAATTGCAGTCGAATTTCACTGAACTGTCTTCAAAACAGGATGCAAAGATGGTGTTATATTAGGATTACTTGAGAACAACTTTTAAAAAAACCACTTTATTGGCTTCCTTGACCTCACTTCAATGAACTTCCACTGAGACATTTTTTCAAACTCTCTCTTTGATCTCTTGTGATTTGCGAATTATTGCCAATTGCAAAATTTAAGCCAGTTTAATCTGATCACCTAGCTGTTGATAAAGATGATTTGTCTACTGACCAGAAGTATATGTCTGAAATATTGCAAGCTCTTTCAACACGCATGTATACAATTGACCTTTTTTGCTGAGCCCCTGGACAAATATTTCACGCAAGGTGGATCATTACTGCTATTCGAATTTTGAGACTACGTTGGAACAAAGAAACCCTCTTCTTAACTTGTCATACTCTTTGAGTACATTCTGAAAGTGTACTGCATCAGTTGGTTCACAATTAAAATGAATCACTCATGTTTTCCAGAATCTGTGCGCTATAGTTAGTAACTTAAGTTACTTGACAGATAATCTACGAAAGATTATAGTTCCTGTATTTTCACGAAATGACGATTTCGCAAATCATACAAATAGCCTCTTTGGGATGATAGAATATGAAGAGGCCCCAGCCATGAAGAACATTGCAAAAGCACGAAGTTCTGTGGACTAGAATAGTGCCATCCGTCACTTTATCATAGCAGACTTCAACATTGAATCTTAAAATTGTATGGCTTTAGTCTACTGGCAAAATTGAAAACTAACGGAGCAACCTGTTCTGGTTTCTCTATCGACTAACAACGCTGGTGAGTTTAAAATGTTCGATTAAAGGTACCAGCTATTATAACTTTCCTTGTCCCACTCAGTCACTAGAAAGATGCGCGAAATTAGTCATTGAAGTGCTGATAAAGTTTGTTTAGTAGAATAGAGGGAGGATCACATCTGATCAATTTTGGCCTCTCGAGGAATAATGGCTTCATCTGAAAGCAACTTATATTATAAAATTTATTTACATTAAATACTTCTTCATTTTAAGTTTATTTAACCCTTTTCGGTTAAACATCTCTATATTTTAATTAATAAAATACTAAAACATTTTGTTCATTTTATATAATTTTTGTGGCATGAATTGGATGTTATGAAGTAAAACATCAGTAGATGAAGCGATCGTCAAGAAAAATGAATGATTAACTTTATTTTCAAGTCTATTACAAATAGTTATAAAAAATTATGATACATTAATGGATATAAAGTAAAATTATTTATTTCTAGACATATTATAGAATGTAGAAAAATTTTGAAAAAAAAAATGAAAAATAGAAAATTTTGAAATTTTTACAAAAAATATGGTCTTTTTGCGGCAAATAAAGATATGATTTCATCATAATGAACATTTACCGGGACATTTCTCATATCTTCATGTAGCTATTGCGTTCTGTTAGAAATTATATTGGTATGTTTGGATAATTAAAAAAAAAAAATGAAAAACAAAACATGTTTTTTGCGATTTTTTGAAACTTTGGCCTCCTTGCGGCGGTAAAAGATATTAACCGATCGATGTAATATTTTAGGAATTTATTCTGTATTACAAAAGGCAACTTTTCCGCGCTATTACATTTCGATTATAAAAATTTCGGTTTTTTCGACCCACCCTAATATACAGATCGCAGCGACATCTGCAGGATATTTTCTACAACTGCAAGGTATTGCTTGTGAGATGAAATCTCACAGTGTTTAAATTATGTTACTTTTTTATTTCTTTTGGCATTATACATCGATGTTCTTTAAACTTAAATCCATATTTATTTTTGCGCGGGCGATTCGTTTCGACCGCAGATCGGCAAGTTCTCTGATGTTCCGCAGCGCCTGGCATGGGGTGCTTCTCCTTTGAGGTCTGTACGATTGTGATGACGTCATCGGAGCAAGTCTCTCACGGCATATGCATTGAATGGATGTCGATCTTTTCGGAGGTGTGTCTAATCGCCGAGCGTGGGACAAATAAAAATAAAGCTTTTTAAATGTTTTCTTTCGGATTTGTTTATTAAGACATTACCTAATATTTTAAATTCTCTAATAGATTTAAATCTTTTCTTTCTCTAACTTTTGAAGTCCCCGTATTCTTACTATAAATTAAAAATTTCGTTAATTTTAAATCAGAATCTGTTTTGTTGGTGATCTGTTATGACTTAGTTTTGGTTTTAAAGATCGCGGGCCGCAAGCTTCGGCTCCGGTCTGTCTGCTGATGGATGTGGAATCCGATGAAAAGCTTTCGAAAACGATGTCTACGATTTTAATAACTTCTGTTAAATTTAATTTCTGATGATTTTGAAAGACTTTAATTGAAATTTTTATCAATAGAAAAGTCACCTAGCGCTACATACTGCATTTTAAGGATGTTCTTAAAGAGGAACAGATTATTTTATCAGCCAATGTATTTATTTGAAAATCGGTGACCAAAGGGTGAGCCTCTTACTTCTCTTCAACAAGATGAATAAAAAGTTTGATTTTGTGCTTAAAAGTCTCCTCATCATTTCCTTACAGATATACAAGTAAGAAGTTTCCTTTTTTTATTTTTTTACAATTGCTGACCTCAAAGAACAGAGGGTTTTATTGTGATATTACACAATGTAATTTTTTTAATTAAAAGGAACTCAAATTAAATTTACCTTTCATATCACGGCACAATTTATTAGTAATATCACATTGCTAGTCTATACAATCTCTCTATTCTAAAAAGAAGTAACTACCGCTGTCACCGCCGCCGCCGGTTTTGAATTTTTTGTGACCGGAGGTCTTTCTTCGTTAATATTAAGCAAAATAATGCATACAAAAATATGAAAATAGGTAGTATTATACAGAAAGATTTGATAAACACGCTGATGCAGACAGTTTTCAGATCGAAGAATTATTTTAAGAGATATTTAATGCTAAAGTTGGACAAAATCGTTCCACTAGAAAAGTTTTATAGGAGCAAAAACTGTTCATAGGAATTTAATCCTTTTTAGATCATTTTATGCGTTAGAATTTGCCGGAGTGCAGATTGTATTAATTTTTTTATTTTGACTAATTTTTTGAGGTTTTATTTCTATTTTAAATTCAGATTTTCAGCATTTCTAGAGATATTTTTAACAGATTTTAGAAAGTGATATTAATTTAAACTGTTGCCAACTGTATAAACAGCGGAAGCAATAATGTTTGCTTCAAAAAAAAAAAATATTTATACGTGTAAATAAATTAAAAAATTATTTACGTGTGACTATTATAAACAGAAAAAAAAACATTTGGAATTAGAATTAAATAATTATGTACAAAAAGCAGGAACTTATTAAAAATTATGTCATAAAAACTATAATTACACCTGAATTTTAAGAGAGAAAGGAATTTGTAAAGCAATAAATTTATTAACATGCGTTAGAAGTCTTAAATAGGAGAAATTACGTCATATTTACGTCACATTGCAGTTATTACATAAAATGAACACAAAATAATATTGCAAAACGGTTTAAATTTAGAAATTGCGCTAGACATTTATTTGATATTTTAAGAGGATACTTTTCAACTATTTTTGTTAGGAAAGCGCAAATAATATTTAATTTCTAACACAAGTATTTTCACGTGAATATTAAAAAGAGAAAGAATAGTTTGGTCAAAATTACGTCAGATTAAAAACGATTAATTTAAAATGTCTCATTTAAAAGAACTTTCTTTTCACTTTGTTAAAAAATACCAGGAGACAAAGACACTGTTTACTTAATTCCTTTTATATTAGCTTATTTTGAAATGTTGTTACACGTGTCTACGTCATCAAGTTATTTTTATTTCGACGTTTTATTTGTATTTTTATTAATATTGTACTAATTTATTTGTTTTTTCGTTATTTAAAATAAAAATTATGTCAATTTGTATAATTTGGCGAGTGGTTTGACGATTTATATAATTTGGCGAAATGGGTCGACGGGATAATCAAGTAGTACCGCAACGGATTTTGCGTTAAAATTCCCCAATCAAAGAGAAATGAATAGAAATCCGTTTATAGAGAGATCGCCACTGTTTTTTAAATTATAATTCAATCTTTCGAAATCTTTTTAAAGCCGATCAAATTAGCGTGCATTTAGAGTCTACGGTGTCTGGACGGGGGTTGGCGAGCGTAGCTCGTAGGGGGCTGAGCCCCCTAGTGTAATACGAAAATCCAGCAGATGTCGTTGCGATCGACACTTGGCATTTTAGCAGTATCATCGCACATTTAAGGGATAAAATTTTTTAGCACTGTTTGGATAGCATATTTCCACACTAGGTATTCTAGACGCTGTAGTCCAAACTATATTAATCCTGGAAAATTTCTATTCCAGAACTTGACGATGGTTGCCTGAACGATTTAGGGCATACGAATGAGAAAATTTAACAAGCTTGTCGGTAATGGCAGGCTCACTAAGATGGTTCGTGTTGAGGTGACAAAAAAAAAAAAAAAAAAAAAAGACTTTGATGACGAAAAAATTAAATGAAAAATGCTTCATGATGACGAAAAAAAATAAAAATAAAAATCGCATTTGTCTAGATTCGTCTCAACCAATCAAATAAATCCGTATGACGCCACTTTCCTATCGAGGAATCCTACCAGAAAAAAATTTGAAATCATTCTGATATCTAACATTTGATTGATATCTGACAGTAATATTTGTTTGGCCAACAAAATAACTTTTCAGAGAGACAATTCAAAATTAGATATTAAGAGTTAGAACAGTATTACTTTGTTATAGCAGCCTCAAAGGATGAATCGCCAAATTGAGTTGTAAAACCTCACCAAATAGTTTGTAGACCTTAAAAAGACAAGTTATTTATGCTATCATCATACTGATTTTTCTTAGATGTTCCAGAATATTTTTCAAAGTTTTTTTTTTTTTTAAATTAAGTGCATGTTGCATTGGGTTTTTTTATTCATCTGTGATTATTTTTCATATATATGAAAGCAATCTTTGATTTACCAAGTACTGAGATAGATGCATCTCATTTTTACTTTCTTCTATCTTCAATAGAAGAAAGTATTGTAATCGAATTTTTTTCGAAATATAAACTTAGTGCATTTTAAAGCCCTATATTATAAAGTTTGAGAATCAATAAAATTTTTCTGTTAAAATAATATTTCTTGATTTTACAGCAGCATAAATTTTCGGAAATACAATTTTCGAGACCACTTATTAGACTATTAACATTGAAGTTTTTTTTTAAAGAAAAGCATTTAAAAATAAAAATTAGTTAATAATAAGTATAAAATATTGAAAAAAAATTAAAAATTCCTCCAAGAACCCATGAAAAAAGTTGTTTTTTTTTTTCTTTTTTAGTCATAGCTGTTTGTCTTGTGTGAGGAGTGGTTTGGACTTCAGCAGATATTGCAATGACTGGCCTAATTAGACACAGTAATTTTTCTAAATTCTGTAAAAATATTAATTTACTTTACAATTACTTTTACCAAAAGACCAAATTTAATACAGCAACATTTCATTTTAAACATTCGAAACTTTATTCCATTCGGTTTCAAAAGAAAATAGTTTGCTTATTTTGTGTTTCACTAAAAATAATTTTCAATGATCTTGAAAGCTTTTATAGAAACATACTTACTATTTATATATTTATCGTCTGCATAGAAGAAAAAAACAAAACAAAAAAAAAAAAAAAAACCTAATTCTTGTTTCTTATGCTATCATTTATCAAACAAATCACAATCTCATATAATTCTAATATGTATTGTACATTTACTCCCCAGATAAAGTGAGCAGAAAAATTACAGCGCCATATTTGACGACTTAACTCACTTTTGGCGTGAAATAAATAAATAAAAATGTAATAATAAAAAATTAAAAGTATAAAATATGATTTTAACAGAGAAATTTTATCAGTTCTTTAACATTTATGTATAAGCTACAAAATGCACCAGGTCTCAATGCTAGGTGCAAGCAGCACCAAAAGTGGTCCCCTTGTAAGTGAAATTTTTTTTTTAACTAAGTGAATGACATTTAGGATGCTTTCAAAGAATTTTAAATGCACTAAAAACAAGAAAGAAAAATCATGCTTCAAGCAGATTATTAAACACTTTCCAACACATTCAGAATAATGTAATAAAACTGCACCGTTTAATAAGTCAAAATATTATGTCTAATTCAACCCTATGAAAATGCATATCACATTTGAAAACCCAATTTCAACTGTTGCCATCTACAATTGGAAAACTATCCGAATTCTTTGAACAGCCCTGTATATGATATATAGGTTTGTATCTATTAATTACATGCATGCCAACATTTAGTTCACTTAAGAAATACATATACTTCAGTTGAAAATTCCCCTTCAGTAATTTCCTATAATAAGGAGAATGGTACGTGAATACTTTTGTGCAGGAGGTATAGAATTTATATATAATTAGTAACATGCAAAAAATTAGTTAAAAGCTCATATTGAATTTTAAAATGTACACTCCAGCAAGTATTACTCAAAGACAGTACTGTAATAGATTTCTTTTGTGTGTCTCTGTAAATGAATAAAAAACGCTATGAATGCCCTGTTCTAACGTGATCGTAGTGAAATTCAGTGATTTATATCAGCTTCAATACATTTGAAATAGCATAATGTCATTATAATCCTTTGCAAACGATTTTTCCCTATATTGCATAATGTAATGGAATTATTTTGAGTGTCCCTGTAAATGAACTATTAATCCTGCATACTTCACAAACAATACAAACATGCTTTGGTGACTCTAAGTAACCTTGATCAATTGCATGAAAATCTGAGTATATTTACAGAAGTTACAGCATGGACAGACAGACAGACAAACCGAATGCATAAACACTTTACAACTTTGTTGGAAAGTTAAAAATTCAATGATTTATATCAGTTTCAATACATTTGAAACAGCATAATGTCATTAAAATCCTCTGCAAACGATTTTTTCCTATATACCATAATGGAATGGAATTATTTTGAGTGCCCCTGCAAATGAACTATTAATCCTACATACTTCATGTACAATACCAAACATGCTTTGGTGACCCTATGTAACCTTTATCAATTGCATGAAAATCCGAGTATATTTACAGGAGTTACAGCGTGGACAGACGGACAGACAAACCGAATACATAAACACTTTCAACTTTGTTGGAAAGCGTTAAAAATGGTGAGGGGAACAGATTTTATTTCTTCACAAATATATATAAAACAATAATAAAGATTTTAAAAAAATTCTTAAAGAGACAATTACAATCAAGATTAAATATGCCATGGTTACACTCAAAAATAATACTAGTAATAACAGCTTTATTATTTAAGATTAATGTTAAAAATTTGTGCATAGCAACAATCTCAAAATTTTAGGGATATTTTCTATTCATACTTGATTTATCACAATAAAATATTAACTACTAACAATTAATCGCTGATGAGGAAAAAAAAATGATTTCGTTATTTTCATTCCTCAATAGCTGAACATTTAAAAGTAGAATAACAGATTAAAAATACATCAGTTAATCAGGAGAAAAATAAGAAGTACAAGAAAGCTTGAGATAATCAGGAGATCCCTACCAAAATCCGGAACAGGGCAAGTCTATAGAGATAGGCCAAAAGTTATTTTCTATCAATAGGTTCCATCACTCAACCAACAGCTAGATAATAAGTTCCAACAACCTATTAATTTTGTAACTTATTACTAAATTGGCAAAAAGTGTTCACATTTGAAATTTTTCATTTTTAATCATTTTTGTAGATAAGTTATTTAAGAGAGAGAGAGGGAGTGGGGGGTATATTTTTATGAGCATTTTTTGTATGATAGTTTGCATTCTCTATATTTTTTTAATACAGTAAACATCCTCTAATCCGGCATGACTTTCAAAAAAAAAAAAATTCTTATTGAATCACACCTGGTGTTTATAATAATCTGGTGGAACTGGGGTGAGAAAAAACATTTCTGTGGATATTTTGCAAAACTGTTGAAATGAAAAATAAAATTTTATCATGAGAATGAAATACTTTTTCCATTTAAGAAAAGACTGCTCAACTTGAAATGGAAACTGATATCAGTCATCAAATAATAAACAATGAATGTGGATCATTAGATTAAAATGTTTGTTTTATTTTTGCGAAAGATAAACAAAATAATTTTGATGAATTTTCGGAGTACTACAAATTTATATCGAAAGAAAACATACAAAACATCGCAATACGCGATTGATAGACATCGTGCTGGACATAGTAAATCGGCATGTGTATAAGGTCACCATCTGTTACTCCACATCATAAAAATGACTTCTTAACCAAAAGAGAGAGAAGACTACTACAAAACAACCTGATATTCAAGATTTGTTTAAGATGGCTTCTACAAGTAGGCCCTACTGTGTAGACCTATAGTGCACGTTTTCATTGTGTGAGTTTAAATTGAACTAAACCAAAAGAGATTCTTTTTTAATGAAGCTGTCAATAACTGATTGACTTATGAGTTAAAAAATATACATGCTACAACTTATAACTAAAAACATCTCTAAATAAGGAAAGACAACAAAAGATTCTTCTTTTTCAGTGCTTCTAGCATTTAAAATTGCATATAACTGAAAATAACAAGTTCAAATATCACACGGTCACTAGAGCTAGTCTCAACTTTTTTAGGGCAAAAATTCATATATTCAAGTGAACTTGTCACTATTTTGGAACTTTAATATAGAATATAGATGAAACACACAAATATTTTCCCATTTGTTATTAAAAGCATGCTAAAATATCTTTAAAATGATATAAATAAATCATTTTTCGAGTAAGACAAAATAATTTCTGTTGAAATGCAATCCAGTTAGAATCTGAAGATTCCATCTGAAATCAACTCAAAACAGGACATGAACATGAAAAGAAAATCCTTCTAACTAACCATAATCCGATCCGAGAAAGAGAAAATAATTTCCGTCTACACACACTGACCAGAACCTGAAAATTCCAATTGAAGTCTACCCTAAACCCGATAGGAGACAGACAAAAAAGAAAATTATATCCAACCGTAACACAATCCATGCAAGATAAAACATTTTCCGCCGTAACTCAACCTGACCAGAACCTGAAAATTTCAATTAAATTCAACCTGAAACCCGACCCGAACCAGAAAAAAAATTACACCGAACTATAACCAGATTTGAAAAATACAAAATAATTTCCTTCGACACGCAGAACCAGGCCAGAACCTGGAAATCAAGCCGAAACCAGATCCAAACCCGAAAAAAAATCCATCAAACCGTAACTAGGTCTAAGAAAGACAAAATAGTTTCCATGAACATGCACCGACCAGAGCCTGAAAATTCCAACTGAAGTCCAAAAAAAGAGGGTTACCTTGCAATAGGTCGGGTAAAAGATTTTTTTTTTTTTCTGAATTGTTTATAATGATGCCAACATGGAAAAACAAAGTTTTCTAACAAAATTTCTTAAGGCTAAATTTTCTGTGGCTAAAAAACAAGAAAATTTTGGGACTTTTTTTTTTTTTTTTTTTTTTTTTTTTTTTTTTTTTTTTTTTTAAATATCTCAAGACCCGTTGCCGTAGCATGTTATTTGTTAGTTACAATATTAAAGAGGATAAAATTCTCTATAACTTTCATATTTACAACTTTTTTATACACTCAATAGCAAGCGCAGTACGCCATTTCAAAAATAGGACAATTTTTTCAATTTTCTTAAAAAACGTGAAAAACGCAGTTCTGCCCCGATTATTCAAATGTTTACCACGGATTTAATCGTGTATGTCAACCTCTATATATTAGTAGCAGTAAATTATGTGTTTCAGGGCTAAAACTAGCCTTTTTTGCACCCGTGCGAAACATGGATTTTGGCGCCCCCTCCACCCCCCTCTTTTAAAAAGAAAATTTACCACGGGAATTTTAATAAATCTCTAATTGCCGGATTTTGAAAATTTTAAGTGTATAAGCATTAAATACATAATGCTGAACTACGTAATCAGCTTTGCCAAATATTGATTCATTAAGACCTTGAAATCCGTACCGAAAGGAACCGAAATATATTCCGCTTTAAACAGGTTTCCATCTTGGCAGGTATAATCGTTCATATTCTTTCTCTTGAAAAAATATATACTTTTCTTTAAAGATCGAATTCCGTATATACAGATTTCATTTTCAAAGATTTTACGGTGGTTGTTGTATTGAGGCGTTTAAAGTCACAGTTATATGAATTATAGGACTAAATTAGTCACACGAAGACATTCGCAAGATAACATTAAACCTATATGAGCATTCTTGACAAATATCTTGCTCACATTTTGTTATTTTAAATAATTTTTTTTTTCATGGGATACCTGAGATCAATATCTAATGTTGTGCTTTTGTACTTTTTCGGGTTTGGTTGCTTTTTTTTTTTTTTTTTTTTTTTAAATATATTCGAACACTTTTATTTTTGGAAAACTATTTGGAACCCCTTCTGAAATTTAAATTATTCTGTTTGAGCTTTAAAGCAATTAATAGAAAATCTTAAAAGTTTTACATATTTTTGCATGCTAAAATGATATAATCTCTTGTTATATTTATTGACATCAGTGGAAAAAAATTGATAATATAATTTAAAACTAATATTTTAAATTTTTTTTATAAAACTAGTGATCTCAAATATTTTATTAACAGAATTTATAAATTTTACAAGATATAAATGCATAACATTAGTTAGTGAAATAATCTGGTGTCATTTTTATTGTAGCTAATTTATAAGGTAAAAGTATTTCTTTCATAAAAGATATTTATCTTTTGATTCCCTCCCCCCTTTTATATGGAACTACAATTCAATGTTTGCTATCTTTAAAACATTAAAACATATGTTACCAATAATTGGTAAATAAAATATACCATTGTAGTGGGGAATAAAATATGTTTTTCGCAAATTTTCATACTTGGGTGATTTTCAAAAAAGTCTCATGTTTTACTATCCTTTCACAATTGCACAGAAAAATAGTTAAATATCATAATTTTAATTATTGCATTTTAACTATCATGTATTTTAATGATAATTTACAGATATATTATTATTTATAAAAAAAATTTAAAAATAAGAAATATATTCTTTTGTAATCAAAATATCATTACCGTAGGTTGTCCCAACAAGCAATTTATTAGGTAAAGACTTGACAAAGTTCTATTTAAAACAGATGGTTATAATTTTTTTAATACATTTTTATTTATTAAGATGCTACTTATTAAAAAAATATTTATTTTCATTAATTAAACTTATCTATAACTCTTAATAATTTTTTTAAACCGTGTCCCAAGAAAGAGTGTCATTGCCATGCTTCTGACAAAAAGTTCCTCCGGATTTTTTTAAAGGACAGCACATGCCTTTTTATCAAGGCAAAAATACTCCTTAAAAGTCAAAATGTTATCAGGTTTAGGTGAATAGAGTAAATAGTTTTATAGTTTAAATAAAACAAGCAAAGAATGTTTCGGTGAGTATTCTTTTGTAAGTCATTACGTAATTTTCGTACCTAATTCTAATTGATAATTAAATGAACTTTTATTTCTTAATCTGCTTTCTTTATATGAGAAATAGAAAATCATTGTATGGGCCAGAAGATATAATGGCTGCCATTTATGCCTTGGGAAAAATAAAAATATTTTGCTTAATTTGTCATTACCGTGATCACTTATGTCATTTTACCAAGTGCATTAAAATTTAAAAATTAGTTTTAAAATGTTAAATTAGTAATTTGGTCTCTGCTGATGCTTGTATATTAATGTTTATGAGGTAAGATAATTATTTACAAACAATTAAAACTTTCTGATTATTTCTAAAAATTTGATTTTGTTATTCCAAAACATGGACAGATTTTGAAAATGATCCAGCTATTCCATTGATACCTGGAAAAATATGTATGCATTAAAAAATTATAAAATTAAGCAAGAAATCTTTTTTTAATTGAAATTATCGTGCCAATAAGTTACTATAGATTGAAAAATTCTTTTAAACAACGCTTTGAAGTTAACATTGTATACACTTAAAGTTACTGTCTAAATATGAAAATTGTCTCTTTCATCTACACTCTGCCCTACTTTTAAAATTATATAAATTTATTGCATACAAAATGTCTGTTGAGATGAAAATAAAGACGTGAGTGTGCAAATAATAGATAATTTACTGCTACCAATTTTTAGAAGTCGACATACACAATTAAATCTGCGGGGAACATTTGAATAATCGCGGCAAAACTACGTTTTTCACGGTTTTTAAGAAAATTGAAAAAAATTGTCCCATTTTTTAAATAGTGTAGTGTGCTTGATATTGAGTGTATAAAAAGTTGTAAGTATGAAAGTCGTAGAGAATTTTATCCTCTTTAATATTGTATTTGACAAATAATATGCTACGGCAATGAGTCTCGAGATATTTCCAAAAAATCAAAAAATGTCCCAGAATTTTGTTGTTTTTCGGCCACAGAAAATTTAGCCTTAAGAAATTTTGTTAAAAAACTTGGTTTTTCCATATTGGCATCATTATAAACAATTTAGTAAAAAAAAAAAATCTTTTACCCCACCTTTTGCAAGGTAAAATGTACATTTCCCCTGGACTAATCCTAAAACAGATCCGAACATGACACAAAAAATATTCCATCCAATTGTAATCTGATCTATGCAAGACAAAATAATTTCCGCCAAAACGCAACCCGACCAGAACCTGGAAGTTCCATTTGAAATCAACCCAAAACCTGATTCGAAACCACCCCAAAAAATCTATCGAACCGTACCCCGATCTGAGAAAGACAAAATAATTTCCGTCGGCACGCACCAAACAGAACATGAAAATTCCAATTAAAGTCTATCTTAAACCCGAACCAAAACCGGAAAAAAATAAAATTCCATCCAACCGTAACACGATTTGCGCAAGATAAAATAATTTCCATCGAAACACAACTCGACAAACCTAAAAATTTCATTTGAAGTCAACCTGTTTGAAATTATACTTAGACTCTTAGCTGTTGTCTTCACTGCACATTTTTTTAATATCTTTAAAGAGGGGTGGGGGTGGGGAGAATAATTTTTTGCCAATAAATAAAAGTGTTTATTAACCTTAAATGTCAACCAGTTGCATAAATCAAATCTGCCAATAGAGCATTTTTTTTTTGTTTTTTTTATCAAATTTATTCACCAACCAATCAACTCTTGGAAAAATATTAAAAATCTTCATTTGCAGATGTCGTTGTTTCAGCACACTTCTTATTTATTTTTATATTATTTTGATTCATCAATCCAACTTTCTAGTACATAAAAGTGAAAAACAACAAGACTCTGCCTCATTTGCAAATGCAATAATAATAATTGTAAAAATTTCCTATAATATATTTAATAATTTTCGGTATATACTTATCTTCTCTGCATAATACTGGGAAAGCTTTAAAAATCTGCCTCATCTGCAGATTTCATTATTACAGAAATGTTCTTATATATTTTCTAATTATTTGCATTAGCAATCGACCTTCTCTCTGTAATGGTGAAAAAAAATAAAAAATCTCTCTAACCTGTAGATGTTATTGTTGTCGAAATTTTCATATACATTTTTATAGTTATTTTCATTAGCAACCCATCTTCCCAGCGTAATGCTTGGAAATTAATAAAAATTTGTCCCTTCTGAAAATAAATTTTTCATAATCATTTTCATTAGCAACTTATTTTCTTTGTGTAATTCTGGGAAAAAACTAAAAAACTGCCTCATCTGCAGACTTCATCATTACAGAAATTATCTTATATAGTTTTCTAATTGTTTTCATTAGCAATCTATCTTCTCTCCATAATGCAGGAAAAAACATTAAAAATCTGCCTCATCGGCAGACGTGTCATAGTGGCAGAAATTTTCATATACATTTTTATAATTATTTTCATTATCAACCAATCTTCCCTGCTCAATGAGACGAAATCATTAAAAATCTGACTCACCTGCAGATTTAATTAATATATAAAATTTCATATATAGTTTTCATAATCATTATCAAATTACCTTCTCTGTATAATTCTATAAAAACTAAAAATCTGCCACACAGATTTTTAGTGTGGCAGATAAAAATCTGCCACACTAAAATTTTATTTTTATTTTATATTACTATATTATCAGACCTGCCAACCTTTGAAAATGAGAAATCGTAGCACACAAAATTTAAATTAATCTGGAGGTTGGTTGGTTGGTTTTTCGTGTTACACAGCCATCTTTTGACATTCGTAAAAGGAATAAGGTTACAGCCTTTCAACTCAATATAGTAAATTTTTTCCTTTGAAAATTTTTATACGGTTTTTAGAGTTTCTGTTCGTTTCACAGCGTTTTTTTTTTTTTTTTTTTTTTTTTTTTTTTTTTTTAAAGATTTGTAAGAGGAGCCTGGTTCCAATTTTTTAGCCCAGCGCAGTAAATTGACGAAATTCGGGATTTTTTTCCTGCGATCATTTCAGGATATTCACAATTTTTCCGCAATCATAATTCACCTTTTTCTATTACGATTCTTTGTGGAAATCCACACTTTTTACCATGAACTTTCGACGAAATTCGCATTTTTTTACCCCGATCCTTTGTCGAATTTTGCGTTCTTTTCCGCGATCCTTTTGACGAAGTTAGTGTTTTCTTTCTGCGATCTTTCGGTGAAAATTTGTGTTTTCTTACTGATCATTCAATGAAATTTGCATTTTCTTACTGACCTTTTGACGAAATTCGCGTTTTCTTTCTGCGATATTTTGACAAAATTCACACCATTGAGAACACAAAATCTCAAATCTTCCGGGGGGGGGGGGGGGGGGGACATTCCCCCACTGGACTACCCCCTGAAACCAATACTGCGTTTTTATACCGCGATTCTTTGACAAAATTTATTTTCTTCTGCGACCAATTGACGAAATTGATTTTTTTTTATACGGGCATTTGTCGAAATTCGCGGTAGTTTATCGCAAATCGTGCGATTTTGCACACTATTTTAACCCTTCCCTTCAAAGAACCCCTTTCCAGAAACCCCCTTCCCCGCTCTTTTCCAGAAATTCTTAAAATGGCACCTTGTTTCTAAGGAAGCGAATTCCTGTATAAATATTTACAGAAACACGATTCACTCCTGGTTAATATACATAAAGAGAGTGTTTTATATTAGATGTAAATTTCCAACTGGGCGAAAAATGTCCGGACCAGGATTCGAACCCGGGACCTCCTGGCTGAAGCCGCCAGTGCTCTGCCATCTGAGCTATCCCGAACGATTCTGGTCGAACTTTTTCACCCAGCTAACCTTGATGATTACAGCATCTGGTCTGAAACCTGGTTCAGCTCAACAGAACAAACCTCAGGTTATGGAACTCCAGAAATCGCTGGATACAAAATTACACTAGGTGTGTAAGGTTAAACTAGTGTAATTTCGTATCCAGCGATTTCTGGAGTTCCATAACCTGAGATTTATTCTGTTGAGCTGAACCAGGTTTCAGACCAGATGCTGTAATCATCAAGGTTAGCTGGGTGAAAAAGTTCGACCAGAATCGTTCGGGATAGCTCAGATGGCAGAGCACTGGCGGCTTCAGCCAGGAGGTCCAGGGTTCGAATCCTGGTCCGAACATTTTTCGCCCAGTTGGAAATTTACATCTGTAACATGTTATTCAGAATCCGGGGTGGAAACTATCTTATGTTACGAAATAAAACTGGATAACTTATCATTGACTAATAAGTTTTAATATTTACATCGTATTTACATATTACTATTTACAAAATAACTCAGTTAATTTAAAATACGGCATAGCTCAAATGCCTTGTCGGCAACAACTTTGTAAACATCCTTCTCTCTCGTCAAGTCTAATTTACTCAGCTTGTCAGTTCTTTCGAAAGAAAAAAAAAAAGTAAAGGAGAGAAAAAATGATGGAGTGTGTATTGCTCGAGCGTTACACATCTAATATGATTTGTTTACCAATTAGAATAATTGTGTTAATATTAATCTAGAGTGTTTTATGTTAAGAAGTTTGTTTTGCAGCCCAGATTTTTTTTTTCTATGAGCATTTTTTAATGTCCGAATTTTCGGACTAATGGCCAATTTTTTAAAACTTTCGGAAAAGAATACTTTGAAATTTTGGAAATTTCGCAACAGAATCACTCCTGAAAAATATGCTGTGCGGGATAAAAAATCGCATTTGTGTCTTTTGCAAAAAATCGTAGTTTAAGACAGATTTTCGTAGCATCGTAGTTTATAGGTCCAAATCGTAGCAACTACGATTTTTTCGTAGCAGTTGGATTTTATATATATAGGGTAGATATAAATCTAACTTTGAAATAATAAGCATAAGAAAGTTATGTTTTTAAAAAAATATGACATTGTGTACAGGATTGTAGTGGAGAGTATATGCAGTGGTATGTGCTGTATATATCTTCTGGTAATATACATACATATTGTTATTGTTTCATATTATTTAATCAAAATAAAAATTTTCATGTATATTTTTCATAATAATTTTTATTAGTAACCATCTGCTCAGCGCATAATTCAGGAAAAACATTAAAAATCTGCCTCACTTGCAGATTTCATTCATATCTAGCGTATAAGATGTCCATTTTTAAATATATTTGTAATGTAATTGTAGCATACTTTTGAAAATTGCATTAACATGCGATTTAATTTCCTTTCAATTAGTATTTGGGTTGAAGGATTTTGGGTTCTGGTTGAAATTTGTTGGATTTAGGGCAGACTTCAACTGGAATTTTCAGGTTCTTGTCCTCCATTTCGACGGAAATTGTTTTGTCTTTCTCGTATCAGTTACAGTTGGATGGATTTTTTTCGGGTTCAGAGCGGGTTTCAGGTTAACTTCAAATGGAATTTTCATGTTCTGGTGGAGTTATGTTTTGACAGGAATTATTTTATTTTGCACAAATTGGGTTATGGTTAGATGAAATTGAAACAAATGGTCATTTTTCAATTAGCCTAACGCTATTAAGGCTCTTTGCAATGAGCCTAAAAAACTTTAGGCTGTTTGAGAAATAAATTGTCTCATTCCAATTGTTCCAATTGGCCTAACATTCTTTAGGTTCTTTCCAAAAAGCCTGAAAAACATCAATCCGGTTGAAAAAATGGAAATGATTCTCCAATTAGTCCGGCTCTTTGCGAAGAGCCGGATTTATAAATTAGCCTACGACATATACACCAAGAAATTTCTTTTTTATCTTTTAAGGGCAGATGTCAAACCTTCAAAAATTCAAATTTTTTTTTAACCTATAAAAATCTCTATCTTACCATTTCCAAAGTCACCTTATTCAATGATCAATTAAAAATTAATAATAATAAAATAAACATTTTTTTTACAAGCTTTTGTTTGTTTTTCCAAAGCATCAATACCTTTTCCAAAATTTTAAATGTGTTTTTTGAACTGATGGGCACTACGGGAAAGTTGGTACTTAGGCTATCAACATCAAATTTAGAGTGAAGCTCCGTGAGACTTATACTTATCTGGCGAACAATTGAATTTGTCTTCATAATTCCTATTTCTTCACAAGTGTGGCTTTTAAGAAAATCTGTTTAAAGCAAAAAAATATCAGCTAAATAAGATGCTGAATTGCTATTCTAATATACAAGGTTTGAACAGAAAAAAGTACAACAAAGATAGTCGCTTTAGTAGCCTAAGATTGAGTATATTTACTCTCCTCAGTCACAAGAGAAATTACTCAACTTTCTATAATTGAGAAAGAGATCGTCAAGTTTATAAACACTTTTCACTTTTCCTCAAAAAGCAAGATCGTTTTCCTAAAAAAAGAAATACAAAATCCATACAAAATTTTTTGGGCATTCCTGCAAATTTCTTTGATGTACAGACACGGAAAAAAAATTATATCCCGATACTAAATCTGAAGCAAACCATCATATAAAAATGTGACTAGTAATAATCGATTAGTAATAACATCTACCAATTAATGCTAGGTATAAATTTTGCTCAGAGGGTATCTACACATGAAATTGCACTGAACGTTATGCAAATTTAAAGTTTGGAACATAACGTTAAATTTATTTTTAAGTAATTGTTGCAAAACTAATTGGAAAACATCTGGTTCTGGAAGCATAGATAAAAATTACATAGCAGAATGAGCTCTAATTTTTAACTTGTACATCTGAAGCTTTTAGAAATTGATTTCCGTTAAAACAATCATAGATTACAATTCACATTTTCAAAATTAATTTTTGAGAAAAAATTTAATCTCCTATGATTTTTTTTTTAACAGAAATCAATTTCTGGAAGCTTCAAAAAATAAAATCCAAATTTACAGCTAATTCCATTAATCATTAAATGGTGAGGTGATTTTTTTATAATGTAAGTGGTGAAGTGGGGGTGCATGTAACCACAAAATTTTACTTCTTGTGAAATCCTTACAATTTAGCGAATTAAAAAAAGAAAATTTCCTGTGAATTTTGTATTATTTACTTGTATAAAAACAACTGTAAAAGTACTGTAAGTGAACATACATATACATATAAATTCAGATATTTAAATACCACAAAAATTTTGTTTGCAAATGTAGAGCTCATATACAATTTCTCTGGGATGTAAAACACTCCACCTCACCAGTTAAGGGTTAAGTAATTTTTTAATTTGCTTAAGGCTCTCAAGTTCCCTGCTCAACAACACAAAACTTCTTGGCTCATTTTTAAACAAAAAGGTATGAAATTTGCAGGCCTTACTACTGAAGCGATTTGGAATTGAAATGAGTTTTATATTTTTTGATAAATAAATTGCGTACTGTGTTATAAGCAATTTTGGGTTATGTGATGACTGGTTTTCTCCTTCCTTGTATTAGAAATTTGGAAAATTGGTTCAAAATACCAACTTTGATAGTATTTTCTGAACGATCTTTTGAGTTATGAAAAAATAGAAAGCGTCTTTCAATTACACAGTTTCCAAATAATAACACCTGCCAATTTCATGCATTTCGGAATAAAAATGAATTAAAAAATATGTCAGAAAATGGTTGGTTGTAGGAGGTTTTATGGCACAAAATTACACTGAGGACATGCTGTGCCAACGTCAGAAAATGGTCCCTTTGGATTTGAAAACAGCTTTAAAAGACTACTTGCATTGCAATTTGTTTTGCAATAATTAAAAATGAATTTAACATTAGAAGTTCCAAATTTCAAACCTTCAGAATTACCTGGATAACTACTTGACTGAATGACTTCTCATTTGATATTTGGAAGTAAAATTTACCAAAAAATTAAAATATGATGTCGAAATTAGGTATCAGTATTGAAATTTTTAAGATTTGGTACAATTTCTACATGTAGATGACCAACTAAGCAAAATTAAGTACGGAATTAATTAGTAGACATTATTACTAATCGATTGGTACCTGAAACATTTGCATACAAGGATTTGCAGGAAAGTTTGTATGGGGAGGGTGTATATTTATTATTTTCATGACTGTATCTTTTATTTCTTTATAATCATAACAAAATCCTCTTGTGCAGTGCTATCTGTCTATTAATTGATGACAAGCCATAAAGGAATCTTTGAAATTTAGTGCACAAATCAGAATGTATGCGTATAATGAATTCCTGGACAAAAGTGCACCGACTCTTGGACCAATGGGTTGGTCCGAGGTTGATAGGGAAGAATTTTTTCAAAATTTATATACCGTATATTTCCGTGTATAAGTCGAGAATTTTTAGGCATTTTTTTGGCTTTCAACTGAAGGGGTCAGCTTATACATGAGTCTAAGAAAATTTTCAAATGTGATATGCTAAAATAAAAAGAATGGTAAATATAAAAACATACAGAAACTTCAAAACAGTGAAAAAGTCACCAATCATCATTTACTATCCAAGTCATTATCAGGATTTTCAAGCAACTCCTTAAAATTGCTTTCATTGGTACATCAGGATGAATATCATCATTATCTAGTTCATCATCATTGCCATTTTTTCACAGATGACCTCATCGCCAGTTTCATGCATCACAATTATTGATGCAACATTTTTTGAAAGATCGGACGATCATTTCTTACGGTAATTCAAGCAAAGCTTCTTTCACCATTCATTCAGACATAGCAACAATGTCAACTTTTTCTTTATTATTATTACCACCATTTGTCACAGCTGCATCCGCAGATGACATCCATTCAGTCCATTTTGAATGGAGACTGTCTTTAAATCATTCTTTTAGAAAAACATGCGATTGTTGAAGAATAAAAGTAACGCCACAAGGAATTTACCAAAGATCTGTAGGAGATATTAAAAATTTTGGAGAGTGCATTTTTTTCTATTAGCTATGCAAAAAAGCAAGTGCAAAGTTTTCGTTCGATGAAGTATACATCACCTTTGTTTAACATCGGCTTATATACGGGTTTCCGAATTTGGACGATTTTTCACTGAAAAGTTATATATTCGGCTTATACATGGAAATATACAATATTTGTGAAAATGACATCATTAAAAAAAAAAATTGAATTTAGACCCATAAAAATGGCTTTAAAATAAAATGCTTGTAAAAAAATCAAAAATGAAAGAAAAGAAAATTTTACATAAAACTATAAAGAATTCAAATCTGAATGTTTGTATTAAAATTTAAAGGAAATCAGTCAAACAGTTCTAGAGAAAGCCATGCAATCACACAAAAAAAAAAAAAAGGTTTCCAGAAAAACTGCATTTAAAGTTATGGTTTATTAGTTTATGGTCAGGTTTAAGGTCAATTAGGTATAGTAGCAGGTTTCTTATTTTAGACTAGGGAAGCACCAAATAGTGATTTTGGCCGAATACCGAATATTCGGCATACAGGCGAACCGAATACCGAATATTCGACTAGCTGAATAGTAACTGCTAGGCCGAATACCGAATATTCGGCAGCTGAATATTCGGCCTGCTGAATATTCGGCCTGCCGAATAGTAACTATTCGGCCGAATACTTTTATATTTCAAAGTTTAAAGGCACTAAAATGTTACATTTTAAAACAATTTTACATAATATTTAAAACAGAAACTTTTATTCTAATAAACAAGAACTTTTTCAAGTCAACTTTATGCTGAAAAAATCTGCTTTGAGTTATTTAAGAAGAGGATAGTTATAAAACTTTTTTAATTAATAAAATTTTTAATTTTATGGCTTCTTCTGAGAATTAAAACAGATGAATAAAATTTTCTTAGATTCTAAAAGAAACATTTTAAAATCAAAGAGAAATTGTGAAAAAAATTGGAAGAAAAATTGTACAGGATCATATATTATTTGTTTATAAGGCAGAGAATAAAGTAAAAGTAAATAATAATACAATCTATTCAAATTTTATATGGTGGCAACTTAGCAACAATAACTGTTCTACTCAATTTGATTAAGCAAGGAAGTTTTTAAATGCATCCTAGATCGATGTCTGGAGTGGGCAATCATTTTCAGAGATTGTAAACGTTGTTCTGAAAATCTTAGCAAGAAACAGATTATATACTGGACAATGTTCAGGAACTTGCCTTTGTACATTATTAATTCCTATGAAAATCCTCGTGATTGGTTAATTTTCTTAAATAATACTTAACAAAAAGCAAATAAATAATGTAAAAACATTCTCTTTTATTTAAATATGATTTTGTTTCTAATTATTCTGAGTATCTTTATAAGTTGACTCTTAAACGTAGAGGTTGTATAAGGTTTTTAAAAATATGTTTAAAAAGTTTTTTTAAGTATTCGGCTTGGCCGAATATTTTGATATTCGGTCAAACCGAATGTTCGGCATACCAAATAGTTTGCTATCCAGCCAAGCCGAATATCCGGCATACTGAATAGTTTGCTATTCGGCCAAACCGAATATTCGGTAGCATGGCCGAATACAGAATAGATACCGAATATTCGGTGCATCCCTATTTTAGACACTATAAGCTATCACAAAATTATATATATATCCACTAAATCAAATTTTGGAAAATCGGGAAAAAGTTCTAAATGCATTTCATTGGTTTTCATTGTAAACCAAGATTTTGCAATTACAGAAATACAGAATAAATCTAGTTTTTTTCCAGATTGTATTGTTTTTTCGGTGCATGTTAACCAATAGAATAGATTGATAAAGAAAACATGACTTTTTTATTTTGGATAAGTTGAGTTTTAAAACTCACGTCATATATATTGAAAGTTTTTAAACTGGTGTCCCCATTTAAGGTAGAATTTTTTTTTGTTACATATTAGAGGAACAAAACATAATTAACTTGCACATTTTTATTGTTTCAAATTTCATTTAAAATTGACTTAATCAAATATATATTTATCATCATCAAAAATTATTATTCAAAAGTTATTTGTATACAGTCTGTCATCATGTATGATAAATTTTGACTATGGCAATCAATTACAACAGAATATTTGTCATAGTAACTTTTACAATAATTCGAATTTTGAAAAATTGTTTTTGGGTTATATTCTAGAAACTATCGGCCATCAGAAAATGCAGAAAACTGGCGTTTCTTTAACACATTCTTAAATGACAGTCCTTTGTAAAGTCTAGTATTCAAAATATGAAAAACATTTTTTGCAATGCTACAATACTCTAAAATACAAACAATTCACAGAATAACTTAAGATGATAGAAAATTTTTACCTTCTTCTTCATCTATACCACGAACTTTGCCCCATAAAGAGACTAATAGGTTCCAAACATCAACACACTGCTTTGCGAAACTTGGATCAGAATCCAGATCTAAAATTTGGGTTTAAAAAATAATAATAATAATAATAATAATAATAATAATGTACATCTGACACTGCACCTTGCTATCTATTGATATTAATCATTAAAATTTGATTAATTTGAAACATTTCCTAGCACTTAAAAATAGCAGTGTTAACGATTACTTTACTTCTCCTAACTGAATATGGTAATTCACATACAAAAAATCACAACTTGAATTCCATGAATTGAGGAGTACATATATAGTTATGTGTATATTATCTTGATAATTTTAAATATATGAAGCAGTATTTTAAAATGTTAGTTAATGAATTAGGTCGAAGAAATAGTCGCAATTTGGTTTTGCATTTGGATAACTCTAAACTAATTTGTATAAAACATTTCCTAATTATTCCATATTGAATCATTTTTAAAAATGTAATCGTTGTTGTCATTTAATTTGAGGAAGTTTTATTAATATTAAATTTACTTTTAGAAATGATTGATTAAACAAGAAAATATTTTTTAAAATGATTTTGTGTTTGTCTGAAATAAAAAATTTATCTTACATCACTTTAGTAATTAAGTAGCACATGTCTAGGCAATGCGATCTTGCCTCCTACATGGGCAATCGCAGATGGTGAAATAAAATATCAGTAAAATATAAATAAAAATTGAACATAAACTAATATAAAATAACTAATAATGCAAAAACAGAGCTATTAATGAACATTTAATAATATCATTTATGAAGTCCATTTCCACTACACTACTTCTTGTGCATGGAACAGCTTGGAGAAAATAGGCATGAAAATAAAAAAGGGAGTGTTACGAGATCGTACTTTTCCCTTCTTGGAATAATTAAAATTAATTATCCATTAATTTATTATTCATTTATCTAAGTTAAAACTTAACTTCTTTCAAAACATAAATAATTAACTTAAATTTCATATAAAACATTTATATTCTGTTAATCATTCAAAAATAATATTTATTTATAAAAATATTCAATTAATAATTTATTTACATAACTTTCTGCAGTATAAACAACACGGAATACACACACACAAAAAAAAAACTTTCTCAAAAAGGCCAACTATCATTTTCTATGTATAAAAAATTGCATTCTGAATTTTATTCATTATTTTCATTTCAAAATATATTTATTGAACTTAAATATTTATTTCCATTTAGCAGCCAAAATTTCATCAAATTTCAGTTAAAACTTTGGCAATTATGTGAAAAACAATATTTTCTCATTTCTCCAACTTTTAAATTCAATGCCTGCCATAATCCCGACACTTGTAAATATAGCTAACATATCTATCTTCTCCCTGTAGGATTTTTTCACTCAACAGTTAGTATTTAAAAGGCAGCTAGACAGTGAAAACACTTTGGAAGATGGGGGCTGGAGCTCGCCTCATTCTTTTTTGAACAGTCGATTCTTCAAGATGCCAGCGACTTAAGAAGGAGTTAATATACTTTATCTCGCCTATTTTTTTTTAAGTAGTTGAATATGTTTTTTTTTTTTTTTTTTTTTTTTTTTTTGAATCCTTCAAGCTTTCAGCTTGTGTAAAAAAATTTTCAACAGGATTTAAGTCTTCATTCCTCTCTTCAACATCCTTCAATCACTATGTATCAGTAATTAGCTCTTCATTTCCAAATTTTTAAAGTAATAATCATTCAACGATACATTTTACAAGAGGCTGACTTAAACAGGTAAATAACATACAAGAGTGGTCAACGTAACAGGTTTTACTGTATCTGTTTGCTCTAATTAATCTGTTGATTAACTGTGCTGTAATCTACAGTATTCTCATATATTTAAAGTCAAATAAGAATTTTTCCTTCGCAACCACACAAATATTTTTAAGACAGGTGATGACAAAAGTTAAAACAAAATTTTCTTACCTGAATTTTTTAAATGACCTTCGAAAAGTTTTGCATGGGCATGAATAAGTTCAACCCCTGGTTTGGGAACAAATAAAGGAACATCACCTTCTAGAGTTGAAACAGAATTTTGCAACTGCAACTGAAGAGTTTCCACAAGATTTTTCTGAAAAGAATATAAGAAAAAACTTTGAAATAAAAAATAATAAGAAGAAAAAAAGCGATAGTGAAACTTTAATAAATATATTATAATATAATGACTTCTCTCTTTCTTAAATTGATCATGACATTCTTAGAAAAATAAGGGCATGAAAACAAAATAATTCTAGTGTGATATAGCAATCACATTTATTATTTATTTTTTAAATTGTAATGCAGCATTATTATCTCATGTTTTAAACTATTTATTTTCAAACATCGTTCAAATCGCGTTTTTTCTTTCCTTTTTACCACAGTTTTGATTTCAGCTTTTCCCCCTCTTCCTGTTCTATATTTAGAATCAGCGTGACGTCGACCGCGTCATATTGGAGGTGTGTCTTCGCTTCGTAGTTTCGTTTTCTCCCAGCTGCTATTCGTTCTACAGTTCATAATGCGTAAATTTAATTTAACGAATAGATTTAAATCATTTCTGGAGGTAGTCTTGTAAACCTCTTTTATGTAGTATATATATCAATGCAGCCAGTTTTTTAACAGATTTTTAAGATTTACGAAAGTATGTATTATTTTTGACAACGTGATTTGTCTTTTTTGAATTTCGGGTCTTAGCGCCTAAATTCAAAGAGCGATGTTCTTCAATAGCTGTATCGCGATATCTAAAAGTTTATCTTAGGTCTCTGGTTTTTTTTAATTTAACGCATATTTGATTTCGGACTTTTTATTATCAAGACCTTCTTTAAAAAATGATTTTAACCAGTATTCATCTTTATCATGGAATTACTTCCAAGTTTTAATAATTCTACGTGGAACTTTTTTTAAATGTGTACAGTGACCTACTTCTCCTGATTGCCTTCCACCTCTCAAATGAATCAACGAATAAAGAAGATTTTTATAACTGCTGTCTCTTCAATGTGTCTACTGTTGTCATTTAAGTAAGAATATTCCTATTTATTTTTACTGCAACTCAATTTATCTTATTCACGGCATCTCTCATCAATATATTTTAACTTTGTCACATCTAGCTCCATCAATGATATAACAAATAATGATTTTTAATAAATTTTTCATACCAGAATAAATTTTATTAGAATAAAAAAAAAATAGAATATTTGCTTGTGTGTCTACCTGTTTGTCTGTCCTAGGTCAGGGATGGCAAACTTTTTCATGTGTGGTTGCCAAAAATTTAAAAAATATATCTATCAATATTTTAAGGTATCAAACTTATAAATACAAAAATAATTAAGGGTTGATCAGGAGACTTGAAGGATATTGAAATAAAAATAACTCAAATTTTGCATTTTATACAAGAAAAGAAAAAAAAAACAGAATTTTACATAACTTGGTGAATAATCAAAGATGATAGTCACATTTTAAACCTACTGTGCCAGAATAAATATAGTAAAGAGAAACCATGGAACAAAGAAAATGGAGAAAATAAACTAAAATTAGCATAAGGCATGCTTTTATATGAAATTTTTAGATTAATTATATCAGGCATGAAAGTGGGAAATGGGAAAAAAGATGGAAATTTTTCCCCCAAACTTGTATAATTTAAACGCATTTCAACAGTTATTCATATAATAAAATAAATTATAACTGTACATATGATCAGAAACTCAGAAAGTATTGAAAGAAAAAAAATAACAATAAATGTATAAATTCATTAAATCAAAAAAGAAATTTGGAAACAGTTTGCTAAAAGTATAAATCCATCCAAATGTATCTGATGAACTTATGTGAAGTACGGATATTAATTTTTTAAAACAAATATATTATTTTGAATTATTTGAAGGTTTTACTAAAAGACTTTACTGAACCAGACTTTACTAAAAAAAATCTCTATGCTAAATATACGCATGCCAAATTGATCTTTACTCCAGAAATGCATTTCCAAAAATGCATCACTGAAATTACCCAGAAGTGTTTTATAAATAGAATAAAATATTCTATTTCAAAAGAAGCTTATGGAAACTTCCTTTCTCTAGTTAAAGAACTTAATTTACATGACTTTCAGATGTTTATAATAAAAGCTTGCGTTTGATTTGATAGTACAACAATTCAGAAACAAACTCCAAGGATTTGAAGACAAAATGTCTAATTATTAAGCTTTCTGGACCTCCTCCCCCCCCCCCCCCTCATATGCTTCTAATATTTTTTTTGCATTTTTGCATCAATCCAGAGAATGTCCGAATTTGCTTTTAAAAAGGTGGAATTCCTCCTTTATTAGGAACTCTTTCATACCTGTTATATACGTTTTGAAAGAAGTTTTAATTTAGTCAATTAATTAATTGATAATTAATTTAAATTATTGGAAAGAAGCGAAATGTATGACATCATAACACTTGTCTGCAGTTTTTAAGCACTACAAGTAGATAATAATGCATAAGCATAGCTGCCAACCTCCAAGTAATCCTCTGTAATATGTGGATTAATTTGACCCAGGTTAAACATGTTTCAAAGCAGAAAATTTATTTGAGAAGTCTTTACTTATTTAATTTAAATGTTTTACTGGAATTTATTTCATTTCATTTTTTTAAAAAATTTCTGGTATTTCTGGTTCATGTATTAAACCTGGGTCAAAATAACCCACATATTACGGAAGATTAGTGAGAGCTTGGCACATATGCATAAGTGTCATTAAGTATCATTAATTTATGAAGAAAATCACAATATACTTATAAACAAATTTTTGCAGACAAGTATAAAACATTCACTTGAAATTTATAAACTTCTTAATTTTCTCGGCTTAGGTTACATCAAGAGTTTTCACTGATTTTTGATTAACATTAGCAATTTGGCTAATAAGCAAAGAAAAGCTATAGCCAAAGGAAAGTAATGTTAGCAATATTTTCATCATGAAACACTGATTCAAAAACCATTCTTTAATCCCCTTTTTTTTCATTTTAAATATATGTTAACAATTTTTTAAGTTGTTTTTAGATCAATTATTGATCTAAATTCACTATCAGTTGTAGAAACTATGAACTTATTTTATTAGTTTCTTCTAGAATTCTAAAATCTAGATGCTTTGTAAAGTCAAGAAAAAAAATACTAGTCTCATATATCTATAATCAATTTTATTGAACAAAAGTAGAGTTAACTTGGGATTGGGATAGTAAATCAGTGGATTAAATAAACGAGTAGAACCCCGGTGATCCGAACCCCGCTAATCCAAACCGATTTTATTTTCGAAAATTATTTACGAAAATTTGATTTTCAATTTTATTTAAAAAAATTACTAGACTTGAAGCATACCGGCTTACGAAATTTTCCAGATTACAGGATGAATGCTGGGAAAAACGTGTAGAAAATAGAAAAAGTACAACATATGTATGCGAATATAAAATGAAAACATACACTGTAGGCCTACTCATAGAAGCCATCTTAAAAAAAAATCTCGAATATCTGTTTGTTTGCAAGTCACTATAAAATTATTTTCTAAAATGGAAAAAGTATTTCTATGCAAAAAGTATTAATTCAGATGATAAAAATGTTCAACAGTTTGATTTCGCAAATTATCTACAAAAATGTTTTTTTTTTTTTCTTTTTTTCCTAGTTGACATGGTGATTGAATGCACTATTTATAGATTCGTGATTTTAAGTCGTTTGTAATGGGTTGTTACGCAATTCCTCATTCTGACATTCTATTGGATTATTATAAACATCAGGAGTGATTAAACAAGGAATACTATTTTTCCGAAAGTCGAGCCGGATTATCCAGCATACCCGATTACAGGATGTTTACTGTACTACTGAGCACTTATAACTTACATTTTTTTAGCATGCATCATTTTCTTTTCGATTTTTATCAGAATTTCAGGTAATCCGAACAGGCACCGGTCCCAATTAGTTTGGATTAATGACGTTCTACTGCATATGTATATACATATACAGTAGAACTCCGCTAATCTGAACCGATTTATTTACAAAAATTATACTTGAACACATTAACTGAAAAGATTGAAATGTTGTACTAAAAATAAAAAAGTACTTTTTACAACGAAATTTTTCAGATTACAGTATGAATGTCAGGAAAAACGTGTAGAAGTTAGAATTAAACAAAAATGGCAGTAAAGCATGTGTTTTATTCTTTAAACAGCTTTAATACAATAAAAAAAATACTCAAAAATGTAAAAGTCTATACAACATATGTACAAGAATACAAAATGAAAATGTGTACTGCACGCCTACTCATAGAAGCCATCTTAAAAAAAAAATCTCGAATATCAGTTTGTTTGCCAGTCACTATAAAATTCTTTTCTAAAATGCAAAAAAGTATTTAATTCAGACGATAAAAATTTATTTTTCCTTTCAACAGTTTGATTTCACAAATTATCCACAAATATGTTTTTTTCTCGTCGACGTAGCGATTGAGCTATTCATAGATTCGCGATTTTGAACTGTTTGTAATAGGTTGTTACGTAATTCCTCATTCTGAAGTTCCACTGAATTATTATAAATATCAGCAGAGTTGTATAATACAGACGCACACACGAACGCCGTGCGCGGGAAATTTTATGAGAAATTCAGAACTTTGCGGAAAAAGTTAAGAAAAGGAAAACGTATTTTTTGTTTTTGTAACTTTTTTTTTAACACCAAAAATTTAAAATATTCCCCCAATTTATGTACGATTTATATATTGTTTGTCTACAATTCAAAGTTTAAAGACTCAAAGCATTGTTGTGACATCACAGACCCTTTTATTACCATTTTCCACAGACAACTTGCCGCTGATCGGTTTTTGGATCAGCAGCTACAGTGATTAAGCCCGGCGACGGCGGTTAAATCGAATAATTTCATAGTGTTATAAGAGTGACTGGCATTTTGTGCAAAGAGATTATAATATTAAGGATTGGGCTGTTTCTAAATGCATTGACAAAATAATTGAACAGAATTCACCCCTTCCTATCATGGATTTTTACTTTATTATTTTTTAATTAAAATAATTATTCTTTAATTAATATTAATAAATTTTTCATTTAAATAGCAACATAATAGTTATAGCAATATTTAAAAATTTTTTATTAATATTGGTATTATTAATGCTATTATTAATATTGCTATTATTAATATTGCTGTTATTTAAATAGCAATATTTTAAACTATGATTTTCAATTCATAGCGTCAGAATAATATAACACGTAATTTTTGATAGCCAATATCAAGGAAAATGGCTATGAATATAAATTAGCAAATGCACTAGCAATGGAGCGTATATGGCTAACTTCTGACATAGCATGACACGATCTAATCAATAAGTTTAGTTAAAAGATTTAAAGATATATTGCTATAAACTTGTATATATTTCAATTAAACTTAAACTATGACTGTGGTGGATTAAGTAAAACAGATACCAATATATATAAATAAAAACGTATTTATTAAAAACCAAGAGCAAACAACAAACTTAACTTTCATAAATTATAACAACTATTAAATGTATGTCTATAAATATATGTAATGGCATTTATATATATTTACCCCAGGACTCCATGGCATATCGTGCAAAAGATAATAGGCTTCATATTAAAAACATTAATCATGATTCATTTAAGAACAACGTCACCGGGGAATTATGTTTCCGATCAACATCGTCAATGAGAAAAAGGTCTTGATGACACATCGCTAACTCCTCCAAATACTTAGCCCACTCAAGCTACATTTCTTCAGGACATTCAAAGATCCAAGAATCAGCTTACCACCGGAAAGAAATTAACTTCTCCGTAAACAGCCACGTAGACACACTGGGGAAGAATAGCTTAACACTAAATGATAACAGAAACCATTCCACAAGAATACGATGAAGACACGAAAAACCATGATAATTAAAAAGCCATGATGTCTAAAAAGTGGAATATGAAATCCCTTTCTATTATACTGCATGACTAAAGGCGAGACTCCATAATACAAACAAGGCGAAGAACTGAAAAACTGAATGAAGATCCGAGGAGGGAAAAACCCTTTTATGCAATAGCCAGCGGTGCACGTGCCGACTCATTCCCTTTCGGGAACGTTCGATGAGCAGTGATTCGCCGGAGTGGATTACGTCATCTAATTCATTCATGAACACCGCCACCTGGCGAAAGAAAAACCACGTAGTACGAACTACGACATTGAAAGTGATGCCTGGCAGATTACACCATCGGAAGTTTGAAAAAAGTAAACAAAGTATTTAATGGAACGTAACTTAAAGATACTGAAAAGACTTCTTAAATAATTAAAGGATAAATGGATTAGAACAGAATAAAGGTAAGTTTTATTTCAGAATAAAATTATATTTGAATAAAGTTACTTCGATAAATAAAGTGCAATAAATAAAGTGCTGCATATTATATTGTAATAAGTTAAAGAGGTATTTAATACTGTTAGAGGCATTGAGAATAAAGAAACTAGCTTGTTAATTCCTAACAATTTTATTAAACATTAAATTAATTTGCAGAAAATTTTTGACCCAATATTTAAGTGCGTGGAAAGTTTTTGATTTTATATAAGTCTGAACATCAGGAGTGATTAAACAAGGAATATTATTTTTTTCTAGAGTCATGCCGGACCTTAGGATGCCGGATTAGAGGATGTTTACTGTACTACTGAGTACTTATAACTTAAATTTTTTTCAATACACATCTTTTTATTTTCTATCTTTAGAGGAATTTCGGGTAATCCAAATTTTTTATAATTGAAACAGGTGCTGGTCCCAATTAGTTTGGATTAGCGAGATTCTACTGTATATGTATGAGGTCTGAAAAATTCAAAATACAAATAATAATAAATAAATAAATAAATAAAAAGCAACATGAGAGTGTGACTGAAATAAAAAACAAAGTTTTTTTAAATTCCTTCAATTTGACAATTTTAATCTTTTCTTGTTAAAGGAAACATTTTGTCACAATGAGGATCAGACGTTAGAACCTTATAGTCTGCCAGAAATGAGAGAATGGAAGTAAATAAACTGGTTGTGGAAACATCACCAAGGAGCTATACTTTTGGCCCAAATCCCTAGTTCGGCAAATTTTATTTTTTCTTTCAATTTGTTAATTTTTTTATACATTTTATTTTAATAAATTTTAATATACTTACCTCAGAAATAACTTTCCAGAACATGACATTGAAGTATCGATACTAATCGAGTGGAGATTAATTGCCATGGAATGTACTATATTATCTATAACGTTGTTTAAATTCCACATTTGTTTTTCCACTTTATTAGGTATGTGTTGAAAGCATTTTTTCCATTCTTCAACGCTAATTCTGCTGAGACATTAAATGCACAAATCTTTTACATGAGGCATTTTAAATATTTTGTTTTCTTTCTCAATGAAGTTCTTAATTTGTGCCCAAATAAGTTCCACAAGATTAAGCTCGCAATGGTAGGGGAGGATGGTGGTGGTGGTGGTGGTAATCGCAACACAGCTTTATTTTGAGCTTTTGCCAATTCAAACCACAACGTACTTGTTATATTTATTTTTATTTCGCTTCACTAATTGCAACAGTTCTGCATTTGAGTTACACAATTCATACACAGTTATCTTGCAGTTGAAATAAAATATCAGCAAACCACTTTTCAAACCATTTGGAATTCATGTTGTTGCATCATAAAAAATATAATGCATCATTTCCCATTCAAATTAATTTAAATAATATAATTTATTTCAATTTTACAACTTAAATTAACATTTTCAAACACCTAATTTCTAATCACAAATTTTAAACTTATAATGTAAATTTTAATGATAAATAATTCAATATTTCCTTATTTTTCAATGTAAACATTATCTCTTATTAAGATTATTTAAGTGCAATTAGTATTTTATTATATTTCAGTAATTTAACTTTCAAATTTCTTTCAACATACATCGCGAATGTGTAAACACATCGGAATTTTCTAAGTCTAAAATATAAAAAATGGAAATCTTTTATTTATCAATATTTCCCTTTTTAATCATATTATGTGGATAGAAATATTTATTTCTAGCCGATTGCAAAATTTTCAGTGACTTGTGGTAAATACTTTGGCAGAAATACGCAAAAATGTATTTTCTATCTTTTCTCATTTTTAATTTCGGCGTGCGACGCCATGAGATCATTCTTTCCGACATTTTGAAAGTTCCAACAAGAAGGGTATTCCCCTTTGCCAAACAGACGCTTAGCTCAAAACCGGACGTCTGCTAAATCGTTTAACATTCCTTTTGGAACACGCACGTTGTGTGTGACGTCAGGCGCGGGGAGGATAGGCGTTTTTAATTGGCTGACACGCTCTGTAATGGCTTTTCATGTTTGAAACTCTTCTGGAAAAGTGATCATTCTTCACCAGGGAGCCGTTGGAGCAAGTAACTCGTGGGGGCTGCGACGCCGTGCTTTTTTAGCCGGTTGTTGCGGCAGAGGAGTTCGGCGAGCGAGTGAGAAGAGTTCGACGTTTCGTTAGGCCTTAGCGGCCGTATATCATCTAAAGGAAATATAATATTTTTCTCTTCAAGAAACATTTCTAAGTAAATTTCATGGAACATTATTTGGAAGCCCTGAATTGTTCTGCTCATCGACGTTTTATTATTCTTCGATTCTTCTTTGCTATAAAAATATGAATTGAACATCTGTTTTTTTTGTCGATGCAATAAATAGTAAATTGCCTATGTAAAGAACCGAAATCGTCAAAATCTGCATTTCTGAAAGAAGTTCTCAAACTTCCTATTTCCAATTTTCCAAATCCGTAACTTCTCATTCGCTTCAGATTCGCATTGAATAAAAAGAAATAGAATCTACATTCCCGAAGGAGGATTGTCGACAGCATGTATCCAGTTTTCCAAATACAAGAGTCCTTCTACGTCCCTAGTTGATCTTGACTTTACACTCCTGAACTTTAAGCCCTAGCTTAACTTTACATTCCTGAACTTAAATCCCTAATTTAACTTTACATTCCTGAACTTTAATCCCTAATTTGCAAAAAAGAAATATTACGTAAACTTCTGCTTTTTCTTAGATGATAATATGTCTCTAATTGTCTAAAATTATAGTAAATTTCACATTCACTTTGATAATCTTTACATAATTCATAATGTAAGAATGCATTCAAATCAGCAAATTTTATATATGTTTAAATAAACGTCATTTGTGAATTATCTTTCTGTGTTCAAGTACTTGGGTGAGTGTTTACTTTTCTTTATTTTTTTTCAGCTACGATAACTAGTAAATATAATTTTATTTGATCTTATATAATTTAAAATAATTCTAAAAAAACCACATTTGGCAATGTCAACCACTTACGTCATCGGCTGTAGTGTAATTTTGAGCTTATGAATCGGAATTAATTTTGTTCAATTCAAACTTTGGATTGAATTTCACTCTCCGATTCATTAAGCCCAACTTTACAGTACATTAATGGTGCCGTTAACTTAGTGATTTCATTCTTGGAGTTATTGTTTTAAGCCTTTTTTAATATTAATTTTTTCTTTTCACTCATAGGCATTAATTGATGCCATAACTTTAAAGATCGGAGATCGGGTTTCATTACTTTTTCATGACATTAGATAAAGTATATTTATTAATTAACTTATTAATTATTTAATCATTTATTTTAAAAATAATACTCACTAAACTTATATATATATTTTTTTTCTCTCTATTTCATGTGCGGACCCCATATTGGTGCAATATATTTTTTAAAATATACATGATTTATATTTTTATTTATTTTCCTTTTAAGATTTGATTCTATAAATATATGTAAAGAAAAGAAATTTGATTTTTCAAAGATTTATTTGCTATTTTTTCATAAATTGAAAAAACGAAAACTTTATATATTACACTTTGAATTTATAATGATTTATTGTTGCATGTTTTGATATTTGTAGTTATTGTGTTCCTTTTTTTTCTATTTTGGGGGATTTGTACATTTTTGCATATATTTATTTACTTTAACTGTATTGCACATTAATATGCATTTTTAGAAAATTTTTAAAAAAGTAATCTTCCATTTTTTTTTATGATTTTTTTTCTGTCCTTCATCATTTTAACAAACTTTTCCATTATTATTTTTTTATTTGCTTTGCTTTAGGATAATTTATTTGTCATACATCAGTGTTTTAGTATACCTTTTGATTTTTCACGTGTATACAAATTATTACGATATGGCAAATGATTTGCAATTAAACGCGCTTATGGCAGCGATTCCCACTTTCCATGGAAAAGAAGGGGAAAATGTACATTTTTTCATTAAAAACATTAGTGATGTCTGTAACATACAGAATTGGAACGACGAGAATCGTATTCTACTCTTCCGCCTGTATTGTAGAGACAAGGCGCAGGAATATGTTGCGAGCGATCCAGAAATTAACAATATTGATAATTTTGAAAATTTTGTGCGTTTATTTAGAGCAAAATTTAGCAGAGAAGAGAATTTCCAGGAAACCTCTTATCAGTTCTCAAATATAAGACAAAAACCTAAACAGACAGTGAAGGAGTTGGCTGAGGTAGTAAAAAAATTAGTCAATCGATTGGTTCCGAACGCTGAGGATATCCCTCAAATGGTCATTCTAAAGCAAAAATTGATGTTTAATAAATTGCTCGAAGCTCTTAGACCGGATATTAAAACAGAGGTACTTAAACTTGGAAAGGAAAATTTCGATGATCTGGTTTCTAGTGCTATGGATTGCGAAAAAGCTTTGGAACAGCAATGCTCTTTCTCAGTCAACACCATCAACGCGACGCAGGTTTCAAACAACAGCAGTCAGGACTCGTTGATTACAATTTTGTTGAAACAACAAGAAAATTCAAATAAATTATTGCAGAGTATGGCGGAGCAGTTAAAAGGATTAAAAGAAGAGCGGACTGTTTGCCATATCTGTAACAAACAGCATAATACGCGCGATTGCTGGTTTTTTCCGTCTTTGCATAATAGGGGATTTTTTTCGCCGCAGCAAAATTTTTCTGGTCAGGGTAACAGTGCTGCTAATCAAGCAAGTAATTTTTTAAGTCCTAACAGTAATTCTCCAAGTAATGATAGATATTTTGAGAATCAGGGCAGAAACTTTGCTGGAGATTTTAGAAGAGGTAGCGATAACAATGTGCAGAGATTCAATAGGGGCAGAGGTAGAAATAATTATCGACCATATCGTGGCAGAGGCAGAAGAAATAATTTAAACTTCTAGAGGGTTCTGATGATATTTTGCACAATTTTTCCCCTCAATCTCACAGAGCCCTAGATGATAAATTTTTGCACGAGGGTATGAATTATTCTGATACTGCTGTTAACATTCCCAAATCACTTATGTCATGTTTTTCTGATGATTCTCCACTTCCTTTAATTAAATTAACATTTGGAAAACATAACTTTATTGGTCTTCTGGATTCTGGTGCAAATCTTTCTCTTATACAACCTAAAACTATTAACTTACTTAAACAAAACAATAAACTTAACTTTTTATCTAGATCTGTAAACATCAAGACCATCAATAATTCCAGTGTTCCTTATTTTTCTGCTGTACAATTAAACTTTAAAATTCGTAATAAATGGTTCAGCAATGTGTTTTTCGTTACCCATGATAATTGGCACTCTAACTACCAAATTATTCTCGGTTACGATTTTTTAAACCGAAATAAAGTTTTGTTAGACTCTGCCAACTCTCAACTTATCATGGGAAACCTCACATTTCCTTTCGAAAATAAAAATCCTGATTCTACTCAAACTTCTAATTTTAACAATGAAAATCTAAGTTCCAATGACAATAATACTATTCATGATATTTCAAATTCCAATGCTGAATCATATGAAAATATTAATTCTCTCTCTAACGATATTAATCATGAAGATTCCAAAAACTTTGTCACACCAGCTAACCGTGTCATTATTCGGCCAAATCATGGCAGGATTATAAGACTTAAAGCATTACATAAAATTAACAATTCATTTAACTATTTATTTGTTCCATTAACTACCAAATTGCCACTAAACTTAGATCTTAGCCTTCATGAAGCAAATGTTAACAATTCTATTCTTCTGTATGTATTCAACAACAATAGTCAAAAAATTGTCCTCAACAAAAATACTAAATTAGGTTACTTAAAACAAATTTCTAAAGATCAAATTTCTACGCATGACAACAGTAAAACATACCAGGTAAATTCGCTAATTTGTGATGATATTTTAGAACTTCGTAAAAATGAACTAAAAACTAATAATTTTCAAGTTGATCACTTACCTGAATCAGATAGGAAGAGAGTTCTCAAACTTCTTATGAATAATTCAGCTGTTTTTTCTTCTTCATACAGTACACTGGGATGTACAGATAAAGTTGTTCCTCAGTTTAACTTACTGCATGATTTTGCTTTACAAACAAAACCATATCCCATTCCTAGAATTGCCAAGGAGTTTGCTAGAAATGAAATCGCTGATCTTCTGAAGGCTGGCATTATAGAAAATTCAACCTCAAACTACTGTTTTCCAGTCATTTTTGTTAAAAAGAAGACGTTACCTACTGATGACCCTAACAAACTTAAATTTCGTATGGTTATCGACTATCGATTACTTAATGCAATTACTGAACCTTATAAAATTTGTTTACCAAAAATCAACGACATTATGCAAAATATATCGGGCAAAAAATTCTATACTGTTTTGGATTTAAAAGCCGCATTTTTTCAAATTCTTCTTCAACAGAAGGATAGGGCCAAACTGGCATTTGCAACGGAGTATGGGAATTATCAACCTAAACGCCTGCCATTTGGATGTGTGAACTCAACTTCTTATTTTCATACTTTAATAAATAACTGCCTTAGCTCATTAAGAGGTAAAAATGTTCAATATTTTCTAGATGACATAATTGTTGCTGCTGATTCGTTGGAGGAAATGTTAATATGGTTGCAGAAAGTTTTTGACAAATTGAGAGAATTTAACCTCACTTTAGACCCTAAAAAGCTTCAAATATGTAAAGAACAAATAACATACCTAGGTTTTAAATTACACAAAAACGGTCACTCTCCTTCTACTGATAATGTAAACAAAATCAATAGATTTCCCATTCCTACAAACCTGAAACAAGTTCAAAGTTATCTGGGTATGATAAATTATTTCCGTCATTTAATTTTCGATTTTGCAAAAATAGTACAACCTATTGTAAATTTAACGAGAAAAAAGGTAAAATTCTTCTGGAGCAATGACTGTCAAAATGCTTTTCTCAAGATTCAGGAAATTTTGCTTACTAATCCAACAGTTAAAAATTTTGATGATAGTAAGGATGTTTATTTGGTTACTGATGCATCTATGGTTGCAATTTGCGGAATTCTTATGCAAAAACACAATGACAAATTCTACCCCATTGAATTTTATTCCAAGCAATTAAATCAGGCAGAATCTAAATACCCTTCAATCAAACGTGAATTTTATGCTATCTATTCCTCTGTTAAACATTTTTCTGAATTCTTGTACGGTAGACAATTCAAAATTCTAACAGATGCTAAAGCTTTAACCTACCATTTAAACCTAGAAAAACAGGCTGAAATTATAACTAGATGGCTTTTATATTTGCAGAGTTTTAATTTTAAGGTTGAGCACATTCCTGGGCTTGTTAATCCAGCCGATTTTCTTTCTCGTGTCGTGGACCTTCCTAATAATCCTAATTTATATGTAAATGCATTAAATATTTTTATACCTACTAACGACTCACTAACTACCGAAAATATACTAAAAGAGCAGCAAAATGATGAAAAACTTAAAGAAATCCGGAAAAAAATAATTGCCAAAACATGTTCTAACACTAATTACTCAATCAATCCTAATAACGATCTTTTAATGTTTGCTAAAAAGAAATCTGGTAATGTCAATAGAGTAAAGAAAATCGTTATTCCTAAAACATTAATCAATAGTTGCATTGCCCTTGCTCACCAAGCTCATTTTGGAATGATAAAAACGGTTGAGACAATTTCCAGGAATTATTTCTGGCACGGAATGGTTCAGGATGTTCAAAATTTTGTAAATAACTGTGAAAAATGTCTTCCCTACAAAAGTAAACAAACCAACACAAAACCTTCCTTCATTTCCAAGTGTGAATTAGCTCCCGGAGAGATGCTTGCAATAGATATTGTGGGTAAACTCCCCAGGTCACATGACGGTAAATTTTTTATTCTCACCATCGTTGACCACTATTCACGCTTTCTGGAAGCTATTCCGCTTAGAGATGCTACTTCCCCATCTATAATTAAAGCTTTAAACGACTACTTTTCGAGGTTTGGTATACCAAAAATTATATTATCTGATAACGCCAAAAACTTTACCTCTGATGTCTTTCTAACCTTTCTTAAATCTCTCAATATCAAACGTAGAAATTCGTCCATTTACTTCCCGAGGTCGAACGGTGTTATCGAACGTATCCATCGATCCCTGAAAGAATCAGTTGCTTCACTATCTGATCAAATAATTGAATGGTCTGATAGATTGAAATTTTTTGTGCTTCACTACAATAATTCTAAACATTCTGTAACTAATTTTAGTCCTGCAAACTTATTTTTTGGCAGAGATTTAAACTTACCTATTGATACTTTCTTACCACCTAAAGATGCTGAAGAACCCTCCCAATACTTTAAACAACAACAAGAACATATCAAAACAACCAGAGAATTAGTTAAACTTAATGAACAAAAATATTTTAAAATGAATGCAAAATTTCTTAAAGGTCGTTCTCCTCCAAAGTTGAAAATTGGCGACAAAGTTTATTTAAAGAATTTCAATCATACTAATACCTTCCATGCAAAAAATTCAGGTCCTTTTAAAATTATCCAGATATGCAATAACGATAACTATCAAATTCAACATATGACTGATCCAACAATCAGAATTATGACGGTGAATGTATCAAAACTCATCTCAACAGGATGTTAGTTTTATTTGTTTTCTACTCACTTAATTTTCTTTTGTTATGGACATTTAAATTTTTTTGGGGCACTACAATCTTCCTACAAATGTAAATCCCATTTTTTCTAATTTCCATTTTAGTGTCTTCATATGTATATATATCTCTCTGAATTACAATTTTTTTTTTAAACAATACAGTGGTAACATCTGTATCAATTCTATGAGTTTTCAATATTTTGCTGGCGAAATACTAGTGGTCACGGAATGTAAGCGCTTACGTACTGTCCATTACTGTTCACTCATACAATTGATTAAGCATACTGATTTATTGATTTCATTATTTTACAATTCTATATTTTATAATAGGTACTATCCTTCATCTAAATTTTTTTTTCTACCTTAATTTAAATGATGGGAATGCAATATTATGTTGCCACAGATTTTTTTTTGTATGTTCATCTTTGTTAATTTTTGAACAATATATATCCATATCATATTGAAATTGAGGGGTGATCTCAACATATAAACTTTTACTGCTTATTCATGTGATGTTTTATTTTAAATTTAATTATAGGATCCTATATAACCATTATTAAAAATTATGAGAAAATATATATAAAAAAAAATTAATATATTTTTGAGACAACTTTAATAAATTACAAATAAAAAAAATACAAATGAAAATTTATATATGTTCCAGAAATTATATGAAAAATTATCAATGCTCAAATCTCCTAGCTGCAGCTCTTTGAATACTAGTGGAGATATTTTATGAGAATACGATGGAGCAACTGCTCTAAGTTATTTCTCTTTTTCTTTCAGTTCCCAACAAATTTATAGCGAGCACACACAGAAGGTAAATTCGGCATAGCTTGGGGCAAAAAATAATCACAAAATTAGTACCCTTCCGATAAATCCTTCAAGGTGCAACTATTCATAATTTAAAGGGAATAACATTCTATATTGTAAATTTCAGTGTCCAAGATCACATATGATCTATTTTAAAATTCACAGCTTAATGTCTTAAATTTTTTTAATTTAATGGGCACAACTATCATTCTGAACAATGTACATTTGTTTTTTGTTCAAGAAATTGATGGTATTTTACAATGTAAACAAAATAAATACTACAAATAATGATATACAGTTGTCTCAGCTACATCACAATTGCAGTATTATCCTGTTTTAATTTTATTGGTTTGATTTTGCAATACTTGAAAACTTTATGCAGCATTTTGTTTGTTTTTTTAAATATGATTACACATATAGTTTTATTTTTATCATAGTTGCAATATGTCTACTGTTAGGGGTTTGCACATGAAAAGATTACATTTTTATAGGCCAATTAGAACCTCACCCATGCAGTGTTTTGTTTATATATAAATTTTAGTGGTTTGTTTCCACCTGTACCATGTTTGTTATTGTTTGATATTGTGTTACAATTCTATTTCTACTTGTACTGTGTATTCTTGTTTGGTATTGTGTTTATATATTGGTTTTGTTGTATTGTGTTTATTGTTGTTTAATATTGTGTAGTTTACCTTTAAATTTGAATAGAATTATCTGCAGATGGTTCATCTTTTCGAACCTGTCAGCTAAAAATTTTTTTTTATCCTTTTTTTTTCTGCTACCGGGAGATAAAATGTTGCATCATAAAAAATATAATGCATCATTTCCCATTCAAATTAATTTAAATAATATAATTTATTTCAATTTTACAACTTAAATTAACATTTTCAAACACCTAATTTCTAATCACAAGTTTTAAACTTATAATGTAAATTTTAATGATAAATAATTCAATATTTCCTTATTTTTCAATGTAAACATTATCTCTTATTAAGATTATTTAAGTGCAATTAGTATTTTATTATATTTCAGTAATTTAACTTTCAAATTTCTTTCAACATACATCGCGAATGTGTAAACACATCGGAATTTTCTAAGTCTAAAATATAAAAAATGGAAATCTTTTATTTATCAATATTTCCCTTTTTAATCATATTATGTGGATAGAAATATTTATTTCTAGCCGATTGCAAAATTTTCAGTGACTTGTGGTAAATACTTTGGCAGAAATACGCAAAAATGTATTTTCTATCTTTTCTCATTTTTAATTTCGGCGTGCGACGCCATGAGATCATTCTTTCCGACATTTTGAAAGTTCCAACAAGAAGGGTATTCCCCTTTGCCAAACAGACGCTTAGCTCAAAACCGGACGTCTGCTAAATCGTTTAACATTCCTTTTGGAACACGCACGTTGTGTGTGACGTCAGGCGCGGGGAGGATAGGCGTTTTTAATTGGCTGACACGCTCTGTAATGGCTTTTCATGTTTGAAACTCTTCTGGAAAAGTGATCATTCTTCACCAGGGAGCCGTTGGAGCAAGTAACTCGTGGGGGCTGCGACGCCGTGCTTTTTTAGCCGGTTGTTGCGGCAGAGGAGTTCGGCGAGCGAGTGAGAAGAGTTCGACGTTTCGTTAGGCCTTAGCGGCCGTATATCATCTAAAGGAAATATAATATTTTTCTCTTCAAGAAACATTTCTAAGTAAATTTCATGGAACATTATTTGGAAGCCCTGAATTGTTCTGCTCATCGACGTTTTATTATTCTTCGATTCTTCTTTGCTATAAAAATATGAATTGAACATCTGTTTTTTTTGTCGATGCAATAAATAGTAAATTGCCTATGTAAAGAACCGAAATCGTCAAAATCTGCATTTCTGAAAGAAGTTCTCAAACTTCCTATTTCCAATTTTCCAAATCCGTAACTTCTCATTCGCTTCAGATTCGCATTGAATAAAAAGAAATAGAATCTACATTCCCGAAGGAGGATTGTCGACAGCATGTATCCAGTTTTCCAAATACAAGAGTCCTTCTACGTCCCTAGTTGATCTTGACTTTACACTCCTGAACTTTAAGCCCTAGTTTAACTTTACATTCCTGAACTTAAATCCCTAATTTAACTTTACATTCCTGAACTTTAATCCCTAATTTGCAAAAAAGAAATATTACGTAAACTTCTGCTTTTTCTTAGATGATAATATGTCTCTAATTGTCTAAAATTATAGTAAATTTCACATTCACTTTGATAATCTTTACATAATTCATAATGTAAGAATGCATTCAAATCAGCAAATTTTATATATGTTTAAATAAACGTCATTTGTGAATTATCTTTCTGTGTTCAAGTACTTGGGTGAGTGTTTACTTTTCTTTATTTTTTTTCAGCTACGATAACTAGTAAATATAATTTTATTTGATCTTATATAATTTAAAATAATTCTAAAAAAACCACATTTGGCAATGTCAACCACTTACGTCATCGGCTGTAGTGTAATTTTGAGCTTATGAATCGGAATTAATTTTGTTCAATTCAAACTTTGGATTGAATTTCACTCTCCGATTCATTAAGCCCAACTTTACAGTACACATGTCTTCATGATAATCTTTATTTTTATTTGATTTTAACATGTCAAGCGTTTCATACATGAAAACAGAATTGCCACCAATATGGCTAATTATCATCAGTTTTCATTTCCTTGAAGGAAATGTTAATCCTGAAAAGAAGGCCAGATAAAAATGCTTGATTTGAAGACTTCATTGAGGTAGGTAACTTTACTAACTGTATGTCCTGTATTCACCCAAGTTTCATCCATATAATATATTTTATACCTTTCTTTTCTTAAAGATTTGATTTGACTTAAGTATTTTCTTCTTCACACAATTATTTTGTTTTTATCAAAAAGAGTACTGTCTTGTCCTCTTTGTGAATATGTAAAATTTAATTCTTTCAGGAGCGATAAAATGTTGTTCTTTTAAGGGTTGGCAAATCAGGATCATTATTTACAAATTTCAAAACTTTATTTATAGTGGGCAATTCTTTTCTAAAAAAGAACTTGGATTTTTTTCCTAATAGCATTCCGGGCAAAATGTCTATGTTTTCTAAAACACGTTTACGTAATTTTACTTTCTTCAGAGAGTTCAGTACACCGCAATTTTTATACTCTTGCATCACTCAGAAAACAGAAGCTTTACTTACCCCTGTTATATGAGCAGCACTATCCCCTACATATAAGAAATCAGAAGTTCAGGGTTCGATTCAAGTATTGTTTTATAAATGTTCAAAATCATATCCTTTTCCGCCTCACTCAAAGCTTTTTTTTACTCTCTTCTTCGGTGGGCTCAAAGAATTTTTTTCACTCCCCACTTGTGTGCATGAAATACCAAATCACTCGAAAAAAATTGTTACTTTTAGCAGTGAATGACAACAACAAACAGTGGAGATGAAAAAAAGCTGAAACTTGGACTGTCTGTTTGGCGCTTCTGGCACGCAGCTAGGTGTTTTATCATAGCCAATCTTCAGGTGTGTTCAGACCTGCCAACCTTTGAAAATGAGAAATCGTAGAAAACAAAATTTAAATTAATTTGGAGGTTGGTTGGTTGGTTTTTTGTGTTTTGCATCATTTTTTGACATTCGTAAAAGGAATAAGGTTTCAGTCTTTCAACTCAATATAGTAATTTTTGAAGTGAAAACGTCTTTAGGTGCATTGAGCTTTTTTTGAGATGGAGAAAAACCACAGATTTGGAGACACTGTTACGTAACCGACATGCTAGCATTTTGGCACATAGACACTAGCGCGCCAAGCGGTGAATGACAGGAACTTTTCCCTCTTCAGCTCAATCCGCAAAAGAAGAACAAAGCTAAAACCCACTTTTTCTCCCGGCGTTCACACTGGAACACACACAAAATTTACATTTCCGTTGCAGTACGCTGTTGTGTTTATTGTTAAAGACAAATACTTGATACTTTCATTATTGAAGTGAAAGCTTCTTTGGGCACGTTTGGCATTTTTTGAGATGGGAAAAACCATTGAACTTGTGATACTGTTATTGTAACCGACACCTCTGTATATAAATATGTACATGTATTGTGCATAGTTCGGTATGAAGAGGGCGGGCAATTAATTGTTATTGATTGCTTAATCAATAACAACAATTTACAGGCAAGCGCGCCGCATGCTTGCCTGTGCGCTATTGGTTCCTGAAATACACGTACAAGAGTTAGAAAAAGGAAATCTCATCAAAAACATCTCATGTAAAAATTAGCCAAGTCTCTTGACTCTTGCTAAAATAAAACTACCTTGCTCTAGCAAAATAAAATTATCTTTATTCAACAGTTGTTATTTATCTCAATAGTTGGCGGCAAAAGTGAACTATTCGATCAAATATCGGCTAAGTTTAGCAGAAAAACTCTCTTGTTTTTAAAATTCGTGTTATTTTTGTGTTATGGTGTATGTCATAGCATCAAACTATAGCGATATTTCTAATAATATGGTAGTGGTTTTAAATATAGCAAAAGCATAAGCGCAATTATTTATCAAGAAATGTTAACATACTTGCAGAAATATTTAAATTCACCAAAACAACATTTGGTAGAACAAATTATTTTGTTTTTCGTCAGTTAAAATGAATTATACCGTATTCGTGACCTATCTATTTCGTGTAACTAAAAACCGATAACGCTGTATTTTATCGTGTTGATGGTCTGGTCAATGACCAACAGTATTGGCGGGAATTTCGATTACGGAAGATAAAATACGGGGCACAGATGTCAGATATGCACTTGGGTACCTAATTGACACCAAAATGACGTTACTTTATTTTACAAGGTAACCCGGCTACTGTTCCCTATTTATTAATAAATTGTTCATTTACTTTTATTTTTTTTAATTGTACAATTGTTTTGTTCTATAGTTATTAATGAAATTATCATTTATTTATTGTTGTTTACTTTTTAAAACAATAGAAAATAATAAAAAAATATATATTGTAACTGGTATTGGAAAATGGGCTTTCGCCAAATTGACGTTAAAAAATCGCGCCAAACCTGATTCGTGTATCACATCTGTGCCAAATTCTCGGTTTTTTGATTTTTCGACTTTTTATCCAAATTTTCCAGATTTTTTAAATTTTCCCTTTCATTGTATCCCAAACACTACCTTCATACCAAATTTCAAGATTCTAGGGATACAGGATGTACCTCCGAGTTTTGATGATCGGTGAATCAGTGTCGAAAAGGCGAAAGTTTAAGTTCATATATCTTCTGAAATAAAAAAGATAGAAACGTGCATTTAGTTCCATTTCCACATTACTTTAGATATACGAAGTTTCAAGTTTCTGGGAATCACCAACACAAAGATATTGGGGGGTCAAAAGTACCCTGAGTTGCTTCCAGAAAAAGATGCTTACGGCTGTGCTTTCAAGACTTGGCAGGGGCACTGCCGTGTCCCCAGATGCTTTCATTAGTGCTGCTACACAATTCAACGCACGTTTCTGTTATTTCAACATAGATATTATAATTGTGACAATTCTTGAAATTCATTGTTTTCTTCTTTGATTTAGCTAGCTACATATAATGTATCATACAATTAATTTACTAATGTGAAGTGTTAATACTTATATACTATATATTTTTTAAATAAGAAATATTGTACTAAAGTGCTTTTGAGTTTGAATTTGGAAATCTATCATTGCTGATACATTAATAGAACTGCTGCTCACCATCATGTAAGTAAAGAATTATTTGAATAAATAATTTATGTAACACATGGATAAAGATTTGAAGATTTGCCAATGATTTTGAGTGGGGATTTCAACATCAATTTTGCGGATGATAAAAATCTACCACTAATTGAATTTTTACATAGTGAATTCCATTTAACGATAACCAATGATCGCAATCTTAGCACAACGATATATAAAACTACAACTGATGCAGTCTTTATAAGATATTTAAGTAGATTCGAATTGTTAGGAATAACAGTTAAAAGTGAAGAATGGACTTTCCAATAAAGTTTTTTTTATTGTTATATAAGTGCAGACAGATGGCAGAAAGTTTTTAAGATGTAAAAATTGAAAGTGGAAGATTTTTGAGTACATCATAAAGTTTTAGCGCCTGCGATGATCATATTAAGTTGATGATTGTTTTGCATAATATTGAATCATATGCTGTAGACAGCAATTTTTAGCCGAAAAGTGTTATGTGTATTAATATTTTTTTTATGTGTAATATAATTTCTATTTTTGTGTAAGATATTTTTAATGTTCCGGAGCTTGATTTTTAATGAGTTTTCCTTGGCTTGCTGTTTGTCTTATCTGGGTGATTTAAATTGGAGTTGAGGTTTGTATCCAAGTTTTTGCTGTTTTAAAATTTTGTTTAAGATAGAGCTGTTGGGTTGTTAAAGTTTTTAAGCCTGGAAGTTTACCTGTGTAACGTGGTCTGTGGGATCGTGTTTGGTGCTTCTTTAGGCATTTGCCCTTCGTGTGGTACGTGTGATAAGAGGGGGGGCACTTGTTAGGAATAACAAGCCCTCTATATCTTATCACCGTACTACTTTAGCTCTACAATTTATTTACATTTTTAGCTGAAAACAGCCATTTTTTATTTACAATATAAATATAGATACTTCTTACCTCATATCCTTGTTTTTCATAGTTATATATCCTTAGAATCCTTTATTTGATTTGCCTTCATCTTTAGTTGCAGTTTGCCTTTAATCACATCTCCTATTGCCGGTCACCTGTCTTTCAAAACATCGCGGTTTTCGGAAATCATTTTTCACGTATGATAGTCGAGCAGTACTCCCGATCGCCACGAGATGGCGTTAGTTGTCTGGTAGAGTGCGTCGTAAGTCTCCGATCATTCTGGAAGCCGTCTGTTTTGCATATACCAGTATCTGATACGCATGTCCGGATCATATAAATATGTTTCGACCAACGTGTGTCTTCGCCAGTTGGGAGTTACCTTTTCAACATGTGAGCAGGTGGTTTTAAGTATTGTAAAGTTGTTATCGGCATGGAGGATTGTTTAAATTGGAGAATATACAGTGAATGATGGTTTTTCTCTTCCTGGATTTTCCGTATTAATATCAGCTGATCTTTGTCTCGTTTAAAGTCGTCTGATGGAATAATGAAGGTGACCTCTATCTTCGAGAACCTTTTTTTTTGGTGTTAATTCGAAAGGAGACGTTTCGGTATTGAAATGCAAGCTAAGCTGTTTCCGAATTACTCGACTTTTTCTATCGGTTTCCTGGTGGGAATGACTTTTTGGTTTTTGTGCTACAGTGTGATATCCCCGGAGGTACTGGAATTGGTTTAAGATGAAGTATGGCTTTTTAATAAATTATTTTTCGAGCTCTGGAGCATTGAAGTGAAAGATGTTTTACCGTTTCATATTTTTCTGAAATAAAGTGTCATGGAGTGTTAATCTCAGTACAACGTGTTTTATAAGTAAATGCATAACTAATGTTATCTAGAGTTAAAACTGATTGAGGTATGTTTTATGTACTTGATTCTTTTAGTTAATTTATTTGTTTCTCTGTGACTAAATTTAAATAAATGTTTGTTTCTTTTAAATTTGTCTTTCGTTATTTAGATCACATAATAGTTTGACTTCTTATTTTATATCTTAGCAAGCTAATTCCATTAAATTGTTTTGACATTTTAATTCCATTTAAAGTAGATTTAATAGTTTAACGTATTTTTCATCCGAGGTTGGGACATAAAGCAATTACGTTTCCATTTGCTTAATTCACTCTGCTAATTTAATTTACTGAGATATTACTTATTGGTAATTATCTCAACATGTGGGTTATGGGCCCGTCCCTGCCCCGTTTAAATTTATTTACAATAGCTAAAAGTTAAAAATTTATTCTGTTTATTAAACTTTTGATACTTAGATTTATATGTAGTAAATTTTAAAAAGATAAGTCTATAAATTGTAAGTTTAATAAAGTTTTAAAATGATTTAGTTTAAATAGTTATACTTTCAAGTCTTCAACCTCAATTTTTTTTGCCAGTTTGACCGTAGTTGGTCTGGCGTTTAACTTTAAATATCGGCCGACCCTCACGGATGTTATTTGATATTTTTGAGGGGGGGGCCGACGATAAAAATTTTTTTGAATATTATACGTATTTTTTTAATTTAATAATTAAAGAATGTTTAAATTTATTAGTAAAGTTTAAGTAATGTTTAAATTTGATTTGGTATATTAAAATTAAAGGTTTATACATGCATAAATTTAAGACTTAAAGTAATAGATTTTTCCAGTATAGTTAAAAATTTTTTTTATTGAAAGTAATGTACTGAGTGCTCCATGACAAGGATTACTTTAATTAAATGTGCTGGGAAACTCCATGACACAATGTGAAAGTGTTCGTCAGAAGAAATGTATAAAGGAAAATTTTCTAGTAAAGAAGTGAATTAAAAGCCTAAGAAGATAAAGTTTCAGTACTTTAAGGTGTGTTTTTATGGTGTCAACGAGATAGTGTCACCATTAAAGCTGGTGTTTTCTCAGTGAATTAGTGCCGATGATGCTTTCTAGTATAGATTGTGGAACTTCAAAAGTTTTTTTTGATAGATGAGCGCAGTGGTCGCCATGCTGGTGCCCGGTGCATAAGTTTTTCAGTAAAGAGACATTGGCTGTTTTTATTGACTGATCACTGTATGGTTTTTCAAGTTTCTTTTTGAACTGATCCAGTGTTGACTTGAACAGTAGATTAAATTTAAATTAACTGTGTTTAACTCCTGGACATGCGAAAACGACGATGCTCACATGAGTTCTCCTGGCTGACGTGTGAAATGCAAATTTTATTATGCTACAAAGTGGGAGTAGATGATGTAAAAATGTGATTCTCAGAGTTTTTTTTGACATTTTTTTTAGGATCTGCTAAATCTGTCTATCTTGTCTGTACTTTTAAAGAAATTATAGTTGTGCTATATTAAAATGTTTGTTTTATTAATGTTTTTAGAATTTTTATGAATTTTTAGATTATGGGGCTTTCATCTGAGATCTTTCTGTTAAAAATTTAAGATAAATCAGTTGAAAAATGTTTAAGTTACAGAATTTTTAATGTTTTAAGATCAACTGTTTTTAGATAATCTATTTAAATTTTTTAGAAGTAAAGCTTTTTTAGAAGTAGTTAAGGTTTTAGACAGCCTGTTTCCTTTCCAATAAGTTAAATAAGAACTGGATATCGGGACTTGGGCAAGTACGATATTGTTTTTATACAGTATTGAAGTTTGATGTTAAGAGATGAGAATACTTGGGGTTGAAAGGCTAAATACTTTTTCCTTGAAAAATGATTGAATATGAATGTTAATTAACTGAACAGTTTAGAAATATAATACATTGAGTGACAGTTTCAAAGCTTTTAGTGAACCTCGTGTTCTTCTGTTAAAGATTGTATTGTATATTAAAGAAAATAAGTTACTTTTATTAGTTAAAGCATATTAAAAGATTAATTATTAAAAATGTTATTTTTTTATATAATAGAATTTTCTTATTGGTTATAAGTTATAAAGTTAAAGGCTTTATTTACAGGCTAATGAGTGACTTGTACTTTGCATTGGGGGTTTTCTTTTTACATTTAAGTTTAAGAGTTAAGAAACCTGCCTGGAGTGCTGTGGTGCAAGCTTGCTTTTATAAAGTTAAATTATAGGTCCATATTTCTTGATTTTGTTTTGATATATATATTTTTAATTTGGATAAAATGATTAATTAAATGTAAAGATTGTTTAAAGTTATACTAAATTATAGTTTAAAAGTGTATTTTTACTAAATTTTTGAGTTGTTTAAAGTAAAAAGGATAATTATAGAGTTCAAAGATTTTTGGGAATGTGAGGACCACTGAGCGTCGTTAATATTAGTGATTCTGCATTGAAAGATTACAGTATTTGAATTATGTTGAGAAAATTGAGCATGATTTTACAAGAGATTATTGCTTGATGGATTGGTGGTGTTGGTAGATTTTTAAAGCGGTATTTGCTGGTTTTTAATAGACCTTGGTTAAACCAAGCTTTAAAACGTGAGTTAATTGATAATTCATTTTTGTTGAATGCTGTATGTGGTTTAAATGCCGCCTGTTCATTAATGCTTTAATCATTCTTTAATGTATTTTTGTTTAAATTTCATATGTTTGAAATATGCTATGTAAATGTTCTTTTCAGACTTGTTCATGTCTCTGATCATCCCAGTTTGTTTGTAATTTAATAAAAGATTCTTGTATTTAAATTTGATGTTTAAGAAGATTGAGGGATCTTATGAAGGGGTTTTTAGACCATTTCTGGTGGATGGACTGTAGCCATTAAGATATGATTTTATTTATGAAATACAATTTTAAGTTTGTATTAGATCAATTTTTTCTTAGATATCTTTAAAGTTTTATAATAGATATAACTTATAAATTTTTAACTTTTATGGATTGCCTGTGTTTAAGATGGTCTGGATAAGGGTTTCCATTGAGTATGACAGCATCTTTTTGGCAAATTCTCGGTGTTAAGACTCAATGAGGAGGATCTTCAATATAAGACATCATTTGGGCAATTCAGTGAAGTTGTTTTTCTGTTTATGATTTTATTTTTAAAAGTTGTGTTTTGCCTACTCTTCAGTATAGCCAGGAAGAGGGACAATGATCTTGTAAATGTCCTGTTGTTAATATTGCTTTAGTTTGATTTTTCTCTGATCATGAGTAAGATAGTGTTTGAATTCTGCTAGTACTCAATGGGGAGTTGGATCGAACGAGGCATGCTGGATATTGTTGAGTGGGTTTATAGATTGGTTTTGCTCCAGTTATTTATATTTTTGAATTAAAAATATTTTTCCTTTGAATACTGATTTTCTTTGCAGTTGGCTTGATGGTGCAGTTTGTCTATATGTGATGTTTGGAATTTGAAATCTTGAGGTTTTGAATAAGGTATGGTTAATCATAAGGAAAGGAGGCTGATTTTTGAGAAAGGGGGTTTCTGGATGTGGCTCCGTATCTATACCAATTTGAGATTTACAATGGTTTAATTTATAATGGCTGAAGTTTGGTTGGAGATTTTTTTTGAGTTGTTTTAGAATAATTGAGCTTTGAGATTGATTAAATTTTTAGAGTAATTAAATTTTTAGAAAAGTTAGATTTTTAGTGTCCGGGTAAAGTTGTGCAGAATTGGTTGTCTTGATGGTTTTGCCATGTTTTTGAGAATTGTTATTGATTTGTAAAGTTCAGTATATTTGAAAAGTTGTTGGATATAAAGTTTTAAAAGTAGATTGGCAAAAATTAGGATTGAAAATTGACTGTGAAGATGTAATTTTTGTTGAAACTGTGGGTTTTGCTTAATCTGAAAGATTTTCGTATTGGTTGGTCAATTTGTAAGACTGATTTTTCTTAGGACACTGTTTGTCAGAAGGGGGTGTAAAAAGTATTTCCTAGGTTACCCATTCTGATAATGGATGTGTCAAGTTTTGTGGAGATGGTTTTGCTATGTAACTGAAAAATGGACATTCTGCCAACGTGTAAGATATATATATATATATATTTTTTATTTCCCGGATATATTAGAATTAAATTATAATTCTGTTTTTGGTAATCCTGGGGTGGAAATTTTTAGGTGATATTCAACTTCTGGAGTGGAGAAGAGATGGATTGGTTATCACTGGAGCTGGTCTTTAGTTATAAATTTTTTAGGTGTTAAGTTTATGACTTGGCTGTTTTTAAAGAGGATTGTTAGTTTCTCGACATAAGATACTACCTTCTTTGTAACAATGCGATTTTCCTCTGAATGGTCACGTGATGTCGATATGCAATCTCTATTTCCTTGTGGCATTTTTGATGTCGAACCTCCTCGGCCGGAAATGATGCTTAGATTTTTATGGAATTAATTTTTGAGGTTTTTACAGGTTAAATTTTTCAGCGTCTCTTCTTCGGGCTTTACATATCTACGTATTTATGTTGTATAAGTGGTATGGAGTCTTTTGGCCAAAAGCAATGGATTTATTATTTTGGATTTTTGGTATACGTGCATGCTTAGGCATCAGTGCTGATAGGATATGCTGGTATCCCCGGGTTGACAATGGCCACTTGACCTTCGGATCTCAGCATGTTGAAAGGTTTGTATGTTTGGGTGTACCATTTCAATATATGTCCATTTTTCGTTGTCCTAATTTGTTGGGACAGTATAATTAGTTTTGTGTCGTCCCGATTGTCAGGGCTCTTGGATATGTTGTATATGGCCAGACGGAGAGTTCTTTGCTGACGATTAATGATTACATATTTTTAGTTTGCCGTGAAATTTTTGGAGAGGAGGATATTTGATGTTAACAGATGGTATAGCTTTAAGTGAAGTTGTACAAAGTTGGACATGGTAATATAAGTTGTGTTGCAGAGGATATCTTGTGAATGACCTTGAGGGAGTATTAATTGTTGGAAATCAAGAAGGGCTGAAGGAATAGATAATCTAATGAAATGGAGGATTTTTTTTGAATTATCACCAATTGTTTTATCCCGGGATTGCTGATCTATCGATATAAAGTGGTTGTGATCTTGAATTTTTAAAGTTAAGAATATTTAAGAGTTAAATTAAGATTTTTTTTAATTAAAAGTTTTTTTTTGGAAAAATTGATGTTTTTCATTAAGGATTTAAAGTGGAAACGGAATATTTTTACTTAAATAGTTTAAAAGTTAAACAATGTATACTTTTGGTTGAGAGGTCCAGAATTCGAATAAATTTTTCATAATACTAATTGAATAAGTGATTTACATAGGTGGTTTTTTTTGAGGCATCACCTTGATAGTGAGGCATGGTAATGATCATGAATTGTGATGAGGGTTTAAAGTGAAGAATGGACTTTCCAATAAAGTTTTTTTTATTGTTATATAAGTGCAGACAGATGGCAGAAAGTTTTTAAGATGTAAAAATTGAAAGTGGAAGATTTTTGAGTACATCATAAAGTTTTAGCGCCTGCGATGATCATATTAAGTTGATGATTGTTTTGCATAATATTGAATCATATGCTGTAGACAGCAATTTTTAGCCGAAAAGTGTTATGTGTATTAATATTTTTTTTATGTGTAATATAATTTCTATTTTTGTGTAAGATATTTTTAATGTTCCGGAGCTTGATTTTTAATGAGTTTTCCTTGGCTTGCTGTTTGTCTTATCTGGGTGATTTAAATTGGAGTTGAGGTTTGTATCCAAGTTTTTGCTGTTTTAAAATTTTGTTTAAGATAGAGCTGTTGGGTTGTTAAAGTTTTTAAGCCTGGAAGTTTACCTGTGTAACGTGGTCTGTGGGATCGTGTTTGGTGCTTCTTTAGGCATTTGCCCTTGGTGTGGTACGTGTGATAAGAGGGGGGGCACTTGTTAGGAATAACAAGCCCTCTATATCTTATCACCGTACTACTTTAGCTCTACAATTTATTTACATTTTTAGCTGAAAACAGCCATTTTTTATTTACAATATAAATATAGATACTTCTTACCTCATATCCTTGTTTTTCATAGTTATATATCCTTAGAATCCTTTATTTGATTTGCCTTCATCTTTAGTTGCAGTTTGCCTTTAATCACATCTCCTATTGCCGGTCACCTGTCTTTCAAAACATCGCGGTTTTCGGAAATCATTTTTCACGTATGATAGTCGAGCAGTACTCCCGATCGCCACGAGATGGCGTTAGTTGTCTGGTAGAGTGCGTCGTAAGTCTCCGATCATTCTGGAAGCCGTCTGTTTTGCATATACCAGTATCTGATACGCATGTCCGGATCATATAAATATGTTTCGACCAACGTGTGTCTTCGCCAGTTGGGAGTTACCTTTTCAACATGTGAGCAGGTGGTTTTAAGTATTGTAAAGTTGTTATCGGCATGGAGGATTGTTTAAATTGGAGAATATACAGTGAATGATGGTTTTTCTCTTCCTGGATTTTCCGTATTAATATCAGCTGATCTTTGTCTCGTTTAAAGTCGTCTGATGGAATAATGAAGGTGACCTCTATCTTCGAGAACCTTTTTTTTTTGGTGTTAATTCGAAAGGAGACGTTTCGGTATTGAAATGCAAGCTAAGCTGTTTCCGAATTACTCGACTTTTTCTATCGGTTTCCTGGTGGGAATGACTTTTTGGTTTTTGTGCTACAGTGTGATATCCCCGGAGGTACTGGAATTGGTTTAAGATGAAGTATGGCTTTTTAATAAATTATTTTTCGAGCTCTGGAGCATTGAAGTGAAAGATGTTTTACCGTTTCATATTTTTCTGAAATAAAGTGTCATGGAGTGTTAATCTCAGTACAACGTGTTTTATAAGTAAATGCATAACTAATGTTATCTAGAGTTAAAACTGATTGAGGTATGTTTTATGTACTTGATTCTTTTAGTTAATTTATTTGTTTCTCTGTGACTAAATTTAAATAAATGTTTGTTTCTTTTAAATTTGTCTTTCGTTATTTAGATCACATAATAGTTTGACTTCTTATTTTATATCTTAGCAAGCTAATTCCATTAAATTGTTTTGACATTTTAATTCCATTTAAAGTAGATTTAATAGTTTAACGTATTTTTCATCCGAGGTTGGGACATAAAGCAATTACGTTTCCATTTGCTTAATTCACTCTGCTAATTTAATTTACTGAGATATTACTTATTGGTAATTATCTCAACACGAATCACAATTGTTTGTTTCCTATTTTAGTTACCATAAACCTATCGTATCAGTTCTGGAATATAATGATAATAATGATGATGATAATGATGAGGATGGAAGAGTTGTTGAAATTGTGGATGAAAATTCATAAGTTTCATTGATATTCATTTCAAATAATACCAATTAATTAACTTTCCTATTTCATGTTTTTGTAAATTTACGTTTTAAGCAATAGATTGCAATTTTTGTATGTAAAATTATATGCATTATTTTTCATGTACAATGGCGCATTAAATGAAAATTGTAATATAATTTTGGTAGTAATAGTTTATAATAATGAATAAAAAAAACACTACATTTAAAAGTATTTCCTGCACAATAAAACATTTCCTGACGATAATTTGCTTTTTAGCTCACAGGCTATCAAAGCCTGAGAGCTAATGTGCCCGCCCGTTCTGAATGTATGTATGTATGTACGCACGTATGTATGTATGTACGTAACCGTAACGCGATAACTCTTGATAGAAACATCCTATTTGCTTCAAAATTTTTTCCTCTGAAAATTTTTGTAAGATTTTTAGAGTTTCTTCTCATTTCACAGCGTTTTTTTAGGGTTTCGTTCATCTGACAAAACCCTATTCGTCTCGCTCCTCTGTATGTCCGTCCGCTGACATCTGTCTGTCACAGAGCCGTTCTCAGAAACTATACATGTTGGAGACTTGAAATTTTGCATACTTATAGATGAACACCACACATCATGCGACAAATCATAAAATTTTGAAAAAGTCGTACATTTAACCCTTTGGGCTCCCACATGTGTATTTTAAACAATTCTTTCTGAGTCCCTAATTAGATTGCGAGGCGTGAAATTTTTCGTACTTATAGATGTACACCTCAGATCAAACGACAAACCATAAAATTTTGAAAAAAGTCATACATTTAACCCTTTGGGCTCCCACATGTGTATTTTAAACAATTCTTTCTATGTGAACCTCCAATTAGGCTGGAGGCATGAAATTTTGCATACTTATAGATGAACATCACACATCATATGACAAATCAAAAAATTTTGAAAAAAGTCGTACATTTAACCCTTTGGGCTCCCACATGTGTATTTTAAACAATTCTTTCTATGTGAACCTCTAATTAGGCTGGAGGTGTGAAATTTTGCATACTTATAGCTGAATACCCCACATCAAATGACAAATCATAAAATTTTGAAAAAGGCCGTACATTTAACCCTTTGGGCTCCCACATGTGTATTTTAAACAATTCTTTCTAAGTGAACCCTAATTAGGTTGGAGGCGTGAAATTTTGCATACTTATAGCTGAGCACCTCACATCAAACAGCAAATCATAAAATTTTGAAAAAGTTGTACATTTAACCTTTTGGGCTCCCACATGTGTATTTTAAACAATTCTTTCTAAATAACACCCTATTTAGGTTGGAGAAGTGAAATTTTGCATACTTATAGCTGAACACCATCATGCGGCAAATCATAAAAATTTGAAAAAGTCGTACATTTAACCCTTTGGGCTCCCACATGCATATTTTAAGCAATTCTTTCTAACTGAGCTCCTTATTAAATTGGAGATTTGAAATTTTGCATACTTATAGCAGAACACCTGAGGCCAGGCGACAAATCACAAAATCTTGAAAAAGTCTTACATTTAACCCTTTGAGCTACCACATATGTATTTTAAGCAATTCTTTCTAAGAGAGCCCCTAATTAAGTTGGAGACATGGATTTTTGCATACGTATAGCTGAATACCTCAGACCACACGACAAATCATAAAATTTTCAAAAAGTCTTATATTATTTATTCCTCTGGGCTCTAACTTGTATATTTTAAGCAATTTTTCTAACCTCCACCCTTTTCACCCGGGGAGCACTTTTCCAACTTTTGCCGACACCCCTTTGACCATTTTTTCATATTATGCACTATAGCCTTACATATTTTAGTTCCACTTTTTACCGCCAGGGGCGCCTACTTATTTTGGGTGCTATGGGCCTAATCCCTTCGGCTAATATATATACGGATAGTATGTAAAACGGAGTTTGGTTCAATAGAGGTTTGTTTAGACTAGAGTGTGCCCTGGTTGCGAAATGTGGAACTAACACATTTTTCAAAAGGATAAAGTGTTTTGAAAGGAATATTAAACGAAATCCTCTGTGCGATCTGTGATCACACTTACCCACTTGTTTTTTTTTTTACTTTTGTAAAAGGAGCCTGGCTCTAGTTTTTTTACTCCAGTGCAGTAAATTTTGACGAAATTCGCGATTTTTCCCCCGCGATCATTTCAGGATATTCACAATTTTTTTCCCACAATCGTAATTCACATTTTTCTATCACGATTCTTTGGTGAAATCTGCACTTTTTACTATGAACTTTTGACGAAATTCGCATTTTTTACCTTGATCCTTTGACGAATTTTGCGTTTTTTAATACGATCCTTTGACAAAATTAGTGTTTTCTTTCTGCGATCTTTCGGTGAAATTTGCGTTTTATTACTGATCTTTTGATGCAATTTGCATTTTCTTACTGATCTTTTGACGAAAATAGCGTTTTCTTTATGCAATATTTTGACAAAATTCACGTTTTTACAACAACCCTTCGATGAAATTTATTTTCTTCTGCGACCAATTCACGAAATTGATTTTTTTACACGATTATTTGTTGAAATTTGCAATAGTTTACCGCAAATCATGCGATTTTGCGCACTATTTTAAACCTTGCCCCTCAAAGACACCCCCCCCCCCTTCCAGAAATTCTTAAAATGGCTCCCTTGTTTTTAAGGGAAGGCATTCCTGTATAAATATTTATGGAAACACGATTCACTCGTAGTTAATATACATGCATAGTGTTTTATGCTAAGAAGTTTGTTTTGCAGCCCAGATTTCCCCCCCCCCCCCATGAGCATTTTGTAATGTCCGAATTTTCAGACTAATGGCCAAATATTTAAAATTTTCGGAAATGAATACTTTTAAATTTTGGAAATTTTGCAACAGAATCACTCCTGAAAAATATGCTGCGCAAGATAAAAATCGCAACTAGAAGCAAAAAATGCATTTGTGTTTTTTGCAAAAAATTGTAGTTTAAGATCGATTTTCGTAGCGTCGTAGTTTATCAGCCCAAATCGTAGCAACTACGATTTTTGCGTAGCAGTTGGCAGGTCTGTGTGTTTGTTTAGTTTCATTTTCTCGTCTCGGCGAATGGAGTCTAGTAAACATCACACATTTAAATGTGTGATGTTTACTCACATTTTTTTCTTGTCTCCCAAGAAGTTCAATATAAAAAGGGTCTACAATCTCAAGATAAAAAAGGCTAAAAATGGTTGTCCTGTCATGCATACTTTTATTACAAAGACACATGAAAAAATTCAAATAAATTATTTATAAGCTATTACTAATTGAATAATTCATAATTATAGCATTTTATATATACGTATTTCTCAATGATATAATGACTATTGACAACACATGTTAACAATTGGCATACATTGGATATATATGTTAATAATTGGCATGATCCAAAAAATGCATCTAAAAGCACAAAACAAAGATCTTCAAGATGTCAACATTAATTACACATGATAGTAGCAAACTGTGCTATGTGCAGGAAAGATAAAAAATAACGATTACATATAATGCTATGGTTGTCAGGATTCAGAGTTAAAAGTTCAAATCTAAAGTAAAAATAAATAAAAAAATTGTGGAAAGAGAGTGCGGTAGAGAATAACCTATCTCTGTTTTGTAATTTTAAAACTAATTAGACAAATCTTATTTTAAAAAAGAAATACCTGAATCTGGTCCTTATTTTCATAGTATGTGCTAATTTTAACTTCACTCAAAGCCAATGTAAAACCAGACCTCTTATTACTTTTGTAAGAAAATGACACATTATCTCCATATAAAAAGAATTTTGGTAAACCTGAAAATAATAAAAGAAGTAAATCTAAGATCTGAATATATCAATAATCTAAAATATAAAAACATTTTAATGGGCAGATAGTTGATGAATGATAACCCCCAACCCCCACTCCCATCACACACACACTGTTGAATACTTATTAAAATTTTTAAAAAAGCTTTTATTAATTATTGAAATCTGCATGATTTCATGCACAATAGGGTGGGGCGAAAAAAACTTTTTTTCGATTTTCGATGATGGGTAGTGCGGAAAAGTTGTCACTGATGGCACTAAGTTAACACAAAAAATTTGAGATTTTTCAGACAATTCCTTCATTTGTCGCAAAATGGCTTGAAGTTTTGCTCAAATGCTGAAATTTGAACTTTTTAAACAAAAATTTTAAAAATGTTAAATTTAAGTTATTTTAGCTGAATTTCTTGAAATGTCGTGTTTAGTGTGCGAAATGTTTAAATAAGATTTGATTATGTATCTATTTATATAAAATCCAAGTCTCTGTGTGTCCCTCACAATTCCGGTTGGGCCACTTCATTAATCGCGGCCAAGTTAGGTTTCCTATGGAGAAATTAGTATCAGCTTCAACAATGAGTAATTGTTGAAAAGTACTAATACAGGGTTACTACAATAGCGCAAAATTTTGAACAACTTGGCAAAGTATCGCCAGATTTGGCTTGGCGACAAAAATAAGATGCTATATATGAAGCCAACTTGACCGTAGCTGGCTAATTTAGCGAAATTCCTATTGAAACTCATTAATCTTTATAATCACGCTCGCCACAATTTAATTTAAACTTAGCACATTTAAGGTTTTTTTTTTTTTTTTTTTCAAAATTATGAGTCAGAATTTAAAGAGTAATATACAAAAATGTACATTTTTACATCTTCATCCCAAAGCTACTAATAAAATAACCGCCACTAGACGGTGCTGTACTATCTGAGTGCTTAACTATCCGATTTGAATGTGCTTTACATAGCCGGATGCAGAAATTAAATTCTCGGTACTTTTCCAGCATAGAGGCCTTTGCGAAATAGAGAAAACTGTCTTAGCGAAGAAGAAAATTTGGTAACATATATTCTGGCAACCTATTCACTGTTTCATTTCATATACACATGCATTTTTTTTTTTCAATATTTATACAATTATTTAATATAAAGCAGCCATTTAGCTAATTTTATGCATAAACAGAAGTAATTTGTACATAAAAAACAACAATAATGTACATTTAATTAAAATGCATATTGTATAAACAAATAAAAAATTTCATCAAGTTTGCTTTCATAGCTGTTCATATAATTTGGCAACTAATCTCACTTTCTGATGCCCGAATTCCGCCAACACCCCTATAGTGAAGAAGTACCAAATTCCTATTATTTTGCAATATCTGCACCATAGTTTGTACTATATGCAGGGTGGGGTGGGGTGGGGTGGGGGAGGGGAGGACAAAAGTTGTATATATCTTTATATTTCATCTTTCGTCATTTTTGAGGGGCTATCTTTTTAGTTATTTAATAGTTATGTGCATTTTGAATTAGGTGACTTTTATAACTTTATTTCGTATAAGTGAGCAAAAATTGCAGGAAATGTGACAATAGGGACTAAGGATCTCGTTATCGATAAAGACTTGGTCAGGAAGCAGAAAAAGAAACTTGGAAAGGAGGAGGAAGATCTTGGAGGAAGAAAAATTACATGCATCTTTTTTGACAGTAGAAAAAATAAAATGATCTTCATAGAAAAAAGGGAGACGAGCAGCACCGTCTACAGACAGACGAAACAATTATCACTGTTTTCTGAACATGGTTTGGAATATTTGGGTCACTTGACACCTCCTTCTGGTCACTGCGGAGAAATAGAAAAATCTTTACATAATTTCCTAAGCCAGAATAAAGTCTGCTTTGGAAAAAATCAAGAAGAGAACTGCAAAATTTGATATACATTCATTATGCAAACGAGCTTCCACTCTGACAGCGACATCAACTGTCTAAACTAGATGGAAGAACCACTTGACCTAAGACCACATGGAACGGAGCTAGATTAATAGAGTACTCAAATTTTCAGTCTTTTGAATTTCTGATGTCCATGAAACAGGAATAGGCTCGTAGAAATGGTCACCTACATTTTCGCACGGCATTATTGATATGCGCTTCATATTTCTCTCGATGGTAGCACTTGTGCCCTTTTAACTATGAAGATAGTGTTATGATTTCTAACATAAAAAAATATGGTTGTAATTTTTCATCCTCCAAGATATTCCTCCTCCTGTATCTTCTTTTCAAGTTTCTTTTTCTGTCTCCTGACCAAGACTTTATTGATGACGAGATCCTTATTCCTGGTTGTCACAATTCCTGCATCGTGAAGCACAGATGAAGCTCTTAACGCAATTTACCTATATGATATACCAGTTCGAAATCTGGCAAACGTTGTGTGAGAAAGGGATATACGTTCGGGAGTGTCTGCTTTTGAAGGCCCTGGTTTAAACTCTGATTCAGACGAACTGCCTGCTTCAAAGTTCCCACTTTTTGAATCTTCTGACAATAGCTGTATTTTAGAGCAGAAAAATAATTAACATCCCATCTTGCAGTTACTCCCATCTCCTATTTACTCCCTCATCCTCATGATGACCGATAGTGTTTTCATTGGTTTCCACTACACATTCTCCTCTCCTTCCTCTTGCATTCAAATAAGTGACTTTGAACGCATCGAAAAACCAAAGGAAGAGCGGGAAACATAATAAAGACAAAAGAGAGAAACCGACGAATGAACTAAACAATACTTACAATTTTTGCTCAATTATACGCGAAAAGGCTATAAAAATCGCCTAATTAAAAATACACATAACTAATAAATAATAGATAATCAGAGCTTATTTAAACATTTCGTACACTAAACATGACATTTCAAGTAAATTCAGCAAAAATAAATTTAATTTAACATTTAAAAAATTTTTGCTTAAAAAGTTCAAAAATCAGCATTTGAGCGAAACTTCAAGCCATTTGCAGCAAATGAAGTAATTGTCCGAAAAATCTCAAATTTTTTGAGTAAACTTAGTGCCACCAGTGCCAACTTTTTTGCACTACCCATTATCGAAAATCGAAAAACTTTTTTTTCGGCCCACCCTCATGCTCAACATTTTAACAATACTTTTGGGAAAGTTCTAATACTAAAAGATACAAAAATATGCTGAGAGAAAAGAAATTTATTCTCAGAATTATAATAAAATCTGAATATTCAAAAATACTTTCTTCATCTTTAATATCTTTCATTATATTATACTTCACTTTGCATTATAAAGAGAAAATAATATTCCAGTACTTGTTGGGTGATCAATAAAAATCTGAAAAATCTAAATATATTTCCTTCTATATATATAAAAAAAAAGTTTTGACTTGGAAATGGACCAATGAAAATCTGCGTAGATATTCCCGGTAGATTGGCATCCCATTTGAATGCTTAAGCATGATCTTTCTTCATTAATATTAAAAAAACTGTTGCATACAAAAATATGAAAATCGTTGGTATTATAGAGAAATGTTTGATAAACACGCTGATGCAGACAGTTTTCAAATTGAAGAATTATTTAAAGAGATATTTAATTTTAAAGTTGGTCAAAGTCGTTCCATTAAAAAAGTTTTACAGGAGCAAAAACTATACATAGGAATTTAATCATTCTTAGATCATTTTATACATGAGAATTTCTCGGTGTGATTCATTTTCTGAGGATTTTCTCTCTTTATTTGATTCATTTTTTGAGGATTTATTTCCATTTTAAATTCAAATTTTTAGCAATTCCTGAGATATTTTTTAAGTATTTTAGAAAATTGTATTAATTTAAACTGTTGCCAACTGTATAAAAAGCGCAAACAATAATGTTTGCTTCAAATTAAAAATTTATTTTACTCGTGCCTATTATAAGCTGAAAATATAAAAAGCAGGAACTCATTGAAAATTACGGCATAAAAACTATATTTACATTGAATTATAAAAGAGAAAGAATATTGTTAAATAATAAATTCATTAGCATGCATTAGAAGACTTAAATAGGAGAATTTACGTCACATTACACTTATTACGTAAAATGAACAAAAAATAATATTGCAAAACGGTTTAAATTTAAAAATTGCGCGAGACATTTATTTGATATTTTAAGATGATCATAATATTTCATTTCTAACAAAAGTATTTTTACACGAATATTAAAAAGAGAAAGAAAAGTTTGGTGAAAATTACGTCAGATTATAATTGTCAGATTCAAATTATAATTCAATCTTCTAAAATCTTTTTAAAGCCGATCAAATTAGCGTGTTGTTAGAGTGTGGTATCTGAACAGGGGTTGACGAGCGTAGCTCGTAGGGGGCAGAGCCCCCTAGTATATATATATATTTTTTAAACTCAAAAAATAATATAAATAAGACATTTATACTATAATATTAAACAAATACCCAGAACTCATTTTAACGTTGTTCAACAACTCAATAAAATCAATTACTTTTTCCTATGTCAGTTGTCTCTGTACAAGCTATAAATCAATTTGCTTTAATACTTTTTAACTTCTAAGATTTTACATAAAATTTTCCTTTTGAAATTGACTAAAAATCCTCAATGGATCTCACTTTCAGAACATTTTATGAATTGTCAAACCTTTTCTGCAAAATTAGATTCTTCGTACATAATTTACAACTTTTTTTCGAATAATGGGAATTTTCTAAATATAGCCAAAAATTAAATATTTTTCAATAATTTGCTCTAATATAAGAAATTAAACACTTGCTAATGCATTCATTAAGATAAATATTTATTACTAAATTTGATTTTTATATGTAAGGTTGACTCATGTCTTTTGGCCTTATCGCAATCCAAATAAGAACTTCTTTTATTTATTTTTTTTTCCATCGCATGTTTTATAATGTTAAGAGTATTCAACATATTTGAGGAATAAAAAAGCTTATTACCATATACTGTTGAGTGTGAAGAATAAAATGAGATTCATCATTAGTAGTTTCAATATTTGCAATAGAGACATCCAGACTTTGTTTTTGCTGCTAAATGTTGTGTTTGATTTCTTTAAGGGATGATTTTCTTCTTTTGGCGACTGATATTTGATTTCTTAAGAGCACAATTAACTATACATTTTTCATTTTACACATTTAAAGTTTATTGCCTCTGAGAAATTCCATCTTTGTGATCAAAATCGTTTTTAATTCTTCAGTTTTCACAGAAGTAAAGATTTTTACTACTTTTTCAAAATTATGTTGAAGCATGCATATCTTGTTCAAAATACTTCAAAATGTCATAAAATGTCCGTTGAAGTATTCTTTCTTTCATAAAATTTTTCACTGTAAAAGATTTGCCTAATGTTATATTTTCAACAAAGAACTTGAAAACTCACAATTGGAGATATTCTTCTGTATGAGCCATATCTATATTATAAAGGAAAAAATGGCTCAGTAAGTGAGTAATGCTGATGTCATATTGATGGTGACAACAACTTGGGGAATAAATTTTGCTTATACTGCATTTTTTAATACTTCTAAATATTGCACAATTTCAATTTTTATACTGCTGAATAAAAAAAAAAATTATACTTTCAAATGAAATTTGTTTGAAAATTGTACTTCAATCTATGGATTTTTTTATGGTTTTTAAAAATAATTTTTAAGCAGAAAAAAAAAAAAAAAAAAAAAAAAAAAACTACCTCTTATGTGCAGCCTGATTATGGAAGATTAACCCATTTGCACATAACACTATATAATTAGTACAGTATTTGTGTCCTGTTAATAGTCTGTAATGAAATTAAAACTTCATAAATAAATAAAATAAAATGCAAATTTAACTCATATGTCATCGAACTACAAGCTTTAATATTGAAATTTAAAAAGACATTAGAATTCTAAAGAAAAAAATGCTGTAAATAGCAAAATATTAGAAATTCTTTTTTGGCTATTAACCTTTGGCGTACAGCTAATATAAAAAACTTTATCGCTTTTAATACATTTCAAAATATTATTAGAATACACATACAGTAAACTCTGTCTAAGGTGGAATCGATCGGGACTGAGAAAATTTTCCGTGGTAGACAATATTCTGGCTTATGCAAAACGCACCCCCCCCCCCCCCCCTCGAAGATGATGATCTTTCATTGATTTTCCTGACTCGAAAATTGGTTGAAAACTGAAATTTGGAAAGATATTTTGTCTTTATACATAAATGAGAAACGCTATTCAATTTCTTAGTACTGCTGTAATACATGCTGACTGGAAGTTTCAAACAAAAAAACCCCAATAAATGTCGGGAATGAGACAGAACGCTATAACTTTGAATTTGAGTAAAACCTTAAAGTATAATATATTGTACTTTCAAAAATATATATTTTGATAAATGTTTATTCTACTAGAAATACTAACGCTTAAATACAATTTTGCATATGAAAAAATGGCATAAGCATAAATTCCTTAAAATTTAAACAGTTTCTGTTCTTTTGAATTATCTTTTTCAAAGTGTTACGGAATTTAACTAACATGCTCTAAATTGAGTACAGGGTTTGTACACATTTCTTTAAATAAAAATCAAGTACTTTTAAGGACTTTCAAGGACCAAAACCAAAAAAATTTAAGGACCTTCAAATTAAACTAATAAATTATAACATGCATTTTTTAATAAAGGGTTTCTTTCATTTTTGTAAAAGTTTTAAATATTCAAATGGACGGGAAAGGGGGGGGGGATGTGGCAGTAGAAATTTTAGAAAATTTTAAAATAAAATACAGCAGAAGAAAAAACTAGTCAGATGTGCTAATCCCAAAACTTTCTTCTATCTCATACATGTTAATACTATAAAATTCATTATCAGAGTGCCAAAATTAAATGGTTTATGCCCCTCATGAGGATTCTAAAGATATGAAATTCTGTGCATTAGTTCTTGAGATACGACTATTGTTAAAACCATGCAAATCCTGCAAAATAAAGCATAGCAGCGCCACCTGTAGGGTGATTTAAGCCAATCAGCAACAACTTATGTAAACATCTAATTGAATCAGAAGTTTGATGAAAATCTGTGCATTAGTTCTTGCGATATAGCTATTGCAGAAATCGTGAAAATGCAGCATGGCAGCGCCATCTGTTGGGAGATTAACACCAAATCATAATCAGCACCTATAATTATCAAGGTATACCTGAATCTGAAGTTTGATGAAAATTCCTGCTTTAGTTCTTGAGATATAGCTATGGCATAAATCATGAAAAATGCAGCATAGCAGCACCACCTGTTGGGCGATTTACATCAAAAACTAATCAACTCTAATTTATATCGAGGATTAACTGAATATAAATTTTTATTAAATTTTGTGCATTAGTTCTTGAGATACACCACCCACAAAATTTGTGTCACATACAGACAAACAGAGTCACAGACTCATTTTGTAAAAACATGTTTTTCAGGATATCTGGCCCCGTAAACGTGTAAATCGGTCAAAAATTTTCCCGAATCTAATACTTTCTTATTGTAAAGATAAACAAAGAGAAGAAACATAATTTTTTCTTTTTATTGAGGGGGGGGGGGTAATTTAACAGAGGGGGGGGGAACGTCAATTTCGGTGGAGGGGGGGGGGAGTAAAACTCTATGATCGATTATTTATTGTTACAATAAATTAACTAAAAGGAGCAGAAAAAGTTTTAAAAAAAGCAATGATTTTTAAGATTTTAAACTTTATAAGTTGAGGGTGCAAAAGGACAAGCTCATTTTTTAAAATTTTTTAGGGAGGAAGGGAGTTTATTAGATGACTTATTTATTTACTAAAAATTTACAAGAAAAAAAAGTAAGAGGAGTTTTAAAGACTTAAAATTCCATGTGTTCTTTAAGTGTGTGTGGGGGGGGGGGAAGAGGGGGAGGTGCAAAAGGAAAATTCCAATTTCGGGTGGGAAGAGAAATCTTGATTATTTATTGTGACAATTAAAAAAATTTAATTAAACAGTTTTGAAGAGTTTTTAAACTTTGAGTACTGTGGGGGAGCAAAGAAAAACGGAGGAAGAAAAATTTTGAGGGTGAAATTCAGATGAAATTTTAATGAAATGTGATGGAATGAATTGTTACTCAAATTTAGGACAGATTATTTATTCAGTATTAAGTAAGAAATAGAGTACAGAGATGAAAGTGCACTAAAGCCATTTTGTAGTAGTTTTGTAGCAGCAAAAATCGAATTTTGGCGCAGTAAAATCTATTTTTGTAGCAGCAAAAATCTGATTTTGTAGCAGTAAAATCTATTTTTGTAGCAGCAAAAATTAATTTTGTAGCAATAAAAACTATTTTTGGAGCAAATTGAAATTCTTATGCTATTAAAAAGGAAATTTGCGTATTTTTGCGATCTTTTGATGAAATTTGCGTATTTCTCGCAATCTTTTGGCGAAATTCGCGTATTTTTCGCGATCTTTTGTCAAAATTCGCGTATTTTTTGCTATCCTTTGTTGAAATTAGTGTGCTTTTCGCTATTTTCTGACGAAATTAGCGTGTTTTTTTTTTTTTTTTTAATCTTTTGACAAAATTTGCTGTTTTTTGTGACCTTTTGATGAAATTTGTTGGTTTTTTCGAGATCTTTTAACGAAATTTGCGTTTTTTCACAATCTTTTGACCCCATTTTGTTCGTTTTTAGGAGTAATTGGTAATCCTTTGACAAAATTAACGGGGTGTTTTTTCGCTGACAAAATTCGCATGTTTTTCGCGATCTTTTGACGAAATTCGGGTATTTTTGGCAATCTTTTGACGAAATTAGCGTATTTTTGGCAATCTTTGGACGAAATTTGCGTATTTTTTGGCAATCTTTTGACAAAATTCGCATATTTTTGGCAATCTTTTGACAAAATTCGCGTATTTTTTGCTATCTTATAACGAAATTCGCATTTTTTCATAATCTTTTGACCCCGTTTTGTTCGTTTTTTGACGAAGTCAGCTATTTTTTGACAAAATGCATGTTTTTTTCGCAATATTTTGGCGAAATTCGTGTGTTTTTTGCGACCTTTTGATGAAATTTGCGGGGTTTTTTCGCCATCTTTTAATAAAATTAGCGTTTTTTGCGATATTTCGATTGTGTTTTGTTCGTTTTTTGACGAAATTAGCGATCCTTTGGCTAAATTCGCGATCTTTCGACAAAATTTGCGCGTTTTTCGCGATCTTTCGACAAAATTTGAGTGTTTTTCGCGATCTTTTGATGAAATTTGCGTGTTTTTCGCGATCTTTTGACGAAATTTGCGTATTTTTCGGATCTTTTGACGAAATTTATGGTTTTCGCGACCTTTTGGTGAAATTTGCGGGGGTTTTTTCGCCATCTTTTAACAAAATTATCGTTTTTACGATCTTTCGACCGCATTTTGTTCGTTTTTGACGAAATCAGTGATCCTTTGACAAAATTCATGTTTTTTCGTGATCATTTGACAAACATCGCGTATTTTTCGAGATCTTTTGACCGCGGTTTTTTGCTTTTTTGATGCAATTAGCGGCCTAGAAAAAGGTTAAAAATGGATTTTCTTTTGTTTCTCGGTTCGACGAAATCGTGCTAAATTTTATCTTGGCACTAAGTACGTTTTGGCGCAAAATGGAAAAAAATAGCTGTTTTCTAGAAGCTTGGCGCAGTAAAGCGATTTTGGCTTCGTCTGGCGCAATTGGCGCAGGTCTTACATCCCTGAGAGTAGAGAAAGGTTTAAAAAAAATTAAGTTTTTAACTTTGATATTACAAAGGGGGAAGTGAAATTTAAGAAGAAGGGGAGGCAAGATTAAGATTTTTTTTAAATCAGAAATTAAAAGAAATGCAGAAGAGTTTCGCATTTGATTAAAAATTAATATGAGAGTAAAATTAAGCACTTTTTTCAGATTTTGCATGAAAATAAGTACTTTTAAGCACCAAAAATTTCCTTTGAAAAATGTAAGCACTTTTAACCTGTTCGCGATGGCGCGCGCATTCAGAAGTGCGCATCTGAGGACGGAGCGGGAAAATTTGATTTCATCTTCTGGGCCGAAGGATTTTGCGAAACTAAGCCTAACTCTTGTAAAGAGTTCTTCAAAAATTTATAAAAGATTCATTTTTCCATGTAACCTTTTGAAATGCACATACATGAAATATGTTGTTATTATATATATTTACGCAAAAAAATGAAATATTTTCTCGGATATTTCAATGTAAAAATGACTTTTTAAACAAATATGAAGCATGTTTTAATCACATTTTTCAGTTTAAAAAAAAATTATACGATTACAAAACACTTACGTTCCTTTAATATAGCAACATATGAAATATTTTGCTCAAATAAAGGATAATTTTGTTTAAAAAATAATAGTTTTTTTTTCTAAATAATTGTTAACACATTCCGTAAATAAGACAAGTATTTTTAAAAAGCTGATTTATTCACAACTAAAAATAATTAAATAAAACTTGCAATGCAAGCAACTTCGGCATGCAACTTTTTAATACTTATTATGCAGACAGACATAAAAAATAGTTTCAATATTTTTAATTCAATTTAAAATATTTGTGAAAATTAAAAATTTACTTGTAAATATATAATCAATCATAAAATATCTATCAAATAAAAATATTGAATAATCATAATTAATAATAAGTAAAATAGAATTATACTTTGAAATAAACATTTTTAAAAAGTTATTGATGTTAAAAATATTTTTGAAAATAAAAGAAATAATACATATAGTACGTATAATAAAACGAAATATCAATTAAAGAATATTCAATAAGAATGAGTAAACATGAATAACTTAAAATACATTCTTCCAAAAATTTGTTTATGTTAAAATATCTTTATAAACTTCTTTTAATATATATATATATATATATATATATATATTTAAACATATAAATAAATTTATGAGGTTAATAGTATTGAATGATATTTTTTAATAATAAATAAAACTTAATAATAATTTTAAATACACTGATAAAAAATGCCGTTAATGTTAAATGTATTTTATTAAATGGAAATATTAACGAAATCATATAAATGTAGTCAATTATAAGGGGCAAACTGACTATTAATTGAAACTATTAACTTTAAAACCTGCGAACATTTCTCAAAATGTCAGAGTTCAATGATTGTGTTAGAATCACACCACTCTCTTAAATTTTACTTTCTGAAAATACATTAATTTTATGCGTTTTCTTTTCTTTTACTAAATATTTTTCACTATCCCAGCTATTCCATTGTCAGTAAAATACATTGCGTTTTTAGATATTTTAACGAGTTTGTAAAATAAGATACATAAATATAGATAATTTAAGACGAAATTATATGAAACAGTATGAATAACTATTGAAGGAAAGCTAAAAAAAAAAAAAAAGAGGTGCCGAAAATATTATTTTTAACAAGCATCTGCAAAAATATTTAAACTGCGTAGCAGCATTTGTTGAAACAAAATAACAAAATATAAATAGGCCTCCCGCTTTCCTGCTCAATGAACGAAAATCTGAAACTATTAATCACCCCGACGTACAAATAAACTCTTTCCAATCGAGATAAACGTAGAAAAAAAGTAATTGAAAATGAATCAACTGCAAGCCTAGCCATATGCGTTCGTAAAGCTTACGTCATATGCTTAGAGTTGATAAGCTGACTCAACCATTCCTTTTCTCAAGTGTGGTAGAAAAACTTCTGATAAACAAAAAATAAAGTTTCATTTGACTATCAGACTATTTAAGACTTCATTTGACTTCATCTATTTAGTTAAAAGATTTATGATAGAAAGAAAATCACGTTTCAGAAGCATAAATAGATGTATGTGGAATAAAAACACCTTTTTTTTTTTTTTTTCATTGCAGTCATTATTGGAAGAAAATTAAATTGACATGGGTTAAAAATATATTAATTGATTCGATTTGATTTCCTAGATAGAAGGAAATGTGTTCTTCCCAAATGTATATTCAAATTTCATTACGAATTTTTTTTTTCTGAGTTAAACTTTCTGGAATAAAACGTTCCAACTGTGTGGCACGAATACCGGTCGCTCGGGATGTGAGAGCCAAAACCGCCGGCACGTATACCCGTCGCGCGGGATGAAAGTGCAAACGAGGCCGGCACGAATACCGGTCGCTCGTCCCGAACGGATTAAGGACTTTCAAGGACCGTACGAACCCTGGAGTACTTGACTTATCAGTTTTGAAGTTTAATAAACAAAATGCCTTTCATTTTTAGCTCACAGGTTATCAAAGCCTGAGAGCTTATGTGCCTGCCGGTTCTGTGTGTACATATGTATGTAACGTGATAACTCTTGATAGAAACATCCAATTTGCTTCAAAATTTTTTTCTAGGTTCATTGTGATAAGGCGCTTCCCTGATTACTTTTGGGAGTTCATTGGTTAAGGATAAAGGGGGAAAAGGGGGGGTTAGTCCACCCCCCTTATTCAGATAAATGGGTTTCTCATGCAGAATAATTCGATTTGCTCTGAATTTGGCATACCGGTTTATTATGTTAACAAACTTCCCTGATTAGTTTTGGGGGTTCATTGGTTAAGGATAAAGGGGGAAAAGGGGGGTTAGTCCACCCCTCTTAATTCAGATAAATGGGTGTTTCATGCAGAATTATTCCATTTGCTCCGAATTTGTTATACCGGTTTATTAAGTTAAGGAACTTCCCTGATTAGTTTTGGGGGATTCATTGGTTAAGAATAAAGGGGGAAAAGGGATGCTAGTCCACCCCCTTAATTCAGATAAATGGGTTTTTCATGCAGAATTATTCGATTTGCTCCAAATTTGGTATACCAGTATATAATGTTAAGTAGCTTCCCTGATTAGATTTGGACGTTCACTGGTTAAGTATAAAGGGAGAAACGGGGGCTAATTCCCCTTCACTTATTTTTTTGAGGGGCATTATTCTTTAAAATAAGAGTATAATATACAATTAGTGTGAATAGCCTGTGAGCTCAATGCCATCAGTTTAGCTGGGCACTTTTCTTTTTTATTAAATTATCCTTTTTTTTTCCCGCCTTATGCAAAATTTTGGATTCAGTGGGACGTTTAAATCCTTTGCGTTTCCGCGTTAGACAGATTCCGCCTTATGCAGCATGAAATAATGTAATTTTCTATGGGTTCACCGGGACTTTAAAAATTTTCCGCGGTAGACAGATTTCCGGCTTATACAGAGTCCGCCTTGGACAGAATTTACTGTAATTGATGTTTTTCATATAAAAATGCTTTTTAGGGTTGTTAGAGGGGAATCTTTAAAAAATATATATTAAACAACAACAACAAAAAAAATCTATTAGAATTCTACATTAAAAATTATTTTCACCTATATTCTATATGTTGGGTAGTATGTTCTATAATGCTGGAAGCCTGGGTTGAGTCTTCTAGTTCCAGTAAGAAGAAACGTAAAATAAGGAAATGACTACATAGATAGTAAAGTAAATAAATTGGGATATAAATAATAACAATCATTTTAGTTGTTCCATTGTTTCACTTTATTCTGTAACCTTTTTTCACTTTTTTTCAGTGCAGATTTTTATCGATCACCATTTCTTATAGTCAGACCATATGAAATTTTTTTTTGTTTATGGCAGTGTTCAAAAATAGAATTAACTCAACAAGCAGCTTCTTGAATTCAATCTATCTAATTTAGATTTTTATTTTGATGTTTTTTAAGAGTGCATTTTTGTGAAAAATGAATTCAAAAATTAGCAAATCCAAAGAGATTTTCACAAATCAATCTATTGATAAGCTTTTCAAACATAATTCAAAGCAAGTTATTTAGGACTACTGGAAATGGCATAGTGCAGAAGTAAGACCCCTTATCGGGAAATATGAAACAATTACTAAAAAATATGAAGTAGTGATGCAACGAATAGTGGTTTGGCCGAATAACCGAATACCGAATATTCGGCCAAGTTACAGCCGAATATTCGGCCTATTCGGCCGGCCGAATAATGAACTTATTTTTGCCTAAAAACAAAATATGGTATGCACAATTCTTGTATATTTCACAATTAAAATGTATTGTTTTCTTTAAAAAAATTATTTATATACTAATTTTTAATTTTTAAAGCATTATTTTACTCTGAAAAAATATTCGGCTATGTTCGGCCTAAAAATTGCCTCAATAATATAATTCGGACCCCCCAAAAAAATTCTTAGCAAAAGTTCCTCATCAGGTACTGTCTAGTTACATTTTAATAGATATTATGTGTGTTGTTGTTACATTTTAAAATAATGACAAAAGTTTCAGCTTTCAGATGAAATAAAATAAAAAATAAGAAATCTTAATATCTTAAGAAAAACCACTGATAGAAAGGGTGAAAGGAATATCCTCTAAAATGGCGAAAAGAAATCATTGTAGACTTTATAAAGCTCACAATTAACAAAATTTTTATTTATCTTTATTATTTTTTTTCTTTGGTGTCAGCAGTGAAGCCTCTATAGAAAGTGCCCCTCAATGTGAAGAAGTAAAAGAAATTAGTAATTTTCTTTCCCAGCCACTACTAGAAAGACAACAGTGTCCTTTGGAGTGGTGGGCGAAAAATTCGGAAGACTTTCCAAACCTTTCACAATTAGCCAAAAAGTACCTTTCTGCACCAGAAAATACCATATATAGTGAGAGATTATTTTCAGAAGCAGGTAACATTTACGAAAAAAAAAAAAGAAATAGACTATCACCTGAGAATGCTGAATTATTATTATTATTTCTGCATCACAATCTACGTTTATTGAAAACATTTTAATTGTTTTTTAAGGCATTACAATGCTATTCTTGAAAAAAAAAAATCTAAAACATAAATGCATACTAATTAAAAGAATTTAGTAATTTACATTTCTTTCATTATTTAATAAGAAATAGTAACAGACTTAAAAAAATAACTTAAATTATATTTAACTTTTAAGCAGGGTTGGCACGGTTTAAACCAAGTGGTTTTAACCATGGTTTAAACCACAGTTTAAACCAATTGGTTTTTTTGTCAAAAAAACCATTTGGTTTTTTTAGAAAAAATTTAATATAATATTTTCTCTTTTTTGTAATTTAATTGTTTTAAATTATAGATAGAAGTAATTTCTACTTTTAACACTTCATCTCAGCAGTCAACATGAGACATAATGAGTCTAGGTCATGTTTCTATGCATGTAGAATGAAAATTAGCATGTGCTGATGAACATATCTGGTACCCTAAAGATTTTTCTTAAAACATGTGAAATTAGAAAAGATAAAATAGATAAATAATATTCAATATTTAGCATAAAATATTTTCATTTAAAAAATGCAGATTATTTACAGCTACAGCAGTTAATAACAAAATACAATGATCTTTAAGATTTTGGTTAAGTTGTAAAAGAAAATTTTCTGGATTGGGATTGGGGAAGATTATCCTTAAAAAATTTAAAAGAGTAACTTAAGATATCAAATTGAATAACACAGCTTGCAAAAATTGAGTGCTAGTTATACCATTTCCATAGTACCAATCAATCTTTTCTGTTAGTTGCTGAATCTAATGGCCAAAAATGTTGACTTGGACACTTTGGGTTATCAGTCAGAAAACAAAATAACCAGAATTATTTGGATATTAAAAAAAAATAATAATAATAACAACCACAGAATAATATATTATATTCATGAAACTGCATTAAATGTTTATTGATTATTATATTATTAATCAAAGGATTCTTCATACGATTTTCAAGGTATCAATGTTTTACTGTGTAGGGCAGTTTGCTTTGAACATAAGATATAGCTGTTACTAATAATGTTTAAATTAGAAATGATTTCAATTTTCTATATAATTGACTGTAATTATTTAATTTATAGTGCTGTCCTCTAAAAAAAACCCACAGGAAAATGTATCCTAAAAAAAACCCACCCTAGAACTTAATCAAAAATATCACAGAAGTCAAAATTTCTTTTTGTCCTGTTTCTATATGCCATTTACAATAATAAAAGCATTTAAAATTACTTAAGTGTTTATTTAGTTTTTTAAAAAATAAGCAAAAAATTACATTTATAATTTTTCATTTGTAAATCCTTCAATTTAAGTGCTGTCCTCTAAAAAAAACCCACAGGAAAATGTATCCTAAAAAAAACCCACCCTAGAACTTAATCAAAAAAATCACAGAAGTCAAAATTTCTTTTTGTCCTGTTTCTATATGTCATTTACAATAATAAAAGCATTTAAAATTACTTAAGCGTTTATTTAGTTTTTTAAAAAATAAGCAAAAAATTACATTTACAATTTTTCATTTGTAAATCCTTCAATTTACAATTATTAAAATATTATTATTTTTTTTCTCTTTTTTTTGCAGAATTGTGTTTTAAAACTAATTAATAATGAAAGAAAAACTTTGCTGTTCAATATTTTGATTTCTAGAAGTGTTTTTACATGTGGGTTATTTTTTAGAAAAAAGTGGGTTTTTTTCAAAGTCTTGTTTAATTGGCTGCCATTTTGTAATATATTGATAGAAAAAAAAATACTATACATTAAAATCTTAGTCAGGACAGGCTGTGAAAATGTAGCTACTTCAAATTGTTTTGTATTTTTTATTAAATTTTATATAGTGAGAAATTAAAAAAGTGGGTTTTTTTTAGAGGACAGCACAGTACAATTATTAAAATATTATTATTTTTTTTTCTTTTTCTTTTTTGCAGAATTGTATTTTAAAACTAATTAATAATGAAAGAAAAACTTTGCTGTTTAATATTTTGATTTCTAGAAGTGTTTTTACATGTGGGTTATTTTTAAGAAAAAGTGGGTTTTTTTCAAAGTCTTGTTTAATTGGCTGGCATTTTGTAATATATTGATAGAAAAAAAAATACTATACATTAAAATCTTAGTCAGGACAGGCTGTGAAAATGTAGCTACTTCAAATTGTTTTGTATTTTTTATTAAATTTTATATAGCGAGAAATTAAAAAAGTGGGTTTTTTTTAGAGGACAGCACAGTAAATATTTTCAAAAGTTACATTACTTATATAATATCCAAAAATGTTTATTTTATCAACAGATATGCATCTGTATGCAATAGGAAATTATATTTAAAAAAACCCGGTTTAAACCAAAAAAACCTGGTTTAAACCAAATAAACCGGTTTTTTTGGTTTTTTACAAAAAAACCAGGTTTTTTTCCAACCCTGCTTTTAAGCGTATTTTACTAAAAGAAAAAACCCTTAAGTATTGCAACATATACGACTTAAATATCTTATACATATAATACATCTATATCTAATCAATCATATATTTATGTTCTTTATAGGTATAATTCAAAATATTATTGAAAAAAATATTTTTTTATGTCACAAGGGTTAAATGTTAAACTTCCCATTATGATAAAAAAAAAAATTGAATTAGCTTGTACAGCTGAATTAAAACCATTTTTGATTAGATTAATTTTAAATTTAACAGAGTATTTTAGCTTATTACAGATACTTTTTGTACTTACTGATACAGCATAAAATTTTTTTAACATGATTCCTAAATTAGCCTCTTATATAAAAATGGGTAGATAAAACTTATTCGGAGTATGAAAGTTAATGGGAAAAAAAAGTGTTAGTTAATTTCAAATAAAATTTTCATTATATATGATGAATATAAATTGTAAAATTAAAAAGTTATACTGTGTAAATATAAAAACATTTATTACAGTATTATTCGGCCAAGGCCGAATAATGGACTTGATATTCGGCCGAAGCCGAATATTCGGCAGACAGGCCGAATGGGCCGAATATTCGGCTTCGGCCGAATATTCGTTGCATCTCTAATATGAAGTCCCATGTAAAACACAGCTTAAACTTGTCTAGAAAGCACGACAGTGAATAACCCTTATAGTCCTTCAATGATTTTAAGTTAAACAGTATATTTTGACAAAATGCTGAACTCCTGTAAGTTATAAGAAAATCTTAGTCATATTTACAAACGGGTTGTTTGGTTTCAACCATGCTGGTTTAACCCAAATTTTTTTTTTTTTTTTTTCTTTTTCCCTAAGTTTTAATTTATATTACACATTATGGTAAAATGCAAAATCCAAGTTATGCAGAAGCTACAAACAAGCAAAGCTTTAGAAAAATGATGAATTAATAAATTTGTAAAGTGACAAACATTTTTAATCAATCCAACTTTTCTTATAAGCTATAAATCTACATGGCAGACTAACTAATTTTTCTAAAATTAGCTTGGGTGAAAAAAACAAGTAGTTAGTTTTCTTTCTTCTTTTTTATTAAGCCTTGTTTTTTTTTTTTTTTTTAAATAACGAAAACGGCAGAATCCAGCTAAAAATGCACTTTTACTACTTTGATTTCTTGATTAGTTGAGATTTACAAAGGATGATATCATGCCTCAAAGATGACATAATCTTAAGTAATCCTCTCCATTGGTTACTCTTTGTTCTGTATGCTAATGAATGATTGGCTGTGAGTTTCCTTTGCTCTATGGCTATTGGGTTTAGTAAGCCTTTGTTTTTCTTACATTCCTACATTGCAATTGGGATTTTTGCATTATGATTTTATTCTGTTACATTCTGTTACCAGCAGGGTTGGCACGATTTAAACCAATTATTATTTTTTTTCAGAACAAATCTAATATAATATTTTCTAATTTTTGTAATTTAAGTGTTTCAAATTATTGGATATAAATAATTTCTACTTTTAACAGTCTTATCTCAGCAGTCACCGTGAGACATAGTGAGTCTAGGTCATGTTTGTATGCATGTAGAATGCAAATTGCATATGTCGATGAACATATCTGAAGCTCTAAAGAGAAAACTTTAAAACATATTAATTTAGCAAAGGTAAAATAGATTAAAAATATTTTCCTTTGAGAAAACGCAGATTATTTACAATTAATAACATAAAATGGCCTTTAAGATTTCAGTCAAGCTGTAAAAGAAATTTTTTTTCAATTGGGGAGATTATCTTTTAAGAATAAGAAAGAAACTCAAGATATGAAGTCAAATAAGAGGACACTGAAAAATTGGGTGCTAGTGAAACACCTGTTTACTTTTTAACTAAAATATATAATAAGATATATTTAAATCCTCTATTGCATAATCGAACCCACTATTTAGATCTGACAAGAAAATGGGAGAGGAAATCAAGATAAGGTTTGCTTGAGACATAATAGAAAAAAGTCTCATAAAAATGCCTAAAAAGATATATTATTAATTTTTACTTTCAGACATTTAAAAGTAATACTTAATATACTTAAGTAATAGTTAATAAAATTTAAAAAGTATTATAGCATAGCTTACAAAAAAAAAAAAAAACCTGTGTATTAAGTCTGACGTCTATTTAAGTGTTTTAGTGGATGACAACTTTTATAAAACTACTTTCCATTTTAAGATCAATGTTTTCCATAGTCTAAAAAGCTGGTAAATAGGTATTTCTGTTTATTTTACTGTCGCCCTTTATTTTAACCTGGCATTTTCAGAGGAGAAGTGTCTAATGACAATACACAATACTTCTTGAAATGTATAAAGACTCTACTGCTAAATTCAAATCATTTCAGGAATTCTTTATAAAAAGCTTTATTTTCAATAAAAGATAATAATTGTTCATGTAGTGTTTGTTGTAACAGAGAAAATTGACATATCAGATAACAAGTATTTCAAAGAAATTATTTTGATTAGCCATGGAAAAGTATATTATCCCAACAAAAAGTTTTCGGTAAAAAAAAGAAAAAAGCGCCAAGTTCTCCTTAATGTTTCGGCCAGAAAAAGTAGTGATATCTGAAGTTCGCACAAGTTAAAAGCCAAACATCCAAATCTTTCATTGAAAATGGCTTCCTGTGATATGGCCGTTAATGCCTTCCACAGCATTTCAAAATTAATGATTAGAAATTTCGCATTTATGAATTATTTAAATTTTAAAAGTAATATTAGAATGCAAATAGACAAATTCACATAAAGACATTATAAGTAAAAGATTTCTGATAAATACCATCCAGTTTCAAAAAATATTAGTTTTGATTACGAATCATTTAGTCCACTGGTGGTTTAATTGGTGGTGCACGGTCTAAAGCTAAAGTCATTAACGTAAAACCCAAGAAATAAAACAAAATTTACTTACTTCAAATCTCTCTATATGTTACATAATTTTTATTGTATAATATTGAAATCTTGTGCATTGACGAAAGAGATTTTTTTCGTTTGAACATTTATTATAGTTTGTTTGCATACATTAAGAGGTATTCGATTTATAAACTATTAAAAGCTGATACTAATTATGTTTTAGCAATTAGAGATATTATCTTCCGAAACAAGTATTTTGTTATTTTAACTTCTAAGTATTTAAATAGACTGAAGTGGTTTAAATGCTTTTTTTAAATGTGTAATTTATTTCTGTACTTTGTGCAACAAAATGGCTAAAATAATGAAAAAATGTAGTTGGCATGTAGCTCATTTGTACATACTTTAAAATTTGAAAAACCCTCTCGAAGGCATTAATGGCCAAGTCGCAGGAAGCCATTTTCAATGAAAGATTTGGGATGTTTGGCTTTTAACTTGTGCGAACTTCAGATATCACTACTTTTTCTGGCCGAAACATTAAGGAGAACTTGGCGCTTTTTTCTTTTTTTTACCGAAAACTTTTTGTTGGGATATCACTACTTTTTGTAAGTTTTTTCAATTTTTTTTCTAAACTATATTAATAAAAAAAAAACTTAAATTTTGGTACTTTTATGTTAGCCGGGAGCAAATCTCCTCATTAGCATTTTGTTTTTTCGCCAATAGCAGTTTTCATTTTTCACATGTGTAAATTAGTAACAATGGTTTGATTTTTCAAATAAAATATTTTGGTTTACGTTATTATTTCTTATTTATTTATTTATTTATTTCTATGTTACATATTCTATTAAATAAAATGAGGGAAATGCATTTATTTTAAATGAGATGACTGAAAAGTTTATATTTTTAAATGAAATGATTGCAATATGAACAATGGAGTTAGGAACAGTATTTGGCGATTTGCCACTCGCGCCCGGCTAACATAAAAATACCTAAATTTATTTTATTGAGCTTTACAAATTTATACTTTCTTTCTTTTGGTATTAAAGTACTATCCGCCTCTAGCAAGCAGTATTTGCTCTATTAATTGCATGTTAAACGTTGCATAATATTACTGTTATTCATAATTTACTTGCCCATTATTTTGCCAAGTCGGAAGCTTTTGATACAGAAATCAAGAACTCTTTACGATCATGGAAGCACATCATATATTTTGTGTTGTTATGTATTTCATCTTTCATGACAAATATCTCTTAACTCACTTATGCATGTTTCCTTATCAGTTACGATTTGTTCTCTAATGCGGAAATTTTTAATCCTATTAAGTGATCGTTTCTAATTGGGCTCACTGCCAGTTGTTGTATTTTAACTGTTATGATTGGGTACAAGTGAAAAGGTTCTTATGAAATCCTTTGACAATATCTGCATTTACATTAAACCATATTGATGCTAATATCTTTTTGTTTCACGTTAACCTTTTCAATAGACTCGAATACGGAAGAATAGAAGGTCTACGGGCTCACTGCCATTGATCCATTTGAAAATCTATCTTTCTTTTCATCTAATCTTGGGGAGGAAAAACTAAGATGGGGGAGGAAATTCAATTTTAACATTGAGCTTCTTAACTTTGAAATTTGCAATTTGCGAAAAATCCTGATATGATAATTAAAAATGAAGGTCAATTTCGGATTCAGCGGTACAGAATATATAAGAATCAATTATCAAAAGCTAAAAAGCATGACATAACCCAACTTTTGCAGGCTTGTGCAATCTAATAATATTTTAAAATACGTATCATTTTGTAAAGAATTGAGGCTGTTAATTTAGAATCATTTTATTTAACAAAAATTCTGTTTTTCTTTCTTCTTAAATGTTTATTACAAATTGTATATTTTCCATTAATATACCAGAATTATTAAAGATTTTAAATTTATATTGCAATGTTAATTTTACTCCCAAACATTTTTTATATCTGACGAAATTATATTTCGACTAAATTTGTAAATGACCCCCAATTTGCAGCAAAAATTATACTACAACTTTAAACAGCTATTACTCGGTCAATTTTAATCGTAGAATAACGAGATTTTTTTTGTATTACTTGTCAGTGTAAAAGGAAAATTTCACTAAATATAACTTATAAGACCGGGGAGCCGTATAAAAATTTAAATTTCGTAATTTTTTAAGAAATGTTTTAATTGACCCAAATCGCTTTTAAAATATTTCTTTACCTGATTTGAAACATTTTTGTAATTGGAACTATATGTCTATGACTAACGGTTTAGGAATTAGCCATTGGACACCGTTGAGACCGGACACCCTGTATAATACAGAAGTTTTAGCAGAGTAAAGATTAACAACATAGTCACACTAAGTATAATAACAGTGCAATATAATAACAATGGCAGAGGTTTTGTGGAGTGACGACACTATTGGCACTTTGGAAATATTCGTACGTTATACCATTTAACTATTCAGTTGATATGCGGAAAAATATAAATAGATGGCTCGTATTAATAATTAACTCATTGAAAAATAGCCACTAGCGTCAAATTCTCGCCAAGCTTTTCAACATTTAGCAAAGTGTCGCCAAATTTAGTAATATATCATGTCAATTCTCAAATTTGGCGACAAAAAATGCTTTGTTTGTTCTGACGTCATAATGATGCATATGTATTATGTATTATACACATACCTATAATATGTATGATGCAAATGTATTACGTATTGTATGCATGTGTATTATATGTATGATGCATATGCATAAAGTTCATTAACATCACTAAAACGCACTTAAATGAATAGTGTTCCATAAATAGTAGGGATATTTGCCAGATTGACTAGAGTGCTATTGAGATTAGAATTCCGACATTTATAATAGACCGGGAGGCGCCTGCACTCACCATCACCTCATCGAGATTACAGCTGAAATTTTAGGATTAGTCAAAACTAGATTAGCATATTAAAATCCAACTGGTCTGTTAATTCATGTCTTGGTAGAAACCGCCTGAAGGCATAATTTTAGTGGTTGACTGATAGGTTTATTATTGTATTTTCCTGCATACAAAAGTATGGAAACATGGAAGAATGGGTGCAGGAAAACACAATGGAAAATCCCCCAATCAACCCGGTAAAATCGGGTCTGTAGGTGGTTTCCACTTGGCAGACCATTTACATTTTAATACGCTAATCGATTTTTAACTAATCCTAAAATTTCAGCCGTCAACTCGATGAGGTGATGATCTGTGCAGACGCCTCCCGGTCTTTAATAAAATTTGTTTTAAGGAAGTAAAAGATAGAAATATGGACAGATAAACTGAAAGATTTGCCTTATTAAGATTTTTGTAAAAGCATATAAAAATTCATTCAGCTTGAAATCATGTAACACCTTTATAACTCAGGCTAATTTTCTGTAATTGGGTTTTGGCGACCGACATATCTTATCTATAACTATAATATTTCTTTTACAGATTTAAAATTAACAATAAATTAACAGTAAGTAGTCTAATAATGCAATATAACAACATTTGCAGCGGTCTTCGGACGCCGTATCTGTCGCACATCGTTAAAGACAGCTTTATTAGTTACACATTTCATTTATTTAAAAGGAGATTTTTAAATTTTCATATGAGAATTAGGATATTTTTCCACTATAGGGACCTTGGCATTTTTTAAAAATCTTGGAGCAATTCGGACTTCAGAAACTGAGATATGTTGCCAAATGATATAAACAACTATGAAAACAAACCTGATGAACTTTTATGTTATTTATATATATATATATATTTATATACATATAAACATTTTACTTATACATGCATAAAATATTATTTTTTATATACAAATTATTTATGTTGGTATATAAAGATAAATAAACGGGTTCCTTAAATTAAGTAAATTGTATAGGGTCAGGTGGGGGAAAGTGGTCATAAAAACAGGCTTTTCAAACTTTCAGAGGATATAAACATCAGAATTTCTGTGATGTTTTCTAAAATTTTGGGTGTTATTTTACATTACATTACTCTAGAGTACATCCATATCCATTTCAGAAATATTTTTGGGGAATAACACCTTTTTATAACATATTTTTCCAGGCATGTTTTTATGACCACTTTACCCCAGGGGGTGGGGTAAAGTGAGTAGTGCATGGGGTAAAGTGGTCACATTGAAAAAGTGTAATAAAAAAATAAACTAATGAATAAAAAGTGACATTTTATTATTTACAAACATTTTAAACAGCCTTTATAATAAGTTATCTGCCATTTTATTTTATTAAAGTGTAAATTTGTAATGTTAAAATTGTTTGTTGTTAAAATTTGGTTCTTCAAGGATTTTGATCACATCTGATTCTGGAAAAGTATAATGATTGCCAAATTTGGATTTTTTTAAACATATACTTTAAGAAAAATAATCATGTTTTTTCCCAATAAATTGCTTTATTCATTTCATATCTTAGCAACACTCAAGGATGGGTTGGATAGATATGGTTTGAGATGTCATGTTTAGTGATTATAAATGGATTCAAAAGAGAATGTTGACTAGGGATATTTTGTTGTTTTTTTCCTCTTGGAAATTTAAGCAACTTTTAAGTATCTTATTCCTCTTGTTATTTTTGCAGATATAATGCAAGTGTTTTTTCTGTCAATACTACTCCGATCTTGGACTGGACACATTTCCTTTTCCTTTAAAACTATGTCTAACAATTCTATTCACATCTGAAATGAGTGTAGATAATGTTGCCAATGTAGCTTATTTTAATTTTTTTTTTACATATTTTGCAGTCGGCTTTCTTGATACTGTTTCTTTAAAATTCCTTTCCAGGCTTTTTTTAATGGGAAAACACACCTAGATCTAATGGTTGTAGACTATGACTAGTATGAGGTAGCAGGCAGAGTATTATAATGTGATTGTCGATAGCTATTTTTCACAGCGTCATAATTCATTTATGTCCATCACAATCATAAATAAAAGGGCAGGATTTTGTAAGCTTTCGGTGTACTATCTACTTAATAAAATGATCCACCCAAGATTCAAGTACAGAATCCTGCATCTATCCAGATTCCATGATTCATACAATGCTCCTGCACGACCACCCTTTATTCATAATTCATATATAATCACTCATAAACTGCGAATGGAAGAATGTAATAACCACTAGCTGATATACCAAAAGGAATACTAAACATTATCTTTCCTTTGGTTTCTGAATTTTATATAATGCATTGCATTGCGTAACATTTTTTAAACTGGACTATTTTGGCTATCCATATCCATTCCAGCCTCATCAACGTTAAAAATTCTTTCAGGACTTTCTTGTGGACCATTTTCTTATATAATAAAGTATAGGTATTAGAAAAAGTAGTTAATGTGTTGGTTGTTAAATTAGTTGATGTAACCTTTGCAAGCAATTCGGGTTTACACTTAGTTAATTCATTCACTATTCTGAACCTATTAAAAATTAAACCTAACCTTTTTTAACCCCCATATTATAAACTATTATTAAATAACTATTTGCAGTTAGTTTTTAATCATTATTAGTATTTAATAAACTGGCATTGTATATAATGAATATTTTAACTCAGATCAAATATCTATAAGTTAAGCCTAACCCTATGACCACTTTACCCCATGTAACTAAAACTATTATAAAATAAAATCTGTAATAAATATAACTTAGCTATAAATGAAAATATGTTCTTGAGATATGTGAAAAGCTTTCTGAACTGCCAATTTAACAAAATTTGGGATAAACAAAATGCAGCAGAAAAGTTAATTAAAGAGTTAAAAGAACAAGGTGTAACAAAGACAGACAAAATGAGTGCTCAGTGGCTCAAACATGTTACTAAAAATGTTTTTTTGAGTGAGAAACTTTGATCAATACTTGATAAATCTAAAATTAAAAGAAAATTATTCAAATTTCTGTATTAGTCAGAATTTTAGCCCTTTTTATGAATTATGACCACTTTACCCCGCCTGACCACTTTACCCCACCTGACCCTACAAATGGAAAAAATTGTTTGTGTATATGACACAGTAAATAGGTTGTCAGAAAATACGTTATTATCACATTTCTTTTCTTGTCAAGGCTATTTTCTCTATTTTGCCAAGACTACTATATCGGAAACGTACCGAATTGCGGTTATATTTTGGTAAATGTTTTATTGTTTTAATATCGTAAATATATCATAACCTATACTGATTAAAATTTTTAGGTATATTCTTTTTTTTCTATTTAATCAGCATTTTCGGGAAAGCATATACAATTTTATTCAGCTTGAAATTACGTGACACCTTCAAAACTCTGTAATCGAGTTTTGGCGACCAACATTGGCCCAATTGAATGTATACGGCCAAATCAACACCCCCTGTTTGGAGGGTTTAGAAGCGGAAATTCTGTGTTTTCAGATTTTTCTGGTTAATTGTGCTACAAACCCAACTTACTTGTGAAATTTCATGATTCCACGACTTTTAGAAGTACCTTAGTTATTTGATGATGCGAAGTGAGTCAGTGACAAAAAAACGCTTTTTCGGAATTTAATATTTCGAAAACTACTAAATACAGAAACATGAAATTGTGGAACCTTAGTTCAGTTTGACCATATGAACATGTGTACAAAAGAAAAAATTCTATATCTCTCCCTAAAACGACGTTATGTGGGTGTGGAAAGTATGCCGAAATGGTTCAGGAAAAGATAGCTTAATGGCTTGTGCGAACTTGGTGGACGCACTGCCGTGCTCCCAGATATTTATGAAACTACATCATATATTTATTTATAGTACTAGTAATCAAAAGATTGTTTATTAAGATTTTTAAGATATCAATGCTTCACTATGTAGAGCATTTTATTCATGGAACATAAGACATAGCTTTTACTAAAAATGTTTAAATTTTAAGTGATTTAAATTTTCTAAATAACCGTTAATCATTACGTAATTAATTATTTTAAAATGAAGTTATATTACTTATATATCCAACAATATTTATTTTTATCAATAAATATACATGTATATGTAATAGGAAAATATATATTTTTTAAAAAACGGTTTAAACCAAATAAATTGGTTTTTTGGGAGGTTTTCATAAAAACCATTTTTTTTCCAACCATGTTTACAAAATCATCTATTGCAGTTTAAAATATCAACTCATAAACTAAACACAAAATTAAACAGCCGAAAGAAGGGGAGAAGTTTAAACTACTTACTTTCACTGTAACAATCAAATTCTAAAGGAGGCTGAACGGTGACCAACAATCCATCAAATCTCCAACCTGGGCGGAAACTTCGTCCCATAAAATAACCTGCATCAGCCAGTAAATGGCGTTTATTTGACATAAAAGACTTTTCGAGAGGTTTCAACCGAATCTTGTTTAAAATATGAACTTGGTTTTCTGTCACTAATGGTTGCTGTGGAATACTTTTTACTAGAGGAAATGAAGACAACCATTCATTCTGTTTATCAATCAAAGATAAGGATGACATAGAACTCTGCATACCTAGTTGAAAAACAAATACAGTTTATGTTCTTTTCAAACAGTTTAACATTAAAAATACAGTGGGTAATCCAGCAATAAGAAAATTAATAAAAGTAACAACTACACTATGATTTTAAACATATACATTTTACTCATCTTATAACCTTTTGTTTCATTTGTTTATTTTTTAATAGCTTATCTTTATTATATCAAGTTATAAAATATTCAAACAGTTTTTTATTTAATTTTTACATTGTTAATTAATTGCAATATAGATAGGACCCTATGTCATACACTCAAAATGTAATATTTGTTTAATATTCAGTAGATACAAACATCGAAAATCAACAGAAGAAAATATTTAAGAAAGTATACTACAATTAAAGTTTAAGAATAAAACAAAAGTGTAGTTAAAAAGAAAATATTATTATTATTATTTAACAATAAATATGAGATCACAATTATTACTCAAATTGAACATTAGGAATTTTTTGCCAAAGTACTTTTTTATATTAACATTAGTAATAATGCCACTTGATCATATCCAAGACATCATCAGATATGATACCTAAATACCAACATGATTCAGTGTTTGACTATGCGCTTTATTTATAGTACAAAATGGAGTTTTTCCCCGTCTCTGTTTCATTTAAAAGACTTACGAAATCAATATCCTTTAAATAAAGATATCTATAGCATACATTGCAGAAAATCAAAAACCTAAATATATTGTTCATAATATACATAACACAATAAACTTTGTATTTTTTTAGTTTTAAAATCACCTAATATTTTTAAATAATGAAGATACTATGCCATCATTATGTTTGAAAGTATAGCTTGTAAATTTCTTGACAGAATTTAAAAAAAGAGACAGAATGCAAGTCCTTGAATTACAATCTAGACAGGCAAAGCCTGGTTAAGTAATTCCATAAATGAGCGATATAAATAGTATGAATAGATATTTTCTTACTCAATATAAACACTATTTATTCTAACTATATTTATAAAGCTTGCTATCACATTTGCCCTTCCAACTTCTTTGCACGCTCATAGTCATTCCATGGACTTGTGGCATTGTACAAAGAATGTGCTTGTAACTCAAATTTCCATTATACATATCCACTCATGTTAGGGTAAATTATAATACCTCCTGTACAGTATTAGCAAAAAACTGTCTTCCAAATTGCATTCAACTATTACACAGTTATCACACTTCTTTTGTGACCAATAGATAGAAATATTGCAAGAGCTAAGATGAACCATTTATTTCAACTTTTGATTTTCCTTGAATTGATTATATTCAATTTTATTGGTCTAATTCCAATTTTATTGAAGGAGAAAATCTGCTCAGACACTTCTTTTACTCTTAAAAAAACTTTTTAATATTATGTTATAATATGTATAAAATATACATATATGTTATGTTATGTATAAAATGTATTTTAAGCAATCTCTGAGCATACATCATGCCCATACTCAGCTTGACTTCTTTTATATGACTGTGTAAAAGAAATATAAATGTTACATACATTATTTTCCATTGGGAAAAGGCAGTTGCATAGCTCAATAACCAATATAAATTTTGTTGAATTTGAATTAAAATTCCTTTTTGTTCTAGTACTAAAAGCAGGCAAATGAGTTTTTACTTCAAGAAATCTTAGAATTTTTTTTTTTTTTATTTCAAAGTATCATAATTCGGTGAGTTTTGGTCATAGAAGAATGAAATTTTTACTGTTTGACATGCCAGAACAGGGAGAAAATTTTTCTAAATATAACTTATAGGACCCAGGGAATGTATAAAAAAATTTAAAGTGTAACTTTTTACATTGCTTATGTATCTCCAACACACAAAAAAAATAAAGCATGTTTCAATCTTTTTGGGACAATCTATATTACAGACTATTAAACATACTAGTAAACATGCTGATGATGTTAGCAAAAATTGACTTTACCAAAATTTTAAATTAAATTAATAATACATAGTATATTTAGCATAAAATAAGTTTATTTTGGTGAACTTAATTTTTGTTAATTTTGCACTCTCACACAATTAGCATCGTATTTTAAAAGCACAAGAACTTAGAATATAAAATTATCAACAATATAATTAATACATACTTAAGGAAAATATTAACTATTTATACTTCACTAAAACAAAATGCTTGCAACATTAAATTTATTACCAGTATCAACTAATTTTGTAGGCATATGTGACATAAAAGACTGGTCATTGTGATTCTCAAGGTAACGCTGTTTCTTGTTTAGACTATTAGTAGAACCATTTAATTTAGGAGATCCAAATTTTGTTGTTGAGGCCTTCAGCTCAAAGTCTTTTTTCAATCCAAAAGAATCACCACACAAAGTTTGAAATGGATCAACACCTACAAAAAATAAATAAATAAATAAATAAACATTAACAAAAAGGAATTAACACACAAATTCAATATAAAGTTTTTTTTTTTTTTTTTTTACTGCGGACAGTATTTAGGTTTTAAAAGTGTTTAATATATATGGGGTTAGAAAAAAATTAGCTTCTCACTTCACAAGGCTCTGAGGTGTATTATACTGCTTCAAATGAGACAAAATTTAAATTACAGACAATTCAAAAGGCACAATTATCATTTATTACATAAAAATTTTTCTTACGAAAACTCGTCAAAATGTAGCACTACAACTAGTCCAGTCAAATTAGGAAAGTTTGCCACATAAATGCTACAGAGATGAAATTTGGTACAGTTGTTCACTGATAGTTACTAATGACTAGATAAAAAGTCCGGATGGATAGGAAGTGAGTGGGGGGAGGGAGGGGCAAAAATAAGTTTTGTCCCTCCCTTTTTTTTTAGTTTTTTGAAAATATCTCGACCAGAGCCTAGACAGATTTTTTTAAAAAAATCACTTTCTTTACAAATTTATTTAATTTCTATTCAAATTTATTAAATATTGTCACAATAAATAAATAAAATAAAACAGAAAACACACCAAAACTGCATGAGATGATGGTAATTAGTTAATGAAAGATAAATATACACTATCAATGAAGTGTTTATCAATGTGAAACATTATAACTTCGAGTATAAAATATGGAGATAACTAAAAGTGGGTATATACTAATTTATAATTAAGTAGATATTATGTAATTATGAAGTAGATAAGTCTTTAAAAAGAGTCATTATCATTCTGGCTTGTTTTTTCCTTGAATATATTTTCATCGGCAGAAGTAAATGTTTTGAACTCTTCTTCTGTCATCATACTCGGTAGTTTCAGCATATCATGTAGATATAGGTGACATGATTTGGCATAAGAAAAATGGCCACAAGCATGGAAAAACAGTACCATTTGCTGAACACATATGAGATGGCCATTCCAATTGCTGATCATTCAGCTGAGATGTATTCTTTCATCAATGTGACCATGTTGAAGTATTATATTCAAAGGGCTGCAGTACGTCCATTTCCCTTGAACTCCATCAACTTGTTGCCCAGTTTAATAGCAACAGCTTGTAGATTAGTGTTTTGACTTATTGAGTCTAACAAAGGAAGATCAAATGCAAAAGCTCCAATGACTTCATTGATAGCTTGCCACTCTTCGTCACTAGTCTCAACTTCCTGCAATACTATTTTCGCTAAAGCTGTTTGGACTAACAAATGAGCTCGGACTGCTCTGGAGTATGCATGTCCCTGTAAACAGCTCATTCAACTCACTTCTGTTCATGATGAAACTGATACATCCTAAATATGACATCAGAAGGTGAAAGCCCATTATGACACACATTGGTGAACACAATTTTGACACAAACATCTGCTGCATACTGTAATGCTGTATAAACAGTGCCATAATTAGTTTGTGGCGCATTGATGAAAGGAAGCAGAATAGCCTTTGTCTTTTCATAATTTTCCTGTTTTGTTATTGAACGCATAAATATTTCCCATTCAGGGACTTCAGGAAGATTCATCCACTTTGCATACATCCGTAAAGTGTCACAGGTGTTGGGCAGGAGTATATCCTCTGCTATTACTTCCAGATCATCTATTTTCACATTTTTAAAAGCTGTGCCTGTGAATTCGAATGGCTTTTATGGAATAACCCCCAATTGCCTCAGCAGTAGGCATTTTAGTCAATTTCATGATTGGCAATCCTCTTTCAATATGTGCTGGTGTTGCACACTTTATGTCAACCATGGAGTGAAATGTGTCGAGTCCATTCAGCGTGGAAATATTAAAACCATCGTTACTGTAAACAAACTAACAAAACATTTCTCATAAATCCAGTTGACCATGTTGAATGGCAGACATTTCAAGCAGTCGGGACTCATAATAGGATGAGCAAATCCCCAATTTTGAAATGAGATTGACTAAGTTCTTGTGGCCGTACTTTCTGTACAAGAACACACCAAGGCCGATCAATATTGGAGAAACAAAAGACTGTGGATGTACTGCTGATATAACGGCATGTGTGACGAAAGTTAATTATATTGATGAGAGATGCCGTGAATAAGAGTGATCGTATAGCTAAGATGATAAGGTTGACTTGCAGTAAAAATAAAAGGAATAGTCTTACTTAAATGACAACAGTAGACACATTGAAGAGACAGCAGATATAAAAATCTTCTTTATTAGTTGATTCACTTGAGAGGTGGAAGGTAATTAGGAGAAGTAGGTCACTGTACACATTTAAAAAAAGTTCCACGTAGAATTATTAAAAACTTGAAGTAATTCCATGATAAAACTGCATGCTGGTTAAAATCACCTTTTAAAGAAGGTCTTGATAATAAAAAGTCCGAAATCAAATATGCGTTAAATTAATAAAACAGAGACCGAAGATAAACTTTTAGATATCGAGATAATAGCTATTGAGAAACATCGCTCTTTGAATTTAGGCGCTAAGGCCCGAAATTCAAAAAAGACAAATCACGTTGTCAAAAATAATACATACTTTCGTAAATCTTAAAATCTGATCCAATCTTAAAATCTGTTAAAAAACTGGCTGCATTGATATATATACTACATAAAAGGGGTTTACAAAACTACATGCAGAAATGATTTAAATCTATTTGTTAAATTAAATTTACGTATGAATTGTAGAACGAATGACAGCAGGGAAAACGAAACTACGTTCGAAGACACACCTCCAATATGACGCGGTCGACGTCACGCTGTTTCTAAAAATAGATCAGAGGAAGGGAAAAATCTGAAATCAAAACGTATCTGCTTCTTGTGGTAAAAGGGAAAGAAAAAAAAAAGCGATTTGAACGATGTTTGAGTTGAAAATAAATAGTCTAAAACGTGAGATAATAATGCTGCATTACAATTTAAAAAAATAAATAATAAATGTGATTGCTACATCACAGCATGGCCTACTGTAATGCATTTTCTTGTTGAGCAACATTGTTCTGATGGCTTTTCTTCTTCATGACCACATGTTCCAGAAAACAGTTGAGAGATTTAGGAATATCACTCTTGGCATCCTTGAAAAATCTATTACTTTGAGACTAGCTCATAGAATCATATAATTTTGACTGGATACCCTCTCTAATGATTGCTGCTGCAGTTTACGCAATTCTTAGTCTCTCATCATCACAATATTTTTTTCATTTGTTTGTTTTTGTACCATGCATCTGATAGCACTTTCATTCCTGTGTCAACAAAACAAACGGAAGGAACCTTTCTTGGATTTTTAGTTATGATGATACTCTCTCCATACCTCTGTTTTAGTTTAGCTTTCACTATGTGTTCATCTGGGACACTCTTAGTTACTACAGAAAGCAAATCAGACAAGGCATGTTGGCAATCATCATTATTTTCAAGAAATTAAGAAATTTCTTCCATGGCTTCAACAACATAGTCTGTTTCTGGTTACCTTCTTTATATGATAAAATTTCTGTAAACAATTATGATGGTAAATTCCATCAGCAGCAATTAAATCAACCACATTACTAAGGCGAATTTTAACTTCTTCTCCTTACTGATCCTTTTTTCATTTCAAAGATTCTTTGTGTCATAGTTGGACCGTTTGTTTTTAAGACTTGCACCTCATAAAATATTCTTTGCAAAGGAATTGGTTTCTTTTTTTCTTTTTCTTTGAACTGTTCATCAATTAAATCAGTAGAAAGGAAGCACCTGTTTTTGAAATCGAACTTGGGTACTGATGACCGCAGAGTAGCCAGTTATCCACTGATTGATGGTTTGGGCTCATATCTGAGCATTTTTAGTGTTGCATTAATGCTATCATATCAGGTTTGGCGTAATTTTTACAGCATGTAGTGTGTACTTTCAGAAATGTGATATTTTCCAACTTCTGAAATTTTTGGTCCTGTCTTTGAATACTTGCCTTTTACAGACCTGCCAACCTTTGAAAATGAGAAATCGTAGCACACAAAATTTAAATTAATCTGGAGGTTGGTTGGTTGGTTTTTCATGTTTCACAGCCATCTTTTGACATTCGTAAAAGGAATAAGGTTTCCGTTTTTCAACTCAATATAGTAAATTTTTTCCTCTGAAAATTTTTATACTATTTTTAGAGTATATTTTCGTTTCACAGTTTTTTTTTTTTCATTTGTAAAAGGAGCCTGGTTCCAATTTTTTAGCCCAGTGCAGTAAATTTTGACGGAATTCGCGATTTTTTTTCCGCCGTCATTTCAGGATATTCAAAATTTTTTTCCACAATCGTGATTCACATTTTCCTATCACGATTCTTTGTTGAAATCTGCACTTTTTACCATGAACTTTTGCCGAAATTCGCATTTTTTACGCGATCCTTTGACGAATTTTACGCTTTTTTACCACGATCCTTTGACTAAAATAGTGTTTTCTTTCTGCGATCTCTCGGTGAAATTTGCGCTTTCTTACTACTCTTTCGATGAAATTTGCATTATCTTACTGATCTTTTGTCGAAATTCATATTTTCTTTCTGCGATATTTTGACAAAATTCACGTTTTACTACGATCCTTTAACGAAATTTATTTTTTTCTGCGACCAATTGACGAAATTAATTTTTTTTCACACGGTCATTTGGATCGCGATAGTTTATCGCAAATCGTGCGATTTTGCACGCTATTTCAAACCTTGCCCCTCAAGAAGCCTCCTTTTCAGAATTCTTAAAATGGCACCATTGTTTCTAAGGAAGGAAATTCCTGTATAAATATTTACAAAAACACGATTAGAGTATTTTATATGAAGGAGTTTTTTTTTGCAGCCCAGAATTTTTTTTTTCTCATGAGCATTTTTTAATGTCCGAATTTTCGGACTAATGGCCAATTTTTTGAAACTTTCGGAAATGAATACTTGGAAATTTTGGAACAGAACGCCTGAAAAATATGCTGCGGATAAAAATCGCAACTAGATACGGGATAAAAATCGCAACTAGAAACAAAAAATGCTTTTGTGTTTTTTTTTGCAAAAAATCGTAGTTTAAGACCGATTTTCGTAGCATCGTAGTTTATAGGTCCAAATCGTAGAAACTACAGATTTTTTCGTAGCAGTTGGCAGGTCTGCTTTTATAAATTTTCGATCCCTTTTTCACCCACTCGTACTACTGCACCACTTGACTCATAAACATATGTACCACAAATGAAACACTTATCCCTTGACAAGATGAATGCAAAAGTTGTTAAGTACTATAAACTCGATGTTAACTACTATCAATGTGAACTACTATGAACATACATCCACGTCCCCATACTTGGGTTATAGAAACTAACTGAATGCACAAAAGAACACCAGATAGAAAAATAAAGCGCGTGGAAGGGGAATCCCCGACCCCGTGGAAAGCCACCTGCAATGCAAAAATTATGTGCTATTGTTTACTTTTAAGTTTCTCTTCTTGCTAATCCCAAACACCGACTCATGCGAGATTATTCACCACTAGTCAGTCGATTTAGTGTGTAGGTAATCAGAAGTTAAACTGCTTTCTTTTCTTTTTTTTTCTTTTTCACAATATTTAATAAATTTCAATAGACATTGAATAAATAAATTTGAAAAGAAAGGGATTTTTTTGCAGAAAATCTACAAGGCTCCGGTCGAAAAATTGACGGATAACCGAGGCTCCATTGCGTATACCTGTTATTTGTAGAGAATTTTATGCTCTTTAAAATTTGTGCTGTAGTAATTTTTTCATTAAAACCCACAGTTTTGTTTTTGAGATATTTTCAAAAAACTAAAAAGAGGAGGGGGGGGCATATTTTTGCCCCTCCCTCCACTCACTTCCTATCCATCAGGACTTTTTACCTAGTCATTAGTAGGTATCAATGAACATATGTACCAATTTTTATCTCTGTAGCATTTATTATGGCAAACTGCCCCAAAATGGGCTCATTTGATCAGACTAAACATACAAATAAGTGTTCAGTAGGTTTACACATTTTAGTACCTCATATATTTTCACATTAATGTTTAATAAGCTTAAAATAAATGTTCAGTATATCTACCTTCATTGTTAATAGCATGACTGGTTAAATATCTAAAAATGTAGAAAAAGGATTTCTTTCATAGCTGACACACATACATTTATACAGGAACTTTTGAATTATTAAATTTTTACTTAATATATGTCACAGTAGAATGTAACATTTTAAAGTGGTAGCGTGCCATGTGGAAAGCACATGGTCCTTTCTCACGTATTTTACTTTATTTCAATAGTTTCTTTTTAAATTGCAGCTTTAATTTTAATTCTATCATCCTGCATTTAATATTTCCTTTAATTTAAGACCTCATCCATCTATGTACAACAATTAGTTCATATTTTGATGTTCCATCAGCGATCTTTCTCATTTTACTTTATTTTTAACCCGTTTGTACGTCGTTTTAGCAAGCGCGCTTTAGCCATGTTGAAATATTCCTTTTCCTCCCCTTTTCTCCATCGCGCTGTGCTTGGCGTCCGTTTTCTACGCACGTTTGCCGAATCGCTGTATTCATCGCGCTGTTAGTGCGGGCGCTCATTTATCGCTCCGTTCGTGATCGCCAAGTTCGATACCGCGGGTTTTTCGAAAGTAGAAATTTCAGTTACGCGAATGCCATGGTCGGAGTAGGTAGCCGAGAAGAAGTTCGTCCATGTGTTGGGATGTCGGGACGTGCCACAACCAGATACCTTCCTTGAACAATAAGATGAAGAATACAAAATATTGTTTTGCTCATATTTATTGTGTGGTGTTTTTCTTTCGTTTACTTCACATCAAGCTCTCCATTTAATATTACAAGTATTTAAAAAAAAAATGTTCTATGATGATGTCGTCAATTTTTGGGTAAGTGAATATTTCTTTTATTCCTTTCAAGATACACATATTCACTGGAAAAGCCAGCGATTTGTTCCAGGACACTTGTGTTACAGAATTTGCATAGTATAATCTTTAAGAAGTTAATTTAAAAAGTTTTATATTCACGTTCAAACAATTAGGCCTATGGATCCCACGTGGTCCGTAATTTTCGAAGTGACTTTTTCACATGCAATCTCCACAATACATGGCGGACCTATCATGATAATATATGACTAAAGCATCATTTGAATCAACTGCAATTTAAATTCTGTATCATTTGGAGCAATACAGAATGCAACGCACTCAACTGCCCTCTGAATTGTGTTTTAATATTGTATACCCTAAAAATCTAAAAGAAATAATTAGAAAAAAAAAATTTATATGAATGTATAAATACTGTAGAGGGGTAATCTAACTGAAGACCTAACTATACTGAAGAGGTGATAAAATTGTTCTTTAAAACATTGTCAATAACAGAAAATAATCATAAAATCTTGCAATTACATTTTCAATGTGTGGACATAAATGTGGAATCTATACTATTATTAAATTTGTTGGTGAAAAGCAAATTTTCATAGGAAAATATAAAATTTATTTACAAATAAAATACATCTAATGCATTTTTTTTCTATTATCATTAAACCAAGTAAAATTTAAAAAGAAATCTCCAAGGAAACATATATACTTTATTCTACATACCCCAGTTATCATCATCCATCTCTTGCTGGAAAAAGGATGCTTTCATTCCTTGTATTCTCTCTGCATCAATATTACTAAACAGAGGTCTCGTAGGAGAAAATACATCAGTGCCAAAATCGTTCCCTATATTATTAAAAATAAATAAATAAAATAAAACTGATCAGAAAAGGTAATAGACTAAGCTTAATTGAATCTAAATCAATACTATAATAAGTTTTAAATATTTAACAGCTACTTTAACACAATTAATTTACAGGTAGAATTTTTTTTTGACAAATTATTTAAAAATACAGATCAATATTTTCTTCCATGTAATATATAGATAGATATATTATGGTAAACAGAAAGAAGTTGGTTTTAAAATAAAGAAAAAAATTTCAAATGGTTGTTTCAATTTTTTTGTTAAAGTAACTTTACCTTCTGAAAAAAGAAATTCTTGCTGGTTAGCCATTGGGAAAGGGATGTCACTCATATCATCATCTTCAATAGCAACAGTTGAAATAGGTTTTCTTTTCAAAATCTGTTTTGGCTGGATACCCAATGGTGGTGGAACTTGACCATTTAATTCTCCCTAAAAATGAAATATTACATAACTCAACAAAGAAATGATATCACAGGATCTGTACTGAGAATTCAACATTATTAGCCAAGAAATTATCAGAAAAGAAAAAGGGAAAATCATTAGGTAAATGTGATAAGTACTGGCAAAAACTATCATTGCTGTATTGGAGATGAACTTCAACTTTTATAATAATTTTGTTTTTACTTATATTACACTATAAACAAAATTAGACCTTAACACATTTTAAAACAAACCTACAATAAAAAATACACAAATAGTTATAAACTGTACATATAAACAAATTTTTAATTATTTATGAAAAATACATTTAATTAACAGAATGAAAAAAAAAACTATTCAGTTACATCTAATTAAGGTAAAAGCCATGCCATATTGTTCCTGAGCAGGAATCCATTTATGTTGTGGTTAAAGAAATAAAACATCTGAAAATATCTTTGTCATGAAAAATTTATTTCATACTTGCTGAAATGTGATTTAGCAAATTCTTTGCTAAAATAAATATTTTTTTCTGAAGTTTTGATATACTTCCATTTGACACATTGGTGAATAGGCTAGTATGGGCTGCCATAAAAAATAAAGTTATTATACATACATAAATGAATATCTCTATTCTAAAAAAGGTAACTAATGTTATTGGTGCGGTAATTGAATTCATTGTGATGTTTTCACTTTTTTGGCTGATTCTGCAAAAACTATCACAAAAAATATGAAAAATAGTAGTTATATAGAGAAGTGTACGATAAAAACATTGAAGCAGACAGTTTTGAAATTGAGCAATTATTTTAAGCTCTAGTTAATGTAGAAAGTGGTCAAGGTAATTTTCTGTTACATAAGCTTCATAGGATCAAAAACTATCGACAACAAGTTAACAATTTTTCATTTATATACTTGTCCAAATAGTAGTGTGCAGTGTCTAACTTTTTTTTTAATGTCTAATTTTTTATTCAAAATCTCATTACTCGAATAGAAATTTAATTCATAGTTTGAATTAGACATTTTTATCTACTGTTGCCAGATTTCAAAAAGCCCCCAAAAATATATCAAAACCTTCAGGGAATAGGGATTAACGTTTAATAAACTATCAATTATAAAATTCATTTAAGATTTAAAAAAAAAAAAAAAAAAAAAAAATTATGGAATAAGGGCAATCAGAAATTATCAAATTATTATTAAATATTTAAAATTCAATTTTTAAAGTAACACAAATAAAATACATAACAATTTTGAAGATTTGGTATGAATGTCAAATCAGAAAAGATGGAATTCCAGTTTTGTAACAGAAGAAAATTAAAACAGACAAATACCAATATACAGGTTTCCCTCAATTAGTACGGTAAATTTTTTTTAGATGCTCCCTTAATTAGTGTGCAAAACACAAAGTGGAAGATCCTTAAAAATACACAATAACATTGAATAAATGAAATTTGTAGAAAATGGCAAAAATGAAATAGAATTAAAAGAATTCAAAGAAGCTTTTTAAAAATTAGAATTCATCATTCCCAGACCCAGGCAACAGTGGAAATGTATAAGTGCACAGAAGATTAGAAAATTAAATTTTGTAAAATGTATTTAAAAAGAAAAAAAAATGATGTAAGTTTTCACTTAAATAAATCAAATCATATGTAAAATCGAAGTAATCAAATTGCATTAGAATAAGTTTTAAATCAAGTTACATAATTTTTTTTAAATTAGCTTAATGGTAAGCTAAAATAGGTAACTTAAAGAACTGTAGTAATGCAGAATTAAAATTATCTTTTGAATGTTTCCTGATTGTTACTTATTAAAGTATTAGGTTGAGCAAAAAGTTCTGGGAAATTTTTAATCTAATAGTTACCGGAATTTGTATAGTATATAAGAGTACTAGGGTATATCTATAGGAGTTCAGGAATCGGATTATGGTACCTTTCGATCAACGCAACACTTTTTCAAAGGCCGTCGATTTGAATCCTTTAATGAAGTTTAAGAAGCATGTCAAAAGTTTTTCAATTACAAGGATCCGCCATGGTAATTCCAACAAATGAGGAATCTGGAAGAACGATCACAGAAAGTCATGGACTGCGATGATCCCTACTTTGAAGAATAGTCCTTGTTGCTTTTGTTGTTAATTTGAGCATAACAACTCAACTTTCACAAATTTCCCAGAAACTTTTGCTCAACCTAGTAGCTCATATTGTTGAGACATGTTATGTTTATTCCTGTATATCAATCGCCCTTCACTGAAGCTCCTATTCCTTCCATCATGAGCTTGGGAAATGTGCATCCATTATTCATGAAAATTGCATCAAATCAAGCTGCTATATGTTCTTCCGAATAATAATGTGTCATACACAATATCATAATATATTATCACATTTTCTATTTATGTATATTGGGTTTTTGAGAAAGTTGGCTGTGGATCGATTGCAGTTTTTCTGATTCAATGTATGTTTCAATCAGTGTGGTTTCGATTACTGCAGTAATATCGCAGGATTAATTAACCCCATCAAACAAGGGACACCTGTGTTTTTGGAACATTAATCCCGCTTAATTAAGAAACGAAAAGCCAACTTGTACAAAAGACCAAACTAAACGGGGTATTTGTTAAATTGGAGACGATAAAAATCCTCAACAGTTTCTTTGGAAAATTTAGATCCAAGGTGAGAAACAATCTAGTAAGCAAGTCGTCATTCAAAAACATATTGTATTACTCAAAGTTAGGGGCTATAGTATAAGTTAAAGAGACATTTGTGGATCTCAAGTCCTCTCCATTCAAAATAAAGAAATTTTTTTAGCCTAAAATCCGTAATGTACTGTTTGAAAGATTTTTATTTTCTACTTTTAAACAAAATACCGATTTTATATTAATTAAATTTATAATTAATTGTTCTTGTAAATATTTTTAATAAAAAACATGTTTTAACAAAATGTGAGAATCAGGGTTCTTGCTGGCTTTTGACCAACATTAGCAATTTGGCAAATAAGAATTAAAAAACAGTAGCCAAATGAAAAAAAATGTTAGCAAAATAGATTCGGCGTGAAACTCTGAAAAATTTACCTCTTATTGTATACCTTTTTTGAATATGTTCTAAAATAACCTACTTTTTTGTAATTACTTATAAAATAGAAATTCGACTATCTGCTATAAAAACTATTAAAAATAAGTACATTCTAAATGTGTAAATGTTTCAGACATTCTTTTAGCACGCTTAATAAAAATTCAAAACAGCTATCTTTGATTTACCATTGTGAAAATACACACTGAAAATTCCTATGAAATTTTGACTCTAACCGATAGAAGAAAATTGACCAGCCAATGATACTTTATATACAACTAATAAATAATATGGTAAATGGCTAATTTCAACACCACATTGCAGCAAAACTTTTCTCTATTTGCACTTGATGCAAGTAATTTTGTTTGTGTTTGTACCAGTGCGACGACAGCGCATAGATAGTGATTAACTGACAATAGAGAAATACCTATTGCATAATCCTTTCTATGTCTTTGGCTAATGCTAAACTGAAATGGTATTGAATAAATATCTCTACAAATAGAGAAATGTAAATGGCACGGCACGTATGATCATGTAAAGCAATATCAATCATTCAGAAATGCAGGTGATAATCTCAACTGTATTGGCACACACACAAACAGAGCAGAAATTAAGCACTCGCAATTTGGCGAGTCCCATTGTTTACTCGCCAAATGAAGCATTTTGTCATGATTTGGCGCAATGGTGAGCAGCAGCGAGAACCCTGGTGAGTATACTACACGTCAGAAGACAGTTTAAAAACCCTTCGAATGATAACTCATTCATTGTTCTGTGTTTTGTAAATGCATAGAAAAAGGGAAGTTGACAACAGAAATAATATATACAGGGTTCATTCGGACTTCAGAAGAAAAAATCCAAGGAGTCTAGAAGAATTCTACGGAATCCAATAATTTAAAAGACTTACCATATTTTTTTCAGGTATGCTGTGCCCTCAGGTAGCACACACAACTTTAATACCGTCAATGTACATTGACGGTGAATGTACAATTTTAATACCGTCTTTGAAGAGAAAAAAATTAACAGAAAAGCATTTCAAAGAGACTTTGACCGCATGTAGCACACACAATTTTAATACCTTATTTGAAGAGAAAAAAAAATTAACAGAAAAGCATTTCAAAGAGATTTTATTCTATTAAAATCTGTTAGGGCTATAATTGTACAGTATTCACAATGTACTGCTTAGTGGTTTCTTAAATTTGAATACAATATTGCCAGCCAACTATTTTATGTAGTGGCCAATGATCATATATATATATATACAGAAAACAGTCAAACACTGCATACTCATCACGTACATTCACCTAGAATTTTATAGTAAATTTTGAAAGAAAAAACACATAACATACTTTTTTTTTTTTTTTTTTTTTTTTTTTTAAGAAATTATGAAAATCACTTGAAGTCACAGTAATCACTTGAATTTTATCGATGTAAACATGAGATTTTTATCTTACTTCCTTTAAAGGTGAATATATTTCATGTTATACATTTGTATGTCACATGTCACACTTAGAGTATCTCTCAGACAGTTTCAGCAGAGTGCTGCACGCTTCCTGCCCTTTAGTTTACAAAATAGCACCCTTCATGATCCTCGGTATATAAAAAAAAAAGCCTTTTCTCCTTTTTTGCATTAAAAAATTTACTTGGATAGTAAAAATTATCAATCTAGTCTTGAAAATAGTGCATATTAAATATTAAAAGTAGTTTTAAATATTAAAAGGGGTTTTAATAATTGAATAAATGCTTTTAAAAATAAAAAAGTGCCCTTCAGAATCCAAAGAGTGTCCTAAAGAATAAAAAAAAGTGTCCCTTTCTCACTGGCAGCAACCTGTCTTTTTTTAAACATAGGGGAATGTATACTTGAGAAAGATGATCGTACAGACAATATTATTCACCATGTAAGGTATGTTTCCATTTTCAAATACTGCATACTACTTCAATTAAGTCATTGCAGTAGCTAAATTTTGCTTAAGAATAACTTAAGGAGTTTTTAAGGAGTATTTTGTATATCTAAGGAGTTTTAAGCACTCCTTGGAAATGTTTTCATTTCTAAGGAGTTTCTAAGTAGTCTGTTCGAACCCTGCATATATGATAGTAAGATAACAATATCTTTACCATATTCATTTAAAATGAACAGATGCTGTTACGTGTAAAAATGTTGCTGTTATTTCTGAGGTGAAAAAAACATCTTGAAAGTGCATTAGAGATTAAGCTGAATCACAAAAATAGTGTTTAGCACACTCACCATATGAACATTATTACACCTTCCAAACAAGACAGGTCAGAAATTAATATACACTGAAAACATCTACTTTTGTGTGTGGGTATAAAACATGTTTTTGTCCCCACCACCCCCACCCCTAAAAACAACAACAACCTTAGTTAAAGTATGAACAGGGAAAAGGGCATCTGCTGTTAGTTGTTCTTTTTAACATTAACGAGCTGGATGCACCGAATAGTGATAACAGGTGATCCGAACCCAGCAGCAGAATTTATTTCTGCAGTCTGCAACGCAAGTAGAAACTTTAAAAACAGTCTGCAGAACTTAAGGATAAACGCCCTCTTTCCCATCCCTCATGCACCCCCCCCCCCCCCCCCCCACCAGTATTTGTGATTAACATAAAAGGAAAGTACTTTTTTAAATAATTTAACTTTTCCCTCAAAATTTTTAACACCAGTATCTGTAAAATCTTTCATAAATTTTGTCAAAATTTCTGTGAAGTTAGAAAACAGAATAACAGTAAAAATAACATATAAAGATAAACATCACCAATTTCTAAAATTTTTGAAAAGATTAATACAATGTGATAATATCAAAAATTATATATAGATGTGATAATACCGGGATGAAAGCGCACTAAAGCCATTTTGAAGCAGCAAAAATCTAATTTTTTAGCCATAAAAGCTGTTATTGGAGCAGATTGAAATTCTTAGAAAATCAAATTTGAGTAATTCATGCAAATACTATAAGTAATTATAATGGAATGTTTTATTTAGCAATTTAGCTAGTTGTGCAATTCAAAATTTAACATGCTTTCACTCAAAACATAGCTAACTAATATGTAACCTGCCATTCAGCTGTAAAAAAATATCGTGAAAACATTAATGTTGCAGCAAATATTGCCACGATTCTTTGACGGAATTCACCTTTTTTCCCCTTGATCTTTCGACGACGTCCACCCTTTTTTTATCGCGATCTTTTGACGATGTCCGCCTTTTTTCGCGATCTATCGACGATGTTCGCATTTTTTTCGCTATCTTTTGATGATGTTCGCTTTTATTCGCGATCTTTCGATGGCGTTCGTGTTTTTTTCACGATCTTTCGACGATGTTCGCGTTTTTTTTTTCAATCTTTTGACGAAATTCATGTTTTCTCCGCGATCTTTTGACGATATACGTGTTTTTCGCGATCTTTTAGCGAAATCCGCGTTTATTTTTAGCGATCTTTGTGCAAAATTCACTTTTTTTCCGCAATTTTTCGAAGAAATTTGCGTTTCTTCCACGATCTTTTGACAAAATTCGCGTTTTTTCCGTAATCCTTTGACAGAATTCGCGCTTTTTTCCGATCATTTTTCAAAATTGACATTTTTTCCCGATCATTTGATGAAACTCGCATTTTCCCGCAGCCCTTTGACGAAATTGGCTTTTTCCGATCTTGTGACGAAATTCTCCTATTTTCCACGATCTTTTGACGAAAATCTCATTTTTTAGCGATCCTTTAATAAAATCTGCGTTCTTTCCGCGATCCTTTGATGAAATTTGTGTTTTTCTGCAATCCTTTGACGAAAGTTTCTGTTTTTCCATAGCCCTTTGACGAAGTTCATATTTTTTCCCGCGATCATTTGATGGATGGCGCATTTTTTCCGCCAGCCTTTGACAAAAGTTGCTATTTTCCCGCAGCCTTTTGACAAAATTTTCACGTTTCCTTCTTGATCTTATGACGAAATTTCATTTTTTCTTTGCGATCTTTTGACGAAATTCCCGTTTTTTCGCGATCCTTTGACGAAATTGGCTATTTTAACTGCAAACGATTGACGAAATTGTTTTTTCGGCGAACATTTGTCGAAATTCGTGATATTTACGTCCGAATTTTCAGACTAATGACCATTTTTTTTAAAATTTCTAAAGAAATCACCTCTGCGTGGATTGACTCATTTAATAATGGGCGTTTCATGATCGCGTGTCTAGTTTTCTCCGTGAATTATTTATATTTTAAAGGGAATCGGAGCTTCGTCAATCGCACGTGGCGTTGATCGTATTATTATGGCACATGGCAAATTTCTAGCAAACTTTTTTCCTAAATTTTAACAGTTGAAAAATAGTCTGCAGACCTTCTCAAGAGTCTGCGACGTGCGTCGCAGCGTTGCGCCGATTCTGCGCCCGGGGATCCGAATACCAAATATTCGGCAAACTGGTGAACCGAATACCGAATATTCGGCCTGCCGAATAGTAACTATTCAGCCGAATACTGAATATTCGGCTTGTCGAATGCTTTTATATTTTAAAGTTTAAAGGCATAAAATGTTAAATTTTAAAGCAATTTTACATACTATTTATAACAAACTTTTATTCTAATAAACAAGAGCTTTTTTCAAGTAAATTTGATGCTGAAAAAAATCTACTTTGAGTTATTTAAGAAGAAGATAGTTATAAAAAAAATTTTTAATAATAAAATTTTAAATTTCATGGCTTTTTCTGTGAATTAAAACAAATGAATAAAATTTTCTTAAATTCTAAAACAAACATTTTAAAATCAAAGAGAAATTGTGAAAAAATTGGAAGAAAAATTGTAGAGGATCATATATTTGCTTGTCAGGAAGAGACTAAAGAAAAAGTTAATAAATTATACAATCGATTCAAATTTTATATGGTGACAACTTAGCAAGAATAACTGTTCTACTCCCTTTGATTAAGCAAGGAAGTTTTTAAATGCATTCTAGATCGGGCAATCATTTTCAGGGATTGTAAATGTTGTTCTTAAAATCTTAGAAAGAAACAGATTATTTACTGGACAATGTTGAGGAACTTGCATTTGTAAATAATTAATTCCTATGAAAATCCTCATGATTGTTTAATTTTCTTAAATAATACTTAACAAACAGCAAATAAATAATGTAAAAACATGCTATTTTATTTAAATATGATTCTGATTCTAATTATTCTGAATATCTTTATAAGTTGACTGTTAAATGTAGAAGTTGTATAAGGTTTTAAAAAATATGTTTTAAAAGTTTTTTTTAAGTATTCGGTTTGGCCGAATATTTCGATATTCAGCCAAACTGAATATTCAGCATGCCGAATAATTTGCTATTCGGCCAAGCTGAATATTCGGCATACCAAATAGTTTGATATTCGGCCAAACCGAATATTCGGTAACATGACCGAATACCGAATATTCGGTGCATCCCTAGAGCTGAAAGTGATCAATTAAGAAGAATAAGCATTAGAAAATGATCATTCATTAGTAAGAAGTCTGAAGTTCAAATGGGAACTTGAGACTATCTTATTATGAAATTTATATATATATATATATAAGAGATTATTCTATCAAACAATCAAAAATGGCAAAATATTCTGAATTATTGACTAAGGAATAACATTTATCCATATTCGTTTATGTATTCAATATAGAGAGTTTTCCAAAAAGAATGAAAAGCATTTTAATTTTTTACTTGTTGGAGATACATAGGCAATTATAATAAAAAGATAGAAATTAATATTAAGTTGATGAAATAGTGTTGCTATTAATTTTCAAAAAGTTTTTTTCGCATACATAACCCACATATAATCTATTAAAAAAATGCGAATTTGTATGTCCTGCGGGCTATCTTCTACTGTTAAATGGGTCAAGTCCAAGTCATACGTCACTATAAGCGTGGTATCGGACTCTAGATATTACTAACTGGGAAGCACAGCTCAGAAGTACCCAACCAGAGTGAACAATTGAAAACTCTTCGCCAATGGTTGAACATGACAAAAGAAATGGCGGAATTTTACTATTGGCAGACTCCGATTAGTTACTCGCGAGCCGATCTTTCTAGCTATGAAGCTCTAGTTAACAAATCAGCTGGGCCTCATTCTTATCTTTCAGTTGCTTTTGCTAGCTACCATCTTGATTTTACACAATGTCTTCAACTAAAAGGAAAAGTTATATGGCTGATTTCAAACTGAAGGTTATTTCGAAAACCGAAATATTAGGAAATCGTGCAGTGGCGCAGCATTTTAGTGTCGATGAAAAAAGCATTCGTAAATGAGAAAAGGAAATATAGAAAATATGGACAGATGCAAGCATTCCATGCGTTACCATAACCCCTTTTGGCCAGAATTGGAAAAGAGCCTTTGTGATTGGGTAAAAGTGCAATGAGAAGCGGGAAACACCGTATCAACTATTAAGATCCAGCTTAAAGCACAAACAATGGCTTCAAAAATGGGAATTGCTGATAAGGAGGCAGCAACTGCTGTTATCGTTTTATGCAAAGAAATGATCTTTGTGTATGAATGAAAACAACAGTTGGGCAGAAACTTCTCGAAGAATGACAGGAAAAAGTTGAAAATTTTATAGTTTTTTTTCAAGGACTTAGTTCAGCGGGAAAATTATAGTCACAATCAGATTGTAAACATGGATGAGGTCCCCTTAGCGCTTGACTGTCCAACTAACAGAAAAGTTGATATGAAATGTGCATCAACTGTATCCATTATAAGAACTGGTCACAAAAAATCAAACATGACGGTTGTATTTGCTTGCTGAGCTGATGGGAGTAAGTTAAAACTATGATCATCTTTAAGTGAAAAACGATACCTAAAGTAGAATTCCCTCATTGTGTAGTTATTTCTGTCAATGAAAAAGGATGGATGAATGTAGAGACTACGATTAAGTAGATAGACGAAGTTTGGAGAAAACGAAAAGGATCTTTCTTTTGCTCTAAGGGACTGCTTATTTTCGATTCCATGAAAGGTCATATAGATGATGGAGTAAAGAAGGCTTTTACCTTGCCAAAAGTGGGAGAAAAATTAGCAGTCATCCCTGGAGGTTTGACTAAAATATTACAGCCTTTAGAGATTTTCGTTAACCGATCATTCAAGGCCAAGGTTTGAGCTTTGTGGGAGGAATGGATGACAAACAAGCTTAAAGAATACACTAAATCTGGAAATGATAAAAAGCGTCTCAGGTGGAAGTTGCTCAATGGGTTAAAAATGCTTGGGATTTTATTACTATAACTAGTATGTTGTGGTCATCACAAAACTTTCTTCTATATAAATCACGTCAATTATATCATTTAAACAGTACAAGAAATAACATCAATATAGCACCAATTCATATCAAATTATATCTGAATCTGAAGTTTGATGAAAATTCGTGCATTAGTTACTGAGATAGAGCTATAATGAAAATTCTAAAAAATGCAGCACAGCAGCGCCACCTGTTGAGCAATATGCACCAAAACATAAAAAGCACTAATTCATATCAAGGTATACATGAATCTGACGTTTGTTGAAAATCCAAGCATTAGTTCTTGAGATACAGCTATTGCGGAAATCGCAAAAAATGCAGCATAGTAGCGCCACCTGTTGAGCAATTTACACCAAAATGTATAAAATGTCAATTCATGTCAAGGACTAACTGAATCTAAAGTTTGATGAAAATCCGTGCATTAGTTCTGGAGACTGAGCTATTGAAGAAATCGTGAAAAATGCTGCATAGCAGTGCCATCTGTTGAGCGATATACACCAAAAACAAAACAACACTAATGCATATCCAGGTATACCTGAATTTGAAGTTTGTTGAAAATCCAAGCATTAATTCTGCAGATTGAGCTATTGGGGAAATCGTGAAAAATTCTGCATAGCAGCACCACCTGTTGAGCAATTTACACTATAAACTAATCAGCATCAATTTATATCAGGGACTAACTGAATATAAATTTTTATTAAATTCCGTGCATTAGTTCTTGTGTTGTGTCGTACCTAAAACATTTCTAAGTAGACAAAAACACGTGGGTGATAAAACTACCCAGAGAAAATAAAATTCGATCGTATAGCTTTTCATTACATTAAACAAATCCTAAAAAAGGAAAAACTATGCTGCTGTGGGAAAGAAATAAAAATAATCACAGAAATTATATGCTGAATGAAATTAAAGTTTATTTAATAAAATAGTAAAAGCATTTGAATTAAACTTCGATACTTTTCTAAGTAAATTTACAATTTTTTTGCGCTTGCCATTTTTTAATTACTTTTAATGTTAACAAAGATTGATTGAAGGTTAAACATGCATGAAAATTTAAAATTTCTCCAGAGAATTAAATTAAAGAGGTACCTCTATTAAAATTAGACCATATTTATAAGTTATTCAGCTACATCTCCAAGTAAGTTGTCAGTGGCTTTTCTTCCGCTCGCCGAAATCATTCTGCACTCTTGCCTCTGAAGTCTTTCTTTCGCCCTTGTGGCATATCGATCCTCCAACCTCCGGACTTTCGACGTCACTCACTCCGAAATCCTTCCAGCTGACTCACTGTCATACCAAGAGAAGACCTCCTCTTTCGGCGAAGCCCCGCTCCTTTTATGTCTTTGTTTCGTCACTTTTTCGCATATCGCGTCGGTAAAAAGTCCGATTGTGCGATGGAAATCACAGTGTTATGTTTTACTATTCATTTAGTCTTTTTAAAAATGGATTAACCAATGCTTAAATTACACTTAGTATATTTAATTTTACAGTATTTTTCCAATTTAAAAAGGAGTATTAAATGTTTGTAAAACGTGGTCCCATCGCCGCGGATGAATACCAAAAACATCGACGTTTCAGAACAATGTGTTTCATAAAATTAAAGTAATAAATTAAATTTATATATTTACTAACAGAATAACTACAAAATTTTTTTAAATAATAATATTTTGACATTTAAATGCATATTTTCAAGATTAAACTACGAATTAGCTGTAACTTTAAATATTTTTTACAGACATTTTGAAACACTATAAACTTATATTTTACACATAAAATATTCATAAATATTCATAAATTTCCGAGGAAAAGTCTTTCTATTAGCAGGCGCCAAGCCAACATAAAAAAAACCTCCTCAAAATGTTATTGAACATTACAATAATCCATTTTAGATATAATATGGAGTAATTTGTAACTATTGACTGACAAAAAAAAGAGCTATTCTAAATGTAGAAAAACAACTATTATTTATATAAAAGAGTTTAAAAGATAGCATCTTTTCTTTTCATTCTTCTTTGAAAAAAAAAAATATATATATATATATTTAATTACTTATTTAGAAAAACCCAAATTATCAGCATAACACTTGAGATAGAGCGTCCACAAAATTAGTGTCACATACATACAGACAGACATTTTGTAATCTGACCCCTAAAACGTGTAAATCCGTCGAAAACCGGAATTCGAAAATTTTCACGAATCCAATACTTTCTTCTTGTAAAGATAGAAAAAAGTAAAAAAATCTGGATTATTAGAGTATGATGACTATGAAAGTGGGGACAATGAAGAGGAATTTAATAGTAACCATAATGAAGATGAACCAGGGGTGCAGAATATGTCCGATCCGGCGATCTAGGATCGGGGGAAATTTTAACCACCTGGGGAAATTTTGCAGAAACATATACAATTGATTTTGATTTCAACAACGAATACCATAAAAATTTCGCTACAAATAAAAAGATTCGTATGGCGAGCTTCACAAAATCGATCTCTGAATTACCTGAATTACATATCAGGAGTGATTCTGTTTCGAATTTTCCGAAAATTTAAGGCATTTGGTTCCGAAAATTAAAAAATCGGTCATCAATCTGAAAATTCGGACTAAAAATATCGCGAATTTTGTCCAAGAATTACGGAAAAAACGCAGATTTTGTCACAAGATCGCAAAATAATTGCAAATTTCGTCAAAAGATCGCGAAAGGGCCACAAATTTCGTCAAAAAATCTCGAAACAACCGTAAATTTTGTTAAAAGATCTTTAAACAACCGCGAATTTCGTCAAAAAGAGCGAAATAACCGCGAATTTCATAAAAGAAACGCGGAAAAACCCCGCAAATTTCGTTAAAAATTCGCAAAATAACCACAAATTTCGTCAAAATATCGCGAAATAATCGCTAATTTCGTTAAAAAACCGAAATTTCGTCAAAAGATAAAAAAAAAACGCAAATTCCATCAAAAGATGGCAAAACAACTGACAATTTCGTCAAAAGATAAAATAAAACACAAATTCCATCAAAAGATGGCAAAACAACTGACAATTTCGTCAAAAGAAGGCGAAATAACCACGAATTTCATCAAAAGGAAGGCGAAATAACTACAAAACTCGTCAGAAGATCACTAAAAAACGCAAATTTCGTCAAAAGATTGCGAAAAAATGCGAATTTAGTCAAAGGGCCGCGGAAAAAAACATAGTTAGTGCTGGGAGTGGATTTTCTCCTCTTCAACCACTCTGATGTAACTTTTCCGAAAATTTGCTGTGAAATCTCAGAACTTTTTTTTTCACTCAGAATCACCCCTGCCATATATACTCGCGCATAAGGTGAGGGATATTGAAAAAATAAATTTTTTATACCTACACTAATACAGCATTTACCTATAACATACCTTAAACTGTTAGGGAAATTTTCATGTGGATTGGGGAAAATTTTGAGAGTAGAAACATTTTCTGCACCTCTGAGATGAACTGGCCCAAACAATGTTGCAACTTTTTAATTCTGATACGGAAGAATCCGATTTTGATGGATTTGAATGAATTGAAAAATTTATTATTTTAATCTACATTTTTCTTAAAAATTGAAAAAAGATGTTTACCATTAGAGGTTAGCCCAGTTTATTAGTAGTATATAAATATACATATATAACATTATGTTACGATTATTTTGCTTGTTTATTGTAGGTAAGTAAATATATTTGTTTATTATTTTGTATTTAGCATGTCTTTTCCTATTTATCCCCAAAATAATAGTAAAATTAGCATTAAGATTATAAATGGTGATTGCCGATCACGCAATTTTAGAAGTGTGGGTTATCTTTCGGTCATAATTTTTCTAGAATAAATTTTTTATGCTGCAGGTTATATATGCAAAATTACGCTAAATTTAAAATTTTACACAGTCTCTGGGTTCTATAAGTTATATTTAATATACTTTTCCCCATGTTCTGACAAGTACAAAAGTAAAATTTCCATAATTTTATGACCAAAATTCACTGAGTTATGACACTTATAATTTATGAAATTCAAAGAAATATAACTCTGAGTTTTGGCTGTAGAAGAATGGAATTTTTATTACTGTTCTTGTCATAGCATGGGGAAATTTTTTCTAAATACAGGAAACTTCCTGAAATCCGCACAGCTTGGTACCAGAGGTTATGTGGATTTTAGAATTTTGCGGATTTCTAATCATTGATTTGTTTACATTTTTTAAACAGTAATCTGAATGTAATATTGCAAGTGAAATTATAATGAACTAGAGGGCTCAGCCCCCTTCTCACTAACGCTCGCCAGCCTCTATGAATTTCATGCAAGAGCTACACGGTGCGAGCTTGCTTCCCTCGCATGCCACTATTTACGTCAACTATAGCCAGAATGAGTATTATCATAAATCATTTTAACATATGAAATTTACAAATATTTTTAATGTATAAAAAAGTAATAGAAAACTTCGTTGAAAATGCAAATAAAATTGCATTTTTTCCCCTATAATATTGCACAGCACTGCTTAAATTCATTTGAAACTCTTTGAAAAACATGACGCAAACGAAATGTAGACAAAACATTTTCTGCTGTGTCTAAAAGACAATCTTGATCAGAAAGCTGCTTTGCTGAATGCATCAAGCCACCATAAAATGAACCAATGTATTGCTATTCATTTCGTGCAGACTCACGCCGCTATTCGATTGCTAGTAGGAGCAGAATGCCTGTGCTTAAAAAAAGAGATTATCTCTGAATTTTGATTTGCTGAATGAGTCTGGTCATGCGACCATAAATTAACCATTAAGAATCCTCGCTGCGGTTGTTTCCAAATGGCAAGCTATAAATTCAGCCTGAATTTCAGGCCACGTGAGGAAAAAAAATATATATATATATATATATATATATAACCATTAATTAAACATAACCTACCACCATCAAAAACCGTAATATTATGAATTAAAGCTGTAAGTATAAAAAAATTTTTTTAATTTATTATAAGAATTATTATGGAAGAAAAATAAGAAAGTGGACACCGACAAATAATGGAAATGCTTATATATTGAATTACGTTGTCAAGGGCATAGAATTCAATGATATAAGCAAAATGGTTGTTATATATATAGACAGATGCTAGCAATATAGTAAAATATTAAAATAATAAGATAAAGTGATAAACTAAATTAATAAAAAATAAGATGATTTTAAGCAAATCTTGATTTTTTTTCAGAAATAAATTTATACTTCCTTCATGAAAAACCACGAGTTCAGTCACATTATCGAGAATTACATATTAAAATATATACAGAATGATATAAAACTAAAAAATTCTGAAATTTTGTCCTTACATCTAAACTGAAAGTTTCATTGTTTACATCTCTGGTGATGTGTGGATTTTTAGGTGTTTATGGATTTTAAGGTTGTGGATTTAAAGGAGTTTACTGCGTAACTTATAGGACTCAAAGGCTGCAGAAAAAGATTGAAAAGTTAACTTTTTGAAAATTAATTACAGAAATATTCAATCTACATAATATTATTTCCTGCTTTTTTTTAACACCTGTGCAATTTACATTGCCTATTTATCTCTAACAAGTAAAAAATTAATGGGATATATATTTCAATCATTTTGGAATATATTACATGTATAAATACATGTTACTTATGCATTTATTGTTAAATAACATATCATCATCATTTTCAATCCACTTCTGGATGTACATTTCCCATAGATTTTTTTAAATTGTTTATTGCCTAGTGCTTTAGTAATCCAATTAACATCAGCCCCTTTTTGATTTCACAACTCCATCTTATCTCAAGTCATCTTCTTGGTTGTTTTAGAACTCTGGGATACGACTGTAGGGTGTTTGCATTCCACTTATAGTCTGGTCTTCTTGGAATGTGCCCAGTCCATTTACATTCCGTTTAATCATCTTGATGATATCAAAAACTTTTGTTTGACATTTTATCCAGGTTGTTCTTTTTCTGTAGCTTCTAGTTATGCCTAGCTTACATCTTTCCATACTTTGCTCTGTTGTTGGTAATCTTTGAGTCATCGGTTTTGTTAGTGTCCATGTTTCAGCTCCATAAGATAATGCAGGTAAAACACATTGGTTAAACAATTTTCTTTTCAAGCAACAAGGTATGTTAGTATTCAGAAATAATACTGTTCTTTCCAAAAGCACTCCATCCATTTCTTATTCATCTATCGATTTCATTCATGATGCTGTTTAGGGCTGGATTATTTATCAATATATCGACAAATATTGATATTTTTTAAATATCACAATAACACTATCTAAACCTTGACTCTATAGATATATCCCAATAAAATAACAATGTTTTGAGCAAAACCAGAATTTTGAACATGAGCATTGAAAAAAGAGTGTAGGATATCTCAAAGCCAAATAAAATAATAATGTTTTGCACACACCGCCATAGCCCTTAAAAACATAGCACAATATTCCATTATAATGTTTTCACCTTCCATTCTCTCCAAAACAGAAAATTTACCTCAATTATCTTTCCTTCAGCTGATTATCTCAAGAAATATCCCAATTATTGCAATATTCCTTCGCTTTTGTTTATTCCACTGCCTGTCTGCGTAATACCAAATAACACTTATCCTACTTCTTTCTCTCGCTGTTGTGATTGGTCCACAAATATTGATATAACTACAGCTACTGATATGTCATGAATAATCAAATGAGCTCTGATTATTGCTGAGTTCCAGTTGATACAAAATATAGCTGATTATCATTGAGTCCTTAGCCCAACAGCTGTGATGCTCAGCTTGCGAGCAACCAATCAGAGTCTGCTAATGGTAAACTTTGCTTTTTCTTTCTCCTCAAGTTGGAGAAAAGTCAAGGGCAAAGCACTTGTTCACTGTGATGATTCGTTGCTTTTAAGAAGAGCTTCCCAGACTTTAGTGTCTACTATGCTACTGAATACAATGCTTATTTATATTGTGTATTGATATCCTTTCTGCTGTGTCGTTTGTTGTATTTTCATTAGAGCGAAGCTTTCTCACATGAATTTAACATATCCTGTCTTGATATTTTAGCTTAAAAGGAATATTTATAAAAAAATAAATTTAAATTAGTATAAAACTATTCCGAAATGTGATTTGAATATTTATATATTTTTTAAAAAGGTTTCAGTGTTGTTTTCTTGTAGTAAATAGGTAAGAAGATATAAATACAGTGAATTTTTTCGATTAAGAATCCATTCATTAAATATAAGTTAAAATGCTATTAATAAATAATCTATAAAGTAGGAAGAAAAGAAAACATACTATTTTTAAAGAAAAATACTATGCAACAAATGGTAAAGTGCAAACAGATATCAAACATTGGTTTCTTTTTCTAAAATATTTCTATTTTGCATAGACATATATGCATATTTTAATGATGCTGTGTGAATATATATAAGTATAAAGCATTAATAATAAGCTCAATGCAGCAGCAGTCGTTTATTAGCTTCAAAGCTCCGAGCCTTTCTTTCTGTGTCTTTAATTTGTGTAATTTCCCTTTTAAATTTGTCCAATTTTAGGATTTTTCTTTTTTTTTAACCTGGCTTCAGCTAGTCTCTTATACTCCGGACATGGCTGGGGACCTATAAATCTGGCTTCCGCAAAAGAGAAGAAAAGCTTAAAGGACTGCAGATGGAAAGAGGCCGCTCACCACGTTGTTTTCTACATTTATTGGTTCTTAAAATGCTGCTACTGTACCTTTTTTTTTTCGAAATTAGCAATATTTCTATTCTTACACAGTTTAAGATAGTTATTGCGATACATCACCAATATCGATATTAACTCGTTGGTATATTGCAATATTAAATTTCTTGATATCATCCAGCCCTAATGCTGTTGTCCAATGTTATTTCCAAGGTCCAAAGGAACACACAACTCTGCACTTCCTTAATCTTAGCGCTGTTGTAGATTTTCTTTTTTGGTACAAGTGAATTGAACATCACCTTAGCCTTTTTCAAATTTGCATTCAAACCCGCATTAATGCTATCTTCTGCCAAAGTTTTTAATATATCTTCTAAATCTTCAAGACTGTAATTGAAAATGAAAATGTTGTCAACAAACCTGAGATAACTTGGGTATTACCTACTTATTCTAATCCCTTTGTTTTCCCAATCCAGCTTCTTGAAAATATTTTCCAGCTTAGGTGAAATGGCGTCTCCTTGTCTGACACCTCTTCTAACCTTGATCTTCGCTTTTCCTCTGTCCAAAGGGATGATCGCTGTTGCTTTTTTGTAAATCTTTGTTATAATATTGATGTAAGATTTGTCTAAACCAGTGTTTCCCAACCTTTTTTGGTCCATGCCCCACCAAATCATCTCTAAAACCCTCATGCCCCCCCCCCCCCCCCCTTCCCTCTCTGTGACAAATAATTCTTATTATATAAAAATTGAAGTCTTATTCCCTTTAAAATCCAATAAGACATTTAAAAAATGCAATAAAAAACTTAAACAAATAGAAAAAAGGTTATAAAAAAGAGCATAAAGAAAAAAAGTATTCAGGGAGAAATCATTATTAATAATAATAATAATTATAATATGCACCAATAGTAAAAAGCAAATTAGATTTTGAAATATTTAATAGCGAATTGAGATACATAAAAATTACTTTAACTGAAGCTTTTTCGATGATGCTTTTATCACTTTAATTGCTGACAGTAAACAAATAGAATAAATAAATGTATAATAAAATTAATTCAAATTATAAGATTCGAGATAAATAGAATAAAATTAATGACATCCTTGTGCTTCATGTTCGCTGCAGAGAGATTGTATATCAGGTAGTACTAGATTTGTCAACTTTAATCTCAAGTCCTCTCGTTTAGTGATATCCAGTCGATTTCTTTTCTTCAGTAATAAATTACTTACTGCACTAAAACCACATTCAGCTAAGTACGAAGATGGGCAACAATATTTTTCTTGCTAAATTTGTTGAATTCGGATACTTAGTTTCTGTTTCAGCACAAAACCATGCCATAGTTCATTTTATACTGAATAAGGTTTTAACTGACTCATTGTTTTGAATTTCAGCGATTTCTTCTTGATAACTTATTGAAACATCAGACGATAAGTCAACTAACATTGGCTGCATGACCCGCAATGGAAAATTCGTTTGCTTTAAATCAGAAAATCTATCATTCATATCAGACACCAACATTTTCAGATGATCGAAAATGACAGTAATAGCAGAATCAGTTACTTCGCATTTTTTTAACCAGTAATAATTAGTTAAACCATTTAAATAATAATTATAAATCGAAACGCAAGTCAATATAAATTACTTCACAGAAAACCGCCGAATAAGTCATGGAACATATACATGCAGTCAGAAAACGCACACTGTCGGAATGATGGGGCATTCCTTCTGAATTGTGACAGTAATTCTTTTCCAGAACTGCTAAAAATATTTTATCACTGGCAATCAGCTCAAATTAAGATATTCACTCTGGAATCCTAACATAAACATCTCTAATAGGATGCGTTTTAATTGGTTGATCAAATGTGATGTGCCTGTTGATAGCACCTTGACTTTTTATGGTAGTGAGTCAATTTGAAAGAATTAAAATTAAAAATGTTTCAAACCAGGAAATTTATATAGTTAAATGATTTTTAAATTTATTTGTTACTTTTACATACACTCATTTAAAATGAAAAATATAAAAAATTAAAGAAATAGCATATTATTTCACGATCGTAAGAGCGAATGTCCAAATTTTGCAGAATTCTCAAATTGCCCCCTTTTGGGCGTACCGTACGCCCCACGTTGGGAACCACTGGTCTAAACCGATGTTCTCCAGACATTTGACTGCTGCTGATGTGTAGACAGAATCTAATGCATTTTCATAATCAAGAAAGGCAAGACAGAGAGGTTATATTCCTTAGGTTTCTCTATGAGTTTCTTTACTGTTTCAATATGATCCATTGTGATAAATATATATATTGAATGATTTGTTATTCTAAATAAAATTTCATGAAACCAACCTCTCCTTTTTCCACAGGAAGATAGTGTTTACATTTGTGAATTTCACATTCATGAAGTTTTCATACAGAAGACTTGTGAATGTTAAGGAAGCACTATAATGATATCACACAGGGTTCTTGCTATTTTTTGACCAATCTTAATAATTTGGCTAATCAGCAAACAGAAATTGTAGCCAAGTGGAGAAAAAATAATTAGCAAAATGGATTCAGTGAGAAACATTGATTCAAAATTGATCTTTAACTTTCAGTTCTTTTTTAACCCACACCCTCCAAGCTTTTTAATTAGGATTGACATTGCTGCAGCTTTGGTCAAAGTTAAACTAAAATGGTGTTGAGAAATGTACATTTGAAAATGGGAGAGAAAGCGAAAAAGAGGAAAATTTTTGCTTTGCCATCCCCCCCCCCCCCCCCCCCCTCTTTCCATACTAGAAATTATCCTTTTGGAGGTAGGAGGAAATATTCCAGGGAGTTATTTAGATGATGGTTATTTATTGTTGCTAGAACATAACACATAACAAATAGGACACAAAAATTAAAATTTTAGAGAATTTTAAAAGATTTTAAGTTTTGTGTTCTCAGGAGAGGCAAAAGGGGAAATGGTGGAAATTTTAGGAATGCAAAAAGCAAATTTAGATGATTGATTGGCATTTATTTTTGTCACTAGGTGTAACAAGAGACAAATTGAAAATTAAAAGAGTTTAAATACTATGTGCTTGGTGAAAGGGGCAAAAGAGGAAGCGGGGATTTCAGAGGAGTGAAAGTGGGATGGGGTAGAGGATTGATTATTTATTACTACAATAAAGAAAAAAAATATGGAAATCTGCCAAAATGCAGAAGACTCTCCCCAGAAATAGAGTGATGTAAGTAGTAAGGTACAATTGAAGAAGTTAAGCAACATCAATCGTTCAGCAATGTGAAGGTGAGTGTCGTCGACTGCACACAGGAAAAAAAGGGGGGGGGGGAATAATTCAGCTATCACAATTTGGATTGTTCCTTTCCTCATCAAATTAAGCACTTTGATATAAATTGATGCAATATTTAAATTATTAAAGATAGTTTCTAAATTTCCATCACATAATACTTTATTTTAATAAAATGTCGATGAAATGTTAGTTATATTTTTCATATTCTGACACACAAAAAAAAATGGTTCTTAAAGAATAATCTATGATCACATTTCTTATATATATGTAATTTATTTCTCATGCAGTAAATTGAATAACTACTCATTCATATTCAAATATGTATGTACTTTCATATGAAACATAATTCTGCTCAAACTTTTTGTGAAAATCCCAACAAACTGATTTGCAAAAAAATTATATGACCCGCAAGAAATATTCTAACCTAACCTGATTAAAGAAAATTAGAGCCATCCCGACCCGAAAAAAAAAAAATTAAGAACAATCTGTCCTGATGCAAGACTCCATTTAATGATTCTGAGATACCTGCTATTCAGAGGTATTACTATACAGTAAAGCCCCGATTATCCGCGAGCGGATGATCCTCAGTGCGGTTTATCCGCAAAGCGAATTTTTTAAATTCAAGCCAACAGCAAGGAAAATACAACTAGCCCTACTAATGAATATAAGCAGAAAATTCATGTATTCGAAAGTAATAGAAGAATGTTTCTAGATCCGGTTGCCATGTTTGAAATATCAGATATAAAGTCAATTTTTTTCTTGATTTTATTAACCAAGCGTAAACACAACAGTTAAAATATTTAACAATTAAATAAGACTATAATGACATATAGTATAGAAAACACAAAACACATCGGGTTGTGACACAGCTAGTAGTAAAATTAAATTATGCCTTTCAATTTTTTATAAGAAAAAGAAAGAACCAAGTAAATTTGAAAAAATGAAATAATAAGCTATCTAATAAATCATTTAATTGAAACACCCAGCAAATAAATCCAATAAAGTATAAAATATTTTAGGGAATCTATAACATCAGAACTACAAACTTATAAAAAGGAGGTAGTTTTTTTTTTGTTTTTTTGGGGGGGGGAGGGGGGGGGGTGTCACGTTTTTACACACGACATAATTACACATTATTTATGATTTAACAAGTGTCATCATCACACATAAGAAATACAATATATAATAATAAATAAGTTGGCAGAAATACAAACTTTTGTTATAACAAATACAAAGATAATAGCAACACAATGAAAAATTTAAGTCATAGCATATTTTTATTAAAATTTCAGATTACAGAGAAGAATATCAACAATAACAAAACACAGATAAAATTTTCATCTCAATAGGCAACATTAATAAAGATGACTACATACTACTTTTGGAGGTGCTTTGGTTTTATCAGTTTCATGTGGTTTAGTAACATCCATTTCTTCATCTGAATCATCTTCGATCAATCCATATTTGGAAAAGTGGGCAACCTGGGAATATAATGAACATGATTTATTTTTGCATTCTGAAAAATTTTGTGTGAAATATATTATTTTTTAAATTTAAGATGAATAAACAATAATACAAGCCAGCTGTAACGAAAACATTTTTCAAGAAAATGTACTCCTATTTGCTTTAAATAATTTCAAAATAAATCAAATTTAAAAAAAAATTAAGGGTGTAAGATGTTTTTAAACTTTTACAGCATTTTATACAATTTTAACATTGTAATTTTCATAAGTTAATAAATAAAACAATTACTTTGATAACAAATATATTGAATAACATAGTTTTCAAAGTGCCTAAAAAAAGAAAATCAAATAAAGTATTATTATATCATTTAAAAAATTGCTTAATGTTTATTCACCATATTATTTATTATATACCATGAAAAGAGAACAATGATGACCAGAATGTCAAATGAATTTTCGTGCAAATATGAATAAAAAATCATTTATAATATATAATGCACTGGATTCTTTTAAATAGAGCAATATTTAAATCATATATTTTGAAATTTAAATTAAAATTAAAATTTCTTTACAGTTTATACAATATATATCTAATTTTAACATTGCAAACTTGTCTTTTTTTCTTTTTTGGATTGATATTTTAAAACAAAATGTTTTTTATCCATAGCATGAAGCATTAAAAATCAACAGATTTTTGTGATTACAGGCATGTAGAGATTCATTTTAACTAAGCACAATCTCTTAACCGCTTGGGGATGAGCGACCGATATTTGTGCCACATAAGATGCTCAGAATCGGGTATTATTCTCACCAGTAAATTTTTACGGTAAATTTTCCCTTATTTAATCCGCGCATTTTTCCGATTCAATTAGGCAAAAATTTCTGCTTTAAAAAACTGGTGATTAAAGATTAAAAATTCTGTAAAAGACGCTTGTCCCGAAGGGATTAACATTCAAAATACAAAACCATCAACATGAATCTGTGAATCAATATTCTCAACTAACTATTTTAAACATGCAGCTACAATAAGTTTTCCTTTAACAACAACAACAAAAAAACTATATGACAATAATAATAAAAAGGATTTTCATTAATGGGCCTTTATGTCAAGGTTAACTACTCATAAAATTGATGTCACTTAAAAAAGTAAATTTTAAATTTATAAAAGAACTTTTTCTAATAAGACTGTGATAAAATGACATCATTTTGAGTGATGTTTTATTCTACTGGTACATTTGACTTAGTGTTCCCGCTAGGCCCTTTTTGAAGGGCGCAGCGCCCTGCCCCTTTTAAAATCGGTAAAACGCGCCCTGCCGTTTTTTAAATCGACAAACTGCGCCCTTCATATTTCAAAAATAGTCAAATGTGCCCGGAGTCGTTCTCAGCGATCGCTTTAAGGGATGCCGCGGACGCGCTATAGCGCGTAAATCATGCGAAAAATCCGAGACGGGACGTAAAAAAATAGTTATTACGTGTCCGTGGTGTTACTAACACAGATCATTTTAACAAGGCAATTTACGAACTACTTCCTTTTACTTCCGCATTTGATAATGAGTGCTATTACAGCCCACTTGAGTAACTCTCTAAAGCATATGTTCTAATAACTAAGATTTCATCACTAATATGTAACTAAAAGGAACATCTGAACATTTTGACTGTTGCCAGACACCTTTAATTATTATATATTTTTTCTACGCTGCGAATATGTGTTTTAGCAGCTTTATGTATTATCACTCTTAATCATGTAGCTTCTCTGTTAAGACGGAGTTTCTTATACTCCAGTAATATGTTTAATTATAAGTATTTAAAGCTAAAAGTTGAATCTTTCTTTATCGTAAAAACACACAATACTAATTCATATTACATTATATCTTCCCATGGATTTAGCGATTCATATTAAGCTCTCAAAGGATACTTCAAAGGATAAATAATGCTTCACAAAATAAAATAAAAATAATTTCTTCAAGAAGCTTTTGGATAAATCCCTGACCACGCCACACCGATGAAGTTATACGTCATCGCGATATTGATGAATCCCAGGTAAGAGCATTTTACCTATTTCCATTTCAAAAGCAGCATAGCCACAAGAGATTTTTTTCTAATTGTTTAAATATGAGACAGCGAATTCCTGCTATCGAGAATGGGGTGCTTTTGGCTTGATAGGCCACTTAAACTCCAACAAAAAGATTAATGAGACAGATAAAGTGCTCATGTTTAGCGAAAAAGAAGAAAAATTTTATATGGTGGCTTAGATTATAAATATTAAAAATATTCATGTTCTGAATAAAAAAATAAAAAGATGCTGCATTGAATAAAATTATGAATGTTATTGTACCAGAAATATTAAGGTGAATGAAAAAGAAACATTTATATATTTATGTTTTATGTAATGAACATTTAAATAATTAGTGAATGAACAATTTGTTGGTTGTGAGTAATAATAATAATAAAAAAAGAAATCGTTCATTTTACATTTTACAGTAAATAAATAAATAAAAAGGAAATAGGTTGGTCGCATAAACAAATAAAAATAAACATGGCAGGGATAAAAGAAACTCAAATAGTCGAAAAATTAAATTCGACAAATTACTCAAATTGGAAATTTCGCGCAGAAATGATTTTAATAAAAGAAGAATTGTTTGATGTAATAACAGAAAATCCCCCAGATCCAATTAACACGGACTGGACGAAGAGGGACCGTAAAGCACGTGCAATTATCAACTTGAGTATTGAAGACTCACAGATCGTGCATGTAAAGCACTTAAACACGGCCAGAGAAACCTGGCAAGCTTTAAAAACAATTCATGAAAGGGCTAATCTCTCAAGCAAGTTATATTTGCTGAGAAAATTATACGGAGCAAAACTCCCAGAAAACGGCAATCTAATAAAACACATTACACATATTTTAGAACTTGTTGATAAACTTTCAGCCATAGGCGAAACTATTAATGACTCGCACATTTCAGCTCTGTTACTTTGTTCATTACCACCTAGCTACAATACCTTAATTATAGCCCTCGAGGCCCGTCCAGAAAATGAACTTAATTCAGAGTTTATAAAAGGAAAACTCACTGATGAATATACAAGACGTTTAGAAAACACAGATCAGAGCGAGAATTCCTCAAAAGCGTTTAAAACGCATAAAAGGTTTCCGGCTGAACACTATAATAAAAAGGACAAACAGTGCACATACTGTAAATTAAAAAACCATACATACAGGGAGTGCTGGCATCTTAAGAACAGAAACACTTACTCACCGTCACAAAAACAACAGCCGCACAAATCCAAGTATTACACATCATCGTTATGTTATGAAGACGCAAACTATTATAGAGAAAACAAAAACCGTGAAACAGAACCAATTCGGATTAACAAAACACAGGGCAATTCAGGAAAAGGCAGCGACGCAGCCTTTTTAGTCAAGAAACCAGGAAAACAAAACTGGATAATCGACTCAGGTTCATCGACACACATTCTAAACAGTAAAGATGCATTCACTAAGTTTAACGACACTGAAAAGACGACAGTCATCATTGCCAATGGCAAAACGCTGAATTCACACGGTACAGGTGAAACGACATTTAAAACAAAAACATCCGATGGAGGGATAAACACAATCACATTAAAAGAAGTATTATACGTACCAGAATTAGAATCAAACCTCATATCGGTAAGCAAAGCAACACAGAATGGCTATAAATTAATTTTCGATAAAGAAAAATGCACGTTATCCCGAAACGGGAATATTTATCTTGAAGCAAGAATGAAAAATAATTTATATCAAGTCGAATTATTAGAAAGCGCTGAAACTAATAAAGTAAACATTGCACATGAATGTAAAAATAAAAATTGCATAGAAGTTTGGCACAAACGGCTTGGCCATCGTAGCTATAATGCGATAAAAGAATTAATAAATAAAAACTTAGCAGACGGTATAAGAATAAATAACTGTAATCATAATGCATTATGTGAAATATGTATCCAAACAAAAATAAGTGATGCCCCATATCCGAAATCAACAAACTGTCCCAAAACAGGCAAAGTGCTCGATCTGATACACACGGACGTGTGCACATCTATCGGTACACCTACTATCGGGGGAAAAACAATGTTCGTCACTTTTATAGACGACTATTCAAGGTTCACAGTAATTTACTTACTTTCGCATAAAAATGAAGTTCACGAAAAGTTAAAAGATTATGTAGCCATGGTGAAAACCCAATTCGGCAGATTCCCTAAAGCTATTAGATCCGATAATGGAGGGGAATATTTAGGTAAACAAACGGAAGAATACCTAAGGGCAAGAGGTATCCAACACCAGTTTACTGTACCATTTTGTCCGAGCCAAAACGGCGTAGTGGAAAGAAAGAATAGGTCATTATTAGATATGACTAGGAGTCTACTCTCCGAAGCAGGCTTACCTCAAAAATTCTGGGGAGAAGCCATAAATACCGCCAATCACCTGCAGAATAGGCTACCAACCAAAATAACAAACAAAACACCGTTCGAAATTTGGTTCAACCGAAAACCCACCTTACACTACCTGCGTACATTCGGCTGTAAAGCTTATGCCTATATACAAAAACATCAGCGAAACAAATTAGATGATAGAGCGCAGGAAGGAATACTTGTGGGGTATGACAACAAATCAAAAGGTTACCGTATATTTACAAAAGAAAACAAAATAATAATAGCGAGAACAGTTAAATTTATAGAAAATAGTGAAAACAACTTAAAAGAAAGCGAAGAGGTAGAAAACTCAGACAATGACAACAACTACATTCAAACAAAGTTAAGTAATTCGGACGAAGAACCAACCGCGTCCAAACAACCCGACGTAGAACCGAGAAGGTCTCAGAGGTCAAATAGAGGAGTACCACCCGACAGATACGTATGTCACGTAAAAACAAATGACACATTCGAACCAACCGATTTTTATGACATAGCAAACATGAACAACCCAGTAGAAAAAGAAAATTGGCTCAAAGCCGCTCAACAAGAAATCCACTCATTAAAGAAAATTAAAACTTGGGACTTAGTGGATCCCCCACCAAATAAGAAAATTATTGGTTGTAAGTGGATTTTTAAGAGAAAGTTAGATAATTTAGGAAATGTACAAAAATACAAGGCCCGTTTAGTAGCGAAAGGATATAATCAGAAGTACGGCGAAGATTATGATGAAACCTTCGCACCCGTAGTTTCACACACAACAATCCGCACATTTTTAGCCTCAGCGGCATATAAAAATCTTTCTGTTCAACACATTGACATCGACACTGCATTTCTTCACGGCGAAATAGAAGAAGAAATTTTCATGAAACAACCAGAGGGTTTTATAGAAAAAAATTGTGAAAACAAAGTGTGTAAACTGAATAAAACAATCTACGGCTTAAAGCAGGCAGCTAGAGCCTGGCACAAAAAGATCGCAGAATCATTAAAAAACATGAATTTTGTGCAAAGCACTGCTGATTCATGTTTATTTACTAGAAAAGAAAAGGAAAATTTCACTTATATCATTGTCTACGTTGACGATATTTTAATCGCGAGTAAAAGTGAAATAATTAAAGATGTAATAAAACAATTGCAAAATGAGTACGGAGTAAAAGACTTAGGCGAAATAAGTCAGTACCTAGGAACCAACATAATCAAAACGAATGATGGTTACAAATTAAACCAAAAGTCAAAAATAGAAGATTTGGTTAGAAAGTTAAATTTAACAGATGCAAGACCTATTGGTACACCGATGGAAGTAGGTTTCTATAAATTAGAAGATAGCGACAATTTACTTCCGAACAATACAAAGTTTAGGCAAGCGATCGGTTCGCTCTTGTATATTGCAACAGTCACTCGACCCGACATTATGGCACCAGTAAATATACTTAGTAGGAGAAGTGCAACGCCACGCGAGAAGGATTGGAAAGCGGCAAAAAGAATTATTATTTACCTCAATTGCACAAAAAACCTATGCCTAACAATAAGTAAAAATAAACCACCAATACTCATCGCGTATGCTGATGCTGATTGGGCTGGGGACACTAAAAATAGAAAATCAACCACCGGCAATATTTTTTTTCTGGGTGATAATCCCATTCAATGGACTACAAAATTACAGTCAAGCATTGCATATTCTTCCGCTGAAGCGGAATATGTTGCTGCAGCAACCGCAGGACAAGAAATTTTATGGCTATTAAAACTGCTAGAAGATCTTAACTTGTATCAAGTAAAACCTATTTTACTTTACCATGACAACCAAAGCAGTATAAAGATGATAGAAAATGAAAAATTTTCGAAGCGGACAAAACACATTGATATCCGCTTTCACGCCATAAGACAATTAAAGGAAGATAAAATTATCGAATTAAAATATTGTCCCACGCAATACATGATTGCTGACTGCTTGACGAAGCCCACACCCAAACCTCAACTTTTGTGTGACATCAAGACTATGAACTTGTTACCTTATCCATCTGAGGAGATTAAGGAGGGGTGTTAAATTTAATTCCCCAGATGTTCTTCGGCAACTGCTAAAAGTGATTAAAAAAAAAGGAAACGAAAGAACTTGTTACTAAACACAGATCATTTTAACAAGGCAATTTACGAACTACTTCCTTTTACTTCCGCATTTGATAATGAGTGCTATTACAGCCCACTTGAGTAACTCTCTAAAGCATATGTTCTAATAACTAAGATTTCATCACTAATATGTAACTAAAAGGAACATCTGAACATTTTGACTGTTGCCAGACACCTTTAATTATTATATATTTTTTCTACGCTGCGAATATGTGTTTTAGCAGCTTTATGTATTATCACTCTTAATCATGTAGCTTCTCTGTTAAGACGGAGTTTCTTATACTCCAGTAATATGTTTAATTATAAGTATTTAAAGCTAAAAGTTGAATCTTTCTTTATCGTAAAAACACACAATACTAATTCATATTACATTATATCTTCCCATGGATTTAGCGATTCATATTAAGCTCTCAAAGGATACTTCAAAGGATAAATAATGCTTCACAAAATAAAATAAAAATAATTTCTTCAAGAAGCTTTTGGATAAATCCCTGACCACGCCACACCGATGAAGTTATACGTCATCGCGATATTGATGAATCCCAGGTAAGAGCATTTTACCTATTTCCATTTCAAAAGCAGCATAGCCACAAGAGATTTTTTTCTAATTGTTTAAATATGAGACAGCGAATTCCTGCTATCGAGAATGGGGTGCTTTTGGCTTGATAGGCCACTTAAACTCCAACACGTGGGACGCGTAATTTCGTCAAAAAATCACGGAAAAAAGCAGATTTTCGTCAAAAAATCGAAAATTTCATCAAAATATTGCAGAAAAAACGCGATTCTCGTAAAAGGGCCGCAAAAAAATAGCGTATTTCTTCAAAGGATCGCGAAAAAATAGCGAATTTCATCAAAAAATCGCAGGTAAAAAGGCCGATTTTTGTCGAAGGATCGCAAAAAAGCGCAAATTTCATAAAAATATCGCAGAAAAAACGAGATTTTCGTAAAAGGGCCACGAAAAAATAGCGTATTTCGACAAAAGATCGCGAAAAATTTGTGAATTTCGTCAAAGAATCGCGGAATAAAGCCGAATTTTGTCAAAGGATCTCGAAAAAAAGATCACATTTCGTCAAAGTATCGCATAAAAACACGATTTTCGTAACAGGTTCGCGAAAAATAGCGAATTTCTTCAAAGGATCATGGAAAAACGCGAATTTCGTCAAAGGATCGTGGAAAAACGCGAATTTCGTCAAAGGATCGCGGAAAAAAGGCGAATATAGTCAAAGCCTCCAATGCACCAAAAAAGATGTGCAAACCAAACTTATCGGTAGAATATTCATAAAATGGGATTTACTTTTTTTTAAATGAGATTCTTAAAACTACAGCATGATTTCAGTGTACTTTAATAATGTATTCAGTATATAGACCAGTGAAAAATCTCCCCCCCCCCCCACTTCTTACTGCGGTATTACTATTAATCGATTTATTACATTAATTTTACAACAAGTTATTTTAATGGTACTTTAAAGTACCATTGGTGCATAAAGGGTTAATCAGCCCCACAGTTCAGTTAAATATTTAAAATTATTTACTTTATTACTTTTTCTGTTTTGTTTGTTATTTTATTATAAAAGAATTTGAACTCTTAGAATATTATAATTTTTTCTATTCTAATTGTAAATTTTAAGTATAAAGTAAAATTTTACTAACGATAAATAATTCATTATATAATCAACCTCCTCCCCCCCCCCAAAAAAAATCGCTTTTGTCTCTTTGCCCCCCACCTTCACAGCTCACAAAGCTTATGATCTTTAAGTTATATTTGGTGATTTATTGTAATAATAATTAATTGGTCACCCATCTAAATTTTACTACCCCTTAAAATCTCTGCTTTACCCTTAAAACTGCTAGTTTATGGGACTAATAATTTTTTAGTTTTTTTATTTGAAACAAAATTACTTACCTAGATCTTTGAAATATCAATTTAAGAAAAAAAATATATATATAATCTGTTACTAAATGTGCACATAAACAATGATGAGTTTGTGGTAATGTATAATTCTTATATCAGTTTCGAAGATCTACATTTTCTCAGGGTCGTCGAAACTGGGGGGGGGGGCAGAGGAGGCATGTACCCCAGGCGCCAGTTGTTGATTTTTCTCACGTCCATGTTTAGCACTATTTTGTTAAAATCGTCCTGTCTGGGGTATGCCAAAGCACAGAAGAATCTAAGGATATGGCATAAGGATGCTGTATAAAGCGGAATTTTTTTCAATTCCGTTTTCAAGAATTTAATGAATCAATATTTGACAAAGTAGATTAAAGTAGTTCAGTATTACATATTTTATGATTACATAATTTAAATTTTAAAATATGTTGGCTATTAGAAAATTAATAAAATTTTCTTTGTAAATATACTTTGCGGAGGAGGCAGGGGGGGGGGGGGGGCACCAAAATCCATGTTTGCCCCAGGTGCAGAAAAGGCTAGTTTCGGCCCTACATTTTCTGAAGAAACAATGCCCTTTTTCGCTGAAAAAAGTGCCCTCTTTCAGCTTCAACTGTGCCCTTTTTGTGGCTAGCACCCTGCCCTTTTTTTCCCTAGAGTGAACACTATTTGACTGGCACTGAAATCAAGATTTTATGTTAATGAGGTAATTAACTTTTTTCAGCTTTTCAAGTGAAATAAAGAAAAACATTAAGTGAACAAATACTTTTATCACTGAAAATAAACATTCATAAAACTGACATGCGAACACTCATAAAATGACACGTGTGGCACACTCATAAAAGATATTTTATCACAATTGCATCAAACTTATGCAACCTTGACCGACTCTTGAAGCCCTCTGTTTTGAAATTAAAATTCTTTAATCTTTTTATGATTAACTATGAACAGAATTTTAGTTTTTCAATTGCATTTCCACAAAATCTGCACCAAAATGTTCAAAAAGACTATAAATTGAATGTCATACTTCATTGTAGTGAAAGTCCTATTAAAATCCATTCAGTAATCTTATAGTATAATACGAGCAAAAATTGTATGTGTGTGTGTATGCAAATTTTATCTTAAAAATGGCTCTAACGATTTTGACTAAATTTTTTATTTTACCATTTTCGGGCACGAGAAAACGATTGGGCAAGGTCACATGTTCGTGAAAATTCGATTAGTGGGTCGTTTTGGGTCATAATGGGTCAGGATCAAGCTAATTATATCCAAAAAACGGCTCAAACGATTTTAATTCAATGTTATATCCACCGTTTTTTGGATATGAGAAGACTATTGGGTTAGGTCACATGTTCGAGAAATTTCAATTAGTGGGTCATATTTGGGTCACTATCGGTCAATCCCATTTTATCTAAAAAACAGCTCTAACAATTTTGAATATATTTTGCATTCTGTCGTTTTGGATTATGAGAAGACCATTGGGCTAAGTAACATGTTCAAGAAAATTTGATTAGCGGGTCTTTTTGGGGTCATTGTCAGTGGTGTAGTCGAGGGGGGACGCGAGGGGACGGCATCCCCTCACTTTTTTATTTTATCTCGAGCGTCCCCTTACTTTATATTTTCAAGGGGGACGCTAGAGACGCGGGAGGACGCAGACTTTCCAAACTTATTAATTTTAAAAAAATGAACACACCAATAAATTAACAAATTTTTGAAAAAGGTATCTATTTTTAATACTTTTGAGCAAAGTTGAAAAGTATTTACTGTGCTGTTTCACCTATTCACATTTTAACTTCTGTAAGTTTGCTTGGATTGCGGGAAATTTTTATGTATATTTTTGAGACTCAATGTAGTAGATCACTATTGTAAATTATGTGTATATCACCAGTATTTCGTTTACACGAAAACAAAAAAAGAGTTCTTTCATATTACGCTTTATTGACAGCAATTGTTTGAAATAGACATTTATGAAGTTGACGAGTTAACGGAAATGACATTTGAAATTCGTTACATGTTCCCTATCGGAAATAGCATTTATCGTTCGTTTAACGGAACATTAAAAAATATTTATGATCCTTTAACGATAATTATTTGAAATGCATGGAAAACTATGGGAAACGGTGCGCAAAATATTTATAGTACTTTTACAAGGCCACACAAAAGAATCCATCACATTGCCTTCTATGGGTTTAGTTGCTTAAACGTGTCTTCAATTATATTATCGGGGTTAGGTAGTTTTTATGTAGTAAATTTTGTCCTCTGCTATTTCTGAATTTTTTGTGATTTTTAATGCGATTGTCATTGAATTTAATGTTTTTCCGGGGCGATTTATTTCACACCCAGAAAAAAAAAATTCGGTTACAATGCTTTAGCCCACTATAGTAAATTTAGCCCACTACGATTTTTATACTTTTAACGATTTTTCGAGTTTTTGGCGTTTTGCGAGGATTTTTCAGCATTAATAAATTTTTTGAGATTTTTTACAGTCACCGAAAAAGCACGAAGTGACCAAAGGGGGTCTTTTTCTAAAAAGGGAACTTAGGGGCGAAAGGGCACCATTTGGCTGCTCTGCATTATGCATTTTATGTATTTTTTTTTTAATATTATGCTCAACATGGCATGTAAAGGATATTTGTATACAGAGTGACACAAAAATATTCAAATACACTACCATCTATAGCCGGATATTTCTTGAAATGCGTTTTGCAGCTGGTTTAAATTTTAGTGATTTATGTGATGCACGTATAATTATTAATTTCTATATATGGCTACTCAAAATAGTTCAAATGAATACATTACCATTTATAAGCAATTATTGCTTGATGTGTGTTTAAACTGAACGAAATTTTATTTTTGATAAAAAATGCTACACATACTTTTTCATCACACATTATTGCTCTAAAATTGATTTTAAAAACATTTGTGAATAATTAATATATTGACCGGTATACAGGGTGTATCATAAAGATTGAAACGTGCTTTAATTTTTTACCTTTTGGCGATAAGTGGGTAATGCAAATTATAACAAGTTGGAAATTGCTCGTCAAATGTGGCAAATGAGGTGCGTTCGTACTATAACTAGTTTCATAATTATTTTTTGCACCCCATATTGTACTGAATGAATATTTTTTTGCGCTTCATAAGTGCATAGTCTGTAACATCATTAAAATGCACTTGCAATATTTTTTTCCCATTGGCTGTAATGTAACGGAAAACTTTTGACTGTCCCTGTAATTAAACTATACATCCGATTTTCATAAAATTTGAAATGGCTCGAAAAAATTTTGTAACAATTATATATTTAAAATTTCAGACCATTCGGAAGGCTGTAACATCATTAAAATGCACTTGCAATATTTTTTTCCCATTGGCCGTAACGGAAAACTTTTGACTGTCCCTGTAATTAAACCATACATCCGATTTTCATAAATTGGAAATGGCTTGACAAAATTTTGCAACAATTATATATTTAAAATTTCAGACCATTCGGCAGGCTGTAACATCATTAAAATTCATTTGCAATAATATTTCCCATTGGCCGTAATGTAAAGAAAAACTTTTGACTGTCCCTGTAATTAAAGTATACATCCGATTTTTATAAAAATTGAAATGGCTCGACAAAATTTTGCAACAATCATATATTTAAAATTTCAGACCATTCGGTTGGGTAGTTTTTGCTCTGTTACATGCGGACAGACAGACATACAGACGGACTGAACGACGACTATAGGTGATGCGTATTTATATAATTACGAACGCACCTAAAAATGCTTAAAATAAGACAATAAAATAATATTGTAATATTATGACAGTGAAATAATATTCTCGTTAATTCTTAAAAAAAACTCTTACAGTTTTTTTTTTTTTTTTTAAACTTTTATACGAATCTTCTATTCAAAATTTGTCAGATTTTTTTTTTGCTATGAGAAAATTATTTAAAAACTACTAACCTAATCTTTAAAATTAAAAAATGAAGAAAGAAAGCTGACTTATATAACTTTTTCGAACCATTTAAATATTATTTCACCAGTGAAAATCGGAAGAGCATACATAATGGCGATAGCATTTTCAGAAAAAATTAAATAATAACAAGTATAAAAAGAAATAAAATGCATTGCAAGAATGTTTAAATAAAAAGCTACACGGCTGCTATTATAAAGAGACAATGTAGTTTTAAAACATAGAAACATAATTTAAAAAATAATAATAACTGGCTAAGCATCCCCTAACTGTATTTCTTCAGCTCCAGTAACAGCAGCTCTTCTAAAAACGCATTTGTAAATATTTTAGATTTCTGTGTCACTAATGTTGTTGAGGGCATCGATTATCTTTTATTTAAGGTCAACTGCATATGCTTATCACCTCCGTTACATCTTTCTTGTTGCATTGCGTAGCTTTTCGAATTTATTATTACAGTCATCGTCCCTCTGCCCCCTGCATATTCCCTACCTTACTTTAAGCGTTTTTGCATCCTACATTGCCTACTTATCTTCAACAAGTAAAAAAGTAAATCAAAGTAAAAGTAGAAGTAGAAGGCCATCAATTCAAATAAATTTCTAATTAGAGTAGATTTTATTCTTGTTAATAATGTGGTAACATTCATTGCGCCGAATTACACATTTAAATTTTAATCCTATTTCATTCCTTCAATCAGAATAATTACACGTTAAAAATAATTCCTATGTCAAATTTAAAGTTTCTAGCCCTGATAGTTTCAGAACAATGGCAATTTTAGAAGGTTTATAGCTTATTTCACAACTAAAAATTTCTAAATTTTTAAAAGCCGTTCTTAGTGAGCATTTACATGTTAATAATTACCACTATATTTATTTTCAAGTTTCTTGTAAAAAACAACGTCAGACAAATCGCGATGAGAAGATTTTCAAATCAAATAATCGTAATAAAATTTGAATAAAAAGATAAAGTTTTAAGTGAGCATGTAAGTCCTGAAAATACATAAGTGCCATGTTTTAAGGTTCGTGAGAAATCGTGATGAAACTGAAATTTTAGAATGTTCCTTCTGCATTTCACACCGTTAAAATTCTAATTTTTGAAAAAAAAAAAAAAAAATCAAGTATTGCATTTACACATTAGAAGTAACCTAGTTACTAATTTAATGTTTCTATCTGAAGTTTTTTTTACAGAAATCTTGATGAAACACAATTTTTGGAAATGTTCTGTAGAAGGATATTTATCTATGTCCTGTCTTTAAAATTCATATTTTTATAAAAAATTCTATTTGGGCCAGCATTTGAGTATTTAACTTATTCTTCAGGCCAATCAAAAACATTATCGATTATCTTTGGCCTTGATCGCATTTTATTTTATATTTTTCTCACATAAACAGTACTTATTTCTTACTTTTGGTCAAAAAATTATTTTAAAAATGCCTAGATGGGAAATACGTGTCGAATTTCTCCCAAATTAGAGTTTTAACAGCGGCATATAGTCTCAGAATATTAAATAGTCTATTCATCATGTATAAATTTCAGCCCAGACGAAAACACCGTTTGAACGCTATCATGTTTAAAAAAAAAAAAAAAGTCTTTGGGAAACTGAAAGGAAATACCAACATACACACATGTATACGCACTAATAAAAATTTAGTTGATTGAATTAGTGTTACTGAATTACGAATTCTACTCAAAAAATTTTCAGATATGGAATAAGGTTTTAAATTTTTTAATTCTATAGCAAGCTATAAGAACAAGAAACTTTAATTAAATCAATTTAAATTAAATTTACATTTTAAATTTAAATTTAATTTTTCAATTTATTTTCTCTGCAACTGAAAATGAAAAGCAAGATTCAAAATAAATATTGCCCTAATGGGTGATATAGACCCTAATGTTTGAAACTATGAGCGTCCCCCCACTTTTTTTTCCAGGACTACACCACTGGTCATTGTGGGTCAAGCTAATTTCATCTAGAAAACGTCTCTAACGATTTTGACGAAATTTTGAATTTTACCATTTTCAGGCACAAAAATACCATTGGACTAGGTCGCATGTTCAAGAACATCCGATTAGTGGGTCATTTTGGGTCACAACGGGTCAGGGGCAAGCTAATTGTATCTAAAAAAATGGCTCAAACGATTTTAACAAACTTTTGTATTCTACCATTTCAGAGTACGAGAAGGTCATTGGGCTAGGTCACATGTTCGAGAAATTTCGATTACTGGGTCATTTTTGGGTCACTACGGGTCAAGCTAAATTTGTCTAGTAAAGGGCTATAAAGATTTTGATTCAATTTTGTACTCTATCGTTTTCAAGATCAAGAAGACCATTGGGTTAGGTCGCATGTTCGAGAAAATTCGATTAGCGGGTCATTTTGGATCATAATGGGTCAGGGTCAAGTTCATTATAGCTAAAAAAAGGCCCAAACGATTTTAACTAAATTTTATATCCAACCGTTTTTGGGACTGAAAAGACCATGCGACTGTGTCACATGTTCAAGAAAATTAGATTAGTGGGTCATTTTGGAATCACTGCGGGTGAAGCTAATTTTATCTATAAAACGGCTTAAATGATTTTGACTAAATTTTGTATCCTACCATTTTTTATTAACATACCATTGAGCTAAGTCACATGTTCGAGCAGATTTGATTAGTGCGTTATTTTGGGTCACTACAGGCAGAGTCAAATAATATAGACGAATACACGAACGTTCGCAGAAAATTTTCAAAGTTTGCAGACAGTTTCGGTGGTTTTTTTTTTTTTAAACAAATTTCTTTATTTAAAAAAAAAAAAAAAAAAGTGTACTTTTCGGTTAGCCGAGCGCCAGTGTTATATACACATATATATATTTACATACATATGTGTGTGTATATATACAATAAGTGTATATGTAATTATAAGTATATTTACATATATGTATGTATATAAATATGTGTATATAACACTGGCACCCGGCTGACCGAAAAGTACCAAAAAAAAAAAAAATTATCAAGACCTCGGGCAGAGAATCAGTGCGACACACTTAACAGACTCTTGAGAAGGTCAACAGACTACTTTTCAACTGGAAAAAAAAAAGTTTGCTGGAAATTATTTGCCATGTACCATGGTACAATATTAATAATGCTAATTTTTTCTGTCATTAATAATGCTTTGAACCAATTCTTTGTTAAGCAGAGTGACTGGCATTTTTTAAGAAAGAGTCACAATATTAAGGAATGTTTTGTCTCAAAAACAATAGATAAACTGATGAGTAAGAGTTCATCGCTTCCATTCATGGATTAATAACTTTTTTATTTTAACATTCATTTATTCATTTTTCAGTTATTTTATAGATTAATAAAATAACAGTTTTGTTAAGCAATCATAAATTCATATCTTTATATAAGTTAATGATTAAAATATTTCACATTTTAATAAATATACTAGTATATTATCCCCATCACAAATGACTGAAAGTGAATGATAAATCTTCAAAACAATAGTTAAAAAAATATTTTTCTGACTTAAAAAAAAAAAAAAAAAAAAAAAAAAAAAAAAAAAAAAAAAAGATGCCTGATGCATTTTGTTACTCAAAAAGTATTATTCTTTGATTTTTTATGATTAGAGAAAAGAAATATGTAAACTACAATTTAGTCACCAGCGCTTAAACGTGCCATTTCCAGCTACACATTCTATGACTGAAAGTAAATGATATATCTGCAAAACAATAGTGAAAAAAATATTTTTCTGACTTGAAAAAAAAAAAAAAAAAAAAAAAGATGCCTCATACATTTTGTTTTATCTAAAAGTATTATCCTTTGATTTTTTATGATTAGAAAAAAGAAATTATGTAAACTACAATTTAGTCACCAGCGCTTAAATGCTCCATTTCAAGCTACACATTCTATGACGAAAATGCTTGTTTAGGTTCCCTCTACATTAAAAATTTGTTGTTTAGTGGGACTTTATTTTTTTGCTACAAACTATGTTAAAATTCATAATTTTATCTGCAAGATAATTAAAATATGCTGCAACGATAAGAAATATTCATTTTATTTGCAATGTCTTCAAATTTGATGAAACGCATTGTAAAAAAAAGTACGATTACAACAGAAAGTTGATGGCAAAAGAATTAGCAAGAAACATAAGCTTCCAATTTATTGGGAATTAACACGGCCTACAGAGGCGCTGCTCGCAGCCTTCGGTACAGAAAAAATTGTCTCTTTAACCCTTTATCTACTGACGGTACTTATAACTACAATTAAAATAACTTGTTATACAATTAATTTAATACATCGATTAGTAGAAATACAATTTAAAATGAGTAATACATGCATTACTTTACGATGTTCCAAAAGCTTTATGGGTTACACAAAACAAAAATATTTTTCAAAGAATGATTTCTTTGGCCTTTGCATCTTTTGAGCTTTCTTGGCGTTGGAGTGAAGGGTTTAGGGGGGGGGGGGGGAATTTTTCAAATCAGAAATATTTCAATATTTCTATTGTAAGAACATTATATTTGTAAATTTCCCAATTCCTAATTCCGATTTCCTAAGTCCTACAAAATACAAAGAAAAATATATAAAATAAAAGATTTGAGTGGGGTTATAAATATTACACAAAATCCTTATAAATTCAAATTTAATTAATCCTTCTAAATCCTTCAATCCTTCTAAAATTTATTTAATGATTACGTAAATCCTCTAATTTTGGTTCAAAAATTCACGAAAAATGCTTTAGAAGATGAAATTTTCATGAATTAATAATTCAGTACATAAAGGGGTAATTTCCCTTTAAAAAATGCTGAAGTGCCATTGAAATAATTCTTTATTGTAAATGGATTTGAAAGTTTTAGATATTCAAATTCGAATAATTTTTACTTTGTCATATAAGACAGAAAACAAATGTCACAGTAAATATGAAATTGTGCAAAAGAATAATCATTCTGAATAAATTAAAAATACATATAATGCAATGTGCTTGAACGCACCTTTTTAGAACGAAAGTTCTATCTTTTCTCCCTAGATGGAGATAGTTATCCGTTATATTTAAATTAGGACTTGTTATTGTTGTTGATGATGATTTGGCCCTTAAATTTAGAACTTAATTGTTTAGAACTTAACAGTTTTGAAGGTTTTAAACAAAGTTAAAATATTTAAAGGTTTTAATAAACTATTACAAATATTTTAAGACCAGCATCGGCTTTAACCTGTATATATATATATATATATATATATATATTTTTTTTTTTTTTTTTTTTTTTTTTTTTTAATGAAGCGTTCAAAGAGTTATTTGATTGTTTGTAGATTTGCTGAAATTTGAATCTGAATGGCAGCAGTATCGTTTGTTTACGTCCGATTTCTATGTTTATAATAGCTTAATTTTAATTTAGAACTTAATACATTATAAATAGATATCATACACATGTTTTATGTGAAAATATGCTGAACAGACATGATTTCAAATAGAAAAAACTATCATTTAGCCATCATATGCTAGGATAGGTTTTTCATTAAGCCTATCATGGCGTTTAGCTACGGTCGTTTCGCAGACCAGAGTGGTTCGCACCGGCATGGTTCCGACAGTCTCCTGCACTCCGATTTTATTATAAGTAGATGTATTTTTTTATTTTTCCTTAGTTTTTCTTTCATTCTTTAGTTGTCTGTATTAAGCATACCATTCAATACTACATTTCTTGACTGAGTTTTAGTAATGCTTGTAAATTAATATTTTTCTTTTAGTGGTGTTGCTTAGTGGCACTCCACTCGCATACAACTTTTCATTTTTGCTGTTAGCGGCGATATAGGACTCGGGAGGGGCGCAGTGTTTTTTTGCAGAAAATTTTTAAGAAATTATTTGAATTTGCAGACAGTTTTACATTTTATCTAAGTCTGACTATACGTCAGGGTCACGAAACTGCGAAGTTGGTAAAATATTGGCAACATTTGGCCGAAAAATCGACTTTCAAGAATGCCAAAAGACAGACTCGTCACCAAATGCAAGAATGTTGCTAAATTTGACTATTTTTGTTGAAAAAAATAAGCATTTAGAATGTGAAAGAATATTTTAGAAATTCTTAATAAGACTCGAGATACATGGTTAAACCAAACAGAGTTGAGTTAAAAATGTAATTTGGATTGATGTCCTTTCGTTGTAAATGTGTAAATAGTGGAAAATTTAGAAGCGTGTACTACATACTTTTCATATTGATTGTTTTTGTAAGTAATACTGCTATAATATAACATGCTTTATAGCAATAATACAGAGAGAATGATACAGTGAGAATATGCTATTGAACATAAAGCTAATTTTGACCGAGCTATGCTCGGTCATCCCTGCTTGTTTAGCATAATTCTCTTATAAGCTAACAGAAGTACAGTATATGAATAGAACAAAATTAATGCAGAAATACAAATAATATCTTTCAAAGCATATACTTAGGAATTTTCTAAATAGGCAACCCTTTTATGTAAAAAAGAGACCCTTTTTATGATATGAAAAATGTTAATAATTATTAATAATGTTAAAAAAAAAAAAAAAAAAAAAGTTATGTTTTAAAAACATTACATAACATTTCCCTTTCAAATTAACATAATTTTATATAAATTAAAATTTTATACTTTATTTATTAAAATAAACAAAACTTCAAATTCAGTTTCAACTTAATAAATTTATTTCTCAAAAAAGGTCAAATAAATATATCTATAATTTCTCCTATTTAAAATTAATCTTTATTATATATCACTATTTATTAAGTCAAACTAAAAATGTCATTTACTTATAGCAATCTATTAGCTTGTATTTATTTTTCTATCATCACAATATGAACCTGACAGCAATATTTACTAAGTTTTTTATATTAAAAATATAAAACCTTTATTTGTAAATTTTCAATTTTCAAATCATATTTATTGGATTCTAATATTTTTTCTCATTCCTCTGGCAAAATTTCAGCATAATTGCTCTTCTACTTTGTCAAACAAACAAGAAAATATATTTCTGTCTTAAATTAAACCAGGCACAAGTCTCGACTTAGTATACCTCTTTTCATCCATCAATACTGAGATTATTTTAAGCAGATATTTCACAATAATTAATGGAATTGATGATTAAAATTCACTAAAATCAGAACTTAAGTCTCTTGGTTAATAAATAATAATAATGTTTTTGTCTTTAACAATATATTTTATAAGCAGACAAGGGGGGCACCTATGGGTTCTCCGATATCTGGATTCCCTGCTGAATTTATTTTAGGACTGTTAGCCTTTAGAAGACGATATTTTAAAATTTGATGGACCTAAACCTGATTCTTGGGTAAGATATGTAAATGATGTTTTCATCTGTAGGAAACATGGGATGCAAGCTTTGAATGAATTTCTTGAGGAAGTTAATAAACTGGATTCATATATAAAATTTACAATGGAAATGGAAATTTTGTTGGGAGGCTACCTTTCCTAGATATTGATGTCTTAAGAGTAGATAGATCAAAGTCTTTCATTTAACATTTACAGAGAACCAATCAAGTCAAACACTGTCATTTCATTTCAACCTGATCATCCATTTAACTACAAAATTTCTGCTTTCTCTTTATTTATAAAACGCACTTTTCTGATATGCTCCGACACATCCTTCCAAACAGAACTTAGTTTTGTTAAAGGAATTGCAGCTGAACATGGTTTTCCTGCAAAATTTTTTGATAAAATTATTGTAAAGCATATTAACCCCCCCTCAAGATTCAAGACTATTCTAAATCCAAAGTTATCTACAAAAAATTTGGTAATATCACAGGTATTTACGAAAGGTTGAAAAAGTACTTCAGACCGTTTAAGATTCACCTTATAGCAATACCCAGACCTAATATTATTAATTCATTTTCAAGTAAAATTGACCCCCCCGCCCTCCCCTTCTGAGTTTATCTGGTGTTTATGAAATTCCAATCATTTTAGACAACAGTGAGAAAACATCTGGGGGCACGGCAGTGCCCCTGCCAAGTCGAGAAAGCACAGCCGTAAGCATCCTTTTCTGGAAGCAACTCAGGGTACTTTTGACAGCCCTATATCCCTTCGCTGGAATTTCCCAGGAACTTGAAACTTTGTTTTCTAAAAGTACTCTTCAAACGGAAGCAAATGGTAAAATTTCCGCGTTTCCATCTTTTCTAGTTCAGAAAATATATGAACTCAAAGTTTCGCTTTTTCGACACTGACTGACTCACCGATCATCAAAAATCTGAGGTACATCCTGTAGCCCTAGAAACTTGAAATTTGGTAAGAAGGTAGTATTTGGGATACAAAGAAAGAAAAAATTAAAAAATTTGGAAAATTCGAAAAAAAAAAAAATCGAAAATCTTTTATTTTCCGTAATCGGAACTGTTGCCAATACTGTTGCTCACTGATTATCAACATGATAAAACGCAGTTTGTCAACTAAACCATCAGTTTCTCAACTATACTAAATCGAGCACAAAATAGCTGGGTCTTGAATACAGTAAAATTCGTTTTAATTGAATAGAACAAATAAAGGTACTACTTGATTATCCCGTCGACCGAAAAACTATCGCCAAACTATAAGATTAAACGCTAATAATGGATGATCGTAAATGTCGCATTCACTTGACATTAAACACCATACAAGTGTTTGTTACGTCATCAAATGATTTTTAATTCGACTTTTTACTTGTAGTTTCATTAAGGTTTTATTAATTTATTTGTTTTTTCGTTATTTAAAATAAAAATACGGCAATTTGTATAATTTGGCGAATTGTTTGGCGAAATTGATCGACGGGATAATCAAATAGGGCACAGATGTCATATTCGCCCCATATTGGCGCGATTTTTTTCTGACGCCAGTGTCATATACGCAATTGCTTAACCGGCGCCAAAGTGTCGTTATTTTGCTTGATATGGTAACCCGGATGTTGCTGTTTATGCTGTTGATGTTTTCGCCAAATCAGCGTCGGAAAAATAACGTGGCAATATGGGGCGAATATGACATCTGTGCCTCAAATAGTACCCAAATAAAATTAATTCATTTTACCAAATGTTAATTCAGTGAATTTAAATATTCAGTGAATATAAACATTCTGCAAATATGCTAACATTTCTTGATAGATAGCAGCTCTTATACTTTTGCTATATTTAGCATCACTACCATATTATTTTAAACATCGCTATAGTTTGATGCAATATCAATAGACCATGGCGCAAAATTAGCAGCATTTTTAAAAGCAAGAGAATTTTGCTGTCAAACTTACCTCATATTTACAAAATAGCTCACATTTGTTGCCAAACTATTGACGTAGACGTAGACAACAATTGTTGAAGAATAATAAATTCAATGTTTATAAAACATGGAGAGTGGCACTCAGGATATGACTAACATAATCGCATACGTAAAAAAAAGTTTATTTTTTTTTAATGGCAATACAAACTCCCCTGCGATGTATAATTTTTTTAAATATGTTTTTTAGGTACTCAAATTATCGATTTGGAATTCAAAATCAAAATTCTACATTCCCCTCTCTCCAGAAAAAATGACATATTGAAAAGAAGTCAATTATTTTTATATTTAAAACTTAAACATTATCACTTTTGCACCACTATGACGTCATTTTCTCTGACTTTTCACTTTCAACCGTGCTAAGACTACGAGTGGTAGATATGAATATTCAGTTAACAACAGATAGTGAACTTCCAAGGGAGGCCATTTTTCATCTGTAACCGAAATCCGCAATAAACGATGCCTTTAACATTAATTAAATATGATGGGGAAATGAAACTGTCTGCATTAACCGGAGATACGTCTTAAGAGGAGACGCATTAACAAAATTCTGCTATATTCTCCGCAACTTATTGATGTTTTGCGGATAGTATCTATCACATTTCTACATTTACTAAAACAAAATAAATATTTAAAAAAAAACTACCGAGCTATGCTCGGTCTACTGTGTACTAAAATCATTTAAATAATAAAATTATTACGATTTACTTTAAATTCGAAAGTATGAAGGATTGAAACTTTTGTGTAAAATTCTTTCACCTACCTGTTTCTAAAAATAACTTGATTGTAAGTGTTACATATCGAAAAGAGGAATAACTGAATTTCAAATTTTGGCGACACAGTTTTTTATTGTGTAAAATTTGAATTCTAGATGTCAGTGTGCATCTGCAAAATTGCTGAAAAGACTCGGTAACGAAGGGAAACGCGAAATTGTATGATATTCCAACGAAAGACATTGTTGATCGAAGAAAGTTTGAAAAGAAAGAACTGAAATGTTATATTTTGATCACAGCAAAGAAAGTCCTCATCGAGTAGTTCCTACATCTGGAGATCGTTGGTATCTGTTTCATCTATATTTTCTTTTCTGTGCTAGGTAACATAGCCTAGTCGTATGATATCAGATGTGCTATAGTTGAGTATGTGGTTGCGCACTGGGATTAGCTGGGATTAGTTTCTTAGGAGGTCACTTTGACGTTCTACTTCCTCTTCTTAACAGCTAGCAATAATCTATTATTTTTCAAAATGAATACCTATCACAGAGAGAAATCAACTAGGGAAAAAAATTAGAAGACCTATTGAGGTCAAAAGGGGAAGGGCTAATCGTTCCGAAAAATCGCGTTCTCAACAGCTCCAAGAAGCTAGAGTTCTCTATCGTCAAAACCATTTTCGAAAACAAAAACACACATTAAAACGTTACAACGATTCACACTCTGAAATGGGAAGACGTAGCTTGCTAAGAAGTCGCGCGCTGTTCTGTTGCCCACCCTGGTATGAATATTGGAGCTTACTGACGAAAAAGGTCTAGAGGTAAGCTGCAGTTTAAAATAAACACTTTAGAAAACATTACGAGAGCTATAACTAAAAAAATGGGAAATAGACTGGAAGCAGACAAAGTTATAAAATGGACTATGCAGTAGAATTAACTTTGGAGGACTTTGATTGAACAGCTGATAAATTGAAACAAAAACTAATATAGTTACTAGAAAATTTGAATGAATGGATTTCAAACAGTAGCACACATGCCAATTCGCTTTTCTAGGAAAAGCGGAACGTCGAAGCAATCAGGAGCCATAAAGTCTATGAAGTTAAAGATAGTGTAATTGAAATCGACGCTACTGGAAAAGCTTTCTTTGGCTTTCTCCTTACAAAAAGAAGTGAAATCCCATCAAAAACATCTCATGTAAAAAAAAGCCAAGTCTCCTGACTCTTTGACCGTAAAAAGTTCTGAGATGATGTGTAGAGCCAAGCTTAGCTCTCTTATTAACTCTGATATTTTAATTCACAAATTACTTCTAGTCTCTACACCTTTAGTAAATGATTATTTTGTGACTTGGCAATGACGCAGCACAAAAATGTAAAGGCTGTTGTTTACATTTTAATATTAACGTTTATTTATAAAGTTTTGCATAAAATAGTTTCTATAAGAGCACTGAACATATATGTATTTGTAGCATGGAAATAATTTTACATTACATTGTAAGCCCAATTGCGAAAACTCTCTACTGGTCAAACTTGATGTCCGGAGTTTTGGGTGATTTTCTTCCTATGTAACGTGAATACGAGCCAGACCCCTCTTTTACAAAGACCCCCAATCGGTGCATCCCTCCTTCAGGCTTCTTCTATCCCTCGTGTTCATATTCAGCCTTAATCAAATAATCTAATCCCAATTCAAAACATAAGTGTTTACGTAATAACTTTCCTGTGCTGCGTAATTGCCAAGTCACAAAATAATCATTTACTAAAGGTGTAGAGACTAGAAGTAATTTGTGAATTAAAATATCAGAGTTAATAAGAGAGCTAAGCTTGGCTCTACACATGATCTCAGAACTTTTTACGGTCAAAGAGTCAGGAGACTTGGCTTTTTTACATGAGATGTTTTTGATGGGATATTGTATGACAAAAAGGAAATTTGAAACAAGATTAAAAGAGCATAAAGCAGATATAAGATATAATAGACAATCCACAGCCCTTGCAAGATTCTGTTCTAAAATTGAGATTAAAGCAATAGATTATAACAATGCAAAAATTATTTGGCCATGCACTTATCCGCAAAAAAAGTATAATTAGAGAATCCATAGAAATCAAATTGAGAATTGGAGAAGTCTGTAATGAAGGTGTTTCTTATGGAATACATAAGTTGTGGTTGGATTTTTTAAAACAGAATTTAACTCAAAGTTAAAGAGGTCTGATGCAATTATTGACTTTGATAATCTGGTTTCTTCAAGTTTTTCTCTTTTGAGGTTGGATCAGGGTTCATACTCTATTTGAATAACAAAATTCCCTGACTGTTCCAGGTCATATTTCCTACAACTTCCCTGACCAAAATTCACAACATTTTTAGAAATACGAATTACAATTCAAGATCTTAGTGATTTAACTTACATCTGAAAATTAAAATAGCATATAAAATTTAAACTAAAAATCTATATCATTTGACAGTAACAATATATATATATATATATATATATATATATACACACACACAGTGTGTCCATGTATAACCTGACCGAACTTTATTTTTGCACCCGTTCATCCTAGATGGATACTTCCAATTACAAAAGTGGTCAAAATTAGGTGAAGAGTTAAGATAAAAAAAGTTTGAAGCAAAAAAATAATTTAGTGAAGAATTACATAATCTAAATTTTTATACGGTTCCCCGGTCCTATAAGTTATATTTAGTAAATTTTTCCTGTTACACTGACAAGCAAGGCAAAAAAAATCCCGTTATTCTACGATTAAAATTGACCGAGTAATACCTCTTTAAAGTTGGAGCATAATTTTTGCTGCAAATTACGGGTCATTCACAAATTTAGTAGAAATATAATTTCGTCAGATATATTAAAGAAATGGTTGAGAGTAAAATTAGCATTGCAATATAAATTTGAAATCTTTAATCATTCTGACATATTACTGCCAAATATACTATTTGTACTGAATATATAAAAGGATACAAATAACAGATTTTTTGTTATATAAAAGGATGAAAAACAACTGCCTCAATTCTTTACAAAATGATACATATTTTTTAAAATGCTGTTAGATTATACTGCCTTTCAAATTTTGGGTTGTGCTATGTTTTTTAGGTTTTGAAAATTGATTCTTATGTATTTTTTAGCGCTAAATCCGAAAATAACCTTCATTTTAAACCATCATGTTAGGATTATTCTCAAATCGCAAATTTCAAAGTTAAAATTGATCCCCTCCCTCCCAACCTCATCGAACCCCTGTGCTGTTTAGCTGTAAGAAACCCAGTATAAGCCAAAAAATGAATAATTTTATTTAATTCAATAATTTAAACTGAATAAAAAAGTCTTACATCTATTTTATAGTATCAGATTTTTTGCTATTTTTTAACCTTGAAATTTACGATTTGCGAAAAAATCCTGATGTGATAAAAGTGAAGGTAATTTTTTTTTTTTTTTTTTTTATTCAGCATTAAAAAATACATAAAACGTAATTATAAAGGTTAAAAAACACAGCCATTGCAGGTTTATGTTATCTAATCTAAAACTCTTTCTTAAACTTGTTGACAGTAATCATTTGAATTTTTGTTGTATTATCCTCTAATATAAGTATGTATACGATAGTAAGCGTCGAAAATCATAATAATGTTACATTGTCATCGGATTTAACCCCTTGGGGATGAGCGACACGTATACGTGCCGCATGAAGCGCTCAGAATCCTGAGTTTTCCTCACCAGTAAAATTTTACGGTAAAATTTGCCTTATTTAATCAGCGCATTTTCTCGATTCAAGAAGACACAAATTTCTGTTTTTAAAAAACGGTGACAGAAGATTAAAAATTTCGTAAAAGGCTCCCATCCCGAAGGGGTTAAGTCAGTATGTAAAATTTAACTTCGATCAGACATTTGAAAATGAGTTAAAATTTGAGCACAAGTTTTAAACTGGAAAGGACGATCGTTGCACGTTAAATAAAACCTTATGAAAATAATATAATTTTTTTCTAAAAGAAATTATAGCCTCAAATGCTTACAAAATAAAACATATGTTAAAATACAATTATTTTTAGTAATCTGAAACTTAACTAATAAATGTTAACTCAATCGTAATAGTTGTAAGATTTCTTTCAAAGCACAGAAACCTCGAAATAAGTTTAAGAAATTTATACACGACCCCTGAAAATGTAGCCAAAATTATCTGTTTTAAGTTGCAAAAAAGTGGTATGAGTCATGCATTTCAAAGTTTCATAACTCGGTCAATTTTAATGTTAGATGAATGGGACTTTTTTTGTCTTACTTGTTAGTGTCACAGTAAATTTTTACTAAATATCACTTACAGGACTGGGGGACCGTATAAAAATTTTAATTTCGTAATTTTTTAATAAATGTTTTTCTTGACCCAAATCGCTTTTGAAATAATTCTTTACCTTATTTAAACCATTTTTGTAACTGGAAGTATGCATCTGGGACCAACAGTTGCGAAAATAAAGGTCAGTCAGGTTATAAGTGGACACACTGTATATAACAAGCAAAACTAAAATACAGCTCAGATGGATTCAAAGTAACTTTTTATTTACATAACTGAATTTAGACATATTAAGCATTTAACTTTTTTTAGACTTCTATTATCATGTCATTTATTTGTGTTGTTTCAGAAGCAGTTTGTTGTGTAAAAGTTTCATTTTTTTGTCTTTTAACATTTTAACTTCAGCTACAGCTTTCTTTTATTTCTTTTTGTCTTGCTTCATAATTTTTATTCTTTTTCTTATATAATTATTCATGATATCTCATCCTAGCCACCTTAACAAGGCTCAACATTTCTTTCGCTTAAGTACCGACTATTTGGCGACAAATTTGTATAGCTAAAATATCTTTATGTTAAAAATGTGAATATAGCAAAAATTCTCCTTTTAAGGGAAAAATCGGAGCTTTTTAGCGGACGCACCATGAACTCGGGAGAATGTTGATACATGATAGTGCATTAAAATAAGAATCCCTGACTTTTTCAGGTTTTAGAAAAAAAATTTAATTTTCCCTGACTTTTTGAGCACTTGTCATTTTCTCTGACAATTCCCTGTTTTCCAGGTTTTCCAGTCGCGTAGGAACCCTGTTGGATGGTTGGACTGCAGCCGTACAGATGACGCTGTTTTGGGAGCGAGCTCAACTCAGTATGTTTACTTTTGAATTTCACAAACCAATAAGTATTTTTCTCTCTTGAACTGAAGTAAGACCCTGATGATGGCCACAGGGTGGCTGAAACTTGTAGGCTTTAGACTTTTAGAATTTTATTTAATATTTTGAAAGTGTTAACTTTTAAGTGCATTATACATCTTTTTGTAAATCTTTTTAATTATATTTGTGCTATTTCTATCTTTTTCAGTCTTTACAATGGCACAGGTTTTTGATTTTCGAATTCATACTTCAACATTATGCCTACGCTCCCTTTTACTCCCCAAGTTGAAACCATATTGATGAATGCTAAACGGAAATTCCAATAGCACGTGACCCAGTTTGTGGAAGTGGTAGAATCTGTGTTTATCTCACTCAATCTGCTGTTGCCACTCACAGCTGTAATGCTAGAGCAAAAACCTTTTTCATCGGCTATGCGTCTAACAAGCCGTTTTTCCCACATTCTGATTGGCTCTCGTGTGGAAAATGTAATCTCAGACAGCGGCGTTCATTTCAAAGTAAAGTCAGTTGAAGAAAATTTCTTAAGAGAGAAGACCGTATTGACTCTTTGGGAGATATTCCCCGCTAGGCCTTACTGCCTAGCCAATGTTTATAGTTTTTGAACAGATGGAATCTAAATTTAGAGAAAGTATCTGATAATTTAAAATTGAACTAAGTTTTTACTTATTTTTCTAATAATGAGGCCGCAAAGAACATAAAAAGAAACTTTATTTCTGTTACTCAACTTCAGGATTTCAAGCTCCTGATATGGTTTCTCGCAGTTGATAAATGCTGCTAGTACTCATGCTATCTTCCAAAACTGAATTGAGTATTCGTTTATTGCACTTTGAAGAACATCACGGCAAAACACCTTTAGTAGCTATTGTTCCTGTTATTCCACATTTTGGATGAGGCAGTGTTCCAGAATTCTACTTCCTTTCTAAAAATTAAGGTTCAGACATCTACAAGGATAAGAGCCTACTTTCCATACTGAGTCTTTGAAATCTAAAATCAGTTATCTTTTTTACCAGTGGAGTCATCATTTTTATATCAAAATGAATTATGTAAATGAAAAAAATCTCAGCTCAATTTTGTAACTAACCATCGCCAATTTTCAATGTATTTAACCCTCCCAGCGTCTTGCAAAAGGGTAAAATTGTAATGTTGTTTTCTTTGCATTTTGTTTTAAACGCTAAGAAAATATGATTCTTTGAACATTATAAAAGAAACTCAATTACAAATATGAATGTAACCTTTGAGAGAATTAATCAATCTTCAATGTATTTAAAATTCATTAAATCTATAAAGTTATATTATCGTAAATATTGCTTGTATTGCTGTGAAACCTGGAGCTTAGTGAATGGAATGTTACGCCCCAAACACTTAGAGGGTTAACAATGACATTTGTGTTCCAGGAAAAAATCGAATCCAATATCTTTAGACTAATTTTTTAGATCTATTATTATTATTCATTCAAAGAAGAAAAACAATATGAACATTATTGAAATAATTAGAACTGTTCCGGAGTAAAGAAATTTTCAGCTAAGTGTTTCATGAATAATATTTATCCAAAATTATACAAGCTTTGTATTTTGAGTATTGATTCTATCCGTTCAGAAGCTATTTAGGTATCTAAGATTTGTGTCACAATTCTAAAATGAGTGTGATTTTATGATGTGCAATTAAATGTTATATTCATTTTCAATAATAGTGTTTTTAATATAAAGTTATCACTACTGGATCCAGTATTTATTTTTCAGAAATTGCGTATGAATAAATTCCTTTAAAATATATTTATCTTGGATTATTTACATCACACTATACACGTTTCATAGGGTGAGTAATTTTCTTGATTATTTATTTATTTATATAATTTTGAATCTGCAATTTATTAACTTTTAATATATTTGGCTAGTGTTGAAAATAACATAATTTCATACTTGTAATTCTGATAAATAATGACTTTATAATAATAATTTTCTAATTTAAAGGTCCTTTTGAATTTCAACGTAATTGTTACTGTCCACTATACATAACCGGCTGTAGTGTGATTTTGAGTTCATGAATTGGGGATATTTTTAATCCAATTTTCCTGAATTCACACTCCAATTTATTTAACCCAGAGTCACAGTACCAAAAAGTACAGAAATTTTAAACTGATAAGCTTTATTAAACATTTCTATAAGAAAACAAACACAGCTAGTAATAAAGTGCAACTTTTACAAGGTGAAAAAAATATCTCAAACTGCAAAATAACTCTAATCACTCAAAATTCAGGACAGTCTATGTAGTAAATAGCAAAGAACCTTACCTTAAAAATCCACGAGCCACTCTCAGGTATGTAGTTGATGAATTGTGCACCAAGTTTGGACGTTGACTTTTTTATTTTTTCTGCATAACCCATTTTATCAATTCTCTCAGCATCCTATAAATAAAATAATTAAATGTGAATATTACTTTATCAGAAGTACTTTTAACATTATGTAGTTTTTAAAGTATGATCAGTGTACACATATTGGGATATATAACTAGATGAGGCTATCAGTGGATAAAAGTGATCAATTGCGATTAGGGATGTTGCAACCCTAATATCCAGCTCAGAAATCTTACACCCATGGTTCCAAAAAGTGGGCATACTTGAATGTGTTTACTTTAATGCAAACTTTCAGGATGACTATGTAGATTTTAAAATTTTTATAATACTGTGCTGCAGAGGACTGCTTGAGAAATACAATGTGGGTTATAGAAAGCTTTTTCAATATGACCCAACACCAGAGAGAAGTAGACCTTCAACTCAGCATCCAAATCTTCATCAGCTGTTACAAATTCCACCAACTGAGAGAAAGGAGAGGCCACAAAAGAGATGCCATGTCTGCCTGACAGAAGGTAAGAAAAAAAGATACCTGCCTGATATAGAACTCTGCAGATCATTTAAAAAAATATGCTAGTCCATAATAGTTTTTTTCATACTAAATAAATAAAACAAAATATTCAAGGAGAAAATAAACATAATAATATATAACAATTTGAAAAGAAAATGAAATAAACAAAAATAAAATTTTGCACAAAATCTGGTATATGCACTAGAGATGAGTTTGGGCTCATTTTTTGGAGCCCGGGCCTGACTATTTTAAATCTGAGTCCGCCCGGGCCCGAAAGATTTTTTGTCTTCAGAGCCCGAGCCCGATGCCAAAAATATATATATGTAAAAAAATTGCATGATATTTAAAAATTGTTTCGAAAGTGATACCTCATTTTTTAAAACTTCTTAGATAGAAATAACTGTTAAATGGAAATTTAAATTCAATCTTATCAAAAGAAGCAGTTTGGCATCAAATAAAAATATACTTTATACTTAAAAGGATTCTCAAAATTTTTTTTCCCCTTTAACACGCAAATTTAATGGACATGTTAAAAAAAAGTGTTTAATGAAGACAGGCATGAAGTTTTCAGAAATTACTATTTGTATGCTGAAGAATCGAATAAAGTTTTTCAATTGCCTATAAAAGATGCACATCTTTAACTATAATCGATTCCTTTCTCATAACAGTCTTCCGTGATTGACGTGAACCAGAAAATCAATGTAAATTACAAAATTGACACCGTTATCTTAAAGGTCCGATGCTTTTATATTAAAAGGGTAAACACTGACTGATTGTTTTCAATCGGAATAATAGGGTAATTATATTTACTTACGAAGGAAAATGACCTTGTAAATCTACTACAGAGTTCTCAGCATAAGCAGAGTTAAATAATTTGCAAACCTCAAGCTAATTCTGGTCTACTAAAAATCGAAGAAAACATTCTCTTCGCATTAGATAACTAAATAAAAAATAAATAAACAAAAAAATATCTTCTGTCACAAACGAAAATACTACTAAAAACAAATTCATTGTTTGTGCTTGTTAGGATTGGCGCCATATTAATTTATCGTCCTCGGAAATGCCGTAGACATAGATCTGAAAACATCACAAATTTTCTTTTGAAACAGCAATCAAATACTAAAATAAATAAACACGATTTCTGTTCTCCCTTCATTTTGATCAAAATAAGATTGAAAAGACTTGAAAAGTAATTTTAAGCAGGGGAAAAAGTTCGTTTAATCTTTTCTATACATAAATAAATAAAGATTTCCGGTTTCAGAAAGAACGAGCTCGAGCCTGAAGACTAGAATAGAATAAAAATAGAGCCCGAGCCGGGCCTGGGCTCGGGCTGAGCTCGTCTCATCTCTAATATGCACACAGGATACAATAATCTGGTGCTGAAAGGGGTTAAAAATCAATGCTTTCTTAATGAACAAAGCACTCAAACTCCAACAGCTAAACTCTTTTTCGATTCTATCCATTTAAATACAGATTATGCTAACCAGTTCTTTTCACTTCTTCCATTCAACCTTTTTGGAAATATTAGATTTCTTTGGGTGTTTGCCATAACATTAGCAATAGGAAGATTTAAGAACTAAGTGAAGCAGGTTGATCAAATGAAATAGTCAAAAATTATAATGGTGAGCAATTTCTTATTCATATCCAGAACAAATTTTTCCTGACTTACTGTGTCTTTTGAATTCCCTGATTTTCCCCTGACTTTTGGATAATTTTGACTGTTCAAACTTCACCAGGTTTTCTCTGGCATGAAGAAACCCTGTGTTGTTAATTGTGACATTTCTAAATCATTTTAAGTTACATATTTATTACACTTGTGAAAATTGATCAAGAAATTAAGAAGACAAAAATAAGCAAAATGTACTACATTAGCTTTAATACTCCCTTGAAATTTGATCTTTACTACAACATTTTGAGCATTTGTTAGTTATCTAGTATTCAATTCAAGGCAGTCAAATACCTACATAAGACACTATTTCATATTAAGAAACTGCAATAAAGTAAATTCCAATAGGTGTTGCAAGACTAATACAAGCTTGGGATGTTTTTGGTATCCTGATTTGAAAAAATAATGCTTTAAAAAAATGCAGATTACATTATTTTAAAGCATATTGATTTTTACACTCATCAACTCAACAGCATTATCCGACTGCAGTCTTTGGTTTTTGAACAGTTTTGATTTACTAGATACTGGAATTTATTCTGTTATAGCTAGCAGTGCTGATATTGGAAAAAAATATTTGTGGGAACTGTCTTTTCTGTAAAGTAGATGTTGATGCTACCGGATTTTTGCTATGTCAAAAGCAGGCTTTTAAAAATTAATAGTTATTATTTATAGTTCGTACCAGGATTGTCAACTCTTAGCCAGGTCAAAAAAAGCAAGCTTTTTTTTTTTCTCTGTTTACAGCAAATTTATATTACATTTACTTTTATAATTCAGCTGACATATTTATAATTCTGACTACAAATCACTAGCAGCACCATCTATGTGTTATTCCAGCATTAATATCTTCGTTATTGATAAACCGAGTTAATCACTTGAGGTAATTCCTGGTAAAAAATCAATACCATCAAATTATTATAAAAACTATTAAAAGTGTTCTCAAATATTTTGCAGAATAAGCACCATTTGATTTTTATATAGTACACCATTTAATGTATATGCATTTATAACTGAAACAATTTTTTTTAAAAGACTAGGAATTGCCTCACAATTAGTTTGACTTGCTTATATGAAAGTGTTTAGTATAGTATAAGAAAATTTTATAATCACTTTTAAAAATTTTGGTATGTCATAATTGAACTGAAATGAAAATAAATTAATTCATACTTTAAGAATGACACAGATCTTTCTAAAGTGTAAAAATCAAGATCAATGTTTAGCAGAAATTTCAGTAGCAATTTTGTATATATATATTTTTTTTCAAAATTAACTTTTAACTAAAGAAATAATTAAGGTAAAGTACATTTCAAAGCAGATGGTTCAAAGTATCCTTTGAGATTTTTTACAGTTACAATTTTATTTATTTTTTTATAACAATAAAAATTACCAATAACTCCCTAGAAACTCAGTGACCAAGAATTACTCCATATGACTCATATTCCAAGTCAATTGACTGTCATTAAAATTAATTAAAAGACATTTCAAACTATGTAGTTTATAATTAAAATGCTTTACTGCATAAAAGCCAATTATGGACAAAAAAAAAGAGGCTAATTTTATCCCCTTCCCTCAATAAAAAATAAAAAAGTTAAAATCAATAATAAAATAAACAGATAAAATAATAAGAGTCACTGACGTGGCTTTTTTTCTTTCTTTCTTTTTTTTTTTTCTTTTCTTTTCTTTTCTTTTTTTTTTTCAACTTTGGTTCATACTCGATTTGAATAACAAAATCTGTAACTTTTCTAAGTTCTCCAGACCCTACTTTACACCAGAGTTGGCATGGTTTAAAACAAATGATTTTTTTCTCAAAAAAAAAAGTTTTTTTTAGAAGAAATTAATGACGTTTTCTCATTTTTCTTTATAATTTAAGCATTTCAAATTATTGGATAGAAGATTGTAGATTCATCAATCATTATGCTTATTTTTCGGTTGTTTCTATTATAGTTTCAGAAATTTTTCTTTTCATTTCTTTGGCAATGTGGTCGAGAATATTAGCACAACTGAATCTTGAGTGCAATACTCTACTCATATGTATACCATTAAGTTCTTGAAGTTAGACATCAGCAGGAAAGTCAGTATATGGCTTATTCTGTTTTTCAATTTTATATGCAGTGCGAAAAATTTTAACAGTAGTTTCCAAGTGTTTCGCATTCATTGCATCAACAGTTGTTTCAATTGTTCGTTTTTTAGATTCAACTTTTATAGACTCTGCAGTGTTATGAGAAATTGATGTTTTATGTACATATATCTTTTTCCTCAAACTTGTTTGTTCTTTGGCTTTACTGTCTCCATTGCTGCCTACTTTACATTCAACCCATTCTTTTGAAAATTTGATTCCAGCGCCTCTCTGTGAGCCCATGCCACTTGAGCTAATTTCATGACAAAGACGACACTCTAATAATTTGTTTTCTACTTCCAACCATGCATTTTCTGAAGAAAAATATTTATATTGTTCTTCAGACCAACAATCTGGAAAAATAACAGAAGCTTCAGCATTCGAATTAAATCCTTCGGTATAAACATCAGGCAGGTCACTTTAGTTGATGGGCACTCTGTTTTACTATTTTAAGTATTATTGCTGAAGTTAACATCAGTTCACTGTTTGTTACCATTCGGATTACTTATCTCTGTTGTTTGACTACTTTCACCATTATTGTTGGAGTTAATAACAGTTCGTTGCTTTTTAACAATTGGATTATTTGTCGCATCTTCATTTGAAGATGGCCTTTTAAAAAATTTCCACATTTTCACACGTTGCTAAGTTCATAAATATTACAAAAAATAGTAAAATAAAAAGCTCAATCTAAACTATACAATATAAATAATCTTAATTCAATTTCATTCATCACAGAAATTTAAAAAATCGACCACTACTTTTCTAAACACAAGAATAGCAAGTGTATGTTGAAGAAAATAACGTGTCAATGTCAAAGCAATCAATGCACGATTCCATGTGATAAATAAAATTTGGATTGAGTAGCGTTGAGTTGTTTTGCAGCTAATATCATTGAGTACTAATTACAGCAAACTTCAAATCAAAACCCGGAAAATAAAGTGGCACTGCTATGTGTAGCTATGTGAAAAAAAAACGCGTTTGTTTTCATCGAATAAAGATGAGGCAGCTGGCATCACGGACGGAACGGTGGTTTCAAGCGATCTGATTGGTCGAAATATCCCCTTTCTTGATAAGTGAAAACTGAATGGAGTAGAGTAAAAGCCGTAATCCAGATAGATTTTCACTGTTAGCGAAAAGAGCTTATTTAAGCGTCTTTTTCATGGAAATTTTTCTCAAAAATGTCATAAAAGTTTCTATTTGTTTTTACTGGTGTCATTATGTCTTGTAAAACTGTCAGTTTGTTTTCCTCGTTGTCACAATATGGCGGAAACGCAAGACCTAACTACCGTCAAAGTAAATTTCTACCAGTAAAAATGAAAATATGTTTCTACCAATCAGAAGCCTGTATTTTTGAAGGCTTTTCTGTGTTTACTTCAAACTACGAAAAGTACGCAAAAAAGCACGCTTCTTATTGGTAAATCTCAAAATACATATGGATACCGGCCAATATTTAGTTTCCCGTGGGATTTAAGGAAAAATAAAAATAAAAAAAGGCAGTGGTTTTGAGTTTATATGAGATTTTATTTTTTTACAGTAACAAACCAAATATTTCTGGGAACGGCGTTCCCACGCGTTCCCCCCAACCTCAGCACTGATAGCTAGTTTAACCGTTCAGGACCAGCGAATTATATATGCACAAAAAAAATTTCCTCCTCATGGCCCACAGGTTCATATGTGTGTGCATTGAAACCTTCCATACAGAACTGTGAGTTCAGATATGAACTTTGGAACATAAACAATTTATTATTAATTTTAAATAATACTAGATGGCGTTAGACGATTAAGATTTTCAAGTTCATTAGATAAAATGTGTTTTATAGGGATAGGGGGTGAATTTCATTACGTTTTCAGATTGGGTACGTTCTAACATGCAGAATTTTTATTTATTTTATGTGGAATTTAAGCAAAGAAATAATCATGGTGAAAAGTCCAGATATCTTACTGAAAGCAAAATTTTAGAAATTATAAACGACCTCAAAAGTCATACAGCTTTGAATAAATATATAAATAGTATATGCTTTTCAAATTTCAGTGACTGACAAAAACATACAATGTAGTGCTTTTTTATTTTGTAATTTCTTCTTTAAAATTTAATGAAAATATTTATTATTATCAACACATCTGCATATATATATATATTTTTCTCTTTGAATTAGTTTAATGCAAAGATTTTGGTGCATTTTTATATAACTCGTAATATATTTTCTTAACTATTAGAATTATACATCATGGACATCTCTAAAATATTTATGAATATAACAAAATCCTTAAACTTAACTCTGTCGATTTTATTAGCATTAATATACAGTATATGAAGTAATATTTTAAACATTATGTATTCTTACGTGAAATTATCTTATTAAGAATCTTATTAAGTGAAATACAAAGAATTATCAATTTTTTTAACATGTTAGGCTTAACGTAGGAAATCTGTCGGGCATGTAGAGGTAAGTTTTTTCCACAACTAGAGTGTAGAAAAATCACGTTTTCCTTTTGCGTTAAAATATAGAATAACCGCCAAGAATTTTATGTTTCCAAAACAATTAAACAAAATTAATTGCTGATACAATCTACGTTTTTATGCTTTAATTAACAAAATTTTAACTATTAGTTAAATTACAAAATTTTAATTACAGAAATTTTAAAAACTGAATATTAGTAATTTCATTAGTTAGTGGGATTCAATAACATTATGTAAATTAATATTTTATAATAATTACTAGCCACCTCTGGTGACCAGTTTGGTCTCCCTTAAATGTATGCTAAACATTAAATCATGTTACTTTTATTCTTATTTTAATTTACTTGTTCAATCTTTTGCCAAATCTGAAGATTCTGATAAAGAAATCAACAACTCTTTGCAATCATGGTAGCACTTCATACTTGTTATTGTATATTTCATCCTTTTTGACAAATACCGCTTAATTTATTTAGGCATTTATGCTTTATTTCCGTCTGCTTATCAGTTGCAATATGTTAGGTAAGGTAGGGATTTTTAAACATATTAAGTAATCTTCCGTAACTGGACCGCTGCCTCTTGGCATATTGTAACTAATACAATTTGGTACAATGGAATGTTTTAGTCAAAAGTGATAAATGATATCCAGATTTACATTTAAAATTATTGTTGCTAATATCTGTTTGTTTCATCCTAACTTTGGTGTAGACTCGATTATGGAAGACTAGAAAATCTATCATTATTATCATCTAATCATATCTTGGATAATATGAGATAATTGGGCAGTATACTACAATTTTTATAACTGCATAACTCATTGATTTCGGCATTTATGCTTAATTTCTACTGATTTTTAAGATCCACACCACATAAATACACCGCACCAATAGCGATTACAATACTAATTGCATTAACCCTTTTTTTCTTTTGATATTGTAACTCTACAATTATTATATAGTGTAATTACAAAAACATGTTATTTCAGTACCAAAGCATTGTTTCTAATTAACAGGTGCAAAAAATAACAACTATTGGTGAGAATTGTGAAATTTTAAGTGTTTAAACTTAGATTTGTTCATAAATTATCTAAATTAAACTTAAATCAAGCATATTTTTTTTCATTATTTAACTTCATTTGATTTCTGAGCTCATAAAAGATAACAATAATGTAATGTAACTAAGAGAAATTGCAAAATAAAACCTTTGTGAATGGAAGCCATAAACAAACGATAGCGCCACCCTTTTACCTACTATGACGTCATAAGAATATTGTCTATTGATTGTTGGAGAACTTGCTTTGTGAATGATTATCTCAGTCACTTAATATTTTTTCTGTTCACGATGAATGAATCTCTTGTGTTTGTTTAGGTTTATGGAATGAGATATTAAGCTGTCAACCTGATTTCGACTGAAGTTATCCTGGGATATATATATATATATTAATCTAAATTAAAAACAATGTTTTAAAATTGAAATAATATGTTTTGGTTTATGTTAGTGGTTATTTCTATTATTTATTTATTCAGGTACTTTTTTATAATAGGACATTTTTTTAAAAAGATAAGTGCAATTCAGGATTCAGAAAGTGACATATGTTGCCAAAATATCTAAACAGCTATGAAAAGAAACCCGAACTTTTTGTTTTTGTTTATATATGTATTTATTATTATTAATTATTCATTTAGGTACTTTTCCACAATAGGGTCCTTTGCATTTTTTTTTTAAAAAGCTTGGTGCAATTCGGGCTTCAGAAAGTGAGATATGTTGCCAAAATATATAAATAGCTATGAAAATAAACATGATGAACTTTTATTTTTGTTTATATATGCATTTATATACATAAAAAAAAAATGTACTTCTAAATATACAGTCAAACCTCGTTAAGACAAAAACGCTTAACATGAAATTTCACTTAAGACGAAGTAAAATAGTTTCCCCATCACATTATCTTAGAAAACAAGAATAATTGCATCGTTTAATGTGAACATGAAGACAAACTTCTCCCGTTTAAGCCAAAGTAATTATTGCACCTAATAAAAAAATTTCTTTGTTGTGACCTTTACAGTAATCTTCCACCTTGAAACAAATTGATCACTTTTCCTGAACTGGACGAGGGAGGATATGCGTTTGTTCTTTGAACTGGGGTGGGCTGGGTTGTAAAAAACCAGAGTTTTTTATTTTAAAAAACCCAGCCCAGATGGGTAATATTAAAAAACCCGGGTTAAATGGGCAATTTTCCCCGGGTAAATTGGATTAAAATGCCAAATGTGGACTATGATTACACCTTCCTCACAAATACAGTGAAATACGTTTAACACGAAACTGAGGGGACTAAAATTTTTTTTCGAGTTAAAAGAATTTCGCATTAAAAGATTTGGAAAAAAAGAACAAAACTCAAATATTTTCGACTTTATCAAATTTTATTTCGATTTCCTGTTAAACTACTAGTAAGTTGCATCAATTATGATAAAAAGGAAGTAAAAAAATATTGTTTTGTTTTTTTTTTACCTTTTTTTTTATTGTCTTTTTTCAGCATTCTGAGATCTAGCTTGTTTGAACCAAATAAGCAAAGCTCTCTCTAAATCTTCGTGCTTAGCATTTCACATACGTTTTCTCTCTGCCTTAAACATACTGCATTCAAACCTTATTTTAATGGGATCAATGTTTTTTATTACTGTTGATAAAGTAGAACTGGCAATGCCAAACTCTTTGCAGATTTCTATTTTCGTCCTTCTTTTTCATCAACTGCATTAAGCAGCTTCATCTTCATTTGACGCAAAATAGCAGTTTGTTTTTGCACCGATTTCTCAGCCATTGTGCTAATAAAACATAAGCTAATTTACAACAATTATGAAATTCACTGATTTTCACTCAAAATTCAGTGGTTTTAACACAAAATTTACCAATTTCAACTCAAACTAACTAGATCGAAAGCGAATTTTTTCGTGTTAAACGTTTTTTGAATCGTGTTAAAAGAAAAAAAATGTATTGAATTGCATAGTATACTGTCGGGAACGCTATATCATTTCGTGTTAACCGATTTTTCATGTTAAGCGTTTTCGTGTTAAACGTATTTCACTGTATTAATCTTCAGGGTTGCCACAGTATAGGGAAAACTGGAAAAACTGGGGGGAATTTAAAAATGAGTATAAAAACAAGGAATTTTACTAAATTTTAGTACTTTGCAAAATTTATCCATTGAAATTTTGAAAGTTCTCAGAGGAATTACTCTGGGGAAAATTTAATTTTTTGCTTAGGAAAGTGCAGGGAATTCGACTGCCGAAATAAATGGCAATCCTGATCTGAAATACAATCTTTGTGAACACTTCATTAGTCTAATAGATGGGAATGACTTAGTCTTAAACGAGCAATTTTCCTTGTGTAAGTTGGATTAAAATGCCAAAATGTGGACTATGATTCCACCTTCCTCATAAATAATAATCTTCAGTAATAAAATAATAAAATCAGTAAAAAAATACAGTAAATCCTATGATAACGGAACCTGTTTACAATGGATTCTGTCTTAAATATAAAAATGTCATTGTCCTTACAGTAAGAATACCATACCTGCTAAAACAGTAACCTGTTTAACACGGAATTTTTCTTCTGTCCCTTGAAATTCCATCTTAGTCGGTTTCATTATACTAAATAAACACAACAATCTTATCAGGGTTGTAAAAAACCCCCCTTTTTTTATAAAAAGCCCAGCTCGGGCGGGTACCCAGGCAGCTAACCACTACAACTCTGGGGGTGGGTGAAGAGAGGTGGGTGTAGGGGTCACTGTAGGAGACGAAAAAAGAGATGCATTATTTCTCTGCTAAAGTTGAAATTATTTTGTGAGTGATTCATTTCGCCTCTAGCACATGGTTGATCATTTAATGTGAATAAAGTTCTTTGCTAGAAATACTTTATGGATTGAATTCTAGTCTAGCTGTGAAAGATTTTAAAACCACTTCAACGTTTGCCCCGAGATAAGTCAGGGTAACAGCACTGTTTCCCTATACTTGCTGCCGGTGAAGTGGGGACAAAAATCAGAGATTATAGCAAAGTACGGAATACCTGCTAGTACTCTTTCGACAGTTATTAAGAAACGAGAACAAATTGAAACAACTTGTGCTATCAATCAGTTCAAGCCTGCAATAAAACGAATGAGAAATGCCAAACATGAAGAAATTGAAGTTGCTTTATTAATATGGATAAGAGAAGCTAGGGACCAGAATATAATTTTAACTGGTGGTGTCGTACAGGAAGAAGCAAAGCTTTTTGCAGAAGCCCTTGGTGTGAATGATTTTACATGCTCAAATGGATGTCTGTCAAGGTTTAAAGGACGCCATGGTATTGTCTCTAAAAGGATATGTGGTGAAGAGTCTAGAGTTAATCAGGGTAGTGTGGACTTAGTAGGTAGTGTAAATTTCACCCAGCTGGAAATTTACATCTGATAGGAGATTAAATCTGTCTATTAAAGGAGATTATGCACCCCGCGATATATTCAATGCAGATGAAATTGCGCTTTTTTATAAAGCACAGCCTTTATCTAGATTAACTTTTAAAGCAGAGAAGTGTTCTGGTGGAAAATGTAATAAAGAAAGAGCCTCAGTAGTGGTAGTCTGAAATATGGATGGTAGTGAAAAATTACCTATCTATGTTATCGAAAAATTCACAAACCCACATTGCTGTAAGAGTGTAAAGACACTACCTGTTCAGTATACACATTCACTAAAAATGCTCGGATAAATAAGGAAATTTTTGCAAAATGGTTATTAGACTCAAGACTTACCTATCAAAAGAGAAAGATATGCATTTTGTTGGACTATTGTACAGCCCACAATGATGTAAAAGCGCTAAAATCAATAAAATGTGCTTCTCTCCCTCCAAATACTACAGCAAAGCTTCAGCTGTGCAACCAAGATATTTATTATTCAATGTTTAAAAGCCCGCTAAAGGAAAGAAGTAATCAGTAGGGCTGGACGATATCAGAAATTTAATATCGCAATATATCAACGAGTTAATATTGATATTTGTGATATATCGCGATAACTACCTTAAGTTGTGCAAGAATAGAAATTTTGCTAATTTCGAAACATAAATGGTATAATAGCAGCAATTTAAGTAAAAACAGATGTAGGGAACAACTACTCAATGTCTTATACCTATATGTTCACACAGCAACATTAAAATAAGTATATATATTTATAAAAAAAAAATATTTTAGAAATGAAACCAATGTTTGATATCTGTTTACACATATACCATTTGTTGCAAAGTATTTTCCTTCAAAAACAGTATGTTTCCTATTCTACCTACCCTATGCATTATTTATCAGCGAGATTTTAAGTATTGAAGTACTTTGCGAATAGCTGACAAAATTATAAAATACAAACTAAAATAGAACATTCTTAAATTTAGGACGTTGACGATTTTATTTTAATTAACACAGGAAAAGAGGAAACTCTAGGAAAAACTAAAATTAATTTAATGACACATGTGGTGCTAATATACTTGTTATTAAATAGGTTTCAGTGGATGATAGATGCAACAGAAATGTTGCTCTTCAATCTTTCTCTAAAGAATCAATTCATTCTTGGCTGTTCTTAAATACAAAAGGGCAACTTTATGACATGTTTTAATTTATTTTTGTTCGGAAATGCATGAAACTAGCAGCAGGTGTTGTTCAGAAACTATGTAATCAAACTGGTTTTCTTTTCAGTTTTTTTTTTTTTGTTTTTTTGTTTTTGCAAACGCAATAGATCTTTCAGAAAATAGTGTCAAAGGGCACGTTTTGAATGGAATTTCCGCGCGAAAGAAGAATAACCACTCAAGAAAGGGTGAAAAACGTCTTTTTCACGTGATCAAAATCGCTTAACTCGATAGGTAATTTATTTATCAAAAAATTGAAAACACAGTTTGTTTTTAAATCGCTTCCAAAATCCAGGGCTTCCAATTTTGTGCCTTTACGTTTAAAAAATGAATTTATAAATGTGTCACAACGTTTTGCGGTTGTTGAGCAGAGCAGTTGCCTGTATTTATATCTTTCTACCTATTTACTACAAGAAAACAACATTGAAACCTTTTTAAAAAATATATAAATACTTAAATCACACTTGAGAATAGTTTTATACTAATTTTTTTTTTTTTTTTTTGATAAATATTCATAGCTGAACAATATCAATACAGAATATATTAAATTCACTCCAGAAAACTTCGCTCTAACAAAAATACGACAAAGAAGAAGTTAATATGAATAAACATTACTGACTGGGAAGCTCTTTTTAAAAACAACCAATCACCACTGTGAAAGACTGCTTTGACCTTGGGTTTTTCGCCAACTTTCATTGCAACTTTGCTATAGGCAAAAGGAGAAACTTTAGCGGACTCTCATTGGTTGCTTGCAAGCCAAGAATTCTACCTTCTGAGGTATAGACTCGATGATCACCCGTTATCTTCATATCAAACGCACAATGAATAACCAATGCTCGAATGCGTTATTATTCATAATGTATCAATTATCTGGAGTTATTGGAATAGGTGTAGAGACTATTCACAGTTGAGATGAGAAAGGATGATAAGTGTTATTCAGTATTACGCAGTGAGTCGAACGAACTTTAGGTTTATTGAGAAGGGATAGGTGTATTGCAATGATTGGGATAGTTTCTATTGCAGATAATCAACGGAAAGGAAAATTATCGATGCAGATTTTCTGTTTTGGATGAGAAAGGAGGAAGACAATGGAATAGAATTTTTTTTTTTTTGCAGGTTCTTTGGCGGTGAGCGCAAAATACTATTATTTTATTGAGTTCTGAGTTATTTGGCGATATTTTTTTCGGTTCTTGTGTTCGTAATTGCAGTGTTTGTTAACACTGTTATATTATTGGGATATATAAACAGAGTCAAAGTTTAGATATTGTTATTGCGATAGTTAAGAAATATCAATATCTGCCGATATATTGATAAATAATCCAGCCCTAGTAATCAGAAAACGTATTGAGCTACGTAACTTTTACAAACAGAGACATTTTCTATCCATCTCTTAGAAGCTATGTGTTTCCTAAGAAGTGCATGGAACCGCTTGCCAAAGAAGAAAATTTATCTGATTATGAACTGTAGCTTAAATTTTGCTACTTATTTTCTCAAGACCCCTCGGCGGTTGCATTTTATGACACTCATATATTTATATACTAACTATACTCTATCGATACACAAATGTTCATCGCATTCAGTGAGACCAACCTCGGATCCTCTCCTTGTTAGATGCTTTTATAAATTTCATGAATTTTGCTTTAACAAAATAAACTGTTACAACTGCAATAGTTTGAAACTTCTGAAATATAATCTGTATTATATAAAGTTTTGTTTCAATCCTTTTTTAATCATGTAATGAGTATATGGTGTAAAAGAATTTAGACACGACATTAATTAATAACAGGTTTAATGAAGAAACGCAAACAAAAAAGTTATGTGACACATTACAACGAAAGCAAGGAAATAATTTCTGTGAAAAAAGGCACACAGCATACTTATAAAAGCCTTAAAATACTGAAAAATTCAGCTAAAATTTTTTGTCAATGCATATCAGTCCAATTTTCATAGTCTACTAAATGTTTCTGTTACAGTAACAGGGTGTTTACAGAAATTGTAAAAAGAAGTTCTCTGGTTTTTCCCTGATTTCCCCGACTATCTTTATTGGGCTTCCATGATTGTTAACAATATGCATATGGTATTTTTTCATGTACTAGGGGGCTCGGCCCCTTACGAGCTACGCTCGCCAACCCCCGTCCAGACACCGCAGACTCTAAATGCACATTCATTTGATCGGCTTTAAAAAGATTTCGAAAGATTGAATTATAATTTAAAAAACAGTGGCGATCTCCCTATAAACAAATTTCTATTCATTTCTCTTTGATTGGGGAATTAACGCCAAATCCGCTGTGGTACTACTTGATTATCCTGTCGACCAATTTTGCCAAATTATATAAATCGCCAAACTACTCTCCAAATTATACAAATTGATATAATTTTTATTTTAAATAACGAAAGAACAAATAAATTCGTACAACATTAATAAAAACACGAATAAAACGTCGAAATAAAAATAACTTGATGACGTATACACGTGTAACAACATTTCAAAATAAGCTAATATAAAAGGAATTAAGTAAAGAGAGTCTTTGTCTCCTGGTATTTTTTAACAAAGCGAAAAGAAAGTTCTTTTAAATGAGACATTTTAAATTAATTCTCAAAATATCAAATAAATGTCTAGCGCAATTTCTAAATTTAAACTTTTTTGCAATATTATTTTGTGTTCATTTTATGTAATAACTATAATGTGACGTAAATATGACGTAATTTCTCCTAAGACTTCTAACGCATGTTCATGAATTTATTATTTTACAATATCCTTTCTCTTTTAAAATTCACGTGTATACTTTTTATGACGTAATTTTTAATAAGTTCCTGCTTTTTATACGTAATTATTTAATTCTAATTTGAAAGTTTTTTTCCTGTTTATAATAGTCACGTGTAAATAAATTTTTAATTTGAAGCAAACATTATTGCTTGCGCTTTTTATACAGTTGGCAACAGTTTAAATTGGTACAATTTTCTGAAATCTGTAAAAAATATCTCTAGAAATGCTGAAAATTTGAATTTAAAATAGAAATAAAACCTGAAAAAATGAGTCAAAATAAAAAAATTAATGCAATCCGCACTCCGGCAAATTCTAACGCATAAAATGATCTAAAAATGATTACACTGCCATGTATAGTTTTTGCTGTTATAAAACTTTTTTAGTGGAACGATTTTGTCCAACTTTAGCATTAAATAACTCTTAAAATAATTCTTCGATTTAAAACTGTTTGCATCAGCGTGTTTATCAAACATTTCTGTATAAAACCACCGATTTTCATATTTTTGTATGCATTATTTTTGTTAATATTAACGAAGAAAGGCCTCCGGTCACAAAAAAATCAAAACCGGCAGCGGCGGCGGTGACAGCGGTAGTTACTTTTTTTTAGAATAGAGAGATACTGCTTCCTTGTATAACACACTTATCGGGCTAGCTAATATCTCATTTGGGGAAAAAAAAACAAGAGAAAAACAAAAATTGCCTAATATTCTTAAAGTATTGGTTGACAGTTTATAAATTCGAACACAAAATTTAGTTCAACAACTTCATATACTGGCAAATAGATACAGGGTGACCAGAAAATTTCCTCATTTTCAAAAAAAAATTTCAATTCTAAGACATATCTACATCTGACGGGATAGCTAATTGGATTAAGCTGGTCACATGGTCAGATTTTGCTAATGTATCTCTCTCTATTATAAAAAAAGTAACAAACGCTGTCACTGCCGCTGCTGGTTTTGAATTTTTTGTGACCTGGGATCTTTCTTCGTTAATATTAAAAAAACTACTGCATACAAAAATTCGAAAATCAGTGGTATTACAGAGAAATGTTTGATAAACACGCAGATGCACAGTTTTCAAATCAAAGAACTATTTTAAGAGATATTTAACGTTAAAGTTGGCCAGAATCGTTCCATTAAAAAAGTTTTATAGCAGCAAAAACTATACATAAGAATTTAATCATTTTTAGATCATTTTATACATTAGAAGTTCCCAGTGTGCAGACTGCCTTTATTCTTTTTAATTTGACTAATTTTTTGAGGGTTTATTTCCATTTTAAATTCAAATTTTCAGCATCTTCAGATATATTTTTTACATATTTTAGAAAAGGTTATTATTTTAAATTGTTGCCAAAATTGTAAAAACTTCTCAAATAATATTTTCTTTAAACTGAAAATTTATTTACATGTGGCTATTATAAACAGAAAAAACCCCTATGAAATTAAAATTAAATGATTACGTGTTAAAATCAGGAAAATATTAAAAATTACATCATAAAAATTATTTATAATACACGTGAATATTTAAAAAGAAAAAAAACTATAAAACAATTAATTATTTAATATGTGTTAAAAGCAGTAAATGCGAGTGAAATTACGTCCTATTTCAAACAGCCAAATACTATTGCCAAACAGTTTAAATTTAAAATTATATTTACACGTACACGTGAGATTTATTTCATATTTCGAGTTTTAACTACTGTTGCCAAAGACAGCGCAAATAATAATACAGTGAAACCTCTCTAAGGAGACCACCCATTAGACCATTAAAAATCAGCCTTTCAGAGAGGTGGTCTCTGAATAGAGGTGATAGGTAAAGCAAAGTTTCATGTAATACATACTACAATAACAATTATTATTGAATGTAGTTTATTATATTTCATGTCTATACAGCTTTAAAGAAGGAATTAATTGTAGTTTGCTTTAATTTAAAAAATTTCTCATTAACAATTTTTGTTTCTGAACACCTGGGAAACTCTGTCCCCTACGAGCTATGCTCGCCAACCCCCGTTCAGACACCGCAGACTCTAAAAGCATGCTAATTTGACCGGCTTTAAAAAGATTTCAAAAAATTGAATTATAATTTTAAAAACAGTGGTGATCTACCTATAAACAGGTTTCTATTCATTTCTCTTTGATTGGGGAATTTTAAGGCCAAATCAGCTGCTATTAAAAGATATAATGGCTGTTTCCATCTTTGATTAAATAAAATCAGTTAAACATTTCAAAATAAGCTAATATAAAATGAATTAAGTAAATAGAGTCTTTGTCTCCTGGTATTTTTTAACAAAGCGAAAACAAAGTTTTTTTTAAAATAAGACATTTTAAATGTATTGTTTTTAATCTGACATAATTTTCACCAAACTTTTTTTTTTCTTTTTAATACTTTTATTAGAAATGAAATATTATTTGCGGTGTGCTAACAAAAATAGTCGAAAAGATCATCTCAAAATATCAAATACATGTCTCGTGCAATTTTTAACTGTTTTGCAATATTATTTTTTGTTCATTTTACTTAATAAGTGTAATGTGACGTAATTTATCCTATTTAAGACTTCTAATGCATGTTAATGAATTTATTATTTTACAACATTCTTTCTCTTTTAAAATTCACGTGTAAATATAGTTTTTTTGACATAATTTTCAATGAGTTCCTGCTATTTACATTTTCTGTTTATAATAGTCACATGTATGAATTTTTAATTTGAAGCAAACAATATTGTTTGCGCTGTTTATACAGTTGGCAACAGTTTAAATTAATACCATTTTCTAAAACATGTAAAAAATATCTCTCGAAATGCTGAAAATTTGAATTTAAAACAGAAATAAAACCTCAAAAAATGAGTCAAATTAAAGAAATAAATGCAGTCTGCACACCGGGAAATTCTAATGCATAATATGATCTAAAAATGATTAAATTCCCATGTATAGTTTTTGCTCCTATAAAACTTTTTTAATGGGACGATTTTATCCAACTTTAGCACTAAATATCTCTTAAAATAATTCTTCGATTTGAAAACTGTCTGCATCAGCGTGTTTATCAAACATTTCTCTATAATACCACTGATTTTCATATTTTTGTATGCAATATTTTTCTTAATATTAACGACGAAAGACTTCCGGTCACAAAAAATTCAAAACAGGCGGCAGCGGCGGTGACAGCATTAGTTACTTTTTTTTAGAACTAGGGGGCTCGGCCCCCTACGAGCTACGCTCGCCAACCCCCGTCCAGACACCGCAACCTCTAAATGCACGCTAATTTGATCGGCTTTAAAAAGATTTCGAAAGATTGAATTATAATTTAAAAAACAGTGGCGATCTCTCTATAAACGGATTTCTATTCTTTTCTCTTTGATTGGGGAAATTTAACGCCAAATCCGTTGCGGTACTACTTGATTATTCCGTCGACCAATTTCGCCAAATTATATAAATCGCCAAACCACTCGCCAAATTATACAAATTGACATAATTTTTATTTTAAATAATGAAAAAACAAATAAATTATTACAACATTAATAAAAATACAAATAAAACGTCGAAATAAAAATAACTTGATGGCGTAGACACGTGTAACAACATTTCAAAATAAGCTAATATAAAAGGAATTAAGTAAACAGAGTCTTTGTCTCCTGGTATTTTTTAACAAAGTGAAAAGAAATTTCTTTTAAATGAGACATTTTAAATTAATCGTTTTTAATCTGACGTAATTTTGACCAAACTATTCTTTCTCTTTTTAATATTCACGTGAAAATACTTGTGTTAGAAATTAAATATTATTTGCGCTTTCCTAACAAAAATAGTTGAAATGTATCCTCTTAAAATATCAAATAAATGTCTAGCGCAATTTCTAAATTTAAACCGTTTTGCAATATTATTTTGTGTTCATTTTATGTAATAACTGTAATGTGACGTAAATATGACGTAATTTCTCCTATTTAAGACTTCTAACGCATGTTAATAAATTTATTGCTTTACAAATTCCTTTCTCTCTAAAAATTCACGTGTAATTATAGTTTTTATGACATAATTTTTAATAAGTTCCTGCTTTTTGTACATAATTATTTAATTCTAATTCCAAATGTTTTTTTCAGTTTATAATAGTCACGTGTAAATAAATTTTTAATTTATTTACACGTATAAATATTTTTTTTTTAAGCAAACATTATTGCTTCCGCTGTTTATACAGTTGGCAACAGTTTAAATTAATATCACTTTCTAAAATCTGTTAAAAATATTTCTAGAAATGCTGAAAATCTGAATTTAAAATAGAAATAAAACCTCAAAAAATTAGTCAAAATAAAAAAATTAATGCAATCTGCACTCCGGCAAATTCTAACGCATAAAATGATCCAAAAATGATTAAATTCCTATGAACAGTTTTTGCTCCTATAAAACTTTTTTAGTGGAACGATTTTGTCCAACTTTAGCATTAAATATCTCTTAAAATAATTCTTCGATCTGAAAACTGTCTGCATCAGCGTGTTTATCAAACATTTCTGTATAATACTATCGATTTTCATATTTTTGCATGCAATATTTTTCTTAATATTAACGAAGAAAGACCTCCGGTCACAAAAAATTCAAAACCGGCGGCGGCGGTGACAGCGGTAGTTACTTTTTTTTAGAATAGAGAGGTAGAGATATTCTTTGATCTCTTTAAATAACTTATTTATTTTAGTATCATCTCTAACAGGTATCTAAATTTCTATTAATCAATTGATTTCGACAAGTGCTTCTTGACATGAAACAGAAACTTTAACTGGCAGAAGCTTGTCATCTGAATCAGAATGAGCTCCTAAAATAGATTTTTTAAAATCTCACTAGTAGTATCATTCATTTTTATAAATGATTGTAGAATTTATTTTTTAGTATAAAAATTTAAAAGTCTTTCCTTTGTGGAGATTTCCTATTATACGATTCTCCCAGTCTTCAGATAAATGATCGTAACTAATACTCAAGCACTTAATCATATTCAGGTGATTCGGGGGTCATAACCTATTTTAGCTGCATTTGATAGCTGAAACACTTCATCTTCTAAGGCACTGATATCACCAATGGATTTTTCTATGGATACATTGCTTAGTCCATCAGTACTGAAATAATTGACAATTGTTTGTGTCTTTACAATATCCCATGCACATTTTATACATTGAATAGATGGATTTCGCAATGTCAGACACATTTTTGGTCTCATCTATTAGCGAAATGAGCTTTCGTAAAATGTCTGTATTCCAGCTTCAAACAATGAATAATTTCCTGATCTAATGGATGAATTTTCGATGTTGTGTTAGGGGGGGAGGATACATTGAAGTTTTACACTTTTCAGCTGTGCATCATACAAGAAACATGGATCATTATCAAAAATAAGGATAATGTTTCTACCCTGTTTGGTCATCATTTTGTCAAAGTCATGTAACCAATTTTCACAAATGTTGGATGTCATCCACGTCTTTGTTAGATTTCCAAATCTCTCCTATTTTTGTCACATCAAAAATTTTAAAGCAATGAGGCTTTTGAGTCTTCCACATTATGATTGTTTTTTCTTTCTCTCCAGCGGCATTCCCATATAGGGCCACAGTCAGTCGCTGTTTGGCCTGTTTCTCTCCTTTTGCTCATCTGTTTTCTCCATAAGAGTTTTAGTGGGCAAGGTACGGAAGAATAATACAGTCTCATCCAGATTGTAAAGTTACGATTTGAATATACTGTGAGAATCAATGGAAGACTAAATGTCCACCCCACTAACACCTCTTCATCTACATTGTCTGATTCTCCACAAATAGACTTGAAGACAATGTTGTTTCTGTGACAAAACTTCTCCAGCCACCCATTGCTTGCACATTTTTTTTCCCCTATAGCTTCTGCAATTTGAATGGTCTTTTCTTTGAACAAAGTTCCACTCAATAGGATATTTTTTGACCTTGCACACTTAAACCACTGCAATGCAGTTTGGTTAAGCTTGCTAAATTTTTCCTTCCTTTTTCTTTTAATTCCGCAAGATTTGAATTCCTCATACTCTAAATGAAAAATATGAATATCAAATTCCCAATATATCTTTACTTAATAGGTGCTAAAAATACAAATGTTAAAAACATTTTAAAAACAATGCAGATGTTGAGAACATTGAGTCACATGATGTTTTTGATTTAGTACCTATTAAGTAAAGATATATTGTGAATTTGATATTCATATTTTTCATTTATATTATTAAGGTGAATCTGTCGTTCTTTGAAAATATAGTTTTTCTATATTTATTTAAAATCCTCATACTCTTAACAGAAAAAGTTTGTTTTTCAACTTATTGTTTATTTGAGTTTTGCTACAATTAAACTGTGCCGCCAATTTCCTCTCTGATGTTCCATTCTCGTGTGGTCTTAAATCTTTCACTTTGTCTTCCAAAGTTAACACAATTCTCTTAGACATCATCTAAATTGGTATACTAAGCACACAGCAAGAAAAACCCAATATGCACTTTGATGAGAATATGAACTGTGTTATAACTTCCACAGTTAAACAAAATGGAGGTGATAACAACAATTGTCAATCTTTCCAAGAAAAGCAACAGAATTGAGATAAACTGGAATCTGGACAGCCCCCCACTCTCCCTCTTGAAAAAGACTCTTGCACTTTACAGGTGTCTGTTACTCGGCCAATTCCAGGAAATGGGACAATAGCCCTTCTCCCGCCAACACCAACCATCGTCCCGTAACCATAGTAACATTAAACGCGGTAATGTATAAGAACTAGCTTTTTTCTCCTAAATGGGAGGAAGAGATGACCATGATTCACCAGGTCAAGTTTGGCTGAAATTAGCTTTAGTCAAGCTTAGAGTTAGCTGAGCATGTTTTCCGGAGAGAAGTGGAATTTCGAGATTTCCCCATGAAAATAATCGTACTCTTCGACTGAAAAGTTGAAAGTGGTCTTTCTGGGAGGGAGACTGGAAATAGTGGTCTTTTAATGGAGGAAAATTAACACTGAGCCAATAGCAAAAAATAATGGACCATAAATAAACGGTCTTTATGAGTGGTGGTCTCCTTATAGAGATGGTTTTTCAGGGAGGTTTCACTGTATTTCCTTTCTAACAATTGAAATATTTCCAGGTGAATATTACAAAAAATAAATTTTGGTTAAAATTACGTCAGATTTAAAATGTGTGATTTAAAATCATTTTCTTATAGCTGTATTAAAAAATACCCGGAAGAAAAAACTCGATTGACTTAGTTCATTTTACATTAGCTAATTTTCAGACGTTTAACTAATCTTATTTAATCAAACATGAAAACAGCAATTCACAGCAGCTTTGTTGGCCTTAAAATCCTTCATTAAAAGAGAAATAAATGGAAACCTGTTTACAGGGATATTGCCACTGGTTTTTTTTAATTACAATTAAATCTTCCGTAATCTTTTTTAAGCCGATCAAATTAACGGAATTTTAGAGTCTGAACGGGGGTTGGCGAGCGAAGCTCGTAGGGGCCAGAGCCCCCTAGTCATTTAAAATTTTTAAAATGGGTGTATAGCCTTACACATAAGCGGAAGCCACAGAAAATGAGGACATCTGGTCACCTTAATTTGTGTTAAATATCAAAAACTCATACCACATGCATCTTTTTAAAAATATTAGGAAAGACCAGCATGCAAAAAAATATTGTATATAAAATAAACAAATCAGTCTCATTGGCAACATGAAAATATATTTGCACACAGACAAATTTCCCTGATTTTCGAGAATTTCCCTGACTTGTCCCTGATTTTTCCACGATTCCCTGATTTCCAGATTCTGTAGACACCCTGAGTAATGCCACGGTAATCTTCACATTTTTGTCGGCCTCCTTTCTTATATATTGATGTTAAATATACACTTCTCCATTCTTCTGGTGTTTCGTCTCCATTTAAGAATTTCTCGAATAGTTGTATAAATAATTAATCTAAACAATTTATCGGTTCCATTTTTGATCAGCGCTGCTGATATTTCACTGGGATTACTTGCTCTTTGATTTTTTAATTGCTCTTTTAACTCTATCAAGTTCTAACAGTATAAGATTGTCGCACTAAGTCAATACTTGTATTATTTACTTGAAATTCACTTCTAGTTTCCGTAAGCAAAGTCTTAAAACATTCTTTGCATTTCTTAACAGATATTCCTTCACGTGAATTTTACTTTCTTTTCTAATATTCTTTAAAAACTTCCATTCCTCTGTACAGTGTACATCGTCTTCCTCCTATGTATATATGTCTCAATTTCTCTGCATTTTTCCCCCCACGATATTCTTTTTTTCTCTGGTACTAATTTCTCGGTGTTTTTCTAATAGTTCTATAAAGCTGTCTATCCTCTTTCTTTTTTGATCTCATCCACCTAATATAGGCTTCTTTTTCTGTTTTACAGTCTTTTCAATGTCTTCGTACCACCAAAATTTTTTTGGGAAGTTCTTCCCTTTCTGTTTTGTCCCAGTGCTTTACTTGCAGCCTGGTGTAAAGGTAATTTAACATGTTGAAATCGTTCAGTTGCATTAGTATAATTCCTTTCCTCTAATTTTTCGTCTAATCTCATTTGAAAAAATCTTTTTGTACTTTTTCTCCACCAATCCTTCAAAGATATATTCTTGAACATCAATATTCTCTATCTCTGTAGAATTCCTTTCCTCACTAATTAGGTTAGTCAAGTAAAGAAATGCAAGTCTTGCTAGCAACATAAAATTATCTGAGCCATATTCCACTCCTCTTTGGACTCTAACATCTAATAATTTTAATTGGGCCCTTTGCTTAATAATCATTTTTAGTTGTCTAGTAGGCTGATACCACATATATTTGTGATTATCCTTGTGTTTATAAAAGCCATTTGTGATCATTAGGTTATTAGTATTGCAAAATTAAATGTCTTTCTCCATTATCGTAAACTACATCCTCTCCGAATTCACCAACATTATCATCTCTCTTCCTGCATCCAGTTCTTCCATTGAAATCACCTATCATTATAATTTCTCTTGTTCCTTCAATATCATCAGTTATTTTTTGCAGTTTTTGATATATTCTTAACTTCATTAATTTCATCATTATTTGGAGCATAAATTCCTAAAATAGTAATTCTTCTCCCAAAAATATCCATTTTAATCTTTAGAATTTTTTCATCCACAGTGTGAAAATTCTTAAGATTTCTCTCAAATTTCTTTTTCATTAAAACTGATACTCCTCATTTTGCTCTTTCCTCCTTTGGAACTCCTGAATATATATGAAATTATCCAGTTTTTTCATATCCTGATCCCTTTTCTGAGTCTCTGTTAAAACAATCAAATCGATTTTCATTGTATCAATCTCTCTCATTACATCAATCCATTTTTGATTTAATACCCTGTATATTCCATGCAGCCATAATCATAGTCCTTTTCCGCAGCATTAGTCGACGTCTTTTAGAAGTATCCGGTATTATCCTTGTAGATTCTTTTTGCAAGAGAAGTTTTCACATGAAATAGGGAGCAGGCCTATGGTCATAACCCCCAACCTAGAGGACCAGGGTGTCAGATTTGGTCTGGCACCTACCCTTTGACCAATCTGGCTCAGGAAGCCCTACTAGCTCTCTGCCAGCGTAGCTCTCTGGGTCACTGGTGCACACAAGTCCCTTCACCATAACAAGGTAGAGACACCACAGAGGAACTGATGTTAAATAAATTTAAAAATAAAGCAGGGTTGGGAATAAATGATTAGTATTAACTAGCTGACCCGCCCGGGCCCGTAATAATATTCTTAAATGAATCTGAAATTTTTAATCGCAGGTCCGTTCAGAGGGGGGCGGGTGGAGACGGTGCAAATTACTAGGGACTGACTCTTGTTCTGTTCCAAAGTTGTGTAAAGTCAAAGGTTAAGTTTTTTAATTTTCATGTCTCATACTTTAAACTTTTTTATTCCAAATTAACTGATGAATTTAATTAAAATGTAATTATATTTTGTATAATTTATTTTTTTATTTAAAATCTTTATATGAAAAAGCAATTACAAAGATAACAAAGTGTAATACTGAAAAAGAAATAATAAAATTGTAAGCAAATATTACTATATAGAATTTTTTTTAAAGTACCATCCAGCAAATTTATTTTCTAATAGAGTAAAGCCTGTTTATAACTGAATCCTGCAATAAACGAAAAAAAAAAAAATTCCAGCTCCCCCCCCAAAAAATGCTATTATGCTTTGTTCAATTTAAATAACCTGCATAAAACGGAATTTATCACTGGTCGTTTCCATCTAAGCAGGTTTTATTGTATATTACTTCTGAGGAGCCCGTAATAATATTCTTAAATGAACCTGAAATTCGTATCGCATGTCCATACAGTCAAAACTACCTGTGCGTACAAAATTACTTTTTACGTCATGACAACATTTTGTAAACTTCTTGCTGCTGTTTAATTCGCATTTCCAATACAGTGCTTTGCAGAAATTGCACGTTTCACCCACAGTTATGCATGCCCCGAGATGTTTAAATCAGTAATTTGGATTTCAGAAGAAACATGCGCATGCTACAGTTATTAAGCCTATTTTGCCGATCGCTTAACGACGTTCTCGACCAATTCTATTTGGATTTCGAATCTATTTCGATTCGACTTCTTCTTCACTTTCAAGCATTCATTGAGATTTTTTACGGGCATTTCAAATGATATTATGAAGCTACATAATTGCAGCGAAACGTAAACAAACCCGATCGCCCTAAATCCTGCCAAAGACTCTTACACAATAACCAATCAGATGCGTTTCTCGGGCGTTGCCATTGAACAATAACAAATAAACGCGATTTCTGTGCCACGTACGTTAGCGTAATATATATAGATAATTTGTGAAATTTTACATTTTTGTCTAGAATTCTTGATAGTTATGACTTTTATGATGTTGATGATTCTTTCATATGCTGATAATAAAAATGAATTTTAAGTTCTCTAACTTCTACACATTCACACGTAAAATTGAAGTTTCTAATTGACCATTCAATGAACAGCATTATGATATGAAAAATTTTATGACTTAATTGGAAATGAAGGAAGGAGTAGATGTTAGAATCGTATCCCTAGCAACTCACCTCACCCTCACTGTGAAAAATAATCCCTTTCAAATTTAGCCTATGTTGAATTAAGCTAACCTAAAGTGATTATAGATACAAATTATACAAAATACTACATTTTTGATGTAACAAAAATCTTAATTTTCAATTATTATCAATAATGAATAAAAATAATAAAAATTATTGAGTGATCGGGTCTTGTAACACAAAAGCAGTAGGATTTTAAGCAACTGGTCATTGTATAGTATGTTTCTAGAGATAGAACTGATAATGGCTTATGTTCTAAAACAAGTAAGGTATGCTAAAGTAATAAAAGACAATATCAAAAGAATTTTCTCCTACTACCATAATAGGGGCAAAAAACAGAACTACCTGTTGCCAGCTGGAAATGGAAAACACAGGTTCTGATGAGAATAAAAAATTAGCAGTCAAGGTAAAAACATTTAGAGTTATAACTAACAATATTTAAGCATTTGTCAGAACTTATTTTTTAAAAAAGAGGGGGTTAGTAATATCCAGGTTGGATTATTATCAGCTGAAAGCAAAGTCTTCTTCCAATATTTCAAAATGTGGCCCATCACTTTTAAAAATCAAAAATAATTAATTGCAATAAATAATTGTCAATTTATTTATAAAGAACAAGACATAAAATAAAAGATGTGCTACTGAAATTGTCTGTTTTACTGGGGATTGAAGAAATGAATTCTATTGAGAATTAAAATTTTTTTTGACAAAATATGCAACAATGTTGAACAGAATTGTTTATTGTTATTGGCATACATGCTGGGTCTATTTTTGTGGAGGACATCAATGAATCGATTAAATCAATGTTTAAATTTATCAGCATTCTGCTACATAATCAGTGCATAAAGAATTTGTTGTGTGTGCAACAGGGGTGATTCTGAGTGAAAAAAAAATTTCAGAAATTCACATCGCATTCTCGGAAATACGGCAGGGAGGGGGGGTTATGCCCCTTTGACAAAATTTGCATTTTTTCGCGATCTTTTGGCGAAACTTGCTGTTTCTTCGCGATCTTTTGACGAAATTTGCTGTTTCTTCGCGATCTTTTGACGAAACTTGCTGTTTCTTCGCGATCTTTTGACGAAACTTGCTGTTTCTTCGCGATCTTTTGACGAAACTTGCTGTTTCTTCGTGATCTTTTGACGAAATTTGCCGTTTTTCGTGATCTTTTGGCGAAATTTGTCGGGTTTTTTTTTTCACGTTTTTTGATGAAATTTGCTGTTTTTCGCGATCTTTTACCAAAATTTACTGTTTTTTCGCGATCTTCTAACAAAATTTCATGATTTTTTGACGAAATTTGCCCTTTTTTTTTTTCACGATTTTTTGACAACAGCTGCGGTTCTTTCGCGATTCTCTGACGAAATTAGCTTCTGTTTCGTGATCGCTGGACGAAATTCGCGATCCTTTAACGAAATTTACGTATTTTCGCGATCCTCTGATGAAATTCGCGTTTTTCCTGCGATCCTTTGAAGAAATTGTCGATTTTTCTTCGAGCGATTGATGAAATGGATCTTTTTCGGCGATCATTTGTCGAAATATGCGATATATTTTATGTCTGAATTTTCGGATTTTTGGCCATTTTTTTTTAAAATTTTCGGAAGTGACTGCCTTAATTTTTCGGAACAGAATCACCCCTGGTGTGCAAAATTCAAAATTATCCTTTCTTGCCAAGTAGCTCGGCAAAAGATAAATTTTTTATTTTCTCTTTAACCAAGTAACTAGGCTAAGAATTTTTTGAGAAATAGACAGTTAAAAACTATACACAAATATTAGAAAATTCTGCAGTTGAATTAAGTATACCTGAATGCTAGAGAGGATTTAATCAGCAAAATTTAATAAAAACCGATGTTAGAAATTACCTCTATATAAATACAATATATGTTGATGATTAAATACAAAACATTAATAAATTTTTATCAAAAATGAAAACTATGGTGATGTAATCTTGTTCAGAACGAACAAGAGAAAAAAAATTATATATGTAACTAGGGGGCTCTGCCCCCTATGAGCTACGCTCGCCAATCCATGTTCAGACACCCCAGATTTTAAAAGCAAGCTAATTTGACCAGCTTAAAAAAGACTGAATTATAATTTTAAAAAACAGTGGTGACCTCTCTGTAAATGGGTTTCCATTTGTTTTCTTTTGATTGGGGATTTTTAAGACCAAATCAGCTGCTGTTAAGAGATACAATGGCTGTTTTTGTCTTTAATAAAAAAAAATTAGTTAAAAACTTGAAAATAAGCCAATGTAAAATAAATTAAGTAAACAGTCATTGTCTCTCGGTATTTTTTAAAAACGCTATAAAAAAGTTCGGTACTACTTGATTATCCCGTCACCAATTTCGCCAAACTACACACATCGCCAGTCTATTCGCCAAATTATACAAACCGACATACTTTTTATTATAAATAAATAACAGAAGAAATAAATTAGTAAAACATTAATAAAAATACAAATAATTCTTGAATTAAAAGCCACATGATGACGTAACAAACACGTGTAATGTGTTTAATGTCAAGTGAATGTGAATGTGACATCCATTATCGGCATTTAAATCTTATAGCTCGGCGACAGTTTTTTGGTCGACGGAATAATCAAGTAATAATAAAGTAATAAAAAAGGAGGATTAATTAAGGAAATTAAAGGAATAATCAAGTATTCTTTTAAATAAGTCATTTTAAATGTATCGTTTTAAATCTGACGTAATTTTCATGAAAGTTTTCTTTCGCTTATTAATATTCACGTGAAAATACTTTGTTGTTAGAAAGGAAATATTATTTGCACTGTCTTGGAATTCACGATGACAGTTGAAAAGATTACCTCAAAATATGAAACAAATGTCTCGCACAAATATATTTTAAAATTTAAACTGTTTTGCCAACTAATTATTTGGCCTTTTTACATATGACGCAATTTCCACCATACTTTTAATGTATAATAATGAATTTTCCTGCTTTTCACATGCAATCATTTAATTCTAATTTGAAAGTTTTTTTTTTTTTTTTTTTTTTTTTTTTTTCCTGTTTATAATAGCCACGTGTAAATAATTTTTTAATTTGAAGAAAATATTATTCTTTGGACTGTTTTAAAAATTGGCAACAATTTAAAATAATACCTTTTCTAAAAGTTGTAAAAAATATCTCTTGAAATGCTGAAAATTTGAATTTAAAATTGAAATAAATCCTCAAAAAATTAATCAAATAAAAAAAAATAAATGCAGTCTGCACACCGGGAACTTCTATTACATAAAAACATCTAAAAATAATTAAATTCCTATGTATAGTTCTTGCTCCTATAAAACTTTTTTCATGGAACGATACTGACCAATTTTAACATTAAATATCTCTTAAAATAATTATTCGATTTGAAAACTATCTGCATCAGCGTGTTTATCAAACATTTCTCTATAACACCACCGATTTTCATATTTTTGTATGCAAGTTTTTTTTAATATTAACAAAGAAAGGCCATGATTAAGCATTCAAAATGGATGCAGATCTAGGGAAGATATACGCAGATTTTCATTGGTCCATTTCCAAATCGTTACTTTTTTTTATATATCGAAGGATTTTTTACTTCCATTTTCTTGTATTTCATTTATTATTATTGGGAAACAAATTTTTTTTAATCCCCCCCCCCCTCTTTCTCTAGTTTTCTTTTTTCCCACATTTCGGTGTGATTCAATATGATTAATTTTATAAATAAATATTTTTCAGTGCTATCCTGCAGACATTGGTTATTATTGGTGTCCTTTTTAGGGTTTCGTTCATCTGATGAAACCCTATTCGTCTTGCACCTCTGTCTGTCTGTCTGTCCGTCACAGAGCCTGTTCTCAGAAACTATACATGTTGGAGACTTGAAATTTTGCATACTTATAGCTGAACACCTCACATCATACGACAAATCATAAAATTTTGAAAAAGTAGTACATTTAACCCTTTGGGCTCTTACATGTGTATTTTAAACAATTCTTTCTAAGTGAGCCCCTAATTAGGTTGAAAGCGTGAAATTTTGCGTGCTTATAGCTGGGCACCTCAGATCAAATGACAAATCATAAAATTTTGAAAAAGTCGCACATTTAACCCTTTGGACTCCCACATGTGCATTTTAAACAATTCTTTATAAGTGAGCCCCTAATTAGGTTATAGGAGTGAAATTTTGCATACTTACAGCTGAACATCTCAAATCAAACGACAAATCATAAAATTTTGAAAAAGTCTTACATTTAATCCTTTGGGCTCCCACATGTGTATTTTAAACAATCCTTTCTAAGTGAGCCCCTAATTAAGTTGGAGGCGTGAAATTTTGCATACTTATGGCTGAACACTTCACATCAAATGACAAACCATAAAATTTTGAAAAAGTCGTACATTTAAGCTTTTGGGCTCCCACATGTGTATTTTAATTAATTATTTTTAAGTGAGACCCTATTTAGGTTGGAGGCGTGAAAGTTTGCATACTTATAGCTGAACACCATCATGCGACAAATCAGAAAATTTTGAAAAAGTCGTACATTTAACCCTTTTTGTTCCCACATGCGTATTTTAAGCAATTTTTTCTAACTGAGCCCCTTATTAAATTGGAGATTTGAAATTTTGCATACTTATAGCAGAACACCTGAGGCCAGGCGACAAATCATAAAATCTTGAAAAAGGTCTTACGTTTAACCCTTTGTGCTACCACATATGTATTTTAAGAAATTCTTTCTAAGAGAGCCCCTAATTAAGTTACAGAGATGAATTTTTGCATATGTATAGCTGAATACCTCAGACCATACGACAAATCATAAAACTTTTCAAAAAGTCTTATATTATTTACTTCTCCGGGCTCTATCTTGTGTATTGTAAGCAATTTTTCTAACCTCCACTCTTTTCACCTGGGGAGCACTTTTCCAACCTTTGCCGACACCCCTTTGACCATTTTTTTCATATTATGCATCATAGCCTTACATATTTTAGTTCCACTTTTTATCGCCAGGGGCACCTACTTATCTCGGGTGCTATGGGCCCAATCCCCTCGACTAATATATCTACGGACAGTATGTAAAACAGAGTTTCGTTCGGATAGAGGTTTGTTTAGAATAGAGTGCACCCCTGGTTGCAAAATGTGGAACTAACAGATTTTTCAAAAGGATAAAGTGTTTTGAAAGGAATATTAAACGAAACCCTCTGTGCAATCTGTGATCACACTTACCCACTTGTTTTTTATGATATCATAAAGATTTCTGGGATCACATGCAAAATTTAACATAAAGTAGGAAACTTTCCAGAAAAATAGGAAATTTCACTTGGGAAAAAATAAATAAATAGAAAAAAATAATTATTACCTTTCAAGAACTTTGTATATAAAACATGGTAAATATGCAAATTTGAAAGCAGATATTGTGATGTAGTAATCACATTTATTTTTTAAATTGTAATGCAGCATTCTTATCTCGTCCTTAAAATGATTTATTTTCGACTCAACATCGTTCAAATCTTTTTTTTTCCTAAGGTAACAGATAACTTTTATTTCAGCTTTTCCCTTTTCTACTGATCTATTTTTAGAACCAGCACGTATTGCAGATGACATCGACCACGTCATATTAAAAGGTGTGTCTTCGCTCTGTGAATTAAAAAGTTAGTTCTCTCCCAGGTTTTGTTTTCTATTCTCTCTTTTTATACGCACTGCTCATAATACGTAATTTTAATTTAACTAATACATTTAAATCAGTTTTGGATTCACTTTTGTAAACCCTGTTTACATGGTATATATACCAAATGCACCCAGTTTTTTAACAGATTTGAGATTTTAACTGGCTTTGATATTGTATTTTTTGACAATGTGATTGTTTTTTTTTTTGTTTTTTTTTTCAAATTCGGGCCTAGCGCCTATTTGAAGGAGTGCGAACAACTGTTCTTCGATCATGATGTTCTTCTAAGATGATCATTTAATAATTAAAAGTTTGTCGTCGATCGCCGATGGAATTTAATTTAATGCATTTTTGATGTGGACATTTTATCATCAAGACATTCTCTAAGAAATGATTTAAACCAGCATCATCCAGCATTCTTTATAGTCATGGAATTACTTAAGTTTTTAATAATGCTATGTGAAACATTTTTCTAATATGTACGGTGACCATTTGGATTTCTCCACTATACCTTCCTGCCTCTCCATGTGATTAATAAAGTTGGATTTGTCGTAACTACTCGTCTTCCTTGAGCAAGCCTCTTGTGTCAACTGTTATTAACAATCATTAAGTAAGAACGTTACATTTACTTATTTATCTTTCTTTTATTTTTGTTTCTACTGCAACAACATTTTATCATCGACAAAATATTTATTCCCGGCACTTAAGTCAATCTTATCATCGGCAGCTATACGATTCTCCTATGGCACTCAAGATTGTTTATTTTATCTAACAGCAATTAACTCCTTTTTATTAATGACACAGATATGAGAAGCTATTATTTAAATTATTGAGAAGCTATTATTTAATTTTAGTATTTTATTAGCAAATTCAAGAGATTTCATCTTAAGAAAGTCTGTAGAATCAAAATCAAATTCTGCTCCAATGATGTGGATATTGTTACTTGCCCAATCAGAAAGTTTTAATTAAATAAGATTCTAACTTATTCAGATTACTAACATTTGCAAGAACTAATAAAATTTAAATAAATGTAGATCCACAAAAATACAGAGATGAACAAAGTTAAATACCTGAATAGGTGTGTGAGTTGTTTTGTCTACAGGCCATACTTCATACAGAGTAACAATAGCTTCTCTGTTTAATCCTTCTCCAACAGGAGGCTTTTTAATACCAGATACATGTTCAGGATATACATCAATTTCTTTTCTTTCAAAGTGAACTGTAACATTTAAGTAATAAATAGATAATTACATATCACAAGCAAATAACTATAAAAAGAATATGAAAAGGCCATCCATGTTAAAGAAGAAAAAGTACAAAATAGAAAAAAAATTGAGAAATAACTACCACACCACATTTATTTCCATAATTTATAACCAACCATCATCCCTCCATGTGCTTTTCACACTCGTTACTTTTGAAATGAATTTTCAGGAAAGAAAAAAAAATAAATTTATCTTTAAGAATATGAAATAATTCATACTGATGAAAGGGTTTCATATTAACAGCATTTAGCTTGTGAAGTTTTGTTCCAAACTCTTCTTTATTTAAAAAAGAAATTTATTTATGAGAATCAAAAAGAACTTTTTTTTTAGATTAACCATTAACATTCTTTTCTTCTCTTTTCACCTGTAATTAAAAGTCTGCAGGCACTGTTGTAACAGCTCATGTTATATAATTGGTTGCATTAGCTTTTTCTTTTGAAAAATAATCAATCTACAGTCCCTGGCCAAATTATTAGACACACCGTTGTTTTTTACGAAATACATGTTTTCGACGAAGTTTACATGCAGTTGTGTTATATTTAAACATAGATTTAATGAATTTTTATTCAGGAGATTTGTCATATAAATCCTATTGGTATTTAGTTTTAATGTATGGCAACACAATGTGAACCAATTGATACATGGACGTAAACAAGTGGAAACCGGTTGCAGCCAGTTCAAACCGGCGTTCACTAGTGCGTCAGTTGAGGACATGTTTCTGTGGCGTTACGCACTTGGTTTATTTGTTTCAAAGTTGTATGCTACGTAGTTAGTTGTTTTTTGTCCGTGCAGTGTTTAAATAAGCACGTGGAACATTTTCAGCATGTGTAAAATGTTGGGGGAGAAAAATAATCCAAGTACCACATCTCTGTGTCCAACTGTTGTTCCATAGCTCTCTCTATATATGATTGAATTAAATCACTGTGCTCATAAGCAATATAAGGAAGATGTGAAGATGAAATGGAAACTAAGTTCATTTTATTTGAAGAATTAAGACATCTGTTATGAACAACCTTGTTCACTGCATGCAAAGAAAATGATAAGTTTAACAAACACAAACATTTAAGAAAAACAATTCAAACAGCTGCCTTAGCCTCAACATGGCTGTAAACTTACTACTCCACAAACCATACTTGGAGTTACTGCTGGCCAGGCAAGTACACACCCTGAACACATCTACTGAATCTGTATTTATACTGGCAAACACATTACAGTTACAGTTAATTCAAAAACATTAGCATAGTTTGAGAAAAGGTTATGGTTACAATTAAATAAAACAGCTTAATAAAATAAGTTTAACAAGTAAACATTAACTCTAGTATTTGGCTACCAACCAACCTATCGTTACTGAAAACTGTTGACATGGCATTAAGTTTGCAAGCTATGAGTGTGAAGTTACTACCTTTACAAATAAACCATCTTATAAAAATCTTGCATTAAATAAAGATTAAAAAGTCCGACAGGAATGATAAGGTAATAAATATGAATAATTAACATTTAAACTTTACATAATATGAAAGTAATGGTTTGTTTACTTTTTGTACTAGCCAGCAATGTTTAACTTTTAAACCCTTTTCTCAAACATGAATAAACTTTAAAAACAGTAAATGAACTTTTACTAGTTCAAGCATTGTGGGAATGAGTGAAAGAGAGGGGGAAAACTTATTGGGAAATAATTTTAAACTTAGTTAATTTTATTGAAAAAATGCCAACATAAAACAGGTGATCTGTCACCTCGTAAAAAAGCTGAACTGAAGGCCCTCGTGGATGCTAAAAATTTTTTTGAAACAGCAAAATATCACGAAGATTGAAGGTTTCTGAAGCTAGTGTACTACGCATAAAGAAGAAAATTGAGGCAGGGGATGATTTGAGCCCAAAACGAAAGAAAAGATGTGGCAGAAAGCCCATTTTTTCCTCCAAGGTCAGAGAGATGTTTAAAGAAAATTTGTGTGGAAAACAGATGGGCTACCACAAAAATTATAAAATCGCAACTCCAAGATGCTAACGTGAATGTTTTTGAGCGCACTGTTCGCAGAAAATTAACAGAAATAGGTTTTAAGGCCTGCCGCCCCGCCAGGAAGCCCAAGTTAACAGCTGCAATGAAAGCAAAGAGTCTGAAGTGGGCCAAACAGTGGCGTGGTAAAGATGTGGACTTCTGGAGATCGGTAAGTTATTGTAATTTCATCACTAGTTATACATTCAATATCATTTTCTATGCAATGACGCAAGATCCGCAGAGATGTTTGTATTTTTTTCAGTTTTTGACAGGTTTGCTTCAGTGATGAAAGCACATTTGAAATTTTGCAGTATAAAGCTCAGTTTGCACGTCGTCGTCCAGGCGAAAAGTTCCATCTTGATTGTGTTGTTCAGACCAACACCCTACAAAAATCATGATTTGGTCAGTCATCAGCAGCAAGGGTACTGGACGTCTGTACGTGGTAAAAGGTACAGTGAGGCAAGATCAGTATAAAGATGTCTTACAAAATCGGTTGTTTTTGCAGCTCAAAGAATAGTTTCCAAATGGGAAACCATTCATTTTCATGCAAGATGGAGCTCCCTGCCACACAGCACGGTCTGTTAAAGCTGTTTTAGTACAGCAAAGTATCCCTCTGTTGGACTGTCCGGGTAATAGCCCCGATATGAACCCAATTGAAAACGTGTTGGAACTCATGAAAAGAGAACTGGCTAAAGTTGTGATTACAAACAAAACTCAGCTTTTAGAACAGATCACCCATGTGTGGAATTATCATCCTCAAATGCAGAAGACAGTACAGTCTTGCATTGATAGCACGCTGCACAGAATTAAAGCTCTCATAGTGGCTAAAGGTGGATCAGCAAAATATTAACTTTTCATTACATTTTCTTCATTTTTGTTCAAGAGTTAATAAATACATATTTTTTCTATAATGACGATGTTTTATTAGTGTTACAGATACTTACGTGATTAATAAAATAGTAAATATACATTGTATCTCGCAAAAAACAATACAGCTGTACAGTATCACATGATAATTAACGTTTTCTATAAAATCTTATGGTGCGTCTAATAATTTGGCCAGGGACTGTAAGTTTGACTTGAACAAGATAAGGAAATTTACAAATTCTAAATAGGTATTAAATTTATTCAAAATGTATAAGAAAAAAGTTAAAGTTTTAATGAAAAATAAGTGTTTCACAGAAAATTTACACTAGTCAGTTTTCTAGAAGAAGAAAAAAGTATTAGAGATGTAGTCAAATTAGTCATTGGGGGCCATCGTAATACTTACATGGATATGCATAATATAAAATATGAAAATAAAATTGCATAAAAGAAACATCCTTATAACTCAAAAAATGATAATCGCATTAACTAACAGTTTACTGCATTAGATTAAGTGTCTATTTCCAATTAAAATATATCTTTGAATTGAAATTTGAATGAAATACAGGGTCATGAAAAATTGGAGAGTGTGGAAAATATGATTACAAATATCTCGGCAACTAATTATCCGATCGACTTCATTCTTTATGCAAAATTTATGTTTTTTTATTGTCTCCTATATTCACTCCTTAAAATAAACAATTTTTATATACCTTTTATCTGAACGAATATTTCGAGAGGCCGAAAAAAACAGTTCCGTATAATCGAGGTTCCTGAAATTTTATAGGCTTCCCCCCATTATTACATACTAAGTACACACCGAATTTCAAGCATCTATCTCAATTTGTTTGGAGGCTTACAGACACACAAACAGGCAGAAGAACAGCAATTTTTTTTTCTTCTAAAAATATGTTTTTCGGAATCTCTAGTGTCTGCAAACGTGCAAATCCGTCAAATTTTTATCTTTTAAAACGATTACAAGACTTAACCTATACTACGTATGATGGGTAAATAATAATAAAAAATAAAGTACACAGACTAGATTTAGAACTTCGACTTTGACAAGGGGAGGTCAAAGAACCTAGCACAGTGACCAGAGATAACCCTAGACAGTAAGCAGATTAAAATATTTCAATATTTAATGGCAGAACAAAAGATGTTGTTGGCCTAAATATTCTTACAGAAAGCCTCACTTAAAATTCTATTAGCAAATTTTCTGTGAAACACTTAATTCACATTAAAACTTTAACACTTTTCTTATACATTTTGAATAAATTTAATACCTACTTAAAATTTAGCTACATTTCCATAAACTTCTTTTCATTTAGCCTAGTTATCCAAGGACATCTATTTTTATTATTATTATTTTAACTATGCTACATTTTACTTATGTAAAATTCCCAGAAATTTTGAAATGGTGGGGAAAAAAAAAAAAAACTTTTTTTTTCAGCTTTTTCCTGGAAAAATTTAAAAAATCTGGAGAAAAAATTAGTTTATTCAAATAAAAGCTTTTTTTGGAATTACTTTTCTAAGGAAAAAAAAATTTAGGCTTATGCACGCTAAAAAAAATTACTTTCACTTTATATGAATATGTTACAAAATAAATGGATAAATTAAAAAAATAATTTTTACTATTAAAATTTAGTCTTTCAATCTCAGAATTTAAAATTCTTACTCCATTTAACACCTTTTTAGGTAGATTTCTTAAGAAATACTATCTATTACATTCTCTTCCATGTTGGAATTTCTGAAAAATTTTTGCAGATCTATGCCAATCATGACCCCCTAGAACACAAGGCCACCCCAGTTCAGAACTTTACATATCTATATCCTCCTGAGACCTGGCATCCATTTAAATGGATGTTTTACTTTCTTCTTCTATTGTGTTAAATTTCATTGTAGCAATCTAATACCAGTTTGACATGGTAATGTATGAATCAAAAATCAACATTCAGCTTTTGGATTTTGAAAAAAACCCCATAACTTCTTAATTATGATACATATCGAATCAGTTTAAAGTTATTACTTCTAGGAAAAGGGCCAAAAAATTTATGTATGATAGATTTTTGATATCATTAAAAATGGCCTCAAGAGGCAAAAAAAATAGGGTTTTAAGAAGAAAAAAAATCATAACTTCGTCAATTCACAAGATATCAAATCCATTTAAATTTATTATAAAATTTCTTAATATTATCTACAACTTTTATACTGACAAGTTTTTGATAGGACCAACTCTTACAGCAAAAAAATAAAAATAAAATAAAAATAAAAATAAATAAATAAATAAATAAAAATGTAAAGGATTGGAATTGGGGGGGGGGGGGGTGTTACAGAAGAAAAAAAAATCACATCTCCATTAATCTGCCCCTAAGGCGATAAAAAAGCAACATTCACATGATGAAAATTTTTGACAACCTTCATAGATGCTGTATATAGGGTTGCATTCTTAAACGTGTGCATGTCTCAATAAAAAGAATATCATAATTTAAAATACAATGTGTGGTTCATTTAATAAAACAATCATACCATGATTTAAATTATATAAATCTTCTTAATATTATCTATAACTTTTATAGTAACAAGGTTTTGATAAGATGAACTCTACTAATGCATGATATTACTAAAAATATTCTCAAAGGATGAAAAAAATAGAGGTTGAAGAAAAAATTATTGTATTAACATGACTCTGATAAAACCAACTCTTACAGAAAAAAGAAATTAAAAACTTGTCAAAAGCAGGCAGATAAAATGGTTAAACTGGGTTTATCTCTAATCTTGATTTAGTTTTTATTGGTGAAATTAGTACTCAACTTCAAAATCTACTTGTGCCTGTATGCCGAGACGGCAAAGAATTTTTTGTAATATATGATTCAATTGTTAAAAAAATCATTTCAGTTGCATTTTCCAGTTTAAATTGCGATTAAAACTTAAAAATTTAAAGGTGGTGTTAATATTTAAAGCGTAATATTTAATATTTAACGATATTTAATATTTAAAAATAAAATATTATAACATTTATCTGATATCACTACAGGTTGACATTTCATTTTTTAACTGCATTGTTCAGTCCACCATTAAAAAAAAAAAAGAAGAATAAAAAGTGAACATCCTATATATTTTAATCGCCAAATTACTGCAAGTGAAAAAAAAAAAAAGCATGACTAGAAATTGTCTTTTTTAATTTATGTAAAAAATAAAAAATAAGTGAAATGTTTTTTTAAATTCACAGACTTGCTTTTAGATACCGATTTTGTATTTATTTCTTCTCCGTTCTTGATACAGTTGGGTCTTATAGGTTTACATTAGCTGGGTGCAGGTGATAATTCACCAAATGTTGCTCCTATACCATATTCATAATGCATTTATTTCATTTAAATGTAAATCTTTTACTCATTTCATATTTCTTCTTCATTTCATACTTCTTTCATCATTTCATTTAAGATACATACCTTTAACTCATTTCATTTAAAATACTAAACAGAAAAAAAATAAGAAAAAATAATTCTATAAACCAAAACATTTTATTTTGCCATCATAGAATTGTTTTTAATTTACACACACAAAACATAAAAGTTGCTATTGGCAAAAAAGAGAAAAAAAAAAAAAAAGAGCAAGATTTGGACCTGACTAGCATAAAGTACCAAGTTTTCATAACTGTGTATATCAATGACATCAGCATTTCCACTTGATGTTAACTGACTTCTAAGATCCCTGCTAGGTTAAATATACCACAAAAAACCATAACATCTGTAATAATAATTATAGAGACACTTTTTTTCTTTCTATATTGTAACTCTATAGTTAATATTATGTAGTAGAAATATTAAAGGCAATTGCCGAAACATTTATATATAACTGTATAATGTAATTTAATATGTAGATATAAATAGATACAGTATGCAATTAGAATATTCATCTTATATTTATTCCGGCAGATATAATATACAGCCAAAATGACACTACCATCATTAAATATCTTAGCTAAAAGCCGTTAATCTAATATTAGGGGTTTAATAAATGTGTGCTAAATTACTGTTTTGTATTACTTTAGTTTGCTTCAATAACAGTTATCACTTTCAATGATGTTAAATATTTAATAAACTTATATTAAATTACTGTTTTGAAAGTGATTGGCCATTGATAATAGTAAATATTATTGACGATTAAGAGAATTATGCTAAACACTGAATTACTTATAGGTGCTAGTTATTTTTCTGAAGTGCCGCAAAATTCATCACTGAAGAACTTAGTTTGAAAATTATTGCCTCACTGGTTTAATAATTTAGACTCATAATGAACGAATCTCTTGTGTTTGTTTACGTTAATGGGATGAGATACTGGTCTTTCAACATATCAACTGAAGATATCTCAGAATATATAGATATATTTGAATGTCACTCATATCTCTGACATTAATTTTTTAAAATGATCTTTCCTAAAATGTAATATTTTTGCAGTTTTATTTGAAAAATAAGTGTGACTAAAAATGGCTGCGTTGCATATGAAAAGCGAAGCAGTCAGCCCGTATTTGCTTATGACAATCATGGGACTTAGGCTTTCATTATAAAGATTGTATGTTAAATTAGATGAATAAAAGACATGTATTTTAAATGTATCTGATATATGTAGTTTAAATTTATGTGTTTTAAATGAAATGAATAGGTTTATATTATATAGGTTTTATAATAGTAGGTATTTATTATAGTAGGTTTATATTATAGGTTTATATTTTAGATGAAATGATGGCGATATAACAATATTTGGTGATTTATCACTTGCGCCGGTTAACATAAAAGTACCAAAATGGCCACCCGGCATAAAAAGTTAAGCGGTCCGCCCGGAACTGTTGGTGACAGTCACATGACTTAGGCTATTATTATAGAGATACATCTTAAGAAAGAGAAACAACACATGAAGACATAAATAAAATATGTTTAAAAAGCATACAGCTGTTTCAAAACCTCTAAGGTTTCATCATCAGTGCTTAAAATAAAAAGTAAAATAAAACACTGTGTAAAAAGGAGGGGGGGAGGGGGCAGAGAATCAGAAAGGCGTACCTTTCAGCTCTACTGCCAACGGTGAAATGCAGCATACGGCTAACAAATAGCTACGGAGTCGATCTCAAGCGCATACACAGAGAGACCAATTAAAATTGCCCAATTGCTCCGGAAGAGTTCAAACTTTGAGGAGAAAAAGGGGGGAAGGGAGTGAATAGAACGAATTATAGAAAATTAAACCATATCTTTGAAAAATTGGGAGTACTGGATAAATCGTTAACTAAACGTTTGAATTTTTCCATATGCGATAAGCTTTCCAGAAGTCAAGATCGTAAATTGATGAGCATTTTTGTATTACGGAGGTTTCGGAAAATTTTACTTTTTATTTTAAGCACTGATGATGAAACCTTAGAGGTTTTGAAACAGCTATATGCTTTTTAAACATATTTTATTTGTGTCTTTCATGATTTTCATGATCAATGTTATTCTGAATCTACAACTTATTTTTTCTTGCAGTACAAATAAATTTGGTGTAAGTCAAAAAATAATTATTTTTGTTAGTAGTTTTATTATTAGCACTAGTTATTTTCATGTAGTCTAAAGAGTTTACATTTTATTAGCAAATACAGCTAAAGCCTACCTTTTTTTCTTTGTATGTTGAAAGTAAAATTGTAAAAAAAAAAATTACAGAATATGGAAGCATCTACATCAAAAAAGAAAATGTATTGTTGTAAACCTTTGAAGAAAGAGGATCATAATTATCATAAAAAGGGTTTAAGGCTCATTAGTAAAAATTTATTGCAGAAATTCAATATGTTAGAAATTGGTGATAAAATCTGTAATAGCTGCCGTAAATTATTGATGCAACCTGCAGAACCAGAGTGCATTTCAGATGATTCGGTACCTGAGGAAATTACAACTGAGGAAGAAAAAGATGTTTTTGAATCTAAAATTACAACTCCAGAAAAAAAAAGAAGCTTTTGATGCTTTAAATAAAACTTTGCTGGCTTTAAGTGAAACTCCTGTAAAAAGAAAGCGTTTGCAAGAAAAAAACTACCCTGAAGCAAAATTAAAACGAACAACTGAAGCTTTGGGGAAAAAATTACTCGATATGAGCCCTGGTACCATTACTGAAAAGAACAGATCTAATATTTCAAAATCAGATAGTGAAATTCTTCAGCAATTAAAAGAAAAGTTTCATTCAACAAATGACAAAAGTTAAAAGATGCTCAATCTAACTACTTTACCAAAAAGTTGGACTTTGCAAAAGATTCAAGATGAATTTGGTGTATCTAATTTTATGGCTCGTAAAGCAAAAAAATTAGTAACAGAAAAAGGAGTCATGTCATCTCCTGATCCTAAACCAGGAAAAACTTTAGAGAATTGCTGACAAAGTGAAAAAGTTTTATGAATGTGAAGAAATATGTCGAACTATGCCTGGGAAAAAAGATTTCATATCCATTAAGAAAAATGTTCATGTCCAAAAAAGACTTATCCTCAATAATTTAAGTGAATTGTTCATTCTATTTAAGGAAAAGTTTCCTGGACTTAAAATATGGCTTTCCAAATTATGTGAGCTGAGACCAAAGCACTGTATACTTGCCGGAAGTAGTGGCACTCATAATGTCTGTGTTTGTACCATACATCAAAATGCCCAGTTGATGCTAATGCAGTGTAAATTACCTGAATTAATAAGCGCTAAGAAACCAATAAAACATACAAAGATGTTCTCAAATATATAAATGCGAAAACCAGGGTTGGGTTTTTGACGTAAAAAACTGGTTTTTGACATGACAAGCGTCAAAAACTGGTTTAAACTGTCGAAAACTGTCATAAACTGGTTTAAACCGTCGAAAACTGCCAAATACATGTAACACGCTAAAACATTTTAACAATAGATAAACATTAACAAGTCAATGATTTATGTGATCTTTTATTGAAATTTAATAATTAAAAAAATATATTATTTGCAATAAAGTATTTTTTTTTTTTTTTTTTTTTTTTTTGGATTTTTCAACCAGAAGAAAATTTTGTACAATTAAATAATCCGGATCAATTTTACCCCGCAGCATGCTGCAGCACACCACTTGTTTAGCACATTTATTTACACCCAAAACATTTTTGAGTTTAGAGTGTATGAAGCGTTAGAAAATAGTCTGCCTCTTAATTGATGCTGAACTAGTAGGACTTGATAGCAAAAGCATTGCTAGATGAGCAAGTTTTGAAGCAGGCTCAAAAAGCTGTTGCATTTAGTGATACTTTTCCACCAAACAATGGAGTCCTCCCTGTAGCACTGAAATAAGAAGACTGGAAAGGGGATTCTTTAGCTTCATACACAATCAGTATGGGTAAGCATCCATAAACTCTCTCCGTAGCTCAAGCGCGAGCTGAATCAACTGATACAGCAGTCAACCCTTGCCCCTGATGGTTGGGATGCAAAGTATAAGCCAAACAATGGTATGGTTTCATGATTTGATCCCTTCTATTATACACTTTTTCAATATGGGCTTACAGGAATTTTCTTTTAGATGACCGAGCCAATTTTGTTCAGTTTTAAAATCAAAAACATTTTTATATATTGAAAGAAAGCATGTTTTAAAAGATTTGACTTTAAGCTTTTTTTTATTTATTACTTCTCTTATTTTGTAAATGTTTAAAATTAATAATCCAATTTCAATTTTGAATGGAATGGTTATTGCCTAGACTAGAATAACATTGATGCACATTATCTTGTTATATATACAAAAAAAATCTACACTTTTCTAAGTTTTTTTTTTCCCCATAAAAAAAGCTAGCTAATAATGCTTTAAGCTCTCAAAAGTAAGCGAAATTAAAACGATTTTAAGTACGAGATAAAATGTACAGCTCAGGTGAGCTTAATGTCTACTTTTTAGAAAAACACAATTTTACAAAAACTAAATAAAATTTTACCTTGTTAAAAAGTTGTACTTAACAATAATACTTTACTATGTACTAATTACTGATATACAGTAAGAGTGAATTTAAAATATTACATGTAATGTTGTCATGTGTGACATTTAATTTGAATTTTTACAGATCAATTTAGTATTTGAGGTTTCTGACATGACGGTTTAAACTATGGTTTAAACCAGACATAAACTGACACATGTCAAAAACCTGCCAACCCTGTAATTATTACTAATACTATATACTAATTATACAATTACAGTAATGGTGAATTTTAAATATTACATCTAATGTGTGACATTTAATGTGAAATTTTACAGATCACTAAGTATTTGAAGTTTTTGACAAGGGGTTTCTGACATGACGGTTTAAACTGCAGTTTAAACTGTCAAAAACCTGCAAACCCTGGCGAAAACCTGACAAATGCCTGTTACTTTGGAGATTGTACAGATTGTCCTGGATCTAATGAACTAATGGAAATGTTTGAGAACAGTTGTCAGTTTAATTGCATAGAAAATGTGACTTATAAACAGTGGATACAAGCCGATAAAACTAGAAACATTTATAAAGCCAGTTGAAGATTTTATAAGCACATTTTTTAATAAAATTCCACTACTTCTAAGCCACTCATTTATAACAAACAAACAATCTGCCTTTCTTAGCCACTTGAAAGAAACGTTAAAGGAAAATGAGTATTTAATAATCTGTGATTTTTCAGAAAATTATTCCTTTGTATTACAAGATGCTGCTCAGGGTTTCCACTGGAACAATACCCAAGCAACGGTGCATCCTTTTTCCATTTATTACAAATTGGACAATGCTCAAAAGTTGGAGCATAAAAGTTTGATAATTATTTCTGAATGTCTAATTCATGACACAATTGCTGTTCACCTTTTTCAAAAATTCCTGATAAAATTTTTAGAGTCGCAGTTTAGAAAAAAACCTGCATTAATGTATTATTTCTCGGATGGTGCTGCATCACAGTACAAAAATAAGCTTAACTTCCTAAACCTCTGCTGTCACGAGGACGATTTCAACATCAAAGCAGAATGGCATTTTTTTGCCAGCTCTCATGGAAAAAGTACTTGTGATGGCATTGGTGGAACTGTAAAGAGGCTTGCAGCAAGGGCAAGTCTACATATGATTTATAATGAGCAAATCATGACACCACGGCAGCTGTATGACTGGGCTAAAGGTAACATTGAAAACATGCATTTTGTTTATGGTTCATCTCAACAATACAAAGATGAAGAATTATTCTTGAAAGACAGAATTAAAGCTGCTAGAACTATCCCAGGAACCCAAAAACTCCATGCTTTTATCCCTGTGAATAAGTCAACTGTCCAAGTAAAGGCATATTCATTTTCTGATAAATTCACAGTGGAAAAAACTACATCTAATAATAATGATATTGAATTTTCAGATATGGTAGGTTTTGTGACATGTAGATATGATGACCATTGGTGGCTAGCATGTGTTTTAGATTCTTTTGAAGACTTGCAGGAAATTAAAGTCAGTTTTTTACATCCTCATGGACCATCGGCTTCCTACAAATATCCGTTTTCACCTGACATTTTGCATGTATGCAAAAATGATGTTTTGACAAAAGTTGATCCCACAACTATCACTGGAAGGGTGTATACTTTAACAAAAGAAGAAACTGAAACTGTAAATAAAAAATTTGAACAAAAATTTTAACTGATTTCAAGAATACAGTGTGAATATAGAACTATAACCAGTGAGTATATGTATTATTTTCTTATTCTCAGTTCACTTAAAATAATTTTTCCCCATGAACCCATTTTAGGCCCACTATGAAAATTTCAGAATTTGTAGATTATTAGATTTTACAACAAATATATTTTTTTCAGATTTTTAAAAATACTACTTTTTAAAATTTTTAAATTAAAAAAAATTAAACAAATTTAAATAATTGAAAATTTTATTTTACCCTATCAAGTTATATATCATATTAAAGTGCAACTCAAAAGCTTTTAAATGACCCTAAATTTAGGGTTCTACCATAAATAGAAGCTGAGTTACAAAAATTCAAAAATTTTCATAATTTTGACATTTTTTGAAATTTTTGATGAGCTATAAATCAAAAATCAGTGGTCCAAAAAATCCCCAAAAAATAATTTAACACATTTTTTATATGTTCTATTAGTGCACCAATTTTTATGGAAATCTGTAGAGGTCAGGTTGTAAGCTTGGTTGATTTGATATGGAATGACCCTTGTGTTAAGTTGGAAAATCTACTTTAATTAGTTTAATTAATTAATTGGAAAAAGTTTCGGATAAGAAGAGTTTTGTTGCCAACCTATGGATAAGAAGAGTTTTGTTGCCAATCTATGGATAAGAAGAGTTTTGTTGCCAACCTATGAATAAGAAAAGTTTGATATCAATTTCTTTAAAAAATACATCTTTAATCATACTTGCTGAAAGAAATTAATGGTTTCTATTTTTGGTCATCGGGTGATAATATTTTGGATTAAAAAATAATCCTTACGAGAGCAATAAGTATGATTAAAATTTAGTATTACATTTTATTATAAAAAACAAACTTATCTTAAATAACTTTTTTAAGAATGTAATATAATCTATATAACATATATTATATATATATAATAAAATGTTCTTACAAAACATACAAAAAAAAAATTACACAATTAACTCAATGAGTTTTTCTTCTGGAATATCATCGTGATCCTCCTCAACTGTTTTGGTTCCTTAGAAATAATATTTTTTATAGAAAGCAAGCACCTCCATTTCTAACCACCTTTCATCAAAATTGTGGACATCCTTAAGTTTCTCTTGCTTCACGCGGACTCCCTCCCCCTTCTTTTTAAAGAGAAAGTCCAGTTTTTAGATGCACTCTGAATTTTGATATTTCAAGAATCTTCTGACATACACTTCCACAAATTTGAAGATGGCCATGGTTTTTAGTCTTTATATAGTACCTTATTGTAATGCCTTTGAAAGTGCACTGAGATGCACTTAAAAAACTTTCAAGGTGAAAATTTTACTTTTCTAGATGTTTTATAGAAGGAAAAAAAACCTGGATGGTTTCTTGAAGGAGATGTTTGAGATGTGAACTTCAAAATAAAGTTATCTTATGCAGTTTTGTCTTTGCTTGTAAAGAAAGCTTGGTTGAAGAGTCATACATCTTGGACTGAGAGAGTTGAATACTCCAGGTTCTCTTTCTGGTGAGTGCACTTTGAGAGCACCGGAAATGCCTTAGGTTTATGTCTGATAATAAAAATTAAATCTTTTAACACCTTCTGACAGTAAGAAATATGGAAAGTGATTCTCCATTTTGAACTTACATTTTAATCTTCTTTTGCATGCCCATGTGTTCGTATTTCTTTTTCTCTTTTTCCCCTTCCCTCAAAAAATGCAATAGTTTATTCACTGCCCATTATACATAAGACATGATGAAAACTTATTTAATTAGTTTGTATAAATAGAACAGATAAAAACTTTAAACGGAAATAGCAACATATCGCAGAGAAATGAAGGAAAATTACAGTGACAGTAGCTGATAAGCTAGTTGTCCGTTGGTCTATGCATGTGCAGGGATAAAGCTAATTTTGTTGCCAACTTCCTAGTGGATAAGGCGAGTTTTGAAACCAAACCAATATTTTAAAAACCCAGAAATACAAGATTTTTTTTTTTACAGATTATAGTGTTTTTTCGCTGGAGGTTTACCAATAGAATAGACTATCAGAGAAAACTCGATTTTTTAAATTTCGGTTGGTTGGTTGGTTGGTTGTATGGAGTTTTAAGGCGCAAAATCTCTTAAGGGACATGCTGCGCCAAAAGATGAGACTAAAACATCAAAGATGAGAGATAAAACACTGACAAAATGAAAGATCAATGAGAAGAGCTATCTGGATGGGGGTATCCCATCCAGATGTAGTCAAACAAGTAGAAAAAAACTAAATTTTAAATACTCAAAGCAGTAAAGTAAAAAAAAAATAGATGTAAGTCAATAAAAAAGTGCAGTGTGGATGGGGTTCCCATCCAGATATCTCAAAAGTGTAAAACAGAAAACTGATTCGTTAAACCAAAGAAAGAAACAACAAAAAAAAATTATATTTCAAAATAAAATCCCGTATGTTTTAAAAAGGTAAAGAGTGCCCCATGAGGAATTTCCCCAATGAGGTTTGTCAATAGTGGTGACGATGACTTAAAATAAGTTCTATATAAATGCCGGAGGCCCAGACAGTCAGTTAAAACATGATGAATAGTCAGGTAGTCAAAATGACAATGTGGATACATGGGTGCATCCTCCCAAAGTAAAAGATGTTTATGAGTGATCCTAGAATGTCCAATTCTCAGACGAATTAGGAGAACATCTGTTTTTCTTGAATAGTTCGGAGGCCAGGTCATGATTCTTGGCTTGATGTGGTGTAGTTTATTATCATATTCTAAATCCCAACTTTCTTGCCATTTATTATGAACAAAGAACTTTATACGTAGTTTAACGTCTGAGAATGGAATTTTATGGTATAAGGGATTAAGAGCTCGTTTTGCCGCCTCGTCTGCTTTCTCATTTCTAGGAATACCCATGTGTCCAGGTACCCAGCAAAATAAAATGTTATAGCCACGCCTTGTCAATTTATTATAAAAATCAAGGATGGATGAGACATAAGGATGCTTTTTAAATGATTTAATTGCATCAATAGAGCTATTAGAGTCAGTGTACATGATGAAGGATGAGTTATGATGATGAGAGAAGTGGAACATGTCTCTCTCTATTGCAATTAGTTCGGCAGTAAAGACAGAACCACAAGATTGAAGGTGATAGCTTAAAGATGTGTTCTCACAAAAAATCCCACAACCAACAATATCACCACTTTTAGAGCCATCTGTATAAATCTCAGTATAGTTATTAAAATTTGCCTGATGTGAGGCAAATAATCGTTGGAAAACTGCAGGAGCCAAGTTATTTTTATCGTATCCTTTAAAAGGATGAAGCAAAGTAATATTAGGAGGTTTCCAAGGAGGGATTACATGCAATGGACATGGACTCACCTCAATATTACTCAGAGGGCCATTATCAATAATGTTCCTAATCCTGACTCCAAAAGATGGGATGCAAGAGGGCCGATGCTGATAAAGAATATCATTGTTGGTATTTAAAATATAAGGGTGAAGAGGGTGTTCAGGATGAGAAAGGACACAGTAATACAATTCTAATGAAAGTTTTTCACGAGTATGGTATAACGCTGGTTCATTACAGTAAACATAAAGGCTTAAAATTGGAGATGTACGAAATGCACCAGAGCAAACACGAAGTGCGCTATGGTGCACAGTGTCAAGTTTTTTAAGAACAGAGTTACGGGCAGAACCGTAGACCTGGCAGGCATAGTCAAGTTTAGTACGAATTACAGCTCTATAGATTTTAAGGAGTGAAGTGCGGTCTGCTCCCCAAGATGTATTTTAAAGTACTTTAAGTAAATTAAGCGATTTTTCACATTTTGTCCGTAATTGTAAAACATGTGGTAAAAAAGTAAGTTTTTTGTCAAAGTTTAGGCCCAGATAACGAACGTTGTCCACAACAGGAATTTAAGATGAACCTATAAAAATTTCTGGATCTGGATGCAGATCCCTTCGTCTACAGAAATGCACACAAGAAGTTTTGTCAATAGAGATTAAAAAACCATTTTTGTTAGTCCAGCTAAGAATACTATTTATTGCAATTTGCAGTTGTCTCTCAATAAAACGAATATCCTGTCCCATACACATAATGCGGAAGTCGTCAACATATAGATCTCCCCTAACAGATGGTGGTATTTGATTAAGGATGTCATTTATTTTAATAGCAAAGAGAGTGACACTCAGGACACTGCCCTGAGGTACACCCTCTTCTTGTACATAGAAACTGGATAAAATGCCCCCTATTCGGACTTGAAAAATTCGAATGGCAAGGAAGTTTTTAATAAAAATCGGGAGGTTCCCACGAAAGTCAAGATTAAAGAGGACCAAATGGTTGCGTTTAAGAAAAGCTGTCCGAATATAATGTTCAAGATGGATAAGGTTATCGATAGTGGATCTACCACGTCGAAATCCACTCTGAAATGCAGCAAGGCAATTGTTAATTTCTAAGACATGGACGAGGCGGCAATTTACCATTTTTTCAAGTAGTTTGCAAAGGCTGCTAGTAAGTGCGATCGACCTGTAATTATTGGGATTGTTAGCGTCTTTTCCTGATTTAGGAAAAGGAATGACAATAGCTCTGCACCAAGCGCGAGGAAAAGTCTGCTCTATCCAAATCCTGTTAAAAAAAGAAAGCAGATTTTTAAGGGACTGTGGAGATAGGTGATTGAGCATGATGTATGTGATGCCATCATGGCCTGGGGCGGATAAGTGACTGTCTTTCAAACATTTAATAAGCTCTGCCATAATGAATGGTTGGTTGTATGAAGATGAGTTGTGATTATTAAAATTAATCCTGGTCATTTCAGTTCGTCTTTTGTATGTTAAAAAAGGTTCTGGATATGCGTCTGAATTCGAAATTGAGGCTAGGGTACTACATATTGTCTCAGCAATGTTCTTCGGAGATGTGATTGTTATGCTTTAAAATTGAAATATGATTTTCAGAGTAAAGACCCAAACATTTTTTTACTTTTACCCAGAGTTCTTTACTTGAAGTGTTGGAGTTTATGCTTGATACATAGTTGATCCAGGACTCCCGTTGGCTTTTGCGTCGCACTTTTCTAGCCTCAGCCTTTGCTTTTTTATATGCAATGTAGTTAGTATTATTTGGGTATCTCCGAAATATACCCCAAGCCTTCTGTTGCTTTTTCTTTGCATTTTGGCAATCGCTGTTCCACCATGGTTTTCTGTGCTTATGGCTAGGTGATGTTTTTGGAATGCTAGAGTCAGCAGCATTGATAATACACTGAGTGATATTATCAAGTGCCTTGTCAATATTATTTTCTATCATGCTATTTGTAATGTTTGCCAGTGCCGTAAAAGTTGGCCAATCGGCTCTGTCATATACATATTTTTTGGATAGTTATTAGAATTTCCACTAGGAGTAGTTAAGGAAATAAAAGTAGGAAAGTGTTCACTGCCGTGTAAGTCATTTGAAACCCAAAAGTTCCAGAAGGGATAGAGTGGTGGGGAGCAGATTATAAGATCTATTGCGTGAAAGGTGCAGGTTGGTGCAGTAAGTGTGATCTCCATTATTAAGCAGGCTTAAGCCATTGTCAGATATTAATTTCTCAATAATATCACCACATTGATTAGAATCGGTATTTCCCCACAGTGTGCTGTGTGCATTAAAGTCTCCAAGAATGATGTATGGAGTGGGGAGCTGGAGAAGGAGATTATCCAGATCTGCAGATTGAATATTTTTGTTCGGAGGTAAATAAATCGTACATATTGTAATGAGTTGGTTAATATGTACATGGACTGCTACTGCTTGTAGGTTTGTATTTAAAGTGATATGAGTGTGTGGTAAACTGCGAGAGATGAAAAGAGCCACTCCACCAGTGGCTCTATCAGTACCTATAAAATCTTTTTTGTAGGTTGAATAGCTGCGTAATTTGGCTTTGTCATTGGGTTTTAAATGGGTTTCCTGTAGAGCTAAGCATAATGGTTGATGGTCTGAGAGAATATTATGGATTTCATCATGTTTATTGTGATAGCCACGGCAGTTCCACGAGATAATATTAGGGATGAATTTTTTTTTTTTTTTTTTTTGTAATTTAACTAAGTTATTTTAGTCGGAGACAGTAGACATACTGTCTTCATCGTTAAATTCTTCACCCGGTTCTGGGTGAAGAGCTACAGCATCATCCTCCTCCATTTTATCTGTCTGTTTTGGATGGATTTCTTTTTTGGATGTTTTACTCTTTTTCCTTTTGGCTGCATTTTCAGATGGCGCAGTGACTTTAACCGTTGGCAGGTTAAATTTCTCTGCATCAGATTTACGGTTTGGTTTCACAGATGGTGTTTTAGTTGTATTTTGAGAGCCTCTTTTATGGAGTGGAAGTTTAGAAATTAAAGATTATGACGATTTTGAAGAGGTATTTTGTTGTGAATTATGAACAGATTTTGATAAGTTAGGATGAGCAGATTTTGGTGACTTAGGAGGAGCAGATTGCGTTGATCTAGTTGTCTTACCAGAATTATTAGACAGGTTGTTTTCCTTTTTATTAGGTTGGCAATTATTTTCAGTGGGGAATTCGGTTTGAGTTGCAATAGTTTTATGAGTTTTTTGGACTGTTTTAGACAAGGCAGCAGTATATGATACACCAACTGTGGGTGTCCTGGATTCAACTATTTTTCTAGCCTCAGGGTATGATAAATTTTCTTTTGTTCGTACTGTTTGTATTTCCTTTTCTTTTCGCCACTGCTCACAGGATTTTGAATAAAATGGGTACTCTTTTTTGCAGTTTACACAAGAAGGTGGTGCATTGCATTGTACACTTTCGTGGCCAACTGCACTACACCGACCACATGTGGTTTTACCTTGGCATGAGGTTTTTGAGTGCCCAAAGCGTTAACAATTGAAACAACGCAGTGGGTTTGGGATATAAGGTCTGACAGAACATGAAAGATATCCGGCTTTTATATATTTGGGTAGGTTGGGTGAGTTAAATGTAAGTATTATGTGCTTGGTACGTATCTGAATTTGATTCGCTGGTATTTGTTCATCTTTACGGTAGATTTTGATTCGTCTAGCTTCAATGACATTTTGTTCTATTAGATTATCAACTATTTCACTTTCTGTAACATGCAAGAGGTCAGATTCAGAGATCACCCCACGAGAAGCGTTGAGGGTTCTATGTGGACTTACGGAAATCGGGATATTTGCAAAATGTGTACATTTCTTTAAACTTATGGCTTGTTTGCTATTGTTTACCTCAATAAGAAGTTCACCAGATCGTATTTTTTTTTATTGTCTTTGGTTCACTAATCAATCCTTGGATAGATTTGTGAATCAGAAAGGGAGAGGTCTTGTCGAAACTGCCTTCTTGTCTTTTCATAACAAAGAATCTTTCAGCACATGAATCGGTATTGGATGCAATATCATCATCTCTGTCAGCCCACAATTTATTTTGATTCTCATTGATATCTGCTTGCAGGCCTGAGCCCGACACAGTGAGTTTATCCTTCGATATCACTTGAGACTTTACAGTCTCAGACTGATTGTTGACTGAGTTTTGGGGTGGGGCTTCCACATCACTTGTCTTATTTCCTTCAGTTGTAACCATGATTTAAGATATAATATAGAAAAACGCCAGGCATCGGGCCTGGTCACCGACCCTTCTTCTTACGGTTACTTTAGGCGCAGGTCTCAAAAGGGTGAAAACTATCAACAAACTTCCACATTTTTCGAACGTTGGATTAAACTCGATAGCATCTCCAAACTCTAGTTCTTTCACAGTGGAACTCGGTTGTCATAGGTAAGCCTTTACAGCTCTGTCCAACCTACATCGCCCTTATGCCGAAAGGACACCAGTCGCCCAGTGGATTCCTAACCGCCGCCATACAAGTATGGCGTCCACCGATCACGGAACCGGAATTCGGAGGTGCCCTGCACTCTGGGACTCGAGATCAGACTAAAAAGGTAGAAACGAGGTGATGAGATTAAAAAACCTCAACACCCAGAGTGTCTCACGTGAAAATAAAAAAATCCACTATTGTAAAAAAGAAAAAGTAATGTGAGAGAGAACTTAGAAACAAGTAAGTGTGATCACAGATCGCACAGAGGGTTTCGTTTAATATTGATTTCAAAACACTTTATCCTTTTGAAAAATCTGTTAGTTCCACATTTCACAACCAGGGGGCGCACTTGATTCTAAACAAACCTGTATCCGAACAAAAATCCGTTTTACATACTATCCGTAGATATACTAGTCGAGGGGATTGGGCCCATAGCACCTGAGATAAGTAGGCGCACCTGGCGGAAAAAAATGGAACTAAAATATGTAAGGTTATGGTGCATAATATGAAAGAATGATCAAAGGGGTGTCGGCAAAAGTTGGAAAATTCCTCCCCGGGTTAAAAGAGTGGAGGTTAGAAAAATTGCTTAAAATACACAAGTTAGAGCCCAGAGGGGTAAATAATAAAAGGCTTTTTGAAAATTTTATGATTTGTCGTGTGGTCTGAGGCATCCAGCTATACGTATGCAAAATTTCATGTCACCAACTTAATTAGGGGCTCTCTTAGAAAGAATTGTTCAAATACATATGTGGTAGCTCAAAGGGTTAAACGTAAGATTTTATGATTTGTCGCCAGTCCTCAGGTGTTCTGCAATAACTATGCAAAATTTCAAATCTCCAATTTAATTAGGGGCTCAGTTAGAAAGAATGGCTTAAAATACACAAGCTGGAGTTGAAAGGGTTAAACATAAAACTTTTTCAACATTTATTATTTGACGTGAGATCTGAGGTGTTCAGCTATAATTTCAAAATTTTATGATTTGTCATTTGATGTGAGGTGTTCAGCTATAAGTATGCAAAATTTCACGCCTCCAACCTAATTAGGGGCTCACTTAGAAAGAATTTTTTAAAATACACATGTGGGAGCCCAAAGGGTTAAATGTACGACTTTTTCAAAATTTTATGATTAGTCGTTTGATGTGAGGTGTTCAGCTAGAAGTATGCAAAATTTCACGTCTCCAAACTAATTAGGAAGTCACTTAGAAATAATTGTTTAAAATACACATGCGGGAGCCCAAAGGGTTAAATGTACGACCCTTTCAAAATTTTATCATTTGTCGTATGATGTGAGGTGTTCAGCTATAAGTACCCAAAATTTCATGTCTCCAACATAATTAGGGGCTCACTTAGAAAGAATTGTTTAAAATGCACATGTAGGACCCCAAAGGGTTTAACTTACGACATTTTCGAAATTTTATGATTTGTCATTTGATGTGAGGTGTTCAGCTATAAGTATGCAAAATTTCACGCCTCCAAATTAATTAGGAGCTCACTTAGAAAGAATTGTTTAAAATACACATGCAGGAGCCCAAAGGGTTAAATGTATGACTTTTTCAAAATTTTATGATTTGTCGTATGATGTGAGGTGTTCAGCTATAAGTACCCAAAATTTCATGTCTCTAACATGTATAGTTTCTGAGAACGGGCTCTGTGACGGACAGACAGACAGACAGAGGAGCGAGACGAATAGGGTTTCGTCAGATGAACGAAACCCTAAAAAGGTGTATTTTTTGTCTTTTTTAAAACTTTTTTTTTTCTTTTTTTTTTTAACTAACAGAACGAGAACAATGTTAGTAGAACAAAGAACAATTTGAACAAATAAGTTAGTAAAAAACTAGAACAGGAACTGGAACAAAGAGGGATAACAAACTAAAAAGAGAAGATTAAAAAGTGTGAAACAAAGAAAAAAGGATAGACAACCAAAAAGAGAAGAAGACAGGAAAGGAGAAAGATCGCTCGGGAATCCGGGGTCGCGAAACCCGTAAATACCTAAAGAAGGTATTCCCCTGGGGGATTTTAAATTTCGGATAAGGCGAGTTTTGAAACTCGCGTCCTCATATATAAACAAACAAATCTCACTATCTGATGCCCGAATTACACAAAGCTTTTTAAAAAACGCCAAGGCCCCTATAGTGAAAAAGTACCAAACTGTCTATTATTTTGCACTATCTGTGCTATAATTTGTACTATATGCAAGGGGGAGGACGAAAAATTTAAACATTAAATACTAAAGTTTCTATAAAGCACTATAAGACTAAAAAATTAAGAATAAAATAAATGCAAAATAAGACTAAAAAAGAGCTGTTTGACTAAAAAATTAAAAACAAATTAAATGTATTTTTTAAAAATTTTTATTTATTTATTTATTTTTGAAAGACACGCTTTCATTAAAATTCACAAAAATATAGAAAAAAAATATTTTTTTTAATGCACTAAAAAGTAGAAAATAATATTTGGGCTTGAAAAGAAATTGTTTTATTTTCTCACGCCCAAAGGAGAAAAAAAATAAAAGCATGGGCGCCAACTTCATACATATATAATATATATATATGCATACATATAAAATATAATATCATAAAAAAAAAAAAAAAAAAAAAAAAAACTTAAAACAAAAGTAAAATTGCATTGGCACACACTCTTTCTTTTTTTTTTTTTTTTTTTTTTTTTTTTTTTTTTTTTGTACATGAAAAAATACAAAAATTTCTTTTCAAGTCCAAAAATTTTCTACTCTTTAAAGAATTTTTTTTTTTTTTTTTTTTACATTTTTGTGAATTTTAACAAAAGTATGACTTTCAAATTTTTTTTTTACATTTACTTCTTCTATCTTAAATCACGTCTGCTCAGCATATTTTTCTATAAAAACAACATATGTTCAACATATTTTTCTATTAGAAAAGTTTAATGTTTTGCGCTATCGTTAAACCATCTCAGAAACAGTGTTCAATTTTCTTAATGTAAACAAGCACAGAGCTGTCATGGTGAGTCATTCATTTTTAAGAATCGTTTATATAAAAAATTTCGCGCATTGAATAACTATTTTGCCTTTCTTTTAATACAATGTTAATGACGACAATCGCAGCACCACAAAATAATCTACATGAGAAAAGGGAACTGATGTTGGCATTCATCCAGCACTGAATCACCTCTATGGTTTTTATAGTGTTTATTTTATTTTTTTTTTTCTCATGCAGATGATAATGGCAACTCAAAGTGGTGATTTTTTTTTAGTTTGTTTTGTTCTTTGATTGGGAAAATAATAATGAAGTAGAGATGTAATATAGAATATGTTTTTTAACAAGAAAATATTTTTTTTCAATAATTTATAGTATTTTTAATTTGAAATGAATTGATATGAATGAAATTTCTATTTATACTGTCATTTGCAAATATGATAAGTCAGAAGGATAAACATTTTCTGCAGTCAGACTTATTTAAAAGAACTGTTTTTTTCTCATAGACAACTATATGTAATTATTTCAAGATGTAAAGAGGAAGGACAGTTAAAAATGTATATCGAAGATACTGAAGAGCAAGGTCAGCTTTTAAAGAATAAAAGAGTTTTTATAAAAAACGTCGTACATCCTGAAGTTTTCTGACCAAACGTTAATTTACACTTAAATTGCATTTTTTATGTATTCATTATACATAGTTTTTCCATAAATGAGTTTTTTCATCTATCACTGCAGAACAAACGAGAAAAACTCATATTCTTGCACATGTGTTGTATAGATAGTATATCTATATATCACATTTTCCGTCATTTTTGACGAGCCATCTTTCTAGTTTATTTATATTTAGCTTTCATCTCAATAAGGCTTTTTTGAGAAGGATCAATTCTTTTTTTTTTTATTAAATGTTAATTTAATGCAGTTTTAATGACATACATGGCTGAGTAAATAGGATCAAATTTTGTAAATTTGAAACAATTTTTCAGCAAGGTCACTCAAAATTCCAACTGCTACATGCATGTTTTTTATTTATTTTTTTTTTTAATTCTCTTTAAGGAAATCAGAAAAAGAAACTTATGAAAAGAAAATATTATAACAAAGGTCACAAAAATTTACATACCTATTTCATCTAAATTGAGCCCTGCAACATTAATCTTGCCAGGGAAAACAACATTTCCATAACCTTCTCTACCAATTGTAAAGTCCTCAATAAAACAGTCACCATTTTCATCCAAGTATGATTTTAACTCATTCAGTGGTGGAATAGTATAATAATTAGGTCTTTTCAAAATAACTCCTACAGTATCAGCTGAATCTTGAACAATTTCACCTTCAGCAGAACCTTTTCTTGTCAATTCTTCATTATCAACAGCTCCTTCTGAATCACTAGAAACATTATAAGACCTGCGAATACCATATTTGTTGGTGTGAAGTGCAGCTATGCTGTCATCCATACTATTATGACTATATAAAAAAAGTGAAATATTTTAATGAATAAGTAAGAGAATACATGCATAATAGGGTGGTCCTTATATGGTCAATTTTAATTTTTTTTTAAATTTTCTTATGTCTTACCCTCAAAATTTGTTCCAATACAGTAAAAAACAAAGTAGGAAAAGTTTGAATGAAAAAGAAATATATTTAGAGGTAGCTCAAGCTTGCTGAAGTTTGGTGATTACACTAAAAAACATGATGATATCGACAAAAAGAAACTAAGCCAAAATGATAATTTTTATTATGATAGTAAATTAATTTTACTTTTGTATAACACAAAAACACAATATTAAGCATATAAAAAGTTGAAAGTATCAGTAATTAGTTTAATTTGTTAAGTGCATTTTTCTGCAGTAAGGATATGCTTTTCGGAGCTGCTCCACAACTTTAATCAATAGCTGAAACTGAGGTTCATTTCTTGTAAGAATTCCTGTGTGCTCTTTGATCAAAGCAATACCTACCTCTCTCAGCATGACCATTTACCACTTTAATAGATTGCACCATTTCTAATGCAATCATATAATCAGAATTAGTGTTCCAATGTGTTGAATCTATTTGAAAGAATCCTTGCGGTAAATTCATTTCTCTGAACAACTTCAAAGATTCTTTGGTAACAAAATCTTCAAACTTCTTTTCATGAAAATTTTTAAGTGAAACAGTTATCCTCTTATCAGGATTCTTTGTACTTTTTTTTATTTTGAAGAACTTCAACCATCTTTCATTTTGTTGAAACAGGCACGTATGTGGCTATCGGAAAAGGACAATCCAGAAAGATCTTCTGACGAATACCACAGATGCTTTGAAAATTTCTCTGATGCTGCCTTTACAATTTCTGCATGTATTTTTGAATACTCTAATAAAATATTCATCAACTGAAAGTCATTATAGGGTGAGGTTTCTGTTATTGAAGCAGTGACCCAAGCTTTAAAATACACCCTGACTATAAAAACACAGACATCACGAAGACCTCTTTCTTCCTTTTTGGTAAGCTTGAATTGGGACTTAAAGATGAATATTTTCAAAGAATATATTACCTTAGACATCCAACGAGCATGATGCACTGCTCCTGGAAGCCTGAAAAGAATTCCCCTGGCAGGTATTCCCCCAAGGAAAATAATAACAAGTTTGACAAATTCTTGGTAATCATCTCTTAGTCCACATATTGATGATTCTTGTGTAGCGGCAAACTCCAAAATTTTATCTTTTACATCTTGTACAAGAGCTCGAATATTATCATCTTTCAAGCCTGTTTCGAAATTCACTCTATCTAGAAAACTCCAGAACCCTTGGAAATGTTTGAATAAAGGTACTTCTGGACTTGATGACGAAGTTCCCAAAGAAATATGAAATATTTTTCCAATGATAAGTTCCATAATATGATTATGGCAGGCAAAATAAAAAAGTTTCTTTCCAAGCTTTTCTTCTAAAAGAACACAAGCACCCGTATCTTTTCCAGTATTTGCTGCTGTGGTGTCAAAGTTCATTCCAATCACTTTATCTGCAATATCCCATTCATTCAAAGCTTCATAAATTGCATGGGCTTGTGCTTCGCTTGTTGCAGAAGGAAGTTTAGCAACTGGGAGTATCTGAGAAACTCCTTCTTCAGAAATTATAACTGGTAGTCTATCTATTTTCTCTTTACCGGTTAACAGACTTAGATAAAATGTAAAACTGTCTGCAAACTCCAATAATTCCTTACAAATTTTCTGCAAAAAAAACTGCGCCCTTCCCGAGTCCTATATTGCCGCTACCGCTAAAAATCTCTTCAATTTAGCTTTTTTAAATTTCTGCAAAGCAATTTTTTTTTTTTCGCTTGAACCCAGCAGCAGAATTTTTTTCTGCAGTCTGCAACACAAGTAGAAATTTTATAAACAGCCTGCGGAACTTAAGAACAAACACCCTCTTTCTAATCCTTCGCATTACGTTACATGTACTCACCCCACCCCCTTCAGTTTTCTGAATTAGACTTTATTGAAAAGAGGATAATATTTACTAAGATATTAAAACCGAATCCCACATTCAAATGTGAAAAAAATCACGGAAAAACGCTAAACAAGCGGACAAACATTCGCTAAAATGTCCAACCAAATAAACTTTATTTAAAAGAGATCAACATTTAACATTTATTTTTTAACACAAAATTTATTTTTAATCTGTTAAATTAATCTGTAAAGCCTAAAATAATCTGCAGCACCCGCTTCGGTGCTGCACTGTTTCTGCTATTGGTCCTGGCAGGAGAGAGAGAGAAAAAAGCATTGTACCTGCCGTTCCGGCATAAGCACCGCATTTACAATATTTTAAAGTTTTAAACTCGTATGTGCCGTGACACTTTGTACAAAAAATACTGTACCATGGTACATGGCAAATAATTTCTAGCAAACTTTTTTTTTTCCTCCAATTGAAAAATAGTCTGCAGACCTTCTCAAGAGGCTGCGACGTGCGTCGCACAGATTCTCCGCCCGGGGTTTTAATTTTTTCTTAAAAGGGGAAAAAAAGACATCAAAACTGTCTGCAAACTTTGGAAATTTTCTGTGAACGGCGTTCGCGTGTTCGTCTATATTATCTGACTCTGCCGGTTAACTCTGGTAAACGTTTTCCATCCCAATGGACAATGCGGGAAACATTTCTTTGTAGCTGTTCTTTTAATTTCTGTGATTGTTTAATTCTACTAACAATTCTTTTTCTACGAATTGTACTTCTGTTCAGACTGACTTCTTTAGTATCGCATCCTGAACTCTTTGCTGTTTCTGCAACTACACATACTGCTTTTTTGTCTGATAATTTTGTCCTGCCTAGAGTTGTTGCTAATTCTGGAGTTATGATATCCATGCGCCCTCTCTTAGCTTTATATGTCCCAGGATCTGATGCTGCATCCTCAAGCAGTTCAATTTTGTGATCGCGTTCTTCAGTTTCATTTCCATCTTCTCCATTTGAGCTATCTGTAGAAGACTCAAGTACTGCTACTGCCATTTCTTTCTCCTGCGAACGTTTCATTTTTTCTAATCTTTTATTCAGAAGAATATTCTTTTTATCAGCAATCAATTCTTTCCGCAAGAGATTTTTGTCAACACCAGTCATTGATTCTCGTCTGCCATCTTCTCGCTGTGCTAGCAAGAAATACCTATCTTCAGCTATTTTGATTATGCTTAATGCATCGACATAAGCAACATCAAACAAGTTATGTAATTTTGAAGAAAATGCATGTTCTTTAACTTTCTGATTAGGCATTTTACGTCCTTTGTTCTTCTTTAACAGTTTCCATTCTTCAAATAATTCCTCTAATTTCTTCTGACAGATTTTATAGTATAGAAAATTGACATTTTAATACACTGAAATAATTTATCAATGTTAGGATTAGAAATTTTTTTTTCAAGTAAAATTTATGAAACTTAGGCTTCTTTGAGCTACCTCTAAATATTATTTTTTAGTGATTAAATTCTACAAGAATTATTTTTAGATATAATGGAACATATTTAGAGGGTAAGAGCAATAAATTTTAAAACTTCGAAAATAAGGACTACCCTAATGCATAAGCATATAAAAGGAATATTAAATAAATAAAAGAATACACACATAAGCGTCACGTAATAATCACGTCTGTTCAGCATATTTTTCTATTAAAAAAGTTTAATGTTTCGTGCGGAATAAGCATATAAAAGGAACATTACTGAAATTGGCTTATAAAAAAAGAAATTTTAAATACAAAAAGTAGAGCATGCATTCAAAAATACAAAAAAATATCAGCAATTTTTTTGAAATGGTGCACAACTTGAAAGTAAAAATAATATATAAAATGAAAATTCAAATAAAACTGCTGACGAATCCAGAAAATTTTGCACAATCTCAAAAACAAAAAACATATAATTATATATATTAATTTATTTACCCAAGAGCAGTCCCAGGAACAGATTCATCTGATGGGCTTCTACTAATACTTAAGGCTTTCGCAGGAGCCGAGAGAGCTACCCCAGAGTCATTATGCAAATTTGTAATACTGCTAAAATCATGAATGAAAGAAAATAACAATGAAAAACTCTTTAAGTAATTTTAAAATAAAACTAACAAATAATAGAAATTTTCAGAACCTTATTCAATTTTTTTCCTAGTTACTGAATGACTCATGGCTAAACATAACAGTGAATTTTATGATAGAAAATGTCACACACGCCTTTTTTCTTTCAAGTAGATGCGATAGATTGACATTTTTTTTTCACTTGAGAGAATGCGAGTTCAGAAAACACATTCATTCAAAGGTTATAGCAAATTAATCATAATCTTAAAAGTTAAAGTTAGCATGGAGGTTACATATAATAAACTTTTTTACCAAAAATAAAACCGACTTCAAAAACTACTACAAAGTAAAAAATATTTTTTTTTTTTTACATAATATAGTTAATAAGAAATTAAATTAAGAGCATTGTATTTACCATGCGTATTATTATATTTATGTGCCTTAATTTGATTTTTTGGAGTCGGTGCCAGCCAAACGAAGTTAAGTATAATTATCCAACAGACACACATCCAAATATCTACGAGTTTTTTTACGATTTGTTATTTAGTTAAAAAATTTGAATTTTACTATTTTTGAAACATTTCATCTGATTTTATAAAGGTGTATTTTCAAGTGATATTAGTTGTAATTATGTGTGCTAAATTAAGGATTATTGTAAAATTAATGCGTTTATACAGGCTATTGCCAAACAGATTTTCAAATGCAGGATGGTGTCAGAGTTGATTGAGAATGGATTTTTTTTCCTAAACGGTTTTGTTGAATATTGTTACGATTTGTATTGGATAAGCAATTTTTATTTTGAACTTTGCTTGGCTGGCACCGACTCCAAAAAATCAAACTAAGGCACATAAATATAATAATACGCATGGTAAATACAATGCTCTTAATTTAATTTCTTATTAACTATATTATGTAAAAAAAAAAAAATATTTTTTACTTTGTAGTAGTTTTTGAAGTCGGTTTTATTTTTGGTAAAAAAGTTTATTTTTCACTTTTTAGTTTTTTTTGAGTTATAATTTTGCATAATTCTTTTGGAGGAAATTACGGACTTTTAAAGAAACTTTTAAAAATGTTATTTTGATAAGTAAATACTTTTTTCCAGATTTGTGTATACATTAATAATACAGGTTTTTTGTGAAAATTCTTTATATATATATTACATTTATTCTTCTTCAGATTTAATAGCTTTATTTTTTAATTAAATATTTTTGTTTCTCTATTTGGACATGGGTAGAACGACAAGACATGCTGCTCGCATGAAAAAATATCGAACTTTGGAAACTGACAATAGAAAGTTCTTCGGCTTACTAAAAATGCTCTATGAAATAGAGAAGAGAGACTCAATGACTTATTTTTCATATTTTCTAACCGATGACCAGGCCTTTATCTTCCGGGTTGCCCTAGATGAACGGGTTTAATACCTGGCATCGGCGTAGGAGACCACCTAATCGCCACGTAGCGGCAATAAACCTGATGAACGCCTAGATCGTTTTACTATCGGCAGTGCCTATTTCTTAATTATGAACTTTTTTATGCCAGTTACTTAACATTTATATCTTGTTGTTGAACACCTTTCATTGCTACTCATGTTGATCTCGTAATTTAGAAGTTTAATCAGATAACGAGACCTTCATCTGGCAAGGCACCTCAGAGGTATAATTCATAGGTAAATTCGAGGTTTTCGCAACTATCGACGGAGTTTACATGCACCAGGAGCCATTAGGGTGCATGACAACCGAATAACTTATCCAAAAATGATCGTGAAAAGACTACAGGGAGAAAGTCTTAAATGGCGTTCCCTCAAATGGCTGGTCATAGATGAAATTTCTATGGTGTCAAAAGAGAATTTATATATAATTCATTTGAGGTTTCAAGAATTTAAAAACAATTTATTTTTTGGTGGTATTAATGTTTTCTTATATGGAGATATTATGCAAGTGCCAATATGTAATGTATAATGTATACGTAATGCCAATGTGCTTAAATGTATGCTAAGCATTTCAGCAGAGTACTTTTATTCATAATTTAAATTATTTGCTTAATCATTCGCCAAATCTAAAGATTCTGATAGAGAAATTGAGAACTCATTGCATCATGACGGCATTTTGTTTACTTTTGTTTGTAATCTTTCTTGACAAAATCAGCTTAACTCACTTAGGCATTTATGCTTCTTATTGCATCATCATTTGCAATACGTTGGGCAGTGGAGATTTTAAAACTATTAAGTAATCTACCGTTATTGCGTCCACTGCCAATTGTTGTTTCTGAGCTAATATGATTTGGTGCATTGAAGCGTTTTGCGAATTAAATATTTTATGATACCCACATTTACATTAATTCAATTGTTGCTGCTATTTTTTTTTTTTTTTTTTTTTTTTTTTTTGTTTCACGCTAGCCTTAACTGTGGGCTCGATTACGGAAGATTAGAAATTCATCGTCATGCTCATTTAATAGTCTTGGTCAAAGTGTCATTGCTCTGCATAGTTAACTGACGTATTTTAGTGAGTATAGTACTTCAAAACATATAGAACATATAGAACTTTCGGAAGCAACTTATGATATTCGCATTTCCTTTAAACTATGTTTGCTGTTAGTATCGCACACTTTTTGCTTTTATCGGGCAATCTGATTCAAATTTACTTGCTCTCATTTCTTGATACAATTCAAACGTTTTCATGACTGCGTAACTCACTGACTTGCTTTCGCCATTATGCTTATGCCTACTGATGTTTAAGTTCTGTGCCATGTAAATACACCGCAATATAACAATTCTGCCTGTAATACTAATTAGAGTAACTCCTTTTATTTCTTTCTATGTTGTTTATCTTGTACTTTAACAGCATAGGGATCTTGGCTCAACTTTTGTTTGTATATAAAAGTAGACAAATGGTTGTTTACAATAAATTAATTTATAAATATTGAAAAACTTGCTTGTGTACATGAGACAGGGTTACTACTTAGTTATCCCGTCGACCAAAAATCTATCGCCAAACTATAAGATTAAATGCCAATAATGGTTGATCGTAAATGTTACATTCACTTGACTTTAAGCAAGATACATGTGTTTACGTCATCAAGTGATTTTTATTTCGACGTTTTATTGGTATTTTTATTAATGTTATACTAATTTATTTGTTCTTTCGTTATTTAAAATAAAAATTATGTCAATTTGTATAATTTGGCGAGTGGTTTGGCGATTTATATAATCTGGCGAAATTAGTCGACGGGATAACTAAGTAGTACCGAGACAGTTAATAGGTTGTCAGAAAATATGAGTGAAATTTTCCTTTTCTCTCCAAGGTCCCTATACAGGAAAGTTATCATTAATGTTGTTTAGTGGAAATATTAAAGGCAATCAAAAAGCATTCATACATATAACTGTTTAATATAATATAATATAGGCATGTATATAATATTATGGTACTTCATAGTTATCCCGTCGACCAATTTCGCCAAATTATATAAATCGCCAAACCACTCGCCAAATTATACAAATTGACATAATTTTTATTTTAAATAACGAAAGAACAAATAAATTAGTAAAACATTAATAAAAATACAAATAAAACGTCGAATTAATGGTTTTATTGGCCATTATTGGCATTTAATCTTACAATTAATTAATTAATGACAAACCATTATTGGCATTTAATCTTACAATATGGCGACAGTTATTTGGTCGACGGGATAACTAAGAAGTACCTATTATATATATATATATATATATATATATATTATGTGCCGCCAATCTGATGTTATGTGTTTAATTAAACTAAACTATTGTATACTAAATTATTGTTTTGTATTAAGTTAGTTTGCTTCTGTATTATTTAGCATTTGAAATAATGGTGCATCTTTAATTAATGTATATTAAATTACTATTTTGATTGCGATTGCCAATTGAGAATTTTAAATATGACTGTCGATTAAAAAATGCGAAGAAACAGATTGGGGAAGATCCATTACTGAATTTGAATATCGCCAAATTAGTCAGTTACAGCCAAGTTGGCTTCATTTATGGCGACTTACTTTGGTCGCCAAATTTGGCGATAATTCACGTACCTGCGCCAAGTTTTGCAACAACTTGGCGCTAACGTATATGAATACATAGTTTTATGCTTATGATTGAGAAACTGGTTACAACAATGAAAGATAATTTGGGTGAAATCCTTCATTTTATTGGTTTTTGTTGAATTACTAAAAAACTACTCAACCAATTTCGATTAAACGGAAGTGGTACCAATTCGAGAGTATCCTCTTTCAATTAAAACAAAAATCACATAAATCGGACAAAAAGTTCCTGAGCAATCGGTGAACATACATTAAAAAAAAAAAAAAACATACATACGCGTCGAATTGATAACCTCCTCCTTTTTGAAGTCGGTAATAAAAAGGGAAGAAAAAGAAACAATATTTTTTCACGCTTATGCCAAAACGACTCATTATCCAGCAAAGTTTCTTTTCTGCATTCCCTAAAATAATCCAAAATACATGACAAAACAGAATATATAGAAACATATTGGAATTTCAGCCCTTTGAGGAAGGAAGTGATATTTTTAAAAAATGTGTCGGAAATCTGGCTAAAATTTTGTCCCCAATATTTTGTTATGTGGTGAGTTCGGAAGTGATATCATTCCGAACTGGTTTTTTTGTTTCAGTCATAAAAGCACCACTCTCTTTTACCTGTAACTGTATGCATATTTTTTTCCAGTTTGATGCACTGAGTAAGTATATCTAGAAAAACAAAACTCCTTGGAAAGAGAGGAAACTGGCAGAGAAAAGATTAATCTTCGTAGCAGTTGCATGTTAATTATTTTCAAAGTATGCGATGATAATGAAGTTCCGAGCAAAGACTGGATGTACATGCAAATGCCCTTAGTATTATTTAAGTTTAACATTTTAGTTGAATGAATAAATGGATCAAATTTAACTGTTTTGTCATGTACTTTATATTTGAAACTACATCAAAGGCAATAAACACTGCAGTTAATACCCTGCTCAATTTTTATCAAAATGCTTGTTCCATATCTATGCTCAGAAGCTTATCATCCTGAGGTTTTTCTTCAAGATTCCAAGATCTGTGTTTGGACTCCTCTTGGGACATAATGAAAATTAATTTAAAAAAAAAAAATCTTTATCCCATAGCTATACCCCAAGATACACAATTTTGTGTGTGTGTGTGTCCCCCTCCCACTTTTAGCACAGATAGAATAAAAAATATCAAAGAATCAAAATGTGAAGGAATGTCACGAGGAACTCGATTGAATTTTGAAAATAAATCTTTATCCTTTGCCTAGGGCTAAAAACACAATCCAATGAGGTTTGTTCTCTTTCACATTGATAGATTCAGAGATAAGCTTTTACATCTGTCATAGGCTGAGAAGGGAGATAATAACAAAGTCATAAATACTATTATACTGAACCTGTTATTAACGTAGCAGATATTCATGCTTCATGTAATAAAAAATATTCCCCCCCCCCCCTTTTTTTTTTTCAAATATAACGTCATACTAATTTTCTTTTGAATTCTTTGTATTTTTGTTTTTCACATGGAAATTGTTCAACTGAAAATTAATCGTCGAGGATAAAGTATTATTCCAGGTTTTTATTTTCTTGCCAACGTTAAAGAAAGATGATTAAATGTTACATGAAAATTGTTGATTGATTCTGAATGAAAAATAATGAAATTTCGAATTATTAAGAAAAACAATTGAATAAAATAAATTAAACAAAGCCTATGTTCATTTCTGGGTTGTAATCCATCTATATCAGAAGATTCAAATGCATTAATTCACCTGTTTTGACGTTGACTTCATTCGAACTTTCAGACAGACTTTCGCATTTATAATATTACTAGGAGCCTTCACCCGCTACGCTGGTCGGTTTTTCTAAACAAACCATGAATCAAACGAAATATATCTGTGAATTTGATCATGAGTTTGAATATGGACATTAACTTGAAATGCCTATCCGAATTTCTACAAACGATATGGACGTCATTATATTATTATATTTTCTATTGAGACAGACATAATTTGAGCTGTTAAGGACCAACTTCTTTAGTTGATCCTTAACTGTTGAATTTGGTAAAGTACGATAGAACAATATGTAATATACTTATACCCTTCCTCTGAAAATTTATCAATGCAATTCTTATCAGAATCTGACCAATAGAACCTATTAAAAAGGCTAATCTTTCATAATTGGGCTCACCTGATTCTAGAACTTTCAGCCAAAACCCTATAACCAAGCAACCTAGAATGAGACTGTAACGATGTTATATGTTGAGGAGGAGAATTAAGTAAATAAAAAGAGTTTAATTTGCTGTTGGATAAAATGAACAATCTGGAGTGCCGTAAATAGAGTGATCGTATAGCTAAGATGATAAGATTGACTTGCAGTAAAAATAAAAGGAATAGTCTTACTTAAATAACAACAGTAGACACATTGAAGAGACAGCAGTTATAAAAATCTTCTTTATTCGTTGATTCACTTTGAGAGGTGGAAGGTAATTAGGAGAAGTAGGTCCCTGTACACATTCGAAGAGCGTTCCACATAGAATTATTAAAAACTTGAAGTAATTCCATGGCTACAAAGAATACTGGCTAAAGTTGGTTAAAATCCTTTCTCAGAGAATGTCTTGAAGATAACAAAATCCAAATTCGAAAAAGCACTGAATTAAATTCCATCAGCGATCTGCGACAAACTTTTACTTATTAAATAAGCACCTTAGAATAATATGATCGCTGAACGGTGTTCGCAATCCTTCAAACAGGCACTAAGGCCCGATTTGAAAAAGACAATTCACGTTGTCAAAAATACATCTTAATACTTTCGTAAATCTTAAAATCTGTTAAAAAACTGGCTGCATTGATATATATACTACATAAAAGGGGTCCACAAAACTACCTCCAGAAATGATTTAAATCTATTTGTTAAATTAAATTGCGTATGAATTGTAGAACGAAGGACAGCACGGGAAAAACGAAACTACAGTCAAAAGGAGACACACCTCCAATATGACGCGGTCGACGTCACGCTGTTTCTAAAAATAGAACAGAGGAAGAGGGGGAAAATCTGAAATCAAAAGTTCTGTTACTTGAGGTAAAAAGGAAAGAAAAAAAGCGATTTGAACGATGTTTTGTGTTGAAAATAAATAGTTTAAAACGTGAGATAATAATGCTGCATTACAATTTAAAAAATAAATAATAAATGTGATTGCTACATCACATTACCCCCATTTGCCGAACAAAATTTTGGATGACCAAAAGGTGAAAAAGGTAAATCTTGAAAGAGCTTTTTCAACAAAGGGAAAACAAAATTTTAAAAGCCAAGGAGCAAAAAAATGTAGAATAAAATTTAAGTGCCATAAGAAAAAATTATTTGTTTAAGTGCATGTGCACATTTAGGGAACGTACATGTACAGTGACCTAAAGAGAAAGAAAAAGAATATACATCAAGTAGTACATTCAAATTTCAATAATATACATAACATGATAGTATACAATAATATTAATAATAATATCAAGCCCCATTGCAATCACAGGCAAAGAAAGGCACCTTCCTGCGTAAAATGATCTCTATAAATTAAAATATTATCCTTTATAACATTTTAAAATTAATAATAAATCCAAAAGCTAAATAAATTTTTAGCCAAAAGAGACCACAAAAAAAATTTTTGAATTCAATAAGATAAAAATAAGGTACACTTATGAATCAAAATTTATAAAGTTGCAAAAGTAAAGCAACATAAAGTCAGAAGTACCCTCTCTAAATATACTCTGACTGCCTAGGAAAATAATTATAAATTGAAACATTCGAAATGAAAAATCATTTCTACTAATCAATTTTCTCATAATATTGAAACATTCAAAATGAACAAGTCATTTCTACTAATCAATTTCCTCATACATTGAAACATTCAAAATGAACAAGTCATTTCTACTAATCAATTTTCTCATAAATATTGAAACATTCAAAATGAACAAGTCATTTCTACTAATCAATTTTCTCATAAATATTGAAACATTCAAAATGAACAAGTCATTTCTGCTAATCAATTTCCGCATATTTATAAAAATAAATTGCAATGAGAAAGTCGAGAATATTTTACTTTTATATTCCGACAACCTAGGACTTAAATTTCATTAATCATAATAATAGTTTTTAAAAAAATTTGTCATAATCAGGAAAAAATTTTTAATTACCAAACAAGTGTACCATAAAAATATTTAGTTTAATTCCTTCAATAATTTAATAGTAAAATTTAAATTTCTATGCTTGTAAAAAAAAAATATTTTAAATTAACTTTAAACAACAGTTGAAATTAAATTAAACAGCTGCAAAAATTTAAAAAATATTGTAGAGTAAACAGACAATCCTTCATGATACCTTGATCAGTGGACACATTCAGGAACTCTGTAAACACATTTATACAAAACACAAAAATACAGCAGACTCCAATGCGCATAAGAGACTTGTGAAATCTTGTGCAAGAGATAATCAAATAATTCAGCATAGAAAAAGAAAAAAAAATAGTGTATTTTACAGATGTAAAGAAGCTCTTGGTATAAACCACAAATGGTTGGATATGAATAGTACTGTGAACTATTCAAACACTTCTATTTTGTTGAAAAAAAGGCACAGTTAGCACAACAACACATCACCAATTTTGAATATTTAGCAGAATATGGTGATATACTTGAAGGAAAAATCGGTAGACACTGCTGGCAAAAAGAAGACAATGCATGGTGGTACATTTAGATTTAGGAGTAACACTGCACTTAAGGATGATATAAACACATACACCATGATGAGTAGAGGGCAAGATCGGTAGTGAAGAAGCACTTTTTAATTATGATTCTTAGAGAATTGTTGAAGATTCACTGACGAATACTTCAAAAAAAGATGCGCTGGTAAATATGTTCACTAAGAACTTTGTGCTTTTCTTCATATAAAAGGTGCAAATAAAAATTTTCTCCATTAAAAAAATATATCTTCATGATTATTTTAAAATAATTTTCTTGCATAAATTGAAAAAGTGAGGCATATGGCAGATTAAAAATTTTGAAGCAATTGGGTTATGAAATAAGGAAAAGGCACTATAATAATAATTAACATATAAAAATCTTCAGAAATAAGTAAATAAACAAACATTCTTGAGCTTAAACATTTTCTGTAATTCAAATAACAGTAAATTTTATAAATAGTTGTGGAATATGGTATGATGTAGAAGTCAAACACTTCCAATGCGAGGTGAAACTTTGCTGCTTACCCTTATGTAAGGATGAAAATTTTCCACTCACAAGTAAACGTTGACTAGGAAAATCTATTGTTTGTGAAAAAATAATATATATACTGATTTAGCTTCAAAACCAACTTCAAAAACACACTGGAGAAGATCAGAAAAAATATGGATATTTTACTACATAAATTACTGAGAATTCACCAGGAACATCAAAGCCGAAAATGGAGCACAAATCTTTATTGGTTGCTGTAAATGAGGAACAGAATTTTTTTTGCAGGTATGTATAATATTTTCAGTACTTTCAGAACAACATTTCCATATACCAGAGAAGCGTTTCAAAAAATGGATTAATAACAACACTCTTGAAGGCAACTTCAGCAGGTAAGTAAATGTGAATGGGAAAGTTTTGAATCAGACATGTACAGAATAATATTTTATCAAACTATTTCAGTCATGAGGATGATACAGGAGAATGAATTTTTTAATTTCTTCTTTAAGCAGAAAAAAAAAAAAAAAATGTCAGTAAATTTTGATGAAGCCACATAATTCTGGAAAATTGAAGCACTGACAGTTACGATGAGAACCGTTTGTAGAAAGCAAACAGAGTTCTTGAAATTTAAATTAGTAAAAGAACACTGCACTCACCAAACACCAAAATCGATATTAGCAGTCAAATCGTGCACTAAATGACAAAAAATATCTTGAGAATAAAAGTGGTAGGCGGTACCAGCAAGTTAGATATATTTTTTATAAAAAGTTATTGAAGGTATTTTTGGAACAAAAATTGTAAATTGATACATTTAAAAGCAGAGAAGACTTCAAAAAATTATGCAGGATATATACAGCTACGAATTCATGAAGAACTTCAACTTCTTTACAAGTAATAGATGAGAACAACTTCAGTAAAATAATTTAAACTTCAATAATTATCACAGATTCCAAGGTGAAAAAAAATAATTTGCTTCAATAAATATCTTAATTTTCATAATATATCTTCAAATTCATTAAATATTTTATTTCAATATATTAGTGCCATAAAATAAAATTAAAAAAAACCCAGTATAAGAATAAGTATAAAAACCATAGCCTCTTGTTAAATAAATTTGTTCTTAAAATCAGAGAACAATTTTTAGAATTCATTTCAGAATTTCAAAATTCATTAAAGACTTTCTTTGATAAATATAATATTTTAATGCACCATAAGAATAAATAAATTAGAGAAAAAATAAATAAATTTCTTGATTTTTAAAATAATATTTCATTCTTCAAAAATTTAAAAACAGCAATAATTTTGTCAAGACGTATCTCAAAATGAAAACCAGTAACGGATTTTTTTTAAAATTATACTATGCTCAAAAATTTAAAATCATGGAATAAGTATTGCAAATAAAACTTGAGAACAAAAATTTCATTACGATATTTGATCGATCTTCAGCCGTTAAAACAGCAAAATGTTCCATCTGAGAACAGCAGAATATTATAATTTTCTTAAAATTCCATATTAAAAAATAATAATTTTAAAACAATTTATTTGAATTTCTTTCATTATATTTCAATAAAGCAAATCTTCAAAATTTTATGCAAAAGAAAGTTCAGTCAGGAACAAAATTTCTTCTAAGATAAAAACTTACGTTTTCTTTTTATAAGAACAGAAAATATTGCAAAAAAAGAATAACAGCAAATATGATGTTGAAACATTTTCAAAATTTCATTAAAAAGAGCAGTTCTTCTATTTGAGAACAAAAATCTTCTTTAAAAAAAAATGCATCAATCGTCAAAAAAAATAAGTCATTAAGTTATTTTTTTAAGGCATTACGTTGTAATCAAAAAGCAACAACGCCGGAATATTCTTTTTTTGTCACAGAAACCAAATGTGATGATGTTAATGAATAATTTAAAGAGATGCTGTGAAATAAATAAATGGAGTTAATGTGCCGAGAGCTAAGATGATAAGATTGACTTGCAGTAAAAATAAAAGGAATAGTCTTACTTAAATAACAACAGTAGACACATTGAAGAGACAGCAGTTATAAAAATCTTCTTTATTCGTTGATTCACTTTGAGAGGTGGAAGGTAATTAGGAGAAGTAGGTCACTGTACACATTCGAAGAGCGTTCCACGTAGAATTATTAAAAACTTGAAGTAATTCCATGGCTACAAAGAATACTGGCTAAAGTTGGTTAAAATCCTTTCTCAGAGAATGTCTTGAAGATAACAAAATCCAAATTCGAAAAAGCACTGAATTAAATTCCATCAGCGATCTGCGACAAACTTTTACTTATTAAATAAGCACCTTAGAATAATATGATCGCTAAACGGTGTTCGCAATCCTTCAAACAGGCACTAAGGCCCGATTTGAAAAAGACAATTCACGTTGTCAAAAATACATCTTAATACTTTCGTAAATCTTAAAATCTGTTAAAAAACTGGCTGCATTGATATATATACCACATAAAAGGGGTCCACAAAACTACCTCCAGAAATGATTTAAATCTATTTGTTAAATTAAATTGCGTATGAACTGTAGAACGAATGACAGCACGGAAAAAACGAAACTACAGTCAAAAGGCAAGAGGAGACACACCTCCAATATGACGCGGTCGACGTCACGCTGTTTCTAAAAACAGAACAGAGGAAGAGGGGGAAAATCTGAAATCAAAAGTTCTGTTACTTGAGGTAAAAAGGAAAGAAAAAAAGCGATTTGAACGATGTTTTGCGTTGAAAATAAATAGTTTAAAACGTGAGATAATAATGCTGCATTACAATTTAAAAAATAAATAATAAATGTGATTGCTACATCACAGAGACGTGTTTTATACTAAAATATTCCCTGAAAAATTAACTAACTGAGCAAGTTCCACCAAAATCCACTTAGCAGATTTTTTTAAATTGGCAAATGTACTAAAACCTTCCCTAAAAATTATCTAATTAACAGTTTAAGTCCCATCAAAATCCAGCTAGCAGAACCTTTAAAAAAGCCAATCTTTCATAACCGTGTTCATCTGATTTTGAATTTTCCCACATAACTAAGCAACATAGAATGATATGATGTACTAAATTTTTTTTCTGAAAAATTATCCAACAATGCAAGTCCCACCAAAATCTTTTCAGCAGAACTCAAGTTGTAAGCGGCCCAAATGAAATTTCTCGTTGCATTTCATATATATTATAGATAGTGAAATTTAAATAATCTTCCATAATCGCGTTAACCAGATTATAGAGCTCTCAGGGATGTAAGGGTAGGTCTGCTTTATATACCCGCTGGATTTCCTAAGAAACTCTGCACAGCTTTATAGAATATATATTCTCTAGTACATACACATTGCATATAGCATACATCCTCTAGTAATTTAAAACACCACAGAGAACTTTCCGGCATAGCATCAAAATCCATTCAGTAGGACTTTAAATTAAAGGTAATCTTTCGTAATTGGATTCACCTAATTTTAAAACTCTTGCAGCTATCACTAATGCAAAGTAGAATTATTTTTTTACATTAAAACATTTCTAAAACAAATTGCCTTACTAACAGTGTAAGTTCTACAAAATTCTGTTCAATAGAACCGGAGTTATAGTCAATCGGAATGAAATAAGAATTTGCGTTTTGTATATATAGTAGATGATGATGAGTAAAAATGTAAGTGCTGGTATTTTTGATTTCTAAAATGCTGTTGGCGAGATTTGTGCAAGACTAACATAAAAGTACCCATTTTCTCTTTTTATCCAGGAGCAAATGACAAATTTCAAAATATTTTTTTTCTATTTAAACCTTTGAATGCAAAAACTTTTTTTAAGCAGTACAAACATTGCTTTAAATTAAATAATTTTGTTTTATAATATTTATTTCTTATTAAACTTTTTTTCTTTGTATTTTAAATAAAATCAGTAACTGTTTTTGATATTTTTTCATTATATCAACACCGTTGTCACCAAGCATAATAATTAGAGCAGAATGAAATGAAACATTTGAAAAAGAAAATTTCGTTGATACAAAAATAAGCATTTAAAATATATAACATTTGAAAATTACATGCTTTCACCAACTATTTTTTTTAAATCAATACAAATCGATACTTAAAATAAAAGAAAAAATAAATAATTTACAATAAAATAATAAAATAAAGTTAATTTAATCTGCAGGTCTGAAATTGTAAATGCCTTTCAGGTTATCATTGCAGCGTGGCGTACGTAATAAGCATGTCTGTCATAGCAGAAAACATTTCATTTTTTGAATGAAGATGTTCAACGTTTTTTAACAATCCATTTTTATATGTATAATTCCTAAGTTCTGAAATAATTTTATAACAGCCTCCTCGTCATCAAGTAACTGCCAAATGGTAAAATCCATGTCAATGTCAAAAATAAATGTAAAATCCATGTCAATGTCAAAAATAAATGTAAGTTATAATTTAATAATAAATATTTTCTTGAGAAAAATAACAAATTAAGATGTTTTGTGATGCTACGATTAAATAACACTACTAAAAAAAATATTCACGGTCAATAAATAGCAAATCTTAATGTTTGGCACGGTTTGGAATAAAAACCCTTTGCAGGGTTAGGGTTGAAATAAATGGCGCAATAACATGCATTTTGGCATGGGTGTTGGTATAGCAAAAAACCAATTAACAATTAGCCATTATTAAACCTTTTTTTTTTTTTTTTTTTTTTCGAGGCGTTTGTAATTTTTTTCTAACTCATGCAGCTGTTTTAATTATTTAATCAAAAGAATTGATTAACAAAATTACTTAATTTAAATTTTTCCGTTGCTATAGTAACGGATGTATTTTTAGAAATTATCATTCGAAAATTTGAGGTTTTGGCACCAAAGACATCGCCAAATGTAGAAAAATATGAAATATCTCATGAACTATTGAACTTAAAAGAATTTAGTTAGTACCACTCAATTCAGCATACAAAAATACACTAAAATATGTTATCAGTTGAAATATAACTATAAAATCTGATGTTTAAGGATTTTTTTAAAAGTTTGTTCTCTTTTTAACCCTCCTTAGGGGTGGAATTTTAGTAAATCCTTTCTTAGTGGCACTCTATGTCATAAGAAGTATTTTTATCCCAATTTTCAAGATTTTAGGTTCAGTAGTTTTTGGGCTGCGTGCTGATTAATTCAAAATCCAGACTTTCTTTTATATATATAGATAAGGATGACAGCATGATAATCAGAACCATATGTTAAGGAGTTAATAATAATATAAATTAGTGTGAAAAGTACATACTTGTCAGATATATTTGAAGTCAAAGGCACACAATTCAGGAAGGCATTACCTTCTGAAGACTTATTAGATTTATTTAGTGATATAGAAACATCTATTCTAGTACTCTGATTGGATGCTCCAGAAATATCTGAGGTAACAGTAAGGGTAGAATGATTTGAGCCAAGGTTTCTCAACACCAGTTTTTTAACACTTTTTTTAGGCAAAAATGCACCTGTTCCAAGGCCAGGCTCTTCATCTTCCAGGCCATCAAAAAGATAGGTCTAAAGAAATAACAAAAAATGTTTCTAGAATGAATAACAATAGAAAAAATGTTTAAATAAAAATAATAATAATACAAATCACAATAAAGGGTAAAACTGAATATAATGATAAGAGAAAAAGGCACAACAGGAAAGACTTAATAAAAGCATAACTGTGAAAAAGAATGATCAACAAAATGTAACAATGTAATAATTTTAATCTACACTACCGATTCTACAACGCATGAAATGGTCTTGAGGCAGGGTTCTCGCAGGCTTTTGACCAACCTTAGCAATTTGACTAATGAGTAAAAAGAAACTGTAGGCAAATGAAAAATACATTAGCAAAATAGATTTCTTGCAAAACATTGATTCTAAAATAGCTCTTTAATTCTAATTTTTAATTAGGTTTGCCAAGTTGGCACATGGTACTGAGACACTGCCTTCGCAAAACTTTTTGCGGATTTGGCTATGATTGATAAATAGTTCTAAAGATTTTTAAATTTGAGAAATGGGAGAGTAACATGAGAAAAGTGAAAATTTTGGAGTGAAGGTGTTATTTAAATAATTGGATATTTATATTTTGTTATTATTGTGTAAAAAAGCAGAAAAAAATTTTGAGAAGTTTTCAAGATTTCAAACTTTCTGTTCTCGGTGTCAGGGAAGGGAGTGGCAAAAAGGGAAATTGTGATTTGAGGGAGGAAGAACTTATACAACTGATTACTTATTGCTAGAATAAAGTTAAAAAACGGACAAAGAAATTTAAATAATTGAAAAATGATGCTGAAAAGATTTTTGACTTTGTATGCTATGGGTGAGCAAAAATAATTTATTTTTTTAGAGAAAGAGGGGGATTTCGAGAAAAAATTTTAAAAAGCAGAAATTTGTGTATTGAAAATTTTAAAGTTCGTCATTATAAAATTTCAAAATGAAAATTATCCTTAAAGCTTTTTTTTTTTTAATACATAAATTTAAAGATGACAAAATTTTCAATCTATTGGTTATTTTTGATTTTCTCTGTGACAATTTGGCTATAAATATTTAGATATTCTCTATTTTTGACCAAATATAAATTTACTTTGGTACAAGCTGAAGCAGAATTAGGACCACTACAATTAATAAAAGCAGAAGAAACAAAATACATACAAATAAATATAAAACAGAAAACAAAATGAGTTAAGAGAAATGGAAGAAAGGTATCTTAGTCATCATATTGAAAGAAAAGGTATCAAAGAAACAACAAAATTAACAATGAACTACAGTACCGGACCTCAAATCCGGAATCCTAAAATCCGGAATCCTAAAATCCGGACAACCCAAAATCCAGAATGGAAAAAAGAAACTGAAATTCTGCGATGATCTCGAATAAACATTTCGTAAAAACGTCCATAGATGGCGCTACGCACGCACCTAACACAGTGCCGAGCCAAACTAGAGTCAGCAATTTTATTTTATTGCAATGTTTTTCATTCATTCATTAGTTTTAATCCAAATTTTCTAACAGAATTATCGTAGTTAGTGTGTGCACACATTTTGAATTTATTTTAAAAAGAAACCCTTTTCTTCATTTATATAGAAAATGTAAAAAGAATAAATAAATAACCACAAGAAAGAATTATTTTTAAAAAGGTTCGTAGAATATATTTATATGTAAAAGTATTTTACAATGCCCCCCCCCCCCCCTCCACTTTTAATATGTTCAACAAATTTCATTTTTCAAAAAAATTCTGTTTGTAAGCACCGTACTAAAAAATTCTTTTCTTTAACTCAAAGAGAAAAAAAAATCTACCCAAAGTTCCTTTCTCCATAACAAAACAAGCTGTCCATCGAAAGCTAATGATCTCATTCTGATAATGTTGACTTTCCACTTCACGCAGTTAAATAAACATGTTGAATAAGCAAAACAAACAGTGGATAGATATGTCATTTTTCTTTACTTTCTTTTCATCTAGTGGGTTTTTTTTTTAAAGAGGTACACTAGCTTTCTAATAACTTATCATAATTTAATAAAAATTTGTTACACAAGCTAATTCACTATTATTGCAACTTGCTGAAAATTTGAAAGAAATTCGTCAATTAGCAACAGAGATTATTTTTAAGGAAAGAAACCGTGTCGCTGGGAGCTTGTTACTATGGTTTCAGAGCAAACTTAGGGACAAATGGCAGTTAATAAAGAGCCTAATTCGGCTCTCGCAAACAATGATGTATTTTCATTTTTAAAAATGTTTTTATGTTCCTAATAATGTGATGTACAGGATTAAAAAAAATTCTTATCCTTATTTTAAATTATTTTTTTTTAAATTTATGTTTATGTTTGTTTACTTATACCTCATACGGTCATACGGCAATCCGCGATATAGATTCCTGGGCCTAACTCGCGAGCAACAACGCATTTTCATTTTCTAAAAAATGCTTTAATATTTCTAAGAATATGCAGTAATAGTATTTTTTTTTTTTAAACTTATTTTTATTTTGAATTACTTTTTGTAATTTGTATTTTTGGCTTTATTTACACTAAGCCTAACATGGCAATTCACGGTATAGATTGCTCTGTAGCATGTAAAATTTTGCCAAGGGCATGTACTGTATGTGTTTATTTATTTTGGTTGAGGACCTAAAATCTGGAAAATTCTGAAATCCGGAACGGGCACGGTCCCGACCAGTCTGGATTTGAGGTCCGGTACTGTATATATTTGAAATATACTCAACAAGAACAAAATTTATTGAACATACTTTTATAGATATTCGTATAATAATAATTAGTTTCATAGCTGTAATTATTTTTATTGAATTTTAACTAAAAGAAGATGAATATCGTCTCACTAAGAAACATTGACAAAAATTACAAAAAAGAAATTTCTTACTTTTCCGCTTGGCGATGGTGACCATGGTTTGGGTTTAATTTTGGCAGTAGGTAACAAAGCTACTTTAAACTGATTATCATTTAACAAAGCTTTCTGGGCAGATGGATTAGTTGGTTTCAATACTTCTGATTCCCGAGAAGTATCCTATAAAAATAAAAATAAAAAAAATTAAGTTTCTGAATAAAACAGACATTGCAAAAAGTGATTTTTCAATATATGGTGAGAATCATAGATCATAAGATACAATCTACAGATCATTCCCAAGATTGAAAAAAATCTTTGCATCCCAGTAGCAGAATTTTCTATGTCAATCTGGAGCAAACCAAAATTTATCTGCGATTCAAGAATGCCAGACCAAGCCTATTATTAGAAGAAACCAATAAAATAAGCAAAATTAGCATTTACAAAGAAAATATGATAAAAAGATAAAATGAGTTTAGAGACTTGAAGTAAGTTTTAGCAATTTTTTTTAAAGCTCCACATTTTTTAAAAACTCTTAAACCCAGTAGCAGAAAATGTGCAATGCACATCACAGACTTCCTTGTCTCTTGCAGCTGTCGCTGCAAGCAGGTTTCTGATAAAGTTAAAAATATCATAGCCATAGCGTGAATCTGCAAGAAAAAATTTGAATTCCCTTCACACCAAAAGTATGTGCAGCTGACCTCTGACTTTGAAGCATGGAAATATAGAGAAAATTTCTTCTTCTTCTTCAGGAGTTTCCACTAAACAGTGGGTTTCCACGACCCATAAAAATAGTTCTGAGATATCCTTTCCATCTCTCTCTGTCCAGAGTAATCTCATCAGTCAATTTATAGATATCCATTGTCTCTCGAATAGACCTTTCCCACATTATCCTTGGTCTGCCCCTCCTACATTTGCCTTCCAGACACCATTCAAAGAGAATTTTAGGAAATCGTTCCACTTTCATTCTCCGGACTTCATAATTTCACATATTCTTGAGTTTTTAATTTTTTCCAGCCTAAACTTTCTCGCTGATAAGAAAATTTGTCTGCTTCTTTTGTTTTCTCCACCCTACCTAGAACTGCCATTTCAACAAATTGCAGATGCTGTTGAAATGCTGTCTTTTTCTGGGTAGAAACTGCTTCGCGAATTTCACAACTGCAGTACAAGCTGTTTGCAGAAGGAGAAAAAGAAAGAATTCTAGAAATACAGACATGTGATCATCGGCCAGACCACGTGGGTCAGAGGGTCAGACAAGAAGAAATAAGTTTGAGCTTTCGATGTTCATCTATCTGTTACAGCGTATCACAAATGATGTGGGTCTAGATAGCTTCTTTTGTGGAATATGAAATGGCAATTCAGATAGAAAAAATGGCATGCTTTGAATATGGATGAAGTTTACTCAAAATAAAAAATCTAAAGACCCATTATTTCAGACATCATGCTGATAAAAGTGTAAAATATAGTTCAATTTCAAATAGGGTGTCAACAATTTTAGTCAGTTGATTTAAATCAGCAATTAAAATCATGATTTTAATCAACCAATTTTTTTAAAAAAATCACTGATTTAAATCAAAAATTTTCTAAACATTTAAAATGTCAAAAAAAAATATTAAAATCTAACAATCATAATTTGAAAGTTTCTACAGGTAATTTGACTTATGAATAAACAAAAAAAGAAATTTAAATAATTGTTTCTAAGCTTAATTCATGAGTATTGTAAAGAAATAAAAACAGTTGAGTTTATAAAAAGCATTATTTTTAAGTTTTTATCCAGGTTAAAGCAGTTTCATTTAAAAATGATACTTAAATCTAATATAATTTGCAATGTCATAAATTCCTTTAGGTAATCAATTTATGCATTATTTTATATAAAATTATACATAGCAAGTGCAATACATTTCTATAATTAAAAGAATAAATAGTAATTAATAGCAATCTCACGTTAAAGAAGAATGAAAAAATGACATTTTTTCAAAGCTGAATTGTAAATGAATGCATAAGAGAAAAAGAAATAATTGGTATAAAAATGCTAAGCTCAGCAAGAGCTTCTTCGGTATAGGTTGAATAAATGTTTTTAACTTTGTAACTCATATATACTAAATAAAAAATAATAATTAGGGATTGAAAAGGCAGCAAAATTTTTCTTAAAAAAAAAAAAAAAATTAACCATTGAAAGCTAATAATCCATACTGAGAGGTAATAATGCTGTTACTTAAATATTTAGGATTTCAGATATAAGTGGCTAACTTAGATTTATCCTATATGAATGGTTTTAACTCATTTTCATAATTTTTTTTGGTTATCATATACATACATGTGTAAGTTTAGATTTTGGTGGTTTACAGTAATTTTCCTAAATACAAATGCAAAACGAGCTGCAAATAATGTTTGTTTGTTATTTGCGTTACTAACTAATGAAATTACTTATTTGCAGTTTTTATTAATCCTGTAATTATACTATTTATGCTAGGAAATTTTTTTAATTGTGCCGCACCATGCCCCTTTGAAATTGGCAAAATGCACCATGCCTTTAAAAAAAAATAGTTGAAATTCACCTGTAGTTGTAACCAGAGATTTCTTGTAAAAAACTTCCCCATTCAACAGTATTTCTAAATTCATGTGGCCAAGATCTTGCAAAAATATAAAACTATTTCTTTAGAAAATACAGGATATTATTAAAATATGTTATTTAATTGTATTTTTCAATTTGTTATTCATAAAATTATTAAAAAATAAGGACACTTTATTTATCATACTAAAATTTATTTATTTTTTTCTTATATCATTACTAAACACATTACTGATATATTTCCTCATGAAATAGTACCCTTTTTATGGAACTAGCATCCTGTCCCTTTTTCTGTCTAAAATGAATACTACATTATTATCATTTAATAATTAAGGCTTAAAAATGTATATGTTCCTAATTAGAGAGTTAATTGTTTAATAATTAATTTGAAATAGTATTAACTATTTAATATAAAATGCAGTTAATAATTGTAATAAATGTTAAATATCACTAGTATTTATAAAGTTTTGCATAATTATTACAATATTAATGTATATAACATTATTATATGATACTACCTAATGAAACTACTAATTTACAGCTTTTATAATTTCTGTAATTACTAACTAATAATTATAATTTTATTAAGTAAAGTGTAAAAACATAGATTATGTTAGCAATTAGTGTTTTAATTGTTTTGGAAACCTAAAACTCTTGGTAGCTATTCAGTATTTGAATGCTGGGGGAAAAAATCATAAAAATCTGATTTAAATAAAAAAAAAAAAATCAGATTTTTTTTATTTTTTTACACCCTAATTTCAAACAGAAATGTTCTAGATTTGTTTAAAAAACACTGGTGTACTAAGAAAATTAAAGAGAATACTGTTGGTGGCAAAATAACAAGAAATGAAATTGAGCCACCTCAGAAAAAGATTATAACTATTCAATCTGTACCAAACGATGACTTGGGTGAAAAATTTGGTACTTTTCGGTTAGCCGGGCTATATACATATATACATGTATGTACATATACATTATATATATATGAGTGTACGTACATACACAATGTACGTATCTATATTATAAAGGACAAGCATATCTGTGCGTAACGCATACGTCATTTTGCGAATGGTAACACTTTGAAATTTGAAATAAAATTTTGGTTTTGCAATTTTCTCTACTGCAAATTTTTAAACTTCTAAGCATCGTACATTTAAAATTATTACACCGTCGCGTAAGGAAAAAAATGCTTTTTTAAATGCAATATGTTTGAAAGCTGTATCTCAATTTATTTTTTGGGATATTAATTTTTTTGTAGTTTTTAATACCATTTTTCTTATTGTGGCAACAAAAGTACTTCATTTCTATTGAAAGTCATTGAAAGTAAACGGAAAATAGTCGAAAATAGGGGATACTGTATCTTTTTGTTGCCATTTTCTCATAAAACCTGAAAAAAAGTTGAAAATAAAATATGGACTATGTCAAGAATTTTGTCTGTTATTCCGTGATAATGACGTCATATGCACACTTTTCATAGACGAAGTTTAAGACTGGATTGTAAAAGTGGATTGCTTTAGCGGATGCAAATTACGTCATTTTATAAAAAAGCGTGTATTTTAATTCTTAAACTTGAATTATGTTTTGTAGAAGTGCGTCATTTTCACAGCCTAGCTGCTTTGAAATTCTTCACAGGTGAAAATGCTTCACTTTTGAAAATAATGTAATCGAAATCACACACTGATAAAACGTAATGTTTTACAAAAATTTAGAGTGTCTTTATAAAAGAGAGGTGACATGCAAATAATAGCGATTTATATTACAGAATTTGATTATTCTCGCATGGATGGATTTGCTTCGACGAGTTAGACAAGCAAACAAATAATTCGTATTTGTGGTTTAAAATAATATCATGTTCCTTAAGTTTTTGTAGAAAATTCTCTCGAATAATAAAATTTTAATGCTATTCCTTAGGACATTCTACTATAATTTTATCAAAATAACATAATTTGATTAATTTAATTTTTCCTAATTTTATATAATCTATATATTTAAAACAAAAGTGTGTTTTTTAGTCATCTGACCTGATTTTTCTGCTGAACCAATTTTACTAATATTTTTTTTAAACCAAAAGCTCTTCCTTTGTAGATATGATCGCACTATCAGTTTTTTTTTTTTTTAATATCCCCACTTTTATATTTTAATTTTAAAAGCATTTTATGAAATTTCTTCAAAATGATGAAAATTAGATAGCTTTCATTATTGCAGACAAGAGAGAAATAATGAGGTATTTTTAACTTTAATCATGCTATTTTCTGATAAAAATTAAAAATTGTTGATAAAAATTGTTGTATAGGGTTTAGTGGCACAAAATCCCATTAGGAGCAGAATATCATATTAGGGACATGATAACGGAAAATGACATACTGCTTTTGAAAACATGCATTTTTCCTCATAAATTTTCTATATTGTTTTTCCTTCTGCATGTGTACTGATACTAAGTTTCAGACACTAGGCGAAATGCTCATTTAAGTGAAAATGAAGTCATATTTTTAAAAAAACGACCATTTTCTTAGATAAAACTCAACATTTTAACACAAATGTGTCTAAAAAACAAATATTTCGGAAATTTTACTCTCCGGAATTGAGATTAGAATCTCAAGTAAAGAGTGAGTCTGTTCACATAAAAGATGTTGCTGACAATCGTGACTTCAAGTTTTGAGTTAAAATGATTTTTAAATGATCAAACAAAATACAATTTTTTTAAAAATGATGAATATGGATATGAAAAGTGCGTATGCAAATTTTGAGAAGGTGAAAATCGCTGTTTTCATTCCGGAAATCCAAGCATAAGAGCCTCAATTGATAACCACATCCTAATAACTGATCTTTATTATATTTTACTGATTAAGTATCTATATTATAAAGAACAAAACGTATCTGTGCGTAACGCTGACATCATTTTGCGAATGACAACACTTTACCATCAAATTTCGATCTTGAAATTTTCGCTACTGCAATTTTTTAATCTTCTGATCATCGTACATTTTCAATTTTCGTCGCATAGGGAAAAAATTTACTTTCAAATGCAATTTGTTTAAAAACTGTATTCATTGACTGATATATTTTCTAAAATAATTTTTAACATGATTTTTTTCAAGTTTATCTTATCACGTGCCAGTTTCAATACATAATAATAATAAATATTTTTCAGCATTTGTTTCTGACTATTTTTGCATAACGAAATTAATACTTCCTTTATAAACAAATAAAAGAATAATATTAAAAAAACCACCAATCTAAAATATTTGGGAAAGACAAATTAACGAAATTAATACTTTTTTTTATAAACATATAAAGAATAATATTGAAAAAACACAAATCTAACATATTTGTAATCGTACAATTTAAATTTTTAGATTAACCAAATAGGATTTTTTTTTTTTTTTTTTTTTTTAATGGAATTTGTTTGCAAAGTTCATCTCAGTTTACTGATTGTGTATGGTTTTAAAAACAATTTTAAAGCATGAAATATTTTTTAATTTATCTATATCGCGCGGAGCTCGATTACGAAAGATTAATCCGTTTGCCCTTAAAACAAAATAAAGATTCATCATTTTCTTACGGCTAATATCCATTAAAAAAAACTTCCCTATGAATAAATAAATAAAATAATATAAATAAAACACAAATTTACCAGACATGTATAAGCTCTGAAATTATCAGAATATAAAAGGATGCCATAAGTAGCAAAATCTCGGCAAATAACTCTTAGCATGCGGCTAATAAGAAAATATCGCTTTTGATAAATTAAAAAAATTATTTGATTGTATAATTCGTATTTTACATATGAGAAATGCTTTTTTAATGTAAGTGGTCAACCTAAAAAATTTATTGCATATAAAAAGATTATTAGTTTTCAATTAAAAAAATTGTTTTCACCTATATTCTTTAACCCGGGAAGCCCGGGTACGATTCCCTAGTATATATAATATACATATATGTATGTATATATATATATATATATATATGTATATATAACACTGGCACCCGGCTAACCGAAAAGTACTAAAAATTCAATGCTACTAATAAAGAACTGTCTCTTTATTTCATATATATCACCATCACATATCTGACAAATACAAGAAAATTATGATTTTTTTTTCTTCTTAATATCATTGCCTTTATTTCTTCTTCGCCTACTAGACAGGTTCAATAAACCAGACAGGAAAAACTGTATTAGTATTAGTTCAAATACAGTAAATCCAGTTGAATGTGATAAAATTAAGAAATTGGTTCATAAACTTGTATTTTTAGACCTAAATTCGTAAAAATCTAGAAACATTTAAAAAGAATATCGGATAAAAAATAATGAATTTTAACTGCAGTTGGATACATTATTGTAATTTTTTTACGCTGTTATTATTATGATTTTTTTTTTTTTTTGGAGGGGGTGGGGGGGGTAGTCAAAGGGATAAAAAAACATTTTGCATTTATTATTAATCTAATTTTTCGTAAAATATTAGTTTTGCTACTTACTTATTTAAGTTATAATTGAAATATAGTTGTATTTTTGTAATATTAATCAGTAAGTACCCTACTTATTTTAACACTCATAATGTACATAAGAAAATTGCAATATGCTTCTCCACACAGACAATTTTCTATGAAGCATTTTTGTAGTCCAGGAATCAACGCACGACCAGGCTTGCTGCATCCAAAGGCTATCTTCTTTTGAACTTTAAATGTGCATGGAAATTATTTTGTGTGCTGCAACATTAAATTAAAAATTTAAGACAGGACAAAGTTTGAAATCTGGAAGTCCAAAATTTGGAATTCTCCAAAATCCAAATGTTTTCCTAGTACAAAATCGCAATGAAACACATGAAAAAATAAACATTAAAATTTGGAAAAAGACATTGCTAACGTTTCAAAAATAGCAGAGGAATTGAAACTGAATTCCTTTTATGAAAGTTAAAAAATTGCTACAAAATGCTAAAAAATTATCAAAGATTAAAATACTACTGTATGAATTCCAAATAAACTTTATTGGAAAAAGGACAACATTTACTATATTGAACTAAAAGATTTAAACCAGATTCCTTTTATTAATGTAGAAAAACGCCGTAAAGCAAAAAACGCTAAAAATTCAAAACACACAGAGAATTTACCGTGGTGGACTAAAACATTGTAACCAAATTAATTTTACGAATGTCAAAAAAATCGCCACGAAATATGAAAAAATTCTAAAAACCACATAAAAAATTTTCAAAAGTCGCTCTACGAATTCCAAATAAACTTTATTGAAAATAGGACATTTACTCCATTGGGCCTAAAGATTAAACCGGAATTCCTTTACTAATGTTGAAAAATCACCATAAAGCGTTAAAAACCACTAAAAATTCAAAAATTGCAGAGGACAAAATTTACTATGGTGGGCTAAAAACACTGAAACCAGAATTCTTTCATGAATGACAAAAAATCTATGCAGGGCGCATAAATATATAAGGTCATGGAGCATTTAAAAAAAATAAAAATAGCATCTTAATTGAAGTAAAATGTTAAGGGAAAATCCATTAAACAGTCCTTGAGAGTTATTTCAACTTTTTGTTTCATTTAAATATTCAAAAACATGTAACAAATGATAAATAAAGTTGTTAAAAGTAAATATGGCACAATCAAAACAAAATGCTTCAAAAACATAATACATTCTCAAGCCTTCATTTAAAACCAAACTAAAAATCAGCCTAGAAGAACAACACATCTAACATTTCACCAATAGCTGCTCAATAAATACAAGTGAATCAGTTAAAATTAAATGCAAATTGAAGGATTACAGTTGGAGTTAAAACAGGTTAATTATGCAAAAAAAACTATATCAGCACTTCCCTAGTGAGGCAGAAACTTAATACAGTTTAATTAGTGCACACTTGTCTAACAGGTTAAAATTACAGCTAATTATTTTCCAGTCCAGTATTGTGCAATTTCTTTCCCTCAGTGGCAGTCATCTTTGTTTACATTTTGTATACTGTTAGCCACATCTTTACATAATGCAGATATAGGTAACATTTAAAACTACATTTATGTTAACCACTTCACCGGCGACAGGTATGGGGAAACAGTGCTTTTACCCCCCGAGTTATCTCGGGGCAAACAGTGAAGTGGTTAATAAATAAGCATGCTGTTAAATTTACTATAGGAAAACTTTATCTAGCTATCAAAAAGACTTTAAAACTTTACATTAATTTAATATCATTAATTTATGAGACTTTCAAACACATCTTCAACAAACATGTTTTAAACAAACAAGAGCATGGCATGCATGCAAATTTATTGTGGAGAGCTGAAATTTTTAATAAAAGAACACAATCTCTAAAAATCACCTTAAAAATCTCTAAAAATTAAAAAAATAATGGAGGACAAAATTTACTATATTAGGCTAAAAGTTGAAACCAAATTCCTTTTACGAATGTCAAAAAATTGTCGCAAAATGTGAAAAAACAAAGGTGCATACAAAATGCGCAAAAAATTCAAAAGTTGCATGAATTCGGAATAAACTTTATTGAAAAGAGGTCAACATTTAGTACACTGGTCTAAAAGACTGAAACCAGATATGTTTTACTAATATAGAAAAAATGGCTCAAAATTTGATAAAGTTAAAAATGAAATTTTTTTTTTTTATTGTGTACAGATTGTGATATGTTTTTTTAAACCTTTTAAAAAATATATTCCTCCATTAAAATACCTTCTTTAGTTTTATCTTTTTTTGGCATTAAAAAACTTATTTGGGGGAAGGGTAGATTTGTTTTGACAAATAAACTGCAAATTATCCAAAATTTGGAAAAGTCTGAAATTCAGAATTGCCAAGGTCCAGAGAATTCCAGATTTTGGACTTTGTACTGAGAGAGGTGGTCCCCCACACTACTGAGAATCACACAACTTTATGTAATCAAAATTAAGAAGGAAGTGACTGTTCAGTAACGCCAACTGTACTTATCTGAATCGAGTCATGGCACCAACCAATCATTACGTTAGACACAAATGCATATTAAATTTTTGAAAATAAAGCATGCCAAATGACTACCATAATTGGTATATTAATATCTCACCAATCCCACAGGCACATCCTAAATCATGTAGCTGGAGCACCGCGCGCAGATGGCCCAAGAAGTGAGGCAAAACTGATAATGATTTTCCTTTATCTCTGAAAACTGCAGACACATGAAATACCCGGCTACACATCAGCAGAAACTATGTAGCATGGCAGCGGCCGCTACAGATTATTTTATACCTTGCAGAATAATCTAATAGATTAAACAGAAATGCTGTACTTAAAAAGAGAATTGCTAAATTTTACTTAGTCTCTAGATTTTGTACCTTCTGTTTGTATTTTCTTTGTAAATGCAAATTTTGCTTATTTTAAGGGTTAATGATACTTTTCCGTTATACCAACACCATGCTAAAATGTATGGTAATGCGCCATTATTTTAACACCGATGGTACAAAGGAATTTCATTGCAAACCGTAGGAAACATTTTGAATCGTTACTTATTGCATCTGAATAATTTTTTTTATCATTATTTAATCAAATCCACACAAAACATCTTAATTTGATATGTTTTAATCAAAAGTATTTTTCATTGAGTTACAACTTTCACTTTTAGCTGACACTGAAATGGGATTTACTATTTGGCTATTACCTGATGATGAGGAAGCTGCAATAAAATTATTTCAGGGCTATGAAATTAGACAACGTTTTTTTGCGAGAACCTGGCTACTAACATTCCACAGTAAATCATAAATATTTTTGTTGATCCTTACACTAGGTGTCATACCCAATCTGTTGAAAGATTATGAGGTATCACAAAATGAAGTAATAAAAGAAAGCGAGGCACTGTTCATCATTATTTACAATACTATCTCATAGAATTCATGCAGCAACGTCTTATTTGAAAAAATTAAATGTTAAATGCAATGGTAAGATACATTTACAATTTAATGCCTGCAGTTCAAATTGAGTTTATTTTATTATTTTATTGTATAATTTTTATTTATTCTTTTATTTTAAGTATATATTTATATTGATTTAATTAGTTTGTGAAAGTCTGTAATTTTCAAATATTACATTCTCTATACGATTATTTTTGCACAAGCAATGTTTTTCAAATGTTTCATTTGGCACCAACTTTGGCACTTGGCAACAATGGTGTTGGTATAATGGGAAAATGCCATTATTTCTTATGATAGGGCCACTGTTGGGTTGCAAATAAATTTTGTCATGCTACAGTTTGACATTAAAAAATCTTCTATTGTGCTGGGCTGTTAAATTAATCTGTGCAAGGTGTGAAAATAACCTGCAGTGCATACTGCCATGCTGCAGTTTCTTCTATTGGGCTATGCATACTAATAAGGAATTATTATTAGTATTATTATTATTATTATAAAAAAATTAATCTTACCTTCAGAGGATTTCTAAATAAAGGAGAATCACCAAATGGATTTGTAGTCATAGCTAAAATTTGTTGTTGGGCTTGTTGTAAGGCAGCTGCATTGTTAGCATCACTAAAATAGGATTAGAGGGAAAAAAAAAAAATTAGTCACAATCTTAAGCAAAATACAGATTCCATATATACCTTCCGCTTATTTTTAAAACTTCATAAGAAAGTATAATAGCATATTAAAGGTTTCACAGCTGAAAATGAAAATTTAAAAAATCTAATCTCTAAGTACATCATACAAAGTCTATCATAAATAAAAATTCCTTATTTCCAGCAAATTTTGATTGAAATTTTGAAGGATACACCTTATTTTATTAAAAATAACTTAAAATCTGAAAAAGGCAATGTCTAAAACCACAAGCTATAAGTTGAAAAGGTATAGAAATGCAAGTTTTAATTTTATCGAAGATAACCTTCACCTCTTAAACTAATTTTAAATTTTGAACCTAATACCTAACACATTTTTAGAGAAGTAAAAAGGAGTTAGGATGTAAAATTAAAAGAAAAATTAATGATAATTTTAAAGAGTTAATTAGGTTTTTAAGAAGAAAAAAACTTATTATGAGGGCTAATAAAAAAATCATGCATACATACCTTCCTCCAATTAATGAAGATGATGGATTGAAATTGAAGGCAGAACCACTTGGATTGGAACCAAAATCTAAAAGCAATAACAAGAAATGCATTGAATGACAATAATAAAAATACATTAAAAATGCATTGGATGACAATAATAAAAATACATTAAAAATGCATTGAATGACAATAATAAAAATACATTAAAAATGCATTAAAAATACACTCACAATTAATTCTTTAAAATACAGAGTGTGTGAATTTTGGGAACAATTTCGGGACTATTTTTTAATGTTTTAAAATGTAAAGGACTAATGTTTTAAATGTGTGCACTGTGCTATCCTTGATAGGAGGATTTTTCATAAAATTTCCAGAGGTATTGTTTGCCATTCCTATTTCACTATTTTTTAGTTCATTAATCGTGGTGGATTTCTGCTTTGAAAGAGCTCTTTTCAGTTGACCAAAGGCACAATAATAATCCATAGGTGAAATGTCAGGTGATTTCACAAAAATATATTGTAAAGGTAGATATGCTTGTGTGGGCTTTCATTCTTTCAAGGAATGAAGCAGTAGATTTTGAAGTATGACTGTGGCTTTATCTTGGTGCAATTTCACTCTTTCAAAGTCGTTGGGATAAAGAAACCGAATTTCTTCTGTAAACATTGTATTTTCAAAAAAGTAGAATGAGTTAATTTTAACATTTCTTTCCACTCTTCTTATTTTTAACTTCCCATTGTAAGAGAAACCTGTGGCAATCATAAAGACTTTACTGAAACTTTCTTTGCATTCTCATAACCACATTTGGATAACTTTTTCTCAAAGTTTTTGGTAATAGACCTTTTTTTTGTTGTTGTAGTTATTTATTAAATCTTTTATTTCAGCTATTAACCTTGTACACTTCAATATTGAACAAAAAAATTTAGCAATTGTGACAAAACTACCTCCTAGTATTTTCTTTATGATCTCTGATATCTCTTTTCAATGTCGAAGCTATACAAACTTTTCTCAGAATCAGTATGACATAGTAACCGGTACTTGTTAGTTATCCCGTCGACCAATTTCACCAAATTATATAAATCGCCAAACCAATCGCCAAATTATACAAATTGACATTATTTTTATTTTAAATAACGAAAGAATAAATAAATTAATATAACATTAATAAAAATACAAATAAAACGGCGAAATAAAAATCACTTGATGACGTAAACATGTGTTGTCAAGTGAATGTGACATTTACGATCAACCATTATTGGCACTTAATCTTACAATTTGGCGACAGTAATTTGGTCGACGGGATAACTAACAAGTACCTAGTAACCATAAAATACAAGATTAATCCAAAAGTAACAAAAGAACAAACATTCCAATAATTCGAAAAATATAAGTAGTAGCACGATATGTTTCTCACTTAAAAACCCAATAGTGTTGACTCTAAGCCGCTTTAGCAGGGCGCAGCGCCTGGCGGCCCTTTTTAATTCTTTTTTGCACCCGGCTGCCCTTTTTAACACTGCCTATGCGCCCCGTGGCAATTCAATTGATCCCGGGAAAATATCGCAAATTCTAGGGACTCTAACCAAACCAGTTCAAAATATTTTTTGTGAACAATGTACAAGTGTCCCCATTTTGAAAAAAGTGCCCTTTTTTTAGAATAGTGTTCCCTTTTTGAAAAAATGTACCCTCTTTGGAGAGAAAAACATTTTAAAAACAAATTTTACTCTATTAGAATCTAATTGTTAGTGCTGAAATTGCACAGTATTCACAGTATATTGCTTACTGATTTCATAAGTTTAAATACAAAATAGACAATCAACTTTTTTATGCAGTGACCAATGATCATATAAATAGAAATTAGTCAAACCCCAAACACTTATTATGTATATCACATACATGATTCAATACACCTTAAAGAAAATTTTAAAAGGTAAAAAAAAAAAAAAAAAAAAAAAAAAAGACTGCTAAACTCAACATACAAGAAAAAATATAACAAGTTTTGAATTTATTCTTTTAGAGCAGCTGTAATCGCTTTCTTTGAAGGTGAAACTTTGACGAAATTCGCATTTTTTTCGCGATCTTATGACGAAATTCCCGTTTTTTTTTTTTTCGTGATATTGGGGGGGGGGGTCGCATTTTTTTGCGATGTTCTGGGGGAAATACGCGTTTTTTCCGCGATCTTTTAATGGAATTCGCGTTTTATTTCAATCGTTTGACATTTTCTCGCGATCCTTTTACGAAATTTGCGTGTTTTTCGTGATCCTTTGACAAAATTCGCGTGTTTTTCGTGATCTTTGGAGGAAATTTGCGTGTTTTTCGCGATGTTTTGAGGAAATTCGCGTTTTTTTCGCGATCTTCTTTGTGAAATTCGCGTTTTTTCGCGATATTTTAATGGAATTCGCGTTTTATTTCTATCGTTTGACGAAACTGACGTCTTTTTCGCAGTCTTTTGATGGAAACTGCGTGTTTTTCGCGATCCTTTGACGAAATTTGCGTGTTTTTCGTGATCATTTGACGAAATTCGCGTGTTTTTCGCGATCCTCTGAGGAAATTCGCGCGTTTTTCGCGATCCTTTGGGGAAATTCGCGCGTTTTTCGCGATCCTTTGGGGAAATTCGCGCGTTTTTCGCGATCCTTTGAGGAAATTTGCGTGTTTTCGCGATCTTTTGAGGAAATTTGGCTATTTTTTGCAATCTTTTGAGGAAATTCGCATTGTTTCGCGATCTTTCGAGGAAATCCGCTTTTTTTTCTCGATCTTTTAACGAAATTCGCGTCTTTTTTTCGTGATCCGTCGAGTAAATTCGTGTTTTTTCGCTGCCTTTTTCATGATCTTTTGGAAGAAATTCGAGTTTTTCCGCGATCTGCTGGAGAAATTCGCGTTTTTTCACGATCCTTTGACAAAATTTACGAATTTTTTCCACGATCGATTGACGAAATTTGACGATATTTTTTGGAACATATTCGCGAAAAGCGCGATTTTTCCGAAATTCATGGCTAAATACCAAACATCGATAAAATTTAAAATAAAGGTCGGTTAACAGTGTTGAAAAACGGACTTTGCGGACCTAATAATGGAAAAACGGACCTAGTGAGAGCCCTGCTATTAAGATTATCCTAACCAATCAATGCTTGTAATTCAGATGAATGACGTGCATAAAGGATTTACCGTGCGTTTTACAATCACGATTTTTTTTCCTCGGCAGCAATATCGCTTGCGTCCGAAGCAGCAATACAATTTAAGGAGTTTCTAAGAAGTGGTTTGCTTATCTAAGTAGTTCTAAGTCCTACTTGGGACTGTTTTCATTTCTAAGGAGTTTCCAAGGAGTCTGTGCGAACCCTGTTCTATAACAGAGCAAAAATATAGCAAATTTCACTAATCTGGACGGCAAGATAAAGTAAACTGGTCAATCACCATCGATCTACGACGTTTGACAGTCTACTACAGTTCGCTAATGCAAAGGACCACCGGGAGCGCTTTTGATCTGCAGCGTGGGAAATAGCACACATATTTTCTCATTTGAAAACATATGCTCGCGGACTCCGTGTGCAAAAAATAAGAGAACCTTTGAGCAATCACTCAGGGAACAGCTGTCAAAGATCCTTGACAGGTTCTTGAATGGAGGAGCCAATGAGTGGCTGAGAAACTCACTATTATTTTAGAAAGAGATAATTTAAATATATAGGAGACAAGGGTGATAAAAAAAGTTAGTCAGTAATTTGCTGAACTCGACAGGACAACTTGAAGCAGGAGAGAAAAGCTCTCTCCGGGGCAAGTAAAAAAGTTCACGAGGATCGACCCGAGGAAAATTAACAGCCGAAATGGCTAGGATACGGCTTCCAATCCGGTGACCAATATAAGGTAACTGCGGCGCTGGCACAGGGTGCCATAGCAGTGAAGAGATCTTTATCTCTGAAAAGGACAATTGTCTACTGATTATTAATAAACCCAAAGAGACACTAACCTCTAAATTGCAGTGAGGAAATATCCAGTTTATATTTTGCTAAAAAGACTTATGCAACAAGCTGCCACCTTCTCAAACTTTTTATTGACTTTGCATCAAAATCATTTCACATCAAAATCATTTCAACATTATAATATTGTTGTGCTGTATATAATACCAAAATTATAAAATCACCAAATATTTAGTCAAGAAATATTTTGTTAGTCTTTAGCAAAATAAAACCATTTGTTCTAATCTAAATGAATATTGGTTGTTATGCCTTCGAAGTAAAGCCCTAGCTCACCGCTACCACCTTCTTGGGATTCCGCACAGCCATTACTAAACTTTCTTTGCTTTCTCAAAAACTAGGTTTGGGTATTTTTTCACTATTTTCCCGATAAGAAATATACCTTTACTTTGTTGCAGTCATTTAAATAAACTAATGCTTCATCAAGGGTAGCAATGTATTTCCATTTACCTCCGACTAAATGATACAGGGATGTGCAAAATGTCTTACATTAACCCTCTGACTGCATACTTTTTTTTTTCAAAATCCTTTCGAACAATATATAATCGACCAGTATGTCCTTTGTTATTACATATTTCAATTCATCATGTCTTTGAAATATGTAGTACATTTATCATTTGCATTTTAACATTTTGAATATGGAATTTTTTAAACAAAATTACTTCAAATACTGTATATAATCTAAATTTTTCTACAAGTATCTTGCCTGTGGAAATCACGGGATACACAGTCAGGAGGTTAAACCTCATGCCCCGGCAATAGATGGTGATTTTAAGTTGTATATCTTGCTTTATTGTTTTGTTTATTGGTGCTACAGATGTATTTAAAGATTTTGCAATTGATTTCTCCATCAACAGATTTTCTCTGATTACCAGCAATTTCCTTTTAGAAATATTAGAAACAGTACAAACCTTTTTAGAGTATTCATTTGGAATCTTTCCATTTAAAAGTACCGACTGATGGGATTGCACTTTCTGATTAACAATGTTATTTACTTTGCACTTAGAAAATTTTATACCATCATGTGTTTCACTATTTTTTTTTAATTGTGGAATAGTTTTCCTGGGAAAACGGAAAAACTTATCCTCTGATCCCACAGCTTATTTACATGCACCATTTTGAAAGAAGAATAAATTTGAAAGTGTCAGATGATAATTTTAATTCCAAATAATAAGTTGTTGCCAGAAATTTTCTTCCAAAGTATTTACATTTTTAAAATCCTTTATCAAAATTATTCTAAAAATACATAAACATACTCTATATTACACACAATTTATTATTTTTTTTTTTACGTTATAAATACTGAAAAATCTATTCACATAAAGAGTAAATGGGTCATTTTCTTAGAAACATATAAAACGATGTCATTAAGTATTTAGAGTAATAATTACAATAGAAAATAAGTAACAATGAAACATGGTGTAGTATGGCCATAAAATACATATAATTAATTAAATAATAAATGATTTTTTTTATTAAAATAATCTGTCAACAGAATATGAGAAATCATGACCATAGATTGTCACACCCGTACTTTTTACTAGTTTTAATTGGAGTCTATAAAGCGGATTTTGAAAAAAAATATGATAAATTATTTATTTTAATTCAGTGCTTTTGAAAACTAACGAATTAAATTTTAAACGATTTTCATAGATATTTATATTTTTATTTGATAACTAACATCACAGCAAAATAAACTGAATCATGTCCATGGACAGAAAGCTAACAGTATTTAGCTAAATGGCTAAACAGATTAGCCCTTTAGTTTGCACAAAAAAAACTTATTTTGAATCTATTAAAAATCTGACTGTCTATTTGTATTTTACAACTCCTCCTAGAATATAGAATGCAGCACAATGAAATTAACACCAGTCATCCACATAGATACGAGGGTATTGTATAAGCTTTCAGAATTTGAATTAGTTTTCAAAGTTCCATTTTTTTTTTTTTTTTTTTTTTTTTTGTAACTTTTAACTTAGTTTATCTAAAGATGGTATATAAATTACTGAGTGTTTGTGGATAAAAGTAGTAGTAAAAGGGAAAATAAAAAGATCATTATACATTTCTTGATGTCACTTTCTCATTAAAATTGAAAAGAGAAATTATTTTCAATTTGAATAGGGAGTGGCAAAAATATTAAATTAAATTTTCCAAAAAAAATTTCAGAAATAAAAACATATTTTCACATATTCAAGTTTTATAAATCAATTTATTCTACAAAACTAAAAATTATCTGTTAGTATATTGTTATTTAAAAATCAATACATCATAGATTTTTTCAACTTTACATTGAACCAAGGAGAAGGATTTAAGCTCCATGTATTTAGATGCATTATTGATAATTATTAGCCCTATTCACAAGAATTTATGTTTCAAATAATTATTTTTGAAAAATGGCGATAAAAATGTTTCACAAGGGTACTAAAATTAAAATGGTTATCAGAGAAAATGACAATTTCATTTTTCATGAAGCATTTATTTTAATTTTTAAAAAAATACAATATTTTTTATAGGTTTGTCAGAGTGACATCATTTTCATTTCACCAGCTCTGAAATTAGAAATGAAATCTTAAGAACACAATATGCTTTTGATGAATAATGTTTTGTATCAAAAATCCTGTAATTTGCATAATGTAATTTCAGTTTAACTTACATTGTAATTTATATACTTAAAGAAATATTGGCAGAGACTTCGTAGTCAGAGTGGTGTAGTCAAGATTTTTTTCTTTTTTTTTAAAAGGTACAAATTATAAAATAGTCAAATTAAATAGAATAGCATGTAACATTAACTGCTGCACAAAACTTAATTGAGCAGCATCATGTTTAAGGCAATTATGTTTATAGATCACCTTTTTGTACTTTTTAGAAATTTTTTTGTAAACTTCTTTATCACAAAACCATTTTTTTATATACTTGGTAAAAACAAATATGTTATATAAAGCATAAAATAATTTTAAAATATATTTTTATATACTTTCACATATTTTGTGATAATAATCCAAACATGTCTAATAAACTTGTTAAATACTTCAGCAAATTACTTCTACTCCTTCAGTATTTGAGCATTACATAAAATTTTAATTTCACCTTGAACTCTGAAGTTCTTATCACATTCAGCAACTTTTCAGATAATTCTTAAGGCAATCAATCAATCTTTTATTTGAGCTTTTTCCTAGGAGAAATTGCTTAACAATGTGTGTAATAGCAATAAAAAATGCAAGCAATGTTTCACCACAGTTCACAAGTTTCCAATGGTCAACTTTTTCTTTAATAATGCAATAACTAATAACAAAGCCAAACAGAGATAGAAATTTTCTAACATCAATCCCCAAGATGGTTGGCAAAACGAAATCTAGCAAGATGATGAAGTGAAACCATAAGGAAGAATGTATAATAATTGAATCAGTAATAGAAACAAGGCATCTATTGAATATAAAACATAATTTATATCCCAATAGAACTTTGAGCAATGAATTCCTATCAAATAATAGCAGAAAAATGCGAACACAACATCCATTTTACAATATATTTCTGACAATCAAAGAGGTAAAAAGTGTTTTCATACAATTTTTGTAATTGCAACCTTTCTTTTGGTTGGATTTGTATGCGGATTTTTTTTTCTTTAAATCAGCTTAAAAATTGGTTGTTCGAATAATTGTCCAATCAAATAAAAAGAACTTGCAATTTAAATGGGACATTTAATTACAAAGTAGCAAATATAATTTAAAATACATAAATATTGAAAATTACAAATTTGAATCCGAAATCATTCAGAGGAAATACAAATATTACATTTCCTAAAATCACAAAGCATAAAAAAGCATAAAAAAATTATAAATGAAAGAAAACAGCTTACTGAATCCTGTTGATCCTGTACCACCAAAATTAAACCCAGTAGACTTGTTAGCAGAAGTATTACCAAACAGTCCAGTACTGGTATTTGAACCTAAGCCTCCTATAGAAGGAAATGATGAAGATCCAAATGTACTCCCCAAGCTTGTTCCAAAAGTGCTGCCAGTGTTGCCAAATACTGATGTAGAAGGCTTGTTCTGACCAAAAAGGCCGGTTCCTCCTAGAGTTGATGTTGTGCCAAATGCTCCTGAAATGATTTAGAAATAGTTAATGATAAAAATGTACTGAATTAGCAATTATAATAGTTTTTTTTAATCATTGTGTTTTAAGATAGCATTTTAAGAGATATTTCAATTTGTAATGTGACTCATAAAAAATAACAAAAAATGTCTTCATAACGCAAATTGGGCATCATTATAACAGGACGTTTTATTGGACTTCAAACGAAGGAGGCTATACTATTCCTTTTTTAGGGTTCTGCACTTAAAAAGTAAAAACGAAACCATTATAAGACCACTCATGTGTCTGTCTGTCCATCTGTCACAGTCCTTTTTCTCAAAAACTATAGAATGTGGAAAGTTCAAACTTGGAACAGTTGTAAAGTCTATTAATGAGGAAAGCTCGAACTTGGTGCAGTTATAAAAGCTATTGGCTCACATATTGACATATTTATAGATTATTAGCCATTGAAAAATATTTTTAGGAAAAATTTAGTAGGGCTAAAAAAATTACTTTTTTTTATATAGTGTGGAATAGTTTGAAAGATCTCGTAACACCAAACTAAAAAACATATGTATTTTAATTTTAAGTTTTTTTTTTTTTTTTTTTTTTTTTTTTTTTATCCGAGATATTGTAGAAAATGTGCTGCAAAAATATATTGTCCCCCCACCACCCTCACTATTTTCAAACCTACTGAGACTAAAATTATGAAAAAATTAGGGGTGGTAGAAGTTATTTAAATCTTGCAGGAAAACTACAGAGATTATTATTCTAAGTCACATAGTTTTTGAAAAAATCACATTTTTCCGTTACACATGAGCTTTACTTTGCAGGCACTCAGCAAGAAAGTTAAAGAACACTTGAGGTACAGTCGTGAAAAAAAAAGTAAACACCCCAACTAACTTTGCAACAAATTATCATAGAAACAAAGGTACTACTGGTAACAAATGATTGGAAATTAAGTCTACTTTTAAATTATGTATATAAAATTGGCTTAGGGGGGTATCAATATTTCAAAACAAACACAAACTCAGGGTTCGTACACATTTCATTATATAAAAATCAAGTACTTTTAAGGACTTTCAAGGACCAAAATTAAACAAATTTAAGGACCTTCAAATTAAATAAACTAATAAATTATAACATGCATTTTTTAATAAAGGGTTTCTTTCATTTTTGTAAAAGTTTTAAATATTCAAATGGACGGGAAGGGGGGGTGGGATTTCATCATGTGGCAGTAAAAATTTAGAAAATTTTAAAATAACATACAGCAGAAGAAAAAACTAGTCAGATGTGCCAATCCCAAAACTTTTTTCTATCTCCAGACCTGCCAACCTTTTAAAATGAGAAATCGTAGCACACAAAATTTAAATTAATTTGGAGGTTGGTTGGATGGTTTTTCATGTTTCGCAGCCACCTTTTGACATTCGTACAAGGAATAAGGTTTCAGTCTTTCAACTCAATATAGTAAATTTTTTCCTCTGAAAATTTATACACACGATTTTTAGAGTTTCTTCTCGTTTCGAAGCGTTTTTTTTTTTTTTTTTTTTGACATTTGTAAAAGGAATTTGGTTTCAATTTTTTTAGCCCAGTGCAATAAATTTTGACGAAATTCGCGATTTATTTCCCGCGATCATTTCAGGATATTCACAGTTTTTTCCCAAAATCGTAATTCACATTTTTTTATCACGATTCTTTGTTGAAATCTGCACTTTTTACCACGAACTTTTGACGAAATTTGCATTTTTACCACGTTCCTTTGACGAATTTTGCGTTTTCTTTCCGCGATCTTTCGGTGAAATTTGCGTTTTCTTACTTATCTTTTGATGAAATTTGCATTTTCTTACTGATCTTTTGACGACATTAGCGTTTTCTTTCTGCGATATTTGAACAAAATTCGCATTTTTACCACGATCCTTTGACGAAATTTATTTTCTTCTGCAACCATTAAACGAAATTGATTTTTTTTACAGGGTCATTTGTCGAAATTCGTGGGAGTTTATTGCAACCAATCGGCAAAATTTTCGATATCTTTTCTCGACCAATTAACAAAATTCACTACTCATTTCCGCGACCTTTTGGCGAAATTTGCAATATTTTTCCCTCGATAGTTTACCGAAATGCGTGATTTTTTGCGCAATCTTTAGACGAATTTCGCAATTTCTTTCTAGACTCTTAACGAAATTAGAGATTTTATTCGACGACCAATTGAAGATAATTGCTATTTGTTTGAGATCTTTGAAGAAATATCCGATATTTTTATACGATCATTTAAAGAAATTCTCAACATTTTCCGCAATCGATTCCTGAATTAATTTAGGGAAATTCCATAAAAGAAAAAAAAAAATCATGGACTTCCAAGAAATTTCAAAATATACTCGCAAAAGAATCATAAGTATGTACGGAAGAATCTGCAGGGAGAAATACTGCACAGCATTTTTCATTATGCAGGACTTTTTTTTTTTCGTGTGCAAATCGTGCGATTTTGCACACTATTTCAAACCTTGCCCCTCAAAGAACCAGCTCCCCACCTCCAGAAATTCTTAACATGGCACCCCGTTACTAAGGAAGGGAATTGTATAAATATTTACAGAAACACGATTCACTCGTGGTTAATATATACATAAAGAGGGTTTTACATTAAAAAAGTTTGTTTCGCAACATAGATTTTTTTCCCACATGAGCATTTTTTAATGTCCGAATTTTTGAACTAATGACCAATTTTTTAAAACTTTCGGAAATGAATACTTTGAAATTTCGGAACAGAATTACTCTTGAAAAATATGTTGCGCGGGATAAAAATCGCAACTAGAAACAAAAAGTGTATTTGTGTTTTTTGCAAAAAAAATCGTAGTTTAAGACCGATTTTCGTAACATCGTAGTTTATAGGTCCAAATGGTAGCAACTACGATTTTTTCGTAGCAGTTGGCAGGTCTGTATCTCATACATGTTAATACTACAAAATTCATTTATCAGAGTGCAAAAATTAATGGTCTATGCCCCTCATGAGGATTCTAAAGATATGAAATTCCGTGCATTAGTTCTTGAGATACGACTATTGTTAAAACCGTGCAAATCCTGCGAAATATAGCATAGCAGCGCCACCTGTAGGGTGATTTACACCAAAACATAATCAGCAACAACTTATGTAAACATCTAACTGAATCTGAAGTTTGATGAAAATCCGCGCATTAGTTCTTGTGATATAGCTATTGCAGAAATCGCGAAAAATGCATCATAGCAGCGCCATCCGTTGGGAGATTAACACCAAACCATAATCAGCACCTATAATTATCAAGGTATACTTGAATCTGAAGTTTGATGAAAATTCGTGCTTTAGTTCTTGAGATATAGCTATGGCGTAAATCATGAAAAATGCAGCATAGCAGCACCACCTGTTGGGCGATTTACATCAAAAACTAATCAACACTAATTTATATCGAGGATTAACTGAATATAAATTTTTATTAAATTTTGTGCATTAGTTCTTGAGATACACCACCCACAAAATTTGTGTCACATACAGACAAAGAGTCACAGACTCATTTTGTAAAAACATGTTTTTCAGGATATCTGACCCCTAAAACTGTGTAAATCAGTCGAAAATTTTCCCGAATCCAATACTTTCTTATTGTAAAGATAAACAAAGAGGAGAAACATAATTTTTTCTTATTATTTGGGGGGGGGGGGGGGGGGGGGGGTAGTTTAACAGACTTATAGTTAACTTACAGTTTAAAAGATTTTAAGTTTTGTATGCTTGGTAAGAAGGGGGGAGGGCAGGGAAACGTCAATTTCGGTAGGGGGTGGGAGGAGTAAAACTGTATGATCGATTATTTATTGTTACAATAAATTAACTAATGGAGCAGAAAAAGTTTTTAAAAAAGCAATGATTTTTAAGATTTTAAACTTTATAAGTTGAAGGGGCAAAAGGACAAGCACATTTTTTAAAATCTTTTAGGGAGGGAGGGAGTTTATTAGATGACTTATTTATTTATCTTACTAAAAATTTACAAGAAAAAAAAAACTAAGAGGAGTTTTAAAGACTTTAAATTCCATGTGTTCTTTAAGTGTGTGTGGGGGGAAGGGTGCAAAAGGAAAATTCCAATTTCGGGTGAGAAGAGAAATCTTGATAGATTATTTATTGAGGTAATAAAATGACAAAGCAAAAAAAAATTTAATTAAACAGTTTCGAAGAGTTTTTAAACTTTGAGTACTGTGGGGGAGCAAAGAAAAACGGAGGAAGAAAAATTTTGAGGGTGAAATTCAGGACAGATTATTCATTCAGTATTAAGTAAGAAATAGAGTACAGGGATGAAAGTGCACTAAAGCCATTTTGTAGCAGCAAAAATTGAATTTTGGAGCAGTAAAATCCATTTTTGTAGCAGCAAAAATTAATTTTGTAGCAATAAAAACTGTTTTTGGAGCAAATTGAAATTCTAATGCTAATAAAAAAGAAATTTGCGTATTTTCGCGATCTTTTGATGAAATTTGCATATTTCTAGCGATCTTTTGGCGAATTTTGCACATGTCTCGCGATCTTTTGGCGAAATTCGCGTATTTTTTGCTATCCTTTGTTGAAATCACTGTGCTGTTCGCTATTTTTTGGCGAAATTAGCATGGTTTTTTTTTTTTAATCTTTTGACAAAATTTGCAGTTTTTTTGTGATCTTTTCATGAAATTTGTGGGTTTTTTCGAGATCTTTTAACGAAATTCGCGTTTTTTCACAATCTTTTGACACCATTTTTGTTCGTTTTTAGAAGTAATTGGTAATCAATGCAAAAACCCTTGACGCGTTAAAAGTTTCTGACGCAGCACTTTATCTTATGCTCTAAGAATTTTAAATATGGAACTTAAAAATACTGATATCAAATTTTGAGTGACGTTATGCTATTTCTTAAAAAATATATTTGTATTTATTTCACCATTTTATTTTTGTTTTATTTATAATCGCATGTGCAAAAGTTATGTTCAACATGAAAAGCTGCATAAAATTTTATTCGCTGTTGCTTTATCATTTACATCTCTCATAAATTCAAAATATGTGTTTTAAAAGATATGATATAAAATTTAAGTGACGCCTTGATGTGACTTTAAAAGGTTTGTTTTTTAAAATTCAATTTAAATTATTTTTGACTTGGTTAAAATATTTTTTTTACATCTACACAATACTTTTAATTTTCCAATTCACTGTTAAATATATCACTTTCATTGAATCTATACTATGCATTGAAATGTATTTATTTCAATAAATTGATTTATCTTTTGTGTCACGCTATTCAAAATTGTGAGTAAGATTTATGTAAATGGTTTCTTTGCGTCAAACTATCCTTTTTCATACATTTCATGTAGTTTGGACACAATGACGCAAAGAAACCATTTACATAAATCTTACTCACAATTTTCAATAGCGTGACACAAAAGATAAATCAATTTATTGAAATAAATACATTTCAATGCATAGTATAGATTCAATGAAAGTGATATATTTAACAGTGAATTGGAAAATTAAAAGTATTGTGTAGATGTAAAAAAAATATTTTAACCAAGTCAAAAATAATTTAAATTGAATTTTAAAAAACAAACCTTTTAAAGTCACATCAAGGCGTCACTTAAATTTTATATCATATCTTTTAAAACACATATTTTGAATTTATGAGAGATGTAAATGATAAAGCAACAGCGAATAAAATTTTATGCAGCTTTTCATGTTGAACATAACTTTTGCACATGCGATTATAAATAAAACAAAAATAAAATGGTGAAATAAATACAAATATATTTTTTAAGAAATAGCATAACGTCACTCAAAATTTGATATCAGTATTTTTAAGTTCCATATTTAAAATTCTTAGAGCATAAGATAAAGTGCTGCGTCAGAAACTTTTAACACGTCAAGGGTTTTTGCATTGATATCATTACTTTTTTGAGGTTAGTGATAAAATGATTAAAAAAAAGATACTTATGGAATTTAATGCAGATTTAATTTTTACTATTTTATTACAATTTTCCTTATAGCAGTTTGTATATAAAAACAGCTGGGTAAGTATAATCGCAGATCGCACAGAGGGTTACATTTGATATTCCTTTAAAAACACTTTATCCTTAAATTAATAAATCCAAAATGTTAATTTATAATTATTAAATCCTTACATAGATGTAGCACCAATAGTTCCAATTTTCATGGGGCAGGGAACGCACTCTTTTAAACAAACCACCTTCCAATTGAAGTCATCAAAAACCAAGTTGAACAAGCCAGATCCCGTTGTGTTGTTTGACAAACAGCAGTCTCATGTCCCCTCCTTCCCCCCCTTTTTCAAAATTTTTCAGACCAGTACCTAAGAATGGAACCGAAATAATTTTTTCTCTTCAGAAATTACGATAAAAAAATAGTATGCAGTACTCATAAATTTACTTTAATGCTATATAGGGTGATTATTAAGTTAATTATAACGTTTGGAATCTGTTGCATTGATGTCCGAAAGGTAGTTTCTGAGTTATGGAAGCTGGACCCATAAGGCGCCATAGACGGGCGAAGCCCGCTAGTGTCTATCATAATTATATCTTCCATGTAGACTAATTGCGATATTTAATCAAAATAGCCCCCCCCCCCCCCCTCCTCATCCCCAGAAATATAACAAATACAAAATGTGTCTTTATAAACCTATCGTCAAATAGGTTTTTATTTCTTTTTCCCTAAAAAAAAACATGATTTTTATATCCGTAACGTAAATAGCGGACGAAGCCCACTAGTTCCTATCATAATATATATTTTTAATAATTTTATATAGTCTATAATAAAAATCAGACTTAAAATAGTCTAGTTCCATGAGTACTTGTAGTGTCAGTTACATGCTATGATTTTTGGATACCAGTATTTTAGAACGGGAAAATGTGACTTATTTTATCAGAGATATCTCATTAATTGAATAAGGTGAAGCAAACTTTTTGAAAAAAAGGTGGCCAACAAGCATGGCAGTTATCAGCTATGTGACTTTGTGCTAAAGTCCATTAATTTGATCTGCTTTAAAAAGATTACGGAAGATTGAATTATAGTAGAACCTGGATTAACCGAGCTTCGATTAATCGAGGTTTCTGTTAACCGAGCCGATAACAAAGTCTGATTTTTTTTCCCTTTTGAATGAGCCTTAAAAATAACTACACTCTTTAGCTCACTGTCCGTGCTATACAGGCCCTTCTGCCCCCAAAAGCCCTCAACTCCAAAGAAACATTGGACCCTGAGAAGTCAATAGCGAACAATGCTTTGTTTCCAGTGGCTGTGTGAACTTTCGTAAATTTTTCAATTTGCATTTTAAAATTTACTACTGGTAGTTGATTTTCTTTTTAAATTTGTTAAGCTGTGAAACAGAACTTTACATATATTTACTTTTATTATTTAAAAAACGTTCTATATATTTTTTTAAAAGAGATGTTAAATTCGCAAGCACGGCGAGTTTTTACACACAGTTTCTATTAACCGAGATTTCCGATTCCGATTTACTAACAGTCCCAATTAGCTCGGATAATCGAGGCTGCTCTGTATAATTAAAAAATCAATGGCGATCTTACTGTAAACGGGTTTCCCTTTTACTGAGGGATTTCAAAACCGAATCAGCTGATGTTAGTTGCTGTTTCCCTGCTTGATTAAATAAGACTAGTTAAACATTTGAAAATTACCAAATATAAAAGGAACTAAGTCAACAGAGTCTTTGCTTTATGGTATTTTTTAACAACGCTATAAGAAAATGATTTTAAATAAGAGATTTTAAATGTAGCGTTTTAAATCTGACATAATTTTCACCAAACTTTCCTTTCTCTTTGTAACATTCAACTGAAAATATTTTTATTATTAGAAAGATAATATTATTATTTGCGCTACCTTAAAATTAGCAACTATAGTTAAAAATATCATCTCGAAATTTGAAATAAATCTCTCATATAAATATATTTTTTAATTTACACTGTTTTGCAATATGTTTTGCAATGTGTTTTGTAAACTGTTTTGGCCACTTTGGCCAATATGACGTAATTTCCTCCATTTACGACTTTTAACACATATCAATGAATTTATTATTTAAAAATTTTCTTTTTCTTTTAATATTCACGTGTAAATATAATTTTTATGACGTAATTTTCAATGTTTTCCTTCTTTTAATGCGTAATCATTTAATTCTAATTTGAAAATAATTGATTATTTTATAATTTTCTTTCATTTTAAGTAAGCATGTGTAAAAACAATTTTTATGACGTAATGTTTAATATTTTCCTGCTTTTAACACGTTATCATTTAATTCTAATTTAAAAGGATTTTTTTCTGTTTATAATAGTCACGTGTGAATAAATTTTTAATTTAAAGGATATATTATTCTTTGCGCTGTTTTAACATTTGGCAACAATTTAAAATAACCTTTTCTAAAATATGTAAAAAATATCTCTGGAAATTCTGAAAATTTTAATTTAAAATTGAAATAAACCGTCAAAAAATTAGGCAAGTTAAGAATAATAAATGCACTCTGCAAACTTCGAGTTTCTATTGAATGATTAAATTGAATGAAAATGATTAAATTCCCATGTATATTTTTTTTCCTATGAGACTTTTTTAATGAGACCATTTTATCCAGATTTAACATTAAATATCTCTTAAAATAATTCTTCGATTTAAAAACTGTCTACTTCAACATTTTTATCAAACATTTCTCTATAATACTACGCAATTGCGTCAAAAGATGGCGACACCAGAATTCTGATATGCTTATTATGTAAACTGTATATATTGCAAAGAATTGTCTGGGGGTTATCAAACTTCATTGATATTTATAAATAAAACATTTCAACTAAATTATTTATTATAAAAGAATTAATACATCACAATAGCTTTTATGCAAGGAAAATAATAATTATAATAATAATATTATGGATGTCAGTGATTATATATTGATTGACCGTCATAATAATAAAAAATGATATTATAAAAAGAAGAGCTGAAATGAATTATTTTTTTACGTTTCTGATCGTGTGATTTATATTCAAATAATAATTATTAATGTATATTTTTTGTAAAGTGATTGAAATTAAATATATTTATAAAATTTATGGTAATATTTTTATTGTTGAAAAATTGCCAAGAAATAATCATCATCAAATTGGCGTCATTATAATTGTAATTTTATTTAACTTAATAGCAATTAAAAAAATTACAAAGAAACTGAGAATAATGGTCAACTAGCAGACTTTAAAAAAAAAAAAACAAAAACATTCACATGTGAAAACACGTACCAGGGAGTATCGAACTGCCTATCTTAAGATCAGTAAACGATGGCCCTTAGCCACTCAGAAAGTGGGAAGACAAAATTTTTCTCCCCAGAAGTGGTTAAAAAGAAAGCATGTGTATGAATACAGTGTCATGCATTTTCGGTGAAATTTCCATAGAATGGCGAAGAAATATAGTCCGATTTTTCATGCGCATTATAAAACGAACAAGAGTCTTGCTGGAAACAAGTAAATTGTTATTTGGTCCATCTGAAACATATTTATTTGATTTTTAAAAAATCGCCCGTGTCATTTTCGAGAGAAAAAAAAATCGAATTATTTAACGAACGAGAGTTTTCCCAGAAAAAAGAAAAGTGTTATTCACCTCGCCTTAATCACATTTATATTATGTATCAATTTAAAAATAATCGTTAGAACTGTTTTCGAGATTTTCAAATTAGGAACTTCCTCGATATTATACCAACGTTTTCACTTTAAAAATGGCTATTTAGATCTCAAAATATACTGCACGTAGAAATGCAAAAATTTCAGTATACGATTAGACTGCAGATATAAGACTGTTCTAGAAAATTCAGAACAATAAGACATATATCTGCTAAGTTATTAAAAGGCGGCTTTTCGCGTTTTCTTTGATGTCGAGTTAGCTGTATATATGAGTAAGCATTTAAGTAAGCATGTGTAAAAACAATTTTTATGACGTAATGTTTAATATTTTCCTGCTTTTAACACGTTATCATTTAATTCTAATTTAAAAGGATTTTTTTCTGTTTATAATAGTCACGTGTGAATAAATTTTTAATTTAAAGGATATATTATTCTTTGCGCTGTTTTAACATTTGGCAACAATTTAAAATAACCTTTTCTAAAATATGTAAAAAATATCTCTGGAAATTCTGAAAATTTTAATTTAAAATTGAAATAAACCGTCAAAAAATTAGGCAAGTTAAGAATAATAAATGCACTCTGCAAACTTAGAGTTTCTATTGAATGATTAAATTGAATGAAAATGATTAAATTCCCATGTATATTTTTTTTTCCTATGAGACTTTTTTAATGAGACCATTTTATCCAGATTTAACATTAAATATCTCTTAAAATAATTCTTCGATTTAAAAACTGTCTACTTCAACATTTTTATCAAACATTTCTCTATAATACTACGCAATTGCGTCAAAAGATGGCGACACCAGAATTCTGATATGCTTATTATGTAAACTGTAAATATTGCAAAGAATTGTCTGGGGGTTATCAAACTTCATTGATATTTATAAATAAAACATTTCAACTAAATTATTTATTATAAAAGAATTATTACATCACAATAGCTTTTATGCAAGGAAAATAATAATTATAATAATAATATTATGGATGTCAGTGATTATATATTGATTGACCGTCATAATAATAAAAAATGATATTATAAAAAGAAGAGCTGAAATGAATTATTTTTTTACGTTTCTGATCGTGTGATTTATATTCAAATAATAATTATTAATGTATATTTTTTGTAAAGTGATTGAAATTAAATATATTTATAAAATTTATGGTAATATTTTTATTGTTGAAAAATTGTCAAGAAATAATCATCATCAAATTGGCGTCATTATAATTGTAATTTTATTTAACTTAATAGCAATTAAAAAAATTACAAAGGAACTGAGAATAATGGTCAACTAGCAGACTTTAAAAAAAAAAAAAAAAAAACATTCACATGTGAAAACACGTACCAGGGAGTATCGAACTGCCTATCTTAAGGTCAGTAAACGATGGCCCTTAGCCACTCAGCCAGTGGGAAGACAAAATTTTTCTCCCCAAAAGTGGTTAAAAAGAAAGCATGTGTATGAATACAGTGTCATGCATTTTCGGTGAAATTTCCATAGAATGGCGAAGAAATATAGTCCGATTTTTCATGCGCATTATAAAACGAACAAGAGTCTTGCTGAAAACAAGTAAATTGTTATTTGGTTCATCTGAAACATATTTCTTTGATTTTTAAAAAATCGCCCGTGTCATTTTCGAGAGAAAAAAAAATCGAATTATTTAACGAACGAGAGTTTTCCCAGAAAAAAGAAAAGTGTTATTCACCTCGCCTTAATCACATTTATATTATGTATCAATTTAAAAATAATCGTTAGAACCGTTTTCGAGATTTTCAAATTAGGAACTTCCTCGATATTATACCAACGTTTTCACTTTAAAAATGGCTATTTAGATCTCAAAATATACTGCACGTAGAAATGCAAAAATTTCAGTATACGATTAGACTGCAGATATAAGACTGTTCTAGAAAATTCAGAACAATAAGACATATATCTGCTGAGTTATTAAAAGGCGGCTTTTCGCGTTTTCTTTGATGTCGAGTTAGCTATATATATGAGTTCCGCCATCTACGAATTCTATGATACGATACGATACGATTTTAACGATACGATACGATACGATTTTAGGCTTAAGGCTGCGTCACTCGAAATACTACCGTCTTCCATGATCTTTTGACGAAATTCGGATATTTTAGGCAATCTTTTGACGAAATTTGCGTATTTTTAGCAATCTTTTGACAAAATTCGCGTATTTTTGGCAATCTTTTGACGAAATTCGCGTATTTTTCGCGATCTTTTAACGAAATTCGCGTCTTTTCACAATCTTCTGACCCCATTTTGTTCGTTTTTTGACCAAGTCCGCTATCCTTTGAAAAAATGCACGTTTTTTGCGATACTTTGACGAAATTCGTGTGTTTTTTGCGACCATTTGATGAAATTTGCGGGGTTTATTTGTCATCTTTTAATAAAATTAGCATTTCTACGATCTTTTGATCGTGTTTTGTTCGTTTTTTGACGAAATTAGCGATCCTTTGGCAAAATTCGCGATTTTTCGACAAAATTTTCGCGTTTTTCGCGATCTTTCAACGAAATTTGCGTGTTTTTCGCGATCTTTCAACGAAATTTGCGTGTTTTTCGCGATCTTTTGACAAAATTCGCGTATTTTTTGCTATCCTTTGTTGAAATCAGTGTGCTGTTCGCTATTTTTTGACGAAATTAGCGTGTTTTTTTTTTTTAATCTTTTGACAAAATTTGCAGTTTTGTGACTTTTTGATGAAATTTGTGGGTTTTTTCGAGATCTTTTAACGACATTTGCGTTTTTTCACATTATTTTGACCCCATTTTGTTCGTTTTTAAAAGTAATTGGTAATCCTTTGACAAAATTAGCGGGGTGTTTTTTCGCTATAACAAAATTCGCATGTTTTTTGCGATCTTTTGACGAAATTCGCGTATTTTTCGCGATCTTTTGACGAAATTCGCGTATTTTTGGCAATCTTTTGACGAAATTCGCGTATTTTTGGCAATCTTTTGACGAAATTTGCATATTTTTGGCAATCTTTTGACAAAATTTGCGTATTTTTGGCAATCTTTTGATGAAATTCGCGTATATTTGGCAATCTTTTGACGAAATTCGCACATATTTGGCAATCTTTTGATGAAATTCGCGTATATTTGGCAATCTTTTGACGAAATTCGCACATATTTGGCAATCTTTTAACGAAATTCGCGTTTTTTTTTTTACAATCTTTTGACCCCGTTTTGTTCTTTTTTTGACGAAGTCAGCTATCCTTTGACAAAATGCACGTTTTTTCCGCAATATTTTGACGAAATTTGTGTTTTTTGCGACCTTTTGATGAAATTTGCTTGGTTTTTTCGCCATCTTTTAATAAAATTAACGTTTTTACGAGCTTTTGATCGCGTTTTGTTCGTTTTTTGACGAAATTAGCGATCATTTGGCAAAATTCGCGATCTTTCGACAAAATTTGCGCGTTTTTCGCGATCTTTTGACGAAATTTTCGCGTTTTTTGCGATCTTTTGACGATATTTATGGTTTTTTGCGACCTTTTGATGAAATTTGCGGGGGTTTTTTTGCCATCTTTTAACAAAATTATCGTTTTTACGATCTTTTGACCGCGTTTTGTTCGTTTTTGACGAATTTAGCGATCCTTTGACAAAATTCATGTTTTTTCGTGATCATTTGACATACATCGCGTGTTTTTCGAGATCTTTTGACCGCGGTTTTTTGCTTTTTTTTGACGCTATTAGCGGCCTAGAAAAAGGTTAAAAATGGATTTTTTTTTTGTTTCTCGGATCGACGAAATCGTGCTAAATTTAACCTTGGCACTAAGTACGTTTTGACGTAGGTTTGGAGCAAAATGGAAAAAAATAGCTGTTTTGTAGAAGCTTAGCGCAGTAAACCGATTTTGGCTTCGTCTGGCGCAGGTCTTACATCCCTGAAACTTTGATATTACGAAGGGGGAAGTGAAATTTCAGAAGACGGGGAGGCAAGGCGGGATTAAGATTTTTTTTAAATCAGAAATTAAAAGAAATTCAGAAGAGTTTCACCTTTGATTAAGAATTAATATGAGAGTAAAATTATGCACTTTTAAGGACTTTTTTCAGATTTTGCATGAAAATAAGTACTTTTAAGCACCAAAAATTTCCTTTGAAAAATGTAAGCACTTTTAAGGACTTTCAAGGACCGTACAAACCCTGAAACTTTGTTTTTTTTCAATGGCAACACCTAACTTTCACACCATAAATAAATTCTACACCTTTAATTAGTCTAAATCGAAATTTTCATAAAATTTATATGATCAGTTTCTAAGAAATAAATAACTTTAAAGTGAGCATATTTTAGGTGCTGTATCCAAAATGAAGTTAGGTGCTCGATTGTTGAAATACTAAATCACTTCTATTAATGCATTATTTCTTGCCAGTTGCCAGTATGACCATTTCACTCATTAATATGTTTCGGCTATTGCTATATACAGTAAAATCCTCTTCAATATTCATTTTTTATAATGTTTATAAGTGTCAAATTATGCGATTTAAAAATATATAAGGTATCTGAAATTAAAATAGTTTTCGAATATGTGAATGTAATTGGAGTTTTTATGATGCTTTTTCTCAGATTTTGAATTAATTTAACTCACTCTTTTCTAAATTTACTGGTAGAAATATGGAGAATATCATTGAATACAAAATTTAGAATAAATAATAGTATGGAGCAGCAATATAAAAAAAGCCCAGACAAATTGTTTTTTAGACTGACAATAAATCCCGATTGCTAATGGAGATAGTTTTAAAACTTTGTCTCAAAATCACCCTTTTTGAGGATGGACATGGGGGATGTGTCTTGTAAGGTCTTTTCAGACATGTTTGCATGGCTTATATGCAGATTTATTTGAAGCACTAAAACTAAATAATGTTAAAAAGACATCAGAATAAGTTTACATTCATTATTATCCTTTAAAACAGGGTAATAATTCTATTACTACACTTATTCTGCTATTTCATTCAAAAATTTGCAATAAACTCATTAATGCCAATTTACAAGAAAACTTGCCTATCAGAAAATCATAAAAATAACTTGTACATTTAAAAAAAATTAGTCTGTGTACTGGAATAAGGGTGTTACAGAAGAAAAAGTTTAATTATTTAAAGCTCATTATTAATGGGTTAAAACTGAACATCAATACTTATTTGCAAAGATTACAATTTTTGATTAATATACAAAAGTTAGTAAAAGATTAAATTAGCATTTTTAAATAACAATCAAATACTTTTGTGTGAATATTTTATCTTACACTGTAAACAATTTAAAAAGATTTGAATAAATTGAATTAATAAGTATAATTATCTCAGCGACTATATTGCAGATATAAGAATGGGTTAAATGATGTAAAATCTTTTTGACCAAAGTTTTGTAGATATAAAATGTAAGAATTATGTTAAACATTTGATGCAAATACATCATCGGCTCTATTTAAAAAGAACAAAAAACATTTCATGTGTCCTTCCATTTTGTAGAATACCAGGGATGCCGCGGACGCGCTATAAAGCGTAAATTACACGAAAAATCGGAGACGGGACGCAAAAAAATAGCTCTTACGCGTCCCATGGGACGCGTAATTTCGTCAAAAAATCGCGGAGAAAAGCCGATTTTCGTCAAAGAATCGTGAAAAAAAGCGCAAATTTCATCAAAATATCGCGGAAATAAGCGCAAATTTCATCAAAATATCGCGGAAATAAGCGCAAATTTCATCAAAATATTGCGAAAAAAACGCGATTTTCGTAAAACGGCCGCTACAAATTAGCGTATTTCGTTAAAAGATCGCGAAAACATAGCGAATTTCGACACAAAATCGGGGAAAAAAGCCGAATTTTGTCAAAGGATTGCAGAAAAAAGCCAATTTTCGTCAAAGGATCGCTAAAAAATAGCGTATTTCGTCAAAAGATTCCTCAAAAATAACGAATTTCATTAAAATCGCGGAAAAAAGCCGATTTTCGTCAAAGAATCGCGAAAAAAGCGCAAATCTCATAAAAATATCGCGCAAAAGCAGCGATTTTCGTAAAAGGGCCGCAAAATAATAGCGTATTTCGTCAAAAAATCGCGAAAAAAAGCGAATTTCGTCAAAAAATCGCGGAAAAATAGCGTATTTCGTCAAAGGATTCCTCAAAAATAACGAATGTCGTCAAAAAATAGCATAAAAAAGCCGATTTTCTTCAAAGGATCGCGAAAAAAAGCACAAATTTCATCAAAATATCGCGAAAAAACGCTATTTTCATAAAAGGCCTGGAACAAAATAGTGTATTTCGTCAAAAGATCGCGAAAAAATAGCGAATTTCGTCAAAAAATCGCGGAATAAAGCCGAATTTTGTCAAAGTATTGCGGAAAAAACACTTTTCGTGACAGGATCGCGAAAAAATAGCGAATTTCGACAAATGGATCGCGGAAAAAACGCGAATTTCGTCAAAGTAATGCGGAAAAAACGTGAATTTAGTCAAAGCACCAAAAAAGATGTGCTAACTAAACTTATAGGTAGAAAATTCATAAAATGGGATTTAATTTTTTTAATGAGATTCTTAAACATACAGCATGATTTCAGTGCGCTTTGATAATGTATTAAGTAGGTAGACCAGTGAACCCCCCCCCCCTTCTTACTGCATTGAAATGTCTCCCGCCTTCAGAACATTTAGGATTTGATGCTTATTAATGATTTAGATGTAAATTTCCCTTCCAAGGAAAATGTCTGATTCCAACACAGATCTATGCTGACAAATAATTCAATGGGAAATATAACGAAAGCACCCATTCATTTAATAAAAAGTACACCTTTACTTAACATAAATATTCTTTTTTTCAGCAAAAATATCTTTTTCAATAAATCCGTCTTGCCCCTTTTTAAAAGAAATGCGAACATTAGTGATACTTGTTAGTGGAACTTGCTATCTTCTACTCTCAAATAAACATTATTTTACAATTAAAATTGTATCTTGCATTTTTACTTTTAAAAAAGTAAAGAAAATTTCTCTTAATATATTTTTTAAATATCTTATTTGAGTGCAAATAATACTGGTTTTCATTCATTATTTAATTATGATTAAAACAATAATTAATGCATTTCATTTATCTTTTCCAAATAAACAAGTTTCATTTATTCCTTTAAAATATAAATTATTATTGATGGGGACCCGCTTTTGTAAAAAAGGGATCCAGATTTTTGGAAATCCTGGGTCCCGGGGACCCAGGTTTTTTCAAGTACAGCGGCATCACTGAATACATTGAAATGAATAATTTCAAGTTTAAGTTTACACCCTCAAATTAGATTTGCTCTCTGAAATTTCATGTTAATATGATCCTTAGACATTCTTTCATAAAAATTAAACATCAACGAAACACAAACATGGAATACAAGGACAAACTGATCAACATAATTAAACTTAAAAATCCCCAATGGCAGCAACTTTCTACCAAAAGTTTAAAATACGGAAATTTATCCACATAAAAAAAATATGATTACGCGAAATATGAAAAATTATTTCATATAATAGAACTTTAACAAAAGAGTACCGAGATTTCCGGGAGATAAGCCGTGGCTTATACGTGTTTAAAAGTTATTTTTTGCCTGTGAAGCCTATACACAATGAACTTTTTCATTCCCGACCGGATGTTGCAAGCAAAATATTACATGAGGCCAAAAAAAAATAGTAAATTTTCTGGAATCAACGGGGAAAAAAATAGTAAATTTTCAAAAAAGGAGAAATACAAATTTCGATTTTTAAAAAGTGGAGAGAAAAATGAGGTATTAAATTTTTTTAGAAATTTTAACAAACAAAAAATTTTGTTATTATTTTAAAGTAAATAAGAGAGGCGATGAATAGTTTTGTTTTTTTACTGATACATTCATTTTTCACATTGTCAATAAATATCAAAGATGCCAGGGGTGATCCTGTTCCGAATTTTCCACAAAATTAAGGCAGTCATTTCCGAAAATTAAAAAAAATCAGTCATAAATACGAAAACTCAGACATAAAATATATCGCGAATTTCAGCAAATGGTCGTAAGACAAATCAATTTCGTCAATCGCTCAAAGGAAAATCGGCAATTTTGTCAAAGAATCGCGAGAAAAACACGAATGTCGCCACAGGATTGTGAAAAAAAAAAACCCCGCAAATTTTGTCAAAGGATCACGGAAAAACCACGAATTTTATCCTGATGTTATAATTATATAACAATATCCAGGAATCCCGAAAATGCACATTTTGTCCCAGAATCGCAGAAAAAATGGCAAATTTCGTCAAAGGATCACACATTTTCATTGAAAGACTTTGTATAAGTACATCAGATAATTTAACGTTAAAACAGATATTTCTTTTTTTTTTTTTTGCCCTCAGATTAAGGATATATTTCTAACTAATTATATATTTTTCATCTCATAAATACTGCATAATCAGTTTTTATAAATCAATATATTTTTTTCACATTTCATCAGGAAACGGATTACGGGAACGGAAAATCTTTATGTTCCTTTTCTACTTTTCATCAGTATTTCAATTTTCTTTTTTACCCCCATCTGACGCTAGGTCAAGGTCACATGGGGAATGACATATTTTTTGGCTGTTTTCATCTGTAAAAATGTCATTTTGGGAGATGGGTTAAAGTTCTTTGACCATTGTACTTTCAGCTTGAAAATTTATTTTATAAGTAACAAAAAGTGAGTTTCTTTTCAGAGAGTGAGGGAGAATGAATTTCAGGAACAGTTATAAAATAAAGTTTCTTCGTTTCCATCCGGTCTTTAGGTGAAGGTTGCGTCGAGGTGCAAAAGATAGTTGTGGTTTATAGCTCTGTCTCTTTTAGTGCCTTATCGCCCCCACATGGTGCTTTATTTATTTTTATTTTTTTTTACATTTGTTTTTGTTTGAAGTGAATTATGGCTCCACGGAAAATATATAATACTTCTTTCAAGCTTGTTACGATTGAAAAAGTTTGTTTAAATAAACTTTTATTGATTTATTTAGATTTTCTTTTTCCATTTTATACTAGGGGGTTGCAGAGGGGGCATGTGCCCCAGGCGCTAGAACGAAAGGCAAAGGGGGCACCAAATGAAGATTTTGTTTGTTCTTTCATACAAAAATGTATATATATATGAAATACAAAGAAACTCACAAGCTAATGTTAAAACTATGGGACCGTTCTTTTCAAATTTGTGAAAGTAAAAATCATTTAAAACTTGTTACTGATTGTAATTAAAATCTCCCGTACGAGGGCACTGTGTCAGCGTTGTAATTTTATTTATTATTCCAATCGTCTGCATGTTGACGATAGATTGTAATTTATTTACTAGTGAGTGGAAACACTGATTTTTGTTGTTATTGAATGATGGAATGTTTTGACTTGGAAACGGCCAGAGAGACTGTTTCACTCTTAACAATTATTGTTTTAAATAAAGAAATTACAGTTCACTGCAAAGAATTCCTTAAAAAAAGGTGTTATTGAGTAACTTATTGTTTTATTCTTAATAAAAATTGGTCCTTCGAGGCGAAAGTAAATAGATTTATCGTTTGCTTTTAAGAGTCAAGAATCAGCGACGAGACTTGGTTTCTTCGAATAAGGTAGGACTTTTTCTTTAACATGTCTACTGAATTAAAAAATATTTTGACTAAAAAAACAGTTTTAAAATGTAAAATTACTAAATTTGTGAGTGAAATTGAATTAAGTGACTCTGATGAATGCTCTTTAGAACTTGTAAGTACGAAATGTGACCAACTCAATACAGAATTGAAAGAGAAATTTTTGATAAAATTTATTCATTGTGCGATGAAGAGGAAATTGATAAATATATCGATGAACAATCATCGATTGAAAAAGAGTTAGATGAAACTTGGTTAAAAATTAAAAGAGCGAAACAAAAACAAATAAATGTTCTTAATGAATCAAAGCCAAAACAAGAGAAAAGTGTAACGGAAGTTCGACTTCCCACAATTAATCTACCTTCTTTTAGTGGAAATGTATAGGATTGGATATATTTTAGTGATCTTTTTAAATCTAGCATTCACAATAATAGCGCACTTTCGGGTACTCAAAAGTTATATTTGAAATCTTCGCTTCATTCTGAAGCTGCCAAAGTTATACTTTGTATAACGATTTTAGATGATAATTATCAAACAGCGTGGTCCTTATTAGAGGAAATATATTCCAATAAAAGGCAACAAGTGTTTGCTCACATTAAAAAATTAATGTCCATTAATTCAATACAAACTGAAACACCTAGTGTTATTCTTAATTTGGCAGATACCGCCAGTGAATGCATCAGATCTCTAGAAATTCTCAATCAAAAAATTGAAGGGTTTGCGGATACAATAATAACTTATATATTGTGGCAGAAATTAGATGGGTCCACAAAATTATGGTTTGAACGTGAAAAAAAAAAAAAAAAGACGAGCTACCAAAATTAAAAGAATTAATCGAATTTTTAAAAAGACAAGCGAGAACACTGCAAGTTTCCAAACCTCTTATAAATAATGTAACTCCTAAACGCAATGCTCAACAACGAATCACTAGTATGGTATCTACATCTAATGGTAAAAACTCAAAAACATTTAAATGTGTTAAATGTCAAAGTAATGAATTCCACGGTTTGCACAAATGTCCAGAATTCTTAAATCTTTCAGTGGCTTCTAGATATGAATTCGTAAAGAAAAATAATATTTGTTTTAACTGTTTAAAATTCCACTCGGTTAGAAATTGTAAATCTACTTATTCTTGTCAGAAATGTATGAAAAAGCATTCAAGTTTACTGCATTTCGAGAATGGAAAGCAAATTCAAAACAGCGATAGAAAAAATGAATTTATTTCAAAACCCGAGGTCTGTGATTGCGATACCCAAAACCAGAATCAAATCGTAGCGCACTCAAGTCTAGACCCGAATGCTGCAATATTTCACATTTCTAACGGAAGAGTATTTTCAGGTACATCTGTTTGTGAGATGAACTATTTAAATTCTGGCATCTTATCAACTTTCATTGTTTATATTAAAAATAAAATTGGTGAATTTAAGCCGTTAAGAGGTTTGATTGATGCTAGATCAATGAGTAATTTCATTACGATTCAGTGTGCTGATTATTTAGGAATTAAGAAAGAAAAAATAAAAGTTGCGGTTTCAGGATTAAATGGCATCTCCGTGAATATTAACTCCAAGGTAAAAGCATTAATTTCGAACAATTCAAATTTTAAGGCGGAAATAGAACTTCTTTGTGTACCAAAAATATCGGATACTATTCCAGTAAATCAGATTAACGTTCCAACAGAACATTACCCTAATAACATTAAATTAGCGGATCCAGAATTTTACAAACCTGGAAAAATTGATGTTCTTTTGGGAGCTCAAATATTTTATGATCTTTTAGAAGTCGGTCGAGTTGAAGTCCCCAATTCTAATTTAAAATTCCAAAACTCAGTATTTGGATTCATTGCCTGCGGAAGCGTATTAAATCCTGACAATCAAATCACGCAAAATACTCAATGCGGGCTTGTTTGTAACTATGAAGATTTGAGAAAAGAAGTTCAGAAATTCTTTCAGTTAGAAACATTAGGGATAAAAGACGATCCCACATGTACTGACGAAGATAGAGCATTAGAAATATTTGAAAAATCTGTATCTTATAAAAATAAACGTTACGAAGTTCCTTTACCATGAGAAAAAGATTGACGAGAAATGAACGACAATTTCAAAATAGCCAATAATAGACTAAACTGTCTTGAAGTGAAAATGAAGCGAAAATTAGAGCTTCGTGCTCAATATTGTGAGACTTTGAAAGATTATGAAAATAGAGGAATCATAGAAAAAATAACGGAAACGCACAAGCCAGTGGAGAAATCACTTTTTTATCTTCCACATCAACCTGTCTTTAGACAAAGCCTAACAACAAAAATGAGAGTAGTCTTCGATGCCAGCTCACACGATGTTGGCGAACTATCGTTAAATGATTGTCTTTGGCCAGGTCCAAATCTTAATCCAAACTTATCCGATCTACTTATCAATTTTAGATTAAACAAAATTGCATTGATAGGTGATATAGAAAAGGTCTTTCTGCAGATATCCCTAGCGGAGAAAGACAGAGATGCAGTGAGGCTTTTATGGATTGGAGATAGAGGTATAGAAATATATCGCTTCAACCAAGTTCTTTTTGGTATGAATGCTTCCCGTTTCTTCTTGCTGCTACTCTAAGAAAACATATCAAGAAATTTCAAGTTAGATATCCTACAACAACAAAGTTATTAGATAGGTGCCTCTACATTGATGATTTCATCGCTGGTGCTGACAACTTGCAAGATGCGTTAGAAATCTCTCAAAATGCTGTTTATATTATGAGCGAGGCAAGTATGAAACTCAGAAAATGGTCAACTAATGATAACGATTTGATGGAGCAATGGAAACAAGAAGGGTTTGATACTCAGCCTCTACATAACGCAATTGAATTAGGATTTGACTCAACAAAAGTTCTGGAATGTCTTAGCATACGAGTGAAGATTGCTTTATCGTAGATGTAAAAGACTTATTAGAAATTTTATCAAAAAATGAAAACACCAAGCGCTTCATCCTGCGTGCTATTGGAAAAATATACGACCCTCTTGGCTTGCTCACTCCTTATACTATTCGCATGAAATGCCTATTTCAAAATCTGTGGTTGAGGAAAATTGCTTGGGATGAAGATCTACCAATAGATGTTAAAGAAAAGTGGCTTCAATGGTGTTCTGAGATCCCACACCTCTCCGACTCCAAGAATTGTGCTAAATTCAACGAAAGAAGAAAATTCAGATGTGGTAGAGATTCGCTGTTTCTGCGATGCTAGTAAGAAAGCCTTCGGCACTGTCATATACCTCAGAATTGTTAAAGAAAATGCTACTGAAGTTAACCTTGTGACTTCAAAAAGTAGAGTTACACCTCTTAAAAAAATCACTTTACCAAGATTAGAGCTATTGGGAGCTTTATTTGCTGCCCGACTAGGTAATGCAGTCAAGAAAATAGTAAATCATAAGAAGCCATCAGATGTGTTCTTCTAGACAGATTCGAAAATCACTTTGTACTGGATTAGAGGTTCTAGTAAAAGATGGAAATCATTCATAGCGAATCGTGTCAACGAGATTCAATCTCTGACTGACTCCAATTCGTGGTTTCATTGTGCAGGAAAGTCTAATCTAGCCAACCTCCTTACCAGAAGTGTCAGTGTTGATATGCTCTTAGAAAAGGATTTGTGGTTTAAAGGTCCCTCCTTTTTGAGAGAAACAGTTCTCCCAACTAATGATTGCAACAGCCAAAATTTGCATGATGACTATTCTGATGAAATAAAGAGAACAGTTAAATGTGAAAAAGATAACTCTTTAGTAACTCTAGCTATTTATGATCAAAATTACTTATTAGATTATATTATAAGTGTTAGTAATAATTATATAACTATCATTCATATTTATGTTATGTCCTTAGATTTATTCATAACCTTCGAAATATTAATAGAGTGAAAGATCATCTTACTTCTAAAGGATTGAATGCTGCAGAAATATCACTGATAAAGATGGTTCAACAAAGTGAGTATTAGGAAGAAACAAAATGTCTTCAGAAAGGTAATTCAGTACCAAATAAAAGTAAACTAAATTCTTTAAATTGTTTCTTAGATGAAAGTAATATTTTAAGAGTTGGCTGTAGATTGGGTAACTCATATTTGACAACAAATTAAAAACATCCCATGGTTCTGCCAAGTAAGCATCCCCTTACTTTAATTATTGTAAGATATTTTCATTTAAAGTATTTACATGTAGGATCACAAACATTGTTGTACCATATTCGTCGTAAATTTTGGATAACTAATGATAGAAACATCTGTCGCAAAATAACATATGAATGTGTCACTTGTTTTAAAAACAAGCCTGTATTAGCGAGTTAAGTTATGGGTGACTTGCCCAAAAAGAGCGTGTTACACCTTCATTTCCATTTTCCATTATTGGAACTGATTATTGCGGCCCTTTTTACATTAAATTAAAAAATCAAAGGAAAGGTACATATAATAAAGTGTATGTATGTATATTCGTTTGTCTCTGCACCAAAGCTATTCATCTAGATTTCGTTTCAGATCTCACTTCTGCAGCCTTCATTGTTTGTTTTAAGCGCTTTGTTAGCAGAAGGGGAAAGTGTTCAAAAATATTTCCTGATAATGCAAAAAACTTTGTAGGGGCAAACTTAGAATTGAAAAGACTTCACAATTTGGTTAGACACCCAGATGAAGCATTAGCTGATTATTTTGCAAGGGAAAATATCAAATGAAATTTTATTCCTCCGAAAGCACCGAACTTCGGAGGTCTTTGGGAGGCAGGGGTTAAATCATTCAAATTCCATCTAAAACGTGTAATTGGTAACGCGCACCTCATTTTAGAGGAATTTCTGAGAGTAATTCTAGAAATTGAAAGTGTTTTGAGTGAAAAGTATGTGAGTGTTTCAAGACCTCTGTCCCCATTATCATCAGATTTTGACGATTTCGAGACTCTGTCACCGGGTCATTTTCTTATAGGTAGGCCCCCTTAACGTCTATTATTGAACTCCAGCTCACTGAAATTTCGGAAAACAAACTTAGCAACTGGCAAAAAATAACAAAATATAGCCAGCAAATATGGAAATTATGGAAGCAGGACTATCTGAACACCTTACAGCAGTGTAATAAATGGCAAATAAATAAAAACAATATAAATGTTGGTTCTCTCATATTGATCAAAGATGAAAATATGCTCAGCACAAAATGGGCAACAGGTAGGATTTCCGAGATATTTCTCGGTAAGGACAAAAAAGTTCAAGTAGTGAACATTCGTCTACCTAACGGTACAATAATAAAGAAAAATGTGAGAAGTATTTGCCCCCTTCCAATTAATTGAAATTAATTTCAGTTATGTATATATTTGGTGTATTTTGAATATATTTTGTTGTTTAATTTCTATAGTATGTTTTATTGTATTCAAATGTAAAGTAATTTTGCCATTTTTCCTTTGTTATTAATTATATCTTTTGCATTGTTATATGTAGTATTATGTAATTTTATATTGTATATTAGAGTAGTTTTGAAACCTGCAGGTTTCAACAGTCGGGAGTATGTTACTAATCGTAATTAAAATCTCCCATACGAGGGCTGCTGTGTCAGTGCCGTAATTTTATTTATTATTCCAATCGCCTGCGTATTGACGATAGATTGTAATTTATTTACTAGTGAGTGGAAACACTGATTTTTGTTGTTATTGAATGATGGAATGTTTTGACTTGGAAACGGCCAGAGAGACTGTTTCACTCTTAACAATTATTGTTTTAAATAAAGAAATTACAGTTCACTGCAAAGAATTCCTTAAAAAAAAGGTGTCATTGAGTAACTTATTGTTTTATTCTTAACAAAACTATTAATATGGATGTAAGAAATTAAGAAAAAAAACGCTCCCATAGGCTCAACATTAACGATCCAGTTTCTGCGTGTGACTAGTGTAGGCTCTTAATGCTCAAGCTAATGTTAATCCTAGGGGAACATTGTTTACATATTTCTTGCTAGCATTATAATTATAATTAAATGTTTTTTTTTTTTTAAGGATTTTTTTTTCTTCTTTCTTTACATAGGGTACTTGCGATTGATAACTTTTATTGTGTGTGGAAGGGAGGGAGAGGGGGGTGCTAAAATCCATGTTTGCCCCCGAATGCAAAAACAGGTTATTTTCGGCCCTGCTAGGGCATACCTAAAAACAAAACAGATTAATTCATCATAAGTAAATAAATTACAGCGTCGTAAGTATAAATAAATATTGGCAAGTTGCTTTTATTTATTTATTTATTAAAAATATTTTTTTTCTTTAAATATATTCAAAGAATGCCTTTCCATTTGTTGATCATTAAATTAGTTAACAAAATCCTTTAATGTGAATAGATTATGGATTTTTGTGCGGCTTATACATTGGTGCGGTTTATCTGATGAAAATTGAATTTTTATCTCGTTTTTTATTGATGCAGCTTATCTACCGGAAATTACAGTACCAGAAATTATGGACAGATGAGTACACAAAAAATGAGAAGGCAACAAAAAAAATCCCTACCCCTACTAACCACATGTTATGCTTAAATTTAAAAAAAAGGGGGGGGGGATATGTTAATATGATATACAGCAACAATTTTTATAAAGAACTTCTTGTAATCTCCATGTCATTTATTCAATGAGACTGTTATCAATATCAGTATCTCTTTTAAGAATTTGCCTGGCACATGAATGCAGAAAGGATTTAGGTTAGCGTAAGATTGCAAAGCACTGAAATATGGTTTATGCTTTGTTTACATCATAAGACAGACTTATGCTTTAAGTTGATCTTAAGTGAGACACCGTAATCTCAGTCCAAATGTTTCAATATTTTTTTTTTTTTTTTTTTTCCTTCAAACTATGCTTTTCTGCACATCATAGACTTAAATGCTTAAACCAGCATTTTGATGTTTTTTTAAAGGGGGGAGATCACCTAAAATCTTTTTTAAAAAATCAAAATTTTTTTTGTTGTCTTATGAAAGAATAACATGTTACCAAACTTTTTTAAAAAAATTATGACGATCTCCAATTAAAACCAGTTTTATGATAAAATATGTGGAGTGATACCTATCCAAATCAAGGTAAATTTGAACTTTAAAACCATTTTACTCAAATCAGATATTTTTGACATTGCACGCATCCTATTTGCAAAACTAAGTAACATAGAAACTTAAAATTGTGAATTATATTGTATCTTATACATCTTTATAACCGCTACTTATTTTTAAGTAAGTACCTGTAATATATTTATTTTATTTTTAATTTTTATTGAAATTTTATCATAGATTTTGCGTTTTATGGTTTAATTGCCTGAAAAAAATATTTTTATCTGTAAACTTAATTATTATTTTAGGTTGAAGTTAAAGTACGATATTGTAAAAATATATATATGTAATATTAAGTGGATATGCAACATGCGTATGTCATTGAAAATCCTTAATTAGAATGTCTTAATTAAACTAAATTCTAATTATGTATCATTAAAATTATTTAAAGGAATGCGTAAACAAAAATTTGTACATTTTATTCTTAAAAAATTGTTTAATTTGTAGAATTACTTACTAGCAAACCCACCCAGGGTTTGCAAATAATAACTTTGAATAAAACTTAAGTTTGCATGATTTTATGTCTTTGGAAATTCTTTTAAATGAACCTAATTTCGGAGTTCCCATTGCCTTAAGCAGCGTCTAGTGTGTTCCCATCAAACTTCTTTCCGAATGAGCCTGTAATCTAGATCCCCACTACCTATGGCAGCATTTACTGGAAGTGCCCGCAAGTGCCGGAGACAATCAAAAACCAAATTGAGTGAGCCAAACCTCGTAGGAATCAAGCCCATAGAATCCAAAAAAAAAGGAATGCACCATTAATGTTAGAAAATGTTGGTAACTAAAGTCTAAGGTAAAATTTCATAATACAGAATGTAGCTGAATTGTAATCTAAGTTGAAGGAAGCAAATCCCCGTTAAAATTGCGGCCTTAAACCCGAGGAAATAACGTGCCACCAAGCGGTGGAAGATGCTCCCTCCCCTTGTAAATTTCATGAATTATCATATTAAATATACTGTTAGCATTAACACGATACTTAATAAACGGATGAAATCCCTTATCTAAAGTTACCTTTAAAGTAATGCGATTTTTAATTTAAGGCTGTAGTGAGTAGACGTAAGTTGATGCTGAAAAAGGAGATTAATGTTTGAAAAAGGTGGCAGCTGAGGTATAAAGAAAGACCGGGCCCTAGGGGCCAGGGTCTTAACTGGAATGTAGTTGGGTATAAGAAATTTTTTTAGAGATTTTAAAGTAGCTGGAAGACGCTGAAATTATGTTAAATAAAATTGCAATAGAATAGGATAATTTTTAAAGAAGCTGCAACAAAGGCCCCAAGAAGGAGATTAATATTCGAAATTAGTGGTAGCTGAAGTCTGAGACATTATTTTGTCATTCATGTAGTAGCAGGAGAACTTAAGAAATTGTTAGAAAATAAAAAGTTCGTGAATCGGACCTTTTTTAAGGGAGCTATAACAGGGGGCCCAAAAGGGTCCACATGATAGTCGAGAGCAGGGTCCTAACATGAAAATATGTTTAAATGTTTTAGTACTTAGTGTTGTAGATCTTCAATTAGTCAAAATTAATCATAAGGTATGAAATAATCGTTAGAATAATATTTTAAAGAAATGCGCAAAAATGGGGTAAATGCTTAAAAAGGGACCCTAGAGCAATAATAAAAATATGAGGGTGTTGGTCTAGGGAGAAGTGTCCAAGACTCAATTTTAAAATTATGCAATGAGAAGGTGAGAAAATTATGATGTAAAAAATGCATAGCACACAAAAAGTTCAAGGGGCCTTGGATCAGGCCCTACAGGACCCTAAGGTACCACAGGATTTTAACTGGAATATAGAAACTTGTGACATGTAGTTTGGTATAAAGACACTTTTTAGTAGTTTTTAAAGTAATCTCAGAGGACGCTAGAACTATGGTAAAGAAAATTGCAAGGAATTCGGATAATTTTTAAAGAAGATGCACCAAGGGCCCCAAGAAGGCGATTTATATTCAAAATTGGTGGTAGCTGAAGTCTCAATTTTTTTTTTGTTGTTCATGTAATAGCTAGAGAACCTAAGATGTTGTTAGAAAAAAAAGCTAGTGAGTCTGACTATTTTTAAGGGAGTTATAATAGGGGGCCCAAAAGGGGCCAACTGATAGTTGAGAACAGGGCCCTAACATGAAAACATGTTAAAACATTTTAGTACTTAGCGTTTTAGATCTTCGATTAGTCAAGATTAAGCATAAAGTATAAATTAATCATTAGAATATAATTTTAAAGAAATGCGCAAAAAATTAGGGAAATGTTTAAAAAAGGACCTTAGGGCCCTAATAAAAATATGTGAGTGTTGGCCTAGGGAGTGTTAGGAAAGTTTAACAAGCCCATTTCCCTAGTCTCAATGCCTCTATTCTTATTCAATAGCTTTTTAATCTCATTAAAACTTGCATCTTGTTCCTTAATTATATTCATAAGCCTTCTCAATCTGGTCGCAAATAAATTGATCGATTCCCCCTCTTTCTTTCTACATTCTATTAATTCAGTGAAAGACTTCATTAAAAACGATCTTGAATCGGGGTGGAAATGTAGGCGAATTTTATTCCACGCCTGGACTGCATTCGTACAGTCTGCTATAACTCTTTTAAATTCACCTTCAATATTCAAAAATATGATAAGGCTTGTCTTGAGCGCTGTTTAAACGTATTTGCATCTGTTTCAGTCACTGAAGTACTCACAGTTAATTCTTCCTTCGCTGATTCGATCACATCCTAGAGTCCCTTATCGATTAAAACATACTTCATGTCGGCGCTCCATCCTGCATAATTCGCTGCATTTAATTTTTCTATTATATTACTCGCCATTTCAGCTTCAAGTTATATGAAAGTATAAAATAGATAGTGGTTAAAATAAATTTAAATTATAAATCAAATCTTCAAAGAGAAATCGGACGTGTATAATCTTCGCCCCCCTCCCCCTCTTTTTAATCAACATACATCCTTTGTTAACCTCTCAATAACTAAAATATTTCATGGGGGTTAGGCCAAGACCTTGTTTTTCTAAAAAGTGCTGGCATTGTGGAATTCAAGGTCATTTAAGAAGCAAATGTCGCAAATTTTTGAAATCCCGTTATAACTCTGATCGATCAGGTCATCATAATTATACAGATTCTTCGCTAAACTCCGTTGGTTCCACAGATTCTTCTTCTAGTGCATTTCGAGTGAGAACGAAAGGACCCTATCGACGTGGTTATCGATATTCATCTATGGATTCTGCAGCAGACCGGAGCATTTCTAGAGATTCCAGAGGTCACTTGAGATCCCCATCGCCCAGATCTTGCCGGAGGATCCGAGGTTTTAGAGCAACTCCTAGATGGCAACGGCAACCTAAGATACAGCGACGTGAGGCGGACGATTTTACTGACAGTTCACATAAGTCAACTTATGTAATTTCTCAGACTAGTTTATGTAGTTCATCAGATGAAGACACCTGGATTTTTGATTCAGGTGCCTCTCTTCATTTCTGTAGTAATAGAAATTTATTTGTTAATGTTAATGTTATTTCTGATGAACAGATGAATGTTGCTGTCAAGGGTATATCCTTTCCTATTGAGGGTAAGGGAGAGGTGAGGTTACGCTTTGGACAAAGAGTGTTTACATTCACAGATGTAATGTACTCGAGCCAACTAAGATGTAACCTGATCTCTGGCCCTCAGTTGGATAGGAAAGGTCTTGCATTTCTGGGTGATGGAGGGGTAATTGATGTCCTGAGGGGAGATGAAATTTTATTTAAGGCATTTTTAAAGAAAGGTTTTTATCAACTATTTCCTAGGACTCCTAAACCTTATAAAAATGTATCTTTTGAAAGCAATGCTGCAAGTAATGCTAAACGTTTGAGTAAACTGGAATTGTGGCATCGCCGTTTTGGGCATATTAGTCCTGTGCTGATACATACATGTAAGGAAAATGGGGTCCGCGGTTTAGTGGATTTGAAAGATAGCGATTTTCATTGTGAAGTCTGTAAGCTAAATAAATTTCGAAAACCTTCTTTTAAACCCATTGGCAGTATTCGGTCAGAACATCCTTTAGATCTTTTGATGGCTGATGTCTGGGGACCATGTCGTACAGTTGGGAGAAATGGGGAACAGTATTTTTTATCAATTATGGACGACCACTCCCGTAGAGCATCTGTATACCCAATGAGATTGAAATCTGATGTGTTTGATATTATCAAGTCTCATATTACTCGTGCAGAAAATTTCTTGGGTAGAAAAGCAAAGAATTTCAAGTCCGATAATGGGGGTGAGTTTGTCAATGATAATTTTGAAATTTATTTGATGAGAAGGGAATACACCACGAATTGATAAACCCTTTTTCTCCACAACAAAACAGGGTTATTGAAAGATTTATGCAGACGGCTGTCAATGGGATCCATACTATTCTTGCTGAAAGTAAATTGAATCCGAAGTTCTGGCCAGGCCTTAAAATATTTTTGTTATACTTGGAATAGAATTTGCCCTAAGTCTTTATCAAAGACACCTTTCGAGTTGTACAGGGGCCGGAAACCATCTGTCAGGCATCTTAAACCTTTTGGGCAACAGCTTATGTTGGTATTCCACATCAAAAACGTAGCTCTAAATTGGATCCAAAGGCTAAGAAGGGCTATCTTGTGGGTTATGCTTTTAATACCAAAGGTTATCGCATATGGATACCAGGGAATGATCAAATTGTAGAAACCATCAGTGTATCTTTTAGAGAACATCCAGAGCCTGTTTCTGGTGGCAGTGGAGCGGTGATGGGCCCAGGATCTTGTGACCCTTTTTCCATTGATCCCGGCGATAATCAAGGTGAAGGTGCTGGAGGAGTAGATTCCTGTTTATTCTCGAATCCTCCCGGCACACCATCAGATTCCCGGATCACTGGGGAGGGGTTTACGGATTCCGAATCTGACGCCGACACTGAAGAAGCAAAGACCCCTATTTCCTCTAAACGAGAAGTTAGGTGGTTGCGCAAGCCTGTAATGAGAACCACCAGATGATGAAATTTTATTAGATATTTATTATTTTGAGGAAGGTAAGACTGATAGGTTAAGGTCACCTATGAGGAGGTTGAGCGGTATTGTAATGCAAATGGTATTAAATATGACCCTAGTATTTTTGATTTTAGTGGCTCCAATAAGTATGCCGGTTTAGTCCCTGTTGATTCTGAATCTGATGATAATAATTCTGATAATCCTGAATCTTCTTCTATTTCAGCATGACTAGGCAGCGTAACTGTACCTAAAACTTTCAAGCAAGCAGGAAAGTTTCCTGAACGTGCGATGTGGTTTGCTGCAATGCAAAAGGAAATCGGGGTTATGAATGAACGGTCGGTTTTGCATTTGGAGAAATTACAGAAAACGTGACCCCTGTGGGCTGTCAGTGGGTATACACGGTCAAGCGGGACGAAAGAGGACGAATCGCTTGTTTTAAGGCTCGATGTGTGGCCCAGGGCTTCAAACAGATAAAGGGTGAATCTGATGAGGAATCCTTTAGCCCTGTTGTTAACTTTGGAGTGATTCGATTCTTCTTTTCCCTCTTAGTATCGTGTTGCGGATGGTCACACGTCCAGTGTGACGTAACAAGCGCCTACCTGTATGCCCCGCTACGGGAGTCTGTTTTTATGTCACAACCGCTCGGTTTCATCGTCCCTGGTAAAGAGCATTTGTATTGTAAACTGGATTGTGCATTATATGGATTACATCAGAGTGGCAGAGAATGGTACTACGAAATTCATAAAGTTTTAATTAATATTGGTTTTAGGAAATTTGAGTCTTGTAATTGTACTTATATTTTTGATTCTGACATAATACTACAGTTATATGTTGATGATTTTGTGGTTTTTGGGAAAGTTAGGAAGAAGATTGACAGGACACTTGAGTTACTAGGAAAGCACGTTGATATTAAGCTTTTGGGCAGAACCTGTAAACTTTCGGGAGTTGAGTTTGAGGAAAAGCGGGATTCGTTGAGTATGCATCAATCTAGTTATATTGATGAAGTATGTGAGAAATTTAAAAATTTCCGAATTCCCATCTCTTCTCTACCCATTAGTAAGGGGGTTATTTTGTCTAAAGTTAACTGTCCTTCTTCTGATTCTGAAAAGGAGTACATGACTCGTTTTCCATATAGAAGTTTATTAGGTTGTTTATCATTCATAGTAAGCAGAACAAGACCCGATATTTCTTATGTTGTCAACATCTATAGCCAATTTCAGTCTAATCCGGGAATTTCACATTGGGACGGGTTATTCAGGTTGCTTGGTTATCTAAAGTATACACGACATTACCATCTTCAATTACAATGTAATCAGGAGAAATTGGTTGTTTTTTCCGACGCTGATTTTGCGGCGAACCGAGATGACCGAACATCGGTTGGTGGGCAAATAGTCATGGTTGACAGTTCCCCCATGGACTGGCGTACCTTTAAAGAAAGATGCGCCAGTTTATCCACAATGGAGTCGGAATTTGTCGCCATGACTGAGGCCTCCAAAAACCTGGTATGGTTTGACCGGATCCTGCAGGAGTGTCGGGATAGAGCAATCATACGCGATTTGGGTATTAAGTCGAAACTTTATACAGATAACCAGGCGGCTATTAATTTTTTTAAATCACCTATAGAAAATTATACATCTCGTCATATTGATGTAAAGTTGTTTTTCATTAGGGATTTAATTTATAATGAAGCTTTTGATTTAGAATATATCCCCAGTAAGTCGAACCTCAGTGATGTCTTTACCAAGCCTCAAACCAAACACGATTTGCTTAAGTTTGTTAGAACTGTATTTGATATAGGTTTCTAATGTTTAAGTGATTTTTTAGAATTTTTCAAATTGTTTTTAGATTTCTGTTTTAAATTTTTAAGAAATCATACTGCGTACCATTTTTTGTAAAAGTTTTTCATAATGTGTAATGTTTGTAATTCTATGTATATGGTGAGATGGCCATAGCCATTGCATGGTTTAGGCAAATAATGTTTAAGAGGTTTTTAACTAGCATTTTACGAAGTCTCTTGGCCACATATTTTTTTTTTTTTACATTATCTTTCTCCTCTGACTGATGAACATTTAATTTCCCATCCAATGGTGGAAATGGTGCCTCTTGCCATTCTATTCTTGAGGGTTCGAGCAGCCCACAGTACCGTTTCGGGTGGGTGGTTCCTTGACAAATTGCCAGAGAACCTTTGAGGTAGTTTGTGTGGGGGGTAACCGCCACTGGAGGATCTACTGCGGGCATTGTATTTTTAATTTTGTAAGTCCTTAGTTATGATTTTTGAGAATGTCACTAGTCCCCATTTTTCAGTTAGATGAGAGATGTATATGTAACTCAAACTTTAAAAGATTTTTCATTTGTGTCTTTTGCTTAAAAATCTAGATTAAAGTTGCTGGTTATATTTCTACTATGATTTATTCAGTTTATGAAATTTAAATATTTGAAAATTAAAGTTGATGTGGTTTAAAGTTAAAGTAATGGAGTTTAAGAATCTTGGATTTTCCAGTAAATTAGTTTTCTCCCTTGTGTAGCAATATTGTTTGAAGTTTAAGTATGTTTAAAGATTAGTAAAGAATTTTTAATTAACGTAATATATATATTTTGTTAAATCTTCAAGTTTTTAAGTTGGATATATTTTTGTTATATAGACAGTTCTGTTGCAGGTTGATCATCTATGATAATGGACTATTATTGTATTGTTTATATTGTTTCTAATAGTTTTTCTCATTGCAGGCATCTGATATCTTCTATGTGGATGTTTGTGCGAATGTAGGAAGAGAGAAAGGCCATTGTAATGTAAGATGATGTTAGTTGATGGACAATGTACAGCTTATCAATTGTTTTTGTCTTGCTAATCAGATGCCAAGTTGTTGCTTAAGTTTAACACCTTGTTTAGTTTAACACAAGTTGCTTAAGTTTAAGTTTTTATCAAATCCTTGAAGCTACTGGGAGAGACTAATGAATTTAATTTAGCTCAATTTTTCCTTTTTATTGTTAAATTTGTTAAATAAAAGGCGATTGTTTGAATTTGTATTTAGCTGTGGTCAAGATGACGAAGTTAGCTGGTATTTAGCATTTCAAATTGAAACATTATTTTTGTAAGTTGGTACGTATGTTGATTTTTCACTGTATTTTTCAAGTTGTTAAAATGTTCGAATTGTGTTTATATTGTTGAAAATTTAAAAGTTTGAATTTTTGTAAAGAAGCCATGATTGGTGTTAAGCAATTTCTTATGCTTGTTCTTTTGGTTTTTAAATTTTTTTTTTTAGTGATAGAAATTTAGAGTTTTGAAGTTTGTTAGAGTTTTTGAGCATTTTTAAAGGTTTTAGAGTAGTTTTTGGGCTCAAATTATTGTAAGTTTTTGGAGACGTGTTCTTTAGCTGCTAATTGTTGCCAGGCATCCTTTTACATTAAGTGTTAGAATTAATATCCTTAGTTTTTCATGTTTGTCTTTAACCATTTTTATAGAAAGAAGGTATTCCATAGCCAGTCAGTCAGCTTTTCTCAAATTTTTAGTTTTCAGTTTGGAGACATTGAGAGGGGGGTCATTTGTTACAGGGTTCCTACACAATTCTGGTAAAAAAATTCCTTAACTTTTCCAGGTTTTCCCTGACCTTTCTAAGCTTCAAAAATTCGGCTTATATATTGCTGTAAAACCCTCCACAATGGACTTTAATCTAGATAAATGCTAGAAAAAAGTATGTGCTGTATGAATTTCTGCTTTTTTAATTATTTTTCGTATTGTTATATTGTTTGCAGAAATTTTATATAAAAATTTTAGTTTGGACGAATAATTAATTCAAAATTTCTTTATGTAGATGATAATAGAAATTCTGATGAAAGTAGTACATCAAAAATTCCCTGACCTTTTCAAATATTTAAAAAATTCCCTGACATTTCCCTGACTTTTTGCCTAAAATTTCAAATTCCCTGACTTTTCCCTGTTTTCCAGGTTTTCCCTGACCCGTAGGAACCCTGTGTTAGGAAAGTTTAACAAGCCCATTTCCCTAGTCTCAATGCCTCTATTCTTATTCAATAGCTTTTTACTTTGTCAATATAATTTACAGCTTTCAATTATTATATCTTTATTTATTAAAGTAACTTTATTTAAATATATAAACATTTCGGAAGTAAACTTACCTTTTATCTTGCATTAATCCGTTTATCCTTTAGTTATTTATCCACCTTTATCAGTTTTCTTGAGTTACAGTTCATTTCTAAAACATTGTACTTTTTGTTTACATTTCTCGGATAATTTACGATAGCCACGCGTCATGGTTCATTTCGGGAGTTCAAATTACGCTGTTGGTTTTTCCTTCAATAGAGGGCAGCAGAGAAAATTATGAATGAATTAGTTGACGTCGTTCGCTGTCGGCAAATCACGGTGGTATCATGGATCATTCTAGTGAGTGGACGTATCGGCACGTGCCGAGCTTGCTCCCGTAAATAAGCTGTTTCTTTCGGAGGGAGAGACACAACTTGTTTTTAAACTAAGGCTCAAGTTACGATGACAACTTTGGTTGTTATCGGGAAGCTGCTATGGCTTTGTGGTAATTATTTATTCAAGCAGCTTGTTTTTGTTTGGTTTACTCTTAATCACCATCGCTTTTAAGTTTCGTTATTTTGATCTTCAAACGTCATGGCTTCTATTGAAAGGAATAAATTATCTGGTATGTTTATGAAATAGTTTATCGTTCATCTTCTGTGAATTTATTTATGATTTATTTTGAAAGACTATTTTAACTTAGAACTTTTATGTGAATTATAGAAGAAAATAAAGTTATCTGTGCTATTGGAAACCTGCGTAAGTTTTTAATGACTTTGTGGATTTTTTTTTTTTTTTTAACATTATCTATTTAAGTTTATCATTTGCAGATGCTTAAAAGAATTCATTTTTGACATGCTATATTTTTCTTCATCATTTACATATTCAATACACCTTCGAATCTGCTTAGCTGCTCACTCTGCTTAAGACTTTTAAATCAGTGTAATAAGTATTAGATGTTGGGGAGTTAGTACTTGTGCTAACCTCTAACAGGAAGAAGAGTTCAAGACTCAACTTTAAAATTACGCACTGCGAAGGTGAGAAAATCAGGTGTGAAAAACGCATGGCACACAAAAAGTTAAAGGGGCCCTGAACTCAAGGGGTCCATGGGCTTAACTGGTATGTAGAAACAGGAGAATAACTAAATGGAGAAAGCATCCCAAAAATGAAGATTGGATAAAAAGGAAGCAGTTTATTAACAATTTAGTGCACATAAACTTCTGTATGGGCCCCTTCCAAGGGTGCCAGGGTCTTAACTGAAATGTAGAAATGGGACAGAAACTGAAAGGAGAATTCACCCCAAAAACGAAGAAGATCATATAGAAAAAAGGCATGTTATTAACAATTTAGTGCACTAAAACTTCAAGGGACCCTGCCCTGTACAGGGCCCCTTGCAAGGGTGCCAGGTTCTTAACTGAAATGTAGAAATGGGGCAGAAACTGAAAGGAGAATTCACCCCAAAAATGAAGAAGATCGGATAGAAAAGAGGTATGTTATTAACGTTTTAGTGCATAAAAACTTAAAGGGGCCCAGGAGCCCCAGCCCTTAAAAAATTAAAAATCAGAGCCTCAGCTGCATCAGGACCTGTCTCGGACTAATCACACCTGAATTTTCAGACTTCTACGTGCAGTAGTTTTCGCTAGCCATTGCACAGACACACAGAGCAATTTGTTCTTTTATTAGTATAGACTCCAAAATGTTTTTAAATATTGTGTTAAAATCAAGCAATATCGAGCTGCTGTAGGTGATCTCCCCCCTTAAGCATAATTTAAAAACTACATGGAAGAAAAATTTGAAATTTTGGATGTGCATAAAGCATGACATAATAAATAAAAATCCATCAAAAAAAATTGTAGGTTGCAATTATTTTTTTCGAATATTAGTTTTATAAAATATATTATATATTATAAAAAATTTTTAATCAAAATTCAATGTTTATTCAATGTTTGGGTTTTTTAGTATTATAACCACACAAAAAATTATCACATTAGGATTATAATTTCAGGAGATTAGAAGCTTTAATTTTTTAAGGTTTATAATTAAAAAACTTATCATCCAAATTACTTGAAATTTCATATCTAGGCATAGTTTGAACTGAAAATTTCAAATATATTGTCAAAATTGGCTGTTGCCATTGAAAAAAACAAAGTTCAGCCTGGTTTTGATTAGTTGATGGCCCCTAATTAAATTTTATATACATCATTTAAAAGTAGACTTTGTTTCCAATTGTTTGGTATCAGTAACTTTCTTCTACGGTAATTTGTTGCAGAATTAGTGGGGAGTGTTTTTTCCCCTACAACTGTACCTATCAACACGGAACTATCCAAGGATTGTATATTATGATTTCCGAAAAAATTTGTGGGTTATTAGCTGAGATATTACTGAAAACCCTACCTAAAAAAACACAACATGGATTAAAGCTGTATTGCAACCTTTCTTTCGAAACGCGTTTGGAATAATGCGAAGTTTAAACTTTGTACAAGATCTTTTTTTTTTATTATTAATAAAAAAATTGTCAAAATTGTTTGAACCTTTTTGAGATGCCATTAGCTTGACCCCAACCCATTATCACCAAAATGACCTACTAATAGAATATTCTTGAGCATGCGACCCAGCCCAATGATTTTATCTTGTCCAGAAACAGTGTAATACAGAGTTTTGCCAAAATCTTTTAAGCCGTTTTTTAGATATAGTTAGCTTGATCCTGATCCATTAGGACCCAAAATGACCCATTGATTGAATTTTCTTGAACATGCGACCCTCCCCAATGGTCTTATGCCCGGAAACGGTATTATACAAAATTTTGTCAAATGTTTTGAAGCACTTTTTAAATACAATTAGCTTGACCCTGACCCATTGTGACCCAAAATGACCCACTAATTGAATTTTCTTGGACATGCGACCTAGCCCAATGGTCTTCTCGAGACCGAAAACGATAGAATACAAAATTTAGATACAATTAGCTGAACCCTGACCCATTGTGACCCACTAATCGAATTTTCTCGAACACGAGACCCATTCCAATGGTCTTTTCGTGCCCGAAAATGGTTAGATACAAAATTTAGTCAAAATCGATTGAGCCGTTCTCTAGATATAGCTTGACCCTGACCTATTATGACCCAAAATAACTCACTAATCGAATTTTCTCGAACACGAGACCCATCCCAATGGTCTTTTCGTGCCCGAAAACAGTAGGGTGCAAAATTCCGTCAAAATCGTTAGAGCCGTTATTTAGATAAACTTAGCTTGACCCACAGTGACCCAAAAATGTCCCACTAATCGAATTTTCTCGAACATGTGACTTAGCCCAATGGTCTTCTCGTAATCCAAAACTTCCCTCTTTTTTTTTTTTTTCCCATTTTAATCCTCATAAGGTAGTACACTGGAGTATATATTTTAAATAATATTTGATTTATGTGGGGTTTGCGATTTCATAATTATTGGTCATTTCATTACTTTTCAATGGTATTATTGTACAGAAAGTTTATATACCGGGTGTCCCAAAAAGGACTGACTGATTTTAAAATTCAATAACTTGCAAACGGTGACAGATATTTAAAAAATTCTTGCAGGAGGGTTATGCATAAGGTCAAAAATTTTATTACAGTGATTTTTGATTTTAATTCGATTTACAAACAATAGATGGCGCTGTAAGCAATAGTCGCTAAATACAGGCTCGTTTTTTGGTCCTTTCTGTTGTTCCATGCAGAAAAAGGAGATGGAAATGTATTATGCGGGCCACGAAGTACCAAAAAATCGAGCTTGAATTTAGCGTCTATTGATCGCAGCGCCATCTATTGTTTGTAATTCTAACTAAAATTGAAAATCACTGTAAAAAAACTTTTGACTTTATTCATAACCCTCCAGCAAGAATTTTTTAAATATCTGTCACCGTTTACAAGTTATTGAATTTTAAAATCAGTCAGTCCTTTTTAGGACACCCGGTATATATATATATATTAATTTAACTTTAGTAATTGGAAATAGATGATGAATTGTAATTATATAATGGTTATATATATACAAATAAAACACTTCGCTGAACATGGTATAGATAACATTAAAATATCAAGTTTAAAAATTGTCCAAAATAAAATTAAAAGAAAAATATATGAAAAGGATATGATGATTGCACATGGTACACTATATCCCTATGGGTTGAACGTTATGTTTGGTGGGTGCAACATTATACAAACCTTTAAAAATCGAGACATGACTGACTCCATCTATGCAAAGATAAAGTGTGATATTAATGGTTATAACGTTTATAAAGATGGAAAAAGTAATCGTGATTTAGGGATTACTAGAGAAAAATTGGTTGGATTGAAGGACGGTGAAAGCATTGTAACAGCTTTAATGAATTGTAACGGTAATGACAAGTTCAAGATTATCAAATATATCATATTCAATGTCAAAAAGATGTTGATACCTAAGGTTTTGATTTTGTTATCGCAAAAAATAGGAATACATAACATAGATCTGGGTATTGATCTATTAAAATATAGAATAAAATTAAATAATTGGCAAAGTTACTGTAAGTCAAAGTGTGAAAATCAGGAAGATGCAGATAAAGTATATTTCGTTATAGACTACATAGGAGGGTGCTACAGTAATGTAAATTACAAAAGGATTTTTAATAAATATAAGGGCATGTTACCAATAAAAAATTTAAATATTGTTAAAGCATTTAAGTATGACAAGCCTTTAGGTAGAATGATCTTTAATTATAATTAATATGCTAAAAATATTAATAGGAACGAAAATACAGACATGTGTAAATGTAATGAGGATGTGTACAACAAATATGTAGACAAACATTATGGACATGTAATAACTGGGAATCTAGATATCGTACAAAATGTCGAACTGAAAAATCAAATGAGTTACGGAGCAAAATACAGAATAAAACGGAATTTCCCGAAAAGTAATGCAGTTAAACGGTTTAAATATAATATAGAAATCTTTATACAAAAGTTAACTTATAAATACAGACTACCTGGAGAATTATTTGAAGAATGGAAATATCATATTTTAAAGGAACTGGAGGAGACATACGTTAAAAACTTTGAGGGTTTGACCGAAGAGAAATATATTGATTTAAGAAAAGCTATAAAAAACATTCAAGATGATTTTATAATAACATATGTAGATAAGGCAAGTACTAACTATGCAATTATCTGTAAAAAATTATATGGAAAAATATTAAGAGAAAGTTATGAAAACACAAATAATTATGAGTTAATTAGGGCAAAAATTAATGAGGTGGAGAACAGAATTAGGGCAATGTATAAAAAAATTAAAACAAAACAAGATAATTTGAATTTTCCTTATTTGGTTTTAATACCCAAGTTCCATAAATGCCCTGTGAAATTTAGAACCGTTACATGTGGTTATAATTCCTATATTGAATGTGCGAATAAAAAATTATTAAAGGTATTGAAGAGAATATTTTTGAAGATTAAAAGTGAGAATTCAACTTTTATAATAAGTAATAGTTATGAACTGTTGGAAAAAGTAAAAAGGTATAAAAATAAGATTACAGGATTGTATGCATATGATTTTGCAGATTTGTTTAACAACATAGAGATTGAGGATTTGAGGGAGAAGATATTGGAGGTGTATAATAGGTATGGTGATTCATACATGGATTTAAGTGAATTTCAAAATTTGTTTCAATTGGTGGTTCAAGAGAATTTTTTATATGAAGGCAATAAGGTATATAAGCAGATTAAGGGTATCCCCATGGGGGGGGGGGGGGAGTTGCAGTTCAATTTTGGCCAACATGTATCTAGATATATATGAAAATATAAGTGAATTACATAAAGACATATAATGAGTTTCAGATATATTGACGACGTTTTGATTGTCAAGCTGAATGGAATAAAGATTAACCATGAATTTAAATATTATCCTAAAAATTTAGAATTGAAACTTTCTGGTAGTCATAATAGTTGCAATACAAATTACTTAGATGTAAATCTAAAATTAGAAAACAGAAATTTAATTACATCGGTTTATGATAAAAGAGATGATTTTAACTTTAAAACAATTGCAATATTGAATTTCAATTCAAATGTCCATATATCGGTATTCAGAAACATTTATATTAACGGTTTAAACAGATTAAACCGATTGACATCGGATAGCGTCATTTTGAATGAGGATATGCTGAAATGGTACGTCACTGCTGTGAAACAGGGTTATCCTGTGAGTCTGGTCAAAAATATGACATATAATTATGTAAGAACTTGCAAGAACAGAAGTGAATTGATGCCTTTACTCGAAGCGTGTGGTTTACGGAATGTAGTGGAAACAGATCGCTTTTGATATGGATTGATTTCGGTCGGTCGGTTTCATTTAGCTTTAATCTTGTTTCATTTATTTTGTCAATATGGTCTCGACAGGTAAATCTGGGGAATGTTGCATGCTTAAAAACAGTTTTAACCCTGCATTAGCGTGTCATAAGCCACGCAGACCTGTCTCCATGTTTAATTAGTTATTTGCCTTGTTTCTTATGGTTGTTTTGTTTAAGTTAAAGTTGTTTATGTTGTGTTTCTTTAAGTTTGTTTATTAAGTTAAATTATAGTTCTTATTTGGTTTGGTTAAGTTAATTTTGCGCTTCAATTAAAGTTTACAGTTTGTGGTAATGCTTGAAATAACTATTGGAATTTTTTAACTATATATATATATATATATACATTTATTTTATTTTATTTTTTTCAGAGGCATATAAAAAATAAATGATCGTCTACTATACATGAAATATGAATATGCTTGAAAATAATATGCTTGAAAATAATATGCTTGAAAATAATATGCTTTAAACTGAATGTGCATAACATTAAAAAATTGGGCTAAATCACTCATTATTAAAATGTACCACTCCCTTTTTTAATTACTCATGTTAAATAAATTTTTGTTAAAAATAAATAAATAAAATAACCTCTTCAATCGAACTTTATAAAATCTTAGATTAATGTGTCTGTTCTGTATATAAAAATAAAATAAACATGCAGATGCAAATTAACACAAAAGTACAATATCAAGAACTATCTAAAACTAATTTAAGACTAAGATAACCATATTAAACAACAAAGGATAATAGAAGGCAATCAAATAAGTATATGAAATGGCAATTTTTTGCCAGCCAAAAGAAGGTTATATATTAATTTTATTAATCTGTTAAAGCATTGCAAAATAAAAAGATATTATTTCAATGAAAAATGATGCAATATTTGAGTTCTTAATATTAATTTGTTAAGAATGTAACAAAAATAAAGCTTACAAGCTAAACTTACCAAATCCACCAGATGTTTGTGTGCCGAATGCAGTGTTAGCGCCAAAAGCTGGAGCAGCTGGTTTTTGACCAAAAAGGCCCCCAGTCATATTATTAGTGTTTCCAAAACTAAATGAATTTGTTGTAGTGGTATTTGCAGTTCCAAAGCCAGTACTAGGTTTAGCACCAAATAATCCAGTCTGAAAAAGTAAAAATGAAAGAGTACAAAACATTAACAGAACCAGTAGTCGTTAAACTTAAAACAATATTGAAAATACATGAAATAAAATAAAATTAAACATTTTTATAGTTAAAACTAATTGTAATCAATAAAATATACAAAATATTTTTGTAATTTTTTTTAACTAGCTGAGCTTTGCCCGTCTAGATTGGTCTCTTGATAGATCCTGATGCCTTTGGCATTGTATAACACAGACTTCACTCATAAGTGTACTTTACATGGAAACAGAAAATAAATAAATAAAATATTTTGTTTTAAATCATGCAAAAATAACTAACAAGAATATCAAAAAAGCATGTAACTAAAGATTTTTTTAGATACATAAGCTAAATTTTATTCATGAGTCCCGTGGCAAATTTTCTGTGAGGGAACCCAATACTTTCCCTACTAAATAAAATAACAAGAAAAGTGGAAACCTACAGGGCAAAATACAGTAATTCAAAATGTATTTATGAAAATAAATACACATAAAGAAATATTAATAATAAATCGCACCTGCAAAAAACATCCCTCCTGCTTCTTCCCCTTTTGCCATAATCCGAGCTGGTTATTAGATAGCACATTAGAATAAAAAGTTTAAATTTGCACTTTTATTTTCCATTACTGGTGCAAAAATATCACATATATGTATATATATATATATATATAAAACAGAGTTTTTTGTGTTTTATATTGAAGACATTATGTTCCTTTTCTTTTTTTTTTTTTTTTTTTTTTTTTTTAAGGAATAAAAAAATCTGCTACATTCCCATGGAAAAGTTCAAATAAATTTGAATCAATTCATTAAAAATCTTGAACTGCTTTAAACAAACAAGGGGAAAAAAAAAAAGAAAAAGAACGGCATCATTTTCTTTAATTCTTTTAGCTTTTACACTCGTTTAACTCGTTTTTTATATATAAGATGGAATTTTGTAGCCAGTTCTTCAGCCACTTCCTGATATGCTAAAATTATAAAAAATTATGAATATAAGTGCGTTTCCAATGACTATACAATATTTTAATATTTTTAGAACTTAATTTCAAATTAATAAATTAATTTTAAGGCATTTTTGCAATAGTCAACCACATGTGATGAATCGGTAAATAATCTTCATGGTTACAACTGTGTACAAATTACAAAAATAATGGAGTTAATTATGTGTCAAACCATGACTCTCACTAAAATATGCCAAATAGTTATGAAACTGCAACAACGAAATATTTTAATCCCTAAAAAGCAGAAAATATAAATTAAAAAAAAGAGAGTTCTGTAATTTCCAGGAGATAAGATGCATTGTTGTATAGACCATACTTAAAAAAAAAAAAAAAAAAGAGAGAGATAAAAATTCAATTTTCATCAGATAAGCCACACTGGCATTATATGACGCACAAACAAAAATGCAAAATTTGTTAACATTGAAGAATTTTGCTAACAAATTTAATACATAACAAACGGAAATGCATTTTATATAAGGTGTAAAAAAATCATAATTTAAAAAAAAAAAAAAAAAAAAAAAATCGATTTTTTTTTATTTAAATCAGATTTTTATGATTTTTTTCCTAGTGTTCAAATACTGAATAGCTACCAAGAGTGTTAGGTTTCCAAAACAATTAAACCACCAATTGCTAACATAATCCATGTTTTTACACTTTAATTAATAAAATTATAATTATTAGTTAGTAACTACAGATATTATAAAAACTGCAAATTAGTAGTTTCATTAGGTAGTATCTTACAATAATGTTATATACATTAATAGAGTTGAACCTCGTTAACATGAAATCGCTTAACGCGAAATTTCGTTTAACACGAAATAATACTGAGGTCCCATCAGATAAGTCTGAAAACAAATGTAAATTAATTCATTTAACACGAAATAGAATTTTGCAAAATTCTGCTTAAGGTGAAATTTTTTTTTTGCTCGAAAATCAAAGCATTCTTTCTTAAGGGAAGTTTTCAATATTTCAAACTTACATGTCACATCTTATTTACTAAAAATGAAATTTTTCTCACTGTTTGGAAATGACAAAGAGGAAAAGGGTTTCAAAAAATGGTGAAATATTTGGCTAATCTCTGCTTTTCTTTATCCTCTGATATTCCGCATCCCCCCCCCCCCCCCACTTCGCTTAAGTTGCATTTATTGACATCCTGAACAAGTATGCCTGAGATGGGAATCAATCATATGTCTTCTTATTCCTTTCGAATTACATTTTGTGGTCATCGACAAAAGAAAGGAGAGGTGGACAAAAGAAAGCAGAGGTGAACAAAAGAAAGGGGAGGTGATCAATAGAAAAGGGTGGTGTTCGAACTGTTAGGGGCTCCTGCTCTTGACCTCTGATCTTTAGAAGTCGCATCGTATCGGCACTATGAATGTTTGGGTGAAGGAGTTTCTTTTTTGAATGTGATTGTTTCATTAATTGTTTGACTCTATTGATAGTGGCATAAACCTTAAACAGTGTTTCCGAAATTCCATATCTTCGTGTGAAATAGAAGTGACAGTCCTTACTTCTATACCTGACTAGTGAAACTCTGTTCGCAGTTGCTCTTTGAAAGATGAGTCGAAAACAGAAAGCTGTATCTTTAGAAAAAAGCAAAAGATTTTAAATGAAGTCAGCGATAAAAAGCTGAAAAAAATCAGAAATTGTGGCAAAATATGGAATACCCAATAGCACACTCTCTACAATTGTAAAGAATCGTGAAAAGATTGAAGCGGCTTATGCTTTCAGTCAATTCGAACCAGCAAGAAAACGGATGCGAACAGGAAAAAATGAAGAAATTGAAATTGCTCTCTTACGGTGGATAAAAGAAGCAAAAGCCAAAACGTTGTTTTAACTGGTGCAGTTATGCAAGAGAAAGCAAAGGCTTTTGCTGATGCTCTTGGTTACAACGATTTCACATGTTCTAACGGATGGCTGACAAGATTTAAAGAGCATCATAGAATTGTCTGCAAAAAGATATGTGGAGAGGAATCTGCCGTAGATGGGAATTCTATACAGTCTTTTTTATTAGGAAAGTGGTTAGACGTTAAAAAAAATTATGCACCCCGTGATTTCTTTAACGCCGATGAAACAGGGCTTTTTTTCAAAGCACAACTCTCGCGAACTCTTACTTTAAAAGGAGAAAAATGTTCTGGAGGAAAATTCAGCAAAGAAAGAATTACGATTATGGTCGGCTGCAACCTGGACGGAAGTGAAAAGTTGCCATTGCTCGTGATCGGTAAGTCGGCGAAACCACGTTGTTTAAAAAATATTAAAACTTTGCCAGTTTGCTACACTTCCAGCAAAAATGCATGGATAAACAATGTTATTTTTACGAAATGGTTACTTGATCTGGACTTAAAATTCTACCGAGAAAAGAGAAAAATATGCTTATTGCTGGACAATTGCAGTGTTCATAAAGATGTTCCAGTATTAAAAGCAACTGAATGTGTATTTCTTCCTCCGAACTTTACAGCAAAACTTCAGCCTTGTGACCAAGGAATTATCCAATGCTTAAAAGTGCAGTACAGAAAAAGAATCTTAATTGATAAAATTCATAAAATGATTCAATGTTTTGATAATAAAACGGAATTTTCTGTGAATTTACTAGAAGCTATAACTTATCTAAGAAGTGCCTGGAACAGTATCACTACTGGAACTGTGAAAAATTGTTTCCGGCATGCGGGATTTACGCATGAGATAAATGAAGAAACTAATGAAACAGAATCTGAAATGACGACTGATTTAATAAAAGAAGCCGAAAAACGGGGAATTATTTCACAGACATTGTTCGTCGAGTATATTTCCATAGATGAAGATGTGATGACAAACGAAGAAATAATTGCTTCATTAACTGGAAAAAAAGATGACAACATCGACATCTCAGACGAGGATGAAGAATTCGACACAGAACTGAAAGGTTCAGTGTCATTAAATGAAGCTACCGCAGCATTAAAAACTGTACAACGTTTCCTTATGGAACAAGAAAATGCTTCCAGAGCTTTGGACAAATTAGATGAGGTCCATACGTTTCTAGAAAAAAGCAGTCTACAAAAATTGAAACAAAAGTCAATAACGGACTTCTTTAAAAAATTATTAGCAGGTAAATAAACTTATTATTGCCTAAAATGATGACCAATTTGTTTTATTTCTTAATTAAATTTTCTATTTCTTATTAATTTATGATTTTAGCAGGGATATATTTGTAAGCTTATTTATTTAAGTATTTTTTTTCTAATATAGATGGCACCACTATTTTGACGGTTAACAAGAATTCCCGGATAACACAAAAAAATTTCGCAGCCCCTTCAATTTCGTGTTAACGAGGTTCAACTGTATTGTAATAATTATGTAAAACTTTATAAATACTAGTGATATTTAACATTTAATAAAATTATTAATTGCATTTTATATTAAATAGTTAACGCCAGAACAAATAAAGAAAGCTGAAGCAAAAAATAGCAAAAAAGAACAAATAAAGAAAAGCCGAAGCTTTTGGGGAAGGGGGGTGACATGAATTGAAATGGAGGTGGGGGGGGAGTGTGACAGCAAAAGGTTTACGGTAAACGCAAGTGTCAAAGGTGTTAAGCTGACGTGTAACCAACACATCCAGAAATGGCAATCTATTATCTATTTCAACTTCATAAGTAAATTGAATGACTGAATCTATTGAGTTTAAAATTGTTAATATATTGTCAACAGAAAATAGAGAAAGGTCTAAGAGTGCAAAAGAATCATCTACATATCTACAGTAAAATGGGAAGTTGATAAGGTTAAACATTTTAACCTCAAAGTAATGCAGATATAAATCTGCTAAAAAAGGACTAAGGGGATGTGCATATATAACGTTATCACTTTAGGGGGGAGGGGGGGGTCTGGCACCTGATATCGTAAGATATCGCTGGGGGGAGGGGGGGGGTTGCTTTTTGATATCGATATTTTCGATCCAACCAAACTTTTCTTTTTTCAGTAACTTTTTGTTTATGTCCAGGTAGTCTGTTATCTTTTTTATTATTACTATTTTTATATGTTTTTATGAAAATACAAAGCTATTATTAAAGCCGTTACATTTTTATAAAATCATTTCATTCTGAAATTTGAATACCTCAATACCTTTGGCATTCCTTTTCTTCTGCTTTATACGTATATAATTCGCTGTTAGAGAAATCAGGAGCATAATATCTAGAAAGTGATACTTGCATTTACCACTAAAGAAAGTCAAAGAATATTTGTTGATTAGTTCTGCTTTTAACTTTCTCAGGCAGGGGGCAAATGCAAGAAAATAATATTACTTTTGAATGCATCATGTAACAATAAGCTTTTATTAAGTACCTTTAAATAGTAACTAACTCTTTTAGATGTTATTTGATATAAATTTACTTCATGTATTGATATTTTAATGTCTTCTTGAATCCGTAAAGCATGCGACTAATATATGTAATCATATGTGTATGTCATGTGTAACAGCGTGTAAAAAGAAAGAAAAAAGATTAGAAATTTTTTTTAGACATTGATAACGATAACATCGAGGGGGGGGGAGGGGGTCCAAAATTAGCCAAATGTTGATAACGTTATATATGCATAGCCCCTAAGGGCATTACCCATTGCTAAACCATCTATCATAGAATAATATTGATTAGAAATTTGAAATGAATTTTGTTTTAAACAAGTACTGAATAACTCAATAATGTGGTTGATTTCATAATCTGAGTAATGAAATTCTTTTAATCTAGCAGTGAGACTTTGTAGTGCACCTTGAACTGGAACATGGGTGAACAGAGAAGTAACATTAAATGAAACCATGCATAAAGAGGGGGAGGGGGTGAAGTTTTTAATCCGATTTACAAAAGAACTAGAATTCTTAATAGTATAAATATTAGAACTTGAAAGGAATGAAAAGCGTTTCACTAAATATTTAGCAAGAGGGTATGAAGCAGAACTGATATTGGATACGATAGGCCGGAGGGGAACACCAATTTTATGAACTTTAGGCAGAGCGTAAAAGCGACTAGAGTTAGCAATAGACGGAATTAATGACATTTTAATATTGTCATTAATACAGGGAGAGGTTTTTATAAGTTTTCTGGTATTTATTAGATCACTGTCAGAAGGATCCCGATTTAATTTAATGTATGGGCCGGATTGTAAAAGATTCTGCACTTTATCCAAATAAGCTGTTTTATCTTGTATCACTATTTGACCTTCCTTATCAGCTTTAGAGATAATAATGTCATCATTAGATTTTACAGAGGATAAAGCTTCTTTAAGATCCTTCGTTATGTTTGGTTTGAAATTCATAGAATTGTGATCAACTGTGTTTTTAATGAGAACCCTATTGGAATCCTTTTGAGAACTAGATAGTTTGCTAAATTTGAAACTTCTTTAAACTGGAGGAATAAGATTAGGCAAGTCTGGACGTTTGCTAAAAGAAAAATTATAATTAAGTTTGAGAGCTTTCTCCTGTGTAGGTGACAGTTGTGAAGTTGAAAGGTTTACAATAGCATTATTATTCACTTCTGGAAGCCAAGATGTTTTTAATCTTCCTTGAGTGATTATTCTTCTTTCGTGTGGAAATTCGGTTCAAAACGCCCACTTTGACAACATTTTCTGAAAAATCTATTGTGTTTGTAAAAAAAATGGAAAACACCGTTTGATTACATAGTATCTGAACAACAGCATCTGCTAGTTTCATGCATTTCCGAACAAAAATAAATTAAAACTTATGTCATAAAGTTGCCCTTTCGGATTTGAGAACAGCCTTTAAAAAAACTCAAGATATGGAGTCGAATAAGAGGACACTGTTGTGACAAAATTGGGCGCTAGCGAAGCACTTGTTTACTTTAACTAAAACATGCAATAAGATATATTTAAATCGTCTATTGCATAATCGAATCCACTATTTAGATCTGACAAAAAAATGGGGGAAAATCAAGATTAAGGTTTGCTTGCAACATAATAGAAAAAAGTCTCATAAAAATGCCTAAAAGATATATTATTAATTTTTAGTTTAGACATTTAGAAGTATTATGTATTATAACATAGCTCAGAAAAAAAGCCTGCGTATTAAGTCTGATGGCTGTTTATATGTTTTAGTGGATGAAAACTTTTATAAATCTACTTTCCATTTTAAAATAAATGTTTTCAGTAGTCTAAAAAGCTGGTAAATAGGTATTTCTGTTTATTTTACTGTCGCCTTTTCTTTTTTTTTTTTTTACCTGACAGTTTTAGAAGTGTCAAATGACAATACACAATAACTTCTTGAAACGTGTAAAGACTCTACTGCTAAATTCAAATCATTCCGGGAATTCTTTATAAAAAGCTTTACTTTCAATAAAAGATAATAATTGTCCTGTAGTGTTGGAACAGAAAAATCAGATATCTCAGATTGCAAATATTTCAAAGAAATTATTTTGAATAGCCAAGGGAAAGTATATTATATTTATGAAACTACGTCATATATTTATTTATAGTACTACTAGTAATTAAAAGATTGTTTATTGAGATTTACAAGTTATCAATGTTTCTCTATGTAGAGCATTTTATTCATGGAACATAAGACAGCTTTTACTAAAAAATGTTTAAATATTAAATGATTTCAATTTTCTACATAATTGATTGTAATTATTTAATTTAAATTATTTTTAAATGAAGTTATATTACTTATATATCCAATTATGTTTATTTTTTATCAATAATTATGAATGTATATGTAATAGGACAACTTATTAAAAAAACCAAAAAAAACCAGGTTTTTTGGTTTTTTTGAAAAAAAAACTGGGTTTTTTACCAACCTTGACTAGCAATTCCCAGGGATGCAGAATATGTCCGATCCCGCGATCTAGGATCGGGGGAAATTTTGCAGAAACAAATTGATTTCGATTTTAACAACAAATTTCATAATTTCCTGAGATAGAAAAATTTCACTATAAATAAAAAGATCCATATGATGACCTTCACAAAATCGATCTCAGAATAATATGTACCGTTTATCGGGTGATTCTGTTCCGAATTTTCCAAAAAATTAAGGCATTCAGTTCTGAAAATTAAAAAAAATCGTTCATCAATCTGAAAATTCGGACATAAAAATACCACGAATTTTGTCCTAGAATTACGGAAAAACGCGAAATTTCGTCATAAGATCGCAAAATAACCGCAAATTTCGTCAAACGATCGCAAAACAACTGCGAGTTGATTGGCTTTGATTGGCTGACAGGTACAAATTATTTTTGGATACTGAATTCATCTCTATAAAACTTGCTTTGCAAACGATTCCCTCCAGGATTATTATCCCCCCCCCTCTCAGAACAACACACATCTTATGTTTACTTCGATGGAATAAGATGTCCCTGTTAGCCGAATTTCAATTCGAGTTATCGTTATCTCAGAATATATACGTATTTGAATATAACTTATCTCTCAATTGTTTATTTTTTTTAACAATCTTTTAAAAAAGGTTTTTTTCCCATTAAAAAATCTTTCTAATGCAGTTTTATTTGAAAAAATAATTTTTAAGTAAAAATGGCCGCCCAGTATATGAAATGCAGAGCGGTTAGGCCAGTATCTGTTAAGGACAGTCACATGATTTGCGTTATTATATAATAGGAAAATTCTTAAAATTACTAAAGATACTTTCTACATTAAATTCCCATTATGTATACATATTTTTTTTTTTTCACAATTAAAATAATTTATTTTATTCAGAATAAATTTAAAAAATATATTCTTTTAAGAAACTTTTTTTTTTTTTTTGGAGGAAAGTACAGAGAGAAATTTAGTGAGAGAAAGAGAGCAGTTTCAGTAACCACTAAAGAGCCATTCCATGTCAAATTAATACAATTTCAAACAATTTTACATCAGATCCTCTCAGATTTTGATGAAACTTGGTAAATCAAGAACTACAGTTATAAAAAAAGTGGTTACAAAAATATCCTTCATTTGTTTACAGATTTATTATTAATTATTTTAATTTTCAATAAAAATACTCTACTTTACAACAGAAAAACTTAATTTTCTCAATAGCCACAAAATATACCAGCTTACACTTTATTTTGTTCAAAATCTCATTTAATCAGCTTTCATATTGTTATGTCATAAAAGCATTACATAACATTTCCCATTTAAAATTTACATAATTTCACATAAATTAAAATTTTTATACTTTGTTTATTAAAATAAACAAAACTTCAAATTTGATCTATCAAATTGACAGCAATATTCACAACGTTTTAAATATTAAAAATCTAAAACCTTTATTCTTAAATATTTTGATTTCAAATCATATTTATTGAATTCTAATATTTTTTCTCATTCCTCTGGCAAAATTTCAGCGTAATTGCTTTTATACTTTACCAGATAAACAAGAAAATATTTTCTAGTCTTTTCTGTATTTATAATGGCGCTAACTTTGTGTTTTTGAATTCACGCTTCGCCATTATGCCTCAAAAGAGCATCTTACCCCCCAAGTAGAAAACATATTGTGGAATGCTAGCAGAAATTCCAATATCATGTGATCCAATTCCCGAATTGCTAAGCGTCTGTTTTTGTCCCGCGCGATTCACTGTTGCCATTCACAGCCGTAATACTAGCTCAAAAACCTTTTTCGTCTACGATGCTATCGACAAGCCGTTTTTCCAGCATTCTGATTGGCTCGTTTCGCCGAAAAGATAATCTCAGACTTTGGCATTCGTTTCGAAGTTAGGGGGTTGCTTAGAATTTCCTGAGACGCATGGTCGTGTAATTTTGCTGTCAGACTTTCGCCATTGGGCAAATGGGCTCAGCGGCAAATGAAGATTTTTGTCAGATGACACTCAGCTTCATTAAGTATTTTACCCTCTAAATCCTGATACAAAAGGAATATGCCATGTCAAGAATGGATATTAATTAATATGATAAAAGTAATCAAGAATGGATATTAATTAATATGATAAAAGAGTACCTCCAGTAAATAATGGTATTTTTTCACAACCACTACAGTTTTTCAATTGCAATAATTTGGGTCGCCATGATTCAGATCAACTCTTGTTTTAAAGTCATATTGGTGAGAAAAGTACAGATGTCAACGATAACGAGATAAATTTTGGAGTGAGTATCTCCTATCATCGTTTTGCATCCAGACATCCTCATCTCTTTTAACTGTGCATCTTATCCTGAGTATATGCGATGCTTTCCTTGAGTAAAAATAATAAATGAAAATTTGACGAGAACTTTCTACCACTCAGCAAAACTATATTAAAAATACTTTGTGAAATACGGTTCTCCATCAAAGAGCAAAAATAAATGTAAAATAGCCGCGAACATTCCTAGATTCAGCAGAACTAAACAGTTTACATAAAAATTTTATTGCATAAAATTCCTCGTGAAATATGGTTCTTCAACAAAGTATACAATTCTTGAGTTTGATTCATCAATCTGATATATTCATGAGTGACTAAAACAATGATATTTTATTTCAGGAACTCAACGTAATAATAATAATCAAGTGATATAAATTATGATGTTCTACCATAAAATAATAATGTCTGGGTATAAAATTATAATGACTGGTTCCAGTAATAAAATTTATGAGTTATTTGTGTCAAATCATATGTGTCATAAAATGGAGTGAGTAAAATTTCCTTGTTTTTATTTTCAGATTCCCATTTTTAAACTATATTTGGTCAGCTTTAAATAGAAATAGTTTTTCATCACACTTGTTATTTGGCCACTACTTCTGAATGATTTCTAATTAATAGTAAAATAATATTTTGACATTATTTGAAAGTTAATCATTTTTAAATGCATTTAGTTTCGACGCGAATATTTCGGTCACGATACGAGACCGGATGTACTGCAATTTTGGGTTTGCAGATTGGAAATATTTTAATTCATTTTGAACTTACACTCCCATTTACTTAACCCAGGGTCACATTACACATATGATGTACAATTTGGTGAGGTTTTGAAAGTTGATTTAAATTTCTCAAAAAACAACAATTTTAAAATTTGGAACAAAATACAGCATTACTTATTACTATGTCCTTACTTTTTATCAAGTTCTATTTAGGGATCATAATGGGATCTGATGATACACAGTGAACAAGTTTTAGTATGAGAAAATTGCTGCATGCTGGATTTTGCTTTATATTAGTACCAGAAAGTAATGTAATGTTGTTTCTGTGCATGTCAATATTTGTTCACCATTTATCTGATCATTGTGTACTTCAAAGTCATGCTAAAGTCATTTTAAAGTTACAGTGACTTGTTTACTTGTAAACAATTATATCTTAATTTTTTTGTTACAATTTTAGGTGAAATGGCCAGATAAATCCCAGAAGAGACATTGCATGTTTTTGCATTGTATGCCCTGTTTCACAAAGGTAGTAATGCAACAGTTGCTACCAAAAACATTTGCAATGTTTATCCAAGTGCATTAGACATCCGTAAATGCCATAGGTGGTTTTCTAAGTTCAGATCTGGTAATTTTGAATTTTCCGACTCGTATCGAGCATGAAGACAAACAACTTTAGACAATGAGGTGTTAAGAGCAGAAATGGAGGCAAAACCGTGTCAGACAAACAAGGAACTGTAAAACACCCTTAACCGACCTTGGTCGATAATCCAAGAAGATTTGCAGCAGATTGCTAAAGTAAGCAGATCAAGTGTTTGGGTCCCGTATAATCTGTCCGAAGAAAACAAAGCTAACCAATCCAGCACATGCCACTTATTGCTCCAACGGCACAATACAGAAACGTTTTTTCATTGTTTGATCAATGGAAATGAAAAATGGATCCTCTACGATAACCCAAAATGCAAAAGGCAGTGACTTTCGCAGAATGAATCGCCAGGAAATACTGCTAAGCCAGGTTTACATCCCAAAAAGGCATTTTTGTGTGTTTGGTGGAGTATTCATGAAATAGTTTATTTCAAAATGTTGAAACCTGGTCAAACTGTGAATACAGACCTTTACTGTGAACAATTAGATAGAGTAAATCAATTTTCAATTGAAAAGAGTTCAACAATATCAACAGAAAAGATGTTATTCTGCAATGAGATACCGCAAAAAATGCACTGTGCAAGACAAACCCTGGAAAAAATTAATGAATTGGGGTGGGAGGAACTGTCTCACACACCATACTTGTCCGGCATTGCACCATCAGATTTTCATTTATTCCGATTACTACAACACTTTCTACGTGACAAAAAATTTGGAAATTTGAATGATATCCAAAATGCCATCTCAAGATATTTTGCTGAAAAACCAATTGATTTTTATCGATCTGGCATTAAAATTTTCCTTGCTATATGGCAAAAAATTGTTGATAACAAGGATGATTACATCACTGATTACAAATAAAAACTTGTTAAAAATGTATTTGTTTGAATTGTTTATTTATTTGTTTGAATGTAAAAAAACGACATTACTTTCTGGCCCCCCTAATACATACAGTCTGATTTTGATACCTTTGATGTTACTTGTTAAATAGAGCTTTAATGCAAATTTTATTTTCTACTATGAATTTTTAGTACTACTTAGTTATCCCGTTGACCAATTTTGTCAAATTATATAAATCGCCAAACTACTCGCCAAATTATACAAATTGACATAATTTTTATTTTAAATAAGGAAAGAACAAATAAATTAGTATAACACGAATAAAAATACAAATAAAACGTCGAAATAAAAATCACTTGATGATGTAAACACGTGTAACTTGCTTAAAGTCAAGTTAATCTGACATTTACAATCAACCATTATTGGCATTTAATCTTATAGTTTCGTGATAGATATTTGGTCGACGGGATAACCAAGTAGTACCGAATTTTTCAACTATATTGTAATTATTTTTTTTACATTAATATGAAGTGAAGAATCAGTTAATATTTGGAGCTTTTTCTGAATAATTAAATCAAGAACTATCTCAAACTAATTTAACACTAAGATACTACAAATCAAAGGCTAACTTGCTCAGAGAGACTATCGATTTTATGAAGCAGATTTATGAAAGTGAAATAATGAGTAGATTGCCAGGAATCAAATCCTGTATTTCAATGAAGTGTAGTAAAGGAAAGGGCAGGAAGGTATTTAAAAAATAATAATAATAATTATGCACAGCAACTTGAAAGAAGCATACAAGACCTTCCATGAAAAAAGACCTATAATTAAAGTTGTATTCTCAAACTTTGATGAGAGCTACAGACGAAAAATTATATAGTAGCTGAGTAATGTTTTATTGAATGCACAAGCTAAGATACAGGGTTCATACTCAATTTTGGAAATAAAAATGTAGTAGTTTTGAAGAAGTTTTTAAGAGCAAAATAAATTTTTTTAGGAGTACTTTCAAAATCCTTTTTTAAAAAATCCTCAATTTATACCAAGGGTGAGAATATATACATTGGAAAAATGAGGATATTTTTTGTCATTTTTTGCTTTATCAATATATAGAAGTTTTATCAAACATATTAATCTTAGAATAGCTATAGATTTGACTTCTTATTAAAACTGGCAATGCTGGTAGCGAATCATCACAACTGATGATCAATATCTGTTGTAAAATGGTCACTAGTCATAGGGTTAAAATTTCTACTTGAAAAGAAATCATAATTTAATGAAACATTTTTTAAAAAGGAAATTTTTTTTGCAGGCCCTTAAAGGCATAAATCCCTAGCATTTGTCAGAATTGCCCCTGATTACTAGCAGTCCTGATCTATCTATAAAGTCTGAATTTGAAATATTCTAAAATATAGAAATATTCTAATGAAAACTTCCTTACCGATGGCTGATTTGTAGCACCAAATGCACCAAAACCACCAGTAGTTCCAAATCCTGTAGCTTGAGTAGTTGCTGTGCTTCCAAACAGACCACCAGTAGTGCTTGTAGGTTGACCAAATAACGGCTAGATAGAAATGGGGAAAATAGTAGTCTTTTAAAAATAACAGCTTTTGTACACAATGCAACATGCACTAAAAATGAGTAAATATGAGTAAAATATTTTATGCAAACATTCAGAATATTTATTCAAAAAATTTTGTTATTTTAGTCAATCATTTATTTAAAAAAAACCTAAATACCACTTTAACACAGTCAAATTACTTTCTAAAATCTAAAAGTAAAAACAGCTAAACTGAAAAAAAAAAAAGTATGGTTATTTTCTCTTATATTTAAAAAATTTCTCTTCTTTCTGAGAACGTAAAAGAAGGATGCTGAATTTTCGAAGGTGTGTGTGCGTATGTGTGTTGGGAGGGGGTAGTGGATAAGGGGAGCACTTTAGATGATTGATTATATATCTAACCTATATATATATAAAATCCTAATGAAACAAATCTATGAAATGATTTTATGAAACGACTGATTATGTTTCATGGCGATTTCTCCTGAAGTATGGACTATTATGCGGTGAAATTAACAACAAAAATCCGTATTGATCTGCAGATTTCAAACCCGTTATTAGAATTTCAAAATTTGAATTAGTTTTCGGCGTATTAATTTTTTTTCTAATTTAAAAACACTTTTCTCTAATGATGGCAACTCAAATTTTAAACATATATTTTTTTTTCATTTTAGAAAAGGTTATTATTTTAAACTAATTTGGCGACCAGTTTAGCTTCTCTTAAATGTATGCTAAGAAATGTATCATGGTACTTTTATTCATAACTCAATTTACTTGAACAATCTTTCGCCAAATTGGAAGATTCTGATAGAGAAATCAAGAACTCTGTATTTTTACATTAGCCGGACACAGGTGATAAATCGCCAAACATTTTCCCATCACATTTATTTTGTATTTCATTAATTTCATTTAAAATATAATCCTTTCATTCATTTTATTTAAAATACAAAACTTTCAATTAAAACTGAAACATTTAAAATTAATGGCTTTCACTTCTTTCTTTTCTTTTTTTTAACGAAGCGAAAAGAAAAATATTAGGCACAGATGTCATATATGCACTGGTGTACCTAATTGCTGCCAAAATGGTGTTATTTTGCTTTGCTAACTCGGCTATTGTTGTTCATTTATTAATAAATGTTTATTTACTTTTCTTTTCTTTTTTAAAATTATATAAATTTTTTATTCTACACTCATTAATTTTTTTTTTTTTTTTTTTTTTTATTGCTATTTCATTTTAAAAATAATAGAAAATAATTTAAAAATACATATGTAACAGTAGGGTGGTCACAAGAAATAAATTTTCGAATTTTTTCGGGGGGACCCCCCAAAAAGTTGCCAATTGACTAGAAAATGAGATTGGCTAAGTTTCAGCTCATTTGGATAATATTAACCTGTGCCTCATTGAGGTTTAAGTTTGAAAAAAAAAACATGATTTTTCGCAAAAAAATGCTGTTTTTCCTTCATGAAATGAATACAATTGAACCTAGAAACATAATGCAGGTCTCTTTTATAAAAAAAAGTTTTGCTTTTAAGAACAACACACCATTTTTTTTCTAAAAATGTATAGATTTAAAAATATGCGCATTTTTCAGGACCAGACTTCACCTGAATCCTAAAAATTGACTTTTTATGAAAAAGCGAAAAAAAAAATTGTAACATTCCATTTCATCTGCTTTACACCTTTTGTTTTTCTTTTTTTCGTTTTGTGAAGTCCAATAAAATGTTTGATTAAAAAAAATTCCAAAGAAAAGGAAAAAAATTGAATTTTAAACTGAAAGAATTTTTTTAAAAAAAGGGAGGGCAAAGGAAGTATAGAAATGAGAGCAAATAATGCTCAATTGCATTTTATTATTAAAGTTGTGTTACAAGAAAGGAGGCATAATAAAGAAAATAAATTATTTTCCCTTACAACTGTCACGTTAACCCTTTCCGGCACAGAAAAATTCTGTTCGTAAAAGGATGAAATGATTGTCCACCCCGGAATTTACACACGACATTTTTAGAAATTAAAATCACATTACTTTAACATTTCATTGCAAAAGCAAAATTTTATTAAAATATTCTTCGTACCGTTTGTAAGTTTGGAATTAAAATTAGGTGGTCCCGACGTGGGACACTGCGCCGGAAAGGATTGAAGTGGTAATGGTTTAGATAAGGTGGCTTATGTTGACTTTTTTTACCAAAGTATTATCTAAAAATGAAAATGCAACTTGATCCGAGTTAAAGATACCAAAGGCGGTTTGTCATTTTAGCAAGTGCTTTGTCTGTAACCTATTTATCAAATTTTCTGTAGTGAACAAGTGATTTTATTATTTGCAGGTCTTGAATTGGGGGCTAAAGTGGCAGTGGAAGTATTGAAGCACGCTTTTGCATAAATATTAATTAAAAATAAGAAAAGATCTCTGATACCTTCTTTTTCTAAATTTGTTATTGAAAGATGATCCCTGAAACAATATATTTTAAGAGAATGAATGGCCTGTGCCTCCATCCATCTGATATGATTAAAAGTACCAGGTGCAAAAGTCTTTTGCAGGAAGGAGTTCTATAAAAATTAAACAAGTTGGATAAATGCTTTCTAATCATCCCTGAGCTGTTAATTTTTAAGAGTTCCTGTAAGAAAATTTGAAATTTCTTCTGAATTAACTATTTATACCTAGTATTTCATCTTCAGTAACATTTGTATACTTACTCTGGTTTAATTTAGACCACCCAATCAGAATTGGTTTTTTTTTTTTTAAATATCTGGCTGAGGGGCAGTGATTGTGCCCATTTTACAATCAAGAACAGCTTTCTAAATTATGCTGGCGGCATGGAAAATACAAAAGACTTTTCCTTTAACAATTGCTATAGAAAAATGCAGGTTAACTCTGAGGCGACCTGTGTTTACTGCAGTTGTATCAAAAAATATTGCCTGGATTTTACCAACTTCTTCCCACTCTTCAACTGCTGAAAATACAGCTTTCGCCTGAATTATTCCAATACTATTTTCAAGTTGAGGAACTCGTAGTAACTGTTCTTCATCCCCGCAACTAATTAAAACTTTTATCCACTCTTCATTTTCTTTATTCTAAAAATGGTGAAGCAGTTTTCCACCCCAGTGAACAACAGTTCTCTCTAAACGGGAATTTTAAAATCTGTTTTTGATGAGCTCAGTTTTTTGTTTACGAAGCAGTTATTTGCAGAGTCGATGTCTGTGGTTAGCTAGTGGATGTATTCTAGGTTTAGCAGCTTCTCTGGCGTTCAGTTCATTTTGCGAATATTATAAAATAAAATACATAAAACTTGACAATTACTTAGCTGCTTACTGTCGATGATTTGATGAGACATGTGGCCAATTTAAAAAATCTTACATTTCTGCCATCATATCAAGAGGGGGAAGGGGTTTTACGGAATGTTTCGTCAATTCTAAAAATAGATAACCATAACAGATAACAAAAACAGCCTTGTAATAAAAAGAGAAATTCAGAGGTTCAACTGCAACACAAATCGAGAAGCTCTTTCTTACTAGACACAGAACTAGATAACTAATAATCAATTATAATTCGTGAAATATTTTTAAAGTTACAAAAATTGTTCACTTATTTTTGCCTATTAATAAAAATGATACAAAAAAATTATCAAAAGTAATAAAATTTTTAATTTGCCCTTTTTTACATTATGTTTCAAAAATGCAGAGTTTGAGGGTATGGTTCACTAGATGTTCTGAAAAATACTAAATGTTCATTAAATATAAGTTTTCATGAGAGTAAAAGTTCAAGGCAACAACAGTTTCTATGAAATAAAACAAGAATCAGGTTTCTAAGACAAATATTTTTCACGTAAGGAAAGAAAAACGACAATTTTTTGCCAAAAATTGCAAATTTTCAAGAATTCAACCTTGATGAGGCAAGGGTTAATATTATTTATTTGAGCTGAAACTTTGCCAATCTCATTTTCTAACTAATTGGCAACTTTTAGGAGGGTCCCCCCGAAGAAAACGTTAAAAAAAATTTTCCCCATGTTGCTTGTGACCACCCTAATGTAACAGGTATTCAAAAATGGGATTTTCGCCAAATTGTCGTAAAAAAAAAAAACAAGCCAAATATTAAATAAAGCAACAAACCATGGCATTTAATTTCAACTTCAAAGCAATATTTAAATTTACCATTTGAAAAATTAAAAAAATGCTAACTGGCAAGTTAAAAAAAAAAAGCTATTGGCGGGATTTGCAACCAGCTAACATGAGAGTACCAGGAATTCTTTGTGATCATGGCAACTAATGTAGTTTTATTCGAAAATATTTTTTTTGATTTTTTAATCAAATTTTAACCTTTCATAAGAAAAGCGAAGGGATCGGCCCGTAATTGTTTATGGCAGTTACAGGACTTGGACTATTATAACATAGATGAAATGATGGGAATAGAATAATATTTGGCGACTTATCACTTGTGCCTAGTTAAAGTACCAAAATGGCACCTGGAATATAAAAAGCGAAGTGGTCCACCCGAAACTATCGATGATAGTCATGTGACTTAGGCTATTATTATAGATATTGTTTTCAATTGTAAAAACAGCGCAAAGAATAATATTTCCTTACGATTAAAAATTTATTTACACGTAACTATTAAAAACGGAAAAAAAACTTTAAAATTACTATTAAATGAGTGCGTGTTAAAAGCATGAAAATATTGAAAATTATGTCATGAAAATTGTATTTACACGTGAATATTAAAAGAAAAAGGAAACTTTAAAATAATAAATGCATTAATGTGCGTTTAAAGCAATAAATTGTAGTAATTATGTCACATTTAAAATGGCCAAATAATAATACTGCCAAACAATTTAAATATATCTATTTGGGACATTAATTTCATATTTCGAGGTGATCTTTTAATTAATGTTCTCAATTCTAAGACACTGCGAATAATGATATTTCCTTTCTAAAAACAAAAGTATTTTCATGTGAATGCTAAGAGAAAGAAAACTTTAGTGAAACTTAGGTCAGATTTAAAACGATACATTTAAAATGTATGTATTGTATTATGTTAATAGTTTTATAATGCTGTTAAAAAATACTGGGAGGCAAAGACTAATTTACTTAATTCATTTTATTTTAGCTTCTTTACAAATGTTTAACTGATCTTCTTTAATCAAACACGAAAACAACCATTGGCTGTCTTAACAGCAACTGATTCGGCCTTACATTTTTGCAATCAATGGGAATTGAATGGAAACCCGTTTACAGGGAGATCACCACAGGTTTTTTCATTATAATTCAATCTTCTCTGATCTTTTTAAAGCCAGATCAAATTAGTGTGTTTTTAGATTCTGCGGTGTCTGAACAGGGGTTGGCGAGTATAGCTTGCAGGGGGCATTTCTCTCTTATTTCAGTCCCAACTCCCTCAATTAACATATCTCCAGATAGATTGAATAACGGAGTTTCATTGGGATAGAGATTTGTTTAGAACAGAGTGTGGCTCCTGGCGGTGGAAAGTACTAGCAGATTTTGGTTTTTAGGTATATTTAAGGTTAATATCATGTGCCTGGGCAATGCCGAGCAGTTTAGCTAGTTATTATTATAAAGTAATAAATAAGGCAGAATCAGTATTTGATCATTGCCTAGGACTTACAATTTATAAAATAGAGCATTTATTTTTTTTAATTACTCTAAACTGGCCATACATAAAAAATATCTTTAGTAACATTTTCACAATATGATATTCATCATTTTTTTTTTTTTTAATTCAATTTAGTACTAAATATTTTCACTTCAAACAACCAGCTGTACTCCACATGAACAAGTGGCCAAATCGTGCACTAAATGACCACCCACATGTAAAACACAGATAGTTAAAGTAGTTGCAACAATATATATAAGAGAGACATGTCTAAAAGGAATTAAAGTGTTTTACAGTTGAATCATATATACTTTTACCACTTTTCATTAGCCCTGAAAATATGTATTGCAAAAGCAATATATCAACAAACACTAATAGTTTTTTGTATTATTTACTCATCAGAAATTTTCAAAGTATATACTATTCTTTAAAATATGAGACATCTCTTAATACAATTTTAGATATGTATAAAGATAAACTCATAAATTTATAGACAAATAGACAAACCATGGTTTTAAGAATAAGTAGGTATTTGGTTGAGTGGGTGGGGATCCCCAGAAAAAAATAAATGCTTTCATATACAATGAAAGATTAAAAAAATTGACACTATCATGGGAAATTTAAATTTTTAAGTGTACCATAATATAAACATTAAAAATCATTTACATAAAATATTTCATGCAGAAAAATCAAGAGAAACATGTAAAAAAATGTACTATTATCCACAATCATAGAACAATATACACTGTGACTACTCATGGTTTTACTCAAGATTTCAGGTGGCTTGGCTTTTCCCTAAACAAGGCTCCTGACACCTTGTGCAAAAAGAAAAAAATAACTATATACACTAAATAGCACAATATATCACCCCATAACTGCAAAAACAACAGCAATGTCCTTCTTTACAGATCCTTGATTCCTTAGCGTTATAAACACAATTTAAAGTTTGCATGAAAAATAAATAAATGTTATCAGAATGTTCAAAAACACGCTGACAATTTTGGTACACAAAAAGACATCAGTTATGTGTATTGTTGCAAAGGTGTAAACATTGTGTTTACCGTGTAGAAACAGGCGCATATCTCTAGATGACATACACAAAAAGGCAACATCAACTTAACAGTTGAATAGACATTATACAGGAACATTGGACGAGAACTTTTTTTATTTTTGGCGACAACACAACATCTGTGTGCTTCACTTCTTTTGAAGCTAATCATTAACTTTTAGCAATCACTATTTCTGGACACACTAAAAGGATGAATTATAGAGCACTGAAGTAGACAAAATGATGTTGTATTTGGTGAAAAATCGATAATGTAATGAAGATTCACACACACAACTTGGGTAAACAAATGAGACATAAGTAGGTAGGTGAAGATATCAATAAGCACTTTTTCTTTAAATTTCTTAGTAGTTTTGAAGATTCACTAAGGAACACTTCTATATCAAAAGGCGCTGTTAAATAGTTACTAAGAACTGTGCTTTTCTTTTCTTTTTGTGTAATCTTGTTTAGAAATTGATTTGATGCTTAAAAAAAAAAATTTTTTTAATTTCTTCATTAATAATAAATCTTCAGAATTTATTCAATTAATTACTTGTGTAAAAATATGAGGCATATGACAACATAAAAATTTAGAGACTTTGGGTATATTCACAAATGAAAACAAAGGCACAATAAAATTTTTGAAATATGGGGAATTTAGGCCGAAAATAAATTGATCTTGAGAATTCCTGAATCAAAATACAACTCTTGTAACTGCAGGTATATGTAAGAACAAACATACAAAATCAATATTGAAAGTAACTAATTTTATAATATTTCATAAATCTTCTTGATTTAGCAAAAAAATAGCAACACTGACTTATAGGAGCAGATAAGTCAACCAGTCCACTTAGTAAGGATAATTTACATCTCACAAGAGAAAAGGTAAACCAACAACACTTCCATAATCAGGTCTTGTGACAGCTGTTACTTGAGAAAACATTTGAGATTACTCGTAAATCTTATTTAGCTTTAGAGACAAACATCGAAGATATTGAATTGAATCGGTCATTGTAAGGATAAAATGACTCATACCATGACATGACTCTTCTTCAATAGTTACTTCAGTGTTGAAAATGAAGCAAAAATTTTAAAGTTATTGTTATAAAACAGCGGGTTAAGCAGGTAAGTATAGTATTAATATATTTATCTTCTACCGTAAAACAAGGAAAATACTAGAGAAGAGGTCAGCACAAATGGATACAACTCATCAGTGAATGGCCAACTTCATCAGGTAAGAAACTTGAAAATAAGGCAAAGTTTTTTTTGCAGGTGAGTATTTTTTTTTTTTTTTTTTAACAGGTTGGAAGAGAACTCTTAAAGTAGCATATGTAGAGAGACAGTCTTTAAATATACGATACAGCAGTGACACACAGTTAAATTATTTCAGAGAAATACTGACATTTTGTGAACTTATTTTAAAAGCTGTATAAAAACATAAGATTTTTTTTTAAAATAGATGATGTAAAATAATTTCAGGAATATAATTATAACAGGAATGAAGTAGCCCCATGCCTACTTCTTCTCAAGAGTAAAAAAAAAAAAATAATGCGGCTTTCATTCTTTTTTCTGAGAGCAACATGAGAATCTTGTGTGTTGAAAACTGTCATAGTCTGCACATACGATGAAGTGGAAAGGTCCCAATTTCAAAATTATAACTTGCCATAAGAATTAAAAAAAAGAAGCAACATGAATTTTTCAAATATAAAATTTTGTCAGCTGAGAGTGCTTTTAGAAACAACATAAGAACAGTTGTATAATAAATGTGAAAATATTCTTAAATGCATACATTCTTAATTTGTAAATTGCAGATTATCTTTGCACTAAGCCAAACTGTATGATTATAATAGCACATCACAGTCCAGATGGCACAAGAATAAATCTATGAACAAACTCTTGCATTCAAATTATTGTTAAACAAAATATCTTGATTTGAAATTTGTAGAATAGAAGCATAGAAATCTCTAAGAAAGTTATATAGGATATTTACAACTAATAACTTCTGTGAAGAATTTCAGTTTCAGAATAATAAGTATGACATGAGAATAAAATTTCTCAGCACCAGTAATCATAATTTCAGAAATAATGCTTCTTATAAATACATATAGAATTTGCAAATTTTGCAATTTAATAGTGCCATAAAAATTTAATTTAAAAACCCAAAGTCATAGCCTCTTAAAATATGAAATATGTTCTTGACAACAATTTTATTATTTCAAATTCATTAGAATTTTTCTAAAAACAATATATAATACATTTCAAAAATATATATGTATCAAATAATCATTCTTATGTTCTCTAATAATTCATTACAAATAAAATAATATGTAGATGAAATTCTTCAAATAAAACTATTAAATGGAATAATAATTATGCATCATCAAAAATATGACTATTCTTCAATAGGAAATTGATCTTAATTTAAATAATTGTTTTAAAAAAATTGACAAACTTAGCAAAATATATTATATTCTTCAAGATGGAGCAGAACAAAATTCATTCTAGAATTATAAAATTTAATTCTTCAAAATAGCAAAAATCTATGCAAGAAATTTTTTGAGAACAGAAACTTCCAATACTAAAAAAATATTGTCATATGTAGTTATGCAAAAATTCTTGCATAAAATATTCCATATTTCTTAAAAATTTACCAAAAGAACAAATCTTGAATTCTATTGAACACATCAAATAAAATTTTCAAAAAGTTATTCTGAGAACAAAAGTTCTAAAATATTACGATATTCTTTAAATCAATTTAAATTTTTCTTCAGAACCACCGTTTTTGCGGCACCAAAATGTGGTATTACTAATAATGTGCCGTAATATGAAAGGTATAATTTAATTTGAAGTTCTTTTTAGTTACATGCATTGTGTAATGTTTGCAATAAAACCCTCTGTTCTTTGAGGTCAGCAAAAATAGAAATAAATGAAACTTCCTACTTGGATCGTGTCGTCTGTAAAATAAATGAAGAGGAGACTTCTAAGCATAGATCAATCTTTTATTTCATCTTGAGAAGAGGAGAAAAGGCTTCCCGTTGGTCACCGTTCATAAATTAATTCTTGCCAATAAAAGCATCTACTCCACTTGAAGATAGATATTTCTTTTAAAAATTAAAGTGCAGCATAAATCAAATTTAGCAAGAGAAACGTAATTAAAAACTTTTCCACGATATCAAGAAATAATTTAACAGGAGTTGTTAAAATCGCAGACATCGTTTACGCAAAAGCTTTTCACCGGATTCCACATTCATCGGTAGACAGACCGATGGGAGCCCGCAGCCCCGCGATCTTTTTAAAGCGAAACTATGTCATGACAGCAACACCAACAAAAGAGATTCTGATTTAAAATTAACGGAATTTTTAATTTATAGTAAGAATACGGGGACTTCAAAAGTTACTGAAAGAAAAGATTTAAATCTATTAGAGAATTTAAAATATTAGGTAATGTCTTAATAAACAAATCCGAAAGAAAACATTTAAAAAGCTTATTTTTTATTTGCTCCACGCACGGCGAATAGACACACCTCCGAAAGTTCAACATCCATTCAATGCATATGCCGTGAGAGGCTTGCTCCGATGACGTCATCACAATCGTACAAAGTTCAAAGGAGAAGCATCCTATGCCAGGCGCAGCCGAACGTCAGCGAACTTGCCGATGTGCGGTCGAAACGAATCGCATGCGCAAAAATAAATATGGATTTAAGTTTAAAGAACATCGATGTATAAGGCCAAAAGAAATAAAACAGCAACATAATTTAAACACTGTGAGATTTCATCTCACACCAATGGCCACCATTTTGTTTCCCATGCAAAACTAAAATTAATTAATTAAACTTTAATTAATTAATTAATATTTTAAAAAAATTGTATTAACTTCAATTGTCATCCAGTACAAGTTTTAAAAAATTTATTTCAACTTGATAGGATGAATAATGAGTATTTTATTAACGATTGAAAATTTGAATAAGATATATAAATATATAAATAAATATATATATAAATAAATATAGGGAGAGTGTGAACTAATAGTATGAATTGAACAAAACAAAAAAAGAAAGATTTTGGAATGCTTGTGACAATGGGCAACCCGTGAAGAAACTGTGCGAAACCTGTGAAACGTGTCAGTACCAGTTTAATCAGGACAGCGCACATCTATGTGTCAATGTGCGTATAATTCCAAGTTAGTCTTTTGTTAGTAAGGGGCTGTTCAAATATTACGTAAGCAAGTTTTTGGCAATTTTTAACCCCCCTCCCCCCTTGTCAGCAAAAATAAGCAAATCGCATCCCCCCCCTTAATAATTACATAAGAAAATTGCAACCCCCCCACCAATCAACCAATCAGCATCTTTGGCGCCGAACGCACGTTCATTGATAGCGTCATCACGCTCTCTTGAGCTTTGGACGGCGACGTGCCAAGAAGGGCATGGAGTCGCTCCGCAAAATTATTTTTCTACCATTGGATTAAACAGATCCTTTGGTCCTTTTGTTTCTCATGATTTTACCTTTAAAAGGAAATATCCCAGGGTTCATACAGAGTTGGGAAGAAAAAATCCAAGGAGTCTAAAAAATTCGCGTTTTTCGCGATCTTTTGATGGAAACCGCATGTTTTTCTCGATCCTTTGACGAAATTCGTGTGTTTTTCGCGATCTTTTGAGAAAATTCGCGTGTTTTTCCCGATCTTTTCAGAAAAACCGCGTGTTTTTGCGATCTTTTGAGGAAATTCGCGTGTTCTTAGCGATCTTTTCAGGAAATTCGCGTTTTTTGCGCGATCTTCTGGGGGGGGGGGAAATTCGCGTTTTTTCCGCGATTTTTTGATGAAAACCGCGTATTTTTCGCGATGCTTTATGTTATCCAATTAATAAAGGTAATTGGAATGGATTTAAAAAAGGAAGCAAAGCATAATACGCATATGGAGCGTTTAAGCTGAAACTGTTTACCCAAGAAATTTGTAAAATGAAATATTCTAGAAAGTATTTTTGAAAGAATGACCAAACAGATTTAAAAACAAATAACAATTTTATTAAACAAATTTAAATAAAAACAAAATGAAAATAAAAATCATAACGATAAAAGTAGATGTATAAACAATCGACATAAGTTCTCAAGTTCTCTTAAGCATCCAATTAACATAAGCACTTGGTGTAATACCGTGCAGAGAAACATCACTCTATATCAATGTTTAATGAACCAGAGCACCAAAAGCTAAAAATTATTTCAAAGCAAAAATATTAAAAAGAAACTTGTTTAAATTTTTACTCCAATTACTTTACTTATCTTCAATTAACTTTAAATAGCATTAAACTTTTAAATAGAGAAAATATCAAATTATCTTTAAAACATTATGAATAGCAAAAAGGTTTATCTTCAATTAATCACATTAAAAATTATCTTTCTCTCCATAAAAGATTTGTCACTTAAAGTCAAGTCAAACTTCATTATATTCAAAAGCTTAATACAATTCTCCAAATACTTCATACTGCCACTAGAAGCTAAAAAAATATAGGAGAACTAAAGCAAACATGAAAAAGGGACATAAATGAAATCATAAACTGCAGCAAGCCTCTCCAGAGATCCCCTAGCGAAATCCGTCTGTAGGATCTCAAAGGAATTGCAAAAATCCCAACACTGCCAGTCAGTAACAACTCCAAGTACCTCGCACATATTTCCAGAAGGCGTAGGTCTCGAACCACTATTGCTACGACCGATCTGCAGCATCAAGACGGGAAAAACGTCCCTGGCCCCTTTGGAACCAATTTACAACCCTACAGTTCACAATCCACTTACTAAAAGGAAGCTGACTAGATTAATCTCCATTTACATAATTACCGTAAACAATTCAAACCAAAATATCTTTTAAAGAGGGAGAGAAAGTTACTGTAAAGAAAAGTATTCTATTTCAAATAAAATAAATAAAGACAAACTGACTGACATGTCGCCGATGGCCCGCTATCTGTACTCTGGGAAAAGCTAAAAGAGATTCGATGGATATATTCAGGTGTATTCTTCAACACCAAAAGTTATTGCTTGTTAACCATCTTTCATCCAGCGATATCCAGCACTACGTTGACATTGTTAATTCTGTACGCAGTCTCCATATCAAATGAAAAAGCAAGAGTATTATATTAAAAACTACTAAGTAAAACTGACACCATTATCTTATATCCAGCACATCACATTCCATCCTCTATCTTAAAAACAGTAAGCGTAAACATTATACATGCAACTAGGTATCTAAAGGAAAAACGAAGCTATCAATGAGCTCGCTCCTACGATATAAATAGCTCACTCCCCTTGCCGACAACGCCCCCTCACGTGACTTCCGATCGCCAAGTCAAACGCCACTTCCGGCATCTCGAACAATCCCGGGAAAAACGGACCAATAGCGATCGGCCACCGGAGATAGACACGTGTACTGGACAAGCAACGCCATCTGTCAATGGTCATCGTAACTCCTCATTTTATGAGACTGAATGAACGATGTCTGTTGACAAGCTGAAAGAGCGGTTACGTAATGCCGGAAAGAACGTGGCTGATGAGTAAATACAGATGCTCAAGGAAATAAATTATGCAGAAGTGATTCAAGGTAAAGGTAATAAAAATATATTTATTATAAAGTAATGTTTAAACACTGAAATAAAGATAATGAAAATTGTTTACATATAGAAACTTAGTTTATTGAAACTTAAATGAGTGAATGGTAAATAAGTATTTAAATTATATTTTATTTAAAGACAATTATGAAATTACTTAGAGGGTTATATAAAGATAAATTAAATAGAACAGGTTAAGTTAAAGGTTGAATGAAAAAGGTTGAATGGAACGATAAGAATAGGAGGGAAATATAAATATATTTCCTAACACTTTACGACATTCGCGTGTTTTTCGCGATCCTTTACGACATTCGCGATCTTTTGAGGAAATTCGCGCGTTTTTTCGCGATCTTCTGGTAGAAATTTGTGTGTGTTTCGCGATATTTTAATAGAATTCGCGTTTTATTTCCATCGTTTGATGAAATAGATGTTTTTTTCGCGATCTTTTGGTGGAAACCACGTGCTTTTCGCGATCCTTTGACGAAATTCGCGTGTTTTGCGCGATTTTTTGAGGAAATTCGAATGTTTTCGCGATCTTTTGAGGAAATTCGCGTGTTCTTAGCGATCTTTTCAGGAAATTCGCGTTTTTTGCGCGATCTTCAGGGGGGGGGGGGAAATTCGCGGTTTTTTTTATGAAAACCGCGTGTTTTTCGCGATGCTTTCCGACATTCGCGTGTTTTTCGCGATCCTTTACGACATTCGCGTGTTTTTCGCGATCTTTTGAGGAAATTCGCGCGTTTTTTCGCGATCTTCTGGTAGAAATTTGCGTGTGTTTCGCGATATTTTAATAGAATTCGCATTTTATTTCCATCGTTTGATGAAATAGATGTTTTTTTCGCGATCTTTTGGTGGAAACTGATATACAAAATCCTCTTTTCTCATCACTGTCCACTTATTTCCCTACTTTCACTTTCATTTTATTTCTTTATTTTACGTTAGTAAAGTACTTTATTTAGTTAAATATCTACTTACCTTTTTACTTTATTCAGTTTCTTTTACTCTACTTAAATCCATCTTTATTTATTTTAATATGTTGAAATATGTTTGTTTTCTGTTTTAAGATATCTTTTTATGTTTCTATATTCTTAAATCCCCATTCATTTCTTTATTAAAGTTTCGTTCAATATCTCTTAAATTCAGCTTCCGACATCGTTTGTTTCACTTTCCATCTCGGCAGAAACAGCTTCGAGTTTCTCGCTGTTTTGCCGTTGTTTTCTACTAGATGGCGTTGTGTGTCCGGAGTGTTAGCGATCGTCGTCATAGTTACCGATTTCACGTGGTTCTTCTTAGAAGCCGGTTGGAGGTTGGAGTGACATGCGTGGTTGCCGTATTTCGGTATACCCGTTTGGAATAAATCGCGATGCTTTCCTGCCATCTTTGCCAGTTGTAGTTGTTCTCTGTACCGGGAAGGTGAATAGATGGTTTTGTTCGTTCTTCATTATGGATTCACTCATTATTAATAGTTGTTCATATGTTTCTGAATTCATGCAGCTTTATTATCGTGATAATTTATGACAGATGGCCGTTTAAATAGTTGTGAGTGCTTACCCGTGAGACTTTTATTATCTTTTAAAGTTATGATTGTTTCGGATGAGACTTCATATCCATGTGGCTGTGTTTCCGGAAGTGAGCCTTCTATTCTATCATGCTACCATCTTGCGTAAAGTTGTCTTCCATTTGTCGTGTCAGCCGGTAGCGATGCTTGGGTATATAAGTGAAGTATTGTCAGCACCTTCAAAGACGTACTTGATATTTTGGGTGGTTTCTTCTTTGGTGAATTGAGACATTTTCCTATCAAGTGAAATTGACTTTGTTATATCTTTGAGAGTTTAAGACTTGCTTTCGCTTCGAGCCCTACAGCACTACTGGAGTTGTTCATGGATGTAATAACTGAAATGACTTCATTACTTTGTCATATTTGAAGGTAATCGGTTTTTCACTTGCTGTCATGATGATATAAAGCTGTTATAAAGATACTGAGATATCAGATAAGTTGTTTTACTATTATACATTTGTTATTTGAATACAGGCTGATAGTTGAGAGATATTGTATTTTTACTTTTATGTTTTTATGTGTCTTTTAAGTTTAAATAAATTTAATTACGTTTTTAATACAGTTGTCTTTATTTTTCCACCACTTATTAAAGTTAGTTTACTTTCCAGATGTTTAGAGATTATGAAGTTTAGTTTTAATATCATAATTAATTGTTCATTTTTCTTTCGGGGTTTTAACTCAGCTTTATACGTTTCTACTGCTCACTAATGCACTCTGCTACCCAATTTAACCCCTAAGCACTATATATTTTTATAGTGCTTAACAAAAAGGTTATGGGCTCTTGTTTTAGTTTTAATATAGTAAAGAAATATAAATTTTTATCTTGTCTAAAATTTTAACTTTTGTAGAGTTGGCAGAGAACGTGCTGAGATGGTTCAGAATTTAATTCAGAGTTATAAGTTTTATAGTTTAAAGTTATAATAAGTAATTTAATGTAATATAAATTAGAAATTTTAAAGATAAAACTTAAATATTTTCTTGTGGTGGAAAACTTTTTTTTGGTTCTTCCCGATGTTTTCGTCGGGGGGCCGATGTTTTGATAATGCTTATTTAGTTTGAAAATATTATATTATGTCTTATCTGTAATGGCTTAAGTTTTTAATCATGATTAACGATGTAAGTTGAACTATAATGAATTATTTAAGCTCAATATTTATGGCATTTGAGTAATTTTTCAATGCATTTTTTTGAGCTTTAAAATTTTTTTTTTAATCTGAAGCTTTCTTAGTTGAGTGTTTGAAGTTCTTTTTGAAGTAAAGTCAGCTAAATATGTAAATTTGTGATCTATGATGAAGTTTAATGATATCATAGTCAGCAATTTACTGCAAAGTCGTTGGAAAATTGTGAATGGCATAAGTTATATGCAGTATAAGCCTGTGTACCCATGTTTTTGATGATTTTTTTTTCCGGAGTTGTTGTGGGAGCAGTGCTGGTGCCCTCCTTTTTGCGGTGAGGGAATTTTAATTTACTGTAGACTTTCTGAGTTTTTATTGACTTTTGAGTATAGAATGCTGACTTGTACAAATTTTTTAAGGGTGAAACTATCTCTTTAGTCTAAGGACGCTTTCCCGGACATTTTTTTTTTTTTACAAAGTTATCGTCCAGTTATCGTTTTTTTTAGTTGTGCTACTATATGTATTTTTTAAGATTTTTGATCATTGCCCATCTTTGGATATTTCCTGTATATCTATTTTCCTATATCTGTTATATTTACATATGTTTAATAATTGAAATTTTTTTTGTGATATTTTGAATATGTTTGATGTGTTTAAGTGTTAATAAATGAAGGGCTGTGGAGTATTTATCTGAGGACCTGTTTCGGGCTTATATGACTGGATTCAGAGGAATGTGTTTACTCAGTTTAAACTATTTAAATAGGTTAAAACGATTTGAATTTTATTAAATTACTGAGTTTAAATTTTTTTTGGGTAATGTTAAAAATATTAATGAATTTTTCCAGGTTTTTTTTTTCAATATTTTAAACCTTAATATTTTTGAGTTGGAGCTGGGGGATTCATTTTTGAAATGGTAATCTTATTTAGAGCTTTAAATGAAAATGGTTTTTAAGTGTAAATTTTAATTGGTTTTTATAATGTAACTTAAAGTTTAAATGGCTGGGTCTTAAGGAAATTGTATGTAAATTTTTATTGATATGTTTTCTTTACCACTATATTTCGGGGGTTTGGGAAAAAGAATTTCTTTTTGTGACCGGCTCAATTTCCCGAAATATTGTTGGTTTAATTTTTTTTTAAGGTAAATTAAATGATTTCTGCTCTGAATTTAATCATGCTTATAGCTGTTAACTTATTTCGGATGTACGGGGGTTTCTGGTGCTTTCTACCTCAGTTTACCTGGAATTGTTAATAGCTCCTAATGATTTTAATTTATTTAGTTACTTTATGCTTCTTGGTATCTAGAATATCACCCTTTTTCTGTGTGTGGATGTTCTGGAAGGTGTGTGTGTGATCCTTTTATTCATCCTAGTGGTGAATACGTTTCGAATGACTTTGTCTATAAGGGCCGTTGTGTTGTCATTTGATTCTAGATGCCGGGAATTAAAATTCTTTTCAGTTACAGGAAGCTAATAGTTTTGAAAAGTTAAAATTTTCTTTTGACCAGTAAATTATAAATTTTAATATCTGGTTTTACCTTTATAAAATTAATTATTTAATAGTTTTATTTCTTTTAACTGGTTCATTCATTTAAGTAATTGATTTTGACATAATTGTGTTCGATCATTGTCTAATTTGTAAGAGGTATCTGTGAATAGTATCCAGATACTATATTAGTGGGTTGTTTTAAACGACCAGGTGGTCGAATTCATTGTGTAATTTCAAGTCTGTTAAAATTTAGCACAGTTTATCTAATGAATCTCACCAATTGCTTCAGCATGCATATTTGTGTTAATTTATATAAATGAATCTGTTTTTAAATATGCTTAGATTATTTTCTAGTTATTGATATGGCCAAACAGTTTCCTTTGTGCAAGTTATATATTATTTTAAAATTACCTGTTTTTAAAGTAAATTTTTTTTTGTTTATTCTGAGGAGTTCAATTTTTGGATAATTGTTTTAATGCTTTGGGATCAGTAATAGCGTCAATTTTTTTTTTATGAATTTAAGATGCGTTACTTGCCTGGCTGCAATTGCTTTTCCTTTTTGATGAACTCTGAGGATTTAAATATTTATATTTATGATTTATTTGAAAATAAAATTAAAATAAAAAAAGGGTTTATCTGTATTGCTCATCATGCCTTAATGCTTTTCAATGAGGTTTAAGCCAGCTTAAGTGTTCATGGGTTTTTCTCATGTTTAAAAGTTTCTCTCATAATTAGCTATGCATTTGTATAGTTGTTCACTTTAAGTATTTTGAGGAGAGGAAACTTGATCTGGCAACCCATTTTTGAAATGTTTTTACAGTTTTATGATCTTAAGTGAGAGTTTTGATCTTTATTACTGTTGGTTAATTAAAGTTTATATGTAAAAATCCTTTATTTCTATCTATTGGAGCATTATCTTATGATATACTATATAAAAGGTTACATTTTTGTTTTTGCATTTATTATGTATTTAAATATTGTATATTTTTATATGTTCAATATGTAAGAGTTTGGTCATTGATGATACATGAAGTTTGGACAGGTGTTTTTGTATATTTGCTCCGCAGTTTTTAAAGTTGAGTTTTTAAGGAAGGAATCTTAAAGTTGTTGAATTAAGATGTCTGGCACATCTGCTTTTAAAATTAATTTAAAGTTTTAATGATGTTTTTCTAGTTAAGAGGTTGAGGTATTGAGATGGAACAGCAGTGTTTAACTAAAGGTTTGAATGGCTGTTGGGTTTAATGGTTGGTTAAATTTTTGAAAATTTTCAGAAGATTTGGAGTCATACTTGACCAGAATTTTTAACGGTTAAGTTAAAGTTGACTACTTGTTAGAATCCAGCATGGAATCTTTGCTTGGTAAAAGATGTCAGACCTTTTTGAACCGTATGGCCTTCGAAGTTTAAATATACCTTGGTGGAAATGCATAGAAAATCTATTTGTATATTGCTTTTTCCTGAAATAGGGTATATGAACTGAAGATGAAGATTCATAGAGGTGTCTATTTCTTGTAAGCTGTTTCTTTCTCAAATTGAATTTATCTCCCTGGATTAGTGTATCTGATTATATAGTTTGGTGAATGTTTGGCAAACATTGATGGTTTCTGTTGAAGGAGTATGAAAAGGAGAGGAGTTTGTATGTATATATCCGGTTTTAAATTTTTGGATATAAAATCTTTAAGAAATCAGGTTTCAAGAAGGATAAGGGCCCGTCCGTTATTGAAACTTGTCTGATACCCTCTGAACCTAGATGATTGTCTTCATGTCTGTTTATAGGTATTAAAATGTTTTTGACTTTTAGTGGCTATTTCCTTTTGGCTAGTGTAGAGAATTGTGTTTTTGTTCCCTAGTTGATTATGGAATGGTTCAAGAATCATTTATGTATGCTGCCTACATCTACGTATATGTTTATTGTGAGAGAATGGTGTGAAAGACTTCAGTATGCTTTAATGCTAAGTGGAATGCCGGTATCCCTGGATTGACAGTTTGTATGGCGGAAGTTACTCTTGATCCTGGGATTTCAGTATTTGTATGAGTGTGATGTTCCAATAATACACCCTCTTTTTATTTGCTGTTCCTCAAGTGTTGGGAAATTATACTTGTTTCGGTGTTGTCCCGCTTGTCAGGATTCTTAGATGTTGTCGCAGCAGGGATAAAATTGATAAAGGGAAAGTTTTTCTTTTCCAGTAATATAACCTTTATCCGGGGGACTAGGCACGTGTTCTCTTGGTCATTCGTGGATTACTTAATGGTGTAAAGTTATGCTGTTTTTACTTGGTTTGAAGAGGGGGGAACTTTAATCATGGAATACCATCAATTGTAACTGTCATGTTTTTCAATTCTCTTGATCAGATATTATTACTGAATTTGATTGTAATATGTAGATTGAGTTATCGAATTAAAATCTTTTAATTTTTAATGTTGTACCTCTATTGCTGTAATATGATAATGAGAGATTTGATAATTTGAAATAGATCTAATGTTCTTAAGTTATCAACTTAATGTTTTTTTTTACTGTTTGAATTATTATGTATATTTTTATATTTAATGCTTGATCATATTTCGTTATGGTATTTGCCAATTAAACTACACTTAATTTGAATTTTGTATATTTAACAGTGAATTTATAACTGGAAATGTAATCTTTTAAGATGGGTGAATTTTTATGAATTTGCATTTGCCTTTGCATTTGAATTGTATCTTGCATTAAATTTGAGTCTTTATAAGAATTTGGATTTTTAAAGATGGGAGTACTTGTTTTTTTTAGTAGCGCAACATGTTATGCATAATCTTTTTAAAAGTATCAAATGGATACTTGTGGATTTGTAGGGATTCAATGTAATACAAGACGAATTGGATGATATACTTGTGTGTTGTATATTTATTACTATGATATGTTTTTAAATTTTAATTTTTGTTTAATCCTTTAGTGTTTTGGGGCTCATTACATCTGTTTCGTTTCTTTAATCTTTTAGTTTCTTTCACTTTTTAATTTCTTGTGATTGTGGGTAGGTACTTTTTGTATTTTAGGAATTTGATTCGAGATCTTATGGAGGTGTTTGTTGGTCCTTGGAAATTAGACTTTCAGTGTCTATGTGCGGCTTTTTTTTTTTTTTTGGAGCTGCTGATTATTTTCTTTGGGCATCACCCTTCGTATCCAGTTGATGAGAGGGGGGGCATTTGATATACAAAATCCTCTTTTCTCATCACTGTCCACTTATTTCCCTACTTTCACTTTCATTTTATTTCTTTATTTTACGTTAGTAAAGTACTTTATTTAGTTAAATATCTACTTACCTTTTTACTTTATTCAGTTTCTTTTACTCTACTTAAATCCATCTTTATTTATTTTAATATGTTGAAATATGTTTGTTTTCTGTTTTAAGATATCTTTTTATGTTTCTATATTCTTAAATCCCCATTCATTTCTTTATTAAAGTTTCGTTCAATATCTCTTAAATTCAGCTTCCGACATCGTTTGTTTCACTTTCCATCTCGGCAGAAACAGCTTCGAGTTTCTCGCTGTTTTGCCGTTGTTTTCTACTAGATGGCGTTGTGTGTCCGGAGTGTTAGCGATCGTCGTCATAGTTACCGATTTCACGTGGTTCTTCTTAGAAGCCGGTTGGAGGTTGGAGTGACATGCGTGGTTGCCGTATTTCGGTATACCCGTTTGGAATAAATCGCGATGCTTTCCTGCCATCTTTGCCAGTTGTAGTTGTTCTCTGTACCGGGAAGGTGAATAGATGGTTTTGTTCGTTCTTCATTATGGATTCACTCATTATTAATAGTTGTTCATATGTTTCTGAATTCATGCAGCTTTATTATCGTGATAATTTATGACAGATGGCCGTTTAAATAGTTGTGAGTGCTTACCCGTGAGACTTTTATTATCTTTTAAAGTTATGATTGTTTCGGATGAGACTTCATATCCATGTGGCTGTGTTTCCGGAAGTGAGCCTTCTATTCTATCATGCTACCATCTTGCGTAAAGTTGTCTTCCATTTGTCGTGTCAGCCGGTAGCGATGCTTGGGTATATAAGTGAAGTATTGTCAGCACCTTCAAAGACGTACTTGATATTTTGGGTGGTTTCTTCTTTGGTGAATTGAGACATTTTCCTATCAAGTGAAATTGACTTTGTTATATCTTTGAGAGTTTAAGACTTGCTTTCGCTTCGAGCCCTACAGCACTACTGGAGTTGTTCATGGATGTAATAACTGAAATGACTTCATTACTTTGTCATATTTGAAGGTAATCGGTTTTTCACTTGCTGTCATGATGATATAAAGCTGTTATAAAGATACTGAGATATCAGATAAGTTGTTTTACTATTATACATTTGTTATTTGAATACAGGCTGATAGTTGAGAGATATTGTATTTTTACTTTTATGTTTTTATGTGTCTTTTAAGTTTAAATAAATTTAATTACGTTTTTAATACAGTTGTCTTTATTTTTCCACCACTTATTAAAGTTAGTTTACTTTCCAGATGTTTAGAGATTATGAAGTTTAGTTTTAATATCATAATTAATTGTTCATTTTTCTTTCGGGGTTTTAACTCAGCTTTATACGTTTCTACTGCTCACTAATGCACTCTGCTACCCAATTTAACCCCTAAGCACTATATATTTTTATAGTGCTTAACAGAAACCACGTGCTTTTCGCGATCCTTTGACGAAATTCGCGTGTTTTGCGCGATTTTTTGAGGAAATTCGAATGTTTTCGCGATATTTCAAGGAAATTTGCATGTTTTTCGCGATCTATGAAGGAAATTCGCATGTTTTCACGATGTTTTGAGGAAGTCCGCTTTTTCCTCGATCTTTTAACGAAATTCGCGTTTTTTCGTTATTCCTTTGAGTAAAACTTTTGAAGAAATTTCAGCTTTTCCGCGATCTGTTGAAGAAATTCGAGCTTTTCTGCGATCTGTTGAAGAAATTCGCGTTTTTTCACGATCCTTTGACAAAATTTACAAATTTTTCCGCGATCAATTGACGAAATTTGACAGTATTTTTTTGGGTCATATTTGCGAAAAGACGCGATTTTTCAGAGATTCTTGGCTAAATTAAATGCCAAACATCGATAAAATTTAAAATAAAGATAGGTTAATAGTGTTGAAAAACGGACTTTACGGACCTAATAATTGAAAAACGGACCTAATGGAAGCCCTGCTATAAGATTATCCTAACCAATCAATGCTGTGCTTCGGATAAATGACGTGCATAAAGGATTTACCATGCGTTTTACAATCACGATTTTTTCGCCCTCGGCAGCAATATCGCTTGCGCCCGAAGCCGCAATACAATTTAAGGAGTTTCTAAGGAGTGGTTTGCCTATCTAAGTAGTTCTAAGTACTACTTGGGATGGTTTTCATTTCTAAGGAGTTTCCAAGGAGTCTAAGGAGTCTGTGCGAACCCTGATATCCTAATCAAAAGGGATCTACAAAGTTAATGTCTACGAATTAGTGATTATCAGAAACTTCGTAATAACGTTGAAGATAGCGGTGTCAAACCGTTACAGAAGAGTTACAATCAAATGCTTTGGAGTCACGGAGTTTAAGTGAAAGAAAATTCTCACTTAGAAAAATTATAGTGGGAAGAGAAAAAAAATGTGCTACAAGAAGCATACTGGATAATGGTATTGTGATTATAATCGTTTCCTGAATGTTTTACAAGATGTTGGTATGTAATCTTACTTCTTAATACTAACTCTACGTATTTATGGATGAATGCCCTTTCCATTACAAATAATTTTTTGTCATCGTAAGGCTAATAAACTGATAATCTATCTTTCTTAAATTATGCTGGATGACAACAAAAAATACAGTGATCCAAAGACTGTAAATTGACTTTGAACTTATTTTCAGAATAATGGACTCAACTACGAATCCCGATGTTTCAAAATTCATAAATGATGATTAACTTGTTCAAACAAATTTAATTAATTGATCTCAGAAAAATGAATGTTAATTAGCCCATATTGATAAATAAGTATCAATGTTATTCTTAAAAAGAATGTATGTCATGAGTGATTTATTAATATTTGTATGATAAGTGTGCACTTCTCTCCCCCCTTTCCCCCCATTCAATAAATATAATATTTTAATAAAGGAAATTGTTTATTTAAATATATTTGTGCATTTTCCTGTGTTTTGATTTATGTATCTCTTAATATTATCATAAAGTGCCAAATTAATTTATTACAATGATTTTTTAAAGAATAATTAATTATAAACGTTCTAAAGTAAAAATTTAATTCTTGGCACAATCTTAAATATGCTCAATATAAACACGAATTTAGCTATGATAAATTGGTTTATCGTTTCTGGTTCAGGTAAGATGAATTTATTTGTTTTGATTTTCACCATGAATTTACCAGTTTACATTCGTTTACCTTTTTTTATATGTAATGTACTATATTTATTAACCACTAACGATCTTTTGGCCATATTTAATAGTAAACTTTCTCCTTTCTAATTCATATTAAAAAAAAAATCACATAAGATATTTTATAACTCCTAATTTTAATTAATTTAAATTCATTTTCTTTTTTCCCCTTATTTTATTTATTTCCTTTCTTCTACCTAACAATTGGGATGGCAAACTGTTGCCTGCTTACACAAGAAGAACGCTTGCTTACAGTTATTTCATATGAACTTAAAGAACCCCTCATTACTGCGTCGAGACTTTATAATTATACAGGCAAAGAACAGGCGCAGGCTATTTGGAAAGTTATCTTAGATTGGAATCTCGAAAACAAAGTCCAAATTCTCTGTTGTGATACTATGGCTTCGAATACAGGTCGTTTTAATGGTGCCTGTGCACTCCTCAAAAAAAAAAAAAAAAATTGATAGGGAAATGCTTTTCTTTGCTTGCTGCCATCATGTATATTATCTGGTATTAAAGGCTGTATTCGAAGCGAACATTAAACAAGTGACAACAAGTCCCGATATTACACTCTTTAAAAAGCACAAAGAGAATTGAAAGAACATCTATCCCACTAAAATACAGTGCTATGGAGAAACAGTGGAATTGTTCTTGGCAATTTGCTTGAATTTTTCCGCTCTGAACTTTAAAATGTTATGATCAGAGAGGATTATCGAGAGTTGATCAAAATTTCTATCATATTTTTAGGTGGAAATGTTGAAAAAAAATTTTAATCAGACCTCTGGGTGCTATGTACCAAGCTAGATGCATGGCCTGAGCGGTTTTCTCCCTAAAACTCTCGTTATTTAGTTCTCATCTGAAATGAAACACCAAGGATAAGAAATCACTGTTAAACGTCTGCTTGTTTATCGTGACAATCTATGTTAAAACATGGCTTCAATATATTTTGGCAGTTAAAGAACCCTAAAAAGATTTGTGCTTTTTGAAATCTTTGAAAATCTACGAAAATGTTAATGAAAGTATCTCGAAAGCTGCTTTACAGAAATTTCTCTAGCATTTATGGTATTTAACTGATGAAATAGCTATGAGATGAAATCTCACAGTGTTTAAATCGTTACTTTTTTATTTCTTTTGACCTTATACATCGATGTTTTTTAAACTTAAATCCATATTTATTTTTGCGTGGGTGATTTCATTTCGACATCGGCAAGTTCTCTGATGTTCCGCAGCGCCTGGCATTGGGTGCTTCTCCTTTGAGATCTGTACGATTGTGACGACGTCATCAGAGCAAGTCTCTCACGGCATATGCATTGAATGGATGTCGATCTTTCGGAGGTGTGTCTAATCGCCGAGCATACAACAAATAAAAACAAAACTTTTTAAATGTGTTCTTTTGGATTTGTTTATTAAGATATTGCTTAATATTTTAAATTCTCTAATAGATTTAAATCTTTTCTTTCAGTAACTTTTGAAGTCCCCGTATTCTTACTATAAATTAAAAATTTCGTTAATTTTAAATCAGAATCTGTTTTGTTGGTGATCTGTTATGACTTAATTTTGGTTTTAAAGATCGCGGGTCGCGAGCTTCGGCTCCGGTCTATCTGCCGATGGATGTGGAATCCGGTGAAAAGCTTTCGAAAACGATGTCTACGATTTTAATAACTCCTGTTAAATTTATTTTCCTGTTGGTTTAAAAAGGCTTTAATTGAGATTTTTATCTATAGAAAATTCACCTAGTGCTGCATCTGAAATTTTAAAGATTTTCTTAAAGAGGAATAAATTATTTTATCGGCAACGTATTTATTTTGAAAATCGGTGACCAACGGGTGAGGGCCTCTTACTTCTCTTCAACAAGATGAATAAAAAGTTTGATTTGTGTTTAAAAGTCTCCTCATCATTTCTTTACAGATATACAAGTAAGAAGTTTCCTTTTTATTTTTTTACAATTGCTGACCTCAAAGAACAGAGGGTTTTATTGCAATATTACACAACGCATGTTAACTAAAAGAACTTCAAATTTAATTTTTAACTTCAAATTAACAGCCCATAAATATGGATTATAATATATTACAAATTATTTACACCACAATAGAAGTATTAGCACTTTTTGATGATGATGATGTTGACAAATTTACATAGAGAAAATTTCTCGACCCGTGAAAATACATACATTCCATCGGACGCGAAAAAGACGATCTCAATGCTCAGAGCAATGAACAATACAGCTGAAAGAGCGGTAAAATTCATGATTTAATAACGGTGATGGAGAAACAAAAACAATTTTCGTTATGTTACATACAAGAACACACGAAGGTCTATCCCGACTGTAAAAAGAAAACATTGAAATAAAAATAAGTTCAGTAATGTTTCTTTTACTGTAATATGTTAATATCTTCTTTGAATAAAATAGTGTTTTACGTACCAAAGAAACATACATTTTACAATCTTTCCATAGTATTCGCCATACAAGATTATCTGGTTGCAATAATATTTTTTATTTATGTTTCTCAGGTGAAATAGAAAAAAAATAGAGGGTATGCGTATTTGATTTTGCAAAAAAATTTTTTACCCTGTATCCTGGGACACCCTAATATATATATATATATATATATATATATATATATATATATATATTAAATCATTCATGTAGAAATATTGTTTTAACATGTAAAACAATATTATGAAATTTCTTTGGAAAAATTGGGCATGTCCAACACAGACTCACAAGAAACATAGCCCTAATCTGAGACAACTTGAAAAAGAAAACATTAGAATCAACCAAGGTCAGGAGCAAAAAATTTAGAGCCAATGGGCAACACATTCACGAAAAATCACATAGATTTTCCGACCCAATGTAAGACTAATTGTTACTATACATACAAAAGTCTAAAATATATCTTCCCACAATTTACATTAAAGTATGTAAATACATAATTATTTTCTTAATCATATTTCCCATTACCAATACCAACCTGTTAAGGAGACAGTTTACCTTTTCAACAATTTTGTTTATTTTTTAAAATATGGTTCAAATTGTGAACTCAATGCATTTCAATGTTCAACTAAAAGTACATTTTGAAAAAAAAAAATTTTAACTGCATATTAAATTAAAAAATTTTAAAAGTTTATAAAAAAAATTGAATTTTTTAAAATCCCTACTACTTTTTTAAAAATTTATATTTTGTCTATTATTTTTTTATTTTTAAAGATTTTCACATGTGTATTACACACAAGACTGTGTATGGATTTTTAGATACATCTAATATTACATTTAATATAATTTTTTCACTGATACATATAATGTAAAATGATGAAATCTAACACATCTTCATATGTGGAGCAAACATTCAAACCGTGTTTTCTCACAAAAAAATAAAAAATGAGTTATTGTTATTTTTATGAACTCTGTGTTCAATTGTACAGAAATAAATGGTATTTTTTACTAAAAAAATTTTTCTCCGATTATAAATCAATTTTAAAACTTGACGTTTCAATCAAAGAGTGTTTCCTCCAAAGCCGGCATTCAATCAAGCAGTGATTTCTCCAGTCTGCCAATCACAGTTGTCACTTAATGTGTACTTTCGAAACCTACCATACATATCACAATTGAAACGGATTGTTTTAGAAAAAAATAAGAGAACTGTTAAAGTTAAAGGCTTCCAGAATTATAGATTTCAAGATCTAAAGGAAGAATATGATGTAAATCTTCTTAAAAAGGGAGTTACTGTTGCCTTGTTCAAAGGGTTGTTTTAGAATATCTTCCTAATGCCACGCCATACCAGTTGAAAAGAACAAAGATGTTAAAAAACTTTTGAAGGTAATGTATAGTGAACAGTGGCAAAATCAACCTGATGATATATTCAAATGATACAACCACATTATCCATGATTGATAAGCCTGCAATAAAGAAGAGGGATATGTGTATAACTGTCTAGATGAAGATATTGGTTTTAAAATTTGAAGTGAATTTCTGGCAAACGAGTATTTATTTAGTAAATATTTAATGAATACTACTAGGTACCATAATCTGTCATTTTATTTTAACAATAATCAACTGAAATTCGGTATTTATTCAAATAAAATAATGCTATTGTATTATTTGTGAGTTAGAACTTATTTCATTCAAAAAGCGTTTTATCCACTTGTCAAACAATCAAAAAATGTTTACTCCTCTGAATTCGGTCAAAACGTGATTTCTCCAAATATTAAATGCATTTTATTAATTTGTTTTATGTTTAATATCTTAGGTATGCTTGCAATTCTTTCTAATAAACAGTAATAAAAATACACAATAAAAATGAGAATTAAATAGAAGTTATTTTCTTATTTCTCAGTTTTTTGTGTTTTTTGAAAATTTGTATCTGAAGGAGAAAGCATGGTTTGCATGTTTGCTCCACATATACTTTTATTTAAAAACAAAATAGCAACCCTGAAGGCTAACCCCATATGCAGATTTATCACATATATAATAAAGAACATGAACAAAAAAGTTTAAATCTCTATCTCAAAAGAAAAAAAAAAAGCATTAGCATTTTTAAAACATGAAAGTGAAGAAAATATGAACATGGAGAAAAAGACATTTAAAGTTTTAATTTGTGTGGGTAACTGAACTGAGTGTATTAACAAAATTTACAATATCTAGCGATATAATTACCGTATGGGTAAAAATGAGATGTTAAAATAGTCACAATTAAAGAGGCTTTCATTTAATATTATAAAAGAGAAATCGATTTTTTGACCAATTTTACGGTAAACTGTCCCCTTAAAAGGAAATTCAAACAGGTTTCTATCTTAGTAGGTATACAATCTTTTGTAATTGCATTGTATTTCTTTCACTGAGATTGTTTCATTTAAAGGAGGATTCTATTTTCATAAGATTTACTGTACAAAATTATTTGTCATTGGGAAGACAGATGTATTAGATGTAATGTTTTAAAGGTCTCATGTAAATCAGTTTTAACATAAAATTTATATAAGATAAAATAATTTGTAGGTATCTTTTTGTTAAGTCCTGCTAAATATATATTTTCAATGCCAAATAATCGGGACAGAAGACATTTTTTTTCCAAACTTTTATATTGCATTAAAGAAGAATAACATAAGACTAAGCAGCACGCATAAAATTTAAAGTAGCATTTAGAAAATCAAAAACGTTTCTCCTTTGGAAATGCATGTAATATGATAAATATGTCAAACATAAGAAACATCAAGTGGCAGGGTTTTTAAAAGCAAAATATTTATTTTCATTTATTATGAAAAATTTGTTTGTCATTTACTTTTAATTATTAACAAGATAACAAAAATAAACACCCTTTAGATACTGAAAAAAAAAAGATAATTTTTTTTTTATTATTATATACTCACCTTTTGCTGATTATTTTGTCCAAAAAGGGATGTTCCAGTACCCATTGTACTAGTACCACCAAAATTAAAAACTGGGGGAGCAGCAGTTGTTGTGGTGCCAAAAGTAACTGATTTCCCAAACAATCCGGTATTCTGAGTTTGAGTTGGTTGGCCAAAAATGCTGTTAGAACTTCCAAAAGCATCTAAAGAAAAAGAAAACAATTCTCAAATTATTGTCAAACAGCTTACTTTTATCAAGATGTTCAGTAAGCAATGGCTTTCATATACAGTACGGTACGTACATACTGTACTAACGTACAGCACTTTTAAGTACACTTAACATGTAAAACCTTTTCATTTAATTAATTAAAAGCTCTTTTTCTTTAAAAATAGTTTTTTCTCTCATTTTCCACATACATGCAGTAATTAATTAAAATAATCCTTTTACGGAAAAATTCAATTATCCGAATGGGTCCGGTCCCAATTGATTCGGATAATTAGAGTTCTACTGTATATAAATTTCAGAATTTTTAAAATAGTGCAATATCATTAAAATACACAGCAAGTGATTTTTCCCCCATAGATCATAATGTAACGGAATTCTTTTGAGTGTCCCTGTAAATGAAGCATACATGCTACACACTTCATTTCAATAACAAACATAACATAGTGATACCCGATAACACCTATGAAGTTCATGGCAATCAGACTATATTTACAAGAGTTAGAGCGCAGACAAATGGCAGGCAGGCCACACATTTAGTAAAATGAATCTTGTTTGACTCTTTTCACCAATATAGTAAATATGTATTGACCTCTTTTCAATAAAGTTTTCATCTGGAATTCGTACACTGATTGATTTTTTTTTTTTTTTTTCACTTTGCACCGATTTTTTTACATTCATTAAAGGAATTCAGCTTCAAACTTTTAGTCTAATATAATAGTCAATTTTGTCCTCTGCGATTTTTGAATTTTTAACTTTTAATGCAATTTTTGGCATTTTTTCAGGTTTTGAGGTGATTTTCTTTGTTCCTTAAAGAATTCCGATACAATGTTTCAACCCAGTATGATAAATTTTCTCCTCTACAATTTTTGGATCTTTAGAGGTTTTTTACATTTAACGGCAAATTTTCTACAGTGCTGGAAAAAAGTTTAGGACAACCAACAAAAACAGTAAATCTCTTATTTTAATGAAAAACCAATATCATTACAAAAATATACATATAAAGCTATGCAAGTTTAGTAATTTGTTTTAAATTAAAATAACATGTTTTGAAAAAAATAAGCAAAAATTAATTTCTACATAACACAACTTGGTGGTATTTAAAATTTTAATTACACATGTAAATGATTTGTACATTAATTTTTAGTACTTTGTTTGTTTCCCTCTAATGCTGATGACTTCCAAGATGCTTTGGGAAGGATTTGATCAGGTTTTAACATGTGGAATTGCTTTTTTGTTTATGTGTTTACAAAATGGCTGCTTTCAGTTCAACAATCGAATCAAACTGCTTTCTGTTGGCATAAACGATGAATCATGATTTCCAACAAATTCTCTATGGGATTTATGTAAGGACTTTTAGCTTGAATGTTCGAAGTTTTGATGTTGTTTGCAGATAATCAATCTGAAGTTGATACAGACTTGTGAATAACAGTCTTATCTTGAAGGAATGCCAAATTCTGATCCATAAATTCATCTTTAAATGAAACAAAATCATTACCAAGAACATCTTTAGTCAAAGGAGTTTTTCCTTTTACATTAAAGCCTGCCCAAATCAGGACTGAGCTACCACCTTGTACACGTTTTAAAAGCAGATATAGCTCACTTAGAAAATCATGCCAGTAATATCTTAAACCATCTGTTTTATCAAGGGTGAATATTTTTTCATTAGTAAAAACCAATTCGCCCCATAGGTTGAATTTTAAGACATTGGAAGATGCGGATTTTAGTCTTGTATCAATTTGGTGCTTTTGTAGTTTTGGCTTGTCTTTGAATTTAGAATAATTCAAGCATTTGGCACATTTTAACACATTTCTAACAGTTCTGGACATTACTGAGAGTTCTAGAGTAGATTTTATAGTAGAAGAATAACTACAATATTGAACTGCCATTGAAATAACGTCCTGTTTACAACAGGCTGAGAGTTTTGATAACCGCCTGCTTCTTTTATTTCTAATGCAGTTAATTAGATCACAAAGAAAACTGGGCACAACAACTTTAAATTAACTTATTTTTAAAGAGCAATTTGCCTTTCAGCCAGTCCGTAGTCCGAAAAAACACTTATATTATCCTTTTCTTCTTCAGTCAATGAGCTCCTGCGACCCACCCTCAAAGCAGCAGTTGTATATTCCACAACATCAAATCGAGCAACTACTAACCTATGGACATCTTCACAGATGAGTTCCACATAACATACTACAGTCATGACGTTATCACATTATGCTAGATTTTTTAAAAAATGATTATTGGCCCTAAACTTATTTCCATTTCTTAATATTACAGCAGCAGTAGAATTATATAAAAAAGTCACTGATCCCAAGGACCAGTAAACATAAGAGTTTACTGGTCTGCAGTAATCATCACTGGCCTGCTATATAAAATTTTATTAAGTCCCTTTAACACTTTGAGTGACCCCCCTCCGCCTCCTAGAATATAAACCAAACTTCCTTTGCAATTATTCAAAATTTTCAGCATAATAAAATGTAAAATTATAATTTATTAAAAATTAAACAGTACATAAAGAAAAACTATAATATTATTAATTAAATATTTCATTTGAGATTATTTATTTCAACTGACTAAGGTTTAATGCATTTTTTAAAAATTAATTTTTTTAAATAAAATAAAATTATGTGATTTGTGTTCAGTTGCGATTTTGTCAGGGATGAGAAAGTTTACGTTTACCTGTGAGAATGGGGGGGAAAGTTATTGGTCCTGCAGACCATTAAATTTTTCAAATTAGTCGTCCAATTGAAATTTTGGTGGTCTCGGACCAGCGGACCACCAAGGACTTCGTATGCTGTTACAAGATTTTAACACTTGTAGATAAATATATAAGGGGCAGTTAATTGAAAACGAGACATACTACATAACGACCATGATGCGAAAGTTGGTAACGTAGGTAGGTGTGACTATAGTAGTGCCCTCTATAGGGAATCAGGAAGGAACAGTGTGAGCCGTCACTACTGTGCCATTTGTCTGTTAGATGCGCTCAAGGTCAGGAAATAGGAACAGCGAGGTGTAGTGCGTTTTTGACTCTGGAAGGAGTATCAGAAAGTGAAATTCATGCCCGAATGTCTGCTGTGTATGGCAGAAACAGTATGTCACGTGCCCGTGTGTTTGAGTGGCATAAATGATTTCGAGAAGGTCGAGTGTCATTGAAAGACAGCGGTCGGCCAGGAAAGGCTCATCATGTCATTACCTCTTCTGTCATTGCTGCGGTAGATGCTGCCGCAGTCAAAAAACGCACTACTCTTCGCTGTTCCTATTTCCTGGCCTCCATAGTTGCATAAAACGCATACACGAGTGGCTCACCTCACTTTGAGCTCGTCTAACAGACAAATGGCACAGTGGTGACAACTCTCACTGTTCCTTCCTGATTCTCTATAGAGGGCACTACTATAGACACACCTACCTATGTTACTAACTTCCGTGCCATGGTTGTTATTTAGTCTTGTCTCATTTTCATTTGACTGTCCCTTATATTTTTTAACTTTTACAATTGAATTAAATTCACATATTACATCATATATGTGTGTCTAAATTCAAGATATATAACTCTTTTCGGAATTTTATTCTAAACAGCAAAATTAGCACGTGGTCTTTTTTTTCAGCACTGTACATTAGTAGAAGGAATATGGTTCAATCTTTTAGCCCAATATAGTACTTTTCAATAAAACTGTTCAGAATCTGTACAGCAATTGTTTTTACTTTTCTCAATTTTTTAATTAGGATTTTTAGACTTTTTTCGCATTCTGCGATGATTTTTTGACATTTGTAAAGGAACTCTGTCTCAAATTTTTACCCAAATTCTCTGAAATTTTTAATTTTTCGCAAAGGTCTGTTTTTTTCTCTCTGTTTCACTGCAATTTTTGAAAAAATAAAAGATTTAGCAAAACGTCTGAATTTTGTATGTCTGGATTTGAGAATTTGTATTGAATATAGACACAGATACTGATAGAGAAAAAACACAGACACACAGAGAGGCATTTTAGTGAAAAAAAGAAAAAACTAGCTGAAATATTTTATACTTCAGGTTGCTTTTTCATAACAGAATTTTGAATGAAATGACTACATATTCACTTGTACAGTTTTTTGCTGCAATAAAAGATTTAATCATATGCAAAAAAAATATCAGAATATATTAATTAGTTAGCAATCATCCTGGAGCAGAAAGTTCAAGACAGGAGACGGACATCGCAGATTGTCTTTTCTATTTTGCAGATTATTTTTCCATTGAACCTTTATTTCGCTTTCTATTATTATTTAATCCAAAAACTTAAGATTATTATTAATAAAAATGAATAAAATGCATAAAGGTACCACAGGTAAGTGATTGTTTGATTAATTAACCCTTCAATTGTAAAACATTTTACTTGCAGATTATTTTTTGCCACTGAAGTATCTGTCACAGTCACTTGGAGAATTTTCTGCTACTGGGGCAATCCTCTTTCTGTCAGCAGAAAAAAATAACTTGAATCAAATTCAACAATAAGAGCTTTTGTTAGTTGGCTATGCTATAGGTATAGAAACAGATTCCCATGCATGCAAAACAATTAAAATGCCAAAATTATTTCACACTGAAAAATACCTTATTTTGCAAAATAATATTTTATTTGTTTAAGATAATATAAAACATTTTATTAATTAATTAATCATCTAATCAATTATTTAGAAATAAAAAATAATAAAATAATATGCATTTTAGACACTAGTTTTGGAAAAAATCCATGAAGATTTTTTGTATAGCTATAACAACTACAGGACAGAGACAGAATAGTTACATAATTTAAAATCATTAATTTTTTTTTATTTTTATTTATTTATTTTTATTTATTTTTTTTTTTTAACTGACTTTTGATAGGAAGAGAAAAACACACAATATATTAATCGCCTAAAATTGTTATTCACTGCATTTTATGCTCACAAAATAAAACATTTCAGTAATAAATATTACTATTTATTACCTGATGAAAAATACATCTATAAAAATTTAAATTAAACTGATATACAACCAATATAACACAGTTTTATTTCCTTTTAGATTATAATAAAATAAATTTAACATAAATGCTAACATTCGTGTTGTGGGTAGAAACTGATTAAACATTGTAAGCTTCAATGTGATGTCTGTCAGCAGATTGTTAATGAAGATTTCCTTATTTCTATGGAGTAAAAAATTCATGACTTTTAGGATCAATTGAATTCATAACTTCGTCGGAACTTTAATATTTTTTGTGACGAATAGACAGAATTTTCAGAAAACTTTTTTTTTTTTTTTAAATACAGTACAAAGTGTTAAAGTCCAGAATCCTCGGGACTTTACCAAATCCGAACTTCGGATTTTTCCGAACTTTGTGGTCATCAAAAATATTGCTTTTCCAATAAAAAGAAAAAGAAAATTCACTACTTAAAAAGGCAAAATATGATGTTCATATATTAAAAATCGCATATAATAACCATTTAATACTAAATTAAATAATCATTTTCATTAAATAAATCATAACAAAATAAAAAGTAAAGCAGAAACATTTATTTAAGGCTGTTCTCAAATTCAAAAGGGCAACTTTATGACATAAGTTTTAATTTATTTTTGTTCGGAGATGCATGAAACTTGCAGTTATTGTACAGAAACTATATAATCGAACTGTGTTTTCTGGGGGTTTTTTTTGCAAACGCAATAGATATTTCAGAAAATAGTTTCAAAATAGGCGTTTTGAACTGAATTCCTGTGCGAAATAAGAATAACCACACAAGGAAGGGTGAAAAATGTCTTTGTCACTTGATCAAAATCGCTTATAACTCAATAGGTAATTCATTTATCAAAAAATGGAAAACACAGTTCGATTCCAAATCGCTTCCATAGTCAAGCCTGCTAATTTTATATCTTTCCGTTATAAAATGAATTTGGAAATGTGTTAAAACGCTTGCGTTTGTTGAGCAGAGCAGTTAAGATCAGTCTTAAGGGAACATACAATTTAAGAAGAAATTGTTACTTTCTTAACTATTGAACATTTTAGTTAATGTGGGCTGCTTTATTAACTTAGATATATCATTAAGAAGTTTTTCTTTTATTCTGTACATAGACATGAGTTAAGATTCAGTAATAAAACTTTTTTGCTCTAGATTTTTTTTTTTACTTCTTTCTCGAATACTGCCGCTGGAAAGTCCGAACTTTGGACAATTCTAGACTTTAGACTTTGTACTGTATTGTAATTTTCTTTTTTGCCTAGCATTTTTTTTTTTGGGGGGGGGGTGGGGGGCTCTTATTATTTAAAAAATGATTTTCTGCAATTCTGCAAAAAATAAATTATTCTGAGATTTTTATGTGAACAATATAAAAAATAACTGTGGTATTTTGCTCAGAAAAGCTATATGCCTGACACATATGCACAAAAGAGTTTAGTTAACAGCAATGAACTTTTACATCAAAAGTAAATGAATCATCAAAAATCGAATTTGTAAATTGGAAGAATTTACACTAAAAACAATTAAATTAAAATAATAATACATTTTTACAGTTTATAAAAAGACAAAGTAAAAGCATAACAAAAAAATAAATATTATGTTGGTATGTTTAGCACAAACCTAGCAAGAAATAAAAACATGGAAGCTGATTAAAAAAAAAAAAAAAAAAAAATCTACATTTTATTTAATAAGCTTTCATTCAAAACTTTGAACCAGAATTGACCTAAATAATTCCAATATTGAATTAAAATTATTTTCAGCTCCAAAACTGAACTAAAAAACATTTCTATGTTTGGAAATATAATTTTAAAAACTTGAATTATTTAAAAAGGAAATTAAAATAAAAGCACTAACATTTAATACTGATAAGATAGGTAAAACATTTAATTATATCAGAAATTATATATACTGCAATCAATTAAATTGCCAAAAATTAACCGAACTGAATGGGGAAAACTTATTTCAAATAGAACAAACACAACTAAACAAACAGAAAAACGTTATTTTTAAGGGAACAGAAACAAAAAGAAATTCCTTATAGGAAAAAGTTAAAGATGACAAATACATTATGACAATGGATTTTATTCTAATTTTCTCTAAATAATTTTGTGAATTTAAATTGATAAAATAAAGATATCTTTATGGTTCAGTTCTGGAGCCGATATTTTTTTTTAAAGCTCCAGAACTGAAAAACGATTTAGGCTCCGTTCCAATTTTCATTCCTTCTAAAATAACAGTTTTGCCCACTTTTTGAATCTGTTCCAATACAAAATCCTGTGAAATATAGATACTGAGTAATCAATGGATCAATGCTTACTTGTAGTTCCTGTAGTTCCAAAGAGAGGTTTGCTTTGTGTAGTACCAAAGCTAAATCCAGAAGTTGAAGCAGCAGGGGTTGAACCAAATAATCCGCCAGTTTGAGTAGCTCCTCCAAAAGTTATTCCACCGGCAGATCCACCTTTCCTATTAGCTGCATAATCTTCAACACGCAGTTCCTTTCAATACGAAAACAAAAACTCGATTATATGTGCAATCAATAGAAACAATTTAAAAACAATCCTATAAATACATTACAACATTTGTTGCTTCAAAAGTCTTAATTAAGAATTTATTTCTAATGATATTTTTGCCTAACAGCAATTATGCATACTGTTAGTGAAAATTCATAACCTCTTTAGCTTATGAATTTGACACTAAAATACCAATCTATCAGTGGAGTATTTGAAAAGGATGAATCATTGATTAAGCAGAAAAAAAAACCTTAGGTACTTGCTTATTTTCCTGTCGACCATTCCTGGTAAAATCTTTTACTAAACAGTAGGGTTGTGGGATAAATTTCATAATTCATAAAAAAGTCCCAAATCCTGAGTAACATAGGTATTTGGATTTAAAAAAATTATTTTAGATTCAAAAAGCAATGAAAGTTTCTCACTCAAAAAAAAAATTTGGGGCAGCATGTTTGTGGCACTGAGCAATAATTCTGTCGTTATTGTTGCAAGTTGTTGTTCTGAACCCTTAATTAACTTCTCTGCCACATTTTGTTTGTTCCAAATTTTGAGAGCCATTGGAAATCATACCATATATAATGTGCCTTCATACCAGAGTATTTGAACAACATTCACAACAATATATACAACTTTCATTGCTTTTTGAATCTAAAATATATTTTTTTAATCCAAATACCTATATTACTCAGGATTTGGGACTTTTTTATGAATTATGAAATTTATCCCACAGCCTTACCAGTCATGTTTTACAACCATTTATTAGATGTTGGTGCCTTTTCACCCATTAAAAAAAAAAAAATCTAGGAAGGAATTTTTTTTTTAAATAGTATAAAGAAAGCCAACTACAAAATGCATTAATAATTTGTTTCTTTTTCTATATAAGCAACTGTTTGAATGTCTCGGGCCACAAAATGCAATCAAAGGTTTTCTTGGCAGTGAATTATATCCAATAAATATTCACGAAGTTGGAATGTGCATTGTTCTTATGGAAACATAGACAGCCATATCCTCAACAGATCAGCAAATGAATCTGAATAAAAATTAAGAACTATCAACAGCAGGTACATGCAACTTGAATTTGAAACAGATCACCTATAGTTAAGTCAAAAATTGCATCACCATTAAAAGGTTTAAAACAAGCTATATTTGACAACATTATCTTCACCCATTTCAGATATGAGCAGAATTGTTAGGCATAATTCTAAAGGAAAAAAGAAACATGACCAGCCAAAGACCGGGGAGTAATGACAGAAGAAACAATTGTATTACATTTGCAAAAAGAACAAGAGGAATGAGATACTAAAAAATTGCATCAATTTCAAAGAGGTAAAAAAAAAAAAAAAAATTATCCCAAGTCAAAATCCTCTTTTGAATCCATTTATGATAGCCAAAGATGACAAGATATTAAAAACCATATCTGTAGGATCATGAGGGCTAGTAAGATATGAAATCAAGAAATCAATTTATTGGGCAAATAACTGTTTAAAATGGGGATTTATTTTCCATGAAGTATCTTTAAAAAACTAAAATTGGCAATTACTATACTTTTCCAGAATCAAATCATACTGATGAAATTGAAAAATTAGACGCAATTAAAATCCTTGAAGAACCAGACTTCAACAATACAGGACATTACAAATTTATACTTTAACAAAATAAAATAACACCTGACTCAACACAAAAGTTGTATAAATCAACATTGTGTATTCAACACAGATTGTCAATATACCAGAAGATATTATTTCACGTTTTAAAGAAGAGAGAGGCTGCTGTGCAATTCATATTATTTAGATTTTCTCAGGAACTTTTAGTAAGAATTGAAAGTTTAATACATCTAGATGTCAGAAATTAAATTGACAATCGTTATAATGAGAGCGCTTTGGTTTTTCAGAAATATTTTCATTTAATAAATATAAAATCATACAAATTCGAAGTTTGTTTGCAAAACCAGACCTGAATGTGCATATAGCACTTCCAGTGTATATGCATAATCACATAATCAGTGTATTTAAGGTTATTATCACAGGTCCAGACAATGCTGGGTGGGACAACTGGTTTAAAATACATCTAAAAACTTTACTCGATCAAAGCATACTATTTTCTGACTTTTTAAAAATCATGAATGATCAAAAATTAGCCATGCAATAGTGTCGTAAAAACGTGCATTACCGCATATAGCTAAAATATGCCTAACTGCATACTATCTATATTATAAAGGACAAACACATCTGTGCGTAACGCATACGTCATTTTACGAATGGCAACACTTTGAAATTTGAAATAAAATTTCGGTTTTGCAATTATATCTCCGGCAAATTTTTAAACTTCTAACCATCGCACAGTTTAAATTTTAACACCGTCGTATAAGGAAAAAAATGCTCTTTAAAATGCAATTTATTTGAAAGCTGTATCTCAATTTATTTTTGAGATATTAATTTTTTTGTAGTTTTTAATACAAATTTTGTAATCGTGACAACTTAAGTACTCCATTTATATTGAAAGTAAAGGGAAAATAGTCATGGTTTATTATTTTTATTGATTATATCCTTATTGATGCCATTTTCACATTACAAATAAAAGTAACTTTTTTATAATTTTTCAACAGAAAATGATGTCACACATTAAAAAAGAACATGCATTCTTCTTCATAAATCAGTTACATTTCAATATTTTTACATTATGCTGATACTGAGTTTGAGACACTAGGCAAAATGATTCAGTGAGTAAAAATTATGTCATATTTAAAAGAATACAATCATTTATTTTGATAAAACAAAATATTTGACCAATACTATGACAACTAAAGGCAAATTTCTGATTTTTTTTTTTTTTTTTTTTTTTTTTTTTCCGCCAGTATTGAGATTAGAACTTAAAGTTTGTGCGAATGTTCAAATGAAAAGTTGTATCGGACAAACGTGACTTTAAGTTTCGAAATACATTCATTAATAATGTATTGCGCGTTAAAATACTTTCAAATTGTGAATTTGAGTGGTGCATAATGTAAATAATGAGAATGTGAAAATAACGTACAGTTTAGATTTTATGGGGGAAATTTTTATGATGTGACAAAGCGAAATCCTTTTTACTGATTTTTCAACCCGTAAAAACAAACATAAGAGCCTCAATCGATAAATTCATCCTAATTACTCATCTTGGTTACGTATTCTAATAGAGTTTAATTTTTCAATAATTTAAGCAGTTGAAGTTTGTGGAAATAATATTTTGGTAATTTTTGGTTCAAAATATTATTTGTTTTAGTAGTGACACAACCAATGTTAGATGAATTTTTTATTGTAATTATTTTTGTAGGTTTATTATAAATTCGATCTGAAGTTCCTTTCTAACATTTTAGTTCATCGAATTTCGACGGGTTCCAACTCGTACTTTTAAAAAATCAATTGATGGATAAATAATTACAGAAATAACATGGAATTGCACTGAATTTTGATTTATTACAGTAATAAATTCTAAATAACAATTTAAACATCAATCATTAGAGATGAAGTAAATACAGTAAATTGATTTTCTTATTTCTTAAAATTAGAAAATCTTTTGAATTTATTCTTAGTATATTCTAAAAAAATTTTTGATGATGATTTTTATAATAATGCTTGTCAATAATTAAAATGAAATACATTTTCTTTTTGAAAATTGTTTTGTCAAAGCAATAAATTCTATTTGAAAATGTTAATGCTGTCAAATAACATGATAGAATTATGAAATTCGCCTTGAGGTTGTAGTTTACTCAGGTGCTTTGTAATTTCAAATGAAAACTCCAAGTACTTTGTCTATTGGTGGTCTTTAAATCAAAAAATTATGAATGTGGATTGTGTTAAAAGTGAAAATGGTAACCTTGTTTAACAGTTGGAAATTTGCATTTAAATTTGTATGATGGAAAGCTGTCAAATTTCTATATAAAAGGGTAGATCTGTTTATCTTCACTACCTATATTTCCAAGATATTTTCTAGATTGACAATGATTAAGCAAGTGCATACGAATATAATATAAGTTTATAAGCACCATAAGTTTTTAAGCACAAATCTAGCTTTTATCAATCTATCTGGTTACACGTATATAATGCTTTCTAGCAATGGTATTTATAGTACAGTCGAACCTCCATATATCGAAGTAGCAAATTTCTGGAAAAAAATTCGATATATAGAAGCGATCTTTGTTTTATAATACTTACTCCTAAAACATTAAAATTAAAGCTAATTTTCGTATATGGAACTTCATTTCTAATGCAAATCACATTAAATGAAAGTTAATGAAAAAAAAAAAAAAATGAATTAGTATGAAAGGTTTATTGAGTACTACATACCTTTTATAAAAACAATGATCCAGGCAGTGGTTTCAATGCTCACAGTTACATTCTGTTAGAAAAACTACGAATATCTTGCTGAACAGCCAGTTTTGCGGAAAGTTCATCAAAGGAATGTTCGCATTTATTCAGTCCACTAAAAACTTCATGAAGAACATTTTCCGCAAATTGAAGTCCACGACGTATTGTTTCAAATGCCTCTCGCATTTCTTTTTTCGATGGCTTGAAAATGTTTTCAGATTCATTTACTTCCTCTGGTTCTTCGATTTCTTTTTCAGATTCATGAAACGAATTCAGTATGTCTTCGTCTGTAGGATAATCAGCAATAATTAACTTATCATCGACTGTCAAAAATTCATTAAGAAGAATACCAGCTTTTGCAAAAGTTTTTTATTTTAGATTCAGAAACGTCATTTTCCCAAACTTTGGCTAATTCTGCCACACATATCCTCAGATCAATCACCTTATGTAAAGGTTTTTCATTTTCAAATGTCCAGATAAGTCGTCGGAGAATGCGTTTTCTGTAATGAAGTTTAAGGTTTTTTATTACACCCTGGTCCATTGGTTGCAATTTTGAAGTGGTGTTCGGGAAAAGGAAAAGCAAATCGACATTTGATAATTTTAAAGACACATTAGGATGAGTAGGGCAATTGTCTACAAGTAAAGCAATTTTTCTATTTTGATCACTCATTTTTCTATCCAATTTCAAAATCCACTTTTCAAAAATTTCACCTGTCATCCATGAGTTCCTATTAGAACAATAGTCAACCTCTAAAGATGTTACATTTTTGAATACTCTAGGGTTCTTACTTTTACCTACTACCAATAATTGAAGTTTTTCTTTGCCACTCATGTTAGCGCCTACCAGTTATTCTGCCCTTACTGTTTTTGCCTCCATGACAGTAATCATCTTTGAAAGTTAGAGTTTTGTTGGGTAAACACCCTTGCTTGAAATTCATCACATCCAAAATATTTAGCATACTCCAATGCCTTCTCTTTTATGAGAGGACCAGAGATCGGCAAGTTTTGGTCTCGAATACTCTTTATCCATTTTAAAATGGCCTCGTCCACTGTATCGTAAGTGCATGTTTTCAAACGTTTTCTGTTAGGCTCAATACATTCATAGGATTTCATTACGGCATTCCTATTTTTTTTATAATAGTCGACAATGTGCTTGTGGTTGTGGGAATACCAAATTTAGAAGAAATGTCTTTTTTGTGCATTCCACTATCTACATCCTTCAGCAGTTCAACTTTATCCACAACACTAAAGGATTTTCTTTTTGACATTGTGATCGAGAGAAAAAGTAAAAGTTCAAAACGAATTTATAAAACACTACTTACTTAAATTTTCACTGAAACTAGGCAGACTTAGGTGTAAGGGCCAACCATAAGACGAATGGAATGCTAGAAACTGATTTCACCAGAGGGACCCAGATTTGGTAACCTGTTCTTGCCGTCACGTAATGGAAAGCAGTGATGCGTGCCAAACTGGCTTTTCTCCCGGCAAAAACTCCTCGGAATCTCTCGCCAGATCTTGAGTTGACCCAGAATGAAATCCGAGAGTTGCCAATAAAGCGATCACCGCCAAAAAAGACATCCTTTTGGTGATGAAAGAGCGAAAACCTGTTGAATTCGGCTGAAAGAACAATGGGTTTCGCGTTTCACTACAGGACAGGTTGAAACCGAAATTCGAAAACGAGTCAGGGGAACAATAACCTGTTTGTCCACCCCTAATCTCAAGCTGGAATGTGGCGTTTGCAGTGACCTTCAATAAACTTCCTTTATCCCCTGACCTTCATTTTTTGTGAGACAACAGGTCTATAGTGGAATAAAATTTCTCAATATGTCTTGAAAAAAGTTTCAATATATAGAGGTTTTTTCGATATACAGGAACAGTTTTTCTATGTAATGAACATGGAAATTTACAAAAAGTTCGATATATAGAAAAGTTTGATATGTGGAAGTTTGATATATAGAGGTTCGACTGTATTTTCACATTTCTTTAACTGCTCTGGACATCATTTATTCCATTTCGTATAGTAAATGATTTCGACTTGTGTGACATTTATTGTAATAAACACAGTAATTAGTTTTATAAAACAAATGCATTTTCTTCAACAGGCTTGGTAAAAGCACTTTGTTTCTCTTTTAAGTGTATGTTTCCATTTTGAGGGTTTATCTTTCCGATTTTTGACCAGGTATTTCATAAGTTTTCTTTATACTTTATACTGAAGCACCTCTTAATGTTACATTTTTTCCAAACTCCAACAGTATCTAGATCTACATATCAAATATAAAATTTTAGTTTTCCTTTTAATATACTGGTATTGTAAATCACCTTTAAAAAAAAATATGTGATGTTCATCTTCATTTAATGATATTTTTTCATACTGAAAGAGAGCTTTAATTTTTTTTATAGATACAAATTCTGTGATGTATTTGAGTATGTCAATAAAATGTGCGTATATCAATAAAAAATTTAAAAAAGGTAAAAAAAGACAACTCAGAACTCCTGAATGAAATGAAAATAGTTAAAAAATTTAAATCAAAATCCATATATAATCCATATGTCCTAAAGACCAAGTGAAGAACTTGGATGGCATATTCAGGGTTTTTGTGTCAAGCACAAAAGTAATAATTTGTATCACTTTCATAACAACTCATTTAAAAACTATTTAATTTTATATTTTGATTTCCTTTTTTTTTTTTTTTGGCTTAACCTTTTCAAAGTTTGCTTCAAGATAAGTCGGGGGGGGGGGGGGGGGACACTGTTTCCCTACACCTGTTGCCGGTAAAGAGGTTAAGAAGCACCCAATTTTATTAATTTTACAATACATTTCTTAGTATTTAATAAACACATATTATTTTATAATGTGATGTAAAATCGAAAAGAGCTGTAAATTAAAGTATTAGTTTCGACATGAAACACATAATTATAAGTAAAATACAGTTAAAGTTTTACAAATTTTAATTTTCAGGCTGAAGATTCCACGCTTAGCTATATTCCGATTGGTTATTTTTGTATCTGCAATTTCTTTGACCTGAAATTTAAAATTGATTTATATCTGTCTATATGTTGTCAGATGAGCAAGATTTTTTAAATTCAGAATTCTATCACATTCTGAAGAGAAATATGCCCTTTATTTAATGACGGAATAATCAATTTACTATTAAAAAAAAAGTGATAACATTCTGATAAGAAAAAGTCCTAACTGGCAACACTGATATAAATTTATTTCTGCTGTTTGCCATCTCTAATACCATGGTTAGTGTAAATGTGTTCTTGTGAAATGTATTTCAGCATGCATGTTCGAACAACTGAATTAAACGCGGGTAAAATGCCACAAGCTTGGCGGGCCACACGTTTGGCATGCCTGCACTACAGGAATCTATTTTTAATGCACAATTATCAAAAAGTGCATTTCCATACAGTCCAAGGTAGAGCAGTCAATATATTTCATAAATTATGTTCTTTTGAAAAATAATCTTAGATAGGTGATCATTTTAGTTTTTATAGAATTTACTTAAAAAAATAAATAACTTACCTCTAAACTCTTATTTTCATATTCTTTCATACAAGTAATACACTGATGTCTAGTGCTAATGCTGGTAGACACTCCACCTTTCATCATGGTATCGGTGCCAGTAGGAGGGTTAAATTTTATGGTTGTACCACTCGTCTGAGCTGAAGCAGCAAATCCTAGAAACACAATTTAAGACAAGAAATCGATACATTTAAAATGTAAAAGTAGAAATACCAATTTGCAATAAAAGCACATAAATAATCTGATTTAAGTCATAAATCAACTTTTTAAAATATTAATTAAATTGTTTCTGAATCTTTAAATACAGTGAACTCCTGACTCCTGTTAATGTAGACTTCCAAGGGAGGCCATTTTTTAGTTGCACTAACCAAAATCCACTTCCACATTAAATTATAAACATTTAAACTGCGTAAAATAATGCTTGCGTTGAATAAATTAAATTTGGTTTTTGACAAAAATTAAATAGACTGCCAACTTTATGCTAAAAGAAATGATTTTTTCTTTAATTTTGTAGTATTAGTACAAAAAACAAGTAAATGACAATGTGTTAATTATACAAAAAGATAATGTAATTGGAATAAACAGAATATGCCAAAAAAAATCTGTAATTTAACTATAATTTAAATTAAAACACACATAATGGGGGGGGGGGGGGGAGGCTCCCGATGGGTTCCTCTATATCAGGACCTCTAGAAACAGATATACAGTATAACCTCAAAAATCTGGTATTGTCAGAACTGAGACTAAGCTGGATTTTTGAAAATTCTGAATTTCTGAAAGAATACCAAAAGTACTCATAATAGTCACTTTATTCATAATTTAATTCATAGAAAAGCAACATTTATGTGAGAAAAAGAGAAAATTAAATATTAAAAATAAACTTATTGAAATTGATCTTATTTAATTTCTATGTTATAAAAAAATTCTAATAAACAGTGAAGTTATTTCTTCTAGTGTAATTTCTGAAACATCGATGTTAATTTTATTTGCTTCAACTTTTTCCGCTGATCTTTAAAAAAAAAAAAAAAAAAAAAAAAAAAAAAAAAATTAAATACAAATGAAGAATAGAGATTTCAGAAATACTGTTTTGTTTCTCTAAAGCGGATATTTTCAGCCTAATTTTTGTGTATTTTTCCAGTGACAGCTTTTCTTCTGCTCCTCGTCCTCTTGAGCTGCTACAAGTATTAACGGCAGTGCGATTCTAGTTAGCATAGCGCCAACGATCTCTCTCACTCCAATAATCCATCACTTTCAATCTCGAAGTTTTAATTTGTAAACAATTTCTATTTTTCTGTCTTCTATAAGTTGGAAGTATAAAGCAAAAGGCAGGGAAGGGGGAAGACTTTGATGATGGATTTTTGAAGTTGCCAGATTTCTGAATGTTGGATTTTCAAGGTCACACTGTATATAATAAATTGGATTATACTCCTCATACATGGCTCAGATACACAGACGATATTGTCATCATATGGCGACATACACTGCGGCAACATAATGCCCTGTTTATTAAAAAAACTAACCCACTAAACGCTCAAGTACCTTTTTCCTACAAAATTTCTGCATTTAGACATTTTATTAAGAGAGCCTTCACTGTCTCTACACCTGATCAGTTAACCAATGAAATAATAAAACATGTGATATCGCCAGAAATAACAGATATAAAGAAAGCACTATATATGGTTAGTTATGAGCATGGATAAAAAGAAAAGAAATTTCAATGAGCAAATCAAATTATCTACTTTAGAATATTTTCATGGAGTCTTTGAAAGATTGAAATATAAACTTAGCAAATTCAATATCTGTCTTATCGCTAAACTATCAATAAAACATAGTCTGTAAGAAAATAGATATAATGGAACTGGATCAACTATCAGGTGTATATGAAATTGCATTCACCAAAGCAGATGGAACATTACAATATTATATGGGAATGACAAATAGAAAGTTTAACATGAAGATGAAAGAACATATAGCATATATAAATACAACAAGTAAACTACAGCTTTAGCCAAATTGCACAACATAGAGCCTTTACAGATTAATTTTTAAAATAGTCAAATAATTTATCCATTAAGATTTTACTTCCCATCCAGTTTACGCGAATCAATAGAAATCGATAAGCGCAGAAAAAACACATACTATGAATCAGCCTCTTTTGAGTTACATAGAACTTGGCACAAAGATGTTGTATACATTAAAAAACAATAAGATAAAATAATTCACATTTACACATGACAATTCTCCTTAAAGCACCGGCTTTCATTGGACCAGTGATTTCATGATTTTTGTTTATCAAGTTCATTTATCAGGCCTTTGCGAAAACAGTTTACAATATCAATATTGACCTCGAAAATGTCGCTGTTTGTGCATGCGAAACAAAAGGGAATATATATTTTTATTTTAAAGTACATAAATTCACTTTTTAGGGAAAATGGGCAAATTAAAGCCAAATTTTCATGTTTTAAAGAGAGTCTCTTGATGTTACGTTGAAATTATATGCACTAAACACCTGTCTGAGCTACTGTGACATTTTAAGCACTTCATTTTCTGTAAAAGGCCACAGGGTTTAAAGCTTGTCTCAGCATATGAGTAATTTGAATTATTCCTATCAAGGGACACAACTGTCACAAAAGGAGGCGGCCTGAATTTAATTGGTTACTTAGCTCTTGATTGATGACTGGGGCTTTATGACAAAACTAAGCATGGCCAGACCCAGCTGCATCACTAACACAAACACCTACAAGAAGCACTAATTCAACATTTTTAATCTTAACGATGGTTCAATTTTGAAATGAGAAAGTAATAAATGTTAGGCTGGAAAAGAAAGTTATCAGGGGCAAAACAGCTTTATGCTTTAGAGTTAAAGTTAAAAAAGGGAGCTGGGAATTTTAAATTTTGAACTATAAGTTTAATTTTAATTTTTTTTAAAAAAGGGTTTAAATTTTATCCTGCCATATATATATTATATATATTATTATATATATATATATATATATATAATAAAACTTCCATAAAGGTAGCGGACACCTCTATTTAGCAAACACTTTCTTAATTCCCAACACTTATATATTTGCAGGTATGGCTGTGTCATTTTAACCAGTGGGACACAGGTCCACCAGTAATTTATGCTTATTAAAAAATAATTGATATATATTTTTAAATTCTAATTATTTAGAAAAGAATTATATACAAGAAAATACTGTGCAAATAAAATGTACTTTAAATTTCTCTAACTTCGCTCTTCTAACTGTCTAGCATCTGTTTTTCCAGCAAATGCAATAAATCACTTTTAATAATGAGTCACTATTTCCTGCAGCACACAGGCTAACAGTGCTCATGTGATGCATTAATTAAAATATTTCACTCCTCCATACATACTACAACTGACAAGAGAACCACTTTTGTTGTTGCTCGCACCTAGCATCGAGACTTGGTGCGTTTTGTAGCCCTATACATAAAAGTTAGAGAACCGAAAAAATTTCTCTGTTAAAATAATATTTTATATACTTTTTTATACTTTTAATTTTTTATTATTACATATTTATTTGTTTATTTCATGCCAAAAGTGAGTTAAATCGCCAAATAGGGCGCTACAATTTTTTCACCTGCTTTATCCAAAGAAAAAATGTACAGAACATATTACTAGAATTATATCAGATTGCGATTTTATTTTTATAATTGATAGCATAAGAAACAAATATTAGGTTTTTATTTCTTTTTCAATGCAGACGATAAATATATAAGTAATAAATATAATTCTATAAAAGCTTCGAAGATCATTGAAATCTATTTTTTAGTGAAATACAAAATAAGCAAACTATTTTCTTTTGAAATCGAATGAAATAAAGTTTCGAATGTTTAAAATGAAATGTTGCTGTATGTAAATGGTCCTTCGGTAAAAGTAATCAAAGTAAATTAATATTTTTACACAATTTAGAAAAATTACTGTGGCGAAATAGGTTGGACATTGCAATGTCTAGCTATTGAAAATTCATCTATTACATTTGGCTAGGGTTGCCGGAAAGCTCTACTTTTGAAAATAAACGTCAACTGTTTCCCCGCCAAAAATATGAATATAAAGTTGCAATTTTTCTAAATCAAATTCGGTTTTGGGTTTTTGAAGGAATTTTCAAACTTTTTTCAATATTTTATATTTATTATTAACTAATTTTTATTTTTAAATGCTTTTCTTTAAAGAAATTCAATGTTAATAGTTCGATATGTGGTCTCGAAAATTGCATTTTCAGAAAGTTATGCTGCTGTATAATCAAGAAATATTATTTTAACAGAAAAATTTTATCGATTCTCAAACTTCCTAATATAGGGCTTCAAAATGCACCAGGTCTCAGTGCTAGGTGCGAGCAACACCAAAAGTGGTTCACTTGTGAGTACCAAATTTAATAATGTGGTATTTTTGCATTATATGGGTGCTTTTGCTCACAATACAAAGAATACGGAAAGATAACTGAGCTTCTCTTAGGATATGTTAACCTGACAAGTTCTCAAAATAAGCTGGTGATTGTTATTATTACTGATTAATTGTTAAACCACACAATCTATTCACCTTTTCTTTGACCTAATACTTTCTGTAGATATAAACGTATAAAAGTTTAAAATTCTTAAGCTAAAGAAATTAATTTGGTGGATAACGTGTTACAAATACCTTTTCAATAATGAGTTTAGCTGCCTCAAAAACATGTATTATTTCTTTCTATTAAAGTATGATACAATTAAAAACATGTATTATTTCTTTCTATTAAAGTATAAGAATTATTCTCCTTTGTGATTTATAGGCTGATTTTTATTTTTTTTATTTTTCAATCGATATTTGATGAGAGCAAGTTAAATGGTAATAAATATCGAGATTTTATTTCTGGGAGAAGAGAAGGGCTTAGCAAGGATGACCTTACAAAAGGCTATGGAAATACACAAAATGTCTCCATGATTATATTAAAAAAAAAAACTGATTTTAGGAGGCTAACTTCATCTATAGTGGTAATTAATGGCATGTTTAATAGTGAAATTAATTAGATTATTTGAAATAATAAATATTTTTATATTTCAAGTTGTTTAACACTAAACAGTTTGTTTCCATGTTTGAATAGTGAACACTAATTTATAAAAAATTCATATTTGTTATAATGGACAGGGCCCTACCCAGTGAAAATTGGCATGAGCCGCCACAGTAAACTTGTATACTTGTACCCCTCAATAGAAAATAAATTCCACAGTACAGTGGTGTCTGTTATTTAGAGGTTTTACTGTATATATCATAGAAACTAAACTTATATTAGTTCTTCAGTGTTTTGGGTCTCAGGAAAATATTTTGTAATTGGGTTTAAGATTTAGGTTAACTTCAAATGGAGTCTTTAGTTTCAAGTCCAATGACTGACATGTGCTGGACTTACTGATGCCAATATAGCAATGTACAGTCACTGGCCAAATTATTAGATGCGGTTGTTTTTATTAGCATAAATTTGGTATGTAATGACCCTAAAAACTAATTCAGATGGGTAATATAGTTTTAATTCATTAATATAATGTTCGCCACATATTTTCCTAATTTGAGAAACTGCTTTTGTTGACACGTAGCATTATATCACTGTCTCAAGGTCAACCAAACAACGAAAACACCTTATGACATCCTCCAGTTGTGTGTCTATGTGCGAGGATTATGGACATGTTTCTGATATTGTAAAATCAGTTCTTAGATGTTTATTTATATTTCTATTGTGACTATATTATTTTTACTTTCTTTTAACTTTACAAGAAGAAAGTATTCAATTCATAAAACTTTTCTAATTCAGTTTTTGACGGATTTACACGTTTTAGGGGTCAAAGATCCCGAAAAACATGTTTTTACAAAATGTCTGTCAGTTAGTCTGTGGCTCTGTCTGTATGTGAAACAAACTTTGCGAGCACTCTATCTCAAGAACTAATGAACAGAGTTTAATAAAACTTTAGATTCAGTTGATCCCTGATATAAATTGGTGCTGATTACTTTTTGGTGTAAATTGCCCAACAGTTGGCGCGGCTAGGCTGCATTTTTCACAATTTCCGCAATAGCTGTATCTCAAGAACTAATGCACTGATTTTCATAAAACTTGAAACTCAGTTAGTCCTTGATATAATTTGGTGCTCATTACTTTTTGGTGTAAATTGCTCAACAAGGGGCACTGCTATGCTGCATTATTCATTATTATTGCAATAGCTTTATCTCAAGAACTAATGCACGAGTTTTCATCAAACTTCAGATTCAGTAAGTCCCGAATATAAATTAGTACTGTTTAGTTTTTAGTGCAAATTGCCCAACAGGTGGCGCTGCTATGTTGTATTTTTCACGATTTTCATAATAGCTCTATCTCAAGAACTAATGCATGAATTTTCATCAAACTTAAGATTCAGTTAGTCCCTGATACTGGTCCTGATTATTTTTTTGTGTAAATTGCCCAACAGGTGACGCTACTATGCAGAAATTTTAAAGATTTCTGCAATAGCTCCATCTCAAAAATTAATGCACCGATTTTCATCAAACTCAGATTCAGTTGAAAGTTGACATAAATTGTTACCGTACTTAAGCGGTTGAGTTGCTATGCTGCATTTTTTTAGGAAGTATTAACATGTATGAGAGAGAAGAAAGTTTTGGGGTTGCAACATTCGACTAGTTAATTATGAATATATTATTTTTAATTGCAAATGTATTATCTTTACATACTTAAAATATGGGTAGAAAGACGGACTTATCACCACAAAAAAAGATGAAATAAAAGTGCTTTTAAATACAAAAAAAGTTTTGAATAGAGGAATATGAAGAAAATTCAATGTTTCTGAAGCAAATGTAAGGCTTTAAAAAAAAAAAAAAAAAAAAAAAAAAAAAAAAATGAGTTTGGACAAACATTGAGACCAAAATGGAAGAAAAAATGTAAGTGTATTTATGCCAAAGTCAGAACGACGCTTAAAAAAGTTCTTTATAGAAAACCAATTTACAACTACTAAACAGATCAAAAAATTACTTTCTTCAGGTTTGCTTTAGTGACGAAAACACTTTTGAGATATTAGCTAAAAAATCCCAGTTCGTGCGCCGCCATCCTAGTAAAAAGTTTCATCTAGACTGTGCCGTGTCAACTGTCAAGCAAACAACAAATGTCATGGTTTGTTCTGTTATAAGTGGCAAAGGCACTGGATGCTTTTCATAGCGAAAGGAACTATGAAACAAGATCAATTACAAAGAGGTGTTGCAAAATCGGTTGATTCTGCAATTAAAATAATGACTTCCAAACGGAGAAGAATCTTTTGCATTTATGTAAGATTGAGCTCCTTGTCACACAGCACAATCAGCCAAGGCCTACTTACAGGAAATATTCTTGTGCTGGGTTGGCAGAGTAATTAATTCACCAGACATGAATCCCATTGAAAATGTTTGGAAGCTGAATAAGAGAGAGTTGGCGAAGAGGTCATAAAAACAAAATATATCTGATAGAAAAAACTATCCATGTCTGGAATCACATGCAAGAAACTATTCAATTTTGTATTAACAGCATGCCACATCGAATACAGGGATTGATTGCCACCAAAGGACGCTCCACAAAATACTGACATGTTTCAAGTTCAAAATTTTTTGATTTACAAAAATAAATACATTTAAAGTCATTGACATGTATTTTACTTATTATAACCCTACAAATAATGTTTATAATCAATTTTAACTATTAACACTGTAATATCATCTCTGTGAAGCTAGTAATATGCTTTTAAGCAAGAAAAAATGACTGTGTCTAATAATTTGACCAGGCACTGTACACTTCCCTCCCTCTCTCCCCACACTCACAGAGATTCATGTATTTTCCAATTTTGTTTCATAAATTATATGGAAGATGCCAGTGTGGCAACTTGAGATCTGTTTAAGAAAAATTTGAGTCCTTTAAAGTAGGGATGCAACAAATATTCGGTTGATATTCGTTATTCAGCTTAAAAGCCGAATATTCAGTTTGGCTGAATAATACAGTATTTGGCCGAATAGCTCAGTCGAATACTAAAACAAAATCATTTACATTTACAATAAATAATATCAATTGATATATTTTAAATAACATACCTATAGGTTTATATTTATGTGTTACACATTAAGTAAATTTAAATGTTTATTAAATTTATAATACAATTATATTTCAAACATTAAATATTAATTTAATAATCATTTCAATTTTCTTAGTGTGGAATACATGAAAAATATTTAAAATTTTTAAAGTAAATTTAATTATTTGAATTATATATATATTATAAAAATGATTTAATTATGCTTAAATATTACACATTCAATAAAATTTGCTTTCCACCAGTTTAGTGAACATTCATTTCTATCTAAAAGTGATTTATCAAAATAACTGCTGTTCATCATTTGTAAGGGCTGAAATTTGTCAAATGTTTTGTTTTTGTTAGTAGTTGAAACCTGCAAGCCCAAAATGTGGTCTTTGACTCATTATGAACATCTTTACTTGTTTCTGCCACATTTGCATTTGTTTCAGTTTCAGGAATCTCATTGTTTGAGATAGCAGTCATAAGCAGAATCAGACAAGATTTTAACTTGAGATGATTTTCTTCAGCTTTATAAGAAAAAAAATGCAAATTTAAACCTAGAGTCTAGCAAAGTTTAAATGCAAAAATGTCCATTATCATGAATATGTTTAAAGTGTGCATTCATGTTTTGAGGCAGTTTTTAATGTTCCAACACTAAAAAATTCATTCCCTTCTCCAGGCGTTGACGAATAAAGTTTCCACCATTGGAATAACTTCTGAAATAAGTGATGTTGTTGAACTAATTTTTACTGTAACTTGTTCAAAAGGTTTCAATAAACTTAAACACTTCTCTAAGAGCAACCATTGATTTGAATTAAAACTAAATTTAAATTTTGTTTTTAATTATCTTTAAGGCTGAATATGTTTAATAAAAATGGTATGAAGATATCGATATATACTATTATTTTGGTTTAAATCAGAATTTATGAATTAATATTCGGCTGAAACATAGCCAAATATTCGGTATTCGGCCAAACCATTATTCATTGCATCACTACTTTAAAAAACATTTCACAGAGTTTTCAATTTAAATCTGGTCCCTTTGCGAAATGCTTCATCTAAAAACAGTCAACTAGTTTAAAATAAAATTGGACCTGTTACAAAACTGCTGCAGTTACCAAAGAACCTATTGTGTACATTATATATGTATAGGGCCTTGTTAAAAATGTATAAACAAGAGCATGACTATAAGGTAATTTCATATTCGGAAAACTATGACTACATTTCAAAAAACTTCACAATTTTACAGAAAAAAGAAAAATAAAAGCCTGTGAGATAAGTTTGGAGAGACCCTTGAAATTTGTTTAATTTTACCAAGTCATAATAAAGATGGTATTACACTTTCCAGATCTTATGTTGAAAAACATTTTACAAGCAGAAAAATATAAATTCTAATTTGTCAATGAGGCACATACTGAATTATCGCAGGTGTACCTTTCAAAGCTAAAAAAAGTAATTTTCTTTCATTAGTAAAATTTACCTGTTGATCCAAACAGACCAGTGCCTGTGCTTGTGCTCTGTCCAAATAATCCAGTACCAGTATTGGTAGTTCCAAAACCACCAAATGTTTGGCGGGGAGCTCCAAAAGCAGAAGTGCTACCTCCAAATAATCCACCAGTACTTTGAGTTGAAGAAGCTGCAGTGCCGAATAAACCACCTGATGTTGATGTTGTTCCAAATCCTGTGCATAAAATACATTAATTTTGAAAAACTACTTAAAATACACCATTCAAATTATATCAAAGGAGACAATCAGAGATAACAAATAAACAAAAAGAATAAGACAAACAATAGATTTTGAGATTTGATCCAAAAAAGTATTCTTAAGAAAGCAATTAGAGGGTGGATTTATTTTATTTATTTTTTGAAAGGGAGGAGGATGTAATAAAGAAATAAAGGGCGAAAAAAAATTTTTTTTTCTTTTTAAAGATGCAGAGCATAAACATATATGTATTTGTATGTTTATTCTCTTCAGTTCCGAAGCTAAAATGATAATACAAATGTTTTTTCATTGGTTTTTTCCAAACAAAGTGACAGAAAAAAATATCTTTTCTGAAATTGATCTTTTAGGTGCTTAGTAATTTAGGTTCAAAAATATGGATCTAAAACTACAAACCCCTTATAAACATCAATTTAATAACCATTAACATAAATTAGCGCAATCACAAATTTAAGAGCTTTAAACAAGTAAATAATCAACAAATCCTCAAAATTTTTTTATTGAAAAAGATTTAAGTTAAATACTTATGAAAATTTCTCACTTTGGTCATACTGTCTTTTGGGCATTTTTAAGCATTTTGCAAACTCAGATGAAAATAGCATTGATTTTATGTGGGAATCAGCTTAGATGCTGCCATTTATTCATTTGATTTGAATGCAAAAAACATTCAGTTATTAAGAAGTGATGTGAAAATATAAAAAAATCATGCATTACAGTTTTTATAAGGAAAAGAACAGAGGTCCCCGTACAGGGACCCAGGGACTGAAGAGGTTAAATGAAGGAGGTGATCACCCCCTACTAACTCTGTCAAAAATAATAGTTGAAAAATTATCCAAATACCAATAGATTGGGAATAACATCTAGTATCATAATTTTTTTCTTCTTTGGGGACTACCTTTATATTAAAATGAATGTTAAAATTTTTGGACTGCAATACCATAGACGCCAACATTGTAAAGACTGTATCAGGAGTAAAATGTTTATGTTTCAGGAGTCATTTCAGGAGTTGCACATAGTTTTTTACGAGCTATATTTTTTACAAATATTTTCAGTCCTCTTGCAGCTTTTGCATTTATCAACACAAACATAACTTAAATAAAGGTTACTTAATTTACTTTTACTTTTAATGTATTAATAATTTTTTATAATAAATTTATAAAAATGCAATTTTTTTAAAATCTCTACAGAGCAAAAAATCCGCGCTTGATATAACTGTGTGAAATTACATGACTATTTTCTACCCGACAAAAAAAAAAATCCCGCGACCAATTAACAAAATTCGAGATTTTCCGACGAGATTGACTGACGAAAATCGCGAATTTTTCGCCGCGACTGACAAACGAAAATCGCGATGTTCTGCCACGACTAGCAGACGAAAATCGTGATGTTTTGCCGCGACTTGCAGACGAAAATCGTGATGTTTTGCCGCGACTTGCATACGGAAATCACGATGTTTTGGCGCGACTTGCATAAGAAAATCGCGATGTTTTGCTGCGACTTGCAGACGAAAATCGCAATGTTTTGCCGCGACTTGCAGACAAATATCGCGATGTTTTGCCGCAACTTGCAGACGAAAATCGCGATGTTTTGCAGCGACTGACGGACGAAAATCGCGATGTTTTGCCGAGAACTCAATGACGGAAATCGTGATTTTTTGCCGCGACTCATTGACCAAAACAGCAATTTTTTTGCCGCGACTCATTGACGAAAACAGCAATTTTTTGACATGAATGACTAACGGAATTCGAGCATTTTTTTGCAGCGCAGCGAGTGATTGACAAAATTCGCGATTTTTATCATTGGCCGATTACCGGATTTCAGGATATTTTTTCCTCAACTGATTAAGGCAATTCGCGATATTTTGCCGCGGCTGACAGCCGAAAATAGCTTTTTGCAGAGTGAAAAAATTTGCGATTTTTATCAACGACTTATTGATGAATTTCACTATTATTTGCAGCGACTGACTGACAAAAATTGCAGCTTTTTTCAACGATCGGTTGGCGAAATTTGCGATTTTCTGCCGCGAGCGATTGTAGAAATTCGCGGTTTTATCGATTAATAGACAATTTTCGCGATATACTTCAACGACCGATTGACAAAATTCGTGATTTTTCTGCCGCGATCGATCGAAGAAATTCGCGATAATTTTGAATCAAATTTCCGTATTTTCTACCTTATTACCGTACTTCCGTATTTTATCCTACATTTCCGGAGAAACTCCGGAATTTCCGGAGATATTGGCATCTATGCAATACCCAAATTTAAGTATAAATATATATATAACATTAGCGAGCGGGTGGTTTTTGCATGAGTGAAGTAGCCCCTTAAGCAACATACAAAAGGTGTCAAAAATTATTTTAAATTCTATTTTGGAGCTTTTATTTTTTTTTTATTTTTTTTTTGTTGTTGTTGTTGTTGTTGTCTCAGAAAAAGAAGAGAAAATTTTAAAATCACTTAGGACTTTCAATTCTTTTACAATCATCTCTCTCTTTTTTAATCCCAAAATTTACTTATAGGTAAAAGAAATTACTCATTACTCAGTATTTTTAATTCTCAACTTTACATTAGCTTTAATACATAACTAAATAAACAGTCTTCAGAATTATGTTTTAGGTTGTTCTTAACTGCTCTGCTCAACAAGCTCAAAACATTTTGACACATTTACAAATTCATTTTTTAATGGAAAGGTATAAAATTGGAAAGCCTGATCATGGAGGCAATTTGAAATTGAACTGTTTTTTCCATTTTTTTATCAACCAATTACCTATTGAGTTATAAGGAATTTTGATCACGTGACAAACACGTTTTTCACCCACTCTTGAGTCTCTTTCTTCTTTCGCACGGAAATTTGGTTCAAAACACCCACTTTGACATTATTTTCTGAAAGATCTATTGCGTTTGCAAAAAAAATGGAAAAAAAAAAACTCAATTACATAGTTTCTGAACAACACCACCAGCTAGTTCCATGTATTTTGGAACAAAAATAATTTAAAACTTATGTCAGAAAGTTGCCCTTTTGGATTTGAGAACACCCTTAAGTTAATGATAGATTACAGGGTTGGTAAAAAACCATTTTTTTTTTTTTTAAAGCCAAAAAACCCGGTTTCTTTGGTTTAAACCAGGTTTCTTTGGTTTAAACCAGTTTTTTTTGGTTTAAACCAGGTTTTTTTGGTTTCCTATTGTTTTGGTTTTATATATTTTCCTATTGCATATTTATTGAAAAAACTAAACATTGTTGGATATAAGTAATATAACTTCATTTAAAAATAATTTAAATTAAATAATTACAATCAATTATGTAGAAAATTGAAATCATTTAAATTTTAAACATTTTTAGTAAAAGCTATGTCTTATGATCCATTAATAAAATGCTTTACATAGTGAAACATTGATACCTTGAAAATCTTAATACATAATCTTTTGATTACTAGTACTGTAAATAAATATATATGGTGTAGTTTCATAAATATAATATACTTTCCCATGGCTATTCAAAATAGTTTCTTTGAAAAATTTGCAATCTGAAATATTTGATTTTTCTGTTAGAACACTACATGAACAATTATTATCTTTTATTGAAAGTAAAGATTTTTATAAAGAATTCCTGAAATGATTTGAATTTAGCAGCAGAGTCTTTACATGTTTCAAGAAGTATTGTGTATTGTCATTTGACACTTCTCTGAAACTGACAGGTAAAAAAAAAAAAAAAAAAAAAGGCGACAGTAAAATAAACAGAATAGAAATACTTATTTACCAGCTTTTTAGACTACTGAAAACATTGATCTTAAAATGGAAAGCAGATTTATAAAAGTTGTCATGCACTAAAACATCTAAACAACCATCAGACTTAATACACAGGCTTTCTTTCTAAGCTATGTTATAATACGTATTACTTTTAAATGTCTAAACTAAAAATTAATATCTTTTTAGGCATTTTTATGATGCATTTTTCTATTATGTCTCAAGCGAGCCTTATCTCGATTTTCCCCCATTTCTTTGTCAGATCTAAATAGTGGATTCGGTTATGCAATAGACGATTTAAATATCTTATTGCATATTTTCGTTAAAAGTAAACAGGTGCTTCGCTAGCACACAATTTTTCAATGTTCTCTTGTTCGACTTTATATCTTGAGTTTCTTTTTCATTCTTAAGGCTGTTCTCAAATCGGAAAGGGCAACTTTATGACATAAGTTTCAATTTATTTTTGTTTGGAAATGTATGAAACTAGCAGATGCTGTTGTTCAGAAACTATGTAATCGAACTGTGTTTTCCGGGTTTTTTTGCAAACCAATAGATCTTTCAGCAAATAGTGTCAAAGTGGGCATTTTGAACCGAATTCTAACACGAAAGAAGAAGAATCACTCAAGGAAGGTTAAAAACATATTTGCCAAGTGATCAAAATTGCTTATAACTCAATAGGTAATTTATTTATCAAAAATTGAAAACACAGTTTGATTCCAAATCGCTTTCATAGTCAGGCATTCCAATTTTATATCTTTCTGTTAAAAAATGAATTTGTAAATTTGTCACAGCGTTTTCCGTTTGTTGAGTAGAGCAGTTGAGAACAGCCTTAAAAGACCCGGTAGCAGAAAGTGCGCGACGCGCGTCGCAGATTTATTTTGGACCTTGCAGATAAATTTGCCAACTTGGAGGGGAAAAAAAAAGTATTTCCTTTAATAAAAAAAAGTACAAAAATTCTGACAAAAAATATCGCGAATTCGACAAATGGTCGCCGAAAAATATAAATTTCGACAATTGTTCGCATAAAAAATCGGTAATTTATAGCCAAAGGGTCTCTATAAAAACGCGAATTTCGTCAAAAGAGCCCGAAAAAAACATGAATTTCGTCCCAGGTTTGTGGAAAAATGCAAATTTCTGTCACAGGATCGCAAAAAAAAAACACGAATTTCGACAAAGGATTGCTGAAAGAATGCGAATTTAGTAAAAGGATCGCGGAAAGAACGCAAATTTAGTCAAACTATTTTGTGAAAAACGCAAATTTAGTCAAACGACCGCGAAAAAACGCAAATTTGTGTCAAAGGATCGCGAAAAAACTCAAATTTATGTCAAAGGATTGCAGAAAGAACGCGGAATTTCGTCAAAAGATCTCGAAAAATGTAAATTTCTGCCAAAAGGTCGGTGTACGAACTTGAATTTTATCCAAAAATCCTGAAAAAAAAGGTGAATTTCGTTCCAGGGGCGCAAGAAAAGCGCAAATTTCTGTCACAAACTCGCGGAAGAAACTTGAATTTCATCAAAGGATCGAGGAAAAAACACGAATTTAGTCAGACAATCGCGAAAAAAATGTAAATTTCTGTAAAACGATGGCGAAAAAAAGCAAATTTCTGCAAAACGATCGCGAAAAAATGCAAATTTCTATCAAAGGATCGCGAAAAACGCAGATTACTGTCAAAGGATCACGAAAAAAAGAAAATTTATGTCAAAAGATTGGAATTAAATTTGTGGAATTTTGTCAAAAGGTCGCGAAAAACGCAAATTTCTGCCAAAGGATCGCTGTAAAAACGCGAATTTCGTCAAAAGATCCCGGAAAAAACGTGAATTTCGTCCCAGGGGCGCCTAAAAAACGCAAATTTCGCAAAGGATCGCGAAAAAAAAACTCATTTTTGTCAAAAAGATCGCGAAAATCGGCAAATTTCGTCAAAAGATCGCGAAAAAAACGAGAAATTTCCTCATAAGATCGCGAAAAACAGCAGATTTCGTCAAAAGATCAAGTAAAACGGCAAATTACATCAAAAGCGCGCGAAGAAAAACACATAATTAGTATCGGTAGTGGATTTTCGCTCTTGAAAATTTTTATAAAACGATCGCGAAAAAACGCAAATCTCTGATGCAAGATGATCGCGAAAAAACGTAAATTTCTGCAAAACGATCGCGAAAAACGCAGATTACTGTCAAAGGATCACGAAAAAAAAGAAAATTTATGTCAAAAGATCGGAATTAAATTTGCGGAATTTCGTCAAAAGATCGCGAAAAACGCAAATTTCTGCCAAGGGATCGCTGTAAAAACGTGAATTTCGCCAAAAGATCCCGGGAAAAACGTGAATTTCGTTCCAGGGGCGCCGAAAAAACGCAAATTTCGGAAAGGATCGCAAAAAAAAGCTCATTTTTGTCAAAAAGATCGCGAAAAAACGACAAATTTCGTCAAAAGATCGCGAAAAAAACGAGAAATTTCCTCATAAGATCGCGAAAAAAACAGCAGATTTCGTCAAAAGATCGCGAAAAAAGAGCAGATTTCGAAAAAAGATCGCAAAAAAATGGCAAATTTCGTCAAAAGATCGAGTAAAACGGCAAATTTCATCAAAAACGCGCTAAGAAAAACACATAATTAGTGCCGGTAGTGGATTTTCGCTCTCTCTCTCTCCCCGCCCCTCTGTTGTAACCTTTCGGAAAATTTGCTGTGAATTTCAGAATTTTTTTTTTTGTTACTCAGAATCACCCCTGGTATTAATCAGTAAGAACGCTTATATTTTAACATTCATAATGCTTGTACATAAGAAAATGTAACAAGCTACTTCCGCAGACAATTTTCATCCCACTAAATTGCTGTTGCAAACACAACCATAACTTTCTGCTACTGGGTTAAAAGATAATCTCCCCAATCAAGAAAATTTTCTTTTACAGCTTGGTTGAAATCTTAATGGTCATTTTAGGTTATTAATTGTAAATAATCTGTGTTTTCTCAAAGGAAAATATTTTATTCAAAATATTGAATATTTTTAATCTATTTTATCTTTGCTAAATTCACGTGTTTTTAAATTTTCTCTTTAAAGCTTCAGATATGTTCATCAACACATTTAATTTGCATTCTACATGCATACAAATATAACCTAGACTCACTATGTCTCACAGTGACATAGTGAGGGATAAGATGTTAAAAGTAGAAATTATTTATATCCAATAATTTGAAGCACTTAAATTACAAAAATGAGAAAATATTATATTAGATTTTTTCTAAAAAAAACAGTTGTTTAACCAATTGATTTAAACTGTGTTAACCCTGCTGGTAACAGAATAAAATCATAATGCCGAACCCCAATCCCAATGAAGGAATGCAAGAAAAACAAAGGCTTACTAAACCAAATACCCATACAGCAAAGAAACTTCACAGCCAATCATTCATTAGCATACAGAACAAATAACCAATGGAGAGAATTACTTATGATTATGTCATCATTGAGGCATAATGTAATCCTTAGTAAATCTGAACCAATCAAGCAATCTAAGTAAAAAAAAGTGTATTTTTAGCTCAAATCTGCTCTTTTGGCTACTTTTAAAAATAAAAGGCTTAAAAAGAAGAAGAAAGAAAACTAACTACCGTATGTACTCGCGTATAAGTCGACCCCCTAACTTTCGAATGCAAATTCTGGAAAAAATCGAAAACCCGCATATAAGTCGACACCCTAACTTTTTGCTTCAATTTTGCACAAAATCAAACCAAAGATTTCACTTGCCAATGCAAAAAGGTAGTAAGTTAACAAAAACAAATCATTGAATTTTTTTTAAATGATAAATTATTATTTGTATATTTTTATTTTATATATTATTTTTCTATTCATATACATAAAATGCCATATTTTTGCAGTATTCGAAGTTTTTGTTTTTGCTTTTTTAACTGACTCGCGTATAAGTCGATCCCCCAAATTTGCTTACCGAAAATTGTCAGAAATTCCTCGACTTATACGCGAGTATATACGGTACTTGTTTTTTTCTAGTCTGCCATGTAGATTTAAAGCTTATAAGAAAAGTTTGATTGATTAAAAATCTTTATCACTTTACAAATTTATTAATTCATCATTTTTCTAAAGCTTTGTTTGTAGCTTCTGCATAACTCGGATTTTGCATTTTTCAATAATGTGTAAAATAAATGAAAACATTAGGGAAAAGGAGAAAAAAAACCAGATGGAAAAAAACCAACATGGTTTTTTTTTTTAAAAAACCATTTGGTTTAAACCAAACAACCCTGATAGATTATAATGAAAAAATATATATTTCGTTTTTCTTGAAAGGTTCTAAGGTTCAGCTGATTATCTCAACAGCATGCATATAGCTTACTAGTTGTTAACACTAAAATGTATCTTTACTATGATTTTCAGGAGAATGGTTAAAAAGAAAAGTAAGAACAAAATTAAACTACCCCCCACCCCCCTTGTTTTTGCTGCTTAATATTTGTAAAACATTTTAATGATTACAATGTTGCACATGCTGGACAATTTATTCTATTATACGGAAAACTCATACATATCATGGAGAACTAAGCATAAAATTCACTCAAGCATTGCATCCTCTTCAATTGCCATCCCAAAATGTACTAAACAAGAGTTTTAATTAACATTTCATCAATTTCTAAACTATCTACATCCAGAATGCTAGTTACCAAAGCAGTATATGCATAAGTACAGAAAAATTTCAGGCCCGGTTAATGTAAAAAGTTAATGAATAATTCCTGTATATTATTTAAATGACTACTAGTCCACTTTACAAAACTTATAATAATGTAGTATATCCTAACCATCTCTAATCTCTTTCCCACCTACTACTGTACAAAAACTCTAAAATTAAATAATCTAACATTAATTAAACTGAAAGGAACTATGCAAACTGTAGTGATAATAATTATTTGAATAACGATACCTCCAAATGTATTAGTGCTTGTAGATGCTGGTGTTCCAAAAGTAGAAGATGGCTGTCCAAATAATCCAGATCCAGTTGGTTGTGAAGCAGCTCCAAAAAGGCCACCTCCTGTATTAGGAGTAGAAACTCCAAATGTTGATGTACCAAATACATTATTAGTAGCAGGTTTGGCACCAAAAGCTGTTGAGCCTATGATAGTTTTTAAAATAGATATTATAATAACAATTATATAAACATATAATATATATATATATATATATATATAAGTAAATAACATTGTGTAAATGAAGTCAAAATAATAAAAAGTTTGTCACTTTTTTCATTTTAAAACATTGAAAATTCACTTACCCTGTCCAAAGGGAGTGGAAGAACCAAAGGACCCTAAATTAAAAGATTAAAAATTATCAAGCTGTATATTTACATCAATAAAATTAAGCATTAATTCAAAATTTACCATTATTACTTTATCTGACACAGAAAATTAATCTGATGAGACAAACAGATTCCTTTATCTTATATGGTATAGCACCGATTATGCACACTTGTCGAAACCGGGTACAGTTCAGATAAACAAAAATTCCGATAACTGAACAAATGATAGTACACTGCACACTGACTGTAATGGTAAAAAAAGTGATTGCCCCATTGCTGTGAAACACTCGAGTGGTAATTGCAGTAGGATTTTCTATTTTTCACACTGTCAACATTCCCTAGATTAAAAACACCCAGTAATTAAACTAGAGTAAATTTAACCTGAGAGAAGGAAGTAAAATTGGCTCTCCTCTCCTCCCATGAATATTTTTTGAAGAAAATTTTACTAATAATTGCGTAATTATATAGCTAAAGTAAAACAAGCTATTATTCACAAATACATTTTAAACACACAAATTGCTGTGTATAAAAAAGCATATTGTATATATATAATTTAATGGGTTTTTTTTGTTTTTTTGGGGGGAAGGGGGTTATTTAACTTAAATAAATATATAATATTCAAGTTACCAAGAAAATACATCATAGTCCCAGTAACAGAAATTTCTCAAAGTGTCTGCGACAGATACTTCATGTGCAAAAAATAATCTGCAGGTAAAATATTTTTACAACTGGCTCACCTGTAGCGTTTTTAGGCATTTTATAAATTTTTATTAATAATAATCTTAACTTTTTGTATTAAGTAATAAAGAGCTAAATATAATCCCAACAAAAAGTTTTCGGTAAAAAAAAAAAAAAAAAAAAGCGCCAAGTTCTCCTTAATGTTTCGGCCAGAAAAAGTAGTGATATCTGAAGTTCGCACAAGTTAAAAGCCAAACATCCCAAATCTTTCATTGAACATGGCTTCCTGCAACTTGGCCGTTAATGCCTTCTACAGCATTTCAAAATTAATGATTGGAAATTACGCATTTGTGAATTATTTCAATATTAAAAGTAATATTAGAATGCAAAGAGACAAATTCACATAAAGACATTATAAGTAAAAGATTTCTGATAACTGCCATTCAGTTTCAACTAACATTAATTTTGATTACAGATCATTTAGTCCACTTGTGGTTTAATTGCCATTTTGTACGGTCTAAAGCTAAAGTCATTAACGTAAAACCCAAAAAATAAAACAAAATTTACTTACTTCAAATCTCACAATATGTTACATTATATTTTATTGTATAATATTGAAATCTTGTGTACTGACGAAAGATATTTTTTTCGTTTGAACATTTATTATAGTTTATTTGCATACATTAAGAGGTATTCGATTTATAAACTGTTAAAAGCAGATACTAATTATGTTTTAGCAATTAGTGATATTATCTCCTGAATACAAGTATTTTGTTATTTTTAACTTCTAAGCATTTAAATAGACTGAAGTTGTTTAAATGATTTTTTCAAATGTGTATTTTATTTCTGTACTCTGTGCCACAAAATGCCTAAAATAATCAAAAAAATGTAGTTGGCATGTAGCTCATTTGTACACATTTTAAAATTTGAAAAACTCTCTCGAAGGCATTAACGGCCAAGTCGCAGGAAGCCATTTTCAATGAAAGATTTGGGATGTTTGGCTTTTAACTTGTGCGAACTTCAGATATCACTACTTTTTCTGGCCGAAACATTAAGGAGAACTTGGCGCTTTTTTTTTTTTTTTTTTTTTTTTAACCGAAAACTTTTTGTTGGGATATCACTACTTTTTGTATGTTTTTTCAAGTTTGTTATTCTAAACTATATTAATATGAAAAAACTTAAATTTCGGTACTTTTATGTTAGCTGGGAGCAAATCTCCTCATTAGCCTTTTGTTTTTTCGCCAATATCAGTTTTCATTTTTCACATGTGTAAATTAGAAACAATGCTTTGATTTTCAAATAAAATATTTTGGTTTGTGTTATTATTCCTTATTTATTTATTTATTTATTTCTATGTTAAATATTCTATTAAATAAAATGAGGGAAATGCATCTATTTTAAATGAGATGACTGAAAAGTATATATCTTTAAATGAAATTAATGCAATATGAACAATGGAGTTGGGAACAGTATTTGGTGATTTGCTACTTGCGACCGGCTAACATAAAAATACCTAAATTTATTTTATTGAGCTTTACAAATTTATACTTTATTTCTTTTTATATTAAAGTACTAGCTGCTTCTAGCAAGCAGTATTTACCGTATTAATTCCATGTTAAACGTTGCATCATGTTACTGTTATTCATAATTTAATTTACTTGCCCATTCTTTCGCCAAGTCGAAAGCTTTTGATAGAGAAATCAAGAACTCTTTACGATCATGGAAGCACATCATATATTTTGTGTTGTTATGTATTTCATCTTTCGTGACAAATATCTCTTAACTCACTTATGCATGTTTCCTTAGCAGTTACGATTCGTTCTCTAATGCGGAAATTTTTAATCCTATTAAGTAATCTTTTCTAATTGGGCTCACTGCCAATTGTTGTATTTTAACTGATAACACTGGGTACAAGTGAAAAGGTTCTTATGAAATCCTTTGACAATATCTGCATTTGCATTAAACCATATTGATGCTAATATATTTTTGTTTCACGTTAACCTTTTCAATAGACTCGATTACGGAAGAATAGAAGGTCTACCGGCTCACTGCCATGATCCATTTGAAAATCTATCATTCTTCTCATCTGATCGTGTTGAAGAATTAGTCAATGTGCCATGGTTTTAAGATTTTAGCTAATTTTATTCGAAACCTGAAAACTAAAATGCGAGGAACCGGATTATAGAAGATTCATTCTAACGTACCTATCGATTAACAGGTTACATATTATAGAATTATAATAATCATAAGGAGAACTGGCAGTTTCAATGCTTTAATAGTTTCCGTAAATTCTATTTATATAATACAGAAGTTTTAGCGGTGTAAATATTAACAACATAGTCACAGTAAGTATAATAGCAATACAATATAATAACAATAGCAGAGGATTTGGGCAGTGACGAAACTATTAGCACTTTGGAAATATTTGTACGTTATATCATTGAACTATTCAGATGACATGCGGAAAAATAAAAATAGATGGCTCGCATTAATAATTAACTCATTGAAAAATAGCCACTAGCGTCAAATATTCACCAAGCTTGGAGACATTTAGCAACGTTTCGCCAAATTTGGTAATATATCATGCCAATTCTCAAATTTGGTGACAAAAAATATTTTGTTTATTCTGACGACATAATGATGCATATGTATTATGTATTATACACATGCCTATAATATTTATGATGCAGATGTATTACGTATTATATGCATATGTATAATATGTATGATGCATATGCATAAGTTCATTAACATCACTAAAAGGCACTTAAAGGAATAGTGTTCCATAAATAGTAGGGATAATTGCCAGATTGACTAGAGTGCTATTGAGATTAGAATTCCGACATTTATAATAGATATACACCATCACCTCATCGAGTTTACAGCTGAAATTTTAGGATTATTTAAAACTAGATTAGCATATTTAAATGCAACTGGTCTGTTAAGTCATATCTTGGTAGAAACGACCTGAAGACCTAATTTTAGTGGTTAACTGATAGGTTTACTATTGTATTTTCCTGCATCCAAAAGTTTGGAAACATGGAGGAATGGGTGCAGGAAAACACAATAGAAAATACACCAATTAACCCTTAAAATCTGGTCTGTAGGTGGTTTCCACAAAGATATGACTTGGCAGACCAGTTACATTTCAATACGCTAATCGATATTTAACTAATCCTAAAATTTCAGCCGTCAACTCGATGAGTTGATGATCTGTGAAAAGGCCTCCCGATCTTTAATAAAATTTTTTTAAGGAAGTAAAAGATAGAAAGATGGACAGATAAACTTGAAATCCTGTAACACCTTTATAACTCAGGCTAATTTTCTGTAATCGGGTTTTGGCGACCAACATATCTTATCTATAACTATAATCTTTCTTTTACAGATTTAAAATTAACAATAAATTAACAGTAAGTAGGCTAATAATACAATATAATAACATTAGCAGCGAACTCCGGACGCCGCATCTGTCGCACATCGTTAAAGATAGTTTATTAGTTACACATTTCATTTAATTAAAAGGAGATTTTTAAACTTTCATATGGAAGTAGGATATTTTTCCACTGTAGGGACCTTGGCATTTTTTTTAAATCTTGGCGCAATTCGGGCTTCAGAAACTGAGATATGTTGCCAAATGATATAAACAACTATGAAAACAAATCTCATGAACTTTTATGTTATTTATATATGGATTTATATACATATAAACATTTTATTTATACATGTATAAAATATTATTTTTTATATACAAATTATTTATGTTGGTATATAAAAACAAATAAACGGGTTCCTTACATTAAATAAATTGCATACATATGGAAAAAATTGCTTGTGTATATGACACAGTCAATAGGTTGCCAGAAAATACGTTATTATCAAATTTATTTTCTCGTCAAGGCTATTTTCTGTATTTTGCCAAGGCTACTATATCGGAGACGTACCGAATTGCGGTTATATTTTGTTAAATGTTTTATTGTTTTAATATCGTAAATATATCATTACCTATACTGATTAAAATTTTTAGGTATATTCATTTTTTCTATTTAACGAACATCTTTGGAAAAGCATATATATAAAATGTTATTCTGCTTGAAATCACATGACCCCCTTCAAAACTCTGTATTCGAGTTTTGGCGACTAACATTGGCATAATTGAATGTGTTAAGGAACTGTTTACGGCCAAATGATCACCCTCTGTTTGAAGGGTTTAGAGGCGGAAATTCTGCGTTTTCAGATTTTTCTGGTTAATTGTGCTACAAACCCGACTTACTTGTGAAATTTCATGACTCTACGACTTTTAGAAGTACCTTAGTTATTTGATGATGCGAAGTGAGTCAGTGATAAAAAAGCGCTTTTTCGGAATATTTCGAAAACTACTAAATATAGAAACATGAAATCGTCCATGCAAACATGCTTTGACCATGCAAACATGTGTATAAAAGAAAAATTTTTATATCTCTCCCTAAAACGACGTTATGAGGGGTTGAAAAGTATGCCGAAATGGTTCAGGAAAAGGTAGCTTACGGCTTGTGCGAACTTGGCGGACGCACTGCCGTGCTCCCAGATATGAAGCAAAATAAAGGTCCGGTGAAAAAGAATCTGCAGAAGAGAAAAGAAAATCTGCGACGCCCGTCTCTCGTCTCGAACTTTCTACTACCGGGATCATAGTTATTTACTAATTTAGATTTACAAACTTGTGTTTGCTGCAAAAGTTTCTATTATATCATTATAAGATAGCTTGTGAGCTATAAATACTCAAAAATTATAAAACCTTTCACTGGACACAACAAATGTAGGCAGTGTGAGAAAGATTTTGTGAAACATCTTTATGTCTATATAAATATGAGATATGACAAATCAAATTTCCTGCTATATACAAATATACTACATAAAATATGTTTTGTATGTATGCGGAGGACTACTTCAGAATTCAAAATCAAAATCCCCCCCCCCCCCCCCCCCACACACACACACACACACACCTCATCCCCCATCTCGAAAAAATGACTTTTTTTTTTAAAAAATGTTTTTATATTTAAAACAAACACATTATCATCACTTTTGCAGAACTATGATATCATTGATATCATTTTCATGGACTTCACTTTTCTATGTTTATTGAAAAAAAATAAATGTTGAAGCTGAGCGAGGTGGTCTACCAGGTACTTTAATATAATATAATGAAAATTAATCTTCAGCTAACTAATGTATGCATTTGCATAATGTGAAATTAATTAATTACTTTGAAATGTTCAAAAACTAAATTCATAAGAAATAAAAAACAAATGCATATCACTGCAATATCGACAGAATTTTATCGCCACCCAAAACCAATTATTTTTTAGTTGTGAAATTCTAAATGATTCTATGAAATGATAGAATGTAACATGGAATTTATTCCATTGCACCAGGGTTGCGATATTTTCCTAATGTTGACAATAGTGTCTGTGGAAATTTTTATATTGATTTCTTTAAAAAATTTATTTTGTTACTTTTATATTCTCAAAAAATTTTTTGCAATTATTACGTTACCAAAATATTTTTTTTAATTTAATAGTTTACTAGTTGATTTGAAATATTTACAAAATTTAAATTAAATCTATATCCATAATATCAAAGCATTCTGTTTCATTAATCGATTCATTAGTCTTAGAATTTTTATTAATTGACTGAAATATGCCAAAACATATTCCTTTTGATCATCTACATTGATTGTAATATTTAATTTTAAAAAAATAGAGGGTTCTGCTTCTACTCTCTGTTTCGCTGGAAGCATGTCGTCCAGACTGAGGGCTCTAAAAACACGAAATTTGCTCTATTTTAAAAAGATTACTCTATTGTGGAAGATTGAATGATATCTATCATCCTTAATTACCAATGATGATCTTCTGTAATCAGGTTGCCACGAATTTCCTTTTGACTAAGGAATTCTTCGGTTCCCAAGGCTACATCCACCGCTGTCACAACAGCTGTTTTTGTGATTGATTAAGTAAGATCAATTACATATTTGCAAAACAGCTTGTAAAAAATGGTTGGTACTTTTCGGTTAGCCGGGCACCAGTGTTATATATACATATATATGTATATATGTGGAGATTTCGCAAGCAACACCTGGATTAGACTGAGTGCCTCCCGTATTTTCCGCTTCGAGATTAAAAAAGGAAACGAGCTTTTACGAAGCTGTGTGAAGTGAAGATGCAGAATAAGTAAAGAGAATGAAATGAGTTCGACGACGGAAGGTTTTTTTTTTATTAAAGAACAGAACATATTAATATTTCGATGAAATAAGATTGAATATTTACACGACGTAAGAAAATCATAGAAGTATTCAACGACGTTTATGCCTTTAAGTAATTAAAGAACGAGAAGAGCGTTTATATCTGTATTTTTTGTGTATGTATTCGTCTCAATAAATGTCAGTGTTCGTCCTAAAAGTGAGTTGTGAGTTAAGTATGGAGTCTCGCCCCCATAAATTGGCGTCAGAAGTGACAGTTAACCCACCAATATGATTAATTAGAGTTATTCATCCTACATATTCAAGCCGGATATTCTTCTAACGGTGAGTTCATTGCTATTATTTTATTATGAAGTTAGTTGAAATACCAGAACTGGAAGTTGCGTTTAAAAACGAACGAACGCATAAAATTAAATTGCTGCATAAATTCCTATTTGATGCTGACGGTGATCGCTCTAATAGAAAGAGAATACGTGATTTTACTGGTTTCGGTTTTCAAACCGACAGCACCGAATTCAAAAATAAAATAACTAAAGTTCAAACTGATTTTTCATTAAATGATCTGATTACAGTGTGCAATCTACTTTGTATTGATAATGAGGGATCTTTAAACGATCTCACAACCCGATCAGTGACATATCTTTCAGACTTGACCTTACTACAAAATAATATTATACAAAATGAAAGTGACACCGACTCGGAACCCGAACTGCCTTCAAATAATATGACTTCAAGTAATAACACTCAATTATCAAATTTTGACAAACAACAGCAATTTCCAGTTCAAAGTTTTATGCAATCGTCTATTAATTTTACTGATATTGAAAGTGTAATACCTCCTTTCGATGGTAGTTCTTTTAGTGATATACAGGTATGGTTTAATAATTTTGAGGATGTTACTAATATGTTTAATTTATCTGACTTTCATAAATTCATATTTTGTAAAAGATCATTACAAGGAAAAGCCCAGTTATTAACACAAACAGAATTTCATATTAATTCATACGACAAACTTAAACAACTCTTAATATCAGAATTTAGCACCACTTATAATTCTGCCGAGTTACATGATATATTAAATAAACGAAAATTGCAAGAAAATGAATCAATAGAAGAATATTTTCTTATCATGAAACAAATATGCTCGCGTGGTAAAATCGAGGATTCCGCATTAATGCAATGCATCATAAACGGCATACCCGACCCGGTTTTCAGAAAATCAATGTTATATGGATGCCAATCCATTGTAGAATTCAAGCAAAAGCTCAAAATTTATGACAAAATTCGACACGACTTTGAGAACACTAAATTTCGTAAAGTCAAACCTGAAATGCCAATGAAAGAGAAATCCTTTCGACCAAAATCTGATCTTTTTTGCTTTAATTGTGGTTTGTCGAATCATAAAAGTAGCCAGTGCAGACATAAAGATAAAGGCCCTCGTTGTTTTAATTGTTCGAATTTTGGCCATAAATCGGCTCAATGTGATCAACCAAGGAGGCCTAGAGTTAAGTCAGAACCCTCCAATGTTTCCACTGTCACGTCGAACACTTTCATGACCAAACAAGTCATTATTTCGTCTGTAAATGTTACATCATTGGTAGACACAGGTAGTGAAAGAAGTTTACTAAAGGAAAGTATTTATCGCAAACTCCCTACAATTTCGAACCTTGAACATTCAACTATCACATTAACTGGATTAGGAAATACTATAATCAAACCCCTAGGTTTTTTCTCTACGAACATTATGATAGATGATTTTAATTATACAACTAATGTTTATGTAGTCCCAGATTATTCCATATCTTTTGATCTTATTATTGGTACAGATATCATTCAACAAAGTATTTTAACAATTTCTGGAAATAATATTTCGATGCAAAAAATCGAGAAAAATGACGACACGTCCAATAATTTTTTGATTAATATTGCTCATGTGTTAGACGATCTTAATCTTGATTTATCTCATATTACCGATGAAACAATACGTTCAAAAATTTCAGAACTTATTCAAAATTATTCTCCTAAAAAAATAAAGACAACTGATGTTAAATTATCAATTCATCTGGAAAACGAAGAACCTGTTACTTGTTCTCCCAGGCGCTTGGCGCAAATAGAGAAAAACTTCGTCGAAAAACAAATTTCTGAGTGGCTCGAAAAAGGAATTATTCGTAAAAGCACTAGTAATTTTTCATCACCTATTGTCCTAGTAAAAAAGAAAGATGGTTCATATAGATTGTGTGTTGACTATAGGAAGTTAAATTCTAAAACACATAAACAACGTTTTCCCCTCCCAGTAATTGATGACATTATTGATCAGTTGCATTCTGCAAAAGTATTTACTACTCTTGACCTTAAAAATGCTTTTTTTCATGTCGAAGTAGAAGAAAATAGTAGAAAATATACTTCTTTCGTAACACATTCTGGTCAATTTGAATTCTTATATATGAATTATGGCCTTAGCGATGCACCGTTAGTGTTTCAAAGATATATTTATAACGTTTTTCGAGACCTCATTAATGAAAAAGTACTTATTGTCTATATGGATGACTTCATAATACCAGCTGAAAACGAAGTCGAAGGACTCCAGAAATTACAACGCGTCCTTACAACTGCATCCGAATATGGTTTAGAACTGAATCTCAAAAAATGCCACTTTCTACAACGAGAAATTGATTTTTTGGGTTACCACATTAAAAATGGTCAACTGCACCCATCCCCCTTAAAAACTAAAGCTGTCCTTAATTTCCCAGAACCTAAAAGTATAAAAGATGTACATTCATTTGTCGGATTAACTTCATATTTTCGTAAATTCATTCAAGATTACTCTTTAATAGCTAAGCCTTTAACAGATCTTCTTAGAAAGGATACTAAATTTCACTTTGGCGACCAGCAACGAAATGCATTTAATCAGCTGAAACACATCCTTTCTTCAGGTCCTGTTTTAAGCATTTATAACCCTAGTAACGAAACAGAAGTTCACTGTGATGCATCTATTGACGGTTACGGAGCAGTCCTCCTTCAAAAGTCTTCTATTGACAATCAATTTCACCCTGTTTATTTTATGAGCAAAAAAACCACAGATGCCGAACGTAAATATTCGAGTTATGAATTAGAAGTTTTAGCTGTCATAGAAGCCCTTAAAAAATTTCGCGTTTACATTCTAGGTATTCCTTTCAAGATAGTCACAGATTGCAACGCATTCGCCCTTACTATGAATAAAAAAGATCTTTGCACCAAGATTGCTCAATGGGCTTTAATGTTAGCTGACTATAACTATACAATCGAACACAGACAAGGTACACGCATGCGCCATGTCGACACTTTAAGTAGAAATCCAATATGTATGGTCATTCAAGATAGTTTTACTACCAAAATCATACAATCACAGAACACTGATGAACATATACAGGCCATCAAAAAAATTTTGAAAACAAAGCCATATGACAACTATTTCCTTAAAAATAACGTTCTCTATAAAAATCATAAAGGTATCGATCTGATAGTTGTGCCGGATGAAATGCAGCTAAATGTCATTAAACACGTTCATGACAAAGGACATTTTGGCCGTAAACGCTGTGAAGAACTCCTTAACGAAGAATTTCTCATCCCTAATATGTCAAATAAAATTGATAAAATTATAGCGAATTGTGTAACATGCCTTTTGTATAATCGCAAACGTGGCAAACAAGAAGGTGAATTGCATCCCTTACCTAAAGAAGAGACTCCTCTCCAAACCTACCACATTGATCATTTAGGCCCTCTTGAAACAACCAACAAAAATTATAAACATATTTTGTCTTTAATAGACGCATTTACTAAATTCGTCTGGTTGTATCCATGTAAAAGTACTTCTGCTACCGAAGTTATATCAAAACTACGACAACAAAGTCATACTTTTGGCAATCCTTCCATTATCATTAGCGATAAAGGTCCTGCATTTACAAGCAAAGAATTTGCTGATTATTGTCAAGATGAAAATATAAAGCACGAGACAGTTACAACTGGCCTTCCCCGTGCCAATGGTCAAGTAGAGCGACTTAATTCCACCATAATTTCTGTAATCTCTAAAATGTCCAAAGACGAACCGACCAAATGGTTTAAACATGTTCCTAAAGTTCAACAAGTCATTAATTCAACTTACCAAAGAAGCATTAAGAGAACACCGTTTGAAATATTATTTGGTACAAAAATGAAACAGAAAGAAGATGTACAAATTATTGACCTCTTAAACAGTGCAGTCGAAGAACAATTTATGAAAGACAGAGAAGAGCTCCGTAAAGAAGCCAAGAAGAATATTCTGGAAATTCAACAAGAAAACCGCAAGCACTATAATTTACGACGTAAGAAACCCCGTAAGTACAAGCTTGGTGACCTTGTAGCAATTAAGAGAACCCAGCAAGGACCAGGTTTAAAGTTGAAATCTAAATTCTTAGGTCCGTATAAAGTAATCAAAGTGAAGTCTAACGACACCTACGACGTAACGAAAATCTCATCAACCAAAGGACCGATAAATACTAGCTCCTGTGCTGAATACATGAAACCTTGGCCTGACGAAAACTGAAACTTAAAAAAAAAAAAAAAAAAAATTTAAATCTTTTCTTTCTGTGTCCTATAAACATTTTACAAGTCACTGCTTTCAAAGAAATCCCCATATGATGTTACGCTACTTCAACTATGATGTGCAGATTAATTTTTTTTTCTTTTCCCCTAAGAACAGTTACTGGTTTTTGTTTTTTGTTTTTTCAGATTCTATTTTACCACATGTCGCTGCGGCAGCTCCAGATGTCAGGACGGCCGATTGTGGAGATTTCGCAAGCAACACCTGGATTAGACTGAGTGCCTCCCGTATTTTCCGCTTCGAGATTAAAAAAGGAAACGAGCTTTTACGAAGCTGTGTGAAGTGAAGATGCAGAATAAGTAAAGAGAATGAAATGAGTTCGACGACGGAAGGTTTTTTTTTATTAAAGAACAGAACATATTAATATTTCGATGAAATAAGATTGAATATTTACACGACGTAAGAAAATCATAGAAGTATTCAACGACGTTTATGCCTTTAAGTAATTAAAGAACGAGAAGAGCGTTTATATCTGTATTTTTTGTGTATGTATTCGTCTCAATAAATGTCAGTGTTCGTCCTAAAAGTGAGTTGTGAGTTAAGTATGGAGTCTCGCCCCCATATATATATACATCTATGTATATATACATACATATATATACAATATATGTATATAAATGTATATTCACATATATATGTAATAAATATGTATGGGGCTATGCATATATAACGTTATCATTTTAGGGGGGAGAGGGGGTCTGGCACATGATATCGTAAGATATCTCTAGGGGGAGGGGGAGTTTGTCTTTTGATATTGTTATCATTTTTGATTCAACCAAAATTTTCTCTTCTTATTTGTAACTTGTTCTTTACATAAAAACAGTATGTTATCTTTCTTAGTATGTTATCTATTTTTATGAAAACACAAAGTTATTATTAAAATCATTAAATGATTACAAAATTATTCAAGTCCAAATAATGGAATACCCCCAATGTTTGGCTTTCCTATTCTTCTGTCATACGTGTATGCATATACAATCTGCTGTTCGGCAAACCATATGCAAAGTATATTTGAAGTGATACTTGTGTTTAAGAAGTAAATAAAAAAGAATGTTGTCCACCTGTTTTGTTGATAAGAAGTTCTGTCTGCCCCACCCTGTGCGGGGCAAAAAGACATTATTACTGTTGAATGCATTATGTAACAAAAAGCTATTATTAAATACTTTTAAACAATAACTGTTTCTTTTAAGCGTTATAAAAGAATTCCAAAAATCTAAAGAATTTTTATACATTGATAACGATATCATTACCAGGGGGGGGGGGGGGGTCAAGGGATGATAATGTATGATATTGAAAGGGGGGGAGGGAGTCCAAAATTACCAAAAAGTTGATAACGTTATATATGCACAGCCCCTATATATAACACATAACAGTGGCACCCGACTAACCGAAAAGTACCAAATGGTTAATTAAAAAATGCTTCTGCCTCCCATACATTTATTCAAATAGTTATAAACATGAGAACCTTTATTTTTTTTAGAATTGTTAGGTTTTACTCCTTTATTTTTTTCTTTGATAAGGAAAAAATATTTTACGTTTATATCATCAAATTAAAAAAAAAAAAAAAAAGATGGATAGGGTATATAGGTTATAAGTGAATGTTCAATTAATTGGCATTAAGATATCGATGCTCTACTGTATTAAATTTAAATATCTTACCTCCACCAAATGCTGTCGTACTTCCAAAGGGTTTATTATTAGCTCCAAACATTTCTGGTTACATAAAAAAGGCCTGAAAAATAAAATACATAACAATGAAGTACCTTTCATCAAGGGTAGTTTGATTTAAATCAGCTTGGTTAAAATCAAATTATTTTTTAAAAAAATCTTTGATTTAAATCAGTTTTTTTTAAACATTGATATTTACAGGGTAGATAAGAATCAAATTCATCATTCGTGTTATAATAAAATTCATCATTCATGTCACATTAAAAATTCCATTTAATAACATTAAATAAAACTTTTATAAATTGAAAATACTATTTATTATTTTATGAAAGTAAATGCAAATGCATTAACAATGTTAAAAAGGAAACTTGTGATATTTATACAGGTATCCCCCGACTTACATAAGTAATGCATTCCGTAAACATTTACGTAACTTGAATTTTATGTAAGTTGAATTTATAAATTATTTAGGGGAAATTTTGCAAGAAACTGAAATATATATATATAGATAGACAGTAAACTCTCGCTACAAGGATATCCGATACAACAATAACTCCCTCTACTGCAATAATACTTCAAGGTCCTGGTGAATTTGCATATAAACTAACACAGGGGCTGCGCTAACCATTCGCCTAATTGCCAAATGTGAATACATTGTGCAATTGGCAAAAAAAAATTATTATGACAAAAAAGTTGGTGAATGATCTTTATGGGACGTTTTGTTGCTAGAATCATGTTTTGGAATGCAAATGAACATCTGTTTTTAACGTGAGTTCGCGTGCGGTCGTATTTCCTTATAGTCTATATTCCGTCCCTTCTTCTCGGCTGGCGAATTTCATGGTTACCACAGACTGCTACGGTGGTTTTCTCCATATGCTTAATGCGCATGCGCCACCTGAAGCGGGAGGCCGTCATATTTCTATTTCTATGCCTTCCACAGCCAGCGGAAAGACTGCTCTTTGTTAGTGCGTGAAGAGTCGAGAACTTGCAGCTTTTGAGTTTTGTTTTCAGTGCATTAGCATTCGAATTTTGTTTTCGAGAAAGGGTTCTGAGTGTGAAAAGCCGAAATGTATGAAAAATGAAAATACGAATAAAATCTTTAATTATTCTTAATATAATAAAAATTATATTAGGAAAATCTTTTTAAAAAAATAATTAGATAATTAAATTTTTTAGTTTTGTATATTTAATGAAATAATTTAATCCCTGTAAATATTTCTTGCCATAACTTACAAGGGAACCACTTTTGGTGCTGCTCGCACCTAGCATCGAGGCCTGGTGCATTTTGTAGCCCTATACATAAAAGTTAGAGAACCGATAAATATTCTCTGTTAAAATCATATTTTATATACTTTTTTATACTTTTATTTTTTATTATTACATTTTTGTTTGTTTATTTCATGCTAAAAGTGAGTTAACACGCCAACTATGGCGCTACAATTTTTCCGCCTGCTTTATCCAAAGAGTAAATGTACAGTACACAGGGTTCGTAAATATAATGATATTTTCGAAAATATCAAAAATATCCGATATTTTGATATATATGGGGCATTCTCACAATCTTTTGACTTTTGGGAAAAAAAAATCTGGCGAAATTAAACTTGCTAAAATAACATTTTAATCTGATAGACGAATGCCTTAAAGATTAAAAAAAAAAAAAAAAAATGGTCAGCAGCAAAAAATTTTTTATTTAACTGAGGTTTAAGTTAAACTTGCGAGTTTAATTTTTCCTTACCATTTTACCCCTATAACTTTTTATTTTCTTCTAAATATTTACTTATAATGAATTTGCATAGTACCCACAGGACATTCAAATAAGAAATAATACAAATGTAGTACTTTTAATACAGAATTTTTGTATAACATTGTCTTAAAGGGGTGTTAAAGAAGGGACGGTAAGATAAAAAAAGGTACGAAATGATAAAAAAAAGAGACGGTAAGGAAAATTACCACCTATTTTAAGGAAAATCATGTTAAGACTAAATGATAGCCACAATGTTCATTGATTTTTAGAAACAGTTGTTAACATTGGATTAAATTAATTTTTTTTTTATATTTACCTCGAAAAGTGCAGGAATAAACCTTGGGGACGGTAAGACTACCAATAAAGCCACGGTGATTGAAATTGATATTTAAATGCTGATTTATATTTTGCAGTAAATTTCCTGTCAAAGAATTTTAGATATTCTTTCTCTAGCATACTTCTGCATGAGCAAAAACTTGAAAAAAGTTCTGTCGCTGCATCTGAAGTGATTTTCTGTATAATTTTAGAAGAGGGATGGTAAAAAATCTAAAACTCAGGGACAGAGTTCAAAAAATAATATCAACCCTAAAAATGTGTGCAGGTTAATTTTTAGCTACATATTTATATAAAACAATAGTTCCAGTTTTAGAAAAAAATTACATCGAATTATTTTTATTGAAACAATTTTATCCAGACAGCTCCAAACTTCAAAATCAGCATCAGGGACACAGGACGGTAGATGAGTTTTCCATGCGTTTGGACCCCCAACCAGAGTCAGATAATATAGACGAACACGGGAACGCCGTTCGCAGAAAACTTTTAAAGTTTGCAGACAGTTTTTGATGTTTTTTTTTATAAATTTCGTTACAAAAAAAAATATATATATATCAAGACCCCGAGCGGAGAATCAGAGCGATGCACGTCGCAGACTCCTGAGAAGGTCTGCAGACTATTTTTCAACTGGAGAAAAAAAAAAGTTTTTAAAATTTTTAAGAAAGAGTCACAATATTAAGGAATGGTTTGTCTCAAAAACAGTAGATAAACTGATGAGTAAGAGTTCATCTCTTCCATTCATGGACTAATCACTTTTTTATTTTAGCATTCATTTATTCATATTTCAGTTATTTTATAGATTAATAAAATAACAGTTTTGTTGAGCAATCATAAATTGATACCTTTAATGATTAAAATATTTCACATTTTAATAAATATACTTTTTTAATTTTTCATTAGTTTTTCTTTCGATTATTAGTTGTCTGTATTAAGCATACCATTCAATACTACATTTCTTGACTGAGTTTTAATAATGCTGTAAATTAATATTTTTCTTTTAGTGGTGTTGCTTAGTGGCACTCCACTCGCATATAACTTTTCATTTTTGCTGTTATCGGCGATATAGGACTCGGGAGGGGTGCAGCGTTTTTTTTGCAGAAAATTTTTAAGAAATTATTTGAGTTCGCAAACAGTTTTACATTTTATCTAAGTCTGCCCCCAACATTGTACAAAACTTACTTATCTCGGATCTCGCTAATATTGTTGTGCAATCATGCATTGGGATGTTCCCAAGTATATGAAATTAAAAAAAAAACCCACAAAAAAGTGTATTAAATAAAAAATTATTATTCAGGGACTTGAAAGTCAAAAGATTGTGAGAATGCCCCATATCCGATATTTTCGATATACAGTAAAACCCCAGTTATCCGAAAAGCATGGGACCAAAGCATTTTCGGTTAACCGGGATTCCATAGGAATTTTCGGATAACCGGGGTTTCATAGGAATTTTCGAATAACTGGGGGCTTGTTGTGAAAACTTGTTTGATGAAAAGCTGTGATCGATATGTTGAAGTACAAGAATATGCAACAGCATCAGATGTCTAGAGGCAAAGATACTGGACAATCAAGGCGGAAAAATTAAGACCTGGTTAAGATATGTAGACGACGTTTTCACGGTGATAAAAGAGGGGGAGAATCCGGAGGAGATTCTAAAAGAGATGAATAAGATGGACAACAGCATTCAGTTCACATTGGAAATGGAGGAAGGGGGAATCCTAAATTCCTTTGATGTGAAAATAATAAGAACAGATGAAAAAATTAGAACAACGATATACAGAAAGCCTACCAATGCTAACCATATTATTAATGAAAAATGTAAAACACCAAAAAGTTACAAATGGGCCGCCCTAAGAGCCTATGTCAATCGAGCTATTGAAATTTGCTCCAATAAAGAATTATTAAGAGAAGAGATTAGGACAATAAAGACCATAGCAAAACGGCTGGTTAACGGCCACCTATATAGTGGACAAGTTGTACAGAAAGCGTATTAAAAAACTATCGATCATAACCCCCCGCGCAAAATGCATGAAGATATTTTACAAGAGCTATACCCTATGATAAAGGAGCAGCTAATGTGCTTAAAAAAGAAGCTATGAAATATAACATTAATATACCAATAAAGCCTAATAGAAATATCTTTCAGAGAATAAGAAACGAAAAAGACTGAATAGATGACATGAAAACTTCGGGCATATATAGAATCAACCTAAAAAACAAGAGTGGGGACGAAAAATGTTATTGCAGTGACGAAGCGAAGAATAGAAAAAAAGAGTAAAAGAGCACAAGGATGATATAAAGAAAGGAAGAGTAACAACAGTTTTAGCAAGGCTCAATGCAGAGGAAAGGCTGGAAATCGAATTTGAGCGTACCAAAAAGTTAGCAAATTACGAAAACTTTAATCATGCCCTAAAGAGAGAGACCGTAGAGATTGTGAGTGAGAACAATACGATCAACCGCATGGAACATGTGCTGGTGGAGCAAGGTTGGAGAGAACGAAAAGATGATTACGAAAAGATACGAATATGGGAAGAAGAGGAAAAAGGATCCGAAGAGTGGCACAGCGGAAAGAGAGTCTGAATCAGTAAGAAATTGAAAATGGTCCAGGAAGGACCGAAATATATATTTCATATTTTAAGCACCTTTTATGGTATTTGAAACTGGGTTTTCAAAGATTTTATTAAATGTAGCATTAGATGTATTGCTATTTAAAAGGTGGAGGAGTGATAAAGCAGCATTGAAACGATGCAAACTTGAAAAACAAAAGAAAATTACAACATACTTAATAAAACAAGTTGGAAATTGCTCGTCAAACGTGGCAAATGAGGTGCGTTCGTACTATAACAAGTTTTATAATTATTTTTTGCACCCCATATTGTACTGAATGCATAATTTTTTACACTTCATAAAGTACATAGTCTTTAACATCATTAAAATGCACTCCCAATAATTTTTTCCCCATTCCCCGAACACTTTTGACTGTCCCTGTAATTAAACTATACATCCGATTTTCCTAAAATTTGAAATGGCTCGACAAAATTTTGCAACAATTATATCTTTAAAATTTCAGACCATTCGGAAGGCTGTAACATCATTAAAATGCACTTGCAATAATTTTTTCCATTGGACGTAATGTAAAGAAAAACTTTTGACTGTCCCTGTAATTAAACTATACATCCAATTTTCCTAAAATTTGAAATGGCTCGACAAAATTTTGCAACAATTATATCTTTAAAATTTCAGACCATTCGGAAGGCTGTAACATCATTAAAATGCACTTGCAATAATTTTTCCCATTGGCCGTAATGTAAAGAAAAACTTTTGACTGTCCCTGTAATTAAACTATACATCCGATTTTCATAAAATTTGAAATGGCTCGACAAAATTTTACAACAATCTTATATTTCAAATTTCAGGCCATTCGGTTGGGTAGTTTTTGCTCTGTTATATGCGGACAGACGGACGGACTGAACGACGACTATAGGTGCTACGTATTTATATAATTACGAACGCACCTAAAAATGAAGTGTCTATCTAATAAAGTGCCCGAAATTACACAATGGACAAAATAAGTAAGTTGACTCTGTTTATTTATTTCATAAAGAACATGCTTTTTTAACACTATTTCTACACTATTTCAGGTGTTCAATAACACCTTTAAAAGTTTTGATTTTTATTTATTTTCCTTTTAATTTTTACAGATAATAAGTATTAACAACTCTTCAATGTATTAAAAATGATTCAGAATTGCTTTGATCTAAAACTTACAAATAAAATAGTAATCATAAATTAAAATATGTTGAAAGTTGTCATTTGACATCGGTAAAAATGGCAATAAAATTTTTCACATTTAAAAAGGACTTTGAGGAATTTTAAGGTATTTTCGGTTAAGCCGATTTTCAGATAACCAGGATTTGTATAACCGGGGTTCTACTGTATATCGGAGATTTTCAAAATAGTCAACTTTGCTGATAATAAATATTTTCAAGCATAATATACATTAGAAACTAAAACATATTACACTTAATATGAAAACTTAAACAATTTACTAAAAGCACATTTTTTTTTTTTACTTAGAACAAAATTGAAGATCAACTAATTGAAAACCGAAACAATTTGCTCTATGCACTTACATAAAAAAAAAAAAGGTATAGGATTCAGTACCAACCAAAGCGTTATAAGTAAGCGAACAAACTTAATGCTGGAATCAGGCGTAAATTAACACAGTTGCGCCACCTTGTGGACGGAGTGATAATTCACAAACGCGGGCTTTTAGTGTGGCGCGTATTTTCTAAATCTTTAGTCACTCATGGAAATGAATTTTGTTTGTCACATTTATTGCAAAATAACGGCATAGCGAGAGAGGCATCCAGATGCACTTGACACCACGAAGTTTTCTTCGCCTTATCAGAAGCACTTCAGTTATTAATCAAGGTGAAAAAACTTTACAATTTTAGTGGTGTGAGTAATAAAACAGTTAGGTATCTACCTGTAGTTCACGCTCCTTCCGCTACATGGCGCATGACCTTGATTGATGAGACCTCGCTCTTAATCTTGCGGTTACTTCTACCATTTAAGATAGGACGCTTACTTATATCGCTTTGGTACCAACTATCAAGAAATTAGAAATTCGCAAAACAAAATTTTAAATACATAATATTGTTTTAACTGAAAATTTTTAACATTTATTATTCCTAACATGCTGAACAAACTGAACTAAATCAATACCAGAACAGATTCTTTTCTAGTGAAGCTGTATATATATAACTGAGTACAGTACATTTCCTCTAATCTGCACAGGCCGGGACCAAGGGATTTGCGGATTATAGGTCATTTTTTAGGGTTTCGTTCATCTGACGAAACCCTATTCGTCTTGCTCCTCTGTCTGTCCATCACAGAGCCCGTTCTCAGAAACTATACATGTTGGAGACTTGAAATTTTGCATACTTATAGATGAACACCACACATCATACGACAAATCATAAAATTTTGAAAAAGCCATACATTTAACCCTTTGGACTCCCACATGTGTATTTTAAACAATTCTTTCTAAGTGAGTCCCTAATTAGGTTGCAGGCGTGAAATTTTGCGTACTTGTAGCTGAACACCTCACATCAAATGACAAACCATAAAATTTTGAAAAAGTCGTACATTTAACCCTTTGTGATCCCACAAGTGTATTTTAAACAATTCTTTCTAAGTGAGCCCCTATTTAGGTTGGAGCCGTGAAATTTTACATACTTATAGCTGAGCACCTCACATCAAACGACAAATCATAAAATTTTCAAAAAGTCGTACATTTAACCCTTTGGTCTCCCAGATGTGTATTTTAAACAATTCTTTTTAAGTGAACCCTAATTAGGTTGGAGGCGTGAAATTTCGCATACTTTTGGCTGAATACCTCACATCAAACAACAAATCATAAAATTTTGAAAAAGTTGTACATTTAACCCTTTGGGCAGGGGCGTAAATCACCCTGGTCGCGTAGGGGGGTGTAGACTCATAAATTTCCGACTCCAAGAAGAAAAATTTCCGAGTACTATTGATAACAAAATGCCGACTAATTAATATATATATATATATATATACACACTCATGTCCAAAAGTTTAGCATATATGATAAAAACGAAGAAAGGATATCGTAAATATCTTACGAAATTATTAAACTTTATAGATGATAGATGAAAGTCTCAAGATAATTATGACTGAGCGTATTGAGAGAGCCAAATAGGTTTTAAAGCGCTGATGTTGATTCATTTTTAATTATTAATGTATGTCTCTAAAAATTAGTGGTGAAGTACTATGATTAATATGTGTAGAAAATTGCGGTTTGGAACTCCAAACTGCTTTCTTTGATAGTGATATATCTTGTTTCTAAATGTACAAAATTTGATGAAACTGGATGATTGAAGAGCTGGGAATTCGATGCCCGTTTTTTTTTTTTTTACCAATAAAGGGCTTAATGCATTTTATTTTTTCTGTGTATGGCATATTTATTCACATAGACTCCACTCCGGATAAAAATTCAAATTCTGAATTAAGCATAAGGAATCCTGTTACCCGTGTACGATGTACGTCTACAACATAAAAAAAAGTCAAAATTTAAAAGATTGAAAATTTTCGAATGAACAAAATTTATATCCATTTCTTAGTACTTCAATAAAAATTAATCAAATTTTGTACGTTTAGTAACAAGATACATCGCTATGTAACAAAGCAGTTTTTGATTCCAATCCGCATTTTCCTATACATATTAATCATGGACTTTCTTCCCTAATTTTTAGATAAATTTATTAATAATTCAAAAAGAATCGACATCAGCGCTTTAAAATTATTTGACTATCTCAATACGATACGCGAAGTCATAATTATCTTGTGAATTTCATCTATAAAATTTAATAATTTCGTAAGATATTTAACACTCCCTTTCTACGTTTTTGTCATACACGCTAAAATTTTGGACATGAGTGTATATACATATGGGTCTTGCTTCTGGAGAAACTTACTTTAGAAATATACCAATAACAGGTTAATATTAATCACAAATGAAAACTTGTTTATAAGTAATTTCAACATATCCTTTTAAACATTGTGATCATCAGGAAAAGCTTGGATTACGTACGAATAAATTTAATTTAAGATTATCACCTAAATATATTAATAAAATAATAATAATGACTATAATACAATATTATTTGAATAATTGTTGTATAATTACAATTTGAATTATTAAATTTTGTTTGTGCTTTTGTAACAAAATTCACACTTTTATAGCACGATTAACACGATTAGCACATTTTTCAAGAACAGTGGACAGATCTATATTGTCTGTTAATTCTTTGTGGTAACTGAAAAGCATCAATGATTCAAATCTGTCATCAGCCATAGTTGATCTAATAGCAGTCTTTATAAATTTTAGCCTGCTAAAAGCTCTTTCATTAGATGCAACTGTCACCGGAGCTGTCAACAGAATTTGGTAACATTGATGAACTAAGGGAAAGACACTTTTGTTCTTGGAAGCAAATTCCGCAGCTTCTGAAAATTGAAATCTGTTTGCTTGGGGAATATTTTAAAGACAAAAATGCGCCAAAAATACGGGATTTCTTAATTCTTTCTAACGACATACTTTTAAGCAGAGTAAAAATTTGTTGTCACCCCTGTTTTTTCCAACTAAACAAAATTCAGTAATAATAATAATATTTTAAAAAAATCTAATACAATTGAGAAAGGAAAAAGAAAACGAAAGTATTATTTCTGATAGACGTTAACTCGTATAGATTGTAAAATATCCAGATTATTTCGAGATAAAAATTCAAAGTATTTGGGTGTTTCAGTTTCATACGGTATCATATAAATTTCTTGAAACACATTTTTAAATCAATCTAAAATTACGTAAAAAAGTAAAAAAAAAAAAATTAACATCTTTTTTAATAAAATAAAAAGAAAACACAAAATTAGTAGAAAAAATAAAACCATAATTATTTTCGATTAAAGGTAAAATTCGTGTAGAGTGGAAAATATCCAGATTTTGATAGGGTAAAGTACTAAATATTTGCAATTCAGTTTTGAATTTTCATCGGATATCACCTAAATTCCGTGATACACGTTTCTAACTAAATTTAAAATTAGACTAGGGGACTCTGCCCCCTGCAAGCTACGCTCGCCAACCCCCGTTCAGACGCCGCAGAATCTGAAAATCTAAAAATCTAATGGGTTTTAAAAATATTAGAGAAGATTAAATTATACTGAAAAAGCTGTGCAGATCTCCCTGTAAACGGGTTTCCATTCAATTCACTTTGATTGCAAAAATTTAATGGAGAATCAGTTGATGTTAAGACTAGAGCCGTACCGAGTACTCGGTAAATACTCGGTACTCGGCCAATTTGCCGAGTACTCGGTACTCGGTGAAATTTTGGCCGAGTACTCGGCCAATACCGAGTAGTTGTAATTATTTCATTTTTTAAGCATATGAATTTAAAACTGATCTGTAAAAAGTTATTTGAATATCAATGTATAATATATGCAATAATTCATAAAACTATTTACTTGGTATTTAACAACATGTCTACAAAATATAGAAAAAATTAAGAACAAAAACCCCCATAAAATAATTCCAGATTAAAATTTAGTATCACATTTATACAAATAAAAATAAGTTCTTTTAAAATATATAGGAAAACAGAAAAGACTATTATTTTGGATAAAGAAACTGAAAATACAACAAATGTAATAAAAAAATTAATAATTAAATTTATTATATTTCAAATTTTGGTGCAAAAACACCAAACGTTCTGCATTATCAGTAGACAGGGCATTTCTTTTACTAGTATAAATTTGGCCTGCCTCTGAAAATATACGTTCAGAATAAACAGTGGTTGCAGGTGCACATAAGAATTTTTGGTACTTTTCGGTTAGCCGGGTGCCAGTGTTATATATGCATATTTATATATACATATATGTAAATATACATATGTATCCATATATACATATTGTATATATATACACACATATATATATGTATATATACATATATGTATGTATATATACATATATGTATGTATATAAATATGTATATATAACACTGGCGCCCAGCTAACCGAAAAAGTACCGAATTTTTTTGCAAGGTTGCCCATAATCGGAAAAGTTCTTTTTTCTCCCCCCCCCCCCCCCCATGCAAATGGAGTGTCAGTTTTACATAAGTCTTCTCTTAAGAAAGCCTGTATCGCTTTTTGTACCTCTCTTTTTATTTTTCTCTTTTTTATTTTTAATCAAAAGAAAATAAGGTAAGTTACAAAATAAATATGAAATGTTTTGCATTATTCAATGAATTGTTACAGTAACCAATAAACATTTTTATTTTTGATAGACAGATTTCAGATATTGGAATAAATTAAAGGGTTGAAGAATGTTTTAATTTTATATTGGTTAATAATTGTACTTGTTATGTGTCAATTCTTTTTCTTTGCTATTGTTTTGAATTGTCAAAAATTGTCTTTAAAAGCTGCACAAATAAATTTCAAATTTAATTAGTTAATATATATATATATATATACATACATACATATATATATATATAAATATGTGTGTGTATATATATATACATATATATATATATATACACACACACAGGTATATATATATGTACACAGGTATATTTATATATATATATATATATGTACACCTAAGCTCACATTATGTGCACATCAGCATTTTTTCCCCTTATTACACAACTACTCGGTACTCGGTATTCGGTACTCGGTACTCGGCCGAGTAGTCAGTGGCCGAGTACTCGGTACTCGGCCAAAGTACTACTCGGTACACCACTAGTTAAGACATCCAATGGTTGTTTTTGTTTTTGATTAAAGAGGATCAGTTAAACATTTGAAAAGAAGCTAAAATAAAATGAATTAAGCATTCAGAGTCTTTGTCAACCGATATTTTAAAACAATCTCTATAACAATAGCCTAAATCATGTGACTATCATCAACAGTTCCGGGCGGAACACTTTGCTTTTTATACTCTAGGTGCCATTTTGATCCTTTAATGTTATCCAGGCACAGGTGATAAGTCGCCAAATATTATTCTATCCCCATCATTTCATCTATATTATAATAGTTCAAGTCATCAAATGCCATAAACAAATGCGATCTGATCCCTTCGCCTTTCATATGAAAGTTTGGAACAAATGTCATATAATGCCCCATATTGGCGCGATTTTTTTCCAACGCCAATTTGGGGAACGCATCAACAGCATAAGCAACAACATTCGGCTTACCATATCAAGCAAAATAACGATACTTTGGCGCCAGTTAAGTACCCGTTGCGTATATGACATTGGCGTCCGAAAAAAATCGCGCCAATATGCGGCCGTATATGACATCTGTGCCGAAAGAAAAAAAAGCCAGGTGCAAATCTCGCCAGTATCTTTTTTTCAACTCGCCAGTTAGCATTTTTTTTATTGTTGGAGTGGTAAATTAAAACATTGATTTGAAGTTGAAATTAAATGTCATGGTTTGTTACATAATTTAATATTTCGCCAGATGTCTGATATTCCTGTTTGGCACGATTTTTTTTTTTTTTTTTTTTTTTTACGAAAATTTGGCGAAAGCCTCGTTTTCGAATACCAGTTACATATGTATTTTTGGTACTACTTAGTTATCCCGTCGACAAAAAATCTATCGCGAACTATAAGATTAAATGTCAATAATGCTTGATCGTAAATGTCACATTCACTTGACTTTTAGCAAGTTACACGTGTTTACATCATCAAGTGATTTTTATTTCGACGTTTTATTTTTGTATTTATTAATGTTATACTAATTTATTTGTTCTTTCGTTATTTAAAATAAAAATTTTGTCAATCTGTACAATTTGGCGAGTGGTTTGGCGATTTATATAATTTGCGAAATTGGGTGACGGAATAACTACTACATTGTACCGTATTTTTTAATTATTTTCTATTATTTTCAAAAAGAAATAGCAAAAAAATAATTAATTACTATAGAACAAAATAATTTATATAAATTTAAAAAAGAAATAAAAGTAAATATACATTTATTATTAAATAAACAACAATAGCCGGGTTACCATGTCTATCAAAATAATGACATTTGTGCGCCAATTAAGTACCCCGGTGCGTATATGACATCTGTGTCTAATATATTTCTTTTCGTTTTTTTTTTTTAAAGAAGTGAAAGCCATCAATTTAAATGTTTCATTTTTAAATGAAAATTTTGTATTTAATAAAATGATAACGAAATACAAAAAAAAGAATTATTCTTAGCATAGATTCAAAGGAGCAATTCAACTGTCGCCAAATTAATTTAAAATAGTAACCTTTTCTGAATTATGAAAAAAAAATTTCTGTTATGATTAAAATTTGAGTTGCCATCATTAGAAAAAACGTATTTAAAATTAGAAAAAAATTAATATTTCGAAAACTAATTCGAATTTAAAAATTCTAATACCAGTTTTAAGATCTGTGGATATACACGGATTTTTGGTGTTAATTTCATCGCAAAGTATTCCATATTTTAGGAGAAATCGCCGTGAAACTAAATCAGTTGTTTAATCAGTCGATTCAAAGAATCGATACATTTCAGGCGTTTTATATATTCGTTTCATAAATTCGTTTCATTAGGATTTTATATATATAGGGTAGATTTAAAAAAAAAATAGAAGTTTCTTCACTTCAATCAGTATGTCTTAAAATTTCCAGACTAAACTAAAAACTTTCCGACTTTAAATAAATACAGCTGGATCTCGATATCTCGAAGTCAAAGGAAACAGAAAAAAGTTCGGAATATCAAAGTTTTCGATCAAAATATCAAGGTTACAAATAATATTAACATTTCTGGAATATGTATATAAATATTTTGTTTCTTCATATCGAGGTTTTCGAGTTCACAATATTTGACAAGTCAAAGTTTTTCTGAATAGTTTTAATCACAAAAATAAAATCCGTAATATTTCCGACTAAGTATAAATTTATACAGGTTTTCTTCGTTCTAAATTGTTTTTTCTAATTTTCTAATTAAAAACTACAAGGGAAAAAAATCCGACTAAGAATAAAATTTTATAGGTTTTCTTCGCTCTAACTTGTTTTTCTTATTTACTAATTAAAAACTACAAAAACATTTCTCCAATTCATAAGTTTTTATACGTTAATGCCATTTTCTTTCGACTAAACTTACTTTTTCCGATCGAACGGGAATTTTTCCGACTGATTTTTTCTTTTTCCAATTTATAAGTTTTTATAGGTTAATACCATTTTTCTGACTAAACATACTTTTTCCGATAAAACGGGAAATTTTCCGACTGATTTTTTCGTAGGGGGGGTGTTGCACCCCCCCGTACCCCCCCAGGATTTACGCCCCTGCCTTTGGGCTCCCATATGTGTATTTTAAACAATTATTTCTAAGTGAGCCCCTAATTAGGTTGGAGGCGGGAAATTTTGTATACTTATAACTGAGCACCTCGCATTAAATGGCAAATCATAAAATTTTGAAAAAGTCGTACATTTAACCTTTTGGGCTCCTACATGCAGGGTTGTAAAAAACTTGGGTTTCTTATAAAAAAACCCAGCCCGGGCGGGTAGCTGGGTGGGTACCCAGGTAGCTACCCACTACAACCCTTAAGGTTGTAAAAAACCCGGGTTTTTTATAAAAAGCCCAGCCTGGGTGGGTAGCTGGGCGTGTACCCGGGCAGCTACCCATTACAACCCTGCCTACATGTGTATTTCAAAGAATTCTTTCTAAGTGACACCCTATTAAGGTTGGAGGCGTGAAATTTTGCATACATATAGCTGAACACCATCATGGGACAAATCATAAAAATTTGAAAAAGTAGTACATTTAACGCTTTGGGCTCCCACATGCATATTTTAAGCAATTCTTTCTAAGAGTTCCCCTAATTAAGTTGGAGACATGAATTTTTGCATACGTATAGCTTAATACCTCAGACCACACGACAAATCATGAAATTTTCAAAAAGTCTTATATTATTTACTCCTCCGGGCTCTAACTGGTATATTTTAAGCAATTTTTCTAACCTCCACCCTTTTCACCCGGGGAGCACTTTTCCAACTTTTGCCGACACCCCTTTGACCATTCTTTCATATTATGTACCATAGCCTTACATATTTTAGTTCCACTTTTTACCGCCAGGGTACTTATCTCGGGTGCTATGGGCCCAATCCCTTCGACTAATATATATACGGATAGAATGTAAAACGGAGTTTCTTTCAGATAGAGGTTGTTTAGAATTAGGGATGCACCGAATAGTGATTTTGGCCGAATGCCGAATATTTGGCCCACAGGCAAACCGAATACTGAATATTCGGCTAACCGAATAGTAACTGCTAGGCCGAATACCGAATATTTGGCTTGTTGAATAACTTTATATTTCAAAGTTTAAAAGCATTAAAATGTTAAATTTTAAAACAGAAACTTTCATTTTGATAATCAAGAGCTTTTTTCATGTAAACTTTATTTTATGCTGAAAAAAATCTGCTTGGGTTAATTAATGAGAGGATAGTCATAAAAGTTTTTTTAATTAATAAAATTTTAAATTTCATTTCTGTGAATTAAAACAAATTAATAAAATTTTCTTAAATTCTAAAACAAACATTTTAAAATCAAAGAGAAATTGTGAAAAAATTGGAAGAAAAATTGTACAGGATCATATAATATTTGTTTGTCAGGAAGAGACTAAAGTAAAAGTAAATAAATAATACAATCTATTCAAATTTTATATGGGGCAACTCAGCAAGAATAACTGTTCTACTCCCTTTGATTAAGCAAGGAAGTTTTTAAATACATCCTAGATCGTTGTCTGGAATGGGCGATCATTTTCAGCCCACTCCAATGTAAATGTTATTCTTAAAATCTTAGCACGAAACAGATTATTTACTGGACAATATTCAGAAACTTGCATTATTTGTACATAATTAATTCCTATGAAAATCCTCGTCATTGGTTAATTTTCTTAAATAATACTTAAACAGCAAATAAATAATGTAAAAACATTCTCTTTTATTTAAATATATGATTCTGTTTCTAATTATTCTTAATATCTTTATAAGTTGACTGTTAAACGTATGAGTGGTATAAGGTTTCTAAAAATATGTTTTAAAAGTTTTTTTTAAGTATTCGGCCAAACCGAATATTCAGCAGGCCGAATAGTTTGCTATTTGGCCAAGCCGAATATTCGGTATACCGAATAGTTTGCTATTTGGCCAAGCCGAATATTCGGTATACTGAATAGTTTGCTATTTGGCCAAGCCGAATATTCGGTATACCGAATAGTTTGATATTCGGCCAAACCGAATATTCGGTGACATGGCCGAATACCAAATAGATACCGAATATTCGGTGCATCCCTATTTAGAATAGAGTGCGTCCCTGGTTGCGAAATGTGGAACTAACAGATTTTTCAAAAGGATAAAGTGTTTTGAAAGGAATATTAAACGAAACCCTCTGTGCGATCTGTGATCACACTTACCCACTTGTTTTGTTTACATTCTAATATTTGGAATTTATCATCAAATATATTATTCACACTGCAAATAAATAACACAGAAATAAAAGAAAATCATTTTTTTTAATTAAAAAAAAAAAAAAAAAACTATGTTGAATATTAGAAAAACATTTTACATGATATGATACAAAATTAATAGAAAACATTTCTACTTATTTTTAAATCTATCAAACATTGCAGTGATAGTGGTTTGCTTTATAGTTTTTGCTCTGTTATTTAATCTTGAAGCCTTTTAAGAGTCAGTATTTCTTGATCAGTAACAAAAGTTTGTTTTTCAAAAAAACTAAGGTATTTATCCCCTAGAGCTAACACCTCTTCAAAAGCAATTTTGTCTTTTATATAGCTAACAATTAACAAAAGTATTTAAAATATATCAGTCTAATAGATGTTTATAAAATACATAAAACATTTCCTTCAAATAAACGTAAAATCCATTAAAAATTTCGGTACTTTTCGGTTAGCCGGTCGCCAGTGTTATATGTACATACATATATATATTTATATATACATAAATTCCATATACACATATACATGTATATAGACGTATATATATACATCTGTATATACATATACATGTATATATATAACACTGGCACTGGCTAACCGAAAAGTACCAAAATTTCTTAAAATTGATCAGATCAGTCTTTTTTTTTTATGGTTAAAGTGTACAATATCATGCTTAAAGAAAGATATAAACTGTTTGTTTACATCTGAAATATAGTGCGGATTATAAGTGTTTGCGAATTAGAGGAAATCGACTGTATTTAAATTAGACAGTTTATTTTTCACTGTCTGTTCTGAATTAATAATGTCTCTCATAATCTACAATTAAAAGTAAAAAATTCAAACAAAGCTTGGAAAAGATATTTGTTTTCTTCTTCAGCTAAAAAAGTTACTATCAGAGACAAAAATTCTTTATTTACAGAACAACACAGTCAACAATAGTTAGAAATTTCATTTGCAGTTGTTTTGACTGAAATTATCAAAAATATCTTGCATAGTGATACTTTGAAAATAAATATCAAATATAGAAAAATATTGAAAATAGCACACACTTGATATTTAGAAAATAAATATCGAAATAATACGAAAATATCAAAAATCTTGATATTTTCAAAATAAATACCTATCGGATATAATATCATGATACATATCAAAATATATATCGATTGATATATATCAACGAACCCTGAGTCAGCATATATTACTAGAATTATATCAGATTGCGATTTTTTTTATAATTGATAGCATAAGAAACAAATATTAGAATTTTTTTTTTTTCTATGCAGATGATAAATATATAGGTAATAAATATAATTCTATAAAAGCTTCGAAGATCATTGAAAACTATTTTTCAGTGAAATACAAAAAAAGCAAACTACAGTCAATTCTGTGAAATCCGCACACTTAGGGACCAAGGGTTTTGTGGATTATACATTTTTGCGGATTATGGATTATCCCTTTGTTTACAGTTTAATTTTTTAAAGTCTGACTATAAAGTAGGAACAACTGCACAAAAATTACAATGGAAAAGAAAAACATAATGCAACACTGGCTGATTATATTTAATAACTAAGATTAATACAAATTTTAAACATTGACACAGCACAATAGTAGTTAGTTTTTTAAGTCTATGAACACTTATTACTTTTTGCACAGAGATAAAATTTTGTTACTCAAGAAGATTTAAATATTTATATCCAATTTATATTTAAATATTAATTCATTGGAAAATTGATTACTGAAAAAATATATATACTAAATTTAACTTTGAGTTAAATTGTTAATGACAATTTTCATTGTTTACATTCCAAAGCGTAGTGCAGATAATAGACGTTTGCCGATTATACATCGGCGGACTTCACAGAGTTGACTGTATTTTCTTTTGAAATCGAATGGAATAAAGTTTCGAACGTTTAAAATGAAATATTGCTGTATTAAATGGTCCTTTGGTAAAAGTAATCACAAAGTATATTAATATTTTTACACAATTTAGAAAAATTACTGCAGCTAATTAGGTCAGACATTACAATTTCTAGCTTTCAGCTATGACATTTGGCTAGGGTTGCTGAAAAGCTCTACTTTTGAAAATAAACGCCAACTGTTTCCCCGCCAAAAATAGGAATATAATGTTGCAATTTTTCAAAATCAAATAAGTGGGTTTCTGAAGGAATTTTCGAACTTTTTTTAATATTTTATACTTATTAACTAATTTTTATTTTTAAATGCTTTTCTTTAAAAAAATTCAATGTTAATAGCCCAATAAGTGGTCTCGAAAATTGCATTTTCAGAAAATTATGCTGCTGTAAAATCAAGAAATATTATTTTAACAGAAAAATTTTATCGATTCTCAAACTTCATAATATAGGGCTTTAAAATACACCAGGTCTCAATGCTAGGTGCAAGCAGCACCAAAAGTGGTTCCCTTGTTAGAAGGAATTTTCTAATTCTATGGTTAGGCAATACTGCCTCATCAAATTTGCAGTTCTTTTACTATGGTTTGTGTTAAAAATGTATTCAATATTTGTGGTAAGTGGTCAAAAACATTTTAAATTAAGTAATTTTATTAGTTATATATCTCATTTTTGTTTGAATATAAGAATTTTAACTTTCTTCTATCTTTACAAGAATGTATTGGATTCGTGAAAATTTTCGAATTCCGGTTTTCAACGGATTTAAATGTTTCAGGAGTTAGATATCCCGAAAAACATGTTTTTACAAAATGTCTATCTGTGAGTCTGTCACAAATTTTGTTGGCGCTCAATCTCAAGAACTAATGAACAGAATTTAGTAAAACTTTAGATTCAGTTGATCCCTGATATAAATTGTTGCTGATTACTTTTTGGTGTAAATCGCCCAATAGGTGGTGCTGCTATGTTGCATTTTTCACGATTTCGACAATAACTATATCTTAAGAAATAATGCAAGGATTTTCATCAAACTTCAGAATCAGTTAGTCCCTTATATAAGATAGCGCTGTTTAGGTTTTGGTGTAAATCGCTCAACAGGTGGCACTGCTATGCTGCATTTTTCACAATTGCTGTATCTCAAGAACTAATGCATGAATTTTCATCAAACTGAAGATTCAGTTACTCCCTGATATAAATAGAAATTGACATATAAGTTGTTGCTGATTAGATTTTGAAATAAATTACTTAACTGCAGGTGCTGCTTTGCTACATTTTTCAGGAAATATTAAAATGTATGCGTATAGAAGAAAGTTTTGGGATTGTGATTGCCACATCCGACTAGTTTCTCATATTCTAAAAATGTGTTGCAAAAATAAGAGGGAAAAAATAAAAATTTCTTCTTATAAAACTCATGATTTATCAAACTTATAATACTCTAAAATAAGATTTTTATTTTTGTGTGGAGTAAAAAATTCTAATGGAAAATAAAAATATGTACAGTATTTGAACACACAGCAACTGTAATATGGTGAGAAAATGCTTTTTTAGCCATTGATAATGTGAGGGCAAAAGGGTTAATGATTAATTATATATATAGGGGAGAGTGGGTAGGAATGGGATACTTTATACAAAAATCAGAAAATCAACTTTGTTTGACACAAAAACAAAAATTTCGATATATAGAATACAAAATGAAACACTTTCTAATGTAATGTCCTTGAACAATATAGAAACATATTTTGCCAAAACAATTTTATAATTAAATAAATTTTAAATTTCCAAATGTGTCCAATACCTCCCCACTAACAGGGAGGTAGGGGACAGCTATAAAACAATGTATGATAAGGCACAAATAGCCTAATGTCGGCTACATATGCAGTCTAATAAAGATTGTAAGTTGATAATGTCTGTGATACACTATCAAATTCCAGTACCATCATCACTCACTGGAAGGAAAATTCAGGATTGTCAGTCAGAGATCACATTAAAAAATCACCAGTTCAATTTATTTACAGTTTGAAGTAAATAAATATATTTATAATGTTATAATTAATATACAACCCACTAAAAATATTTACATATTAGCAATTTACATTCATCTTGTTAAAAAGAAGGAATTAGACATGTCCCATTCCTCCCTCTACCTTCTTTTATGTTAAACTTCTTGTATAAATAAAAATGAAGCTTTTAAACATAGTTTAAATCAGGGTTAGAAATTGGGATTTTTAAGTAAGGCGTCAAATGACGCCTACAATTTATTTTCTAGGCGCCAAACTGCATAATTTTACGTTGTATCGTATTTTCTCATTTCTTTTCAAAAAAAAAAAAATCTCCACACAGTTTCTTTCTGCATAACAAAATGTTATCCATCCAAAGCAGATCATCTTATTTTGATAACGTTTCCAACCTCACGGTGTTTAAGTAAACAAAACAAACCGCATTGGTTCTTCTTTAGAATTGTTCTATAGTGAGTGATTTTTGTAGAGGCTCTAATTTTCTAATCACTTATTACATTATAATAAAAATTTGTTTCACTGCGTAATTTACTATGTTTGCAACTTGCTGAAAATTTCAAGAAAATCCCTCCATTAACAACGAAGATATCTTTTTTTTTTTTTTAATAGTAAGGAAAAGCACAAGCAGAGCTGGCTTTTCATTTATTTTTCTTTTGTATACTTATTCTGTTTGCTTGCAGCGCAATAATTTCTTTTTTCCGCTGAAACATTTGCAGAGTTCTTTTTATATGTGCGGTTGAATATGAATAGAATTTGAATAGTTGCTCTCGCTTTAACGAGGGAAAAAGAAATTATAATGAGGCTACTTGTGCACGGCTGTTCTAAGATCCAAAGTTACTTTCTAAATTAAATTAGTTTTTGTTTAAGAATGCATGAAATTGGGAGTTGATTTCTTACCAAGAAACTAATGTAATCGAATAGCGTTTTCCATATTTGGTAAATACATCTTTTAGAAATTATTTTCAAATTTAATTATTTTTTTATTTATTTTAAAATATTTAAAATTTTTTTGGGGCATTTTATTTTAAATATTTACGAACATATCGCGTAAAGTAACAATTTATTTCTGATAGGTGGTTCTGATGAGTTTTTCGTTTTTGGGAAATAAATTATTTATCGCGATTCGTGTCACATGACGACACTTTTCGACTTTCCCGAATTGCGACGTCGGAAATTAGGTTCAAAATGCCGCATTTTGATAGTATTTCTGAATAATCAACTTAGGAAAAAAAATATGCAAAGTAGATAATATTGTGAGTGAAATTTGAAATTAATTTCAATTCGCATTATCGGCGATAAAGCTAAGTAATAGGTTCAAGTAATTGATAGTTCCGATTTTGCAATTTACTCAGTGGAGAGATGAGTGACAGTGAATATTATTTTATAAAAGAAAAATAATAACAGAACAAATTATTCTTAGAATGAAATTACTTACCGTTTCATATCTCAATGCTGGACATCCATTAACAAAGTTTGTCTCTTCCGGTTTAGCATATTCTTTACATAGGGTACATAGCATCAAATTTTCTTCTTGAATGAGCCATGGGTGCTCTTTTTTCCATTTTAGGAATGTTGAATTGCTGACTTCTTTGCGAATTAATTTAGAATTCTCATTGTTAGAATCTAGCGGTTCTTTATTTTCGATTTTTAAACGTTTATTTGGAAATGGTAAGGAAAAAAACGAAGTTATATCGCGTTTCGCCATTTTTAAACACTCGTGTCATCTAGAAGCTATACTGAACTCAAATATCAATTTTAAACCATGCTTTCAAACAAGTAGTGCAATAATTTTAAGGGTGTGGTTTTTAAGGTAAGTTTTATTAGTTATTGGTTAAAATCAAGTTAGCTTAGAGGTGATTGACAGGTGCATAGCAGTTTTAAACCAGGCTTTTGAACTAAGTGCGCAAGCTTTTTAGAGACAGGTGCCTCTCTGGTCAGTTTTATCAGTTATTGGTTAAAAAGAAGTCAGCTAGGAGGTGATTGACAAATCCTATTGAAACCCCCCCCCCCCCCCCCACTGCACGCACGTGAAGAACACCTGTTTTCCTTAAAAGAATGGACAGTAGCATGTGTTTGAAAAAGAAGGAAAAAAAAGAATAACAAAGAAAGAAACAGGCTATTTCAGACGTGACAAAACGACTATGTAAAAAAAAAAAAAACCTTGCGCTAAAGAATGAGAGCATTTTTTAAACAAAATTTAAAGTGGGAAAAAGCTAGTCGTCAAATTTGACGACTAGGTATAATTGTCTAGTCGTCAAATGCAATAATTTAGTTGCATTTGGCGACTAACGACCGCTAATTTCTAACCCTGGTTTAAATTATGGACAATATACAGTATAATGCTCCATAAATAGGGAAACTATTACACCTACGCATAAACAAGTCATTAATATACAGAAAGCATAAAAAGTATACGAAGCTAATTTACTTTTGATTCTTGAAATAATCTTTTCCTTTATACAATCGCAAACTTATGCAGATCAGCTACTTTTTTCAAACTGAATATTTGGGTACCAGTGCTTCATCTAATGTGCGATTGATGCAGACCTGCCAGGGTTGCCGGCTTTTAGCCAGGCCAAAAAAAAACCGGCCGGCTTTTTTTTGGTTTTAGCCACTTAAAAAAAGCCGGCTTTTATTGAAAAAAGCCGGTTTTTATTTTTGAAAGTTGGTTTACAGCTAATTCATTTTAAATTTGGATCAATTAATTTATAATACACTTATATAATATTTTCTACTAAGAACATTATAAATTTCTATTAAATTTTGTCAAATAAATAAGTCTTTATAACTGCTAGAAAGCAACTGTGAAGGCATTATGTCTGAAAAGCATATATAAATATTGAAAAGAATATAAGTTAGATTCCAAACTGCTGTTTTGAAGTTCTGTATTACATAGCTCCACATATAGGGAGAGTTGGGAGGAATGGGACAGTGGGAGGAGTGGGACAGCAGCATTTATGTCCAAAATAACTGTTAGAATTAAGTTCTAGTTTGTCCACTAGATAAAGCATCTATAGCTTCATGTTTGATTCTAATTGTTACACCAGCTCTATTATTGTTTGTATTTAAAAGGGAAAATTTTATTTTCATACCTCAGAAGTAAGTACAAATTCTTATTCTTTCAATGATTTTTTTCAATTATATTATATTTAAAATAAAAATATTATAATTGTATAATAAACTTAAAGATATAGTGTTTGTAAACTAGCAGCCAAATAAAGCATAAATGTAGCATGATATATATGATAAGCCTTTTAAAAAAATATTCAGCAGAGGGAGGAATGGGACAGCATCAATGAGGGAGGAATGGACATGTTCTCAAACACCTTTGAGTCCTCCGATATGCACCCTTATCCCAAAACATTTCCACAAAAACTATAAAGAAAGACAGAAAAAAGGAAAGATAAAAAATCATCACTGACACACCAGAAAAAGTAGAAATTGAAAAAATAGCCGCTGATAAAAAGCAGAAGAGATTGTGTAAAAAGAAAACTCTTAAGGTGAAAAGGAAGAAACAGAAAAAAGCGAATGAATTATCTGATGATTCCATTGATGGGAAATTTTTGTTGCATGACTCTACAGATGAAAACTTTTGATTTGATTACTCACAATGATAATGAAATGGCTGAAGAATTTGATTGGTTAACTGATGATCCAAAATTAGGATAAATGATTTTGTAATTGTTAAAATTTTGACGAAGAAGACAGTTGTTTATTATATTGGCAGAGTTGAGGATATAGACAGTGATAAGGAGTTTATCATATTCAAAAATGATGAAAAAGAAAAATTTCACTTCCCACAAGAAAATGACTTCAGTGAAGTTGAGAAAAGGGATATCATAATGAAATTGCCTCAACCACAAATAATTTGTGGTACCAGCCGAGCCCAGTCCTACTTTGCTTTCAGTGTTGACTTATCAAAATACAATATGTGTTAATTTAATTTTTATCAAACAGTGTCCTATTCCTCCCTCATGTGCGTCCCATACCTCCCTCATATGAGGGAGGTGTGGGACAAAAATGTTAACATTTTAAAACGTGCAAATAAAAGCCAGTTGTTTGTATTTCACAGCGTTTGTATTTTTTAAACATAGCTTAAGTAACATACTATTAGATTTTTATAAGCTATACTCTTGGTAAAACATAAGGAGTGAATTAAAAAATAAATTGTGAAATCTGTCCCACTCCTCCCAACTCTCCCCTACTACATATTTTATAGATTATATTTAATTAAACAATGGCAAAATGTAGCACATCAAAATGGAAACATTCCTATGTGTCCATATGGAGAGTTAAGTTAAAAATGTTAAAAGAGAAATTAGAAAGGATATAATACTTGAGGAGAGTTTGGTACATAAGTGTATAAAAAATAGAGCATTTAAACAAGAAAAAAATAAAATAAAATTTCTCTAAGTAAAATTTTGAAAAGCTTGTTGCTAAGCATATTCATGCATATGCTATTCATAATATTTTTAATAGTGAGAAATGATATTTTTATTATATGACTATGTATAATTTTAAATGTTTACTAGAAATAAAATAAGACTTGTATATTAATAGCTCTTAAAATTAACTAAGTAATAAAACATGAACCGTATTTTATGGAAGAAACGCTGTGGCATTTATGAGTTTAAAAGTTCATTTTTTTCAAGTGTGGCGTTTACGCCATATGCAGCATTTACGATTTTTTTTTAATACCAACTGAGTTTCCTTAATTTAAAAATTCATCAAAATATTTAAAATCAACTTTAAATATTTTAAATAAAACTTCAGACATCTTAAGATATTAAAAACGAGGCATCCTACACTGCTCAGGAAACTTTGATTAAAGTTTGTTAAATGTGAGGCTGTCGACAAAAGTAGCGTTCCGACGGATGCGGCGGTTACAACGGGGCGGCGATTACGATATTTTTAAATTTATTCAGGCCAATTTGAGAAGTGCAGCGTTTCTTCCATAAAATACGGTAACTAAGTAACCATTGTCCTCTTCAATTTTATAAAGCTGTAAAATTGAAAAAATTCAGGAGGTGGGGGGGGGGGGGGGGGGAGGAGGGTTAAAGATCAGTCAGTAGAAACCAGATAAAGCAGTTGGTATGGCACTTTTAAAATTTAGCGGACATATTTGCAATTCTAACTACAAATCACTAGCAAAACCATCTAAGTTTTATTCCAATATTAATGTCTTCATTATTGAGAAATTGGGTTACTTATTAAACTCTAAATCAATTAAATGTCATTAGGACTAATTAAAAACACTTTAAAATGTGTAGTGTATAATTACAATGCTTCATTGTATAAAAGCCAATTATGGCCAAAAAAGGCCAATTTTGGCCAAAAAAAGCCGGTTAAAACCAATAAAAGCCACCGGCGTGGCTTTTTTAAATTTTAGCCGGCTTTTTTGCAACCCTGAGACCTGCCAACCTTTGAAAATGAGAAATCGTAGCACACAAAATTCAAATTAATCTGAATGTTGGTTGGTTGGTTTTTCGTGTTTCGCGGCTATTTTTTTTAAATTCGTAAAAGGAATAAGGTTTCAGACTTTCAACTCAATATAGTAAATTTTTTCTTCCATAAATTTTTATATGATTTGTACAACTTCTCGTTTTGCGGCTTTTTACATTTGTAAAAGGAGCCCAGTTCCCATTTTTTAGACCAGTACAGTAAATTTTGACGAAATTCGCAATTTTTTTTCTGCGATTATTTCACGATATTCACAATTTTTTACCACAATGATAATTCACTTTTTTAAATTACGATTCTTGGTTGAAATCCTCGAATGAATGAATTTTTACCTCAAACTTTTGACGAAATTCGTATTTTTTACCACGATCCTTTAATTTAACGATTTTTACACGGTCCTTTGGCAAAATTAGGGTCAGGCGGGGGAAAGTGGTCATAAAAACAGGCTTTTCTAACTTTCAGCGGATATACACATCAGAATTTCTGTAATGTTTACTAAAATTTTGGGTGTTATTTTACATTACATTACTCTAGAGTACATCCATATCCATTTCAGAAATATTTTTGGGGAATAACACCTTTTTATAACATATTTTTCCAGGCATGTTTTTATGACCACTTTACCCCAGGGGGTGGGGTAAAGTGAGTAGTGCATGGGGTAAAGTGGTCACATTAAAAAAGTGTAATAAAAAAAATAAACTAATGAATAAAAAGTGGCATTTTATTATTTACAAACATTTTAAACAACCTTTATAATAAGTTATCTGTCATTTTATTTTATTAAAGTGTAAATTTGTAATGTTAAAATTGTTTGTTGTTAAAATTTGGTTCATCAAGGATTTTGATCACATCTGATTCTGGAAAAGTATAATGATTGCCAAATTTGGATTTTTTTAACATACTTTAAGAAAAATAAATCCCAATGTTAATCAGGTTTTTTTCCCAATAAATTGCTTTATTGATTTCTTCGTTTCATATCTTAGCAACACTCAGGGTCCTATAGATATGCTTTGAGATGTCATCTTTAGCGATTATAAATGGATTCAAAAGAGAATGTTGACTAGGGGTATTTTTTTGTTGTTTTTTTCCTCTTCAAAATTAATGCAACTTTTAAGTATCTCACTCCTCTTGTTATTTTTGCAGATGTAATGCAACTGTTTTATCTGTCAATACTCCCCCGATCTTAGCTTGGAAACATTTCCTCTTTCCTTTAAAACTACATCTAACAATTCTATTCACATCTGAAATAAGTGTAGATAATGTTGCCAATGTAGCTTATTTTAAATTTTTTTACATATTTTGCAGTCGGCTTTCTTGATACTGTTTCTTTAAAATTCCTTTCCAGGCTTTTTTTAATGGTGGAAAATACACCTAGATCTAATGGTTGTAGACTATGGTTAGTATGAGGTAGCAGGCAGAGTATTATAATGTGATTGTCGATAGCTTTTTTTTCACAGTGTCATAATTCATTTATGTCCATCAGAATCATAAATAAAAGGGCAGGCCTTTGTTAGCTTTCGGTGTACTATCTACTTAATAAAATGATCCATCCAAGCTTCAAGTACAAAATCCTGCATCTATCCAGATTCCATGATTCATACAATGCTACTGCACGACCACCCTTTATCAGGGTTTGTCCAAGTGGGCCCACCCGAAAAAACCCGCCCGGGTTTTTTTCGGGTGGGCCCACTTGAAAAAACCCATTGTGTGGGTTTCTCATGTTTTCACAATCTGTAACGTTATTTAATCTTAAGGAATGAGAATAGGTGAAAACTGGAAAATTGGGTTAGTAGTCAGTGGCTGTTAGACAGGGTTTGACCAAGTGGGCACAGCCTGAAAAAACCCGCTCAGGTTTTTTTCGGGCACGCCCACTTGAAAAAACCCATTGTGGGTTTTTTCAAATTTTCTTGTGCTTTCACAATTGTATCATTATTTAATCTAAGGTATACGAATGCAAAGATAAATGCCAATTTAAATATATTTCAAAAGAACCAGATTTAAAGGAATTTCTAAGCAGAGATAAAATGACCAAAAAAAAAAAAAAAAACTGTAACGAAGGAAGATTTTCATGCCAGTAATCTAAAATGTATCCAAATGCTTTAAATCTTAATGCATGCAAAAAGATGACACTTGAACCCAATCTTGATCGTTTCAGGGTTGTAAAAAACCCAGGTTTTTTGTAAAAAACCCAGCCCGGGTGGGTAGCTAAGTGTGTACCCGGGCAGCTACCCACAACAACCCTGGATTGTTTACATTGTTATAGCTTTTAAGATTAATCATCCCATTTATTTTCAATGTTCAATGAAAGTATTATATAGGAGTTTTCAACACAAAAATGGTTCAGATTATGGCAAAAAAGAGTGAAACAGATAAGTTTCCTCCTGGATTTTGTCAGTTTTTCTTTTCTTTACATTCAGTACCAGCTACCTCTGCTTCAATCGAACAATACTTTTCTGCATTTGGTCTGGTTTGGAGCAAGTTATGTAAACATTTTGGAGTTGATAAAGCAGCAAAGCTAGTAATAAGTGTATCGCCATTTGCAATCTAAATTTACAAATATCACTGACACTGACTTCCATGACAATCTAATTTAACATTTAATACTATTGCAATATATATGTAGCAAATTTTGCTAAAATTTTCAAATATATTATTACAATTCCCATTTCTTTCAAAAAAAAAAAAAAAAGTCTTAACTGATTTCTGATTTGAAGTGAATGAAAGAAACTACATAAATTTAGCATGTTTAACTTTAAGGTAAGAATTATATAAAGAAATTCAGTTGTGGTTCACTTTAATATATCCTTAGTGCAGCAAACTAGTCACATGAGATACAGATGTACCTTTTAAATTAATTTGATTTTTTTTCTTTTTATACATTTTTTGTTAATTCATAATTAATGCAAAATTATACCCAGGTTTCACTGATAAATGGAGAATTTAGGTACTACGTATATGAAAATTAGAAGTTTAAAGTGTTCGCCAAAAAAAACTCAATAAAGCCCGAAAAAAACCCGGGTTTTTTCAGAAAACCCCGAAAAAAACCCGGGTTTTAGACTAGTGGGCCCAGTGAGCTGGGGTTTTTTCTAACCCTGCCTTTTATACGTAATTCATATGTACTTACTCATAAACTGCAAATGGAAGAATGTGTAATAACCACTAGCTGATATACCAAAAGGAACACTAAACATTATCTTTCCTTTGGTTTCTGAATTTTATATAATGCATTGCATTGCGTAAAATTTTTTAAGATGGACTATTTTGGCTATCCATATCCATTCCAGGCTCATCAACGTTAAAAATTCTTTCAGGACTTTCGTGTGGACCATTTTTTTATAGAATACAAGTATAGGTATTGTTAAATTAGTTGGTGTAACCTTTGTAAGCAATTCGGGTTTACACTTAGTTAATTCATTCACTATTCTGAACCTATTAAAAATTAAACCTAACCTTTTTTAACCCCCATATTATAAACTATTATTAAATAATAACTATTTGCAGTTAGTTTTTAATATTTATTAGTGTTTAATGAACCGACATTGTATATAATGAATAATTTAACTCAGATCAAATATCTATGAGTTAAGCCTAACCCCATGACCACTTTACCCCATGTAACTAAAACTATTATGAAATAAAATCTGTGATAAATATAACTTAGCTATAAATGGAAATATGTTCTTGAGACATGTGTAAAGCTTTCTGAACTGCCAATTTAACAAAATTTGGAATAAACAAAATGCAGCAGAAAAGTTAATTAAAGAGTTAAAAGAACAAGGTGTAACAAAGACAGACAAAATGTGTGCTCAGTGCCTCAAACATGTTACTAAAAATGTTTTTTTGAGTGAGAAACTTTGATCAATACTTAATAAATCTAAAATTAAAAGAAAATTATTCAAATTTCTATATTAGGCAGGATTTTAGCCCTTTTTATGAATTATGACCACTTTACCCCGCCTGACCACTTTACCCTACCTGACCCTAGTGTTTTCTTTCCACGATCCCCACTTTTGATGAAAAAATCGTAGTTTGAGACCGATTTTCGTAGCATCGTAGTCTATAGGTCCAAATCGTAGCAACTATGATTTTTTCGTAGCAGTTGGCAGGTCTGTTGATGAAATGCTTAGAATGATACATAAAAAGAAAAACCTGCTGTCCCATTCCACCCCACTCTCCCCTATATGATGTATATATAATTTATATCTATCATTATATATTGTATCATTATACCTCATCATATACATGTATATTGTATATACAGCGGACGCTCGTTAATTCGAACTAATCCAAAGGCCCCACAAAACTTGAATTGGAATTAATGTTAAAAATATCTCATTAATTCGAACTAATTTTTCATCACTTCGGTTAATTCGAACTAAAAATTTGGCAAAAGAAACTTCTTTTTCCTCATTTAATGGAGAAAATACACGTTTTATTATTTTCTGTGCCAAAATTATCTGTATTCTTTTCTGTGTAAAGACACGCATGCCTGCATTCCTAAACTATTGTATTTCCGCTAAACGTCAGTCCTACTGTCCTCTTCTTATCAATGTTTAACTGACAAAGTTCTCCGTCGTTACCTGTTTCCATACATTCATTCAGAAACGTTTATGAATGGGTGGTGGTAGGAAAAGTACCTGCCGTGACGTAACAACAGCAACGTACTTTTCTTCCCTCACCGGCAAGCATGCACGGTAGATAGAAACTTAAACCAAAACCATTGCAACATACTTTTCCTTCCCCCTGCCCCCCGCAAAACAGAACCCACCCTCGTGAGTAGAGACATAGCACGCGGAAAAAAGAAGTAGGGAGGGGGGAAGCTCTACCATTCTTTATTTGCTGCTGATTCTTAGAATTTCAGAAAAACCAGTCTTTACTTTAGATTCTAGGGAAGGGAAGCTGCGTCCAAATTAATGTGCTCTGGTTGTTCTTCCTCAGTGTGTGGTGTGAACGTGTAATTCAGAATGTCTACATGTGGAAAGTACAAAGCCCTAACTTTGGAGACAAAGATAGAAATTTTAAGGAAGGTAGAGAATGGCGAAAGCAAAACTAAGTTAGCAGCTGACTATGGAATTAAAAAAAATACCTTGTCAACTTATTTGAAAAACAAGGAATCACTTTTAGATTCATGGGAAAAATCGAAATTTGCTAGAGGAAGGAAACGCATGAGAAATGCAGACCTGCCAACTTTTGAAAATGAGAAATCGTAGCACTCAAAATTAAAATTAATCTGGAGGTTGGTTGGTAAGTTTTTTGTGTTTTGCAGCCATATTTTGACATAAGTAAAAGGAATAAGGTTTGTTTTTCAACTCAATATAATAAATTTTTTCCTCGGAAAATTTTTATACGATTTTTTGAGCTTCTTCTCATTTCGCAGCTTTTTTTTAATTATTTATTTGTAAAAGGAGCCCAGTTCCAATTTTTTTAGCTCAATCCAGTAAATTTTGATGAAGTTCGCATTTTTTTTTCCGTGATCCTTTCACGATATTCACAATTCTTTTCCCCACAATCGTAATATCTTTTCGCGACTAATTAACAAAATTCACCACTTGTTTCCGTGACTTTTTGAAGAAATTTCTAATATTTTCCCTCAATAGTTTATCGAAATTCGCAATTTTTGACGAAATTTTCAATTTCTCTCTGAACTCTTAACAAAATTAGATTTTATTCAGCGAACAATTGAAGATAATCACTATTTGTTTCTGAGATCTTTGACGAAATATCAGATATTTTCCCATGATCGTTTGAAGAAATTCTCAATTTTTTTCACGACCGATTCACGAATTGATTTAGGAAAATTCCATAAAAGAAAAAAATTTGCGGACTTCCAAGAAATTTTAAAATATGCTCGCAGAAGAATCACAGGTCTGTGGAAGAATTTTCAGGGGGAAATACTGCACAGCAGTTTTCATTATGCAGGACTTTCGTTTTCTTTGTGCAAATTGCGTGATTCTGCCCAATATTTCGAACCCTGCCCTTCAAGAAACTCTTAAAATGGCACCCCTGTTTCTAAAGAAGGGAATTCCTTATAATAAATAATTACAGATGCACAATTCACTCATGGTTAATATCCATTAAGGGGGTTTTATATTAAGAAGTTTGTTTTGTAGCCCTTTTTTTTTCTCTTGAGCATTTTTTAATGTTCGAATTTTCAGACTAATGACCAATTTTTTAAAACTTTCAGAACCGAATACTTTAAAATATAGGAAATTTCAGAGCAGAATCACTCCTGGAAAATGTGCTGCGTAGACTAAAAATCTCAACTTGAAAAAAAAAAATGCATTTGTGTTTTTTCAAATCATAGTTTGAGACCGATTTTCATAGCATCGTAGTTTAAAGGTCCAAATCGTAGCAACTATGATTTTTTCGTAGCAGTTGGCAGGTCTGGAAATGCGTCCCAAGAAGATCTAGAGAAGGCTCTACTGCTATGGTTCCAGGATGCTAGTTCTCGAAACTTTCTGATAAATGGACCCCTAGTGCAGGCGAAGGCTGATGAATTGGCGAGTCGAATGGGTATTGAAAATTTTAAATGCAGTGATGGATGGCTTTCTCGGTTTAAGTCAAGGCACAATATTTCTTATAAAGCAGTATGTGGCCAGATCTCTGATGTAAGCGAAGAAGTATGCGCTAATTTCGGTAGGAAACTGCCAGAGATTTTATCTACTTACCTGCCGAAAGATATTTTTAATGCGGACGAAACTGCACTTTTTTATAAACTCTTGCCAAACAAGACATTACATTTTAAAGGGGAAACTTGTGTAGGAGGTAAAAACAGTAAAGAGAGGGTTACAGCTTTAGTTTGTGCTAATATGGATGGCAGCGAAAAGCTTAAATTATTAGTGATTGGAAAGTCCAAGAATCCACGGTGTTTTAAAGTATTAAAACACTGCCAGTTGATTATGTATCCAATGCAAAAGCATGGATGACACAAGACATCTTCAGTAGCTGGTTAAAAGGAATAGATGTAGCTGGTTAAAAGGAATAGATAAGCAGCTTCCTCAGTGTGTGGTGTGAACGTGTAAAAATTCAGGATGTCTACACGTGGAAAGTACAAAGCCCTAACTTTGGAGACAAAGATAGAAATTTTAAGGAAGGTAGAGAATGGCGAAAGCAAAACTAAGTTAGCAGCTGACTATGGAATTTAAAAAAAATACCTTGTCAACTTATTTGAAAAACAAGGAATCAGTTTTAGATTCATGGGAAAAATCGAAATTTGCTAGAGGAAGGAAACGCATGAGAAATGCGTCCCAAGAAGATCTAGAGAAGGCTCTACTGCTATGGTTCCAGGATGCTAGATCTCGAAACTTTCCGATAAATGGACCCCTAATGCAGGCGAAGGCTGATGGCGAGTCGAATGGGTATTGAAGATTTTAAATGCAGTGATGGATGGCTTTCTCGGTTTAAGTCAAGGCACAATATTTCTTATAAAGTGGTATGTGGCCAGAGCTCTGATGTAAGCGAAGATGTATGCACTAATTTCGGTAGGAAACTGCCAGAGATTTTATCTACTTACCTGCCGAAAGATATTTTTAATGCGGACGAAACTGCACTTTTTTTTATAAACTCTTGCCAAACAAGACATTACATTTTAAAGGGGAAACTTGCGTTACAGGGTTGGCAAGTTTCTGCCAAAGTGGTTAAAACCAGCGGTTATAACCGGTTAAAACCGGCATGGCAGAAACTAGTTTCTGCCAGTAAGTGGCAAAAACTGGCAGAAACTCAGAAATAATATTAATAAGAACTTTAATGTGCAATGATTCTTAATTCATACATGTATTTGATGTGTAAACAATTAAGTTAAAAATTAAAATTAAAGATTATGAATGTTATTCAAAGTTGTAAAAAAGTTTCAAAATTATCATATAAATATACTTTGCTTATATAATAATAGGTACTAATTTTTTTTTCACTTGAAAAACAGAAATTGTCAATGGTAGTCTGATGCTGTACAAGTTTAACTATTTTATATTATTGTTTAGAGTTGAATTTTTATTTAAAAGTAAAAAAAGAAATTTACAAAAAAAATCTGATATTTTAACAAATGTATTTTTCAGAGTATTTTTAAATAAATAATGCAATGCAATAACTTAAAGATTATGATTCTTGTGAAATTATATAAGTAAATAATTGAAGCACAATAAATAACAGAAAAAAAATTTAATGAAATATCTTGCACAATTATTTTACAATATTGAAATAACAAAATTGCCACTCAAATATACTATTATTACTTTTTCCACAGAACATTCCATAGCATAGGACAAAATTTTGCTATCTTTCTGAACACACTGTTTCTTTGTTTTGAATGAAAGAAAAGTTTGAAAATATTCTTTCAAGACTATCATTACTTGCTGGCAATGTCATTATTGAGGATGCAAATTTGAAAAATCATCATTTTCACCAGTATTCATTTTTAAAGATGACCACCACATAGAAGGTAAGGGCAAGACATTTTCTAGGTCTTCCTTGGAGAAATATGTTTCTGAGGCAGGAGTCGATTTTGCTTCAAAGGATATTATATGTGGCACAAAATTGGGATTAATATCAGAAAGCAATTTCCTTGCCTTTTCTTTATGCTCATATGTCAATTTTGATCCCAAATACTTAGGATGAAGTAATAGTGAGTTAGCATATGGCAGTCGGTTATTACTGTATCAAATCTGCTTTGAACCTTTGTAGTTGTTTGTTTTGTAAGTGCAAAATGTGGTTGGAACATTTTCAACTAACAGTCTTAATAAAAAAGCTAAAATCTTTAACAATAATTTTATGCACAAATAACATACAGACACGACACAAATATCCCATATAATCGTTTTTTGTCGTGTCTATACGTTATTTGTGCGTAAAATCATTGTTAAAGATTTTAGCTTTTTTACTAAAATTCGCACAAAATTTGATCTATGCTTATAACAGTCTTAAATTGAAAAAAAAAAAGTCAGATTTGTTCCTTTGAATACTGTATTTAAATGAAATGTTTTTAAATTCATGGAATTACAAGATCCGCATATAACTATAATATTTCTATGAGAGATAATTTATAGTGTTATTAAATTATTACGTTAAATTACAGAAAATTATTTTGAACAAGTATTGAATATTTTTCTTTTCTTTTCATTGTTTAATTTAAAATAAGTATTGGATATAGTTTTGTATTTGATTTTAAACTGAAATTTTAAAATACTCTAATACAGTAGACTCCCTTAAATCCGCGAACGCCTAAAATCCGCGTATTTTTTTAGATGTAAACAATGAAATTTACAGTTAAGTTGCAGGAACAAAATTCAAGATGGCGCCGAAATCAGCGACTACCGCAATGTTTTTTTTTACTAAATTTTTTGTTAATCAGTCTCTTTTGGCTATTACAGCCGAGTTATTACTAAATAAATTTACATTACTTTTGATTTTGATATAAATTAGCATATATATATCAAAAATTCCAGGTTTCGAAATAGAAAAATCCACAAACCAGAACGCTATTTTAAAATTATTTTTCGCGGAATTTTTTTTTTTTTTAATTATAGACAAATTTATTTCTAAACATACAAAGCAGAATAAGAAAAGCACTCAAGACTCTAAATAACAATGAAAAAAAGTTACAGTGAGCGCAATAGGCTATATATACTGATAACAGCATTAACACTGTTCTCCTTGCTATCACTAGATGGCAGCATAGGACTTTTAGAATCGAATTGAATCGATTACATCCCTAATAATTAAATATTTTTCGAAATTTTTATTTTACATAATTATTTTATTTTAATAATTACTTACTTTTAAACTAATAAATTATTTTAATATTTTACTTATTTTAATGTTTCACTTTATTGTAAGCATTCATTATAATTTCCCTTTTTTAACTACCAATCAAATTAATGTTTCAAAAATGTAAACAAATCAATGACCAGAAATCCGCACAACCTCTGGTCCCAAGCTTTGCGGATTTGAGGGAGTGTACTGTAATTGTTTACATATAAAATTATATAACCATACTATAACAAAAATTTTATCTGTTACATTACTCATTTTTTCTAATACAAATCTATTTATTTTTTAATTAAAACTACCCACAATATTTCATTTGTTATTTATACGGGATAAAATGTACTTAAGGAATTTAATACTAGTAAAAAAGTCTCAGATTATGTCATGAAATGTGTTTATGCCAGTTGTTGCCAGTTTCTGCCGGTTAAAACCGGTTATAACCAGTTTCTGTCACTGGCAAGGCAGAAACCCTTTTTTGCCGGCAAATAGCCAGCCCTGCTTGCGTAGGAGGTAAAAACAGTAAAGAGAGGGTTACAGCTTTAGTTTGTGCTAATATGGATAGGAGCGAAAAGCTTAAATTATTAGTGACTGGAAAGTCCAAGAATCCACGGTGTTTTAAAGGAATTAAAACACTGCCAGTTGATTATGTATCCAATGCAAAAGCATGGATGACACAAGACATCTTCAGTAGCTGGTTAAAAGGAATAGATAAGCAGTTTTCGAGGCAAAAGCGTAAAATTGTATTATTTGTGGATAATGCAAGGTGCCATAATAACCTTCCAGAACTGAGATCCATACAGGTTGAATATTTGCCGTCAAATACAACTGCGAAGCTACAACCAATGGATCAAGGAATCATCCAGAATCTTAAAACAAATTATCGTAAGAGACTCATGAAACAAATCCTTTTTTCTTTAGATTGTGGTGAAAATTACAACATTACTCTGCTGAGAGCTATAAATGATCTATATGCCGCATGGGATGCTGTAAAGGAAAGCACAATTAGTAATTGCTTTCGTCATGCTAAATTCATTCACCCCCAAAAGAAAAATCATATCGAAGAATGTAACGATATTGATACAGATTTTCCTGATTTCAAAAAATTTAAATGTGATAACGTTACTTTTTCTGATTATGTAAGGGTAGATGAAGACGTGGACGTTTGTGGAAAACTGAGCGACGATGACATAATAAAAAACTATCCGAGAAGATGAAAATGCAGAGATTTTATCGGATTCAGAAGAGAATGCAGAGACTGTTAAGCGTCCTAATGATCAAGCCATAATGGACTCTATAAAAACTCTGAAAGCATTTATTCAGATGGAACCTTCCTCTGAAAATGAATTGAAATGTTTACTTCAAATCGAGAAGCTGGCTGAAAAATGTAGGCATAATAAACAAAACCAAACATCCAGTTTTTCCCAAAAGTGTAATTCATATTTTTAATTAAAGTTTACTTTCTACTGCGTATCTTCTGCTTCATTTTATGATTTAAGGTAAGTCTTTATTGCTTTTTATGTACCATGTTTAATTTTAAATAGCATAATATAATATAATATATTTTCTCGGATTATACATACTAGGAGATTTTTCTTCTTCAGTGATACACATTTTAAGTTATATTTTCACTTAACATCGGATAATTCGAACTTATTTCTGAGAACCTTTGAGTTCGAATTAACGAGCATCCACTGTATATATATATAATATATGCATACATACGTTTTGGCTAATAATAGATATATTTGGCTAATATGTTTGCTAATAGTCTGAATTTCTGAGCATGAGCCTTGCTAATGTTAACCTCCCCTCAATATTGCGATATTCTCTAGAGCAATAAACCCTTACAGGGCTTGAATTTGAGGGCGGGATGGCAGGATTCGCGCCCAAAATTTTGAAATCCCGCACAAAAGAGTGTCGTGGGCGGAAGGTTCCCGTCCAAAAAAATCTTGCCATTTTCTTGAAAATTATGTATTTTGAAATACGATCAACTCCCGTGAATGCCTTGCGAATTTTCCAATATTTTCGAGCGACCGATTGACACATTTTGTGCAGGGTTGCTGGCTTTTAGCCAGGCCAAAAAAAGCCGGCCGGCTTTTTTTGGTTTTAACCACTTAAAAAAAGCCGGCTTTTATTAAAAAAAGCCGGCTTTTATTGGAAGAAGTCAGTTTTTATTTTTTAAAGTTGGTTTACAGTAAATTTGTTTTAAATTTGGATCAATTAATTTTTAATACATTTATAAATATTTTCTACTAAAAAAAATAATAGACTTCTATTAAATTTTATCAAATAAATAAGTCTTTATAACTTCTAGAAGACAACTGTGAATGCATTATCTCTGAAAAAAAAAAATAATACAGTACAGAACCATTTATCCGGAATGCTTTGGGTCAGATGTATTCCGGATAACTGGTTTTTCCGGTTAACTGGTTGTGCATTAAAGCAGCATCCATTTGATAAGTTTTGTGGAGTATGTGTGGTTGTGGTATTATTTCTGATTTTAAATTATTAGATTACTTGGATTAAAAATCAATGCAAGAAAGATCAAAAGTTAACCAGAGTTTAAAAGAAGATAATTTATAGGAATCCCTTAGGAACAAAAATTCTTCTGTTTCCTCTGCATAAAAATTAAAACATCTAAAATACAACTTAAATATATTTTCATTTCAAATACTAGATGTTGTCACCAAATTATACAATTGTTTCAGGCAAAGCCTATATCAAACTAGCAGTGTACGACACCTTTTTCTGCAAAGATTCTGAAATCAGTCTATCAGAAATATCATTCCGGATAACTGGTTTTCTGGTTAACTGGTTTCCGGATAAATGGTTCCATACTGTATATATAAACATTGAAAATAATATATATTAGGCTCCAAACTGGTGTTTTGAAATTCTATATTATATAGCTCCACATATACTACACATTTTAAAGATTATATTTAATTAAAACTGTTCTTAACTGCTCTGCTCAACAAGCGCAAAATGTTTTGACACATTTACAAATTCATTTTTTAACGGAAAGATGTAAAATTCGAAAGCCTGACTATGAAACATGAAAGCAATTTGGAATCGAACTGTGTTTTCTATTTTTTGATCCATCAATTACCTATTGAGCTATAAAGAGATTTTGATCACGTGACAAACATGTTTTTTCACCCTTTTCTGAGTGGTTTCTTCTTTCGTGTGGAAATTCAGTTCAAAATGCTCACTTTGACACTATTTTCTGAAAAATCTATTGCGTTTGCAAAAAAACAGAAAAAACAGTGCAATTACATAGTTTCTGAACAACAACATCTGCTAATTTCATGTATTTCTGAACAAAAATAAATTAAAACTTAGGTCAGAAAGTTGCCATTTTGGATTTAACAGCCTTAATGACAAAATATAACATATCAAAATGGAAATGAGAAATTAGAAAAGATGTTTTATTTGAGGAGAGTGGTACATAAGTGTATAAAAAATAGAGCATTTAAAAAAAAAAAAAAAAAAAAAAAAAAAAAAATTCTCAAAATAAAATTTTGAAAAGCTTGTTGCTACGCATATTCATGCATATGCTATGCATAATGTTTTTAATAGTGAGAAATGGTGGTGTTTATTAATATGACTATGTATAATTTTAAATGTTTGCTAGAAATAAAATAAGACTTGTATGTTAATAGCTCTTAAAATTAAGTAATAAAACATAACTAAGTAACCATTGTCCTCTTTAATTTTATAAAGCAGTAAAAATAAAAAAATTGGCAGTTGGTATGGCCCTTTTAAAATTTAGCAGACATATTTGCAATTCTGAATACAAATCACTAGCAAAATCATCTAAGTTTTATTCCAGTATTATGTCCTCATTATTGTGAAATTGGGTTACTTATTAAACTGTAAATCAATTAAATGTCATTAAAACTAATTAAAAACACTTTAAAATGTGTAGTTTATAATTACAATGCTTTATTGTATAAAAGCCAATTATGGCCAAAAAAAGCCAATTTTGGCCAAAAAAAGCCGGTTAAAACCAATAAAAGCCACCGGCCTGGCTTTTTTTAATTTTAGCCGGCTTTTTTGCAACCCTGATTTTGTGGGAGTTTTTGACTGCGAAAGATCGTTGAAATTCACGAATTTTTCACGCAAACAAATTAGACAAATTTCATTATTTTTTTCTTGAGATCGGTTGACAAGTGTCCGCGACCCATTGGCGAATTCAGGAGCGATTCTGTTACGAATTTTCCGAAAATTATGAAAAATCGGTCATCAGTTTAACAGAAAAATATCGCGAATTTCGACAAATGATCGCCGAAAAAATCCATTTCGTCAATCGTTCGAGGAAAAAATCGCCAATTTCATCGCAAAGAATTGCGAATAAAATGCAAATTTTGTCAAAGGATCGCGGAAAAACGTGTATTTCGTCAGATCACAAAACCCCCCCTCTAAATTCATCAAAGGATAGCAAAAAAAAACGCAAATTACATCAAAGGATAGAAAAAAAATCGTAAATTTTGGCAAAAGAACGCGAGTTTCGGCAAAGGATCGCGGAAAAATGGAAATTTCGTCAAAGGATCCCGGAATAAATGAGAGTTTAGTCAAAGGGCCGCACAAAACAACCACGAATTTCATCGAAGAATTGCAAAAAAACTTGAATTTCGACAAAGGATCACAAATAAACGCGAATTTCATATAGATCACGAAAAAAACCCCACAAATTTCGTCAAAGAATCGCGATTTTCGCCAAAAGATCGCGAAAAAATGCGATATTCGTCAAAAGATAGAAAAAAACGAGATTTTCGTCAAAAGGTTGCGAAAAAAACGCGAATTTCGTCAAAGGGCTGCAGAAAAAAATAGCCTGAAATAAAACTGACCCCCCCCCCCCCCCCCACCAAAAAAAAAAAAGAAAAAAAGTTTACTCGACCTGCAACAAAAAATAATTAGCACCTGGAGAGGATTTCCCAATCCCTTCCCATCCCCTGCTGTAAACCTTCAGGAAATTTGCTGTAAATTTCCAATTTTTTTTTTTTTTTTTTTTTACTCAGAAACATCCTGACAGTCTGTATTAATACAGACATGACAAAATAATTAATGTAAATCTTTAAATAACACGTAAAATAACGGTGGGTTTTAGATTTTTGTCTCCCTCCCAAATAGCTAAACTCCCCTCCATTTATAAATGTTGGTAGGGAGACTCCCCTCCTAGGAAAAATTGAATTTCAAGCCCTGCCTTATAAAACGATTTTTCTTTTTAAATTTCAACTTTCTTTTCTCCCTTTATAATGATATTTTGGTCTTCAAATACTAAAAAGAAAAAAGATGGAGACCACCTAAAGCCCTTCTAGGAAATGGATTGGGGAAGTCTGATGAGAACGTTGAAATGTACATGTAGTCTCACTTCCCAGCACTGAGCTTCGGAATCCTGATAAGAATGGAGAGCGAACATTGCCCATTAGGGGAAGAAGATGGGCATGCCTGGTCATACATCATCCTTGTCACGGAACAGGTCCCAAATCGTTTGGTTTGGACAGCTTCCCTTTGCTAGTGGAAGAGGAGGAGGGAGGGTACTGAAAAATGAGTTTGAAGCTTTTAGAAGGCATATGGAGTTGGACGATTTTAGAGATTTTGAGTTCGAAATAAAATGTTTGATTTTTGATTTTCTTCCTTTCACAAGTGTATTTTTCCCTAAAATGGCAGGGCGAAAGCAACTATCCCTTCGAGATAAACTGAATGTTATCAAGGATATTGATGAGGGAGTGAAGCAGCTTGATGCAGCTAAGAAATATGGATTATCGCAATGTACAGTTTTTTGCAACGTTCCTAAAGAGGAAGCAGATCGAAGATACTGTAAGTTTGTTAGATGATGGCAACTTTAAAATATTTAACTAGTTAATATTAATTATTCAAATTTTAATATTTAACTTCAACCTAATTATTGTTATCAACCAGAAAAACGATAGTCTGCTAAATTATACACTCCCCACAAAATAACAAAAAGTTAAATCTTTTAACTTATCCAATGAAAAATATATATTTCGTCAATTATCTCCCTTTTAACGATTTCAATAATATTATCTTATTTCTATGAAAAATTTTGATAATTTTTCATGCAAAAAATAAAGTATTTAAAGTAAAAATGTAATTTTTCCTCCATTTTATTCAATTCAGAAAATGCGCTATTTTTCACATCATTTTTCCATTCCGTCAGGAAACAACAAATCTGATGTACTTCAGACGCCATCTTCTACTTTTTAGGCAAAAGAATTTTCCACCCATGCTGTTTCATCCATAAAAATTCCTTTGCATCCCCCATTTTTGTGATTCCCCGGCCAGACAGCGTTCGAAATGTGCATCCAGTTGATTTCTTTGCGACGTGCAAGCAAAGATTGCGCAGTTGCTTGTCGCAAATCAAATCACTTCTGAATTTCTTAATATGGCACCGTTCGCTGCAGCCAATGGGAGTGTTCTCCCCTGTTTTGAAGCGTTTAGCATCACGCTATCTCTCTCCCTCTTGGCGTCAAAACTTAGTGAGAATAAGACGTTTAGCCAATCCTTATATATATATATATATATATATATTAGGGATTGACCGAATACCGAATAGTCGATTCGGTATTCGGTGATTCGGCATGTAAACCGAATATTCGGCTTCGGCCGAATACTTAAAAGTATTCGGCCGAATAATTGCAGATAAGTATTTTCTTAGAAGTAGAAGAATTCTCTTTTACTTAGAAGTAGAATAGGCTAAATGGTGAGTTTCAATATTATGTGCATGAGTTCAAAGTTCAGCTGCACTACCAAAAACAAGTCAAAGGCCATTTTTAATTACAAAAAAACTTTATTTTTCTTTCCTAAAATAGTCTATATAGGGGTGAAATCAGAACAACTGTCTACGATATAGGAAAAAAAAGTAAGGAATATGGGCATCTTTCCATTACCATTTAATTTTAATTATTTCTACATTAGTTTTTTCAATTTCAATTTATTTAATGTGTATTCTCTTTAATATACACCTCTAATAAGTATATCATCTATGTATATCTAAGGTTTATATTAAAGAAAATACATGCATCAAATAAGTGTACTCCTATGCCTATCCTATAGCTTTTATAATCATTAAAATTAAAATCGCTCAAATTTATCTTCATCACCACAGTGATAAATATTAATCAAAATATAAATATGTATCAATAATTTCTCAGAAAATAGTTAAATGTACAAATTGATATACCTTTTGTATTTGAGAACATTCCAATTCAATATGTATATAATTAGACAATCAGTAAATCAGCTTAATGACAGCATTGTTTCTTTTTATTTGAATGAACTTTTGTTTTTCTGAGAATCCTTATCCTTAATAATAGCCTGTATAGTTTAATACTTTCATTGGGTTAATTTGGATATTGACTAGTGATAAAATAATAAAAAGTAAGTGATGGGTTAATGAATTTGTGAGTTGAAAGAAGTCATTAAATTTTTTGTGTAATTAGATTTAAGAATAAAAATGTAACTGAATTAAATTATTAAGAATTTACTTTTAATTAAAGTTTATTAAAAAAGCTAATATATGCAAAAATGTGTATTAAAAATTTTTAAGTATTCGGTTGCCGAATACCGAATATTCGGTGTACACTTTGACCGAAGCTTCGGTATTCGGCAAAATTGCTGATTCGGTCAATCCCTAATATATATATATATATATATTTATTTAAAACTATAAAAAATTTAGAATTTAATAAAAATACTTTTTCACTAAAGATAATTTCAAGTGAACGACGTGCATGTGTTAAAATGGTTTTTGGATGACCAGGGGTCGATACAGGCAAAATTAGGGGCCTGTTCAGGGCCCCTTCACAAAAATCTAGTTAATAAAATAGGCCCCTTCACAAAAATAAATTTAATAAAATGGGCCCCTTCACAAAAATAAATTTAATAAAATGGGCCCCTTCACAAAAATAAATTTAATAAAATGGGCCCCTTCACAAAAATAAATTTAATAAAATGGGCCCCTTTACAAAAATAAATTTAATAAAATGGGCCTCTTCACAAAAATAAATTCAATAAAATGGGCCCCTTCACAAAAATGAACTTAATAAACAGGGCCCTTCACAAAATTCTTTTCAATAAAATAAGCCCCTTTGTAAAATTATTTTTCATAAAAATTGTTTTAAAATATGTAATTTGTAAATAAAACCAGGTCACAAAAAACAAAAACTTTAGCAAGGAAATTTAAAGAAGTTTTTGTTAATAAATTCTTGGTTCGAATGAGTATATGGGTTTCAACTTTCGTTACAAAATATTACTTTTCACTAAAATATAATAAAATTCACAAAAATAACTTTTACTTTTCGCAAAATGGGCCCCAAGAATAAAAACCTGCATCGACCCCTGGAATCTTCTATGGTTCACCATATTGAGAAACTCACGAAAACTTCATGATATAACATGTGTAATCGGCAATCTGAAGTCAGGAGTACATGGTTACAAATAATAGGTGTTATCGTCAATCTCTGATCGATGGCCATCAATGAAAAGTCACTTCAGGTAATCAACCATTTTCGGTTCACCAATTCTCATCAACGTCGTTTGACATCCAATAAGTATTTGTTTACGAATGTTAAATATTACCGAAGACTTGCAAATGGTGGATGTCTGTTTACACTCATATAGGTGGGAATCAGTCTAATACTTAGGAATTTAAAAATCAAATGAAAAATCGGATATCAAATTTTTTTTTTTCTGAAGTAAAGTATTTTGTCAGCCATTAATATTTTTTTATATCAAAAGGTTATATATAACTTTGCTACTTTTGTGTTTTGTAATTAGTCTTAAAATGTGTAAATATTTAAGTCTTTGGTACTAATATATAATTATTTATCTGATGAAACTAGTTTGTTATATCTTATGTTATTAATTTCGAGCTAAAAGAAAAACCCTTCTCTAATTGATATTTTGCAGAAAAAGCAATTAGTAGAGTCAGTGCTTATAATTGGTGGTGAAGTATCAAAAAAGCTTGTGAGTTTGTTCATCAGCTACACACCTTCAAATGTGTCCAACAAATAGTGCTGCTGTCGAAAGATTCTTTTCAAATTTTTCATTTGTGCAAACTAAAATTCGAAATAAACTGTCAACAAATACTCTTCCTAAACTAGTTTATTGTTATGCTAAGCTAAAATAGCAAAAATTAGGTTTTGATGGACATATCACTGAAGTATTTGAAATTTAATAGTGTTCTGCTTTAAATATAATTTTACATTAAAAAATAGAATTTAGAATATAATTATTTATTTGAATTTCTAACACATATAAACAGGGAACTTGGTCGAGATATTGATGTATACTATCCACATGCCTTCTTAAATCGAAATAGGCGAATACGTGTGTTATAGCGTGACAAATACAAGATCGTTTCAAAATGTTAGCCATGCTAGAAATTCAAAGTGCTATAATTCAACCATTTTTTAAGATATAAACAAAATAACAATTTTTCAGAAACAAAAAAACTGCTCCGGAATCTTTGTATCAAGGCCAAACACATAAAAAAATCTTTTTCCTTTTCCAATTTTTTCATACCTCATTTTAAAAATTTTAAATTAAATTTTTTTTAAAATGGCAACCCTTTTGAAACAAGATGGCGAATGAAGCTGGCCAACGAACTCGGTCGAGACATTGGTATGTACTACGTACAGGCTAAGTTACATCCAAATCAGTTCATAAATACGCCTGTTATCACGTGACAAAAATCAGGACGTTTCGAAATGTCAGCCATGCTAGAAATTCAAAATGCTATAACTCAGCCATTTTTTAAGACATAGACGAAACAAAAACTGCTTCCGAATCTTTGTATTAAGGTCAAACACATAAAAAAAAATATTTTTTCAATTTTCAAGTACCACATTTCAAATTTATCTTTAAAATTAAAAATGGCCGCCATTTTTAAACAAGGATGCGGGGGAAGCTGGCCAACGAACTCGGTTGAGACATTGGTATGTACTATGTATAAACGAAGTTACATCCAAATCGGTTCATAAAAACGAAGCAATTGAAGAAAAAAAATCATCTTATTAAGGGTGCATTCAAATCCAAATTGCTTATTTACTTACTCATTTTATAATTCATTTTTGCTCGCAAAGGCTTCCAATTGGTAGATTCTCTTATTCAGAAACTATATAATGTACAGTAATGGTCGATTTTTAGGTAGATTTCGTAAGAAATACTACCTATTGCAGTCGTTACCATGGTGCGACTTTTGAAAAATTCCTTCATAACTTTTCATTATAGGACCCCAGGAACTCAAAACCACCCCCACCTAAAAAGTTTATATATATATATATATATATATATATATATATATATATATATATATATATATATATATATATATATATATATATATATATATATATATATATATATATATATATATGTATGTATGTACTAAATTTTGTCCGCACGATAAAAGTCGCAATTATGCACGAATCATCTTCAAACTCGCCAACAACTTTGAGATGGCTAATATCTCGGCGGGGATTGAAAATGGGCGAAATCGGCCCAAGAGGGTGGAAATGGGGAGGGTTCAAAATTTTGAATACTGTCTTAACATGATTCTGATAAAACCAGCTCTTACACAACAATGGCAGGAAAAAAATAAAAGTTTTTCATTATAGCAGTTGCCAACAATTAAAAAAAAAACAAATAATAAAATTCTCACCACAACAATTACTTTTCTTTTGCAAAATTTTCACGTGTAAAATTAAATAGTTTGACAAATTGAAAACAAATTGAATATTACGTCATAAGTTTCCTAGAGCAAGATTTCAGGATGAAAACTCAAAATAAATAGTTTGACGAATTAAAAAAATATGTATATTGCGTCATATTGGAAATATGATGGACCTCAGCAGGTGAATATGTAACGCCATGTAAGTTTGAAGAAACGTATTAAAACATGATAAAAACCCGACTATGGAAATATTAACATATTTTAACACTTTAAGGTTCTCTGAATTTTTTGTAGCCATTTTTTAAACCTATTCCATATATATGTGTGTGTGTATTCGTGTATATTACAATTTTCACAAAAAGTTTAGCTCCCTACAGCTCGCTCTTTGTGAAGAAACTGGGTTTTATCTCTAATCTTGATTTAAGTTTTGTTGGAGAATTTAGTACTTAACATCGAAATCTACCTCCGCCTGTAGGCCCGAGCCGGCAGGGATTTTTTTTTGATAGAGGCAGAATATATTTCAAAAAATTATGTCAAAGTGGGAATTTTGAACGGAATTTCCCGAAGTGATTGTGTTAGAAACGAAAAATACTGCCCTACTAAGAAAATAATTTTTTATTAATCAAGTTTTAATTAATTGAAGGAAAAATAAAAACACAGGTCGCTTATAAATCTTTTCAAAAATCACGTCAGCATGTTTCATATATATTTTTTTTTTTTTTTTTAATGAATCTGAAAATGTCCCAGAAAATTTCGAGTTGTTGAGCATGGAAAAATATTTTTTTAATATTGCCTTAACATGATTCTGATAACACCAGCTATTTTATAAAAAGGAAATAAAAACTCGTCAAAAAAGCAGATAGATAAAACTGTTAAAGTGGATTTATATCTAATAATGATTTAGTTTTTGTTGGTGAAATTAATATACTTAACTTCGAAATCTACCTCTGCCTGTAGGTCGGGCCGGCAGGGATTTTTTCTTTTTTGCGATCCTTTGACGAAATTCGCATTTTTTCCGTTTCCCTTTGACGGATTGCATGTTTTTTTAGCGATGCTTTGTCGAAATTTGCGCCTTTTCTGCAGCCATTTGACGAAATTCACGTTTTTTCAGAGGTCATTTGCCGAAATAAGAGTTTTTTTTTACGCAATCCTTCGTCGAAATTCGCGTTTTTTTTCTCATCTTTTTGATGAAAGTCACGTTTCTTTTGGATCCTTTACTAAATTAGCATTTTTTTCACAGCCCTTTGACAGAATGCGTGTTTTAAGCGATCTTTTTTTTCGAAATTCTCCTTTTTTCTGCGACCTTTTGATGAAATTCGCGTTTTTTCGGTGGCCCTTTGAAACATTTGTGTTTTTTTCGAGATCCTTTGCCGAAATTGTCTTTTTTCCATAGCTTTTTGACGAAATTCACATTTTTCCGTGGCCTTTCTGTTACCCTGCTTTTTCTTCTTTTTGCGATCCTTTAACGAAATTTGCGTTTTTTCTGCTTCCCTTTGACGAAATTCGCGTTTTTTCTGTGGTCATTTGCTGAAATTAGGGTTTTTTTAAGCAATCCTTCGTCAAAATTTGCATTTTGTCTGCGACTTTTTGACGAAATTCGTGCTTTTTCAGCTTTCTTTTGAAGGAATTCATGTTGTTTTAGCGATTCTTTGTCAAAATTTGCATCTTTTCTGCTTCCCTCTGATTCGCGTTTTTTCGGAGGTCATTTGCCGAAATTTGCGTTTTTTTTACGCAATTCTTCGTCGAAATTTGCGGATTTTTGACTAAATTTGCATTTTCCCCCTGTCTTTTTGATGAAATTCACGTTTTTTTTCGATCCTTAACGAAATTAGCTTTTTTTTCGCAGCCCTTTGACAGAATGCGTGTTTTAAGAAATTTTTTTTTCGAAATTCGTGTTTTTTCCACGACTTTTTGATGAAATTCACAATTTTTCTGCGACCCTTTTAAGAAATTCGCGTTTTTTCTGTGGTCATTTGCCGAAATTTGCATTTTTTAGGCAATCCTTCATCGAAATTTACGTTTTTTAGGCAATACTTCGTCGAAATTTATGTTTTTTCCCCGGCTTTTTGACGAAATTTGCTTTTTTTCTCGTCTTTTTGATGAAATTTGCATTTTTCTGCGGCCTTTTGATGAAATTCATGTTTTTTCTGTGTCCCTTTGACGAAATTCGTGTTTTTCTGCTTCCCTTTGACAGAATGCGTATTTTTTAGCGATCCTTTGTCGAAATCTGCGTTTTTTCTGCACTCCTTTGATAAAATTCGCGTTTTTTTCTGTGGTCATTTGACGAAATTCGTGCTGTTTCGGTAGCCATTTGACAAAATTCGTGCTTTTTCGGTAGCCATTTGACAAAATTCGTGCTTTTTCGGTAGCCATTTGACAAAATTCGTGCTTTTTCGGTAGCCATTTGACAAAATTCGTGCTTTTTCGGTAGCCATTTGACAAAATTCGTGCTTTTTCGGTAGCCATTTGACAAAATTCGTGCTTTTTCGGTAGCCATTTGACAAAATTCGTGCTTTTTCGGTAGCCATTTGACAAAATTCGTGCTTTTTCGGTAGCCATTTGACAAAATTCGTGCTTTTTCGGTAGCCATTTGACGAAATTCGTGCTTTTTTCGGTAGCCATTTGACGAAATTCGTGCTTTTTCGGTAGCCATTTGACAAAATTCGTGCTTTTTCGGTAGCCATTTGATAGCCATTTGTTGAAATTCGTGCTTTTTCGGTAGCCATTTGTTGAAATTCGTGCTTTTTCGCTAGTCATTTGACGAAATTCGTGCTTTTTCGGTAGCCATTTGACGAAATTCGTGCTTTTTCGGTAGCCATTTGTTGAAATTCGTGCTTTTTCGGTAGCCATTTGTTGAAATTCGTGCTTTTTCGCTAGTCATTTGACGAAATTCGCGTTTTTTCCCGCAGCTTTTTGACAAAATTAGCGTTTTTTTTCTCGTCTTTTTGATGAAATTTGCCCTTTTCTGAGCCCTTTTGACGAAATTTACGTTTTTCCTTGTCCCTTTGACGAAATAAGCTTTTTTGCGATCCTTTATGAAATTATCTTTTTTTTCGCAGCCCTTTGAAGAAATGGAATGCGTGTTTTTAGCAATCTTTTTTCGAAATTTGCATTTTTCCCGGAAACTTTTGATGAAATTAGTGTTTTTTCTGTGGCCTTATGACGAAATTCGGTTTTTTTTTCTGTGCTCATTTGACGAAATTAGCGTTTCCTCCGCGAGCATTTGACGTAATTCGCCTTCTCTCCCTGATCATTTGACGAAATTTGACTTTTTTTTCGCAATCCTTTGATAAACTTTGCCTTTTATCCGTGACCCTATGACAAAATTTCGGTTTTTTCCCTTTTCGGATCATTTAAAAAAATTGGAATTTTTTTTCTGCGAACGATTGATGAAATCGTTTTTTTTCGGCGACCATGTCAAAAATCGCGATATTTTTTAAGTCCGAATTTTCGGAAAATGGGGAACAAAGTCACCCTTTTACCCAAAGTCACCCTACTACTTTAAGAACGTGAAAACTCTTCCTGTGGAATATAAAGCCAGGAAAAAGGCTTGGATGAATTCTAAATTGTTTTCTGAATGGTTATAAAAGTTAGATAAAGAAAGGAAGAAGAGAAAGAAAAAATTGTTTTGTTCATAGATAACTGCGGTGTTTACACCTCATTTCCAAAACTACAAAATGTCGAAATTGTTTTTTTCTCCTGCCAACTGTACTTCAATTTTGCAGCCTCTAGATATGGGTGTAATTAAATGTTTTAAAGGATATTAGAGAAAACGGTTGGTAGAGTTTATACTTGTAAACATTGAAAATAAAGTAGAAGACCATTTTAAAGCTGTAAATAAGCGTGGGACAATATTGCTAGAAGTTGGTAGGAAGTAACAGAAAACATCCGTAATTGTTGGAAAAAGGACGGTCTTTGTGTCATGTTAGATAAGAAATCTGATTGGGATGAAAATACCATAGACTGATCAAGAATGTGTTTTGAACCTCCAAAAATCTTTATACCAACTTGATGAAAGAAGCAGCAAAAAGTCTGGAATTAGTGTAGAAGATTATTTAACAACAGATGACGACCTTATGGTTTTCTCAGAAGTTCCTGATAAAGATATTCTCTCTGAAATTACTGATGAGATAAAAAAATAATGATGCAGAGGAGGATGATGATGCAGGTCCAGGAAAATCCTTATTATTGTCATCCCAGGAAGCTCTTCAATCTGAGAAGTCCCTACAGACAATCTTTTTCAAACCTTTCATCAACAAATGAAGATCATTTCCGTGCATTAGACTCAATGCGTACCTTATTGTTTGACTTAACAGATAAAAAAATGAATAAACAAACTAAAATATTGGATTGTTTTCAATAAAAATGGTTTCAGGTATGTGAATAATTCTGTGCTTATTTTTTTAATTTATTTACAAAAAATTTGTAGTATTTAACCACTCTTTTTACCATATTGCTAATTAATTTCTTATAATATAAATTTTTAAGTAGAATACACCTTAAAATTAAAAAAAAAAAATTATTAAAGGCCCAAAATATGTAGGCTCTCGATATAGCAATATACCCCTCTACAACAATATATTTATTTGGTCCGTAAAATATTGTTGTAATTACTCGGATATAAACTTTTGAATGCCGCGTGGTGACCGGCATTAAAGAATAGTCCCAATGTAACCCGTGCATGTCGTAAGAGGCGACTAAAAGGGGTTGGGCGCAGGGTTCGATTTGAGCGGTATCACATCGCAATTTGCGATTCAAATTTAACTAAAATGCGATCCAAGAACTGCATTAAATCGCAATCATCGCGATGCATATTTCCCGCAGCGATTTTCGTAACAGGGCCGCGAAAAAATAGCGTATTTCGTCAAAGCATCGCGAAGTAAAAAGCGAATTTCGTCAAAAAATCGCGGAAATAAGCGCAAATTTCATCAAAATATTGCGAAAAACGCGATTTTCGTAAAAGGGCCGCGACAAATTAGCGTATTTCGTTAAACGATCGCAAAAAAATAGCGAATTTCGTCAAAAAATCGCGGAAAAAAGCCGAATTTTGTCAAAGGATCGCGAAAAAAGCGCAAATTTCATCAAAAAATCGCGGAAAAAAGCCGATTTTCGTCAAAGGATTGCGAAAAAATAGATGTTTTTCATCAAAGGATCCCCCAAAAATAGCAAATGTTGTCAAAAAATAACGTAAAAAAGCCGATTTTCGTCAAAGGATCGCGAAAAAAGCACAAATTTCGTGAAAATATAGCGGAAAAAACGCTATTTTCGTAAAAGGGCTGAGACAAAATAGTGTATTTCGACAAAAGATTGCGAAAAAATAGCAAATTTCGTCAAAAAATCGCGGAATAAAGTCGAATTTTGTCAAAGTATCGCGGAAAAAAACACTATTTTCGTGACAGACTCGCGAAAAAATAGCGAATTTCAACAAAAGGATCGCGGAAAAACGCGAATTTCGTCAAAGTAACGCGGAAAAAACATAATTTAGTCAAAGCACCAAAAAAGATGTGCAAACTAAACTTATAGGTAGAAAATTCATGAAATGGGATTTAATTTCTTTTTTATGAGATTCTTAAAAATACAGCATGATTTCAGTGTACTTTGATAATATTTATATTCATTAGGTGGACCAGTAAAAATCACCCCCCCCCCCCCCTCGTTCTTACTGCATTGAAATGTCTCCCGACTTCAGAACATTTAAGATTTGATGCTTATTAGTGATTTAGATATAAATTTCCCTTCCAATGAAAATGTCTGATTCCAACACAGATCTATGCTGACAAATAATTCAATGGGAAGTATAATAATGAAAGCACCCATTCATTCAACGAAAAGTACACCTTTACTTAACATAAGTGTTCTTTTTTTCAGCAAAAAATATCTTTTTCAATAAACCCGCCTTGCCTCTTTTTAAAAGAATGCGAACATTAGTGATACTTGTTAGTGGAACTTGGTATCTTCTACTCTCAAATAAACATTATTTTACAATTAAAATTGTATCTTGCATTTTTACTTTTAAAAAAGTAAAGAAAATTTCTCTTAATATTTTTTAAAAATATCTTATTTGAGTGCAAATAATGCTGGTTTTAATTCATTATTTAATTATTGTTAAAACAATAATTAATGCATTTCATTTATCTTAATAAACAACTTTCATTTATTCCTTTAAAATATAAATTATTATTGATGGGGACCCGCTTTTGTAAAAAAGGGACCCAGATTTTTGGAAATCCTGGTCCCGGGGACCCAGGTTTTTTCAAGTACAGTGGCATCACTGCTTAAAGTTAAAATTTAAAGGTGTTTTTACACGACATACGTTGTGTTTTCACCCTCCCCAAGTGTTTATTTACAATGGAAGTACAGCGAGGAAGTACGCTTTTTAAAAAAAAAAAAAATTTGTAAATTTTCAAGATTTAAAAGTTATGTTAGCTATTTTTTACTTGCTATACAAAAGTGTCTAACTGCTATTCAAAACTGACTTTGTATAGCAGTTACTGCTATGCAACTTTCTTTTTCTAAATCGACCCCTGGTTGGGCGAAAGGCTGACAACCTTTCCCTGGAAAAAAAACCTTGTTGCGAAGCCCTTAAATACAGATGTTAGACGGACTGATCTCATGGTAAAACGGACTGGAACTGGAAAACGGCTTATGAATTTTAGAATTGGAACTTGGAATGTTTTAAGTTTATACAGAGCTGGTGCAGTGAAGCAACTACAGAGTCAGATGGATAGTTATAGACTGGACATATTGGCCATACAGGAAGTAAGATGGAAGGAGAGTGGGATAAGAGATATTGGTAATTTTACAATTTTTAATAGTGCAAGCACAAGAAGAAACACGCATGGTACTGGATTTATGATCAGAAAATGCCTGAGAAAATATTATTGATTTTCACAATGTAAATTAAAGAATATGTATCTTGAGATTGAGAGCAAAGTTTTTTAACATTTCAATAGTATGTGTCCATGCACCAACGGAAGATACCGAGGACGAACAAAAAGATACTTTTTATGAAACACTACAGATTGAATTTGATAAGATACTAAGACATGATGTTAAAATGGTAATAGGTGATTTTAATGCTAAAATTGGAAAAGAATACACTTTTGTACCAACAATTGGAAAATCTAGTTTACATGATTTGAGTAATGAAAATGGAATAAGAGCTGTGAACTTCGCTGCTTCTAACAACTTAATCATAAGTAGCACATGTTTTGAGCATAAGAACATACATAAAGAAACTTGGATTTAACCTGATGGAAAGACAAAAAACCAAATTGACCACATTATGATCGACAGAAGACATGCTAGTGATGTTATGGATGTACGAAGTTATAGAGGTGCGGATTTAGATACTGATCATTTCATTGTTATTATGAAATACAGACAAAGAGTTACAAGATTTCGAGATGCAAAAGGAACTATGCAAGTAAAATTTAAAACAAAAGATTTACTAAACATGCAGAGAAGAAAGGTTTATCAAAGTAAATTAACAGAAAGAATTGCTAGTGAATATGCTGAATTTAATGAGGAAGATATAATCAATAGTAAATGGGCTAAATGCAAAAATATCATATTAAAAACTGCTGAGGAAGTAGTCTGAAAGGAAGAAAGGAAAGAAATTAATGAATGGTTTGATGATGAGTGTTGGCAACTGATTAAGAAAAAGAATAAAGCAAGAGAAAAAATGCTGAAGCATAGAACAAGACAGAGTGAAAATCACTTTAAAACAATTAGAAGAAATACCCAAAAGTTGTTACGTATGAAAAAACGAGCTTTGGAGCAGAGTAAAATTCAAGAAATTGAAGACCTATCAGTATTAGGTGATATAAGCCAAGTGTATTCAAAGCTTAAAGGAATCAAAAAGGGCTATCAACCATGCACTCTTTTTTGTAAAGACAGAAATGATAAACTTATTAGAGGGCACGCAAATGTGACAGATAGATGGGCAGAATATTTTGAAGAATTGTTAAACAGACAGTCAAATGATGAAAGAGAAATACAATCTAATCATAATGATTATGACATGAATGAAGAAAACTGTGAACCACCAACTGTAGAAGAAGTAAGGGATGCTATTGCAAAATTAAGAAATGGAAGAGCACCTGGTGAAGATTTGATAAGTGCTGAGCTTTTGAAATATGGTGGAGAGAAGTTGGTACAAATGTTACATGATCTAATAGTAGAGATTTGGCAGAATGAATATGTACCAAATGAATGGAATGGTGCTATTATTATTAGGGATTGACCGAATACCGAATAGTTGATTCGGTATTCGGTGGTTCGGCATGTAAACCGAATATTCGGCTCCGGCCGAATACTTTTAAGTATTCGGCCGAATAATTGCAGATAAGTATTTTTTTAGAATTAGAAGAATTCTCTTTTACTTAGCAGTAGAATAGGCTAAACAATGAGTTTTAATATTATGTGCATGAGTTCAGAATTCAGCTTGCAGTACAAAAAAACAGTCAAAGGCCATTTTTTATTTTAAAAAAAAAACTTTTTCCTTTCTAAAATAGTCTACATAGGGGTGAAATCAAAACAACTGCCAACTAGAGAAAAAACAAAAGTAAGGAAGATGCATATCTTTCCCTTATCATTTAATTTTAATTACTTCTATATTAGTTTTTTTTTTATTTAAATTTTTTTAATATGTATTTTCTTTAATATACACATCAAATAAGTATATTAGAGTTCATATCTGTATATCTAAGGTTATTAAAGAAAATACACACACCCAATAAGTATACCCCAATGCTTATCCTATAGCTTTTATAACCGTTATATCAAAATCGCTTAAATTTGTAATCTTCATCACCACAGCGTTAAAATATTAATCAAAAATATAAATATCTATCAATAATTTGATAGAAAATAGTTAAATGTACAAATTGATATGATACCTTTTGTATTTTGAGAACATTCCTATTCAATATGTTTATAATTAGACAATCAGTAAATCAGCTAATAACAACATTGTTTCTTTTTATTTGAATGAACTTTTTTTTTTTTTTTTTTTGGTAATCCTTATCCTTAATAATAGCCTGCATAGTTTCAATACTTTCATAGGTTATTTATGGGTATTGACTACTGATAAAATAATAAAAAATAAGTGATGGGTTAGTAAATTTGTGAGTGGAAAGAAGTCATTAAATTATTTGTTAATTAGATTTAAGAATAAAAATGTAACTGAATTAAATTATTGAGAATTTCATTTCAATTAAAGTTTATTAAAAAAGCTAGTATATGCAAAAATGTGCATTAAAAATTTTCAAATATTCGGTTGCCGAATACCGAATATTCGGTGTATGAACTTAATCAAAAAAATCACAGAAGTCAAAATTTCTTTTTGTCCTGTTTCTATATGTCATTTACAATAATAAAAGCATTTAAAATTACTTAAGTGTTTATTTAGTTTTTTAAAAAATAAGCAAAAAATTACATTTATAATTTTTCATTTGTAAATCCTTCAATTTACAATTATTAAAATATTATTATTATTATTATTATTATTTTGCAGAATTGTGTTTAAAACTAATTAATAATGAAAGAAAAACTTTGCTGTTTAATATTTTGATTTCTAGAAGTGTTTTTACATGTGGGTTAATTTTAGAAAAAAGTGGGTTTTTTTCAAAGTCTTGTTTAATTGGCTGCCATTTTGTAATATATTGATAGAAAAAAAAAATACTATACATTAAAATCTTAGTCAGGACAGGCTGTGAAAATGTAGCTACTTCAAATTGTTTTGTATTTTTTATTAAATTTTATATAGTGAGAAATTTAAAAAGTGGGTTTTTTTTAGAGGACAGCACAGTACACTTCGACCGAAGCTTCGGTATTCGGTATTCGGCAAAATTGCTGCTTCGGTCAATCCCTAATTATTATCCCAATTCATAAAAAGGGAAATATCTTAAATTGCCAGAATTATAGAGGTTATTATATTAGAGGTTATAGAGGTTATTATAGCCTTATTAAATGTTACATATAAAGTGTTGGCAAAGATAATTGCAAAGCGATGAGAACCGTATGCTGAAGTGGTGGTAGGTGATTATCAGTGTGGTTTTAGGAAAGGAAGATCAACAGTAGAGATGCAACGAATATTCGGCTTCGGCCGAATATCAAGTTCATTATTCGGCCTTGGCCGAATAATACTGTAATAAATGTTTTTATATTTACACAGTGTAACTTTTTAATTTGACAATTTATATTCATCATGTATAACGAAAATTGTATTTGAAATTAACTAACACTTTTTTTTCCATTAACTTTCATACCCCGAATGGGTTTTATCTACCCATTTTTATATAAGAGGCTAATTTAGGAGTCATGTTAAAAAAATTTTATGCTGTATCAGTAAGTACAAAAAGTATCTGCTTGTAATAAGCTAACATAATCTGTTAAATTTAAAAATAATCAATTCAAAATTGTTTTAATACAGCTGTACAAGCAATTTTTTTTTTTTTTTTTTTTATTATAATGGGAAGTTTAACATTTATCCCTTGTTACATAAAAAAATGTTTCTTTCAATAATATTTTGAATTATGCCTATAAAGAACTCTAGTGCTATCTGCTGACAGCAAAGAAAAAAAAATAATGATAATAATAAATGATAAAAATGTTTTTTACTAATTGTGAGCTTTATAAAGTCTACAATGATTTCTTTCCACCATTTTAGAGGATATTTCTTTCATCCTTTCTATCAATGGTTTTTCTCAAGATATTATGATTTCTTATTTTTTATTTTATTTCATCTGAAAGTTGAAACTTATGTTTCCTAGTACTTTTCAAATTTTGTCATTATTTTAAAATGTAACAACGACACACATAATATCTATTAAAATGTAACTAGACAGTACCTGATGAGGAACTTTTGCTAAGAATTTTTTTTCTTTGGGGGGGCGGGGGGGTGAATTATATTATTGAGGCAATTTTTAGGCCGAACATAGCCGAATATTTTTTCAGAGTAAAATGATGCTATAAAAAATTTAAAATTTGCATATAAATAATTTTTTAAAATGAAAACAATACATTCTAATTGTGAAATATACAAGAATTGTGCATATAGTGCATACTATATTTTGTTTTTAGGCAAAAATAAGTTCATTATTCGGCGGCCGAATATTCGGTTATTCGGCCAAACCACTATTCGTTGCATCACTAATAATAAATACTATAAAAATAAGAAGATTGCAATGGTTAGGCCATCTAATCAGAATGAGGGATGAGCGAAGCACGAAGAAGATTTATAGTGGTAATTTAATTGGGAAAAGAAGTATTGGTAGACCCAGAAAGAGTTGGATAAAAGAGATAGAGAAAGATCTTGCAGAAAATCAAATTATAAATTATAAAGTAGAGGCCAGAGATCGGAAGGTCTGGAGAAGTATATTGAGGGAGGTCAAAATCCTAAATGGATTATAGCACCATTGTGTATCATAGCAAACGCGGTAGCGTTAAGCTATAATATGATTAAGAAATAGAAAATGCAAACGACTTTCTTAAATTTCTGGCGAACCAGTTGACGCACGACAATGATTTTTCTTTTGAAAGATAGAACTCGACGAGACGAATAAACTGATAGTATTTAAAAAATTACTGTATTTTTCAGTAGTTTTTTATTTAACCTTAAACGAAAAAATGAAGACACAAAATTCAACAAAGTGTAGCTAACGTTCCAGTGGGTGGATTAACTTCGTTTTTGTTTTATTTTGATCCTCTTGTTAAAACTTAGAATAGTTTTTTTTTTCATCTTTGTATGTTTGACGGTTGCTGAGAAAATCGAATTTGTCTTTTATAATGTCTCCATAAAATTATAGCAATCTCTCCTTTTCATTTTTTAATTTTCTAATTCAATAACTTATTTCATGTTGCCACTCCCTAAAAAGCAATACAATAATTAAAAAAAAAGGATAACACGTGCACTTTTGTTTTCATAAGTCAATAAAAATTGAAATTCAACTGACAGATTTTTGTATTTTTGAAACCGACGTCAACCTAAGCAGATAATGCATAATTTTCATAAATATATATATAAACTTTCTTGATTAATATTTTGAACTGGAGTAATAGACACAATGGAGCACAAACGAGTTGATAGGGGAAGAAAAAGGGTAAATCCCAAGCTTCTGTTCAGAAGCTAAATGTAAATTTTTTTTTAAAATTATCATCATAACATCCTGACTTACACAAGAGATAGGTATGCAGTAATATAAATACTTCATATACTAAGCATACCTTAAAAAATACCATTCCATTTATTTTAAATAACGAAGAGATGTCATATACGCACCAGAGTACATAACTGGCGCGATAATGCATTATTTTGCCTGATACGGTAACTGAGCTATTGTTGTTTATTTATCAATTATATTTTTATTTACTTTTATTTTATTTATTAAAAATATATAAATTGTTTGGTTCTATAGTTAGTAATTAAACTTTTCATTATTTATAGTTATTTCTTTTTAAAAGAATAACTAGTAATTTAAAAATATATCTGTAACTGCTATTCGAAAACGAGGTTTTCATTAAATTGGCGTCAGAAAAAAACCCCGCTCCGAACCCGTTGTGTATATGACATCTGTGCCTTAAATGATTAGAGTTTCGTGTAACTTTAGGTACTTTTGCTTGAGATATTGTCGAAAATGTACAGCAAAAAGATACGGTACTACTTTATTATCCCGTCGACCAGTTTCGCCAAACTATTCGTCAAATGATACAAACTGACATAATTTTTATTTTAAATAACGGAAGAATAAACAAATTAGTAAAACATTAATAAAAATACTAATAAAAACTTGGGCACAGATGTCATATACGCTCCATATTGTCATCATTTTTTCAGACGCCAGTTTGGCGTAAACATCGTTCATATATCATCTATATCCGGGATACCATATTTAGTAAAATAACACTTTGGCGCCAGTTAAGTACCTAGTGCGTATATGACATTGGCGGCGTCAAAAAAATCGCTCGTATATGATATCTGTGCCAAAACTTGAATTAAAAATCACTTGATGACGTAACAAACACGTGTATCGTGTTTAATGTCAAGTGAATGTAACATTTGCTATGATCCATTATTGTCATTTAATCTTATAGTTTGGCGATAATTTTTTGGTCGACAGGATAATCAAATTGTAACAAGTATGGTACAGATGTCATATACGCACCACGTTCGCGCGATATTTTTTCTGACACCAATTCGGCGAAAACCTCGTTTTCGAATACCAGTTACATATATTTTTTAAAAAAGGAATTAACAATAAATTTAAGAAAGTTTAATTAATAACAATAGAACAAAACAATTTATATAAATTTAAAAAAGAAAATAAAAGTAAATAAACAATTTATTAATAAATAAACAACAACATTCGGGTTACCATATCAAGCAAAATAATAAAACTTTGGCGATAGTAAGTACCACTGTGCGTATATGACATTGGCGTCAGAAAAAAATCGCGTCAAGGTGATGTTCATATGACGTCTGTGGCGATTCAAGTACACTTCGGAACGTTACTTTGAAATCGGTGAGTTTCATCGCCAAAATCGCCAAGATGCTTAATGATAATCGCCATCGAATATATAAATAATGCCATATTTGCAAACTTATAGGTCAAAATATAAGAGGAACCTCGGTTCACAACCACCTCTGTTTATGATCAGTTCGGTTTATGTCCAACTTCGATGATTAAAATTTGACTCGGTGGGCGTGCAATATCTCAGTTCATGACCAAGGCTGCCGAATAGTTCAGTTGGCAACCCTCACAACTGTTGTTATTAGTCAAGTTTGGAGTAAGGTGTGCATATCAGAGAGCTTTGTGTACCTTTATTACTGTAAAAAATCAACTTTTTGTTTTACTTTTAGTCAGGTTTGCGCTAATTTTAGCTCTCATTATAGCTCTAAGAATGAAAAACTGCTTAGTGATAGCAGTAGTAAGAAGCTTAAGCGAATTACTGTTCGATAAAAGGAATTGTAGCAAAACATGAGAACGATATTAGTATAACCGGTCTAGCTAAACAATACGATGTGGCCTAAAACTTCGATTTCCTAGATAATCTATATATATATATATATTATGCTATCGTCTGTGTCACAGAAATTACGATTAGTTGTTAATAATCGCTCGAATGAAACGCATCTCATTGGTTATAGAACAGCATTTAATGCATCTCCATACCTATAAGGCGGGGTTACCATAGGCAGGACCCTGTTCTGTCACCAAATACCGCAAAGTTTGTCATCAACTTGTAAATATATCGCCAAATTCCTATAGACTTCCATTGTAAACCAATAGGGTTTACTTGTTTAGAGAGAATCAACAAATTGAGATATTTTGATGCAACAAAAAATAATATCAGTTTAAGGAATTAAATTAATTATATTTAAGGGAGCCCAAGTAAATTAAATTATGAATAAAAATAACGTGAATTTGATTTAAAAACCTTGAACCTCTTAAAACAGTGTGCATTACTTGGTTAAATAGTGCATTATTGCGCGAAATAAGAAAAAAGTATTGGGAATATTTATAAGCAACTCAGGTTTATTTATATTCAATATATAATTATCAAAAAATTTAAATGACTAGTATTAAAAAATGCTCTGACGAGCACCAAAAAAGGCTAATATGTTTTTAAGTATGAAAAAGGGTTTGACAAGTGCTTCTAATTGAGCATGAAAAAGGACAAGGGGTCCCTTCTTGGCTGCAGCTCACTGTCAATGCCAACTTTGAAAAAATCATATTTGCGCTTTTTCCATATAAAAAAAAATCAGCCACAGTTACGATAAAAATGTGTAGTGTAAAGACACAGCCAGTAAAGACGCAGCCTGATTAAATATGAACGTAAGGTGACTTAGTACCAAAAATCTTAGTTCCTGCAGCATATCACACTCATGCAGTGCCACCAAGCACGCCCGCAGTGTAGAACTGTACAGAAAACTGATTTGTAGTGCAGTGCAGACTGTTGCAGCACTCTGCACAGGAACAATTCTACATGTGCACGCATAACAGTATAATGGATTCATTGATTGTTGAAATTATATGCAAGTGGCTGTGGCTGTACAATGTACTATGCAGTACAACAGTGCATATGTAAATTATAAACGAACATTAGACGCATACACCTTTAATACAGAAGTACAAAAGCCCAGTGTGGGTGTGCGCTGAGGTTCAAAAATTAAAAGCATAATAGGAATGTACAGTGTAGTATAATTTATAGAGAAATAATGGTACACAGTGCACTGTACAAAATTGTATTGCAGACGCATGCGCAGTGCAACAGTGCAGTTAACGTGTAAAGCGCGACGGAAAGTTTTACTAAAGTACCGTGAATTTATTTTATATAGAAAAAGCGCAAATTTGATTTTTTCAAAGTTGGCATTAACAGTGAGCTGCAGCCAAGAAGGGACCCCTTGTCCTTTTTCATGCTCAATTAGAAGCACTTGTCAAACCCTTTTTCATACTTAAAAACATATTAGCCTTTTTTGGTGCTCGTCAGAGCATTTTTTAATACTAGTGTATATATGTATAAACTTTTGAAATAAAAAATATCTTGTAGAATACAGTATTTATAAATTTAACATTGATGAACTGATTTATAACAATTTTGACGACATCTTTACAATTTTACATCAAACGACTATAAAAATAAGAAATAATTAAAGAAGAATAAATTATTTAATTTTTCTTATTTCATATTTTTTGAACTAAAAATGAGCAGGACAATCCTTTTAAAATTATAAATACATATTATATTATTATTACTTAAAATTTACGATTGTTCCTGAGCACATACACAATTATATCAAACTTTTTTATTGGGGGGGAGGAGGGGGAGGGGGAGGGAATGTGATTAGTTTGGAAAGAAAGGCCTCACAACAGTTATTGCAGTGACTGAGCCTTGTTTTTGCTACAGATGGCTCATGAATATAAGCTCTTCATACAAGTAGAAATCATTGTGGAAAGAACATAAGGCAGAGATATTAAATAGCCCTTGTTGTCACTGTTCGATATACTAGTGTTCTCATTTACTATTATCCTAATTTTTACTTCTCTAATTATTAATGCTTATCTAATCATATAATGTGCTTCGAAAAACATCCTGTTATACGATGAATGCAAACTAAAACTATTGTCACTGTATCCTTCTGCGCTGACCGGTAGAAATCATGTTGAAGCTCTGTCACCTACGCATGTGATGCATATCAACACTCTCTCATGAAGGTATTCTAGCCATTATTTTGTGGTCAAAATTTTAGAAGAAAACTGAGGCAGGAATCTACGTAGATTTTTCACTATTTTGGAAGTGAGATTAGCCAAGCAGAAGCCTTTTTTCTTTTTTTTTTTACACTTCTCAAAATTTTTGTAAATATTAGGCTTCTGAATAATTTTATCATGTAGTAATTAGCAATACCGAAAATTGAAATGAAATGTAAAACTATTTTAAATAGTATGCTGTATTATGCGACATGAAACAATTTATTATGTCATACCTGCTCAGAAAAAATAGCTAATATTCCATAATAGGATGAGGATCTACAGGAAAGATTGGCGTCGAACCAAATTAATGCTAGCAATAATGTTTTAACTGTATTAGCCTTTGATATTATAATAATATTAAATGTACCAATTGGCTTTGGATCAGATTACGGACTTTTTCCTAAAAAAAAGAAAACTCTGCAAAAGGAGTTTTTCTAATCTAGACCGAGTAAGCCGTGCAAAAAAATTATTCCGATAATTTAATCAACAAATGTCAATTTTGACAACTGACAAATATTATGTAAATAAAGGTGCTTTTAACTGAAAAATCAGAAAACAAGTTTTCATAATAAATTTAAGTCAAAGAAGGAATGTTTAAGATACTAAAAAATAAACACATTATTTATCTAATAATTTGAAAATTGTTCATTTTTAAATGCTTCGATTTAAAAACAAAGTTTTTTATAGCAGCATCTAAAAAGTAAAAAGAAAAAAATACACTTACTTCTAAAGAACAATTAAAAACATCTCATAAATCGCCAAATATTTTACAATACAGAAAATCAAAAGTAAAAACTCGCTTGTCTGTTTCTTTTATAAAATATAAACAAGCACGTCTAACAATTACAGTATATTACACAAAAATACAACTCAAAAGTGAAATGTTTTTAACCAGATAAAACCGATTCAATCCGGTAAAATTCAACCGGTAAACTTAATATATCAGGTGGAGTGTGAGGTGGAGTGCGATAAATTTAGGCAGTGATCCAGGTAGCAAGGATCTGGGTGCCTTTATATGAGAGTGGCCATATACGTGATGTGGATTTATTGAGGCGGTTTTGAGTAGACCACAGACTTCTAATGCTGCGTTTACACTATGTGGCCTGTCAGGTCTGTTGGGTCTTTCAGGTCCAAGAATCGAAAAAATTGCGTCCACACTACGGCATAAGAACTTGGCTTGCGCATGCGTATATTTGCAGGTTGGGGGAAGGGAGGGAGAGTCGTGTTTGTTTGTTTACGTTCGTATTCGTATCGAAATGAACGTGTCAGAATTGTTTGCGCCGTAATTTCTTTTGCACAGACATTAATTACGTGTAAATTAATAAAAATTACGCGTTTTTCTAAGCTCATTGCCCACAAGGGAGGCAAGAAAATGCAATTGCCCCCTAATTTTCTCTTTCTCTGACTCTGAAAAAAATAAAATTTATTCTTTTCAAACAGTTTAAAATAATGAAACACAGAGAGAAAATGAATCTTTTTTTGTTGTTGTTGTTTGGGAAAGGGGTACGATCCCTCCTTTCCACAAAATAAAATTTACGTTTATTTTTCCCTTTGATTTAAGGGGGCAGTTTACCTTAAAATTGGTCAAAAAATTGATTTTTCTTTTTTAATATTAAATGAAAGCCTGTTTAATTGTGAATATTTTGATACCTCATTTTTATCCATACCGTAAATATATCGCGAGGTATTGTAAATTTTGTTAAAACACTCAGCGCAATTACCACACAAATTAAAACTTTAAATGCTTTTTCTCCATTTTCATATTTTCTTCACTTTCATGTTTTAAGGCTTTTTCTGTATTTGAGATACAGATTTTTAAGCTTATTTTTTGGTGCATGTTCTTTATTACATATGTGATAAATCTGCGCATGGAATTAGCATTTAGGTTTTTTGTTATTTAAAAAAAAAAAAAAAAGTATATGAAGATATGTTAGATTTCATCGTTTTGCACTATATATATATCAGTAAAAAAAATCATAATAAATGTAATATTAGATATGTCTAAAAATCCATGTGCAAGTTTGTGTAGTACACATTTGAAAATCTAAAAAAAAAAAAAAGGGCAAAAATATCAATTTTTTTAAAAAGTAGTAGAGATTTAAAAAAATTCAAATTTTTATAAATTTTTTTCAAAATGTACTTTTAGTTGAACATTGAAATTCAGTGAGTTCACCATTTGAATCATATTTCAAATAAAGAAAATTGTTGAAAAGGGAAACTGTCCCTTAAGTGTTCAGAAATTACCTTAAACAGGGGTCCAGGAGGGCAGGGACGACCCCCTGACAAAAGAGATAACTGCTTCAATTCTTCATTTAAAAAATGACAGTAGGAGCTTACTTTTGTTTTCTTAATTGTTATATGTATGGTTTGGCTTTAATGTTGACATTATGTTGCTACAATGTGAAATGAATACCAACACTGATGGAAAA